>JAHFWJ010000807.1:0-1339802 GCA_028555115.1 Himalopsyche japonica | reverse complement strand
TTTATAGATACTTGAATTATAACCAAGGATGGTTATTTTTAACGTTTTAACTTTCATTTCTTGTTGGAACAACAAGACATTTTAAATAAGAAAAATACAAATTTGAAGTCCTATTTTCACAATATATTTTATGAACATGACTGGTTTCGTTAATCGTTAGCATTATCAACTGATTAGTTGATAATGCTCACAAGGTGATTATAACAGAATGGACGCAATTACCAGATAAATTTACCGTATTTTTAAATATTTATGATTCGTTAAAATGTGGTATACTAAAAGTTTAATTAGAGTTACGGCTTTTGAAATGTTTATCGTTATTGAATCGCCCGTTATCGTTAATATTTCAAAGCAATTTATCTCCGTTATTATTTCATTCCGTTTCCATGATATCACGTTCTTCCAGATTAGATTAGAAAAGATTGTTTATTGTGGGGCTGCAGTAATAAAAATAATCAGCTTGTATCGAAGGAATACAACAATCTAAGAAGACCACATCTAAGTTAGAGTAAATCGAATATTAACATTATATTTTCATATCAAATGCACTTGAATTGAACAGGACCAATAGCCATATATAATACCCTATATACGGTTATTGTGGGTGCGTTTACAGTACGCTTCTATTCTTGTTGTTATAATTTGTATTGTATACATATATAATTCTTATCATGAGTGAAACCAGCCTCATATCATCATAGTGTAAAATTAAAAAAAAATGTATGTATAATGTATTTTATATGTTTAAAAATAATATCACTAAGCCTGAATAGATATCGAACTTTTGCTGGGATCTAAAGATCGCAAATATTTGATATGTTAATTTCTATCGCTAAGATATTTTTAAAAATAGTAAATAGTACACTTTTTCAAAAATTTTTCAAAAAATACACAGTGAAAAAATAGCAATGTATTTTAGTTCTAAAAAAAACTTTTTTATCTATTTTTTCACCGTGTTGTAATGGAGTTCTACCAAGTAAATGCCAATTAAATCAATCAATTATCTATGATTAATTATGATTGTTGAATTGATACATTGTAAAATGCTCTATTATATAATATATCAAAGAAGTAACAACGAAATATATGCGATTAGGTATGCATTTAAATATATTACTGTCAATTGCTTTATGATTTTATTGTATATTGATGACGAATTAATTTTCATTTTTCTGGGCCATTACTGAAAATACACCTTTAGCATAGGTAAAAAATTCTGAGACATACTGTGTAAAGATATGGCATCTTGTGGCTGCAAAAGAATGTGAGAGATTTCAAAAATAGCTTTTCCGCCCACAACGTCTGTTGTACAGTTTAAAACGCCTACATGCCACGCCGACTGGTATACTAAAAAGTATTGCCAGTTATCAAAAAAGATTTCCCATATCTATTATACTTTATTTTTACTGAGTTCTATATTCTGAAATCGTTTTGTTTTCGAAAATATCGTTTAAAATTTTTGAACCATCATCATTTCGAATTGAAACTTTTATGGTATAAACTTTACAAAATATACAATATAACATGTTTTTTATTCGTTGATTTAATTAAACAGTATCCGACAAGTCTTTGAATATATCAATGGTATATACCATATATATCTTCCTCATCGGCTAAATCGATAAAATATTCCGGTTATGATTTCAATTACATTGACTATTGGTCAACCTAAGTATCGAGTGAGCGATGGATAATTTACTTAGAAATAATTGAAAATTTAATAGCTAATAATAAAGAATAATTCTGTTATGCCGATATATTGATTTATCTCGCTTTAGTATTGTGAAACCAAGCGTCGCGCTTCTTTAACAGTATAATAGTACGTGTCTTTCATATGTTGTTTTTTATTTTAAGTATATAATACAGGGTATCCAGCTACCTTTGGAACACACATTTTAAGAAAACGAGTATTTTAAAGGGCGTATCATTTATATTTGATTTCAAAGTAAAGGAATAGAAACCGAAACGTTACCTCAATTCTTCTTTTCAAAGCTTATTCACATATATTTCTTCTCCTTCTCAACCTGATTCATTTCCTCTAAGAATCTTTCAGTTTTTTATCAAACATCGATTTCATTTGTGGAAAAATATTTTTTCCTTTAGCAACTTTCTCCATATAAATGAAATAAAATATGACGTATGAAAATATTCTTTATATTAAATATTTTTGTAATAAATTAAAAATTTTATCCCAAAGGCCATTTAACGAGACTTAATCAACTTTTAAAAAAGGAGATACTATTGCGGGCATTTGAAAAAATATTAATTAAGGCAAAAAAATCCTTAACTAAACCATTAAAATATTATACTACACACAAATCAAAACAAATTTTATATCATTATTTTTTATCAACATTATTATAATATATTGTTTTTACAAAATATATGAACATTTTGAAAGATTTTCAATCTGTATAAGTTAATTAAATTATAATTTTATTATTTATACAAATAATGTATTTTGACGTTGTAGTTGAAAAGTTGAAATATTTATTATTAATATAATATGTAACATCATATTTAATTATCTTATCACCTTGTATTGTGATGACCCTGATATATAAATGTGTGTATGTAATTTCTTCTTAGAGACAGCTTTTGACAAAACTTTAAATGAATTTGGTAAATGAAAATCATTTACATATATATTGTAGTTAAAACAACGGAAAAGCAAAAATATATGCTACAATTATAAAACTTTGAAAGTTCCCGCATCAGCAAATTGTATTTCGTTGCTGCAACATTTTCAAGTATAAAGAAGATATTCCATTACATTACATCTTTCCAAGTTGTCTTAGAGAATGCTATTCACACTTCCTCAACAACAAGTGTACGTTTGATGGTGGATAGTACAATTAATGTCGCTATTACGATTATAAATGAGCTTTTTAACGGCCCTTCAGCAATGCAGAGCTTTTAAAGCTACAATTTTTACGATTATAGTTTAAGTGCAGTTAATTATGATAATTTAAAGCAACATTTAAAGTAACATTATGTATAAAAATATATAATAAACTCCTACATTTTTTTATTCAATTTTTTGAAACCATTCCCGCTCTACTGTGATTAAATAGAAACCACGCTGTCCCCCGCTAGTTTTTTTGCTTTGTTTAATGTCATTCCAACCGCACGTTGTTTTACCGATTACATACTATGGGTGGTCATCGGCAACCTTCTTGTTAGTAATAGAACCAAGCAGGATTTAGTTTCCCCAGGGTCACTAATACCACGTGTCTAAGTCATTTCAGCTGTCACTACTAGGTCGATATCCATTATTTTTAATCCTGATTTTAATATTATAAAATTGCAAAAATTGTGCCAAAAATTTGTTTGTTTCTTTGCAAATCTGGCTCTTCAATTGAAACAAACAACCTTCAAAATCACTTACTATTCTAACAACAGATTTATACATCTTTGGGATTAAATAATGATATAACATAATAATTTATTATCTCAATTTGAAATCTGTAAATGATGAAACGGAAAATTGTCAAAAAAACGGTCAAAAGCTTTCATACCAAAAATGTCAAGTTGATAGTTCGAGAAAATTGATAAATCGGATGTAAAAACGATGAATGTGGTAACGTAAAATTCGCGCTCCACTGTTTGCCATTAACCTGTGTTTTAATGTGTCATAACTAACGAACTCATATATTCCTGTCAGTATGCATGTATTGAATTGAAGTAACTTGGTTTTAGCCAACTACAACCATAAGCCCTAGACTTTCCATATTGAGTAAAAATTACTTCACCTTTCACTAATCAGATTTATAGCTTTTTATGTGAATTGCTATATCCCATGAACACTAATACAAAAAATACATTTACGTACATCATTTATCTCTTATTATTTAACACATGTTAATCAAATTAATCCTAGAAATTAAATTATGTTCTTAGAGCGCTAAAAGAGTTTCTTAATATTTATTAATTTCTTCTATGAGGCCACGTTGAAAATACCTATGTCATCAAGACAACACATTTATATGATCCGTTTAATCTGTACAAAACATTTTTACAACAGTCATGAGGCATATTACCAGCAAGATTTGTCCAGGTGATATGAAATATTAAACAACAATTAAAAAACTTAATCTCGATATCCAATTAATCGATATTCAATTTTATTTGACATTATTTTACTGCACTTAAATATATTCTATTATTGTTACCTGTTAATTATAGGCTCAATTATTGAATCATTACTTTTGTATATCTTGTAATTATCAACTCTGTAAATAGCCTTGTTTTGTTTTGCTTTTATCTTTCGATGAGCAGCACATGTCCTGATTTTTATATTATAAAGTTGTGAAAATAGTACAAAACATTGTGCTATTTTTATTTTGATTAATCATTGTGTTTTAACTATGTATCTCCCAGTCGATGAACACTGTCAGTTTGCACCTTATAATAGATACACCTTGGCCTAGTCATTTGACATCGTGAGATAAGGTAAAAGATTGTGACACCTGGGATTATGTCAGTACAAGTTACGATATTGCGTCTAACTTTTCATGATCAATTACTCAGCTTATGAAAATACTAATGATTCGAATAATCAAATTGGCCTGAAATGATGCCAGTAATTATTGAAGACAAAATTATTTAATAAGATGTCATAGTTCCATTAAAAATCAGTAATAATCAAACGCGGACTTTTTTAAGCGTTGTCTCCCATTCATTGGCATTTTTGTTATATTTACCTTTAAGCTACTCATGTCATGCTAAACCACTGACAAAGGTTCTTTGCAGACGCTGAAGAGGATAGCTTTCTCTCTAAGGTTGAAGTATATAATTTTAAATATATTAGTTCTGACGAAGGCGCGAGCCGAAATAGCTATCAACTATTGTATATCTTGTAAAATTTTGAAGAACTAAAACACATTGATATTCTTTTACCATGTGAATAAAAAGTGTTTATTTATTTGACAATATGGCTGTGTAAAATATTTTACGTTATATAACTAATCGCCATTTATATAAAGAACAAGACTTCTCTCAAGATACCTTTGAAAATTGAACACGCTGCATTAATATTTAAGCTTCGAAACTAAATTTAAGATGATAATGTTCAATGAATAATAATAAAAGATAGAAAATAATATTATTTTAAAATTCCTTTTAAAAAATAATACCCTGTAATTAATACTTGAAGCACGTGAAGAACAGCTTTAATATTTTTATTCCTATCTCTTAATGTGTATCAAAACATTTTTTTTTGCTGAGCAATCAATATTAGTTGCGAAAGATTCTTGCATTGGTGGCGACTTAGAGATCAATTGGACGAAGGAATTGAAAGTTTTAAATTTTTAATTGGGATAGTATAAAATGTAATAAAGAAATCGTTTAAATAAATTACTTTTAACAAAATGTCTTTATTTAACTAGTCTTATAAAGAAATTAACATTGGATGTTGACCCTATCAATACTAGTTAGAAATATATGTATATTTATAATATAGTATCTCAAGATCATTGGAGCCAAAAAAAAAAAAATCAAAAAAATCAGTATTTACAAATTCTCTAGATTTTCATTCTATCATTAAAAAATTCTGACTTTATTAAGACAACGTTTTTATTTGATGAACGATTTGCATGTTAAGTCGTTAGTTTATTCATCTTTCGTAGGAAAAATACTCTCTATTTAATTATACTAAAGTTTTCTTCCATAATCTCGAGATTGTTATCAATTTCAAATTGTACAGCACGTTCAAAGCTTTTTCAACAATTAGGTTTGACGTAAGTATGAAAGCGTTTTGGGAAAGTGAAAATAGATAAAGAATTCAGTGTTAACAGTTGAAACGACTTCTTCCAAAACAACACCCACTGCTTATTGCAGTAGATTATTAAAAAAGTTGCATAACTCAAACAAAATTAAGTTTATTTGACAATATGACAAAAATAATACAGCTATTTCGTCATGGACTATTTTTGTCTCATCGTGTAAAACTTTTGTTAATTAGTTTCATTTATCAAAACACTTACCACAACAAAGAGCTTTTGTATATGAATACTCTTAATTTAGTAGAATTGTATAATGGAATATTTTGCATTGAAGAAATGGTAAATACAATAATGATTTTAAAGATTAGTGTATATCTTCATTGATTTTAATATAAAAAAACTATTTTTATTTATAAGCCATATCACTTTTTGTGTAGTTTCAGGAAGCTTTGAATTTTTCTCTTCATATTTTAAAAGACTGATAATAAAAAATAGATTGTTCATAATTAATCTACGTTACATGATTTGATGATGTTTTTGCAGAGATTTATGCCATCCAAAATTGTCTAAAAAAGTAGACGACTAAAAATTGAAATATAAAATGACATTTTAATCGCATCAATATAATGATGACTCTTTTTCAGAAAATATTTAAGAAAATAAAAAAAAATAAGTTTTGAAAATGTTTTGACATAAAAATATTTGGTCCACCGCTGAGAGTCCCAAAGAAACCCGTAAAACTTCTTTTCAAAATTTGATAAAAGGGAATTAACCAACAAGAATAAGAAAATTAATTTAGCACGCAAACGTGATGGGTACCCATCATGTTTGCTTGCTAAATTTACCCATTTCATTTACCCAAGTAAACTTAACTGAAAATTTTTGATAGAATGTATGAAAAACCTTAATGGAATGCATTCTGTTACAAACTTATTCATTTATAATTAAAAAACAAATTAATTAAACTTGCGATCGATAAAAATGAATCGCCTGTCGCATAATTCACTCGGCTACCGACCAAACAATCGTTATTATTAATAGTTTTATTCTGCTTTGTGTATATAAGATATTAAATAAAATAATGATAGGTAGGTGAGCAGCTGCAAAATAAAAGTCATTTTATTCTCTACGCATCCACATAATGATAATCTTGATAAATAACCTTGCAAATATGGCATAAACATTTTTTGTTTGCATGGCCAGTGTTTTGAGTGAAGCAAGGAACAGAAGAAAAATAAAACCGTCGGTAGCGTCGGCGTCTAAGCGATTTTTCGGCGTCGGCAGTAGTTCTCGCGCCCTCTTTGCGTCCAGCCCGCAACTTGCACGCTAGCGCTTCGACTTTTACAGGTAAAAACTATTTTGAATCATACTTTAAGCAAACAAATAATTTTTATAAAAAAAAAACATCAAAACATCAAATATTTTGATAATATATTTATAATGGAATTAACACATGTGGCATTAATGTCGTAAATCTATTTTTGACAGTAAAATATTACACGACTTGTTTACAACTATTAAAACTAAATTTTCTTTTTACTCATCGTTTTTTTAAATACCTTCATAGATGAGACAAACTTCATAAATTTAGAATATTCAAAAAACAATGAATATCTCTTCTATTTATAAAATGTATCATTTCTTACTTCCTAACTAAAATTTATATAAACTAATTAAAGAATGGTTTAAATACAACAATATTATCGAAAACAATAAAACGTTTAATTAAAAACGCGATTTATTCAAAACATTTAAAATTCTTGATTATGCTAACATTTGAAATACATTAAAACTAATTCTTTTGCAGTGTTTCTAATAACTATTGTGAGATTAAGATATGAAAATATAAAAAAAGATTGAAATTTTTCTGGTGTTCAAAGTTGAAATATTTCAAAATTTTCTATGGTTTAGTGACTTTGTATGGAGCTTTTTTGAAGCGAAAGTGTTATAATCGGAAATATACGACCGTATTACATCGAAGGTGAAATTCGGAATGATTCCTTTCAACAAATGCAGAAAACTCGTTATATTACAAGTTGTTTGTATCATCAAAAATAGCAGGTCATCAATCATCAAGTTTTAAAAATATTGTAACATTCTTTCGTTGATAATTATCATATTTATTTTATTTAACCACATAAACTAAACTTTGTAAAACACAAAGCTACCCTTTATGCGAAGACTTTTTATAAACGTCGCGAGATATTGGCAACAAATCAAATTTCATAATACGTAATTGAGGTTCTCGGATTTTTTTCTCCTAAAGTTGTTAATTATTTTTACATTTTTATATTTTTAACTTGTTCATAATTTTGAAACACTTTATTTAGTAGTAAAACTTTTATTTCTTGAACGTGAAAATCGTTAAGATTTTGAACAGAGGCGGATGTGCAATATTAAAAAAAACACAGCTTTCGTCTGCTTTATTTCGTACATAAATTCTAAAATTTATTGGTTTTCGGGCAGTCAGTTCAATGACAAAAATATCATCAATTATGTATATTTTGCCATGGTTTATTTACACTGACCGGTATAATCTTATCAAGAGCATTTATTTTTATTTTATATTGGAACGTATGAGATATATTTTGACATTAATTTTATTGCATGATTTGAAATTTTTTATCCACTTTGAATTATGTGGGTCAACTGCGCAAATCATTTGCAATCGATTAATAAATTTAGAGACAGTATTTTTTTAAATTTAAATACCACTTTAAAAATAAAATCTTTTTTACAAATAATACAAAAGATAAAGCAATGTTTTTTAACCAAAAATTTAATTTTTCACCAACCTTATTTTTAGTTTTCTTCGCCGTATTTTATATTCAAATAGCACATTTTTTTGTATAATATTAGAATAAATTTTCATTGTCTTTACTATTTTATTCAAAATAAAAGTATACTATTTTTATCATATTTTATAACTAATATTTATTGATTGAATTGGCATTCACTTCGTAGAACCCCATTATAACACGGTGAAAAAAATAGCAATGTATTTTAGTTCTACAAAATTATTTTTAAAAAATATAGTTGATAGCTATTTCGGCTCACGCCATCGTCAGAAATATAGATAGTAGATCTATGTAGTTCTGACGTTGGCGTGAGCCGAAATAGCTATCAACTATATTTTTAAAAAAAATTTGTAGAACTAAAATACATTGCTATTTTTTTTCACTAATATTTATCATTTATGCTTAGACTTAGATTCAATTTACTATCAGTCAATTATAATATTTCTATTACACGACAAAAATGCGCATTAGCAAAAAATGTTATTAAATAATTATTAATACAGAAAAAAAAATCACATGAAATCATTCAAGAGGTAAAGACCTTAACCTTGGCCCGTAGAGCCCATTGAAAAATTCGGCCCTGGCCAATATCCTATTTTAATATACAATATCTATTGCATCAACCAATGTCAGGTATTTCTAAATGTAAACTATAACATAATAATAAATAGATATTTTGAAACTGAAATATATATAGAAAATTCGCGAACGTAACAGCAAACACACATTAAACTTGTATTCATATTTTTTGAATAAAAATACTCCAAATATTAAATATGCGTTTGAATACTTTTTTTTTTTTTGATAAATGCTTTATTGATTCAGAAACTTATTCATAGTAAGTTAAGATGTAACGTATCAATATAAATATCAATTAATATGATTTAATATTTTATTTTATTTTTTTGGCTAATAGAATTTGACTTCACGAATCACAATTTATTTTAAATATTTCACGTATTTTTCAAAATATCGTTATTTTTAGTTTTCAATATATATTACTGTAAGCAATCTCAATTAAAAATGTCTCTATTAGCGTCGAGTTTCTCGCTGTTTTAACTTTATGATATACGAAAGCAACTCAACAACTATTAAAACTTTCCGTGATGTCAAAAGATATACATTTATTTTATAAATAATTATGCATGAAAGAATGCCGTTATTTAAAGTCGAAATATTGTATATTTTCATTGTTGTATCTATATAGAGTTTTGAAAGAATTAAACAGTTTTTTTAATATATTTTCACTTATACCATTTCGCCATGCCAGTTTTTTGAAAACATTTCTAATAAAAAGCGAAAAAACAAATTGTGATAAATCTTTTGTCTTTCATTGAGTGGAATAGCAGTAGACAAACAGGTGGATGTTAGGTTTAACCTACAATGATTTTGTTTGTAGATATTTCAGTAATAAGCAATCTTTTCAGCACTGCGATGGTCCATTTTGATACAATTCATCTCATGCAAAGATTGCGTTCGATAGTGCGATGAAATCCAATATTATTAAGCAGATGAGTGCTCTTTGCCAAACATATTATTATATCAGGACAGACGATATAATAATTTTAGAAACCTGTGGGAGGTAACGTCTCCTCTCCTCGCACCATCTCTGCCCCCCTCACCTTTGCGCCACAAATCTTTCGGGGAAAAATAACACACGAAGGTTATTCTTTTCACCAGCAGTGACCGTTTTGCCGAGTTATATATATTTAAGACTCAAAACACACGTACTCAAAATTCATTACGCCATATTTTCAAAACAAAAATATTTTCGGTAAATAAACCTGTCAGATTTTCTTTTTTCTTTTCACACGTCAATCAATTAGCCGCCTTGACGTCAAAAGGTGTCATTTTAGAAACGTTCGAATTGTCTGGGTGTTCTCAATAACCATATCATTTTTTTTCTCTTTTTAATATATAAAGGCGCTCACTAATATACATATTTTTATAAACCATAAAATAATCAACTAAAAAACTTCTATTTTTTTATATTCTACTTTAGGCATATGTTTTCGTTTGATAAATTGAGAAAAGCTCATTAAAAACTACCAGTTATGCCAATTTTATTAATTAAATATTAACTGTAAACTTACATTTTGTTGTATTAATTCCACAATTTTACAAAATGGCACATTAAATTTTATTCTATTGTAGAATTTTCAGTTAATGATTTTATATCAAGTTCGCGTGATTCGCAAATCCTTGAAACAATTTATAAATTTGTAGATATTTATTAATCCTACCATATTTTTTAAATTTTATCGAAAATATATTAAACCAATATTTCCATTATTGAAATAAAAAAAGAAATGTCTACATTAGATTCGTAGAGCTTTTGAGATATTGAAAAAATTGTCATATATAAAAAGAAGTGTTTATGTCATTTTTGTTTTTTCTAACAGAAATCATGATCAAAAAAAGATGTCGATAAAACAATTATTATACGCAAATCTTGTTTTTTGATCACATAGTTAATTTATCATTTTCAACCGAGCTTGAATTGACTAAAGGCGAAAATATTGCATTGAAGATTAAAAAGCAAGCATTATTTTATAATGAATTAGGTCAAATAAACAAAGCACCAATTAACGGACATCCATATCAGAAATGTCAAGTTAACTCTTCTAATTTTCTTTAAATAGATTCATTGCATCATACAACTTTATTCAAACAGTCTAAGTAATTATTTTCTTATAATAAAACATGATATAAAATTGTATCCTACCAATACTTATCATTCTTAAATCAGCTGATATTATAGTTATAATGTATCCCAATTACATTTTAAAGGTAAAGAATTCTTATAGTCACCTCCAAAGTTTCACTTTTATCAATTTGCATGCTTGATAATTTTGAATTGTCTACGAGACTATTTTTTCCAATTAGTAGAACATCATGCTAAAATAATATTTTTTAATGATTCTGATATTGAATTTAACTGCCCAATTCATAATCGATATTTATTTTATTTCGTTTAATCAGTACGTCATCCTAGTACTGGAATACTACAAAATACTCAAATACAAAATGAATGTTTTGAAAAGGATCAAAACGTCTATGAAACAAAAGCATTAACTATGTCACTACTTTAATGTTCTATAATTTATATCGCTTATTTTGTAGCTGATTAAAATATGTTATCTTATATTTAAATATGATCTTACTTAACCACTGTTTATATAATATATACTAAGGTAAGTTTATTTTTAACGCAGTTCAAACGAGGAATACTTTTCAGTGGCTTTGAAAAATCAACTCACCTCTCTCGAAATGTACCTAAGTGAAACAATTACATAAAATTGCTTTCGTTGAAGATTTTACAGGTGCTCTTACCATTTTACTAACGAGCTCACCTTATTACTATAAACACTCGGGCCGGACGCAAAAAGCTTACAGGTTAGATAGATCCGTGTGCAAATATAAACTTGATAGAATTTTAAATTAGATTGCTTATATGTTGCATATATTCATTCAATACACAATGCTTTTAATTGAGATTACATTATGGCAATCACCTATTTTCTATAAAATTTGGATTTTATACAAAAAACACTTTTATGAATATTTTTTGTCATGCTTTTACTATTATAAGTGCATTATTACACAATAAGATAGCATTAATTTATATTATAAATTAATTAAAAGATATCAACACACAGTCTTGATGGTTGATGTTGTACCTCTCTTTAAAGGACTTTGAAAAGAAATATTACTCATTTTAAGCAGATCTCAAACATTGAGACTGCAAGCACCTTAGGGGTATGTATGTTCTATCAAATTTATCACACATACAAATGTTATTTGTAGATCAGATCTTTTGAAATATTTTTATTTATCTCAAAGTTCTTTTGTATATATGAACAACCGACTGCTACCTACTTAACAAGATCACATTAAATATATAGATAAAAGTGCATACTTTTGAAATGATACAGAGTTTTATATATTTTAATAAACTCTATCAATCGAAAAGTAAGGCTTCAAATTATATTATATTTTATTTTAATAATCCAAAATTTGTAACAAAATACTTGGTGGAAAACAGATTTCATTTCTGTTGCGAGATTTAAAATGTTTTTTTTTCGATTTCTTGTTAAAAATTTTAGTCTAACAATAAAAGCTTAAATCCATTTCAGCACGGAAAAGTTCTTACAGTTCTAGAAGTGAACAAAAAGGAAAAATTAACTTCAATAAGATCTTCAATTAACATGCGTTTTTCCTCTTTTAAAATTCTATATCCCCACCGATCATTAGAAGTTTTTATTCGTCATTTAGGATACAAATTGACTGCAGATAACCTTTAAAAAAATTGAGAATCAAAAAGGTTAACACCTCCAATTGAAAAATAAAAACAGTAATAACAATATTTTCTCAACGACAAATTCTGTGATTTAATATGTCATATTTACGTAGATCACAAGTATAATTTGGCTGCAATGCCAGTTTTTTCAATCGTTGTAATATATCATACCTTTACATAACACATATTATAATATTTTCTCCGAGCGATGCCCTTCAAAAACGAAAGTGTTGATATATCTATGGGACAAAGAATTTTATTATTTTAGTGTTGTGATGGAAAAGAAAATATTTTCCATTTTTGATTGTTTCAATAAAAAATAAAATCTCATTTTGTTGGTTGATATTTATCGGATACAGTTGCTTTCTGTTTTATAATGTCATTTTGTACACAAATGAATAATTAATTTTATTCATTAGATATATGTCAAAATGTGTGTAAAATCATTTTTATCCGATGTTTTTTTTCTTTACTAAATTTTTCATACTATATTTTTTATAATCTTAAAACAGTAATTATGTTTTGATTTCCCATAAATTTTCCAATGTCAATCAATGTATAGTAATTTTCATAAAGTGTAACTAATTAATACAAATATTTTCCTAATATGGAGCATTTAACCTATTAGCAGTTATATTTAAATAATTATTTCTACGACAACTATTATACTTATGGTCAGTTGGTAAATAATATAGAGAAATGAAAACGATGAGTCCATTTTCACATTAATATATTCCCTCAAGTTAAAGACAATCATATATATACATATATATATATTTATTTTTTTCGGATATATTTTACATAAACCGTTCGCAAGCTTTCGATTTCAATTTCGATTTCTTGTGTACTTTAAGGATGTAGAACTTCAAACCTTAGTTCTGAATTTAAAATTAAACCAAAAACATTAATGATTTTAACGATTCAAGTGGGATATTGATGTTGACTTTTAGACTTAGCTTCAATATCCCGATTGAGTACGCAGCTGATATTATAAATTCTATAGAACTTATAATTCTTTTCTTATTATTATATTCATATGATAATAAAAAAACAAACTCTCTTATTTCATCATAAATACATACGTACAAGTAACGTGAATCCGTTTGCGTTAGTTCGATGTTCTAATGACTGCGACTGCCCAACTGGTAAATTGGTTTTTTAATAGTAGAAAATAATTCATAACATGAACAATTTAGTATAGTTTTAGTAATTTAGTAAGTAAGATCTTCGCTAGTGTTGATATTATTAAAGACAGAACAAACATCAAGTAATTTCGATTGAACTATCAGGTACAAATTCAAAAATTAAAAATTGCTGCTAAAGACTATCGTGGCAACATTCGGTTTTTGCGGTTATTAAAACAACAATCGGCGAATTTGTGTGCTACCCCATGGGTTCAACTGTCCATCCACAGATTTAAAAATGTGAAAAATCTCAATGACAGGTGCCTGAATATATACAATGTGTTGGGCTTCTTTCAAACAACCAATGTGTGCCAAATAATATATCGTCTTCAGGTGATTAGCAAATTGTTTTTACTTGTACATAAAAGTTACGCGTGATAATAAAAACGACACCTACACTGGTAAAACTTTTAATTTTTTTTAGAAAAAAAATGTATATTTATGTATTATACAAGTGAGAAAATTGAGTTACTCTGACTTGTTTGCTATAAAGATTTTTTCATGACAAAATACAAAAAACAAAAAAAAACTATTTATACAAGGAATATATAACAATAGCGTTGTAATTAAATTAAATAATATACAAAATTAATGAAAATAATTGTGTTGAACTAAAAATTAAATAACTTTAAAACTCCATTTTCCGGACAATAATTATTCAAAAATCGAATTCGAATATGACACGAAAGATATGAGATTATAAATATTATTCCATCATTTAATTTCTTTTCATTCGATTTTTCCAAATTTAAAATGTATTGTTTTAGATTCAGTGTCGCTGTCATTATATAATAATATGAAAATCAATGGACAATTGACGCACGATTCTCGGATGTATTTATTAGAAGCCATAAATATTATCTTCCTTTATGAATTGTTAAGCAATTTTAACTATTTAAAGCTCAGTGTGTATGGGTTTTCTGCTCAATAAAATGTTGAAATACATTCGCTTTACTAACATTCTTGCAATGTGTAAGAAAAACACTCTTAACTGCTGGGGGACTTGGGAAGTGGTCAGAAATAGAGTTCTCTCAAAATTCAACATAAGTGGGTGCTGAATGTGGCGAGAAAATAAATGATTTTATGCAGAAGACGTTTATCTGAATATTAATCGGTCGTGTTGGATGAATCGCAAACATAAAATCAACACAAAAAATACCTTTCAACGAAAGATTAAAAAATAATCTCAAGAAGTACATCAAGTGTATCTTTAGGCATTCTGTCACACAGATGCAACAGAACTGATGAACATACTAGCTCTGTTGCATCCGTGTGATAGAATGCCAGAGGATGCCGAAAGGCGAAACCCAGACCGTTAGTGTCAAAACATGTCGAGTCGTACAAAGTTATAACAATTCAAATTTGATATTGAAATTCCATCAAGCACCTTCAGTCGATATCACAAATTATACAAAATCTGTTGGTTTTTATTTACGCTGACTGATATTTTATATTATTTTATCATAAAAAAAAATAGTATGTTTATTTTTATTTTATCAAAAATGTGTCTTGGATATTCGAAGAATTTATTTAAAAAATGATCAGATATTATAATTCACAATTGAATATGAAAAATATCATGTCAAACCATATTTATCGTAGAACGAAGTAATTTCAAATGTCATAAATATGCGAACAAATTTAACTACTCCATAAATATTTGATAGCTATTTGGCTGACATATCTTATAATTTGTAAGTAGACGTGCCAAAATTAAACCATCACATAAATCATTTTACTCAAAACGAAAACATAAAGTAATTAGTAACTGATGATGACTTCGTCCCAAATAAAAAAAATATATATTGTGATTTCAGTCAAAACAATTGAAAATCACGAAAGTATAACACAATTATTCTATTTTTAAATTAATAAGTTTTCCATGAGTAGGAATCTATGAATACATGAAAATATTTCAAATTAAGAACATTATCTCTAAGAGAATGCGTTCATAATAATACAACAAATTCTCTGCTTAATTTGAAATATCAATTAAAATGAATATTCTATTTTTAAATATCTACACGCATTATATATTTGATAGAACTTTTAAAGCAGAAAGCCAAACGTTATTGACCGGGAAGCTTCTTTATAAAAATTATTTTAGAACTCTTACTCATGTTGAAAAAACCCATTTTGATAACACTGAAAACAACTGGTGCTGGCTTTACCAAAACAATATTTGACTTGTAAGGCGGTTTACAAAAGAGAACAATTTCTTGGAAAACGTATTTTGAAAACGTGTTTATACAAATATTTATAAAGTAAAAACTTTTTTTTATAAACAGCGATAATTGAAATATTGTTTCGATATGTATGATAAAACTAAACTTACTATCTTCTCGTATTCATTACTAGTCTTTATGAATCATTATGATCAAATCCATGAATGTTTATACAAATTGTGACAATTCACAACCAATTTACTAACATCTAGTTTTACCCATATATACTTATGAAGTAGACTGTATAACATGCATTTTTTTATAGTTCATTTGTACATATTGTGTTCGGATAAGCTCTTTGTCTATGGTTTTTTTATACTTCACACTAGGAACGGGCATGGTTATAAAAAGATCTTTTATTATTTTTGCAAAGAAATTTGTTGAATAAAGCTACGATTTATGATATCGACTGAAGGTGCTCGATGGAATTTCAATATCGAATTTGAATTGTAACAACCCCGTACGATTCCACATGTTTTTTCACTAACGACCTGGCTTTCGTCTTTCGACACCTTCAGGCATCATTTTATCACACGGATGCAACAGAACTGTCAACTGGGTCGTTAGTGACGAAACATGTGGAATCGTACAAAGTTGAAAAGATTCAAATTTTAATAAAGTTACATTTAAGAAAATGTAATGAACTTTTCTTTTTAATAGTATATATTCTATAAATATAAATAAGATAAAAATTCAGTTTCCTCAGTAAAAATGTTAAAACGCTTAATCGAAAGTAGATATAATTTATGATATCGACTGATAAGTTCTGTTGCATCCGCGCGATGGAATGCTTGAAGATGCCGAAAGGCGAAACCCGGGTCGTTAGTGACAAAACATGTGGTTTCGTACAGAGTTGAAACAATTCAAATTTGAAGTAGATATATTGAAAGAAATACGAATATCGTTAACGTATTGTTTTCAATTTTTTTTCAGGATCACAGACGACATAACGATATACATATAACTTTCCAAAATGGCGACCGGACCCCGAATGGTGAACAAGCAGTTCAACTCACCGATTGGCCTTTATTCACAACAGAACATCAAGGACACCCTCACAAAACAGAGCCAGGTCCTCAATAATGGCGCAGTTGGGTAAGTGTTTTCTTCAGTTCCGGTTCATCGACTAAGTGTAAAGGAAAAGCTATAATTTTTTTTTTATAATTTGACTGTAGAATATATATCATCATTAATCGTGAATGAGATAAAATATTGAGAGCTAAAATTTTAAAATAGCTCTGTTGATAAAAAAAAAATTGTATGATACTATACATGTTTGTTTACTGAATATAGAAGATATAACGTCATATGCGCTTTTCCATTACACTTCATAAAAATAGATTTTAATAATTAAGGTTCATAAGAACGGGGTTCAATTCATTCCAATGATTGATTTTTTTTAAATATATATGACATATGGCCAATGCTAATTTTTAGCCAACATTTTTGTTTCCGTTAATCTGTATTAAGCTTTCATTCGTTGAAAGCTTTAAAATCTATCAAAACATCACAAGACCAGTCCTCGTTAAGTTTGAACGAATAAACTGACGACATTAAGAAATACCTTTAAAAAGAATTCATTAATAAAACTTTATGATAAAACAAAAAATATATTAGAGAAATCGATAACTTTAATACATTATATTTTTCGCTTGTGATAAATAAAAATGTTTCTTTTCTAAATTGACGTTGAAATTATCATTCAAGAAAACCATTTAAATTTTTTGTGTAATAAAGGTATTTTTTTCAATTTATTGCAAGGCTTTTTAGAATAATAAAGTAATGACATTTCTACTTCTAAAATTTTATTTGTATAACTTTTGTTTAATTGGAGAATATTTCTTTATCTAAGAGCAGGGTTAATAGAATATAAGATAGTATATAAGGAATATTGACGTTTTTATTAAATAGGAATTCATTTGATATACATTGTCTAAGATAGAATAAAGAAAGATTCCTTAAAAACTTCAACGCTTAAAAAACAAACTTTTTGTTTAAAATAATAGCGTATATGAATTCAAACGCCTCTAATCTTCAAGCAGAACTTTTCCCGCTTGGCTGTAGAATATTTTTTGATTTTTAATGCATTCTAAAGGCAATAATATTAATAAAGCGATTTCATTGAAAACGGTTTCGAGATTAACTTGTAAAGAAAAATACAGCGCAGATATGTCTGCCCTCATCATCACGATATGCTAAATTCAGATCCCTGACTCGAAACATGTAAAAATATTTGCAGACTCATCGGTGATATTTGGCAAGTAATGCGCATATATATAGTGCATAGTGACTAACATGCTAGCCATCTATACAGCAATATTGTATGGGAAAATATCGGCTGTCTGCCAGAAGTATTGTTAATGCATTTACAAATTCATTTCGAAAGTATTTTAGGTCGTTATCTGGTTTGTATAAATTCCATTTGATATTGAAGAAAAACAATATACATTCTTTTCTTGACATACTTTGGCTTCCTGGTGTAAATTACAGTGTCTGCATCTCGAGACAACTGTTTTGTCAAGGTGATATGATTATTTCTGAATTTAATGACATCAATAACGGAGCTGTGAAAACAGTATAAATGTATTATTGAAAAATTCTTGAAATTCGAATTGAACGAATTAATCAAGTAAAATGAAACCACGACCTATCATTTTCAGAGTCGCAGTTTTTATTTTCCAATAAACCAGTTAATTTTAGATACTTCCTGCCTTAAACACCACGAGAATAGTGTAAACATCGCTGGTATTTTTTGTCGCTTTTGTATGACTGTTAATAATAGCCGTATGACACAATTTGTTTTTCTTTTTAATAATAAAACACAATTTAGTACTATTTACATACGGTTTCGCTCATTACAAATACTGTCAACAAATTGTCATCTTGATTATCCTCACGATGAGCACAACCGTGTGAAAATTTGTTTTTATTATTTTATATCTAATGCCTTTCACATTAAAAAGTGACAGTTGCACCTTAAAGGTGAAACACAGTTTCAGTTTAAATGTTAACTTATTTCTATTTATACAAATGGTGGGACAGTCAACTACATATTTTATTTTATGAAAACGGTTAGTTCTTAATAAAAATCTATTTATTTCAACCATCCCTTGTAACTATTCATATTGTTAATTTTACATTTTCTTTGCATTTTTATATAATAGTTGATATAGTGCTGTTTTATATTTATGAAAAGATTAAACAATATTGATGAATACAAAAAGAATCTTATTTCAAGTGTGTATACATATATTTAAACCTATAACATTATTTACGCATAATACAGTATTTTTCCACGTCAACTGTCACTTTGACAGCTGTACACTGATTTAGGATAAAACGGTTTGGCGTAAAAATGAAAAGTCACTTCAAACGCTCTGCAAGTGTCTTGACACCTGTTGCAGAAGAGCAAAAATCAAACAAAATTTTAGAAGAAAATCATGTCAACATATACTACTAAAACATTATTACATCTTCAGTTGAATTAATATGATCCAAGAATATTAATATTTACAGAGAACACACGTTAGTAGAGCTTACATACTGATATTGATTTGATCTATTATATATAACCTTTTCATATAACAAAGGTTCCCTTTAATTCAACTTCTTCCTTAACTATTGTGGAATGCATGATTACCACCCCACAAATTTCTTTCGTCTATTTCTTCGATTTTTTCGTCTCAATGCTTCATAACGATGTGATAATAATTCCCCTCCTTACTATTGCCTGCAAGAAGTAAACTATTACAACCATGCCCAGAGCAGTGCAAGGATTATAGCTTAGCCGGATTAAAAATGACATCATTTTTATCTTTATTGATGACATTGACATGAGCTTTCATCAGTGTTTTGCCAACATTAAAAATTGGTTCATTTTTCATTCATTCCCTTTTGGGACGTTGCATATTTTAGAAAAAAAAACAACTATCCAGATTAAACATACTTACTTTTTACACCATGGATTTGGAGCGGCGTAATTTCTGGTGTCAATCGGATCATATGAAATTACTTATGGTCAGTTCGAATGCATTTGTGCAATATAACACGTCATGATACCGTTATACCAAATCTGGACAGTGAGTGCCATAATATTTGGAAGTGTGCATATTTTAAATGATTCGAATTTATTATTGAAATTCAATCAATCATCTTCAATTGGCATCTCAAATTATTATCTTTGAACATAAATTTACGCTCGGACTTACTTGTCTATTCATACATTTTTTTTCTATTTTATAAGACTTATACTTTGGCGATAAACAGGCAATAACTCTTGCGCTTATCGTAAAGCAGGTGTTGAATGAAATAGAAGACGCGGTTAGCAATTAGCATATATATGTATTGAGTCATAACATCGAGTGGTTCAATTTAAGTTACGACGCACAGAGATTAATCCAAGCCAAGATTATGACTCATAAACAATATCTTTTTTGATACGACCAGCTGATTTAATATCACATCTCAATGCGTGTAATTGACTCTACCTTAGTGATTTGCTCAAAAGAGCTTTATAGCTCTATTTTCAAGTAAAGTAGAGCATGTGGAATTGAACAAAGTTTCAACAATCTAAAAGTAGCTCTTGGTTATGTTATTTTAAATAATAACATCGAGACTGGACAACCAAAGTATTTTATGTTACAGTTGCGAATTTCAGAATAGGAAAACTGTATAGATCAAAAAAAGCTCAAAAAGGAACATTATTGTTTATGTTTGATTTTACAATATACATAAAAGATCTAAAATTTTATTCGCTTTAAAAAAAACAAAATATAATTTTGGAAGATATATATATAGCTTGATTTTATTTATTTGTTCTCTTGAAAATAAAGCAAACCAAATTCAACAATAAATAGTATTAATTTGAGCAGAATAGTTCATTCTTAGACATAAATTATGTATATTATGGGTACGAAAATGAATTAAAAGGACATATTTTTTATGAAAGTTATCAATATCAAGTTATCAAGAATATAAGAAAAAAAAAGAACATTTTGTCAAATTACATTTACACCAAAATGCTTCTTTTGCTATAATTTTATTAGTGTGAGTACGCTTTTAATGTAATAATACAACATATGTTGATTTCTTACAGTATATGTATTTACAAAATAAAAGCTCAATTTAGAGTTTCGAACGGTTTCATAAAATAGACCAAACAACTCAAATTTCTCATTAATAACACTGTAATATTATTTTTCAACCATCAAAATATTCTATCATATTTTGATTTAAATCTGCAACTTAACAATACATTTTACTAAATTAAAAAAGCTGTTTAGATAATATCTCGCGTAGGTCTTGATATATTTAAATTTCTCCGAGATAAACATTCTTAGTTTGTTTAACTTATAAAATACTGTAAACAATTCAAAAGAGCTTATTTATTTTTGCGCTTTCAATCATAATCGTTTTATTTTTCGAGTACTTTATTTAATTAATTTACATAATTTAAAATTTTGTATCGTTTATTAAAAATAACGGCAGCATTTATTAAGCAATTAAAGTAATACAATTTGGTATCTAAATTTCTAAGATTTTTTTTCAGTTATATACTTAAAGCTTTACTTTAGCAAATTTTAATAATACAATCAATTAGAAAGGATTAATCAAAATTCATTTTTTATATCTATATAAATAACGAAGTTTAATTAACATATGCATATCATTTTTCAACAAAGGTTCCATGAATATAGAGTTTCAACGTTTAATATCTTTTTTGAGTTATATTTATGTTTTTTTTTTATTATGAATATGCAAAGATGAACGCCGCGGGACTGAATGAGGACGAACTTTTACTACTTGGCCTATTTTCTTTAATAGATTAAATAAAAGACAAATTTTGAATAATTAAAACATGTTACATACCCTATTTTAAAAATCAAAACCTCACGTGCTTTAGAAAAATTCATCTTGATCTCTTAAAAAACTTCTTTGATGAAAACGATTTCAAATATTTTAATATCAACGAACAAATCAGAGACTATGTGAGATTTTTCTTGCTTTAATTTCAAAATACTGCCTGCCGGCACTCGGCCAATATTTTAATGACACAATCAACTCAGGAATTACTTTTGTAATAAAGCAAATCTATGAGCTTTTTATAATTAAGTCGAAGGTAGTAACAGTGGATTATTTTTAAAAAGTATTTTACGTCATGGGGCAAGGTTAAATAAACCGTTGAACCAAATCTGTCACACCTCTCGACTCTCGAATGTCGTTTTAAATTTTTTTTTTCTATAATTTCGCTCATTAGTACGTTAGATATATTTGTAGATAGCTTTTAAATAAATAAATTTATTATATTTGAAAAGGAATTGATGACAGGTATTTACAGCAAGTATGCGCATAATAGAACAAGTTTCAAAGGGCTTAGTCTAAACTGAATGGACTCAATAAATGACTACAAATATTTTGACCTGACAACTGTAGTGATTTAAATTAAATAAAAAAACAAACAGTGTTTTAAGGCCTCTTTTATCCACCCAATACAGTGATCTTGAAACAAAGATCTTTGGTAGAAGTAAACCATAATAATATCAAGAACATATTGTAATAACATAATGACAGAAAATCAATTGGCTTAAATAATTCAGCAGCTAGTTGTAAAATAATTGCAACCTTAAAAAAAATACCAAGAGCTTTTGTCTATTTAGAGATATGATAATACTAAAAAGTCTTCGTGAGCTTTGCACGTATTATCAAATTTTACAAGCTCAGCTCTGAAATAATTTCTTATTGTAAATTGAAATGAAATATGGAAATAATGATATCAATTTTTTCCTTTGGTATTCTGTACAATGGATAGGGTTTTTTTTTATTTTTTTCATTCTTTGTAACGAATATATATGATAATATTATTGCTTTATTGGTTCGATATTGCAATCAACAAGTTTTATACAAATGATTTTTTTTTTTAAATAAATTAACCACGTTTTAAGTCATCTTACTATTGACAAGCCAATTTAAACCGAATCTTTCTTATTATTGCATAAAATAATTGTTATATTTTTTATTCTCTTAAAAAAGTTAGTTGTACATATTTACAGAATTAGCAGACAGTGAAGTATTTCCTGGACATTATTCTCAGTAAACTTTTCCATTAGTAACCCGTTTTAAAACACGAAATCGTTTTTATGCCAAATGCTCAAATTATTACTGTTACTCAGAAATAAATGCCGATTATTTAAAAATAAAAAAAACAAGCCTATCTGATATACAAGATTTTTTTGCGCTTTCTTATTTCCTTTGTTTATTCAGACTTCATATTTTTCTTTAAAATTGTTTCATTTATGAACTTACCTTCTCAACATTTTGTTTGCGAACATATCTACAATATATCACACGGTTGGAACAATATCATATTTATTTTATACAGTTTATATTTTACGATTTATCATGACATTTTACTGAGAGATCAAATAATATCCAAAATCGCATTACGTCTCTTAAGAAAAAATTTCATCATAGCGTTCAAATGTTTTAAAATGCTCAATAATACAGCATTAATTTTAGATACTTTTTTTTTATGAAAATATAAATCGGCATATTATATAACACAAAACATCTTTATGCTATGTTTTAAGTTTTTTAAGAACACAACTGCTGGTGTTTTAATAATGTCTTGAGTATATTTTCTCGAACTTTGCGAAATTTAAGATCGTATCTTGACGATACACATAATTCCACCGAAATATTTTATACGATATTTTTAAATGAATGAATTGGACAACTGTTTCAAAGTTTCAAATATAGAGGTCGTTAGCCGTGTCAACCACAATAAATATATCAGTGAGTGAGTGAATTTACATTTCTACAGTATTAATAGATCAAATAACTGCCTTTTTTTCGTTTCCTGAACACGTTTAAAAACTAAAATTAAATGCATGAAACTTAACGCTGTCATTATTAATTCGTGTGGTTCCAAAATACGCGGCAAGCACGTGTTGCAATGTAACGGATTTAGTGCTTTTGGCTTTTGATAATTATTGAGTTGATGGGATTCAAAATACATTCGTCTATCTACAGAGACTGTAAATGAAACCCATTTATACGGTAGTTTGTAATGGAAAACTTTTAATGACAAAACGGCAATCAAAGCTCATCTGAAATGTATTTACAAAAACATGTTTAATATGGAATATAAAAAAAAAGTTGGCCATTCCCCATTAAAAAAAAAACAGTGATTTACGCTAACTTCGTTTTAAAATAATTTTAATAAAATTTATTGTTTACGAATTATTTGAAGCAGTTAATTTATGATATCGACTGAAGGTGCTTGATGGAATTTCAATATCAAATTTAAATCGTTACAAATTTGTACGATTGAACATGTTTTGTCACAGCCCAGATTTTGTCTTTCGGCATCTTCAGGAATTCTATCACAAGGAGTGACAAAACATGTGGAATCATATAAAGCTGTAACAATTCAAATTTGAAGCAGATAAATTATAAAAAAAACTCTATTTTAAAGTTCCGTTTTTAAAAATCGAATTTTTTTTTTTACGAGTGAAGGGAAATATAAATATTTTTGTATGTATAAATTATAATATGCAATTCAAACACAACTTTTATATGAAGTTCTTGTTATTTTATTTCATATTTACTAATCATTGTATTTTTTAATGAACAATTATGAAATACATATTATAATTCACATATTCAATTAATGAATAAATTATTATTATATATCGAACAAAATATCTTTAAAACAACATTTTACCAGTTGTAATATAACCCGAAATTTTTTTTTTGTAATAAATCCTAAATGATTAAATATGGATTTTATATAAAGCATTTCAGTTGACTTACTGCGTAAAACTTATGAATGATAAATTAAACATACGAAAATTTCTATTCTTCGTCCACTCACGAATCATTGAGACAAAAACAAGTTTGTTTTGAGTGCAGTGACAAATGTTTGGTTTAATATTGTATTCGGAGAATGCGGAAGCTAGGTGACATTTTTATTTAGTCGCATTATATTTTTCATTTTCTCCGGAGGAATCAATAAATCACCACAAAGAGAAAATAAATCGTTTATCAGATAATTTATCAGTCATTTCTAGAAATCAAATATTATAAAGGCAACGAAAGTATCATTATATTCGAAATAGTCTGTTATGTTAATATTAATTCTATCAATCATTTTTTTAAATTATTACGTTAAATATTAATTCAATTATGTTTGAATTCCTTTTTAAGGCCATTTACACTTCCAGTTTGCAATGAATGAAGTTTTTATTAAGTATTTCATCAGTTTTAATAGATATATATGTGCACTATGATTATTATTTCAAAAAAATATGGCAAGGAAAAATGGACTATTACTTATTAAATTTTGGAATAAGAAGATTTTAAAAATTGAATATATTCATCACAAATACGTATATCTCACCCGAAAGTTCATAAAGAATATTTAAATCGTCTGTGAATCCAAAACACTTTGATTAGAATACACGCAATGCTTAAGATTGTAAATATATGTACGTAAATATAAAGAATCGTTTTAGTTTCAAATATGGCAAAATGAGTAACGATATATAAAAATTTGAAACGTTGCCTCTTGGACCTAGTTAGTGGTTATTTTCGCCCACGAATTCCTCAGTTATGCTTTGCGAACATCGTCGACGTCCTCTGAAGAGCTTTTGGCGTCGACGGAAGCTTTCTGTCCAGCTGACGGAAATAGACTTTTGGCCAGCGGCGAGTATCACCTTTGCCACGCGGCCATTGACTACCTGTTTGTGTCAACACACTCATACAATACTGCATCAACTCAACGATATCAAAAAAATAGTGTAATATTGTAACAATATACCGAGAGTATTTTTGAAACATTCACAACATTACGAGAAGCCAATAAACGATTTTTTTTTAGTTCTAAGCATATTCGTGATTTGAATCTCCTTTCGTTAACTTTTTGTTCAATTAATTACAGAAAGACGGCGAAACATCTAAATATTACGAGAAACCATTATTCATGTGCAGATATGTTTTATAAAAATGGAAAATCAATATTTTATGCTTCTAGAGTAGAAATTTATTACTGGCGGAATAATTATAAAATTAAAACGATTTAATTTTTACAATAAATAATTAACACAATTTCTTCACATGTATAGTTTTACCTTAAAAAATGACAATCATATGAAAATAATTATGATTTAAAAAAAAATGTTTGTTAGTGTTCACGATGTGTGAAACCGGTTCTGATCTTCACAGTACAAAAATATGGAAATAGTATTACATATTGTGTTTCTATTGTGTTAGTATTATGCCTTTCTATCAATTGTTAAAAAATAACAAATAAACATTTCGCGAGAAGAAAATTCAGTCTCCTAAATGTGCCTTAGGACTCCCGAGAGCGTAACCAGCCTCTGAAAGTATACAAAAATATTTATTTATAACAAAAATTGAAGGAATATTACCATAATAAAATCTCGTCTTTATTATTGTATATTATCAAACCAGAATAACTTGTATGCAATGTTAATACAGTTAAGGGCAAAAATTGCAGTAGGTACTGTTAATGTATTTTTTCTTCGCGAAGGAATTCAGCAAACCGCTATTTGAGGGACCTACATATTGAACGTCGGTGAGTTAGCGCTGTCTCGAGGCGACATGTGAAAATAATTGACCATTACACACAACGTTTGCAATGCAAAAGAAACAAGACGTTCGAGGATTCGCTGATGCTTTTCATACCAGTACCAACTCGTGGATAAATTCCTGGCCTATAAATATGAAGTAATAAATTTGTAAATATATTAAACCTAATATTATTATTATTAATATATATCAACAAAATCATCGCCGCAGTCGGTTTATTAACAACCGATGTAAAATATTTTGTTTTATATTTATCTATAGAATAATATATTCGGAAAAAAAACTTCATTTAAATATTATTTTTTTTATGACAACTGATAATTATTTATGAGTAATGTCAAAACAATATAATACATTTATATAGCAATTGGAATTTTTTATTTTTTAGAACTGCATACTAATAAACAATTTATAGAGAAAATCGTGACACAACTACCCTTGAAAACCAAGTACCCCTTTCCTATTCGACATTATTGATAATCGGAACCTAAAGTAACATCATTGTTAACTAAAAACTCACTTAAAATCGATATTAAGGAAATCTGATGAAATTTCGTAACGTAAATGTGTATTTATAAAATATTCCCTAGCATAATCAATATTAATACAAGTTACAATATCGACCGATACCAGGGTCGTGAGTGAAATGTGGAAAAGTACAATGTTTCAACAATTCAAATTTGACATGCAAAATGTTTAAAATTTGCGTTAGTTAAACATGCATACTGTCATCTATAAGAGAGAGTGAACAAATGTAAATTTTACTAACATTATTAGCAATGTTTTAGTTGATTGCAAAAAAACAACTGTTCCCATTAAATATTTTACTGTAAAGCAATATTAATTTAAAACTCAATCTTATTTTACAAAATGAAAGTATGTTATATTTTATTTACAATACAAAATTAGTAAGCGTTGACTATTATATCGTAAATGCTGTATGTTCTTATTATTATAAAGAGAACTTTTTTATTGTCATTTGATTACAACAATCAAATATATCTCTACGCATCTGGTATTTTTTTCAATATCTCTCACTCTTCTTCACTGCAATTATTTTTTAATTGAAACCTTTTACCTTTCTTGCGGTTTGCATTTATGCAAATTTGATTGTTATCGTCAGTATGATTGTGGTTTAATATGCAATTTCAGAAGTAGCGCAGATTGCTTATCCGTGCATGAAATAATTAATCCGTATTGGTCATCGTATTTTGTTTACCGTGACGAGAATTTATTCTAATTTTTATCACGAATTATAAGCACGTATGTTTTTATTATGTTAGCACGTTTTTTTTTTTTAATTATTTCAATTCATCACAAAATCTTCTCATCTGTATTCATATAATCTTAGATGTCACTTAAATAAATAACTTAAAAATACTTTAAAATATTGTCTTCAAATACAAATTTAGACTTTCAATGTGCCATTTAGTTTATTTGTGTTGATAGAGACAGTAACCGAAATAATAAATTGTTTTACATATTCGTCGGCTTTATGAAATATTACCTACACTAATTCAAAGTATTATTCTTTCAAAACATCGTATATTTTGACAATTTAGTATTGTTTTACGATGATAATCATCCTTTTATGTATAACATACTCAAATGTGTAAAAAATGTAATGAACTAACATAACCAAAAATATATATTCAATAATTCTGAACAGTGTAAAAATAAACCATTTTAATTAAACCTATATAGCTTAAAATATATTTATCGTATTGGCTAACGTCTAAATATTGAGACGGCCGATTGCAGTGTGTAGATCATCTACACTTAAAAATACAAGATTGTTAAACATCTGAAATCTTTCATATAAAGCAAATTTTGTAATGACTTATAACTGACAGAAACACTACTGAATTAGTTTTGAAAATATTCTATATAGGAGTTTGTTATTTGTGGATCGGTTTGGAACAGGGAAACAAATGATCGCTTAAACGATACACAATCAAAACAAACTTTAAAGAGTCTAAAGAATACAAT
The DNA here is from genome assembly GCA_028555115.1 of Himalopsyche japonica. Classification (NCBI taxonomy): domain Eukaryota; kingdom Metazoa; phylum Arthropoda; class Insecta; order Trichoptera; family Rhyacophilidae; genus Himalopsyche; species Himalopsyche japonica. Next base: position 1,310,975 of record JAHFWJ010000807.1, on the reverse strand, counting down.
ACTCACACATAAAGAACACATCCGTATGTTTATATCTAACAGTAAAATTAGATCCGGTTAGTCACTTTTTTATGCTCTTTTCAGTTCTGGTTTTTGTAGAATAAACACCTAAAAGTTTTAATATATATATATACAATGGTAAACGTATATCATAAGGCTAGTAAAAGATACTGTCAATTTAACTATGAAGCATTCTATTTCCGACTCACAAACTGTTTACTTCATGTCGTATCTGCCTATAAATAAACTATGACAACGTCTCCCGACGAAGAATTTCCCAAAAACGCCCCCGCCAGTTAATTTGAAAAGTCACGATGAGAATTTTCTTCTGTATTGAGAAAATTTCGGCCTGTTTAATTGTAAATATTAAACATTGAAACGTCATACGTCGTGTGTCATATAACCAAACAATCAACGGTGAGTCAGTAACACTACGGCACTGGACGTAGCCACTAAGTAGCATCTGAGATTGCAGACGCCATTTCAGTGCTGTGTCCAATAATAACATTTGGGAGGGACAACAAAAATCTTTTGATTAATGTACTTTTTTTTAAGCAACGACTCTATTCAAAAATGATTATTATTTGAGAACGCCATTTCAACATATAACTCAAACATCAATCTAATAATTACGTCATTTGCAATGCTCGTTCGATATTCAAAATTCAATTGATACACAAAAGTTTTTATTGCCATTGCACTTAAACTAGAACCAACCTTATCAACACATAAAATGTTGCTATTGATTATTATTTCTATTTATTTTTTTATTTGAAAATTGTTATCTGTTCATTATTTAAATTTATGTATAGTGAAATCTCGATTTTACGTTTTCCAAGGGACCCTGAAAAAATAACGGTAATTGCGGGAAACGGTGAATGCGGGAAAGCTTCAAATAATAATAAACAAGTAAAATCGTAAAAAAACATTTATTTATTAGTTACTTGTACATACTGTGTATAAAATTTATTTTTTTAAAAAAGTCCTTTATGTTAGTTTGCATCTTTGTTATTTGGCACTTTAATCGGAACAAAGACTTATTACTAAACTTGTGACTAAAAGTTTCTATGTACAGGAATCATTATTACCATGAATTTTAAACAACTCTACATTTGCATCATAAAAAATAATACGCGTGTGGTGGATTTCAACCCAAAAAATAGCACATGGGTCCAATGCGTTACGTCTTACATGTACAGCGGATTCCAACGTATCTAGACATAACGCCTGCACTCGGCAGTGTCAAACTTGCTTGCCGTGATACGGAGAAATATGTAATAAAAACAATCAATCGGGATAATATTTGTAACGGGACCAAAATATTTAGACGGTTTATCGAGGAAATCGGGGAATCGAAAAACGGTCAATGCGAGATAATTTAACATTGTTCTTATGGGAGTTTGACGGGACTATAAACAATAATCGTTCCAGCCGGGAAAACGTATTGTGCGAGAACGGTTGATCGAGGTTTCACTGTATATAGGGTTTACGTAACGTAAGAGTAAGTTAAAACCTTTCGCGGTAATGTTTACACTTTCAAAGTGTTGACTGTTTCATACTTCTTGGTGATAAGATATTATATTTAAATAATAAAACACAATGCCCAATATTATTTTTACAATTTTACATTGTTAAGACCAAGTCTAGTTTCGCTCATCGGGAACACTGTCAAGTTATTATCATAATTTGATAATGCTCGCGATGAGCGAAACCGGTGTCGACGTTAATGATATAAAATTGCTAAAATACTATTTAAAAGTGTGTTTTATTATTAAATATAATTTTCATAATATTTTTTACATCTCTCGATTTTGAAATAGCAGAATATATTAACAACCAGAAATGTTATTTATGGCAAGGAATAAATATGTATTTCAAATCGCATTAAATTGACAATAAATATAAAACCTTCATTTCTAAATCTTTAATACTAGTACTTGCTAGAGCATAATGGATTCCAATAAAGCAAATTGTTTGTACGTATTTTCTACAAATAATATAATATTTTACTCAATCAATGAGAAATCGATTAATTTATTTCTTATTATAACCTATTTCGAAAGATTTTCGCACGCAACTGCAGAAATAACCATCCGACATTTCAGAATTGGTCATGACTTGTTCTGCAAAGGTCTGCAAGCTCAAAGAAAATACGCCGGCATCAGCGCAGTACAATTGGTAAGCTAGTGCAGTACAGTTAACTACCAGCGAGCGAATTGATTCTCCATAAATCGAAAAAATCCGAAACCACCTGCTACAGAAATACGCATAATTCGAGACCATATTCAAAATACTGAAACCGATAAAAACGAAGTCGGTCTTTGGAAATAAATCAAAAGTGCATCTTGTTATTGGAATATAAACAAAAAGCGTATTTTTGGTGGTAAAATTATTGAAATAATTATTCATTTGAAATAATTTTTGACAAGAGGTTCAAAATGAGTGTCGTTATGAATCCGCGGTAAGTTTTTATCTAATAAAAGAATATTATTTGTCATAATATATACAATATTTATATATTTACAAGTTCGAATAATTTAAGTGGAAAACTGTTTTAAAATTGAAATCTTTTCATCTATCGGTAAAAAATTGTTAATATTTCAAAAGAAGATAAAATAAACTATGTAAATCCATTTAATTATTTCTTAACTCGCTGATTTCTGATGAATTTCTAACATTGAAGAATGAACAGTGCAGTTTATTTTTAATAAATAACTGAAAATAATTCTTTGTATGAGAATTGACTGTTAGCACGATTTAAGTTTATTTAATGTAGTATCCAACACATCAAATGTATCAATTAGTGATTTGATATCATAAAATATAATATTTGGAAAACTGAGCTTTAAAAAGCATTAAATAACAGTTTCAATACAAAAATCATATCCTTTTTATGTATGAGTCTTACAACAATTTAATGGAGTAAATCTTCGTCCTATTGGCTTTGATAAATATTTAAATAGCCAAAAGTTACTTTCAAATTATCAAATATATATATTTTTTTAAATATTCAATTAATCATTTGGCAATTTGGCATCCAGAAAACCTTATGGAGAAAATATATACTAGTAAAAAACATTTATATGTAGCCAGGCTTTTAGGTTTTTTTACTATGATATAACATATGAAGAAATTATTGATTTTTTGGAAATATCAATAGTTAATTAATAAAACATGAAGCACTTGAACACTACAGAGCATAATAGATGCATTTTATAATTTAGGGTATTTTTTAAAAATCTTTACAATAATTTTACCAATAGATTTTATTATAAAGGAACAAGAATCATTCTACCATTTTTATATATTGTTGATATCCAAAACCAACCACCAAACTTTTTTTACCCAAACAAGACTTTAATTTTCTGTGTTAGATATACAAAACTTATAAACCATTTTTTTTTTCATATTCAGCAAGTTTTTAAAATTACTATAGAATTGCACCTATTGCGCATATGCATATCATTGGAATAATTATATCTATCAATATTGAAATACCAATTCATCGATTTTCTAATACTTATTGTTTGCAGGTGGACATCGATTTCGTGCCAGATTAACTGAAAATGTTATCGAAAGTCAAATAGAATAATTGAGATTTTTCTTTCAAAATCAATTGAAAAGATGTCTGAAATTATAATCAACTGAATATTTTACTCACAAATACTAATTATATCGAGTTGAAAATCTCAAAACATCAACACTGATCCAATCAATGCTCTTGTCTTTTACTCATATAATGTTGTATAATATAAATTTATCCTTTTTTCAAAACATTTCCAATACAGCATCGTAGTCTTTCTTACATTTAACATACCAATAATATCTTATAAAATTCAATATAGCTTATAACTGAAAAAAATGTTTTTTATCAATCTTATTATACTCGTGAAAGTATGGTTCACTGCTATACGACAGTCTATGAATGAAAAAATTACGTATTATAAAACTCAGTCTCATACATGTATATTGAATGGGCTGAATAAATTATAAACAATACTTAACAAGACCATTACTAATCTAATGTCGTCAATTACCAACTGACAACGTTGAAGTTTGACAGATCATTTAACATCAGTTAAAATCACCGAAATAAACATCGTATTTAAAATAAAAAAATTAACTTAAACTTAAAAAAGAGGAAACACAGTAAACGCACCGTTTAAATCTAATGAATCGACATTTTTTACTAATGTTCAATCATTGGCCACTAATAAACATGGAAATATAACTGAAAATGTCATCTTCTCATAGGACAAATACTGATTAGGTTTACAGTTTAATTTACAGTATATAAATTACATTGATGTACTACCGTGGTACATACCACGTAAAATACACACATAAAATAACATTAAATTTAACAAATTCACACCGTCAACAAAGTGATACCCAATCTACTGAAGGATGAATAAAGCCACATTATTCAATATGAAATACGAAAACCGTCCATTAAAGAAATTTATATGATTAATAATTTTATATTGAGAAATTTTCTTCGGCTGTATTAATTTTCTTAATAATTCATTATTCACTGCATTGCAAATTGATTTTATGATTTATTGCATATTTTCATCTTTATTAACTATCCTTTGTGAATATTATACGCCTTATAAGTTATATTTTTCTGTCGACTTTCTTTGGCAATGAATATGAAAAATATTTTTAATTTATTAACGTATACACATCTCTATTACAAATTAAATTTTATTTAAATATATTTCCTCAGATTTGGACACGGTATCAAGACGATATTTTGACATTTTTTTTTTGCATAAAATATAGCCGACCAAGTTCTATAGTACCTTCTAACAGTAATGCACTTTAAAACGAGTGCTCCGCTGACAAGAAGTGTGACCATGGGTCGGTAAAAATTGACGCCCCGTAACCAAAAGGTTAATTATATCAGTTTTCCATAATTACTTTTATGATATTTATTGTTAAAAATACAATAAAATTCCGAAGATTTAATTTATCCTCATATGTCGAGAATGATATTTTACGGATTACTCTTTCATAATAGCTATCAGCATATCACTGTTCGTTTTTTTTTTTAATATGAAAATTGAAGCAAGTTTTTTTGACAAATGATTTTCTTTTATTTACTCATTCACAGTTAATCCGCGTGAAGGATGTTCCATCACTGAATATATCAACAATTAATTCATTTAGTGGTATGCGAACTTATTAAAATTATCAAAATGTTTTGAATATATTGCAATACTTGTTTATAATGTTTTTATATTTTTAACTATCAACTATCGGAGTTCTTTGATCTGCCGTCTAAACAGTTGAGAAGTTAGCATTCAAATGATAAACATGAAATACATAATGTAATCAGTAATCGACACAATAATAATAAAATAAATATAAACAACAATATTTTTTAATTAATATTTCAGATTAATATTGCAATTGTAAAATATTATTTAACAATATAATGCAAACTGTAAAAAGTATTAATTCTTATGCGTGCATATCAGACGATTTCATCTTTTCATTCAATTCACTTTAGGTGTAGAATTATGGGAAACTAACTTCGATTCAATACCGTATAATTGATTAAATCGAAAGTTTGCAGTGAAAACGAATTATGTTTATTGCCATGAAAAGTAAGACATTTTCTTACACATGTGTGAAATGAAATTTTATATATAACACGTTTGAAATGAAAATAGCATTAGGTCTCGTTTGACCACCACGTGTGTACCAATAAATATCAAAATGAGAAAATAATAAAGACTGATAAAAATTGAACGTAACTATTTACAATTTGCCAGATTTTTAATTGAATTATTTTGATTTCTTTCGGTCACTAAAAGTGTGATGTTTTTTCTTCTTTAATAATTTACTGAGATTTTAAATTTATTGTTATGAATTAAATATCAAAAGGAAAATATTTATTTTCATGTAAGTTTTAGGCAATAATAATAGTTATTTGATTAGTTTTATTTTGATCGTGGATATTAAAAATATGTGTTCAGTAGTAACCGTTAAACAAATAAAAAAATCGATTGTGGGATATAAATACTATGATGAAAGAATTTTAGTTTTTACGTGATATTTGGCCAACCATTTTAAGTGTAATGTAAAGTTTTATTATCTAATAATACTCTAGTATTCAAAATAGTTTTAAAAAAAACATTTAAAGTATATTTACGGCTTTTTTAAAACACATTGATTTCGCAGACGTTTTCCGAGATGTTCTTGAAACAATTTTCCTATTTCGGAGTGTCTATCCTTTTGAATAATATTGTGCATTATTTTTAATGCAAGTCGTTTTTTTTATAACCATTGCGAACTTGGTCGTTGAGCGAAGCAGCAAAACGAGTTCAAGGTAGAAAAATAAAATAATGATACCGTATATGGCGAAATGGCACAAACTCCATTTCACCGTTGAACGACTTGTAAAAACATTACATGTTTTTCTGCACTTTCGGTTAATTGTAATACATGTTAATTGTGTTTTATCAAGGAAAAAAAACAACCATGCTTTTATAGCGGTTTATTTTCATTGCCATTTTTCAATATCAATATTAATCAACCTTTAATATTGCTTTGTCCTCACAATCTTCACGATAATTAAAAAACCGCAATTTCATTGTTAATTACAAAATTTTCTCTTATTAAAAATCAATTAATAAATTTTATTTATATTTTAATTAATATTTTTCATTCCACTCGTGCTTCGCTTCTTTACAAAACACCTTCCTACTGACGTATTCTAAGGTTATTCTTTATAAAGTCAACATTACATTCACTTATAATTTTACGGTTCAGTTAACCAGAAGATGCATCTTAAAGAAATAAACACGTGTCACGTCTAATAATACATAAACAAAAAGTTATCAAATTTAATCTATATTAAAAACAAGCCTCCACAAAAATACTGCCCAAACTGTTGATTATATATTTAACAATAACTTATATTATATTTTATTACTAAAATACAAAAACGTGCATATTTTTTCAGATTCAATTATTCCTAAAGTAATGGGTTTGTTTTCAGGTATTCATTTAAATGAAATAATATTTCATAAAAAAAAAATCCCTATTCTTCTGGTAAGTGTTTTTTGTTTTTGTGTTTTTATGAAGATTCGTTTGAGCTAATGATGTATTCTTTTTTTGCAGTATTGACTTCAATAACCCCATCAACTCAAAGCCCTCAAATCTTGCCAACTCAGCCGTTCTTCGTATGCTCGAAGAAGAAGAGCAGAGGCAAAGAAATGGGCAGCCCGGAAGTAAGTACAACACCAAGAAATTCTTTAATATATTTCCCTCTTTATTAAACAACCTTTTTTGTTCAGTAAATGTTAGCGTGTAAAATTGCGTTTATTATATTAATGTACGCTTTGGCTGTCAATATTCGCAGACTAGCAAGCTCCCCCTTCCCCAATACTTATGAATGCTCTGTGGTACATATATTATTACTCAATTATTCATCTAAAATTCAGATACAGAAAAAATAAAAGTATTCTGCCCTTAAACACAAAAATTTCGATTGAATTGGCATTCACTTGGTAGAACTTCATTATAACACGGTGAAAAATAGCAATGTATTTTGTAGAACTAAAATACATTGCTATATTTTCACCGTGTGACAAAAATATCGCTTTGAATATTGTATATTACATTTAGACAACATTTTTATGCTTTATTTTTATCGTTCTTAAAAGTAAATTTAAAAAATATATTCCAGTATTACCATGAAAAATATTTTGATTACTGGCAGTGTCATAATATCGAGAAAACTTTTACTGATAAACTACCTAAATAAACAAGTAAATCAAACGGTTTTAGAAGCATTTACTATTAATTAATTAAAATTCAAAGTACAATTAAATAGGAAATTGTTTTTATAATCATTACTACTATCTGATTCAATTATAAATATAAACTATTAAGCATAAATATACAATAAATAATTGTTTTTTAACATAAAGCTAAGTACTTTTACTAAACATTTTTTTTCTTTGTGAGAAACAATCATATTCAAATTACGAAGAGTTTCCAAATTGTTATCTAAAGCTTTTTTAATACCAATTATGGACCCATTTTTCAATAAATTATTTTTTAATACGTTTACGATTAAACTTTATTATTTTTTAGATGTAAATAAATAAGTAGATATTTTAGAAAGCACATGCGTATAAAAAGAACTACCCAAATATTTATACGTAACATATATTACTTTGAGGTTGGCGACCCTGTGTTACTTATTTTTTGGGACCTAACCGTAATCCAAGACAATGTCGTGAAAGTTCAGGTGAAATAAAATCATATTGTATTTACATATATTGGGTAATTCTATTGTTACGTAGACGTGGTTTTAAACCATCCCTTCTGTAAATACTATCTATGTGATTTTTAAAGTAGTAGTGAACACTATTTTTGTGACAATACTAATATATCAAATTTTATCTCGATGGTGCACTCTTTCAACCAAAGGATATAACAGAAGCGAACGAGATTGTGATCCTCGAATGCGACGAACCGACCGATTTATAGACTGGCCTCCAAAGACAAGAGCAAATGGAAGTCAAATAAGTCAGAATAATGCGTATACCTCAAAATTTTTTGTGCCTCCAAATTCAGGTACTGAATACAAACAATAATTTAAAAATAAAAATACTCTCATGGGATCTGTTTGTTTTATCAAACACTAGTAAATTGTATGTATATAACATCGCATCGCATACTCATTTAAAAAACGCTTGTCAGTTATATATATTCATTTAATATCTTAACATATTATTTCTTGTGCAAGACCATTAAATTTTGTAATGGAATTTTGATGTAATGAGTGTGAAATAATTGTTTTAAAATTTGTTTCCACACACCACAAATATTTCAAGGTTAGGAAAAGTGTACTTATGAAGCACTATACTCATATATAATCTATCAATATTGCGTTTTACCAACCAATAAATATTTTTTCACGAAATCAATCATGTACTTTCAGCGATTGTATGAGAATTGTTTGAGGAGTGGTTGACTTCGTTGAAAATGTTGGAAAACATAGAGGAAATGTCCATAATCAATTTTTTCATGTATATACATTAAGATAATAATAAAAACTTATAAGAAATCTTTTCTTAAATAAATGTTAAATGATAAAACAAAGGAAATAGATAATCATATTATGCGTGTAATAAAAAGTATAATTATTAAATAATTTATTATTCTATTCAATTAAATGTAAGCTAACGTTTTTATTACTTTAAGTACAGCCTATTCAACATAACCCTCGATTTGCATAGCAAAAAAATGCGAATACATATTAACGAAAATTTTGTTCCAGAAAACTCGTGACGGCTTTCATTATTTCTGTTTTAAGTTTTTAATGGTTTCAAGAACTGTGGCGATTCTTCTCGGTCACGTACTTCCTTAGGTGTAATCGCTTCGAAATAATATTATTATTCATCACATTTTCAGAAAAGTAGCATATGTATATACATATAATTTTAATACACATTTTTTGCGAACTACTTCCAAAGAATAATTTTAAAAAATATTGTAATTCTGCCAGTAAAGTTGACAAACACAAAGCGCTGGCAAAAATGAAAATGACGAAGCATATAAACGCACGTTTATGCAAATGACGCAACCAATGGACCGGGATTATATCCCCACCTTTCCTTCAGAGTGGGGATACAGTTATTCCCGAAATGTTCACAAGACGCTAATACGCTGAGCGCCAGGTTTATTTTGAATTTTACTTTACCTTTCAGCGATACACCCTACCTGCCCATTGTAACGTTATACGGAATCGGGTTCGCGCTGTTTTTTCAACGTTCATTTTGACAGTTTAAGAAAATACAGACACAGTTGCACACAAAGCATTCTCACGCATTCGCTATCTACTAATATTAATTGCATTGTAAGTTTTCAATTTTACATTGATATTATAATAACAAATTGTGTATAATCATTGATTAACAGTCATAAAACATTTTTAAGACAAAACATTTCTTAACTACCAACAGCATCTGACATTTTTCCCAAAAAGCTATTTTTTTAATTAATTGACAGTGACAAATACAGTGTTCGGTTATTTTTTGATTGTCCAACAAATTTCTTTACTCATTTAATTTTTTATTCCATAATTCTATTACACATCGTTACATTGATCTCCTGATTCGTGAAAAAGCAAGTTTAATTTTGAACCATTCTCATAAAATCTTTCTAGTGACAAAATCATCGTACCGACTAGAACATTCTTTAAAAAGTTTAAATGTGAATTAACTATACATCATATTTGATATATTCCAGTGTCAAAATAATATAGACGAATATCTTCATGAAATGAAATGCATTGAATACAGATAAAAAAAATAATGATCGAATTGGAATTTACTAGGTAAAACTCCATTACAACACGATAAAAAAAATATTTTTCCACTTTGATAACAAATTTAACAATTTTAGTTTATATAAAAAATATTTTTCACAAAGTATCCACCGAATCCATCAAGAAAAAAAATAATTTTATATATTAATCATTTTTTCATTGTGTTTACGGTGCCATACACTGTCCCCCTTTTAAATGGATTTTTTTAAATCAAGACATGCTTAATGCGAACAAGCAGTGGCTTAGCTACGCAGTATTTACTTATCGATACTTAAATTGCTGAGAGGCCTTTTAAATATTTCCCAAGTAATTTTTATGTCATTTCTAAATTATTGAAACTTTTATATAAATTTTTTAAAGTTATAATTTATAGTGATCTATGCAAGAGTCAATAAAGTGATTTTTTTATTTTTAACCACAAATATAAATATAATTTAGCCACTGCGAAGTTATAACTTTTCATAAAAATGTGAAAAATTAAATACAAAAATTTTATCAGGATAATAAATCTTATAAAGTTAAGGTATGTAATGGGCTCTTTGTTTTCTTGCCATGGCTGACCTAAATATTTTCAGAATCTTTCTAGTAACTGTCATAGATGTCTCGAACATTTATTAAATATAGAGACTGAATCAGATAATTACAAATTTTATTTGGCACACTACCTTCATTTTAATTAAGGATGAGCAAAATCTATTTCTATTAAGATTTAATGTCATAATCTCAAAGACAATAGAAAACTACGCAATCAAACTAATGTACAATGACACAGCATTTTTTAAATCTCATCTACTAAAAATAAATTTATTTCATACTGTAGCTAATTTTTCTTTCTGTTCATCTTTTATTTTAGACATATGTATATTTCAAATGGATGCATTCACCAATCTGTTTCCCACTTACCTTTTTCATTTCCAATTTAATAATTTATTTATAGTAGTGTTTTCATTGAGGTTGCCAGATAGCCAAAATTTTGGTGGGATTATTCCAGTTTGAATCGTCATTCAAGTTAGATTATTTTTAATATCAAACCTATGAATCATATTTTGAGCTGATTTTGTTTCTGCTAGTGGTAAAAATTCTGTAATTCAGAAATTTTATTAACGTCTTCATTCTTTCGTTATGTGATCAATATAATAAAAGTACGGTTCTTTTTTACAATATTTTTTTAAATTTTCATATTAAATATCTTCCTACAATCAACAACCTGAATAAACAAAAAAATTTGTTCAGTCTGTTAAAAGAACTTTTTTCTAAATCTGGCACCTCAAATAAACTTTTTTTTGCAATTGCTTTTTAAATAATTTGTGTTTTTGTACTAAAAATTTACCCAGGAATATTTCAAACTGTTTTAAGGATCTTTATTGAGATAATATCTGTCGTATTGGCAATACATCTGAGTTTAGTGTTATATGAAACCACTTTTATGGTGCTAACTGCCACTAATTTTGATAGATTCATAATAGAATCAAGTCAGTATTTTTCAAAGTGTGAAACACTTACCCCCTGTCATACAAGAAGAGTTCGGTGAGGTAACACCCTGCACCAGATTTCATTTATTTGTAGAAGGGGAAAAAACAACTATACTTTGGTAATTATTATAGTATATGCGATTTTTTTCTTGACGAGGGGTACTCTGTATTATAAAAATTACAGATGGAGTGGAGTACACAGATATCGAAAGCTTTGGGAAACTCTGGTCAAGAAGAATGACATTTAATTCATTGAAGTTAAGCTTCATATGAAAATACATTAAAATAAAAAGAAAATCTCGTTTTATCTCCTCAGAGCCTATTGAAATTGAGATTTACTTTTTACTTGATTAATATTGTTTATGGTTTAAAGGAACATATCCTGAAGACAAAAACTTTGTACATGATACTTTGTATCATAATAGGCATCATGGCTTAATCAGATTGTTTCAAATGAATATTTGTTATGTTTTAGGTGTGAAAAGAATTGCGTGGCCACCACCAGAAGATTCTGAGGGACAACAACCTGGACAAGAAGCTCCTGTTCAAAGACAGGTATCATTAACAAAACGACGGACTACATCCTGATGTTGAAAATTTCAATACATTTGCTAGATTGTTGCCATATACAATTTTGTTTGTTTTTATTTAAGAACATAGCTCCACATTACCCACATATCATTTATTTAAAAAAAAATAATCATAAAAATTAAATGCATCTTAAAAAATAAATCATCAAGTTCAAGTGTATTAAATTCATTACTCTCTTTTTCATGACAAACACAGACCATATAACCTTGTTAAATGTTTTATTCACTAAAATCATAACTCTTTAGACTATTTACGTATATATACGTTAAAGCACGATTTGCCAACATGTTGACACTTTAATTTTGAAAGATTTTTTTTATTGGAACTTAAAAATTACACTTTTAAGGTGTTAACTGTCACTTCTTGATGGAAAGGCATGATATTTTAAATAATAAAAACACATTTTTTTAGTACTTATTTCCACAATATATTTTTTGATCAGGACCGGTAAAAAATTACACTTAAATATAACGTTTACTGGGCAAACAAAAATAATTGAATATTTCATCCTGAATATCTGTTTTGAAAAGTTGATTGTTGACTTAAAATTGAGTCAACAATCGAACCAAATGTTGATGCTTTTAAGAAACAAGTTGGAGGACTTGCTTTACAAAATATTTTAACTAAATGTGTAGTTTTCGTTTTGTTAAATATAATGAAATTTTAAATGTTTCAAAAGAAGTTCACTTTAAATTATGGCCATGATGTTTTGAATCTAATACATATTTTAAAACTAAAATATAAGTGCTAGAGAATTTTTTTCAATTTATTTTTCTTCATTTGTAGACATTTACAAGAAACTATAATTTATCAGCTGCCATGATTGTCTCTCTAAAAGTTTGTTTGCTTATAATATTACTTAGGTCATAATCAACATAAACAAAATATGCGACAATGTATATCTGAAAATATTTTCCCCTTCAAAGCATCCTTTATGAGTGAAATCACGACAGTAAATAGATGTTGGATATTTTGGAGCTATATCAATTATAACTAATCATTGGGGCGTTATTTCCTGTTGTAAATATATACCAAAAGCATGAACCCTTTAGCCCTTGTAATGCCTAAGACAATTTTCAATTTTCCCCTATTAACACAAATGCCAGAAATCCCAACTATCACTAGAAGTAAACTTGTTCAATTTATGGTTGAATGACTGTGGTTTTATTCCAATATTTTTTAGAATGAATACATTTCAATTGAATTTATTGTATTTTTACGTAACATTATAATAGCAATTTATATTCAAATATTCAATAATATCAATAAATCCAATAATTTTTCATTTATAATTTGGTAACTTAACGGCAAAAAAAAAACATTTTGTTGAAAATGAGATATCAAAGAGCTATTGTTGGGTGAAGTTCTTATGTTATTGAAATCTTTAGAAAGTTAGGGATATAAATAATTTAATACTTAACTGATATCTCTTTTATAAAAAAAAAAAATAGCAAAGCATTTTTTCCCTAAAGCTCATCTTTTTTGTGGATATAAATGAAATTTCTTCTAAAACTTTACAAAATATCTCGTGATAATTCAACTCTTTAAAGTATACATAATGTATTAATATCTATTGAATGAAATGTAGTAATGTGTTTTCAATCATTTAATTATAACCTTTCATATTGATAATGGATATTTTATGAATAAACACTGCAATAAACAATTATATAGTTGATTACAGATCACTTCTAGTCATTCAAATAAAAAATCCAAAGTATGAGTATGTCGTAGATATAAGTTGGTGTCAGGTCAGATTTTATTGTATTACTAATAATTTTATTTATAAACTCATATATTATTTTCTATGGCCAACGTTTTTTGACATTTTTATTTATTTCATACCCACAGAAAATATGCAAAAAAGTCAGTCAATTTTCTCTGATCTGTTTGTTACTCAATCTGCCAAGAATACATTTTAAATCTAATTAAAGAATTGATAATGTCACATATTACTTGATCACTTTTCTCGTAAAATATGATAAAATCTTCAGTCTACCGGGTAAAATAATTTGGGGTAGACTCTACCCCATTGTTTGTCTAGTCACATATTTTTTTATTAATTATTTAACATTATTAGTGGATAACGAAAGTCAAATAACTATGTCAACCAATAGGAGGATAGGGCTTCAAGATATAATTCTATTTTCAAAATAAAACCCAGCAATATAAAATATTGCCAATTTATCAAAGGATATATTTTTAACGTTTGTTAGGGGATTAGTAAAAGTTTTACAATTTTCAGCAAAATGGGAGAGAAGTATTAAATAAATGTTAACACGATTAAAGGACATCCCCTTTCAGATATTGAATGTTATATGGCTTGTTTTTATTTGAACAGATAAAGACAAATGAAATTCATGTCTTGGCTTAAAATCCAGGTATAATATTCATGACACAAAATATCCAATCACACAGTAGAACACTTTCTAATATCGATGAAATGTCTGTACTCAATACATTCTTTGAAACTATATCAACAGTTTTTTACTAATTTTAAACTAAAACATTGTTGAAATACGCAAGTAACAAATTTATCAATTGCCTACCAAATTCATCTACATATCCATTTGGTTTTGTTTACTTTAATGGTTGTTTTAAAAAAATATGAGAACAATACAATTATATTAATGCTTATTACAATTTTTATAATTTTTTAGTTGTCAATTCTTCATGTAAAGCCATTGTCCACATTTTTAAAATGATGATAACCGGTTTCATCAGTTGGTAAAGCTTGCCATGAGCAAAACTCACCTTTAAAATTTTTTAAAAAATATGTATGACATAAGCATCTCAATAGATGGTCAATATGTTATCAATCCATGATTTAAATTCAGGTAATCTTTGTGTGTGAAGTTTGAAGTTACGTTAAAAATTACCAATCTACGCTGTGTTATGAAAAGAATCCAGAAAAACATGACTTATTTGCATATTTTGGTGAGATGGTATGAGAAACTGTGAGGGGTTAACACTTTCTTTGCGGGTGGCATTGCAGGCGGCCCCCGAGAAAGTCTACCAGTCTCCCGCTCTCACCCGACTAATCCCCATCGAGTGCGATTTCGCCCCCACCCAATCCAAGGTCTACTCGCCTCAGCCTCAAGGCTTTGGCTCTGTTTCGCCGAAGCCCCGGTCTCCTCAACCGGCTTTCGGAGGACAGTCATTCTCTCCTCTCTCGCCTCAGGCCCACACTCCTGCTCAGCAGTCCTTCCCTCCTCCCGGTCCCAAAGCGTTCGCTCAGGCGGGCAAGCCTTCCGGTTTCGCTCCGGTTCCCCAGAAGCCTCAATCTTTCGGCCCGCCCAGCCAGAAGTCCTTCGCTCCGGTGTCTCCCCTGCCCTTCCAGAGCCGCTCTCCTCAGAACCAGTCGTTCGGACCGGTGAATCCTCCCAGGGCATTCGCTCCTGTCTCTCCTCAATCCTTTGGGGGCGTTCCGTCCCAAGCGGGAGCCCAATCTTTCGGGACCCAGCCGTCCGGCCAGTGGGCCTCCGTCTCTCCGACTCCGGTATACTCTCCCGGTCAGAACCAGGTATGCGGCGTTTCTCAAATGCGACACGAGACTGAGTGGCTAAAGTTTTCTGTGTCGCGGCGGTGCTCTTAATTATTTGTTTTACCTGTTGTGGGATACTAACAAAAATGTAATAAGTGCAGTTTTAATCAACTTAAATAGACGGACCTGTCAGTTGAATGAAAGAACACTTCCTGAAATGGTTTCATAACTGGAAAAAAAAAATTATTTTTCATAATCACATTCTTTCTGAATAGCGGATAGATAATAAAAAAAATATTAATTATTAGAGCTTGATTTATTAAAAATTACACAAACATATTATTAATAAAAAGAATCGTGTTTGTTTTATTAATATTGTATGTTATGCAGGCTTCTGTGATAAATGTTACAGCAGTTGTTTTTTAGGTCTATATTGTGATTTTAAAATTCGATTTGCTCAAATATAAACGGTATAAATAAAACATTGCACGAATAATAAAATTAATAAAGATAATTTCTCACAAAATTAGTTTACTTTACATTGATGAGTTTTTTTTTTTATGCACTGTTTGTCATTTTCCGTGTGTTTTAAAATGTTTATTAATCTATCTATTTCATAATGAACTGTAGATACAGTAGATAGACATGAAAAATTTTAGGACTTCAGACATAATTCTAGAGAATCATAGAGAGTGTAATCATTTCAATTAAGTTTTGCACATAACAATATTTTTTGTTAGTAGACAATATGATATTTTATAATACACAGCCAACTGAGCTAAAAGTATTGTTAGTATTAAATACTTTAAGTGTGATGTATAGCCAAAAGAATACACATATTTTAGTGTAATTAAAAACAATTTGAATTAAAAAAATGTTATTTCAACCACCTCAGGGTCACTTTTTATTTAAATTATTTTATGTGGCGAAGGATAATGCTTTTGTGACACATTGCTTAACTTTCTAGTAAATATATTCAAATCTATATACTATTGTATATTCAATGTATGCATATTGAAAAAATCCAATATTAACCTGGAAAAACAGTGAGGTTACAAATCACAGACCTAAAAATACTGGAGGTATTTGTGCAAACATTACATATATTGAAAACATTAATAATTACACAACACAAACATTTACAAAAAGTCAGTATCAAGATGCGGGAATATGAACATTAAAATTTGAGAAACCCGCCATCTGGGTGAAAATTTTCCCGAATGCTTAAATTGTATTTTCCTCTGTAAATAGTATCCTAAAGTTATAACAAGAATAAACTATTGCTTGAAGATATTTGATGAATTGATTAACAAAACTTTTAATTTAGATATTCTTAAAATAGTACATAGCGAGTCAAATACACTATTTATTACTAGATGATAACACATCTTCAAGAATATTTGTCCGGGAAATATATTTTTGTCATTATGTTATGACAGAAATATACACACAATAAAATATATACAAGGTTTTGAACGCATGTCTAATAAAGTGGTTTAATATTCTGCGTATTCAAGCTTCATATCTCGTTTCATTAATATTTTCTGCAAGAGAGAATGTTCATTTCAGGAAATAGATCATTCACTTTTGATAATTCTCATACAATTATTTAAAAGTAACTGATTTGTTTCATAAAATTTTTTCTCTTTTAATGATACAAATATGTGAAAAAACGTTTCAATAAACACTGAATGCCACTGAGCGTAAACAATATTAAGTCACTAAAAAATAGTTAGATTGTTGAATTTATATTTTAACAAATTCTCTTCAAACTATTTTCAAATATTGTACATAAAAACTGTATTTTTTTTGTTTGATTTTTATGATTCAATTTGCATTTTTATTTTATAGTTTATAAATAAATATTTTTGTGAAATGCCAATGATTTGCTTGTTGTGATGTCTGTTTTCAATTTTTATAACAATATTTGTCAAGAGCATGAAAAAAATAAAGGGATCAGTGTTTGATTAGATGTCAGAAATCACAAATATTTTTAAAATTTTTTAATAAAATATATGAACTACTTTTTGATGTTAATATAGATTTTTTAAATTTTGCTTCTAACGATTGATAAAATATTTGTGAGTGCCGACTTCATCCAAGCACAGTGAATAACAAACAAATGGTGAGCACAGTCCGTATAACGTTTCAGTTTGTGGAGCCCCCTCCAGCGACAATCACCCTCCGCCAATCTCCGCCCGTGCATCAACTTCCCCCCACAATCGTGGCTAGCCAACCCGCTACCAACACCTTCAGAGGTAAAACGATTCACACAAAAATTTCATACAAATATTTTAATATCTTGATTTTATAATTTATTTATCAAAAAAAATATTTCATAAAGATTTTATTCTCTATCAATTTCCAACATGGAGTGTATGGCCTCCTAATAGAGGTATCTTAAAAGTGTTTTTTACAGGAACTGATTGTTGCTCGATGACTTTTTATAATGAGAGTTGTGAAATAGGGGATAGGGTTTGGATAGGATTGCGCTGCATTTCTTAGGATTGACTGATTGGAAGAGAACATTAACATCTCAATCTCTCATACCTTCTAACAGAAACCAATTGAGAAAAAAAACGCTGTTTTTACTGGGACTCAAACTCGTCAGATCCGTCTTGGGCACCAGCGACATTAATGACTGAGCCCCAGGGTCCTGATTTTCTTACATTATTTAAATATTTATCAATTCAGTAAATTAGTAATACATGAGAATAAATTTTAAATTTTGCAGGAGGTGTTAACATGCGTGGAGACCAAAAATGGCCACCACAGACGGTGAAGGAAGGCATGGAAGCAGAAAATGAGGCTCGCGTCTTGCTTGCCAAAGGACCTGCATGCAGACCCCGCAAGGTAACGACTGATGAATTGTTCTCTTCATTCTACATAAATTAATATATCGCTTTATTTTACTTGAATTTATAAATGATTTAATATGCGCTATTGATGAAAATATTATCCACCAATATACTTTCAGGAAAGTAAATATGTTAATGAACAGTTTTAAGGTTAAACCTATCATTATTTCACATTATATTTACATTTATTTTTCAATGAGTAAATGTAATAAAAATGAAATAACATCTCAATTAATGGAAATAAAATTATGGAAAGGCCATCATTATATTGCTTTTTCTTCTTGTATTTTTTTCTGATATCGTGTTACAGTGTTAAAATACTCATTTCATTATTCTTTTTGTATTTTTTAGGTAAAGAAGGATTATACGCAATTCTTTGCTAAAAATGCCCTGCCACACAACTACGCAGGCTACAAAGTACCTCCAGGAACGCAGCACTTTGAAGATTACAGCGGACAGAGCCAGTTCTGAGCTTCAAACAAATTTTGAAATATTTCATCACATCCCACCTTCACGGCATACAGTCATAATGTAAAAAGAAAAACTGGCTCATTTTATAAAAATCACTTCATAATACGCAAACAAAAAAGCTTTATTCGCTGACCTGCTCGAGGTTTCTTGCTATCAAAATTACAGTATTAAAAAATAATCCTTCATTAAAGAAATTATATGCGCACATCGTACTGAGGATTCGATTTCCTCCGTGAAATGTATATTGATAATTTTTGTTTTACATTGCCATGCTTCATTGCGATAATTTTTTTCATTTACTTTAAGGTTATTTATATTCATCATTAAGTATAAAATCAGATACGGCTCTTCGCATTGTTGAAATGTGATTGCATTAATGAGACATGACATTATTATTGATAAGTTAATGAATGTCGACATTATTTCGAATCAATTTACGTTTTGTTTATGTAAAATGACACTACTGCTATTTCAGGGAAAAAACTGATAATATTTGTATATTCATTATTTATAGACAATAAAAATGTGAAAAGTCACCGTTGGTTTCAATTTGACTTACCTATCTGACCTTTGATGTTATGTAGCTTCCACTATTCAAATTTAATGTTTTCTTTACGAATGATAGTCTTCTAAAAACAAAGTGGAAGAATGTAGAGAATAGTTTTTGTAAGCAATAGACAATTATATAAATCAAGACTAAAAAAGGTTCAAATTAATATGCTAATGAAATGATCTGAAAAAAATGCACAACAGAATCGAACATCCCACCCTGTGTTTACATACAGGATTGAGAGCTAAATTCCAATTGTCCACCGCATATATTTAAATATCTAGCATATAAAAGAAAATACTTATATTTCTGTATTCTTATTTCATGTTATCCCAGTCTAAAAAATAGTTGGTGTACGAGAGTAAATATTTCTTAACACATTAAATAAATGCCTGATCTTCTGACGTCTGACCTTCGATTCTCATATGAGAGAAATGCATTTCATAGACCTAACACATAACATGTTTTAATACATGAAAATTTAAACAGCTACCTATTTTCCGACATACTTAAGCTTGTCGGTCATTCATTTTATATCAATGAATGTCACCAAATATTTTATTTAATAAACAAAGGTTAATGCTCAAATATTTATTAAAATATAATAATAATATTACATTTTATTTCACAGCATAGAATTTATCACCGACAACCATACGTCAAAATTAATAATAACAAATAAATGAATGGAATAAACAACGGATTATTTCTTCGGTTACAACTCCACTAAATTTAATTCCAAGACAACTTATTCTAAGAAACAACATTCTCAAAATAAAAACAAGTTTACAATATCTGTTACTCAATTACAAAAAAATTTAACAATAACTTCCACAGTATAACTTTGTATCGACTTGTTAAACATCGTGTAAGCTACATTAAATTGATGTATGAATATGAAAGGATATAGCAAGAAATGTGAACAATCTCGTCACTCAGATTATGTTTCTAAAATATTGTGCAGCTGGATTCATTACTGTTCTGTGAAGATTTTCAGAAATCTAGCAGAAATGTTAAGGGAAATTGTTGTGAGCGAACTAATATGTATTGTTGTTATTCAACACAATCTTTAGGATGCAATAACATTGCCAATATGTCAACGCGTCTAGAGACTGGCAGGTGTAATAGTGTAAATGTGTAAATGTGTAAATGTGTAATAAATAAAACAAAAATATGCGAGCATAAAGTGATATTAACCTAAATCAAATACAGAAATAGTATGCAGAGTAAAGAAGAATCAAAAATATTTATATCAATTCAACAATAAAATTATTACTTTTAAAAAAATATAATATCAACTGTGTACACACAATTTTACATAGACATATAATGTCCAACATTCATTAATTATGAAATAGAATGTAAATTTAGCCCTCAGTTTCACTCGTTTACACTCACTTGCTGTTTATTTTTTGCATGTTATGAACAAAAGATATGTTCGAGTCATTTTACAATATTGATTAATTTCAGTGGTGTAAAATGGCATTGTCATGATATACACAAAATTTGTTAAATGTATCAGTGAAAATTGTAAGTTCACGAGTCATGAGTGTTGTTATTAGTAACATAACAAAGTCAAATGATTTGCGGGAGAATTGTGAGAGATAATTCTAAAAGTCTTCGAGTTCTGTGACAATAGTAAGCTTCAATAAAGAATATTTAAGTCCAATCACTAACACTGACTTGAGCCGTGGCCTTGAGTCTAACATTTGTTATACGCCACTAACGCCTTCACTAAATGGTCATTTACAATAAATAAAGCAAAACAACTTGTGTTTGCGAATATTATCAAAAAATTAATTCAAGATTTTTTGATTACAGTGCTACCCAACACGACAGGTACATAAATGATTTTTTATTATATTAAGATAATTTATGAAAAACATGGCATTTTATTTTTAAGGAACTTTTAACTTTCAACAAATTGAAATGCTGTCAGAATAATTTATTTTGATCAATATTAGAAAACCAAAAGTTGCCGAACCAGTGTATTTACGAAAGACATCACTGCAAAATTTTATGGGCTGACACCCTATAATAATTTCATTAAAGAATATAATTGATTCTATATGATTTAACTATCTACAAATGTACAAAACTGAAATATTTCAACACTAATTTCTTTTTTTTAAACCTATAATCACATTTTTCTGATGGTCTGTGGACATTAGGCCGGGAATTTTAAACAAGGTACATTTTAAAACAATAATTACGCATAACATGAATAGTAAAATCAGTTTAAAAAAAATATTACAGGCACAATTGCATAAAAATACATTACTTTTGATGACATATATATAAAAATCTTAGACAAAAGATTTATTTTCAATATTATGCAAGGAGGAGAGGATACATCAAGATTATGTTTGCCATTTTCATAGTCCGGTTGTTATTGCTGTGGAATGCTGTTTTGCTAACTATATTTCTTGCAATGTCTTACCTGTCGTTTATTGTTATAAAAACTTATATTTCAGTAGACAGAGAATATTCATATTTTTTTTTTGGTAAAATTAAATTCAGTTTATACAAATATTTAATTTTAACAATGTTTTAAGACAAGTACTGTTTACTTGAGATAAATTATTACAATTTTTTGTTCATAAGTTTCATTTATTTAATACCTCCAGTGGATCAGACACGGTTCCCATGTCCAAACACTGCAGTCATAACTTGAATACATCGCCAACGTCATTTTTTGTTTGAGAAAGTGAAATAAATAACAAATACAAAGTAATTGAATTGATTTTTTACTGAACAAGATTTCGAAAAATTGTAGAAGAGTTTTCAGATACTCTGTATATTGACATGATATATTTTGATAGTGCTAATAATACTTTCTTACCATAAATTCAATTTCAATATGTATGTTTGTTTGAATATATTAGTTTTAAAAATGACAATGCTTTATGTAAACCATCGCCTTTCAATTCACCAGCGCATGTGCTACTGGAGTCTATTTGTGAGCTCATCATATTTATTAATTCACATTCTTCAAGTATAGCAAATTAAGAAAAATCGCAAAAAAAAAGTATTTTGCAATAACAATTTAAAGTAGTATATTATTATAAACGTCAAGACATCTTTCAAATGAACAAAACACCTATAATCTTTTTTTATTAAACACTACTTGTACTTTTTTCATCCCATTTATTGAACATGTCCAAACAAGTTGTGCCTGAATTGTAGCAGGCATGTGATTGCCATATGTCATAAGTAATACACATAAAGATTTTATAATTCATAAAAAAATCGATCCACAGGAAAAAGAAGGGACAAGTATCTAGCGCATATAGAAGTCTGTATACAAAACCCAACTGTAAGATGGCACTGTTGAAATATTGGTTTTTTTTAAGGAGCCCTGGATTCAGATCAATAATATTAGTGGTTTTTGGGCATAGCCTGTTGACTGACGTTTCGATAATTTTCTACTACAGGTGGAAGATGATTTGCTATACTTATTATCTTTCGTTAGGTAATAACCTGATTTATGTATATCATTTTAACCAGTCTAAAGCTAACAACCCACTGGTGCGTCGCCTTTCTATTTAACTCATTCATAGGTGTTAAAATACTCGAGACTTAATGGTAATATCTTATCAAACATGTTGGTTGATTTTGTCAAAACGTGACAAAAGACGTTATCATATTTTGATTGTGCTAATAGTAAAAACTATTAGGTAAGCATATGGATAAGTCCTCATTTATTATATTTTTACCATAAATATGTTTGATCTATGGAATTTGTCATTTTAAAAGAGATTATTTTGTGGAGGCAGTTTAAAGTGGCTCTAATGTAAATTCAACATTGTACAGTTAGAAGGTTATGTCCAAACACCGTAGATACATATAAAATAACAATTGAAAGACTAATATCATGTTCATCAGGTAAAAAATATTCAAAATATTTGTTCAAATAAGTGGCATGAAATTAAGTGAGACTTGAAATTCGTAAGGGTTAAAATGAGAATCTAAATATTGAATGAGCAGTCTAAAAATAACATTATTATAAAAGGACAGAAAGAAAAAATATACAAATTACAAAACAATTGACAATAAAATTCCAGCAGGCATCAAACCAACGAGAACCCTTCAGTTTGCTGTATCGCTTGGAGTAACTTATATTTTAATTTTTCTTTGGTAGAATATCTAGGCAAATCTAAAAGATTAAAACAAGTGTGAGCAACTGGAAGGAATCTGTCATCTGAAGTTGGCTGTATTGTTATCTGAAAAGAAAGATAATAAATTATGATACTTAAAAATATAAAAATCAAATTATCTGTACAAATCAGTAACGGCAACATTACAAACTCACTTTAATAGCTTTCATTCCCTGAATAGGTATCCGATCACTACCGGTGAGGAAAAGAAGAAAGTTTTTCTTTTCCTGGTCAGTCAATTCTTGTAACACTTCCCAAAACGATCTTATTGCTGGATCGGCGGAAGAGTATCCGCCTCGATATTCAGCCGCATCTTCCAAGGCTTTCCAATCGTATTCTTCATTTCCGACAACCACAGCCATCAATTCATGGGGTTGGAAAAGTTTCAAAACTCGTCCTCCGCATACCTGTAATTTTTTTTCAACAGAACTAAGGAACAGTATTCGGTAAATGTGCATTCAAATTTTCAGTAAAAAAATAACCACAATTTTGGAAGATACAAGCCACTAATCATCACCTGCAGCAGCATGTTTCTGAAAATAATCAGCAAACCCCCCTTATAGTCCGTTCATGGCAAAAGTTTCAACAGAATTCTCTCAGTAATGTGCTTTGCTTATCATAATATTTGATAATAAAATTCAACACTGTTTATGTCAAAAATATCTAAATATTGCCATGGAAATAAGGTGCAGAATACTCAATACTACTTAATTAAACATACAGATTGAAAGTGCAGAAAACATCATAAAAATTATTAACGCTGAAGTCTTATAGTGCAAGTAAGACAATTTTAACCACTCTAAATTAATTTGGAAACAACAGTAATGTATTAAATAAAGAAAATCTATAACTAAAAAATATTGCAGTCTCTAAAAGCAAAAGTTTAAACCTTAGACTTACTTTGTAAAACCCTTCATTGAAGGCATGAAATTTCTTCTCTATAGCTTTATTGAAAATAAAATCAAGATACAGCTCCACATATTCCGCTTTATTTTCTTTGGTCACTGAAATATTTCCTCCGCCGTCTTTGAGGGCGTGGGTTCTCACTTCACCGAAAACTTCACGAGACAATTCGAAGGTCAAGCAGAATACCTGAAAAATTTGTTCAATGTTTTATAATAAAAACATTATTTGATTTGTATGAAAGATTGATGTTTTTTTAAAGTCTTAATATTGATAATATATTGTTGGTTATACAGAGAAAGTAATTAATCATATATACCACTTAACAGAAGGACATTTTATTAGATACAACTTGCATCAAAGCAATAGTAATTGGTTTTTAATACCAAAATGTGTACATACATAAAAATAAATTCACACATGTTGTAGAAATGTTATGATACTTCATTTTAAATTTTGACATATCCTATATTATAAGCCGTCAGTTTAGCTAAAACGAAAACTGCATTTCAGTAAAGTAACTTGCAACATAAAACAAATGAACAGAGATATGAAAATTTTGAATCGACTGATTGTGTTCTGTTATTGTCTGCCACTAATAAACATGAAAATATAACTGCTTGAAAAATCTCTTATATTTAATGAAAAACACCACAATATTCATTTTGCAGAATTGCTATAGAATATATAGACGTCAACGATTTTTGAGAAATACAAATATGCAAACAAAAGAGCAATTCATGAAAGAGTGTCGAGAGGATTTCTCTGAACATGGCGGTTCTAAATATTGATTAATAATAAAAAAGAATACATACATCTTCAACGTCATTTTTGTCATAGTCCAGTAAGCTCTGCAGGGAATTACTGAGTACAGGACTGAGTTCGGCTAAGTCGCCCAAAGTGATCGGGACATTCAACAGCTTTTTGTACAAGGCCAACGGAAAAGGAACATTTATAATGGTGAAGTTATATATGGCTAGGCCACAAATAACACCTGAAAAAAAAAAGATGGTTTGGACGCATTGTAATATTAAGAAAAATCAATTTACAATGGAATACACCATATCATCCGATATGTAGGATATTTTAACCCGCTAATATAAATTTCAAATTCCCTGGATTTTCTCAAATATTTTAACAAATTTGAAATTTTAAAAAAAAATAGAAATTGATTGAGTTTCTAAATAAGAAAAACACATTTTTTTATTATTACTTCCACTATAATATATTTTATGACCAGGGCCAATTTCGCTCATCGTAAGCATTATCAACTGCAAGTATTAATCCTGTCATAAAATATATTGCAGATATAACACTAAAAAATCTGTTGATTGAATTGGCATTCACTTGGTAGAACTCCATTATAACACGGTGAAAAAATAGCAATATATTTTAGTTCTACAAAATTATTTTTAACAAATATAGTTGATAGCTATTTCGGCTCATATTTCTGACAATGGCGTGAGCCGAAATAGCTATCAACTATATTTGTTAAAAATAATTTTGTAGAACTAAAATACATTGCTATTTTTTCACCGTGGTACTAAAAAATCTTTTTATTATCTAAAAAATTCCATCAAGAAGTGACAGTTAACACATTAAAAGAAACGAATTGATCGCAATGTCATGTCTTTATAGACAGAAGTTGATGACCAGTATATCAAGAAAGAGATAAGCGCACAATGAGATTCTTCATCTAGAATAACTCAGGTGCATTTCTGTACCGGTTTGCGAGAAACAGCAATATATTTAATTGAACAATATTGCAGAGTATGGGTAGATAAACTTCTCTTTGAATTAATCTCAAAAATTGTTTGCAATGAATCCGTGTAGACATGACTGATATTTTGATTTAATAATTATTGAAAGCAGAGGGTATTAACATTGTAATTCATTTTCTAACCAATTAAACAGTACATGTCTTCTTCTTCGAACGAATCCTCTGAAAACCAAACGCAGCGGGTGTCAGGGTAGAGGCGGAACATTCCATATTTCGGATCCAAGATCTCCCGGAGAAGGAGCATGAAGAATTCTTTTCTAACACCACCGGCATCCTCGGCCTCTTCACCATGAAACTTCACCTGCAAATACCAAACAACACATTACATTGTTGTGTCGATATTGGTCGATGTCACCAGTTGCGGATGGCAATGATGATAACACCTAAAATTTTCTGATAATGAATGCATTTGCAAGATGCACATGTATACGGAAGGGATTAAAAAATGTAATATAAATACAAACATTTGATAGTTAGTTAGATCAGTTGTCTTATTGAGTGATGAAGACGCATATAATGCTTATACATAAGGTGTAAGGGTCAATTATAACACTCGGCAGTCAATGATTCCACAATTGGTAAAACATGAACAGTAAAAGACATATAATAGATTCCAGAATTAAATTTAATATTTTGGCTGTAACAGACTTATTTGTGAAAAAAAAATACTATATCGATCCTTTGAGTGGTGAAAGGCTTTTTTACAGTTATTTTTTTTATTGTTATGCATAAAAATATAACAATTCTGTGTCAAAATATTACTTTGCAATATATTAAGAATATCAATTACATGAAGTTTACAGCCCATAGTCAAAAATGTAATTCAATTAGTTCAATTAAGTCATCTGAGGTATTATTTTAATTTAATTCTGACTTTATTTTATCAATTACATGAATGTTTGTAAAAAATCATTAAACAACATTTCTCATCAATAGATGTCGCCATAAGTACAACAATCACTTCATACCTTCAATGGTTTTTTAAGATCACTAGTGCCATACTGAGCCAATTCTCTAAGAGTATCGGCCACAATGTGCTCTCGTGACACGCTGAGAGTAATGAACTGTTGATCGGTGGGATTGGCGATTCCTTGGAAAAGAAGATTAGTGATTGCGCGAGTGACCGCCTGGTTCATCGCTGCCCTCATCTGAATCTCCTGATCCACCTCTAAAAGACTAGTTTTGCAGTGAGCGTCCAATAAGAATGGGTAATTACATAAGTAGAATGCAGACTGCGGGAGAAAGAAATTTATGTTAGCAAATATTATAATTACATCATAATGTTTGATAAGATGTATATATTTTTATATTATAGTGTTTTTTATGAAACTAATAACACACTTATAGAATTTTCTGTGCATTTCAGCAATCCCACACTGTGGTGAAAACAATTGAACAAATCCAGTTGCTAATTAATACATATGCATTTGCGATACTTGTTAATAATATAATAATAGAAGTACTAGGAATGATGTAGCAGTTATGCATGGTATTGTTATGTAAATATCTTACATTCTCCTGTAAAGTTTCAGTATGTAAAGTAACGGTTTTCTTGTACAGACTTGAATGTGAATAATTATGAAATATGGTTTTTCATTTGTGTGTAATAATAATGTAATCAGTTATAATATTTTTACATATAAGCAAAAATTATTGATCACATTTAGCGTTGTTAACTGTCACAACATGATTGAAAGGCATGATATTTTAAATAAAAATAATACATATTTTTAATACTATTTCTACAAAATATTTTATGATCGGGACAGTAAAGCTCATTTTGAATTAATCACAGTGGAAACCGGAATCCTTATTTTTCAATTTCTAAAGAAAAAAACGATGAATGCTAGAAAATTTTGAAATATTTTTCATTCACTCAACTTGAGTTCTAACTTCAAAAATAAAAACTGCCTCTCTCGGAAGACGATTGAACAGTCTGTGAGTTCAGTGGGTGAGTCAAAATTGGAAACATAATAAGAAATAAAAACCAGGATGAAGCTTGCAAAACAGTAGTCTCTCGTTTTTTAAGATAATGATCGC
Organism: Himalopsyche japonica; assembly: GCA_028555115.1. Classification (NCBI taxonomy): domain Eukaryota; kingdom Metazoa; phylum Arthropoda; class Insecta; order Trichoptera; family Rhyacophilidae; genus Himalopsyche; species Himalopsyche japonica. Next base: position 1,282,318 of record JAHFWJ010000807.1, on the reverse strand, counting down.
ACATGCTAATGAATAGGATGACAAGTGTTCAAAAAATCGAGAAAAAAATACATCATGGAACAATGAATGAGGAGTTATTTCGCATTGATCTTATGGTTGTTTGCCTAACTACAAAATGTAAACGATACATGCCAAAAAAGAATGAATGGGACAATGATAGATTAGGGTTCCACTGTGTTATTTCTGTATTGAAATTATGGTATTTTAGAAGTTTTACTCCAAACTGATGATATTTTCGATTGCAAATACATACATGCCATATTTAAGGGAGATTAATTTATTGTTAATTCTTTCATCATTCACTGCCACAGTTAAATATTATTATAACAAGTATTGTATCTGTTACCATTCCTGCGGTGCATTTAATTGTTGATGCCAAAAAAACTCATAATATAAGATACAAAAACAGCCACCTTACTTGAGCAATAAAGATAAGATTTTGATGGTTGGCTGCAATTGTTTATAAAATCTGAAGTATGATATATAGCGAAATCATGCATTTGCTGTGGATTGTTACCAATTTCATTACTCCTGTAACAATGTTATGTTTCGAAAGTGCCTTCAAATGTGTTCTCTGGAGTTATCATAGCAACTAAAATGCTTGTAATCTCTCGGAAACAATGTCATTATCAATTTACTTTTGCTACTAAACAAATAAAATGTGTCGCTTTGCATCGAGATGGTGGTCAATAAAAGCCCAAACAGTAATATATTTGTATGCAGTACCGGTTTCTTTCGCCTGTGTATTGGTCTACGAGTTGGCTATTTGAGAGACATAAGGAAATTTTAACATTTTTATAATTTTAAAGTAAATTGTACATTGAAATAATGAAACCAATAAGTCACCTGGCCATCTGTTAAGAAATAGATGTAATCGTTTCTGATATCGATCATTTCTCCCAATTCATGAATGTAGAAAGTTTCCGGAGGAGCTTTACCAGGCGCAGGATTAGAATTATTAATGTTATTGAGACTCTCCAACGCATTCAGTATGTGAACAATTCGAGTGTCGTAATCTATTCTCTGAAAACCGAAATTAAATATATACATAAATGATTGAAGAGAAAAATTATTACAAATAATTTATTATTACAAATATAATCAGAGAAAAGGGTCAAGTGTTGTAATTTAATATTACAGTACAAGAATTTATGCCTATCCCATTACAATTAAAATATTTTATGTTATTAGCAGGTTTTGTAGTAACTTGCATTTTGAATAACAGTTATTAAATGATTAAAAATAGTGAATGAAAGGTCAATATTGTAGGCTTCCGTTGCATTGCTCACGGGATGCCTATACAGTCTCATAAATTCATCAATCCAAATTTGAAGTCATGGATATCTGTGCTGTTTGAAAATCTCTACCACTCATTGTATTTTTCAAATGTAGTATAGCAAGAACAATAAGCTAACCACTGGTTCTGGCCTGGTCTTGTCCCTCTATCTTTACTCTTAACTAACGAGAGAGGTTGAACACTGAGTAACAAACAGTTCTCACAAAAAAAAACTTTAGTTACCAAAAGCTCTATATGCAACATTAGGAGCAGGGTTGGTTAAAGAAAAGCAAGACATATTCAAAATAGTATTTTTAAATTGTTGACAATACAACCAACCTTCGCCTCGATGACGGCAGGGCACTTGAGATAATAGCAAATAACATTTTTAAAGATATCTATAAATCTTTCAAAGGTAGTCCTAGACATAGAATGACACCAGGCGGCTAGCAATTTGTGAGACGGTGGCCTCAAGCGTGCAATAGCTGCTGCAAATGGTATTTGCAGTTTGGTCCAGGCTCTCGGATTCGACATCTCGTGGTAGAAAGGAAGCGTCAATAGACAACGAAGGGCTTCTGCGTCGGGCGGATTTGGTTTGAGCGATTCTAATAACCCGCCAGGGCCAGTAACACTTTGCAAGATCTGAAAATTATATTGAACAATATACCATTTGACACAAACATTTGAGAATAAGTATAGCCTCAGTGATTTGAAATTAAATTCATAATTAATACTGTGAGTCATCTATCTACACTGTATATTTTATTACAATAAATATAATACCTATTCACCAAAAATCAACATCATGAAAATGACACTCGAATATGACACTAATATTTTATCACCTATATTCAATATTTTACATTTCATTTTAAGCCACATTTAAATAAGCTAGTGTATTTTTTTTTATTATAGTAAGTATTTACACGTAAAATCTATATATTACTATTAGTAATCCTAAAAAATAAACTTCGTTTAGTGTTACTTTGTTTCAACTTTTTGATAAAAACTAATGAAAACAATTTAATTTTCCAGGTGTAAATTATAGGTTATTATTTATAAAAAATGGGAAGGAAAACCCAGACAGAAAACCGAACACCAACCCGCCTGGGCAGCGTGGTGTTGCTATGTCCAAACAACCCCCTGGAAAAAAAAAAAAAAAAAAGCAGGGGGAGGCCTTCATCCAGCAGTGGATCGACCCCGGCTGATGATGATGATTTATAAAAAAGGGTTAAGCACCAAATGTTTTATTTAATTAGATAATTTTTTTATACCTTGTCATAAATAATGCTAGATAAAAAAACTTTCTGTGAGTGGCAATGCGCTTCCCGCATAAAATGTAACACATTAAAAAAATTCATAAAATTAATTGATGGTACGGTGAAAAAAATAGCAATGTATTTTAGTTCTACAAAACTATTTTTAAAAAATATAGTTGATAGCTATTTCGGCTCACGCCATCGTCAGAACTATGCTTAAACTAACATTTGCTTATCTATATATAGCTGTGCAGAAAAGGCACACAACACATCCTCTCTCCTGTTCCAACAGCCTAGCTTGTTACTTTAACACAATGACACAAAATTTTCAAAAATTCTAAATGAAACAATAGGTGTCTATGACAATAAGTTTATATATATGACGGAAGTGGTCATTATGGAGTGAATGCCAATTCAATCAATAAATTGATGGTAATACTCACTACTTCTTTAATGGTAGTATTTTCAATTCTACTTATAATACCGAATGCTTCTTCGGCTAAAGACTGATTAACTCCGCTGTTTTTTGAATTGCAACAGTAATGTAAATTATCCTCAGTCAAGAATGAAGCGTTGAGAGATGATAACGATTTAAATACTGTTTCCAGATAGCACAAAGTATCCTGAAAAATAATAACATAGAATAAAATACATAATTATGTGGTATAAATGACAATGTAAGAAGCTACGCTGTCCTGAGACCATTCAAGATCTCTACACCGTTTCAATGCAATTTTAAATGATCACCAACAGCAAAAGTTGCAAAAATCTAGTACGTCTTGATGAGATATCTTGACATCAAAATAACTGAATAATAACCGAGCAGCAATCGACTACTGACCTGAACAGTTTATAGGCCAAAAGGAATATTATATAAAAAGGCTGAGAGTAAAAAATAGCCCCATAATTCCTAGCACACATTATTTAATAAATACATTTTATAATTATGTACATTACTAAAAAAAAAAAAAATTCATCTTTTGAAATTAAATGAAAAATAATTAGAATAATAAATAAAAAAAATATACATATATTTTCCTTTTAATGTAGTAGTTGATAGAAAAAAATGCTTTCATAATTTCAAGGTGAATAGCAAAAATATTAAGAGAAAGTTATTAAAAATAATTGTAACATTACCTGGTCTACTCTGTCTGCCTCGGCAAACTCCAGACAAGGTGTAAGTTTTTGTGAGGTGATGGTGATAATTTGAAGTGAGTGTTTCGGTAGACGACTGTCGTAGGGCTTAGAGGCGGTTGAAACTGTTGCGAAGCATCTATCGCCACCCGCAAATACCCGCCAGACATAATTTTCATTGCCGATAATCTAAAAAATTTTTTTTTTCAATAAGCCATAATTACACAAATCTATGATTATCCTATTCAATCTCAGATTTTATTGAAAAAGTATTGATTAGGTCAATTTACTCACCAGCCACGAGGCGTTCACATCCCTAGGAGAGCTTACATAAGGGATGTAAGGAGACGCGTTTCCCAACTGTCCTGAAGCAGCTAATCCGCAAGCTTGCACTCGTCCACCGCCAGAAACAACGACCAAATGCCGCCGACCACAAGCTGCCTGCACTACTGCTGAACCCATTAATTCCATCACCTGTCATTAAGAATAAAATATCAATAATATTCTTCGACTTATTACATCATATCATTATAGCTATATTCTCGATGAATGTATAATCTAATCCGGAATTTTTCGCATAAACCTCTTGAGGATAGCTATCATCGTCACATGGTATTAAATGGATAAATAAGAAGGACGAAGTGAACATATATAATATTTCGTAGTTTCTCATTATAAGCCCCCGAAATGCTATTAAAATGATTGAATATCCATAGGTAAGAAATAAACTTTACCTTTCTTGGTAACATTTCATCTTTTTGGTCTCCGTGTCCGAGTTGGCCGTATCTTCCTGCCCCACAAGTGAACACACCACCGTCAAGTGTTAAAAATACCGTAAACTCTTCACCACAAGATATTTGACAAATCTGAAGAAAGAAATTAGACATCAAAAGAAAATTACAACATAAGAGCTAAAGCAATTTAATTTGCATCCAATTGGGTAGCTGTTGAAATGGACTTTATTGAATAATTCTGATCAAATTTATGGATGTCTTTAATGTTTATATCCCTGCTTTCTAAAAAAAAAAAGTTGAGGAACCAAACAAAATCCAGGACACATTAATAAATTCTGTTGAGATGATACTCTATTGGCCCATATGCTTCTTTAGATCAATCTATGGTTGTATAGATAGTAAATTATGTATTTTATATAAATTGGCATAGACAAACTACCCATACCTTTATGCTACGAAGACTCTTAAGATGGGAAGGGTAACACCGATTCTCTCCATCGTTAAGACCGAGTTGCCCGCATGTGTTTTTGCCCCAACCATAAACGGCACCTGACCTTAAAAACAAAAAATAAATCCAAATGAAAACACCTATTTCAAAATATTAATTATTATGTTAACACCAATCGAAACAATTAAGTGTTCAGCTAGGTTTCATCACCTTTGATCTATGTTTCGTGAATAGACATGGTATAGATCTGAAAATACAACAAATTCTTAAAGCATGCATTGTGCATGGTGTTCTAATTTTTGACACATAATTCCATCAAACATTCTTAGAAACACAGACTCATGTTTTTATGTGATGTTCTGAAAATAGTCGGTGGCTATTAGCAACACATATAAGAAAAAAATCTTGTAGGAAATTATAGCAGCACTTCGTACCATATAACAGTTAATATTTTAGTCAAGAACAACAAATAAAGCCATAAAGGATCTATCTGATACATCCATTTGTCAGCTTAAAGTATAAGCTAGAGTGGAACAGAACCGATCGTAATCATCAAAGACATTGTGGAAATAGTAATAAAAAAATGTGTTATTTAAAAAAATCTAAAAGATTGCTATTGATAACTTGGTATTGATAACAGTAGGAATATTATATCAGTTGGCACACAAAATAAAATAATATGCAGTTATATTCTCATATATGTTATCACTTTCCAGTAGCTAAACAAGAAATCATTATTTTTTTAATCTAAGTCTCCTGCACATTGAGCATACAGCCTCTTCATAGAGGTATTTCAATAGAAGAAGTTCTACGAGAACTAATTGTTACTCAGTTGCTCAACCCCACATTTGCAAAGAAAGTAACGATAAAAGAGATATGGCTGTGACAGGACTGGTGATTAACTGCCAGCTCTCACTATGCTCTGTTCTTTAATATCAAATGGGTGTGAGGGATTTTTTCTTCTAACAAATTCATTACGTAAATTGAAGAAAAGATGACGGACTTGGCTAATATCATACATTGATCTAAATTAAGGACGTCAGATGAATATATGGTAATAAAGATGTAACTTACTTCGATAAGGCAAACGTGTGATATCCCCCGCAAGCAATGTAAGCAAAAGGCACTCCTGCTAATGAAGATACTAAAGTGGGTTTGTCCTCTTTCACCGAAAACGTCCCCAAGCCGAGTTGGCCAAACGAATTTGCTCCCCACGAATACAGATCACCATCTTGAAAGATAGTCAACATATAAATATATCACATTGCCATTATTGTTGACTTGCATTATATATTTCTGAATTTTTGTGAAACACTGCTTATAATTTATTTTTACTTGTTGATAGGGTAGAAGTTTTGATCGAATGTTTAAATCCAATACTATACATATTATATTATCAAATAATATACTGCAAATCAAGCACAACTATCTAGCATGATCTAACTTCATACGTATGTTCATTATTTTTGAAAATGAGAGACCGTTCATTGATAAGAAATCTGGTTTACGAATACCAGTTTCATTTGTGATAGGTACACCTTAGGAAAATCTCAAATGACGCCAATATTTACTTACTGCTCATAAGGGCGAGGGAGTGGTAACTGCCGCAGGCGATTTGCACAGCCTGCTGAGTCGCCAGGGCCCTCACAATCTTGGGAGTGGGCTGTTGAGGCTGACCGGCTGACAATCCCAATTGCCCGTGAGAATTGGAACCCCAACTGAATGTTTGACCCCAGTCATTCACCGCCAGAGAATGAGTTATGCCACACGATGCCAGGGTCATGTGATACGCGTCAAGTGTCGAGACGAGTTCTAAAAATTATAATAATCATAATTATAATAGAATTTTTTTTAAATATTTGTATCCCTAGGTGCAGCTGTGTGAACATTTATGAATTATTTTATTAAATACCAAAAATGAGGCACCATATGTTTGAAAGGGACAAAATTTATAAATGCTTTTTCAAATAGTAGAAAACATTTTTTTTCATTTTTGTGTAGCAGCCCTGAAAAAAATTATCTTGTCATTCTAATAACGAGAAATTCTTCTCAACAAAAATTTTTTTGTGTATTTATTGTTACACTTTCATAGAAAAAAGGGTCATCTAACCAAAATTAATATCAAGATTACTTAAATGTCAATAAAGCATATAAGGTTCAAAGCACAACACTAAATGCTTTACGACAATATAATTACTGTTTCATCACAATTCCACTACAGGTCAATTAACTTTCAATAAAATATTTCTGGCAATGAATTATTAATTATGATTTCAAATTTAATGAGGTCAAAATTAGAGTATATTTCAGGGCTGTAGAGTCAGACTCGGAGTCGTGGTGTGTTGGCCGGAGTTGGAGTCATGAGAAACGAGTGACTTTTCTGATAAGACACAGACAGACTACTTTTCTGATAAGACAATTTTCGAAATTATGTCAATGAAAAATTTGCTGGTTTGGTTAGTTGATCTTTAATTCAATGCATTTAAAATAGAAAAGGTAGGAATAAAACAAGAAAAAAATAACTTCTTTTTAGTCAGTCATGTTTTTGGTGAAAGTTGAAGTCGAAGTTTTTTTTAATAACTCCAAAGCCTTGATACACCTCATTTTAATATGTTTAATGTGGGTTCTCTTAGCATCTGTGTAGCATCTTAACATGCTTTAAAATCCTCGACAGTCATTTTTATAACCTACCTGTGGTGGAGTATTTCTAAGCGTTCAAAATAACCATAGACAAATTATTGGTGACATTTTTTTTTTTACTATTTTAGTTCACTAACCCACCACAGGTTGAAGATCCATAAAAATTAATACACCTTAATATTAGCAATCAGAATTGACTAATCCACTTAATGTTTTCAAGGAAATGTACATATATTTATGCATACAACAGAATATCATAGGGGAAAGGAAAAGAAATGAAGAATATCAAATGGGAAAATGAAAACAAATGAATGAATATGAGATATGAAGCATTTCATAGAAATATTTGCCAAAATTCATCATGGATTAGTAAGTTTGCATATATACATATATATAAACACCCAAAACCCCAATTAATGTAATAGATTGTTCCAAAAAACAGTCTAAAATTGAAGTGAGATTCATAGAAAATTAAAGATTGTTTCCAGAATTTAAAAAATTATACATCAAGTCTTATGATCCACATAAGATTGAGGAGCAGACAGTATTATTGATAGATTATTGGAATTGTACATTTAGACTATTTACATGTGCGATATTCATCTGTCCAATGTTCAGCTCATGCTCATTATTTGTGGAACAAACACTAGTAATCTTTATTGTATAATCTGTGACAATTTTTTTTTTGTTTTGTCGTGTCTTTTTGAACTTCAGCGAAATGAAGTAAATAAAGTTGATTTATTTGTTTCTTCATTGGAAGATTTTAAATTTAAAGAATTTGCTATGTAACTGTATATGTGATATTTTCATTGCCTAGTGTGATAATAACCCAAATAAAGAACAAATTTTACAAAGTGAAACCATGTAAAACACATACCGCATAAATCAGGATTCGGGTGCACATTTTTTGGCCATCTAGCAACATTAAACATAATTGTTGAGTCTGTAGAACTCTTGTATTTCCTTGATTAATTTACACATCCTTTGTTTTTAAGAAGCAATCATAAGAACAGCTTTTTATTAGAAGCATAGTAAGTGAACAGCATTTGAAGGAGATATGTTACATTGTGATATATTTCTATATCACCATGTTTACAAAACAGTTTTAACCCTTTGACGTATATGGCAATAAAGGTACAGCGACGATTATTTCATTTATTTGAATTTTATATTGAATAATTATTATTTCTTCATATATGGATACTACACATACCAATCATTGATATTGGCAGTCACCCGATGTTGATTATTCCTTTCAAATGAATAAAATAATTTTTAAAAAAGGTTGATATTCAGGAGTAATTTGTTAACATGTTCAACAAATAACTTTTCAATACAATAATGCTTTTCCGCTTAGATTAAGGGTGATAAAATAATATGGATTGCATTCATGGAAAAAATTGTTGAAATTGATAAAATTTTTGTTTAATTATTTTAATAAGATCGATCACAACATATCTATTTTATAATGATAATATTATAGAGATGAAAAATTTTTAAACAATAATCTTAAAATGAAAGATACTTTAATTTATATAAATGCTCAGATGATAAAATGGAAGAGTTTTTAGAAAATGTGGAGAGTACGGTCTGTAGATAAATTTTAGATTAAAAATCACTGTTATATTTATAAAATAAATATGTTGTTTGATGTTTCAAATAGACAGAGACCAGAGTTGTTTATATTCTCATTCAGTCATAAGCTACCATGAGCTAGTACATTTTTATCTATATGTTGATAAAACAAAATGACTGATTTACCAAGACTTTAACTTAAATTTACATTTGTTTTATCATTTAAGGGGAAAAAACAATTTAATATTTTATTTGAATCGTTTGTACTGTGTAGATTCTTATATGTTTCACACACACAACAAGGCTTTTATCTATTGCATCCATGTGATAGAATTGTCTGCAGATGTCAAAAGGCGAACCGGGGCTGAGAGTGATAAAACATGTGGAAGCGTACATAGAATAAACGATATATAATTATGCTGAAAAACTACCCTACCTAAGCACCCTCAGTTGATATTGTAAATTTATTAATAATTGAACTCGTGTAATATATTTTGATACTTTTAGTGATTGTTATCATTATTTCTTCACATTTCTACCAGTGATGTTTGTAATAATTTTTGGAATCATAATAATAGCTTGTCCCTCGAAGTTAAGTGATAAAGTAAATGAATAAATAACAGAAATACGATGTTTTACCGCATTTTGAATTCCAAAACGTCATACGCTATTTGAAATAGTTACATACTACAATAAAAATGAGAGTATTTCTGTTCAGTTATTTTTGAAAAAAAATATTTATTTAACCCCATTTCATAGAATGTTACTTTAGTGTACACAGAATGAGGTTAATTTTAATTTGCAACATTGTATACTATCAAGTTTCTTGACTATTTAATTTTCAAAATTAAGTGAATCAAATATATATGTTCTTTATCAAGTTATCTCAAGAGCAATACATATAACTTAATTTCATTAAACTAATTTTTGATTATTTTAATAAAACATTTATTTACAGCAAAAGCAAAGAATAAGCGATGGAAAAATAAGAACATGGGTTTCTCTCAAATCTATAAAATATGTGCAGAGCTATTAACTATTACTGTAAGTGACGAATGCTACATCACACTTAATTTGTGCAGAAAACAAAACAATATACGACATGCAAATGAAAAGGCCGCACCAAAACACTCTGCCTGCAATGGCCCTTGTGAATTGGTCACGTGTGGGTATCTGTCCCCATCTTCTGAAATGTAAGCATTCAATGGGTGAATATAAATCACATAACAGTCGAATGATACACGATCACAACCACAAATGGAGACTATATGAAGAGAAATGTGTGCTGTGGTTTGAAACTGCACAAAAAAATACACTGAGTTGTTACCACAAAATAAATTTCAAGACTACCACAAACATTTGATAATATTGACAAACAAAACAGGTATTTTTATTCACATTGCAATAGTCAATAAATAACGCAATTAAATAATAAAGAGATTATTATTATAAAACAAAACAATTACTTTTTAGCAAAACTATTTTTAACTCTGTGAACCCATAACTATTTCAACATATTTCATAATGACAGAAATATTTAACCACTTTAGATCTACATTGATGCTCTGTATAAATTGGTTTGGTCTCTGAGACTAAGAGAATTGAATATTCTTTACTGCAATTAACACATAATTTCGGTTTTATCATAACATGATATTTTAAATAAATTCTACAAAATGATTTATAAAACGACCGTCACAATCGTCATTTAAATGAATAAATTTCCATAGGGAAAAAATTTATATCTCCAGAGAAAATACACACATTCAAAACTTTCCTATCAGATCTCTAAACAATTATCATTATGATATGTATGGATGTAAATGATACATTAATTTTCAATTGTCTGTGATAGAATTAAGTTCATGATATAATATAATAATTCAAAACTTAACATCACTTTTCTGGAGAAATACTATATATTATTTTCAACTTGTACAAAAATCAGATATGTACCGAAGTGCTGGTTTGTAGCTTCACATTCTTTATCAAGATAGATTAAATATACTTCTAGAGATTTAGAAAATTCTACCATGAGTATTTCATATTGTTTCACCGGCCAATGATATTGTGACTTACAATGTGATAAAAAATAGGTGAAATAGAAAAAAATCATTTTCATCAGGTAGATAGATGAATTCATAAAAATATTCATGGCCTTCATTTATTTGTTGTATCCATGTGAATTTTTTAAGTTTGTATTTAATGGTAAAAATTATTATTAATAAAATTATGTAAAAAAGGATAATTGTTAATTATAAAATTTACTAATAAAATAAGTAAGAATTTGAAAAATTAAGAAATAATGGTGACAAGAAAAAGTATTTTAATTTTATACTCTATCTCGTAAAGTTCTATGAAAAATTCATTTAAATCAGAAAAACGTCCTCTGAATCTAGCCACATGCACATTCTCAAGTGAGTTTCATTTGATCCTTTCAGAGATGGCACAAGAAGAGATAAGGACAATGATATGTGATGAAAGGCGAGGATAAAATAAATAATAACAAAGAAAGTGGATTTGTAAAGCACACATACTAAAGCAAGACATACGTGGCCTTTTTCTAGGCTGATCGTGTCCCAGCTGCCCGTGATCATTATTTCCGCAGGAATAAATTTTTCCATCACTCGTGACAAGTAAGGAATGATTTTCCCCGCACGCTATTGATGAAACTCCACTAGCCTGACTCCATGTGGAAGCAATTGGATGAAAAATCTAAAACCATAAAAAAAAAACTTTATGTATGGCTAATATAGCGTGTCTATGGCCAATTGGTTTAGGTCGTGGAATGCAAGGATTCGAATCCAAGCAAACAATTTCAATAACTGATTTTTCAGTCAATTTTTAGATTAAAAGAAGTTGAACAACTGTATTTGTTATAATTTTAAGAGATACAAAATCAAAATTTAATATAAGTTCTCTCTTAGTAGGACTTAAAATGGCTCATAATATATGAAATAAAAATAGGCGCCGGACTTTTAAAACATTTCTGCTGACATTTTTTTCATCAAGCATAACCACAGGTTTAAAGAATGATAATTATATTTAAATATATGATAATGACAAGGTCTTAAGACTTCGAATAACCAAGTAGGTTATTCAATTCAGACAGTGATCGTATGAGTGAAGAAAACTTGTTATGAATGAACAAAATATAATATGAATTATACATTCTTTAATTTACACTGATAGAAGTTTTTTTTACCTGTTCTTCTTCTATGCCTCCTAAGCCCAGCTCACCGTGAGCGCTACTTCCCCAGCAAAACATCTCTTCGCTATTTTATCATAACCTTGTTATTGTCAGTGAAAAATTATCAGGAACAATTGAGAGGCTTGTGCAAATGATAACGGTGTGTATAATAGTTAGTTTTGAGTATCATTTAGAGACCTAACTAACTATTGACCAGTATTATTTTCAGATAGGTATAGTTTTGGAATTTCGCAGCGATTGCCTGAATCTAGAACAATCGAATACAAAACAAAATATCAGCGCTGACATCTGACATATTTCTTGACAATCAAGTTTTTATGGCTACTGAACATTAATATAGGCACATAGTGATATAAAAATATTTAAATATATTTTTTTATAAGTATGGTGAGCGCTAATTAATAACGATACAATAAAAAAATAATTATCGCTAATTATACAATAATTTATTCCATTAGTGTAAAACCTATGACAGCATGGCGATTGCTAACGAATTGTGTAAACTGGATAATTATTTACGCTGGCAGCACTGTTAATATCTGCAAGTGTCTGCAAGTTTGAATTTACCGACTAAAAAGGGATTGTCAAAAAAAAGAAGTTAATTAATTGGTGGTTTTAATAGTAATCTTGCCGCTACATTGAAAATCGATCGCGATCTTCGTGACAAAAATGGATACAAATTCAGAAAAAGCTTCGAATCTCGATGTTTTATATTACAAAAAAAAGTTATTTATGGATGCCATCTCGCAAGTTTGTACAAACGATTCGAATATTCTTTCATATTCAGAAAGGCTCAAAAGAAAAATTGAGAAAATACAAGGCGATGTAGACTTGTCCCTTTATATGAGCCAAGATGAAAGAAATGATATCGATCATCGATTTAGCAATATTTTTGGCAAGTTATTTCACTAAATCCTTAAAATCTAATGACATTCCTCAGAAAATTATATTTTCTGTATATTTGATTTATTGACGATTACAGTGTTTCAGTATAATTTTTATATCTTTATGTCTATGAAGAATTTTTCATCGTTTTATTTGGAGATATGCACATTATTTTGAGGTTTCACTGTAGTTCATTTGCATTGCACAAAATGTTTCTTGTATTTTGGTACACTATTCATAATGATGATTGTATGTTTATTTTTATATGTAGGTCTCGCCCCATTAGAGATAGAGGGATTGTTGTACAATGAACAGAAAACCTTACAGTCGGAGTTGGAGAAATATATTACCACAACCTATCCAAAAACTTTACAAAAATACGATAGTATCACTGATGGACTAATAGAGAAACTCCTGCTTAAACCACCCCATTTTAAAGAAGGACTTACTCAGGAACAAGTCTTATTAATGGAACTTTTTGACAAATATCAGGACAGTGTGTTGGAATCGATGAAATTGAATATCCGCTTTTATAACCTTATGAAAGAATGGATTGACATACGAATGGGGCCTGTCATTAATAATGCAGAGGATTCTGTAGATATCTTTGATGCAAAAAATAAACTCTTAGAGTTGAAAGCTAAGTATGTCATGATTGCTAAGATATTTCTAGTTACATTGTTTAATATATAACATTTTTTTTTTGCTTATTTTCATCAACCTGAAGAAATACATTGTTCACTGTAATGATTTATGTCATATATTCTTATTTTGTTTCAGAATTATCAATAATCAACTATCTCACACTGTTTATAGTCAAAATAACAATACAGTTAACGCTTACGTGGAAATTCATAAAGATATATTAAAGAGTATAGATAAAGTCAAGGGAGAAATCTCCGTCTACAAAAGTATTATCGATAAATCTAATGGCCATGATAGAAGCCGATTCGATTGATTTATCCCAAAATATTTTAATTTGTACAGATTGTATAGGTGGAGAATTGTTCAAAACAAATAATCTCTGAATTACTTGTGCGAATTGTTTTGTCCTGAGTATTAAAATATTTTTGTATACATTTTAGAAATATATTATAAATACTAAAAATATTTTTTTTTATTTACTGTTAATTATTATTGTTAAGGTCTTGGAGAAAACCAAATGTGATCCTGGTTCGTGGTTATTGTGTTTCAAGACATGACATTAAATATGTATATGTTTTTTTTTCAATTCTTTTTATTAGTGGTCATTATTTTTGCCTGGTAAATCTTATATAGCTTATCTAAGCGAAACTCTATTTATCTTCATATGAGTAAAATGCCTTGTTTAAGAATGCTCTATTTAACATAATTTTTGTGCAATACATATTTAATTAATTTGATAGAGATGTATGTATATTTCTTCATTGACATCCACATACGATCGTTTACTCCCTAAAAAGACAAAGTCTACTTAATTAAGCAATATTTATCGTATCCACTTGAAAATTTCTTAGTGTCGAAAAGGTATACTAGTTTATGGTGTCGAATTTCGAAGTGCGTCAAATAAGCACATTTGAATTCTTTCTAGAAGTTTACTTTCCTCAAAGATGTCGTGAACAACTTGTTCATTATTTGAGTAATTACAGTTGATTTACGGAATAGTTTTTTTGTTGAAACAATACTAAAAATAGAGAAAAAGGCTTTGCCAAGCCAGCCCGTATAGCAGGAAATTAACGACAACTTTTACGTAAATGTCGTAATATTTTATGTTTCCGATATTTCGTAATAGTACTCAATACCTAAATATAATTCATCAAATACAATACGAAACAAAAAATTATCATTGAAAAATTATAAATACTTCGATTTTATTTTATTATTATATTTACCCAGTTTTGAAAAAGAACAACTCACGTGCAGACAGACTTACCTACTTATGCATTTTCTAAGTAGTCTTTTCTTTAAAATAATGATGTCGAAGTTCCTATTGAACGATTCAATTATTAAAATAAATTGACAACCATAATATGGTATTTTTATATATGTATTGTCATCAGTCACACACACGTTATCACAAATCATACACTATACACGTCAACTGACTTAAATAAAGTACCTACCGCCTCTTACCGCCTTTCAGACGATTAATCACTACTACCAATTTGAAGAAAATACTAATTTAACTAGCATAATAAACAATTCAAGATTGATATCGAAATTTCATCGACTATCTTCAATCGATATCTTACGTTTTTAAATTTTTATAGAACTTCTTGGTATAGTCTACGCCAGGGATAGCGAACCTATAAACATAAAAAATAAAAGTGGTATAACAAAAAATAATTTAAAAAAAGAAATAAATATATGTAAAATTCAAAAACAATGTCGACATAGTCATGTGTATTTTCTAAGTAAATGACAACTCTCATGCATAAATAGATCGCATAGTTTAAAAAATAACAAGTACTTAAATACTTTTGAAGAACAAATATTCCGTTTAATTTAAATGTAGAAATGTACACGACGTCGGTCCTTAGGATTTAAGCTTCAGACATTCGTGAGTATGATGGTAAAAGACAATAAATCAAAAATTGATTGATTTGAGTTATGAATGCATTTTAACACGCTCTGTCGTTTGATAAAACAAGCTAAAACATTAAGTTCCATTCTTTTTGTTTTTTGTTGAAGTTGCACAAACAGTTGATGCATTTTTTATTTTCATGGCATTTAGCGCGCGACATATTATGTAGTTTACATTTTAAAAAAATGCACTCAGGCTCAAAAAGGTTCGCTGCCTATAGTCTAAGCCAGGGGTAGTCAACTAGTTCTTACCGCCCAATAATGGGCGATCCAGGTTGCACGGCGGGCGATAGAGGTTTTAAAAACAATAAGAAAAGCTGCTTCCATACTATATAAATCACAATTATTATGGAACCAATGGGCGCTTAAAAAAATTACTCCTTACAAAGACACAAAAGTGGGCGATAGTTATAAAAAGGTTGACTACCACTGATCTAAGCCTTGGTTCTATTAAAAATGTCCTCGGTGTTATAATGTGGGCAGTAGCTGCACATTACAACTTTCCTCCGGTTTTATATGGTGTAATATTATGTATTCGCACAGAATAAGGTGATTACAAAGTATTTAACAATACGAGATACATTGCAGTATAGTTTTTATAAAATCTCAAACGTTTTTAACTCATTTTTCACTTTGTATTTATAATGATATTCCTATTGATAAAATCCTAAATTGCTGAAAATCTCATTTTTAAGGAGACAATAGATTGATTTTCAGGGCTACGACAGTACGAGGGTACATTAAATTCACTACACCTTATTCAACGATCATATAAGTATGATGAATTTGAGATATTTATGCATTTGACCACAAATCTTTATATTAATCAAAAAATAATATATGAGGCTACAGTACTGGGATTTAAGCCCTTAAAAGTATACCGCGACTGAAATAAACGATATTCAGTACTGGGCTGTAAACCAAACTTTTTATGTTAATAATTGAACTGTACACGCCAATTAATAATTTGCAAATATCTTAAATATTGAAGTTCTGATTTTCTTCATGTAATATAATAGCGTTGAAAACTAATTTCTACTTCTTAATATTAAAACTAAATTCCAATAAGAAACAAGAAATTGCTCACTAAATAATTACATGGGTAATTGCATCAACTATATCGACCAATATATTGATAATATCAATCATTGGGCCGTTTTTAAAAAAAAATATTTCAATATGTTTCTAAAACTTTATGAACATACTACTCGACAGTAGGGCTCGAAAGCAAGTTGATGTTTTGCGAAATTGGTGCCATGAGAACACGCACAATCGGTCAGTTAACAGATTTGAAAGGAATAATATTGAGTAATATTGTCTTCAGACTCTCGACGGAATTTAGCCGCCGGCCGTACGTACGTACCGTGATATCATCCAACACTGCTAAATCAGCAAAATTACTTTTGATTGTTTATTAAAACTTAATAGAACAAGTATGGAGATATCATTTTTTTGACCATACTAAGCATTTGATATGTCATTTAATTTCCTCAGTTTCAAATCGAATCAATTTAAAGTTGACAGTTGTTAAAGTTGTGCCAAGATAAATTAACGTACAATGTTTGCTGCTGGCATTATTTATAATTCAGCGAAGCTATTCTTATTACATTACATTTATTTTTATTTCAATAAGCACCTAATAGTAGATTTGATTGGATTATCTTGCCAGGAACTTCATCAATTAGGTAGGGAATGTTACAAACACATTCTCAAAGCCTCGTCCGACAACTTTGTCCACCTCTGGGCATATCATTTCTGCATTATGAGTTATTATGTTCAGTTGCATACTCCCATGTGTTTATTGCTGCTACAAAAGTCGATTGTATTGCTGACAAGTTATGCTGCATACATAACTTTTGAATCTAGGCAGGCCATTAAAAAAGTTCCTACTGAAAAAGAATTAGAATATTGAATAATAAATCAAAATTTTATTATTTTTTTTTTTAAAAAAGATGATTTCAAAATAAAAAATGAATTTGCAAAAAAATATAATTTATCTTTCAATATCTTCAGCAGGCCAATAGCAATACGTTAAAAAAACTACAATGTAGGCAACTAATAAAATTCCATATTTTATTTGTTACTTGAAAGTTTTGCGACATCTTTATATTTGATATAATATTTTTATTTAAAATCAATACATGGGATTAAAATATTGCCCATTTATTTTTGCAGAAATTATTATGACAACAATAAATTCACCCAGACATTATTTTTTCAATGTATATATGTCAATGGGTAATGTTGACAACAATGGCTAATAATTTTACCCACACGAAAGAATATTTTTTTTTTTTGTGTTTTAGCACATTTTTTTAATCAATTTGATATTTCTGATCACTACCCAATTAAAAAGAGGGTGCTCCAAAAATTGTTTTGATAAAAATCGACAATAAAATGAATTTGTGATGCTGGAGGATTGTGAGTTACCGTTACTGAACGTAGAAAACAGCGTACCGTTGTGCACTTGACTGAATATTCCCCTGACAGTAAGTACTTACTTCAACAAAACACTTTCATTTAATTATGCAGTTCACCATTCAATAAATGATAAATACCCTCGCCTCGTTAGTCGAGTCTTTTGATTTGATATTTAGTCAAATACATCAAAATTGTAGAATAATAATAAAATTGACGTGGTAAAAAAAGAAGTTTGCATATCAATTCTATTTTTGCAACTTGAATTCCTTGCTCGATCAAACCAGCAAATTATGCAAAAAAACATTTGATTTCATTGCCGATACCAAAGTTTACCATAACATTGTACGCCAGATGAGTTTTAATTTTACATGCAAAATTAAAACCATACATACATATGTAAACTTATATTAAAACAAATATTTGAATTCTAATAATGTTATTAAACATATAACCAACGTATAATTTAACTAAAGATTCAGTGTTACCATCGTTTTATACAAAAAAAAAAAATCATTCAATTATAAAATTCAATATTTTTCTGTGTTTTGATTTAAACACCAATAAAAAGTCAATTATTCATTGTTGCCCGAACTGTTTTTAGTTTGGAACTCAATTCAAAGTTCCAAGTTTAGTTTTGAATGCACAGATAAATTTAGTCAGTGTGATAGAGAATACTGGAATTTGCTCTGTTGAACTATTACAACAAGACGTATCAACTTAAGTATTTACTGTCCAACAGGAACTCTGTACTTTTTTTTTAATTATCATTCGTATTTTATTCAAAATTTCAATTATCCGACTTATCAAAAATATGTTTTTTTTCTTTTCGGCCTTCGTACTAAGTTTGGAAAACCCTGACTTTGACTTTCGTATAAAATTGTTTGTGGATATATTTTAATATCATCCAGAATCGAGCTATATATATATATATTAAAAAATGATGAATCCGTATGATAAAAAGAAACTTACCCGACTAAATTTCAATGTGTATTTCGTGAATTTCGTTTCTGTATTGCCAATGTCACACATTACGCCATATTATTATAATTTTCATGGCAGGTAAATGAAAAAGTCTGTCAGTACGTGGCCATATTTCGCAAAATAAATATAACTTCGATAAAATGAGATTCAAGGATTGTTGATATATTTATACCAGTGGGCAACCAACTTTAAGCGGTTTGAACCTATTCAGAAGATGCTCAATTCTTATATTAGCGTTTGTGATTAATTAAAGGATTATTATTTTTATATTGTAAATATTTTACTTTTTCTTATAAAAATTTTGATACAGGAAAGATTAAAAAAAAAACATAATTTTGGGATGTACATTTTACATCCCTGAAATAAAACAAAGTTTTTCATATTTTTTATTGATATCAAAAATACATATTCACGTATAGCACACATAGCCACGTTAAATAAATCTTACATTTTTCATATTAGATTTTATACATTTCTAGGTTTTCAAAGTAATTGCATGTAAAAGAATGCCTTATTTAGAGATAGTTCCAAGTTTCGATTGATGGTAATCACTGAATTTTTTTTTATTAACCGATTTCATGTTCCGTCATCAATAACTTGAGAATAGATTCATTGTTTAGTGGGCCTGTTGCCCTAGGACCTAGGTGAAGAAACCTGCAAAAATTCTAAATGTCGGGACACCTTATACTGTAGAATTTCGATTATCCAGACTAATTGGAGATGAAGATAGTCCGGATAAGGTCAAATCCTGATAATCGAAAAAAAATATAATTGACAAGAAAGAACATATGTATTCAGTATTAATCACTATTATTTCTTTAGATTAATAAATAGCTTTAATATTTTAAAAAAAGTCATTGAAAAAATCAATTATCAATCTTTGCTTAAAGCTAGCTTTTCTTTTCGATGTAGCCAAATTGCGAATATTTTCAAGACATATAAGTTGTTCTGAATTGCACACTTCTTGACTCTCAAGCCACTTTAATGCAACATCTGAACACTGAAAAGTTTCAGAATGTGTAGGACCAATGATTCCCCTCTCACAAATCTCTTCTTCGTCTTCTTGACCTTGTTAATCTAAGGTTGATATTTCTTAAATGATTTCCATCGTTTCAATAATTATTTAAATCGTGATCAATTCTTCTGGAAACAAGCGTTACTGATCCATATTTTTTACAGAACTTGTTGGAACAACTGCATAAAAAACAAATGCAACGATCACAATTTTAAGATTGTATTCCAGCACGTTCGTAAACAGTGGACGCAATTTTCTACGTGCAACAAATTCGTAATATATTTTTTTTAATTTGAAATTCCATCAAGCACATTCACTCGATATCATTTATTTTTTTTCTTTTACCAATCAGGATAATCGAGGTTCTACTGTATACCATTATTTATTAAAAACTATTGTAATAGAACTAAGCTATAAACTATTTGAACCTCTGTATACAAACTTACTGCTGGATATCAGTATTGTACGCCTGAAAAATATTACTTATATTAATAATATACTTCAAAATGTCCCAAATACAATAAAATTACTCAAAATGTTAAAAAGGGAGCTTTCGAGCAAATGAGAACATAAATTAAAATTTTTTTCGATGACCCACAGTTTCAGATCTAATTATCATTTTTGAATCTGTATCATTTGACATAGTATGTTTTGAGGAGTTAATATGTCACCGAATATATCTTTTGAATTTTTCATTAAAATAAAAATAGAGAATTTCATATTTCGTTTTTGTATTTATTAGTCAAAGGTGAGAATAAAATAAGTTGATTTGTAAATAGTGAGATCAAAATAGAATCAACTAAAACAAAACACTCCCACATTTCGGAATATGAAAACAATCTTAATAAATTAGAGCGTTGTTACTCCATATAAAGATTTAAAGTTTTTTATCTGATGTTATAATGGTTGATTTTTTCTGGAAATTTTACAATTATTTAAAAACAGGTGCTAAATATTTTTTTTCACATTAACAGGTGCCAAATTGAGTTGCGCTTGAGAGCCTGTGATTGAAACGGTCTGAACTTGCGATTTCCAGTGCAGGTATAGGCACGTACCTATAGGTATTGTTTCCAAAGAGACACTTAAATTGACCGTTATCGTCTTCCGGAAATTATTTCAATACGAATATTAGTCGAGTTTTATCCCATAAAATACCAAATCATACACACTTTCAAGCATTACAAATTGGAGGAATTAATTTATTTATATATTGATAAGACTAAAAGGAATCGAAGGCTCGTTGTATCATTATAATAATTTTAGTGGTCATAAAAGTTTAATGTTTTAGAAGAAACACTATTCACTACCACAATAGCGTGACATTTCAAGCTACGAAATAGTGCATACGTGAATGTAGGCATATATATATCTCACAAAAGATGACGCAACTGGGGAATCGAGTCCTACAGTTTTCACGCACAGGAAAAGATGGATTACCGCGGTACTTCCAATACATAATTCCATCAAAAAACAAATAAATTTACTCGGACGAAGCCATCCACGCTAAAACTATTTCTTAGCAAAGGTTGCAATACCGTAGTATTACACGACCGCTTCAATCAATAATGAGAAAATGATGTCATTGCGTGTGTGTATTCAACATTTTTCCGTTCTTCTTTGCCAACGAACCCGTGAAAATATATACTTCATATTCACTGTGATAACTACGATCATCTGCTGTGAACTCCGCCGGTGGTAAATGCGTTAATGTTGTTCGTTTTGCAAGCAAATAAAAATTATGATTTAGTTATGTATGGACGGTCGCCGCGGCAGTCTGCATAGGTAGTTGATCTCGAATGCCGTTACCGGTCAAAGTAGTTGTAATTTTATTTTCACGACCATGAAGAGTAGAGAATATTGAAGTGTACCAACTTCAACATTGTAATGTGTTTGTTTTCGTTAATACCAACAACAAATTGTGAATAAAATTCATTGAAATGGAGCTACAAAGAAATGACATACCGAATTCGATGAAGATAGTGCTAAAAAAAGTGCTCAATAAATTGGATTGTTACTTTAGGTGAGAGAAACATTTATTATCACGTCTTAGAAGGTTATAATTTCAATCAAATTTAAACTTGACCAGCTGTTTTGAACACCATTGATAAAATATAAATTCAAAAATAAAATGACATTTCACGACATTCATCCGTCTGAATGTGTTACTGTTCACAGTGATGTTTTTGATATTAATTCGTTTTTTCTTCCATTCATAAAAATAATGAATGGAGATACACTAAAATTGCATTATAATGGAGAGAAATAATATTAAATAAAACTGTCTATCATTATCTAATACGTCAGTTCACAGATGACATTTAAGTCTCATGTTGAATTACACCAATTAATTCTTTCCTCACTTACACTTGTTAATCCAAAAATATATATTCCAATATTTATTCAGGGTAGTATTCCAAAAAAATCAAGCTTTAAATAAAATGATAAATCCCGAGTTAAAAAATGAAGTTTTTTGTCGGCTGTGCGTTGAACGCCATTTGAAGTAATATTCATGAAATAGTTACATTACAATAAAAGAAATATACTTTCTTTTTCTATTTCTCTGAGTCATTCATTATTTTCGAACCGAATTCTGAATTTCAGGAAACGGAAAACTGTTAAACGTTAAAAATTACCAACACAATAATATTTATTATGTCAAATAAGCGGCCGAAAACAATATAATCACCAATGCAATAATTTTGCACAACTATTACTCTACGATGGTCCATGATTATTTTGCTTAGTTTGAGGCACAAACAATTATTTTTAATTTAATTTGAATTTTAAATCAATAAAATTTAACAATTAATCTCGGAGACCGTAAACTATTTTTGACAGTTCTTTTGCAATAAAAACAATGTTGCCAGTGCAGAAATTTTAGTTTTAGTATCCTACACAAAAATAAACGCGGGAGAATCCACAAAACAAATATGTTTATTTAACTCATAAATGTTCAACAGTTATTAGGAGTTTCCTTGTGCTTATTTTTCAATGACCTTTTTATTTACTACACACTTTAATTGGTTGTAATTCAATAAAATCTACATTTTTATATTGTAATAGTGTTGGGTGCAATGCATAATATTAAACTTGCATAAGGAAGCAATATTAATGAAATTGTCATATTTAGTTATGTTATATATAGGTAATAATTATTAATTATTATCGACCTTCAATACTCTTGTTGGTGACTTATGATCAATATATTTTCTTGGGTAGAAAAAAAACATAATATTTTAAAGATTATATAAGGTAGTCAGCACAATGGAATTCTCACTTATTTTTAAACCTGTTATTATCCCCTTCGAGTATATTTATTTTAAAACATAATTTTGTATTTTTTAAAAGTGAAAATAGATTCTACGAAAGGGACGTAACACAGTCCCTTCCCTTGTAGATTATTTTTTTATAAAAATATCTAGATATATATATATATTATGTGCACGATCTAAAAACCTTTTAAAGATATAAGCTTTTTAACCAAAGCTTCTTATAATTTGGATCACATATATAAAAACATTGAGATGCCCACCTGAAATTTCCGTCGGTTATTCCAGTAATTATAAACTACGATAACGAACCATAGTTCATATATTATTTAAAAAAAATTTACACCACATTTGCCGACCCCCATATCTGCCGCTCTGGCAAATACCACATTGCCCCCTTGATCTGGGTCTACTTCGATACGCCTTAGTTCTTCTTTAATATTTTTATACACTTATATACCCTCGTCCCAAAATCAAAAATACCCGACATAGTCAATAATTTTAAAGAAAATCGACGTGTTTTTCCAGTTATTTTCATATTTTTTTCATGAACCGATATTTTTAAACTCACAACGCGCAATTGAACACTCTGATGAATTCGCGTCGAAATCGTCCTCTAAAATATGTAACGATCTATTCATTTTCATTGCGAATTTCATGAATAATCCTTACTTCTCAATTACTTCAATTTTACCCCGATTTACGCGATTTTACTTTAACGCGGTCAAGAAAAATGCATTTTTAATGCACCCAAAAATAATTATTGTTACGTGTATTATACATACTAAAATTTTGAATAAATGTTCTTAATGTGATGAACTGTCGATCTATTTACGGGGATTTTTTGCGACTTTTCATATGAAATCAATGTACATATTTGTTTACGCAGTTTTTTTCAAATCATGAAACCTGTCTTTTGATTTTATAATAGTTGCTTGTGTTTTTACAAACATAGAAAATACAAATATATTGTTTCCAGAAAAATAGCACTTGTCTTATGTTGCATACGATTAATTTAATTGAACAAAATGCCCTTTCATGGTTTTTGATTAAATTATTACATAAGAGGTCTTACGTCCAAATTGGAACCATTTGTTTTGAATTCTTGAAAATAATAATTGATATCAAAATTACCATCAAAAAATTAAAAAAAGACATCTATGCGGACGCAATGATATCCAGAATGTTGTTTTTCGCTATCGTTATCCAAATTTAATTATCTGTTGTTCTCGTATGATATTAGTCAAATTACAGCAAAAATGTCATTTATAAAATCACTATGGAATTTTATGGTATAAGTAGCACTTATATTATATTATTTAAATTGCTTTAATAATAATCATACATAATAAGCAAAATAAGCTAAGTGTTGAACAATATCCATTAGGAATATCATTACGTTTTTAAATCAATTTACTGTTTTACATCTCATCCTTGATATGTTATTTTATCAAAACATGCACGAACGCATTGTTTTTGATAAAATTAAATGTTTTAAAAAATAATTATGCTGCTTTAGACATTGTTATATTCTACAAGCGATCAAAATTGC
The DNA here is from genome assembly GCA_028555115.1 of Himalopsyche japonica. NCBI lineage: Eukaryota > Metazoa > Arthropoda > Insecta > Trichoptera > Rhyacophilidae > Himalopsyche > Himalopsyche japonica. The sequence continues at coordinate 1,257,356 of JAHFWJ010000807.1, read as the reverse complement.
ATGACAATAATAAAAATAAATAACTAGCACCAATTAAATTGTAATATTATATATTATTTTGAACAAAGGGACATATTGTCCTATATTTGTTACCAATGCTGGAGCCAAGTGTTGAAAACTCTTCGACGTTCTTCGTATTCGGTTGCAGTGTATTTATTATATCAAGAGTTCCAATCCTTGTAAAAACCATTTCATAAATTAATTCATCATACGTTGTTTAGAGTGGTTTTTAAAAAATAAGTCGTGGAAAAAACTAACCATTCTTCGCTACATCTTTCTAACTTAGCCCTATTCAAAAAAGGAAGATTGAGAAGCAGTTCTCGTAAAATAGCTTCTGAAGAATTCTACATTATAATCCTATATTATACTCTTTATTGGAAATAGTCTTAGTTGAGAACGTTGAGAGGCAAATGCTAAATCTTTCCGAGCACAAGTTAATCCCATCACTTGGTGCTTGTCTTTACTAACAATCGCTTATTTTACTTAATTTATTTCTTTTCTTGAGAAAATATAACGTTCAGTTTGAATATAGTTTGATAATTTTTTATCTTCTATGCTTACGTTAACTTATTTCGAATTGTGTGAGTCTGCTTTTACATGTTATATTTACGATAACATTCGTTCACTGAAAAGCATTTATATTGTATATCTAGCAAAGGGATTGAAAAGTCTATTCGATAAAAACGATAAAACGAGTTACCGTGTTGAGAATTCTTGGAACTTGGTTTGCATTTAGACGGCATATGAATTTTGTTGATAATTGAAAATAATTGTATTCAAATTAACAATTTTATCATCTTGACCGGTGCTTTCCAACTGACGCTAACAAACTACCGGTAGTTCGCACCGGTATTTTCAACAGCTTGTGCGATAATTTGAAAAAAATATGACTCGACAGAATAAAGAAACACTTTATTTCGTCATTGTATATGTATACGTATACGTTCTTTATAAGTTTTTTTTATTATTAAATGCAACTGTCGGCAGAAATCAGGCTGCTGAAGAGTTTTTAAGGGCGCTTCCGAATAATTGTTCGCATCTATTGTATAATGTAACGTATCTTAATATCAAAGGTCTTATATATTGTAATATTGTAGAAGCATTGATCTAAAAAAAATATTTACATGTATTGCCATTACTTAAAAACTTGATATGGGGAAAAAATACGAGAATTATTTTGAGAGACGAAATGCATTTATATTGTGTTTTTGTGCTTCAATGTTAAAAAAAACTTGATATCGTGCGTCTTCATATGTAAAATTTCATTCCATTTCATATTTTTGGCAATAAAAATGAGCCATGAAAAACCAGAAAACCCATACAATTTATACATGCATGATAATGTAAATAGAAAGAAGTCGAAGAATTTGTTTTTAGTGGTTTTTTTATGAATATAGTTGCGTGTAATATTCGATAATTCGGAATAATAATGTAATTTCAATCAGAAGTATAAAACTATGAAATGGAGATACGATTAAAACACGACCGTGACATATTGTCTTGAAAATAAGTGGCAATAAAAAATCTTTTACCACACCTTAAATTATCTGTCCTTGTATCATAAATTTTCATTTTTCAATTCAATTTCATCTGGGATAGCCATAAAACCTACAAAATGGTGCAAATTTTGGCATGTTTCACTGTGATGCTTTCGTGATTTCACAGATTTTAATTAATACCCACAGATTTAAATTACCCATGATAAAAATAAGTAATGTTTGCATGAAATGTAAAATATATTAGTAACAATACAGATTAATCAAACTTTGATTAATGCATTGCATGTATTCAAAGGTCACACGCAGTGTTTCGATTTTTACGATATTGGGTCGTGTAGGTATGTCATGTAGACAAAAAAGTGTTTTCAGAAGTGTTTATTTGTTTTTTTTTTTGTAAATTTGAGTTTACACAGACCAATTTCAATCACGCTGGAGTTATTCATTCCGTGGGTGTAGACGTCCAGAATTATAAATGCAGTCTTACCAGTGATTGCAGAACAAAGATCAATATTATGGAAACTAAGATAAAAGCGTTTTCTGCTATAATGTAATGAATTTAATTGCAGTTTTATGTCGGTAGACTGTTGTAGGTTTAATAGATTTCATTCAATAAACATTGCTTTGCATTTACTGTAATTAACTTCCAACTTGTATAAGTATTTGTCTCCGCCTATTTAATAAATTAATTCAATGGAAACAAGACAGGTAAAGCGTTAAAAAATATAATTGAATGAAGTGGCTAATTAAAAAAGGTATTATGTGATTTGTGTGTTTTTGACCCGCTCATCAAAATTGTCCCTTTTTATCACAAAGCTTCAACAGTTTATGTAACGCTGAACTGCTAAAACTTTTAATATAACTTTAATGTATGAAACGTTTTAGAAATAATTGTATATTTGTAAAATTTGTCTAGGAAGCAATATACATGTTATGTCTGATAAGAAACCATGTGAAATAATAATATTAATAATAAAACAATTTTTATTTGTATCAATTTTTTTTTTAATCAAACTGTGTGGTCTTGATCGACTTAATTACAAATTTCCACGCCGTTCCTTTCCTCGACGTTTCTCGTATATTCAATCACACGTCATACTGATGGAGTTATCGAAAAATAATTAGTCAAAATATCTTTCGCCGAAAATCACAATAAGCCAAATAGTAAAATACTAGTTGCCTGGTACTGCTTCTTATGGAATCGCCTGAAATAAATGTAAAATTCATATTAGGCTTCCAAACTTAATGCTACTACGATTCCATAAAAAATCCACACATCCCCACCTTTTATTTATTCTTTAATATAACAATATATACACGTTGTAATAAAAGCTTCATTCCAAAAAACTATAATTTACAACTAACAGAATTATAACATGGTTTTGCTACGCTAAATTGTGAAGTTTTTATTCTCTGGTAGATATTATTGTATGATTTTTTTATATTAAATTTCCGTGCTACTCCCAGATTGGAAACCGCTGCCTTCAGATAAATTCTCATAGAAACGCAAAGTATTTTGAAGCCGTATTGTTGTCGTTTGTTGGCGTATTGACCCGAAACGAAAACAAAAAATAACAATGTATAAATGTCAAAAAATATAAAATCGTTAATTTATTATTCATCCCAGTTATAAATTAGAGTTAGAAAAAAGTTAGAAAAAATAAAGCTGACACAAAAAGACCAAAAAGAGAACTCATAAAAGACACGTGTGACGTAAAATTGTAACTTACTCCTCAAGTTTTACTATTATATATTTATAATCTTGTTTGTTCAATTAGTCACTTATTTCAAATGTTTTGCTTACGATATTATATGTTAATAATGTTTAGTAAAATATATTATATTGTATTATACGGGCTTAACTGTTAGCATGTGCATGAACTAGCGCGAGAGAAGTAAACGAATTTATTTTCAGAAGATGCATATGGGTAACATTAAAGAATATATAATAATAGAATTTTTTATATTGACAAAATAATTTCTTTTCGGAAGATGTTTATTTAGTAATTATATCCACAGTAATTGGATATTTTTCGTTTGATGTAAAGTCAATAAATGGGGTACAACTATATATGGATGTATTTTTAAATGACAGAGGTACATAGTGTTATAACATGACATATTGACTTTGATATCTGTAAGTGCTGTAATATAAAAAATAATTATGTTTTTCCTCCGAGAAATACAATCTTCGATAATATATCTGTATGTCACGCAGCATTAAAATAATAACTAAAATAATACGTTTTAAGATATATTTGTTTAAACAATGCACACTAAGTAAATTAAATGTTTTCTATGCGGACTTACACTGTGCCCAATTTTTTTTTTTTTTGTTAAACTGTCTTGTCTGAAGACTGAATTGTCTTTATGATTATTTAATTGCGGTTTAATTTCGTAATATAATAGTAAGGCAAACGCTCATACGTCGACAAGTATCTATAGAAATTTTCTAATTTTAAAGTGGTTATGAAATTGAATAAATTGAAAATACAGTTACGTATATGTTTAGTGTGTGGTTAATTTATTTATCTTCTTTCAAAGATAAATATAAACATTGGTACTATTTTTGTAATTGAAATTGACGATATTTCAATGAAAATAGTATTGAATTTTTGTGAACATTTATTTCCACATGTTTTCTAACTCACGGACTGGGTTTTGTCTTTCGATATCTTCAGGCATATCACGCGGATCTAGTAGAAAAAACATACAACAAATAATTTGCGTCAGTTGGCAATCAATTTTTTCATTGAAATTCCATCAAGCACCATCAGTCGATATCGTAAATTATGAAAATATTTTAGTTCAATTAGCATCACAAGTCGATAAAAATTTGCAAAATAATATAAAATTAATCAAACCAACATGCACAATTTTTTTTTATAAATAGCGAAAAATGACAATAAATATATAAAAAACGACTCCCGACTCCCATAGGTCCACAGATATTCTTAATCTGGCTACGTGTTGGATATAACTGTTTTAATTAATAGTCAATTTAAATCAGCAACGAAAATGTAGAAAAGTGAAATTAATTTTTAACTATACAGTATTTATTTTCTGTAGACATGAATAAGGATTGCAATAATACAGAATAATTGAATATAAAAAAAATCGGAATTAGAAGCATATATAATATAAATACAATCTGTCAACAATTTTATATGGATAACTATATTTGATACTAGACAAATAAATCAATACCGGTATTATGCAATTTTATAATATCAGAATTAACTTAACTATCTTTATAATAAACAAGAAAAGTGACTTTCATAAATACTTGAAATTTACCGATTCTTTAAATCACAAATTGATTTTGAAAAGGCTGGTTCATTAAAAAAACGTTTTCATTTTAAGGTAGGATTTGGTGAATTTATTCGGCGAATTTTTATTTTTACAAATTATTGATAACCTAACGTGACCGTGCGTTCTTTTTTGAAAGGGGTTTTAAGGTTGCCTGTCCCGTTGTCTCCGTGCACTGCTTTGGGACACCAAAATGTCTCATTTTTAGAAAAGTAGCTACTCATGTTAACAATTAAAAAAAATGTTTGCAAATAAATGGTACGTGCATTAAAAATACCACACGTTGAAAAAAATTATTTTATGTGAAAAAAAATGTATTTCTTTGGAATAAAAGTTATAAAATGTAATAAAAACTATGAAGAAAAATAAATGGTCACGTTATTTTGGTAATGAAAATATTACAGGCACTGAAAATTCAAAGCCTTTTAATAGAATTTCAATGGCAAGAAATTATAATTGTATTATTATCACAATATCACGATTTCAGACTTCGAAAAATTTTAATGTCATCCCTGAATTATGCAATAGCTCAGCTGTTGTGTCAATCAAATAACCTATGTCAAATGCTTAAAATAAATATTAGAACGTGAAAAAATCCCATTCTGTGTTATTTTGCGGCGAAAAGTTAATTTAATAAATTAGCCTTAAATGAATAAAACATGATTCTCAGTACTGTGTCTACTATTTTTCAAGCGAAGTCGGTTCATTTATTTAATTAATTGTAATACATTTCAATTGTAATACAAATTAACATCAAAATAATACGTATTTATATAGTAATATTGTTCACACCATTGTCAAAATTAATTGTAAAAAAATTTGGTATTTCGAAATACATTACGATTTTTAATTTATTACAAAAATGATTGAATTTGTCAACAAGGTTATTTCACTACTAGACTGCAAAAAAACTACATATATAATTTAAATTTAATTTAATAATATATAAATATATAATATGCTATAGCATTAAAAAACTATCATTAATTTTTTTCAAAAAAGCAAATATTTTTGTCTTTTAAATATCTTTATTTTAACATAAAAATAATATTTCTATTGTTTCAGATGTCCCTTTGAAGTTTTTGGAATTAAATTTGCGCCATTGATACAACCTTTGGAGCGGCGGCTCCAAACCCTAGCTGCAGCAGCATGGATCTGCCTAATAATATTCGGAGAACCTATATCTCTTTACATTATGGGATACATATTTATGACTAAATATTATTGGATTTCCGTATTATATTTTTTATATATCATTAAAGTGGTAAGCAGTGGAAATATCGACCATCTTGGGAAAAAAAGGTTTGTTATTTTTTTTAATTGGAACTAAGTAGCTTTCTTCAATTATATTTTTGGCCTTTCAAACAAGTTCTGCCTGATTTAAACGTCTTCTCAATTTACGCTGCAGAAAAGTTCCGCGAATTTTCACATATTTATGCCAGACAGGTTCATTGTATTTACCAAACCTGGCCTTACTCTTCATAAGACTTTATTATCAGTAAAAAAAACTAAATAATTTTCTCTATCTACAATGAAATAATTCTCAACTCTCTACTAGGAGGATAAATCCAGTTATATTTTATAAAAATATTTATTTAAAAAGGCTCTCAACAAATGTGTCCATCGAAATATCGAAGAGTGATTCTTATTAATTTTCACCGAAATATACAAATTTTTATGTAAATCAGGTTATTTCAACAAAGAAACTATCAATAACTTTACTTCAGTTGATAATAGATAGAGACAACTGCAGAATAAAACAATCTTTTTTTTCACAATATAATTGAATAATTATGCACAGAAAGCATAAAAAAAAGAATTATTTTTATCAATGGAATTACTTTAATCAAAATTTTAAATCGCCATTATGATGTTAGCTGTGAAGTATTACACTGTTTACTTTATGATAATAATATTGATGAATTATGATGACAAAGGCCAGTTCTGTTTGCGAATAAATAATTCTATTATCAGTATTACTGTTGTAATCGGATTTTTCCGGCTTAAATCTACAAAATATGATGCGCATTTTGTGAAATATAATGCTTGTAAAATGTTTTACATGAATATCTTCAATCGCAGAATTTTTACAAACTCACAAAACGTGCAATTAGAATGGCTAAAAAATAATTATAGTTAATTTTACCGCAACAATTAATTTCGTAATATTAGTTTGAATTTTAATTGGTTTCACTTTTTTGTATCCATATGCAATAATTTTTGATACAAACATATATTTTATTGATATGGTAACACATAGTTACGAAACTACAATATATTAATAGTAGCCATAAATACACGATATTACATTTGTATATAAATACACTGCAATAATGTATTCGTTATTTGTTGTTACTATCGGAACGCAAAATTTTATTTCTATCAACAGCATTTGTCTTTCAATTAATAAAATAAATTTTAGCATTTATTCAATTCTCTCGTGTCCATTTTTTTTCTAAAAAATCCTACGGCCGTACTTTCTGTTAGCTTAATTATATTGCTATCAAACATATCGATTGTTTTTCAATGTTTTCGACATTTTTTTAAGTGGTTCAGTAAATAAGGGTTCAATTATTTGACACAGGTTAGCCAACCGTTATACGAATGCTCGTAGCATAAGACGATTTGATAAGGCATAGACAAGAATGATTGAACATAAGTTTCGTACTTGGAATAATCAGATATTCGAACTTCTTCTTTCAAGAATTCGAGTTTCGAATGGCAGAATGATACATTTTTTGAATATTTACTTGCAATACTAAACCGTATCCGGTGAACGTTTTTTATTTTTTTTCGAGGTAGTTATTATTCTTATTATCAATATATTTCTAAATTGCTTCACTTTTCAGATAAATTAAAAATATCGGTCCACTCACGTATCTACTGCATTGTCGCTTTTATTTCCAATTATAGTTTTTCTACGAAGCTAATTATTTTCACTTTATTTTTTTAATGTTACAAAAAGTCGTAGTGAATTGTGATTACTGCATACTTGAATGGTAAAAACTTAACCTACTTCCATGCATTGCGGTCCGTTATGTATACATTGCGAAAAATATTTTAATGATCATCTTTCATTGTATACACCGAAAGCATTTGTATTCATTGTAAAGTACGTACGATGAACTCTGACTTGTTTTTTTCTTGTTACAAATTCTCTAATGAGATTGTTGTGTCATACATGTTTTTCTATAGTAGTATTTTTTTTTTTATTATTTAACCATTTCCCCGTTGAGCTCTGTAGCAGGTATTTCAACCATTAGAATTTGAGAAGTTGTAATGATAAAACTAATCTTGATTATCAAAATAAATCAGACTTTTCATTTGGTACAAAAATTTCCTCCTACATTAAGTTTTAACAAAAAGTCGAAAAAAAATCTTCTTAATTAAAATTTTTGAATTTATTTTTCTGTTCTGCATAATCATATTCTTAGTCTTGTAAATTCTAACCAAAATTATTATATATTAATGTAATCTATTGTATATTGATGTTAACATTATAACACATTCTCTCAAAACATATATTAAAAATTATTACAGTTTGTTTTAATAATTTTTAATACAGTAGAACCTCGATTATCCGGACTAACTAGGGATGAAGATAGCCTGGATAAGGACAAATCCGGATAATCGAAAACAATCATTATTGACAGAAAATGACGAGGTTATTCAGTATGAATCATTTTTATTTCTTTAGATTGATAAATAACCTTAATGTTAAAAATTTTTTATTGAAAAAATCAATTATCGATTTCAGCTTAAAAATAGTTTTTCTTTTCGATGTTGCCAAATCGTGAATACTTTGATGACGAATTAAAATCTTCTTGAATCTCAAACCACTTCATGGCGACATCTAAACATTGAAAAGCTTTAGAATGTGTAGAACCAATATCTTCATCCTCATAAATCACTACTTCGTCTTCTTAAACTTGTTCCTCTGAGCAGATATTTTTTTCATTAGTTCCTCATCATTCAAAATTTGGAATCCAAGATCGCTTAGATCGCAATTTAACCATTAAGTTACATATTATTTGTCGCATTCAATCGAATCGATTTTGAACGATTTCTGACCCATATTTTACACAAGATTTGTTTTGGGAACAAATGCAACGATCAAAATTTACTATTACATTCCATCACTTAAGTAAATAGTGGACGAAATTTGCCACGTTCAATCAGCAAATTCTTTATATTTTTGTTTGTTTTGACGAATCCATATGATCGAGGTTCTACTGTACGTCTTGCCAGAAATATGAAATCAACTATACATGCAGACAATCCAATTCGAATATTATTATTTTAGGCTTTTAAATTTGCAACCTTGAGATTTAAGTATAATTTTCTATAAATATACTTTTTTTTCTCAGTTTAATGACATGCGTATGATGTGCTAGTTGAACGTTGCTCTGCGAAAAAAATGTATGAATTATATTGAGTAAACTGTCGAATAATTAGGCAAGTTTTTATGACGCCATATTTGTTTTTGCTAAATTTAATACTAGCGGATTAAAAAACATATCTAAACAGCTTGAAAATTAAAAAAAAATAAACGTTTCATTATAAAAAGTATAATAACACATCGATATGATATTTTCAAAGGTCAACAATTGTATTCTAGAAATTCTATTTTTTAATAGATGTTTATTATTAGATTTAATAAATTTGACATTCATAAATAAAACTCAAATTATTCTATTGGCGAGTGTATGAAAAATATCTTATAATATTTTAAATGAAATGTAACTCAATTTAGTACATATTAAATAATAATTTTAAAGCGCCATGTAATGTATTATATTACATACATTCGTATCACTCAATCGAAGTGCATCTGTCCATTTTTACATTAAGTTTTAAAAGTTGTTTCTTTTCCATAATTGAATTACTTCGTGTCGCAATTCAAAGGATGATGACTTATATTTTGTGATAAAAACCACAAACAAAGAATGCTAATTATGAAAACATATATCGTGTAAAAATGGTACTTTTGATTTTATAAATACCGTATTTCCTCGATTATAAGATGCATGTTTTTTTCCTACTTTTATATTTACGATGCGTCGTACAATCGAGGCGTCTTAGAGTTGCTGTAAAACTCCGCAAGTGTATTGAATTAAGCATAAATAAATAAATGCAAAATGGGTGTCAATTGGTTGCAAGAAAATCCCAGAGACTCGATTAGAATATTCTTTCAAGAAATACTGCATCATTGAGTATCTTGATAGCACAGGATACAATTTTGTGAAATCGCACTCGTCTCACAGTGAATCGGAAGAAATTTCATTCTTATGATTGTATCAGTTTAAGTAAAGTTCTATTTTTGATTAAAAATACATAAATATTTTTTTTATATAAAAACAAGGGTGCGTTTTATAGTCGACAAAATATGGTTATGATTTTGAATTTCGAAATAGTTTTTAGAACAGTTAATAAATAATATTTCAAATTTATCCTTGTCTATTACCCACATTCTATCGAAGATTCAAATTGAAAAGCGAACACGTCAAATATATTTTCGGTTTTCATAAGATAAATATATGTATTTTGAACATGAAAAAAAAACTCAAACAAAGTTAAAATAATCATTTTGTTTTTCGATTATAATTTTTTAATTTGCTACGAAATGTTTGTTGAAACGTTAGTTAGCAACGGGCTGTAAATTTTTGATGATAAAACTGTGAAATAATAGCAATGTATTTTAGTTCTATAATTTTTTTAAGATATAGTTGATAGCTATTTCGGCTCACGCCATCGTCAGAACTAATTTGATAGTATAATATTGTTACTTTTCTTTCTTTGTTACAGATGGTCATGGGCGAGAAGATGGAAGTGGTGGGTCTACTTCAGAGAATATTTTCCATTAAAACTGGTAAAAACGCACGACTTAGATCCCGAGCAAAATTACCTCCTGTGCGTCTTCCCGCATGGGATCCTTACGACGAGTGTTTTTTCGAATTTTCTCACTGATGCAGGTCGGTTCGACGAACTGTTTCCCGGAATGACTCCATACATTCTGACGTTGGCATTCCATTTTGTGATGCCTTTATTCAGAGAGCTGCTTTTGTGGATGGGAGGGTGTTCAGTTTCCGCCAAGAGTATGAATTATTTACTGGATACGAAAAATGGAACAGGGAAGTGCGTCGTTTTGGTCGTCGGAGGATCTGCCGAATCGTTGAACTGTCACTCTGGAGAATATAGGATTTTTTTGAAAAATAGAAAAGGCTTTGTCAAAATTGCCATGAGAAATGGGTAAAAACAATCCCAATTTCAAATTTCATATTATAATGACAATCTTCATTTGAAATTCACAATTTGTTTTCTAAAATACGAATTATGTTACTTACAATGTGCAATATTTATTAATCCATTGATTGAATTGGCATTTACTTGGTAGAACTCCATTATAACACGGTGAAAAAATAGCAATCTATTTTAGTTCTACGAATTTTTATAAGGTATAGTTGATAGCTATTTCGGCTCACGTCATCGTCAGAACTATGCTTAAACAAATTTTATAAAGTTAGCACTTTATAAAATTTATAAAGCGTTGCATAATTTATATCAAATCTTTGTAAACACTTTTGCTTTTTCACCGAAGTGAAAATTATCTCTTACTCAATTCGGAATAAAAAATATAAACATCAATCATAAAACCACGTCACACCGAGTCGCGAAAACTGCATTGGGTTGTTTTTTTCGATATACTGTTTTTTTAATTCAGATACCAAATTGTTGCTAAATATGGCGTTATAATTGATTGACATTTGCACTCGGCCGATGATAATTGTGTGCATATTATTTGTATGGATTTAAATCGCGTTCGTATTGCTTCGTTGCATTTAACTGTCAAGCTTGCGCGATTTGCAACGGTCAATAGGTAAATTATTAATTAATGACAAAAATGTTTTCACAGCCGCGATAAACATCACTAACGCGAAATAATTATCTCCGAGTTATTAAATTTACCTTCTGACATTTGCATTAACCACAATCGGAATAATTTATTACATTGGTACTTGAGGCGACTTTCATAATATTATTAATAATCATTTATTTTTCATATCACCGGCCTCAGTACAGTATGTGTCTATAGCAGCGGTTTCCAACTTGGAATGCGCGGACTATTGCTAAGGGAGATGTTAAACTATAAATAAACTTTATATCACCAATCTCTACAAATAAATTAAACTTCATATCGTAACATAGCGAAACCTTGTTACTTGGAGCTTTCAGTATTATTCTTATTGAGGCTATTATTATTCAAAACGTGTCTATATTATTATATATATATATAAATCACTGTATGTGTGTCTGTTTGTCCTTTATGCATTACTACACCATTCATCATATCAATATAAAACTTTACAAATTTCTTGACTACCCTTCCGCGAAGGTTTTGGCATACTAACTCCAACTTACCCTCCAACGAATCTCATCTCAAAATAATATGAAACGGTATATTGTAATTCCGTTAGTTATAGTCCGCTATTTTGGAAGCTAAACGGTTCGAGATATTATCCATTTTCAGTTTTGAAACTGTATGACCGACTACATCGATTGTGTTTACAGGGCCGCATTGGTTCCGATATTTTCATTCGGCGAAAACGACGTCTACAAGCAAGTTAGCAATCCACCTGGTGGAAGATTACGGAAAATCCAAGACTGGTTCCGGAAGAAAACGGGCGTAGCACCAATTATTCCTCTAGGACGGGGGATATTTCAATACTCTTTTGGCTTGGTGCCACACAGACATCCTGTAACGTCAGTCGGTAAGGATATATAATTATCACTAGAAATCTTGTAATAACAAACAATTATAATTTAATTGGAGTGGACCAATATGTGCAATTTTTTTAATAAATACAATCGGAAAACAATCTGCTTATCAAATTTGAATTTTCCGAATCAGTGTGATAGAATGCCTGAAGATGCCGAAAGACGAAACCCGGCTCGTTAGTGGAAAAACATGTGGAATCGTACAAAGTTGTAACTTGATATTGAAATTCCACCAAGCACCTTCAGTCAACATCATAAATTATATAATAATAATAATAATATTATGTATTCCATTATAATATAAAATTATATTTAACATAGTTCAGAATATTTGAAAATGCTGAGCGTTAATAAACTTCACGATTTTGTTATTTTTTGTCGCTGTTTATATTTTTAGCAAAGGAATAAAATTTACACAACAGTATTTTATTTTGCAAAATCGAAAAATGTTATTGCATTGACGGTGTGAAGTGCAATCAACTTCTAAATGTAATGATAAATAAAAAAAGGTTATCATTCATGATACAATTAAAAATATCCAATAAATAAATTTGCTAATTCTGCACTAAGTGCAATTAGTACTGGTGATAAAATAACGACAATGCGCGTAAGCAGTGATAATGTCATTATAAATCAGCGATAGGTTAATTTAAATATTTCGAATAACTATATTTAATGCACAATGACATAACATAATCCATATCAAAGGTTATTTTATATGCAAGAATTTTCCACTGACTCAAGAGAAAATTTATCTCGTGACCAATAATTATTTAAAAGCGATACGATGTGGTCAGTACCTCCCTGTGCGTAGGGCGGTCGGATGATCAGCTTACCGTATGTCACCTTATCATTAAAAGTAAAAAGATCGGTTCAGGTTACATCACATAAAAAACCGCGTAAATTAAGACATTGATATTATAATAAATTTGAAGATGCGTTGCGAAAAATCCGCGTAAAAATTATATTTTGAAAACTGCGTTTGTAAAATTTAAATATTTTTAAACATTAAACACGGTGAAAAAAATAGCAATGTATTTTAGTTCTAGTTCTCTTCAAACTCAGCGCCTAAGTGCTTGCATCTTTGTAGTAAGGGTCGCAGGATGACGGCTTTGAAACAGCTGGGGTTCAATAGCTATCAACTATCACAATGGATTCTTAACGAACAAACTAATATATTTCGGTCACCATTATTGACTCCTCTGATTCTATAATGGACCATTTCCGTGCCATATGTAAACTTATTAATATAGCCACCTTTTTAGTTTCATTTACAATTGTTAGTTTTATTGCGAACAGGAAACAAGCTAGGTCGTTAAAACAGAAGAGAAGATGTATTGTGTACCTTTTCTACACAACTATATCTAGATAAGCAAATGTTAGTTTAAGCATAATTCTGACGATAGCGTGAGCCGAAATAGGTATCAACTGTATTTAAAAAAATAATTTTGTTGAACTAACATACATTGCTATATTTTTCACCGTGTTATAATGGAGTTCTACCAAGTGAATGCCAATTCAATCAATAATTTTTAAACATTTGTTTATTTTCAAATCAGTCGATTGCGTATCCTCATTTTTGTTGCCATCTTCTGACATTCTAATTTTTTACTTCATAACTGATTGATAATCTGCTTCATCATTAAAAGAACTGGTCAGTAAAATTTTACAATTTGCGGAAATATCAGTATTGTCTTGTAGTAAAATCCGTGATCTTTGGTTTTTTTTTATTTTTCGTAAATTCACAGAAAAAAAGTACCGCGTAAATCAAGTGATGAGCGTACGATATTTATTTATTTAATTAAAACTCAATGAACTTAGTGGAAGACAATTTCTTTTATTAACGAAATTTATTTACTCTTACTGTTAATATAAACCAATACCATTCGATAGATATTCTTATAGATAACTTGACGATAAATCATTTTTTTTTACATTTATTGTAACAATAAATTGCACCGAATATTGTCATTATTTAATTGCAATATTTCCTGCAATTTTAACCGGTGACCGTAAGTGTTGCCCTAAGTTTCTGTCATAAAATTAATAAAACGTTATTATAGACGAAATTATTCATGTCTCCCTAAAAATTTGTATTGAGAAAACATTTTTTTTTGTTCATACATAAAATATATTTTGTGTAGGTTTTTATCCGTATGTTATGCTTATAGTTTTATTTTGTTTTTTATTTTTTATACTGCCTAGTGTACTGAATACAATTTCAAAGCCACTATTCAATACTCAAATTCTCTCCTAAAATAATACAAAAAACAATGCTTTTGTGTTGTATAATATTCTTAAATTTAGCCCGACGTTGTCCGAGCTATATTCAAGCTCTTAAGTATTTATTCAAAATCCATACTACTTTCTATTGAATTTGAATATTGAATGCGAACTTTAATTAAATATGTCATTTATATACTATGCCACTATGTAGAACTCGACTTCGCCCCGGTTGTATGCATCGCATTTTTATCTTTATGTTTGAGTCTATACGGTATACAAAAAAAATGGGAAAAATTGTATATTTTATGCTTAAATTTTCAGTGGGAAAACCTCTTGAAATCGCGAAGAATCCTCATCCTACAAACGAAGAAATCGACGCAGTTCACAGTGAATTTATTGAAAGATTAAAACAACTGTTTGAAGAAAATAAACACAAGTATGCAGCCAACCCGAAAGAAGCTAAACTTACGGTTGTTTGACATTACAATAAAAATCACAATACTTTCACTGACCTAATTCTCAGAGTTTGTGTTCTAAAACAGTGCTACACAAACGCCGGTCTGTGGGCCACTAATGGGCCGCAGATGAGCTGCAGTCAGTCCGCGGCCAAACAAATAAATATTGAATAGTGGGTGAAATTAAATTTTATTAATAAAGGATTCTAGGTGTGTAGCATAGAAAGATATCTTCTGTTTTCATGTGACACAATGTGATAATAATGACAAAAATATTTTTTCGATTAGTGGTTTTATACAATTTTATTCTTTTGTATATAATTTATAAGTCTTATTTTTTATTTATGCAATAAATATAATGTTTTATGAAGGTTTTTATTAACAATGGTTCACAAAATATTTCCTACTCCAGAATTCCTACTTCTGTTTAGATATTACCCTTTAAGAAATGACTGAAACTGCTGAATTGAATTTTGACCATGGCGTTGAAAAAATTACATTTTGATTTAAAATTGAAGTGAAACCCCGATTACACATTTGCGTTGTTCCGGTTTTTGTGTACAACTCTTGGGTTTTTTTTTACTATCATTGATGACCAACCATTCTTGAGTTTAGACTATCGAAGAAACTTTCCATAAACGGCCCAAAAATGTGAACAATCTAATTTGTGTTTAAATTAATTTTCTATATTTTCAAAAACGTAACATCTTGGCTTAACAGTTTTACATTACGGATTATAAATTATGGTGTCACTTGTTCTGGATTTACTTGATATAGAAAAAAATCAGGGCTGTAGAATTGGGAGTCGGAATCGTGGTCGTAGTCATGGAAATTATTCCGACTATTTTTTCTGTGAAATGCATTTTTTTAATATTATGTAATGATGAATGTGTTAAGCGTATGAATATTGTTGGCTATGCTGACCGCAACGTTCGATTCATGTTGACGGTAGAACAAATAAATAGAACTAAGAACGTTATATTTGAATTAATCGTCCGAAAGACCTTCGAGTTGGAAACGAGACGATAGCAGGCAGCTTTGATCAACCAATACATAAATTATCCTCATCCAACACCACCGCATCCGAAAACGATTTTGAAAAATATCTCAATGAACAAGTGAAAATAAAACATTCTCGTTTGTATCCTAATATAGCAAACGAACTTCAAAATTTAAACATAAATTTTACGACGTATATAAAATATTGGAAAAATTTGACCTAGCTTATAAATTAAACATTAAAATGACAATACAGCAGTCTATAAATCATAAAAGATTCAGTGAAAAAATAGCAATGTATTTTAGTTCTACAAAATTATTTTTAACAAATATAGTTGATAGCTATTTCGGCTCACACCATCGTCAGAACTATAGGATAGTTCTGACGATGGCGTGAGCCGAAATAGCTATCAACTATTTTTGTTAAAAATAATTTTGGCTAACTAAAATACATTGCTATTTTTTCACCGTGTTATAATGGAGTTCTACCAAGTGAATGCCAATTCAATCAATAAAAGATTCAGCATTGACCGTTATAACAATGCCGCCAACACAAGTATCCATTTACCGTTCTTAAAATCCTTGTCTCTGGTTTGAATAAAAGCAATGCTTTTTTTACCAAAAATTGATAACTGGTGAATTAAATAAAACTTAAGGAATAGGAAGGGCTTTCTTTACCGCATATCTAATGTTGGGCTTTTATAATCATTTATAATCACCGCCACACAGAAATATATACGTGTAATTGATATAAAAACAAATCAGGACACAATTCCCGAAATCCCTAGTTATGCCATTATGTCCAAAATGTCAATGAATTGCCGGCATTGTCAAGAGTTTAATGAATGCAAAGAATGACGTATTTTATTCGCTTTTGTTTGACTGATGAATATGACAATGACTCAATTAAGAGTGAGTAATGAATTTGTTTTAAAATGTAATTTTACCAATGACTAATTTGAAGCGGAATTGGGAATGCAAATAAGAAATATAATTTTACTTGCTTACTATATATCTCTCAAAGTGATTTTGTTATTTGTCATTACTAAAAATAAATTTATGTTTTAATGATAGGACAATGAAAACGTTTCGTCAAACAAATATACCTACCTAAGTAGTTACTTTCATATAGCACACTTGTCTAGGGTTACATTATTCGAATACTATGTAGCTGTCAAATCACATACCGACATCAATTGTCAAAATCATTATCTGTAAGTATTCATAACAAATTTTATAATTATGTTCTCTTTTCAAATATGACATAACGCTGCGCCTAACAACGATTATCCAACTATCTGTTTGACATAATAAATCTTATCTACACTACGCTGTAAAAACTTCATATGTAGTCCATTTGTTCAAATAAAAATTATATCACATTTTTAAATGGTGGTTGCCAACGGGGCATTCAATTCCAGAGCATTTTTTAATGTTGGGAATTTGTGATGAACAATTTTTCGATCATTTTCCGATGAAACAGTTCTGGGATTGATCATTGAACGTATTTCCATTAATGCTTAGATTTTTTTTTTGAATTTGGAATGTATATTTATTTAATCATACAGTTATTTAACTAACAAAAATATATATCCTTATTAATCAAATTCGTATTAAATAAAAAAAAAAGTTTTTTAAATAAACCAAATCTTTCATAATGATCATAATCGGTTTCGCAGTATACCACGTTTAACACGAATTTATACAACATGGATGTATAAATTGTAACATATTTTTATACAACACGATTTATTTAACAGTGTTTAAGGGAAAAAAATAAATTTAAATGAAATGTTGGAGGCATCTACCACAATTAATGACTCGGAAAGTAGTTACAGCGAAGTATACTTAGTAGCTTATTTACGAATTTTTTAAGGCAACCACAAAAAAATCGTAGTCCTCCGATGATGAAAACTCATAACCGATCTCGAAATGATGAAAAATAAAGAGTTCTAAGTGATATCGATGATGAATGAATAGTATATTATGTTTTTTTTTGTTTTTGAGCACAAACCTTGTATAACACTGATTTGTATTACATGAGGTTTTTGTGGAACCATATAACCGTGTTATACGAAACCCAAGTGTAGTGAAAAAAACAATTACTTAAGTAAATCGGTGTTAAAATCTTTTGTCTGTCAACGACTGTTACAAAATATGAGAAAATGGCGGCCACTATAAAGATTATGTATTATGTACATATTATTACAGATATATACAGAGAAATACTGGGATAAATTTAATTAGAAATTTGTCTCCACATCAATAACGGGATTATGGTATTGATGTATGAACTCGAAAACCGAGATTGGAAGCCCTAGTCGCTAGAACTGAGACGTAAACTTTGACATTGAATGTTGCAAAAAACGTGCTCATACGAATGAAGGTAGACGCTTTCTGAAGAGGTTAACAACATTTTGACATTGCACACATTATTGCAAATTTATAATCGCAATCTCTCAACAAAATTACATTGTAAAAAATCATCAACGATATGTATAAGATTTTTTACATAAATTCGGACCAAACTTGAACTATTTACGAGCCTGGTAAATGATATTGTCAAGTCTTGTTCAATTTATTCTTCAAATTAGTTTCGGCTTTAATTATAATACATACAAATAAGAACGATATATATCATATTGAATCGTTAAAACTTTGTACATGTCAAATTGAATTGATAGTTTGAGTGTATTCGTAACATGGAATGCATGAAGATGCCTAAAGGCGAAAGTCGTATCGTGAGTGCGAAAACATAAAGAAGTGTACATAGTTTGAAAGAGTCAAATTTGGCATTGAATTTTTTTCTATCACTGTCAATTGATATCTACACAAGGTGAAAGTTTACGGCGTGTAAATAATCAAAACATAGATTGTAGTGCATATGAGGGATTTTTTTTCTCAAAAAGAAGTAATATTTTTTTAATTGACAGAATCTTTTCGCAGACGAAACTAAATTGGACATCTGATAGAACTGAAGTCATAAAGAGTGTTAAATCAAAATTCATATAAGACAGATATTTTGGCGGTTTAGAGTACGGAACGCACTTTTGTCCGTTTTTTCTTCTTTAAATTGTAGACAAAAGTGTATTTCCTAAACAATCCTTAGAAAATAAATGTTTTTCGTTGGACCTCTAATATGGAAAAATAAATTTCACAAACACCTATGTTCCAAATAATATTTCAATAATAATTAATTTACGTTTCATAAATTTTACTTCATCTCTCAAAGAACAGCATATAGCTGATTTTACACTGTAACATGCGATTGAGTAGTTTGCATACCTTAAAATGAAAACTCGCCCAAAACGAGAACATTAAGCACATCTTTTCTCGTTTCAAAGCACGCAAACCTGTCGAATAACATATGGAGATAATAAATAGTTTTTAAACATATTTGCTTTTAGCATTAAATATAAAAAGTGATTCTTTCATACATTTCACATCATTTCATAAATAATTAATTAATCTATTACCGAAATTTTAACAACACCTGTCTTAAATTAGTGTGTAACAAATAATTATATCATTAAAAAAAATACTGATTATCGCATAAAAAGATACAATGTACAAAATTTATTACCAATAGTGCAACAGGACAGAAACCGTGTTGTTATCTTGAAATAAAATTGATTGTATATTTATCTAGCAAATAGCTTAGTACCTAAAATAGTGATAATATTTAAAAAAAATGTTGTTTATAGCTGTTCAAGTATTTACTCAATTAAATGTTTAACTTAACACGTCCCGTGTCTGCCAATACAAAAATTTCTAAAAATACTTTTTATGCTCATTCCTGGTGTGAATGCGCTGACGAACAAACACATGAATCAGGAATATAATATATATGTGTAGCTTTTTATGAGGATAATCAGGGATACAATGTTTATAGTACGCATTCCATAGTTAGCTTTATATGTTTGAATTTAACACAATCTTTAACCAATCTGTAAAACTCGTAAGGTATATTATATTATATTTAACTGAAGATTAATAACAGAGCTGTTGAGTCGAAGACGGAGTCTTGAAAAACGAATGACTCCGAATACTTTTTCAATTAGACGATTTTGAAGAATATCATAATAAAAAAATTGCCGGATTGGTTAGTTGATTTTGAATTTAATGCACATAAATGGGAAAGGTAGGGAAAACCTGATAAAAATAAACAACTCTGAATATAATAATATATTAGTCATTAATAAAAAAAAAAAAACATTTTTACACATTACTTTACGTATTATTCTCACAATCGCATAATTATTAATGCTAATTAAAATTAAAATAATAATTTATAAATAGTTTATCAGTTCAATGATTCTTAACACAATGCAAATATGATTCTCATACGTAGTAAGCCATCAACATGTATTTTAATTTTTGCCGTAACTTTTATCAATGCTATAATTCATAAATAAAAAAATATCCTGCATCGAAAACGTACAAAATTTGTCAGTCATATAATTTATTATTTAATTATCCTTATCCATAATGATTCACACGTGTCATTTTTCAATATATGTTATGTATTTCTTTATATTAATTATACTTATGAGTCCCAAAATACTCGGCTATTTTACAACTATTCCATCAGCTGTGCACTGCAAAAATTTTGGCATCCATCCAAAATTCTACGAAATCTAAAAGTCTGCATTCGAATTCTTTCCATTATTTTTAAGCACACTGTATTCTCACTCGACCGAACTTTATTGTAAGTCTTAACATATTTCAGCAATTGGTTTTTTTTCGTTCTAGTATCGAATGTGTTAATTATTATTATTGTAACTGGAAGTGCGATAAAATTATTTCTTCTTTATCAACGGTCGCCGTGTCCAAGAACAGACCGAATTTATTAATATAAAAAATGATTTGATGAATTTTTCGATGACAAACAAATTGTGTATGTACTTTTTTGAGTGATGATATTTTTCTTTCAAATCAGTGAGTTTTGATCGAGTGAATAAAACAAAATGGAGTTTCAAAAAAGTGAGAATATGTCAACAGCTCGAATCATCTTCGAAAAGACTACGCAAATTGCTGAAGATAGTGTAAAGTGAGTAGAATAAACAATTATATAAAGTACTTAATAAGAAATAAAAATACGTTTGTTTTTTTAACATTGCTATAGTTCCTTTTTTATTCAATATTTTGGTTTTTGAATTACTAGACATGACGATTACGAGACAATTGTAATTGCTGTGTTTTAATAGAAATGTAATGATGTATGACACGTACGCACTGTGATGGATGATTAATAACATATTTCAAATCGAAAATGAGTCAAGTGATATCTAACAATTTGAAAAAATAACAGAAAACATTGATAGACTTTAATTATTTACTTGATGACAAATAATAGATATTATTTGAATGGAGGTTTCAGTAAAGGATATTGATTAATGTAATATTTTATTTACTAAATAAGAAACGATACAAAGTACTGTAAATAAATTATTACCAAATTTACTTCATGAAAAAAAAAACTTACGAAGAATTTATACGTAAAACACGATGCAGCTATTAATATTCAACAAAAATATACTATGTATTTTTGCAAACTGTTAGTAAATAATTTTACTGATCGTAAATGTTCAACTAATTTTATAATTTAAATAGTTTATTAAACCTATAAACAGATTTGATATTATTGTATTTTTATAATGTGAAACATTTTTAAAGTACTTGTCTGTTATTCGAATAAACATTATATACAAAACAGTTCATGCTGACAGAAATGACTCAAGTAATAGAAAGTTTTTATTTCCATTTATAAAAAATACATTATAGTTAGTAATGTTAACCTGTTCCCTGCTGAACCGCTGTTGGGACATTCTAACACCAAAAATTTCAAATAAAAATCCAGCTATATGGCGTTAACTAAACTCATGGAAACTATCAGAACAATCCAGGCTTTATTTTTACTAAAAAATAGCTTTTACGCGAATGTTTTAACAATGTAAACTTTCTCATGTTATGTGTAATTATAACCACATTTTAATCAGTTTTTTCAATAGTTTCGACGTTAGCATTCAGATGACTCAGAAGACTAAAACCTCATATTATAATCATTTATAATAAACGTAATTATAGGCACGCTATTTTAATATTTGTCGTCAACAGCATTGTTTTTATATCGAGGCTTTTAACTAAATAAATAATGTTTAATTTGCTTGTTATATTATATGTATTTATAAAATAAATATAATGCTCTTCCTGTAGAATGTTATTTGACATCGCTAAAGAATTACCACAGATAAAATTAATAGATTCTTTAAATCTGGATATTATGATGATGTATAGTTTATTGTTTGATTATTTATGTAACACTTTACTGGTTGCGTTCAACCTTTGAGCATTTTTAACACATCGCAAAACCGGATGTAATTGTAGATTAAAAAATAAATTACATATATCACACATGATTTTTGATTTCTCATTGTCATTTATTTAGTAAGTTTCTGTAATGATTGGATATTGTACATTAATTTGATTGCATGATACATACATATAGTGTGAGCTGTCAAAAAAATGCTTTGTTTATGTAAACTACAAATATATGATTCAATATAAATAAGTCATCATTGAAGTAAAGGATTGAAACCGTGAATATGAATATTGGTCTAGATCAGTGGTTCTCACGTGAAATTTTACTGCGGCTGCATTATAAGCATCAGCGGTTCTATGGAAATGTCTTGTGGCCGCACCAAATGCTTATTCACAAACAGTTTTATGAGACATTTGGAGTAAATAACTCGACTAAATGCTGGATAAGTCAATTTTACAAATTCATTTGTAAGACACATTTTTTTTAAATATCAGTATTTGCTATAAAACTGTTGGTGGCCGTAGCAAAATCCTCTGGTGGCCGCACATAAGAACCACTGGTCTAGATTCAGTTGTATAGCAAAAAAATACCTTCTTAGTAGAAGCTCATTGTTCAATAAAATAATTATTTTTTACGTGAGATTATTATGATGTGATAAGCGTTATCAACTAACTGTTGCATTAAGTACATATCTGGGCGTTAATTTATTATCAACAAGTAGTCGGTTTTTAATATTACTTTGTTTCATAATTATTCTAATAGCTATACTTTTACATCTCTATAACATTTTCACATCAGATAAGCTAGAAGATTTTTCAAATAAAATTGATTGTATTTTTGCATTAATAATGATACATATTTATTCAAACGAATTTGATGTGTTACTATGCAAAATTTTTCAAATAGATTTGTAGATAATTGTTATACACCCAGTCCTTTTTTTACGCGATACATTGTTCCAGAAAAAGGCGCGTAAAAAGAAATCGCTTAAAAAATGATTTCATGCAATTGCATTATATTTCTTTACACACCCTAAAACATAAATTCGCATAATATCCGATACACTTGTTAACATTTGGCAATTGTATGTGTATTTAAAAAAATTGAATGCTTTGCAAAATTAAGTTTTCAAAAATACACTTATTTTTTTTTATTTAAAAAAATAATGAAACGTACATGCCTAGCATCATATATAAATGTCTTCTTTAAAACAAATTTGGGGAAAAAATTACGTAAAAACGAGTGAAGCGCGTAAAAAAATGTAGCGGTGCCGTCCAAAAAAATCGCGTATAATCGAATTCGCATAAAAAAATCGCGTAAAAAAGGACTGGGTGTATTGTAATCAATGGCTTTATTTTGTTTCAAAGTAATTGTTATTATAGACTCTTAATATATTAAATAAAACACCATCGTAGTCCATGTTAATTTAAACGTTTTTTTAACTTTATATTATGGAAAATTGAAAAAGGACGAGTCTTTTGGAGAATGATTTTTATAGTTCAAGAAGTAAAGAGTGCCATTTTACAAGTCCTAGAAGCTAAAAGCAAACTACGCAGTGGTTATAGTACGCGGGTTTTTGAGATGAATAATTAAGTTAACTATTCGAAATATAGGCATATATATGATAGGGATACATGGGTCTAAAGAGGGTTATATTATAGTTATGCCAATTATCCAAAAATACATTAACTTTGTCGCCTAGATAGGTCAAAGATTAAAAAAACCATCCGTCTCCAAAGACATTTCCCATTGAAAATACAATAATAAAAATCTTAAATGAAGACTTTTGACTTCCTTCCTTGAATTTGCATATTACTAAACAGGGGTAGATTGGAAGGATCTCGGAAGGACTTATCCGAAGCCTTTGCTAGATTTGATATTTAAAATATAATATTCTCACATCAATTCAATGCCTAACTGTAAATTTTGTCAGAGGCTTAATATTATCTTAGTAACTTAGTAAAAATATACATGTTTGTTTCTTATCTATATTTTTTAAAATACTAAAAAAGGGCATTTTAACTGCAATGTATATGATAAAAAATAAAAGATTGGTTAGTAAGCGAGGCTCGCGTTAACTTGTTGAAAGCAAACAGCTGTTTCCAATCACAAGAAATCTTTTATCGCACGTAGAATCTAACCCAGGATCGTAAGAGTTAGTCTGGATTTCAGACGAATATTAAGATGAGTGAAAAGTGCCATACAAATTTAATAAATATTATTAATATCGTATATGTTGTAGGCTTACATAAAAAGATTTTCCGAACGTCTAGCGCGGCGGGTAAATATTTCATGCACTGCAAAGGAAAATTGAAAAGACCGATTTAACCTTGAAATCAAGCAGTAATTGTAATATATAATAGGTTAAAAATGCTTTTTTGGTTTTTTTAGGGGATTAATCGACTTTTTTGGAGTCAAATTCGCCCCGCTTGATTTACCACGAGAAAGAAGACTTCAAACCCTAGCAGCGACAGCATGGATTGTCATGATGGTATTTGGAGAAGGAGCAGCCATCGTTCTGGCTGTCATGCTCATCAGATCAGATTATTACTGGCTGGTCCTATTTTACGTCTTCATGATAGCGAGAAACAGAGACATTTGCAATTTTGGAGGAAGTCGGTTAGTAAATTTCGCACAATTTTTTAACGTAAGTTTTATGGGAAACCAATTGAATGTTTCCGATAACAAAATGTGAATATTATCGTGAGAAATTCATAGCTTACAATAACAATCATCAATATGTGTATCCTTGGATATGCAAGTTATTATACATTTTACTGGTATTGTGCTATAATTTATTTATTATCGATCTCGTGTTTATAAAATCTTAATTATAAAATATTACCTACTAATTATTTACGTATAAGCTATTTATATATTGTAGTTTATAAAAGAAAAACGATGACTTGTGTTGTATTATCTCTAAAATATGATCAAACGACAGGGCGCCATTTTGTCGACATCACTTTCTTATTATGTGGTTGACAGGAAGATGTATTAAAACAGGTCTCTTTTCAGATGGGAATGGGCTCGTAAATGGAGATGGTGGGAATACTTCAGAGACTATTTCCCACTGAAACTCGTAAAAACTCAGGACCTGGATCCGGAGCGCAACTATTTGTTCTGCGTGTTCCCACATGGAGTGTTGTCGACGGGATGTTTCGCTAGTTTCGCAACCGACGCCAACGGGTTCCACGACCTGTTTCCCGGAATGACTCCGCACATGCTGACCCTCGGTGGTCACTTTATGGTGCCGTTCTTTAGGGAGTTGGTTCTCTGGCTGGGCGTCTGCTCTGCTTCGGCAGAAAGTCTTAATTTTTTGTTGAATACCAAAAATGGGAAAGGAAGGTGTGTGGCATTGGTCGTCGGTGGTGCTGCGGAATCATTGAATTGCCATTCAGGAGAGTATAAAGTTATTCTCAGTAGAAGAAGAGGCTTTGTCAAGATGGCTATGAAAAATGGGTAAGAAAAAACAAAACATATTTTACATCAAGATTGAAATTTTAATCACAACATTTTTTCAACAACTTTTGTCTATGGTCATAGTAAATAAAACTTTATTCAAGTT
This sequence comes from Himalopsyche japonica, assembly GCA_028555115.1. NCBI lineage: Eukaryota > Metazoa > Arthropoda > Insecta > Trichoptera > Rhyacophilidae > Himalopsyche > Himalopsyche japonica. The sequence goes on along the minus strand of JAHFWJ010000807.1, from coordinate 1,231,205 downwards.
TTGTCAAATGATGAACCTAAACTGAAAATGCCAAGTTGGTATTTAGTTTTAATGTTTGAAAAAAGAGGGCCTGTTAAATTTGTGAACTAAAATGAAATAAAAAATTAATACTAGATCGAATAAATAAGGCACCACTTTATTATTCATCATACATATTTTGATTGTGGCTGAAATTAATTTTATTACTCCTCTATTGAAATAATTTTTGTAATTGTCATTTTTCCTTTCATCAGTTGATACATATTCTTAAAAATATTATTTTGTGCCTTTATAAAATTTTTAGTTTTTTCAAATTAACTGTTTTTCTTTTCAACGGTTTTCAACATAGTCAATAGAAAATCAATGTTAGTGAAAGACTATAAAAATTAAAGAAAAATACTATTTGAATTTTCTTTTACTTTAAGGCTGTTCACTAGATGTCGTTAGTAAAATAATTTTTCAAAGAGATGATTTAGAATTTTGACACACATATTTGAAGTGTCAAAAAGCACTCCATGAATGATGACATACTTTAATCATAGTAATCTATATAATATATAAAATCTATATAAAAGGTCACTGAACAAAAAATCATTAAAATAGCAAGTGCTTAGTTTTCTCAAAGTATAATATTTTTCCAGATCTGTTAATACAATGTTATTGTTATTGAGAAAGATGCATTTTTTTTTGTTGCATTGAATTGACATTAGATTTATTATCATAGTATCATATTTGTAGAACTCCATTGGTGCCGGTATTCTCCTTCGGAGAAACAGAACTTTACGAGCAAGTCAGTAATCCAAAAGGTGGAAAGTTTCGCGCGATGCAAGACTGGTTCCGAACTATGACAGGAATCGCTCCTGTTATTCCGCTGGGAAGAGGCATGTTCCAGTATAATTTTGGAATCGTACCTCAAAGAAGGCCCGTCACAACTGTTGGTAAGTATCACATATACATAAGCCTTCTAAGTATTTTTGTCTTGCATATAAATTATTAAAAATTAGTATAATCTGCCACTTTTAGTTAGGGTTGCCATAATTGCCTAGAATCAATATTGGCATTTATAGCTATTTCAAAGTTGGCTGTATGCTATCAATTAAATCAAACAAATTAAAAAAATTGGCTACAAAGCATGTATCGGCTGTCTTACCCAGAGTTTAAGGAGAAAACAGGACAAATAGTGATATGCCCAATTTTATAATTATGTTAAAGAAAAAAAATGATTTTGATTAAAACCTTAACATTAATTTTGAAATATACTGTTTCACGCAAAGCTCATGCTAAAAACAAGACAAAAATGGAACAAACAGTGGTACTGGACTGAGTAATTAAATATGGTGACAGTCCCATATGCATGGGATGTATGACAAGTCTACATAGAGTAATCTATAAATAATTTTTAGATTCTCACAAAACAATGTCAATTAATCCCACATAAATTGTTTTTCTAATGTTTTTTTTATTATGAATAATTTATTCCTCACTACACTGGCTTCCACATAAAGACAAAACCAAAAATTAACGATTATTACTTTTTACAGTTGGAAAGCCTCTGGAGGTAGAGAGAAACATTGAACCTACTGATGAAGAGATTGAAGTGGTTCACCAGGAATTCACCAAGAGATTAATAGAAATGTTTGACGAAGGAAAAAAGACATATTTGAAACATCAAAAAAATGCCGAGTTGATAATCGAATAAATATTTAAAGCATTTAAAAGAACATTTATTATGTTATATATTACAGATATTTTTGATTACTTGATATTTTTTATATCAAAATAAGTGTGAGGTAAATACTTGATTACAGTATATAATATGAAATAGAAAAATTAAATTTTCTTATCTTGCTAACAGCAATTTATCGTTCAAAAATATATATTTTTTTGTAAAGATACAAACTTGTACGAAAAGGATTTAAAAATGAATTGAAATGAATACCTATTTATATTGAGTTATGTCTATGTTAATATTTTTGAATACTTAACAATTTTCCTTTTCATCAAATAAATATGGAAATAATTGTGTATAAGCTCCAACTATTTAATTGGCCAATCAAAAATTTTTGGCTTACGTAAAATAAGTTATCATTTATATTAAAATATTATTTCCTCTGCATATTATCAATCTTTCTATAGAAAACTTATCTACTACTTTATTACATGAAAATTTACAGTAAGACAAACATACTCTATTATTAGATAGTTTGCTAAACTGTTTTAATATAATAGAAGCTATATCAATAAGACTTGGATTTGTCAGAGTAAATTAAATCAATAATATGCCACCACGCTTACATCAGCACCTAGAATTAGATCCAGATTGAAGGACAGTTATCAGCAAATTCAACATGGCGACCAAAAGTCATCTGTCTTATTAAATCTCGATTAGTGACATAAATTATCTCGGTCTGTGATCTTATTCATTTGCATACCTACATCATAACTACTTCTATTGAATGTACCTATTTTTGAAATTAACTTTTAGATTCAACAAATGCCATATGGTATTTAGCGAATGAACTGATTTGAGTAAGTAATTTTTTATACTAATTTGTTATTGTACATTGTGGTAAACTAATTTTTTTTTATTATATGCAAAATGAATCAATTTTTATTACTAGCATAACATTTACAGGAATTAATATTGAAAAATTGTGTCCAACAATTAATTCATACTATCCAGTGCTATGGTGATTGTTTTGAAATAAAAATATGCTAACCATTATTTTTTACTGTTGAAATAAAATATTGTATTGATTGTTTATATTGAGTTTCATTTACTTACTTCAGTTTCTTTGCATAAGGTATCTTGGTATGTCACAAATGTTCAACGTAGCGTATGCTTGAATGGAATTTTTCAAAGATAACTGAAGGATAAAAATAGTATTAAAACAGGTAGTTAGATATCTGTCATGAGCATATTTTTGGATTGAAGACGATATAAAAAATATTTTCACTCCTTTGGAGAACACAGCAAATAGGTTAAACCTACGAGTAAATGTGGGAAAGACTAAGTATTTGAAAATGACAAGAGGCAACGAACCCTCTGGAGACATTGTAATAAGAAACTCCTCGTTCGAGAGAACCTCTCTTTTTAAGTACTTGGGCTCTAATATTTCCTCTAGGAATGAGATGACTTTGGAGCTTGCTGACCGACTGAGAAGTGGAAATGCAGCGTACTTCATGCTAAATAGTCTGTTTAGGTCCAAAATGCTGTCCATTAAAACCAAGTGCCGGGTGTACAACGTGATCATTAAACCGATGGTCATGTATGGATGTGAAACCTGGGGTTTAACAGAAAAACAAGAAAAGGCGCTCCAAGTATTTGAAAACAGAATCCTCCGGAGAATACTTGGACCTGTTAATGAAAACCACCGGTGGCGCATTCGTACGAACGCTGAGCTCTTCGACCAATACAAACCAAGAATCATTAATGTCTTGAGATCGAGAAGGATCAGATGGGCGGGTCACGTTGTACGATCTGAGAAGTCTAGAGCTCTCCATAAGACTTATGAAGAAACACCAGCTGGCACCCGACCTCTCGGTCGCCCTCGACGGAGATGGGCGGATAACATTCAAAAGGATGTTGAGAGGCTGGGGATAGTCAACTGGAGAGAAAGAGCGCTCGACAGAGATGCCTGGAGAGAGGTTGTACAGTCGGCCATAGACCTGAACGGCCCCTAGCGCCATTCTATAATAATAAATAATATTTTTGGATTCCTTAGGGGAATTTATATTTGTCCTGTCTTCTAATTCTAACGTATTACTAACAATCGTAATAATACACAATATTACCATTTTTGCAAACCTTTAAAGAATTGTTTGGTTAATAGATTTTTTTGATATTTAGAATGAATTGAAGCAATAAATATTATTGTAATATAAAGTGATATTACATTTAAAGCTAGAGTTTATGTTTTATTGCTTAAAATATTTATATATATGGTTTAAAAAAAATATGAATGAAAGAAATTTCAAACTTCAATTGGTTTGTTTATTTTTGTTTTCTTGCAGTTTAGTACATTATACACCCGGTCCTTTTTTTATGCGAATTCGATCATACGTGATTTTTTTGGATGGCACTGTTACATTTTTTTATGCGCTTCACTCGTTTTTATGCGATTTTTTCCCCAAATTTGTTTTAAAGAAGAAATTTATATATGATGCTAGGCATGTACGTTTCATTATTTTTTTAAATAAAAAAATATGTGTATTTTTAAAACGGAATTTATTGTAAAAAAAAAATTACCCGTGGAACAACAAAATAAATCCATTATATCAAGAATCTCTGAGCAATATGCAATATTCAAAATTTCGAGCAAGAGTCCGAGCAAAATTCAATACTTTCGATTGCAAACAATTACATTTCCGAGCAAAATTCAATACTTTCGTTAAAAAAATTGCAAACAATTACATTTCGCAACCGAGCAACTTTAAGTGTATTTTAATTTTAAGTGTAGCCACATTGATACACAAGGTTTTCATAATGGTGTGCTCTTTTATTCCAATATTCGATAATTCATAATCCTTCCTATACAATAATTTGTTAACTAGAAATAAAATTTTCATAATATTAAAGATAAACAGCTCTAACTATTTTATGAATCATAAAATATTATGTTATACCGTATCAGAAAATAATAGTACCTAAATATATTAGTTTGTATTTTGTATAAAAACGGGATAAATGTGGGATCTGCTATTCACTTTATGGATATTTTATTCAGTGCAGACTATTTAGTTTACTTAGCATTACTTGGTTATATCTTAAATCAATCCGATGAATTTTCAGCACCTGGCTGGGAATCCATATATAGAACTTTGAGAAAAGATGATTGCATTGGATAATGCAGATGAGGTGCAATGACATTATATAGACTTTGAATAATAAAAAGCAAACCACCTCTTTGTTATGTCAGTGGTTAAAAATTAACTTTCATATAATCTCTCTGCTTGCCTCCTTCACCATCTAACATCTTAAAATATTCATTATATAGAGGGCAATTAGTGGAATGAAAGTGAAAGAACACTGGTATGTTATGGATGAATGTAAGTAATCAACGGGTGACAAGGAATTTTTAAGGTGCTTTATTGTAGCTTTATTATGTAACAAATAATTTTATGAAGTGAACATGAAAACAACCATAGTAAATATTATTAATATATAGTTTATTTATTCATTCAAAAATACACAATTATAATATTTTTTCACTACATGGCACTAACAAACTGGGAGTTAATTGCCATTAAAATCTTATTTAAGTAAGTACTTCTGCCATTTTCAAAACAATTTAATTGAAAAAGTTAGTCAATTGAATCAATCTCAGTAATTTATGAAAATAATTTTGATAGATACATTAAAAAACATACACACACCTAAATTAAAGCCATAATGGGTTAAATATAAATTATTGATGATCAATACAAAAATTAATACTGTAAAATATAATAATGGCAGTAATAATGGTTACTTTTAATAAATTCTCAAAAATATACTTATTATTTAATTAGAACATCAACCTTCTCCTGACAATATAAATTCAGACTGTAAATTTTGAATTTTGGTGAATTTTAAACCAAAATCTTCTGTGTTGAAAAAATTGTTTATTATTTCATTAGAATAAAATTATCTTTTTTAAAAACTTATTAACAGTAAATAAAAAATTGTGTTTAAATTTGAATGTGTTATATAGATAAATTCACATTCATTGCTCAGTGGCTGAATTGTTTATAATATTCAAAGAACACGTTTATTAGCACAAAATTCAAATTGATGTTTTTTACTAAAACTTCATTGATATATCCGTTACAATGATTACACTCTATTAAATAAATTTCCAGTCGAGTTTACCAGAAATTCGTAAGGCTCCTTCAGTGCTGATTGGTGTTGGTGAATCATCATTGCAATTCCGGCTAGCACTGCACTTCCCAAAGCATACAAAGTTCTGGATAGTACCTAAAAGCACACAAAACTAATTATTTGATAATTCATACGGATATTAGCTGGTGGAGTTATAATGGAAGCCTTAACAAAAAGAATCAGATTTCGAATAAATAAGCAAATTTAAAAAAAAAAATTAGTTACACCATGGGAAAAAGCAGCAAAATGGCAACACGACTTATTTTGGCACATCGATATTACTGAAGAAATGAATAAGATAATACACCAAAAAATTATTGCTTCAAAGAACCTTGAAATAATGAAATAAATTATGCTACATTGAATTGTATTGACCCATGACAATTATTTGATTTTATGTTGTCATAACACATCACTCAATACAATCGAAAGCCATCATGCACTCTTCATTATACCTTGGCTAGTTCAAAATTGATAAAGAAGTAGAAGGGAAGCATGCTTTACACAATATGATCATTTGAAAAAGATTCATTAGTTAGGACATATTGTTTTTGCTAGGGTCACACAAAAACGTTAAAAATTTTGCTTCAACTCACTAGTAACAGGCAGATTATGATTTATTTATTTGGATACAGTATAGAAATGCAAAAAATAACTTATAGAACTGACCTTGTCTTGCCACTTCCTGTTGGTGATACACTTGCTGTATCCCATGTCAGTGAATGTGACTGAATTATAAAGAGGGACCCATTTCGAAGGCATTGCCCAGAAAAGGAAGTCGTCCAACTTCTTGCGTAACATGTAAGAGCGGCGGGTCACCAGATCTCTCATCTAAAATAAAATAATTATTATTTTCTGTTGAAAGTAATAGAGCAGAAAATTTCGTTATTTTGAATCTTATGAATACATCCACAAGAGAGTAAAGTATTTTCATTTGTCATTTGCATTTATACATTTAAAATAAATGCAATAATAGAATACCTGAATGAATTTTTTAACTCACATTTTTTAGTACCAGAGCTAGTTTTCCTCATCACAAGCATTATAGACAAATTATAATTAAGGCTATTGGTACAAAGCTTTCAGTTATAGCAGTCCCAGTTTTAGAAACTGGTCATGATCATGAAATATATTGTGGAAATAGTACCAAAAATGCATTTTTAATATGAAATATAGAATGCCTTTTCTCCAAGAAGTGACAGTACTTGTGAAGCAGTACCAGTGAACACCTTAAAAGTGATTTTAAACACATCGCGAACTGGATAAGTTCTTATGAAATAATATATGAAAAATTGCAAAAAAATAATCTTGCATTCAAAGGCAGTAAAAGATTACAAAGCATTGTGAATGTCAGAATCAGTTATGAAAAGAAAGTGAATAACATTGCCTTGAGTATGTACAAATAGCTTAAATTTTGCTATCTTGATGTAGCATATTGATTGATATCTTTAATGTATGTGTTTGAAATAAACTATCCGTTTGCATACTTAGTCAAAAATTAAAACACCTACGATATTTGTAAATATTATCATAGGCAGAATTACTTACAACTTGAAAGCCTATCCATGCCAAACGTTTATATAAGTTTCTCATAACTATAAGTAATTGTTGGGCCTTTAGTCAAGCAATCAATGCTGTTGGTTTCAGTAAAAGTGCTCATTGACTCTGATTTCATAAATATTTTAGTCTATAATATTTGAAATTCTCCCCATTGATCCAATCTTTAAAAGAATGGGAGCAAATAGGTAACAACTTATCATATTTTGGCCCTATCTTTATATCTTTACTCTTTTTGAAAATATAAACAAGGTTGAGCAACTGACCAACAGAAGTTTTTGTTTAAAAGACCTCTGCTTAAGTTATTTTCATCGGGAGTAAATATGCCCCAATATGGGCATGGATATAATTGGAAACTATTATAACACATTGTAATTATTATTTCTATAGAATTATTGTTTTGTGAAACAATCCTTTATTATATAATTAAAAAATGAAAGTAAACAATATAATCACCTCTATATAATTGTACATTGCTAAATCACAGATGGCGTGCGCATCTGGTGATCTGATTTTTGAAAATTCCTGCAACACCACCTTTAAGTTTGATCCGTGCTGGGTCATAAGTTTATCAAGAAGCAAACAATCCTCAAATCCAGCGTTCATTCCTTGGCCATAAAAAGGAACCATCGCATGGGCAGCGTCTCCAATCAGGATTGCTCGTTCTCCAACGTGGTATGGACGGCACTGTTAATATAACAATTAAAATTAGTTGAAAATAAATTTACAAAACAATTTGATACAGATAATAAAGTGACTATAACAATGTTTTAGAGAAAAGATCTCCAGGTTAACCAAAAAGGTATCAAGGATTATTGATGATAATTTGTTTGATCTTAGACCTATCCTGCTGTAACTACTCTTTTTGAAAGAAGAGATTGAGAATCTGAGTACATATAGTTCTTGTAGAAAAACTCTCATTGAGAAACTTCTATAATGAGGTTATAAGTCCAAATTAGGGACAGATGTGGCTTAAAAAAATGCATTACCTTAATTGAGACCAAAGGCTGCGGAGTGCCTTTGAAGAAATCTTGAACAAGCTTATCCAATCCAATGAGTGGCAGAGAATCTGGGAAATATTTTTGGAAGAACGCAATCAGTTTTTCTGGATTATCCAGTTTTCTGAACTTGACGAAAGGCATGAAGAGTGTCACCGTCCATGACATATCCTGGTTTGGAAGTGCTATCATCATGAATTCTCCACGTGGCCAAATGTGTAAGTACTTGTGGGGCATTGCAAACTGGAACAAAGAATTCGTATCATCCATCAATTCAATTCATCATAATATCCTTATCTGTTATATATCGACTTTTAATACTCTACAAAAAATTTTAGCAATCTGTGTATTTTAAAACAGGCTAATGTATATTTTTCTTTAGATTAATATTTTACCTGTCCCTTTTCATTTGGAGGTATGCAAAGCTCAAGATATCCATGTTCAATGTATGTTTGACTGAAATCGAAGAGTGGCTGCTTCATCATATGACGTCTGACAGTAGAGAAGGCACCATCAGAACCAACAACAAGATCTGCTACCCTTTCAACTGTTTTGTTTGTTTGGGTCCTAAAATTAGAGATTATCTTAGTTAACTTTTCCATGCTATTTTACTGGAAGGATTTTAAGCCCTAATTAAAATAATTTTATTATTTTTGCATCGATGACAACATTAACGTGTCAAGAAAAATTCCTATTTAACTTTGTAGTATGTAACAGAATAATTTTGATATAACTTTGAATGGAATAACAAAGTTATCAATTTAAATTTATATCAAAAATAAACTTCCACAAAGTTCAATGAATCCATAAACAATATTCAATAATTATTATCTATGATTCAGATAAATGTTTTTAAGTGTGGTAAGGTGTATTTCAATAATTTTAATTTAACATGTATTACAAGAACTCTATTTTACTCTTATAAATTGAATTGTGATTTTGTTGAAAATTAATATATAGTCCATTCGTAATGTATGTTGATTAAAAAAAAATTTGAAAAAATGAAGATACTGTTTAAATTATAAAAATTTGACTTTGATAAAAAAATGTTAATTGTTAATATTATTCATAAATATTAAATTTAAGGAACATTTAATTACATTTTTTATTTATACATAAAAATCTTATAAACTTTAATTTGTTAATAATTAAAATATTATTACTGTAAAAATGTAAGACGCCCTTCTTCAAGATTTGCATTGACTAGTTTGTGGTGAAAATGTAATGTTACATTGGGGTAGTTTTCAGTGGCTGAAAAAATTCATTCATAAATATTTAGTATAATTAAACCATCGTATAAATCAATAATTATAATTAAACATTCATGATAAATATGTTTTATGTAAAAATGACTGTAGAATGACCAGATGTTGAACAAGTAAAAATCTAACAAAATTATTAAGAGTAGTGGTAAATTTATGTTTGCTTTTATATTGGACTTTTCTGTTTACCCTTTTGTTTCACTTTCTAAAGTTTCATGTCGAATTTAAAAAGTTCACAGACGTTTTATATTGTATTTGGCGAAATCACATCCAAAATAAGATTTTGAAATGTGATAAGTGTGATTTTATATCGACAATTTCATATTTTTTCAAAGCCTTTTTTTCACTTTCTCAAGTTTCATATGAAATTTAGAAAGTTCACAGGCGCTTTACACGATGTTTAGCGACATCAGAAAGAAACTATGATTTTTAAGTGTGATCAATGTGATTTTATATCGATAATTTCATATATTTTCAAAACGACTTTTTCTTAGAATTTCATAAAACATTCATTACGCATATATCTATTTAGGTGAATATAAGTAACTATACTCACTTAAACTTAATAGATAGCCACAAAATGGGTGCTTTATAATAACAATAGACCGACTTAACTAAGAAAAAGATGTGTTGAAAAATTTTCTCTTAATTAATTTGGAAATTTTCAAAACATTCATTAAAAATATTTTTTGCTTTTCTAATGGTGAACTCAAACTGAATTCAACTGTATTTTAAATTGATATGCACACTTGAATGTTATAAAACATCCTAAAATTAAACTCAAATTGATAGACAAAACAAACAGAAGTCTACACAATTTTAACCCTTTCTCTGCATCTTTCTGAGCCGCATAAAAGATATTCAAACACCGAATATATTAGTCATGTTTGTGTTGAATAAGCTTATGGAGAATTTAAAATACAATAGTCAAACTGTATAGGAAACTTTAACACTCTTATATTTTTTAATATCAGCTATCAATATACTGGAATCAGCCAAATAAAAAAAATGCACAATACGGGATGTTAGCAGTCTGTGGTATAAAGAGATCTAACCTCTGAATATTTTATAGCTTTCAATCTATCCAATGAATCCAACTTACATTTGTATGATTTCGCGTAGTTAGTTCATTGCTGATATGAAGAAGTTATTTTTAAAATGGGACAAATAGGGCATTTCCGCCACAACTAGTATTGGAGAGTATTTAATAACTAATAAAAGATTGCACAAAGAATATGTTTTGAATGAAACAGTTTTTAGACCAATCTTATTCTTAAAAAAATGACTGTATGCTCTAAAAAAGAATTCATCATTTCTATAAATGATGGATATAACACATCAAAATTGATGAATACATTTGTCTGAATGAAAATGAATTTAAATTGTACATAAATGTTTTTTTTTATCTCAAAATGCCACTATCCGATCCAACCCCCCCATAAAATAATAATGTGTTGATCAATTTCAATATGGCTGATGAAATAGTTGACGATATTATCATTGTCAATTGACCCGGTTATCTACATTTATTTCCTTATTTTTTTTGTATAAAAATACGAAACAGATATTGCAATTTTGATAGTATTAATCACTTACAGCCGACGCCTTTTGTAATAGTATATCTATAGTAAAAACCACAAGAGGTAGTATTGAATTACAATGGAATTCAGGGTGAAAGAAACAGATATCATATTTCAGCGGAAACATTCATCCCAACGCGTCACGCGGGAGGTATCGTTGAACTCTGTTAAGATTTAATCAATGATTTTGTTATATTATGTAACAATATTATTTGAGTTTGTTTTCTTATGCAGTATTATTATATAATGAATATTTTATGTTAGACTTGCAGAATTTTTTACGATCTATGAATCAATATTATCTTATTTGGCATAGTAAAGATTAAAGATTATGGATTGCAAAATAGAGCTAAACACACGTGTTATAGACTCACTATTCAAATAGGAGTTATCATCAAGTGTTAATTTTTACTTTTTACTGAAAAGACATTATGTTTAATATATATTTAAATTAAACAAATTTTTGGAGAAATATCTACATTTTTGTATTTCTAAATGATCAGGAATGGTTTAGACTTTATTCTCAATTTATTCTACCAACCTTGTTTTTACCAGTTGAAAACGTTCCCGAGGAGCGAAACTAGTCCTGATAATTATTTAAAAAAAAATTGAATCTTACTAAAAATTATATCTTAATTATTAAAAAAAACAATATTTTATGGCAACTATATTAAGTGTTCATTTCATTTACTTGTCAACTCGATTTTGAGTTGACACGCACTTAAATGAAAACTTTGAAATGCAATATACATGCAATTACAAAATCAACTTTATAAAAAATCAGTGTTATTGTGGTATTGTTCAAGATTCAGGATATCGTCTAAGATTAGTCTATTATTAAGGCCATTTATTCATAGTCTATCAGGTAGTGTAGCTTCACTTTATATTTTAGGACGAATTATTCAAAAAGCAGCTAATATGTCATTAGAGACGTTACGAAATGGATATTTTGCGTGGATATTTCATCCCTTGTATTATACATGGGGTACGTTTCAAAGCGTATTTGAAATATCCTTTGTGATAAGTATTTAATAAAAACAACAAAAAAAACAAATTATACGACAACAATTGCTTTAATATTAGCAGATGATTTAGATATTTAAAGTGATGAAAATAAAATATAATACTGTACGATAACTTTTTTACTTTTTTACTTTCATATTAACAATAATCTAATGGGATATGCAATAATTTCAAAATGCCTACCTGTGAGAAGTACTTCGTTTAAAAACTTTCGGCCTACAGAGTAGATACACTGGAAAAAAAAGATAAAATATCATTTACATAACATAATAATAGTCAAACTCGTAAACATTGAAAGTGACGCCAAAGCCTTAAAAGTGCTTTAATAAGGGCTTAAAAGCTTTTGAACTTACGTGTGCGCGGGAATTCTACGAAGTTCAAGAGTAAATAGATAATCGTTTGACAATTATATTAGAAGTTATACAATTTATATATATATTTGAAGAATTATACAATTCCAAATCTCTAGTAATAAGGCGTTTGTTATATCTTATTTCATTTACGACTAATTAAACAACAGAATTTAAAAACTGTTTCAAAAGTTTGAGTCTCTTGAACATGTAATAGAAAACTGGAAAATGACCGAAATATTAACAATAACATTTGAACTTATAATTTAATATGACACAATTACTTCAATTCGACACAATTTCATCAAAATAATTATACACTCAAACCTCTTTTTGTGCGAGTTCAAAGTTATGCGGTTTTTTAAAAATGCATTTTTTTTAATTAAGTGCGTGTTTTTCGTTAAAGGTGTGCAGAACTACATAAACAACTAGTCAACAATTCAAGAAAATCGGAACAAACTTTGATCACTAATTATATTATGAGAAAGAGAAAATCTCACATCACAGAACAATAATGAGATTGACGCAAATTCTACAATTGCGATGTTGAGCCATATCGCAAATCGCAACGAAAATTGTCATACAGCGATGATAGTTTGTAATTAAAATAATTATTTCTCTAGTAGATGTCTGGTATAAGAAATTCCAGATATTCTTAAAATTTTACAATTATGCAAGAGATCTTAAAATTTTACAATTATGCAAGAGATCTTAAAAATGTTATTTTTTAATAAAATAAAGTAAATAAAGATTGTTAATTATTTTTTAAGCCTTTTTTTATTAACTTTTTTTTGCGGTTTTGGGTATATTTTATATAGCAGTTTCAAAAACATGCGGTTTTTAAAACCCATAGAACGCATCTTCACTTTTTGTATGAAAATCATAGCTTTTTTTGTGCGATTTACTGCGGAACGTATCTACCGCACAAAAAACGATTTGAGTGTAATCGGTTAATTGAATAGAAAAAAATTTTTTTTTACTAAAAAAATATAATGTAATATGAAATTCGCAAATTGCATAATTTTCAATTTAAATGTAAGTCTAGACGAGTTAAACATTAACAGAATATTCAATACAAAGTAGTAATTCAGATTAGTTAAATGTTATATGTAAATTAATTGTCCGGCATAATCGATTTAAATTTAGTCGTTTGAAATTATCCGTTCTAAAAAATATATAAATTTTAATTAGACAAATTAAGCCAGCCAAAAGTTTAAGCCGCGTTGCAATGAAACTCTATTTATGCTTCAATAGTTAAATGTTATATGTAAATTAATTGTCCGGCATAATCGATTTAAATTTAGTCGTTTGAAATTATCCGTTCTAAAAAATATATAAATTTTAATTAGACAAATTAAGCCAGCCAAAAGTTTAAGCCGCGTTGCAATGAAACTCTATTTATGCTTCAATTGTTAATACGTAGTATATTAAATAATGACATTTATTAATTTTATTCAAAATTTCTTGCACGCAGTATTGCAAATTTTAAAATAAGTTATATATCTTTTTTTAAATTCTGTTAATCTTTTTATTAACCCTTTGCACTCCGTAAAATAAATAAAAAAATGGGTATCGTTTATGGATCTAGGATAATGGGAACAACTGCACGCGTAAAAATTGTATGCTTACTGCCGGCATTCGTACTTAGACATTGCCGCTTTGATTGCCTTATTGCCATTATAATATTAATGTTTTCTTATACCTTATGTTGCAATAGGACAAAAAAAAGCCCTGTGCAATTTCAATAAATGGTACTTGAAAGAAAAAAAGGTTGTGAATAATCGTGATTTCATTTTTTAAATGTGCTGTCAAATGTCTAGTCAGGCTCGATATAGGAGTACACGTAAGCAATGCGATGTCGAATCAAAGCTCGACATAGGAGTTGTAAAGGTTAAATTATATTAAGTTTTAATTACCTGCTTTGTTCTTGTGTCATACGGTATGGCTTTCTGTGGGGCTCCCAAGCGGTGCAACATTCGCCCCTGCATAGGAAGACCATGGTTTGCGAGTGGTCCTTCGAGGCCGACAGCGACAAGGGCTGCACGCGCCCTCGCTGACATGGATAAGTTGATAGAACGTCCACGTACATCAGGAGTTTTTCTTATATCTACGAAAGGAATCAGTATATATTTTTGAATTTTAATGAAATACCGCTGTAAAATTTTAATCAAATTACGTCATGTTGATGTAAAATGTCAAAATGTTAGCCTAGATCAGCGATACTCAAACAAATGGCTCTTACGTTCGGCACAAAATATAATAATTATAGTCACCAAATATTTTTTGGTGTTGTTTTCAATATTAGGTTGCAATCGGTCGGTTAGCAAGTGGTTATGACCAGTGCTGCACTGGTGCCGTTTATTACCAAAACACTATTAATATTTTGCGGCCCGCGTAGAAAAGCAAAAATTGAAATGCGGCCCTGAGGAAAAATAGTTTGAGTATGGCTGGTCTAGATAGGTGACGTCATTTGTAATCTTCATCAAAATAATCAAATAACGATTTTTTTAGTTTGAACTATTTCTAAAATATTTGATTCATTAGTTACAGCTTAAAATTTTACCCACATGAGACGCGCACAGTACACTATTATAAATCAATTTACAAAGATCTTACTTTTAATGTGTTTTAATGCAATGTGTACCAGTCGTTTATTGGTGGAAAGCCAATATATTTAAATAATAGAAACATCAATTTTAGTACTGTTTTATTTCCACAATTATATATTTTTAAGATCAGGACCGGTTTCGCTCACCGCGAGCATCGTCAATTGATCAGTTATTAGCGAAAGCATTCTCAATGACATCAGTTGATAATTCTACGACGAACGAAGCCGGCACAGATGTTAAAATATAAATAATATATTTTTATTGTTTAAATTTAAGAAAATCCAAATTAAGACACATGTTCATAAACAATTAAAATACATATCTAAATATTTGTAATGAGAATATCTGAAAATATTCATAGAGCATTGAAATAACATGTTAAGTATTTTTTTTTATTGTTCTAGATTGTGCTTTCACGACGAAGAGTGTAAAGTTTGTTTTAAATTGGAATACACCCAGTCCTTTTTTTACGCGATATATTGGTTCCAGAAAACGGCGCGTAAAAAAATCACAACTTTATTTATATATATAATATTTCATATAATTTGATAAATTGGTTCCAAAAATTACAATATCGCGTGAAAAAGTACCAGAAACGTATTAAAAACCAAAATTTGCTCTTTAAATTCGCGCAAAAAAAATATTTCCATGTCTTTATTGCTTATAAAAATATAATGAGACTATAATTTTTTTTTTCACTTATATGAATTATTCGCTGCTGTCACTCTCGGTTGCGAAATGTAATTGTTTGCGATTTTTTGATTTGTATTTAAAAAAATGGAATGCTTTATAAAATTACGTTTAAAAAATACACATATTTTTTTTATTTAATAAAATAATGAAACGTACATGCTAGGCATCATATATAAATTTCTTCTTTAAAACAAATTTGGGGAAAAATCGCGTAAAAACGAGTGACGCGCGTAAAAAAATGTAACGGTGCCGTCCAAAAAAATCACGTATAATCGAATTCGCGTAAAAAAAAATCGCGTAAAAAAAGGACTGGGTGTATACACGTAATTAAGAATACATGTAATATACATATATTAGTTCGTTGGTCTTAATTTGTTTCTGTTCATACTTCACATTATGTCAGTCAAAATGAAGTACACTCTATTAATCCACGCAAGGGAACATTGTGCTTATATGACAGTCGTCGACAACCCAAAATCTTTCAGCGCAAATATAAAAGATTATAGATTGATAAACAGAAAAATATTTACGGTAAACTTACCTTCTCTATATTCGTAGAGATGAACATCGTGACCTCGTTTGGCAAAAAACGACGCAGCCAAAGATCCCACCTGTAGATAAATGTAACATTAGCCATCGACGGAAATAGTTTAATTAAAAGAATTTTAAAAAAAGTTTTAAATATGCATATATGACGATAATTTGAACCGTAATAACAGTAATTTGTTTGAATTTTATTGAATAAATATGACAAATAAATTTTTCATACGTTTTTATTGATCAAACAAGAATAACTTTCTATTGAGAAATTATTCACTCAAAAATAAAAATTATTAAAAATACAGATACGGTGAAACTTCGATTTTACGTTTTCCAAGGGACCCTGAAAAAATAACGGTAAATGCGGGAAACGGTGAATACGGGAAAGCTTCAAATAATAATAAACAAGTAAAATCATAAAAAATATTTATTTATTAGTTACTTGTACATACTGTATATAAAATTTATTTTTTAAAAAAGTCCTTTATGTTAGTTTGCTTCTTTGTTATTTGGCACTTCAATCGAAACAATGACTTGTTACTAAACTTGTGACTAAAAGTTTGTATGTACAGGAATCATTATTACCATGAATTTTAAACAACTCTGCATTTGCATCATAAACAATAATACGCGTGTGGTGGATTTCAACCCAAAAAACCCACATGCGTCCAATGCGTTACGTTTAACATGTACAGCGGATTTCGACTTCCAGACAACACCTGCACTCGGCTGTGTCAAACTTGCTTGCCGAGATTCGGAGAAATATGCAATAAAAACGATCAAGGGATAATATTTTTGACGGGACCAAAATATTTAGACGGTTTATCGAGGAAATCGGGGATCGGGAAACGGTCAATACGGGATTATTTAACATTGTTTTTATGGTAGTTTGACGGGACTATAAAAAATAAGCGTTCCATCCGGGAAAACGTATTATGCGAGAACGGTTGATCAAGGTTCCACTCTATATGTAAAAAAATATTTAGTTCTTTTAAGTATGTTTAAAAGGTGAAATAACTTAAATGTGAAAATCTATAATTTGTATCACCATCCCAGGTATAAATATTCAATGTTACATATAAATACAATAAACTTTCCATTAAAACGTGTCCCATTAAACACGCGCTGCAAGAATATGCGATAAGCATCCCCAAATTTCATTAGCACGTTAAATATTCATGTTGACTCTAATATACTGATTTTAGAACCCTGTCAAGCAAGGCTCACACGACTTTTGAAAACGAAGACGTGCCGTTGTTGGAGATCATTTTATAAACTGCCGTAAAGGATAAAATTATTAGCAGCAAGCTCAATAAAAAAGCATAAAATTATTTTTTTACGTTGAACTATCACTTCTTGATGGAAAGGCAGGATATTTCAAAAAATAATAACACATTTATTAGTTCTATAATATTTCCACGATACATTAAGTGATTAATTGATTTTCAATTGATCTTGAAACGATTTTTTTGACGTGACAACGTCTTATAAATCGATGATCGCCCGCTGCACGCACGAAAAAACATGACTCATTGTCCCGTTTGTCGCGTGCGAATAAAATATATCAATAAAAAATTGTAAACTTCATTTCACTCCTTCTTCGTATCCATACAAAATAATGATAATTCAATAAAATTGATTCCATTTTATTCATAAAAGTATGCAATCATTTCATCAATGTTTTCTTATGACGTTGTCACGTTAAATTATCGTCCGTAAACCGACTTTACAGACAACCAATTTTTTTTTTTTGATTTGCATTTAAAGTTTCTACCGTGTTTTTGGAGGTTAATTGCAGATGTTTTTTGACTATTTTTCTTTATTTAAAAAGTTAAATTCATACACTTTACGTGAATATTATTTTTTTATTATCATTTATCGTGAAAAGAAAATAACAATATAAATCACTTGTAAGGTATTGTAAATAATGAAAACACATTTTTTAGTACTCATTTCCACAACATATTTTTTGATCAGGACTGGCTTCGCTCATCGCGAGTATTATCAACCGATAGAAATTGTTTATTAGTTCTTGAACCCATGGTTTTGTATACCTATTACCTTTATCTCAATTTTTTTTAATAAATAGAATTCCTTGTAAATTTTATTCTATCAGTTGATAATGCTCACGACGAGCGAAAGTACAGAAAATGTGTTTTCATTGTTTAAAATATAATGCCTTTCCATCAGGTAGTGACAATTAACACCTTAAAAGCACTTGTAAGGTGTTAAATTTATCTTCTTGATAGAGAGACATTATGTTTTAAATAATAAAAACAATATAAATTGTATATCTTGTATGATTTCAACAATTTCATTTATGCGGTTTTTGGCGTATAGCGATACTTACGGATATTGAAACAAAATTCATTGAATTCGTATTACAAAACCTAAAAGAATTTATCAAGTATTATAATTTACTCAAAAATAGATTTAATCAATAAAAAGAGATATTTTTATCTCTATGCAACTGAATGCAGATTTAATTTGTTTTTTTATTGCACAGAATTGATTTTCCACAAGCCGCATTTCATTATACGACGATATGGTAATGTACACATTTTCGACAGATTGTAGTAGATGATAAAATTTTTGAACGATAGTTGAACGACATGCCATCAAGTTTCTTATCTAAAGATTTACGACGCCTAAGAAAAATTAACATAATTGAGCGCTAGAAGACGAGTAATATCCAATTTAAGAAACGTAATTCAACAAAATACCGTTGATGATGTTTTTATTACCTACACGAGTGTAAGATGAAACTTAATGGATATAAAAAGTGGCATTGAATGTCAGAGAAAATATTTATATTACATAAATAATTGAAATAATCGCAATAACGATATACTTTATTGGTTTTCCTCAAACTAATTGAATCTCAAGCGGATACCGGTGTCTATGAAATTTCAAAAATCTTTTCTAAGGCACACCTAGGCTTCCTATAACACGATTTTATACAAAACAGATGTATAAATTGCGACATACTTTTATACAACACGTTTTATATAACACGGCTTAAAGAAAGCAATTAAATTAAAATGAAATGTTGAATCAATCTATCTACCACAATTAATGACTCGGAAAGCAGTTGCAGCGAAGTAGCTAGATGTTTCACATTTATAACAATGAATTAGAGCATGAAAATGGCTAATAAGATGGATTTTTTTAGATTTAGAGATAATTCTCAATTTTGTATGAACTTCAAGCTTTGTATAACTCGGATAATACAAATCCATAAGATTCTTGTAGAACCATATAACCGTGTTATACGAGGCCCAGGTGTATCCCAATATTATTTTTTTATATTACTGTGAATATACACAATGACATCTTTGCAGAACTGGTATAAATTATACAAAACAGCACATTCACATGTATGTTATTAGTTGAAAGAACGATACATATGAGCGTTTCGCGTAGACACGGCTAGGGCTGCCACAATATTATCAAATTTATAACGTATATATCAAATTCATCTGTATGCAAGACGAAATTCATATTTTAAATAAAATATACAATTCAGTTAGATTTTAAACATAAATATTTTTAGAAAAAAACAGCTTAATGAAATAAATTAAATTGTTTTGTTTTGAACCAACTCTGATAATTTTTGAAAAAATATACAATATTCAATAGAAAACTGGAAAAAACTTACTTACTTATATTCAAAATGTAAGCAAAAATTATTGAGTTATTCGAAAATACGCTATACACGTTAATACTATTTATTTTTATCAAGGTTATTAAGTGGTTATATCATAAAAAAGATTGACGAATCTGCTTAAACGTAACGCGAAGCACGCGATCAGCGCACACGCAAAGAGCGACGAGTGTATGTGTGTTTTAATTGATGTAACGCACAGCATACACCTATCCCACAGTAAACATGATATTTTTTGAAAAATAAAATGTGTGATTTTCTTGATTGAATTGGCATTTACTTGGTAGAACTCCATTATAACACTGTGAAAAAATAGCAACGTATTTTAGTTCTACACTTTTTTTTATAAGATACAGTTGATAGCTATTTCGGTTCACGCCATCGTCAGAACTAGTTCGGACTATATCTTGTAAAAAAAAATTGTATAACTAAAATACATTGCTATTTTTTCACCGTGTATTATTTTCCATAAATAAATAATGCTTTCTTGTATATTATAATCTATGGTTATGATATTTTACTGGTTATTTAAGTCTGAAGATGCTTCTTAGGGAAGCAATCGTCTCATCTGCAATTAATATTTATTTCTCCATTCATTTCATGTTAAAAATTAAATCTTTTTGGTTACCACTGAATTCTCAAAAAAAAAAAAAAAACAATGACTTTATTATGGCTGTCAACATCAGTGTTGCACGTGTTAAAAAAATAATTTGTATCATCTGTTTATCGCGCTACTAAAAATTGGAACAGAATGTATTATTTTACGCCGTCATAGTATATGCTAGAAAAATATATTCCGCGCCATTTTTCAAATGAAGAATGACAACTGGCGTGGCTTTATTATGTAGATGAAGCACGCTTAGGTCATATCCATTTTAAGAAAACGTGAATGATCCCAAAACTGCTAAAGTATTCAAAAAAATAATTTAATACTTGATTTATAAAAAAAACAATTAATGCATTGTTAGCACAGCAATAAAATTTATTTATGGCAACGTATCGCTAAAATACTTGAATCGCGTTGAATTTTGGCAATACGTTGTAAGTCATTGCACCCAATTTATAGGTCATCTTACGTAACTTTAATGTTACTTCTCCTGTCTGTTTCAATGCGTCAAAAGTTTACGTAACATTTTTTTGATTCATCAATTAATGTGGGTATAAAACAGCGTAAACATTTGAATGGTGTTAAACTAAAAAGAGATATAAGATCCATTATTAATTTAAATAACAACATCTGTTGATGGGCTTTTATTTAATAGATCACTGCCATTTGTGGTATTTTTAATTATATTATATCTACAAAATATAAAGTTTATTGATGTTGTCGACATTTTTTGAACGGAAAAAAACAAATAAACTTGTTGTGTCTGTTTATACCTTATTATGGTTAATAAATTCATAAATATTCACACATTAAAATAACAGACATCATCGTAGGCTTGTGAAATGTTAGTCTGAATAATATGACAACGCCATAACAATGTTTGTCAAAAAAAAAAAATTGATGGTGTACGTTATATAAGAAATTTCAAATTATCCACTTTTATAATGTGTCAATAAGAGACAATATAATAATTTGTTAAGCAGTCAGCTTGAGTGTGGGGAAAATATATTTATGAGAAAGAGATATGAAAAATTTAATACAATTTTTTTTTTATATTATAGAATTTTAATACCTTAATTAATTAAAAGTCACAGTATTTTGGCCGATGTTTGAGTTGTAAAGTCGCAGTGTTATGACCGGAGCAGGAGTCATGAGAAACGAGCGACTTCGAATACTTTTTCGATAAGACGATTTTGAAAAAAAATCTCGATGAAAAATTTTTCTGATTGATTGGTTGATCTTTATTGTAATATACGCAAATAAGTAAGGTTGGAAAAAATCTGTCAATTAAAAAAAAATAAACCTGAGTCGTGTTATTAGTCAATGTTGGAGTTAGAATCTTGCTTTTTTAACAACTCCGCAGCCTTAGTAATAAAATTTTATTTGTTATTTTATTATTCTGCTTATACTATACGATGGTAAAAACACATTTTTTTTCAATGAGCGAAAGTACTAAAAAAAGGTGTTTTTATTATTTAAAATATCATGCCTTTCCATCAAGAAGTGACAGTTAATACATTAAAAGTGACTATACTATAGAGTCACGAAGGAATACAAATTATATGAAAAATATATTATTGTAACGAATGCAGATTTAATCTTTTTTCTTGTTAGTTATTCAAGATAATGTTTGCCTAACCACAGATTCCATTTGTCGAAGACTTTTCTTATGAATAAATTAAACTTAACGATCCTGTGAAATTTCTATTAACGGTAAAGTAATAAATTGTCTAAAAATAAAAAAGATATAAGTGAAATCACAAGATCATATACAAGGCCTTACCCAATATCTGGATAGAAAGTGAAAAAGCAAATAAATCGCATTGAATGATGTTCAAATGAATGAAGTTACAACTGTATATGTTAAAAATATTTTTTTTCTTTTTTTTTCATTAAATTGTTCATACAGTAAAAAGTTTTTTGTTACATAAGCAAATAGAGCCACAGCCTTCGTTCGATATTTAATTAATACTAAAAACTTAAAAGCATATAACATGTAAAACAAGTCTTTCAGTGTGCGTGATGTATCAACGAAAAAATGCCTTCATTAATTAAAAGATCGTTGCTTACGTATTACAAAAAAGGTTGTTTTTGTTTTTACATATTTGCTTAAGACGTCGTAAAATTGAATTGATTCCGGCCATTATTGAATACTCAATTGATTGACTGCAGACCTAGTCAATATTGTTTTTTTTTATATTACTAACCGCAATGAAATATACTTTAACACCAAAAATAAGTAATTTTCTAAATAACATGAAAACGAATTTCCGTTACATTATTTTTACCTATCCACTGGAAACGAGAACTTATTCAACTTTGTTAGTAAAATTTTCAGGTTTTTAATATGGATTATACAAATATAAAAAACTATATTTTTAAGAAATAAAACTCTAAATACTTTACAATTTTTCAATGTATTTTAACCCAATATTAAATGTATATATTAGAAAAACAACATCATGGAATCGAACGTACATTTTTAACGGTCAATAACGCAGTGTATTAAATATGATTCAATATTGATTGTATATTATTTGTCAATTTTTAGGAGTTAATTTTATGACAATCCAACAATTTTCGTTGTTTTGTTATTTAAAAATTTCAAATAATTATATTCGTTTAAAAGATAGTAAGCTCGAAGTAAAGCTAAATAGTAAGGTTTTTAATTGAAGTTTAAATGTAATGAATGTTGATAATGGAAAAGTGGAAAATATGAATGTTTTACGATTTGATATCTAACAACTCTGGACCTGAATCTGAGTAACAAAAGAAAACTAAAAAATAGACACGCTTTTATAAATTTACTAACAAACAAGATAACAATTATCACTTTACTAAGTAAAATTTTATAAACCACTGTAATCTTTACGCTTCTTCGTCTATTATTTCAATGTCGTAATTTCTTCATAAGAAATCTATTCATAAAATAATAATGTAAAAATCCGTAACTCTACCAAAAATCTTTTCGGTAATTACAAATTTAACATATAAATTCACCAATGGTAAACAAAACAATATTTTCACTTTTAAATATCAAATGTAGAAATAAGACACGTTCAATTTAAAAATAAATGATAAAGTGGCTATTTACAGAGCTCTAAAATCTAAAATTTTAATTAAATCGTTGAAATTTTATTTCAATTGATTTTGAAATAAAATCTATATTCATTGTTAATTCACTGTAGCTATTAAATGTCCCTAAATTTACTTATAAGTGAATGGTTAATCTAAAGCTAATTACAATGGAACTTTTTGCTTCATGCATTGTAAAAGAGTGATTTATTGTTCAAGAAACTTTTTATTTCAAAGCATATGATTTTCTTTTGCTTTTTCATTTTTCAAGTGCGCGATAAAGAATAACATAATATCAAAATTAATATCATAACACCTTTACATTTCACTGTTTTTGTTGTTGTTGTTGTATGGTAGCTTTGTTCACTTGCGGCTTAAACTATCATATTCAATTACTTACATAACCATATATTTATATTTCATATTGAATTTCGATGTATTTGTAACTTAATATTTAATAAAATAATATTGACAAATGAAATAAAGTACGTTATCATTTATTATATTTTGAAAAAAAAACATTTCTATTAAGTTGATTTGAACACTGAACTACTAATGAGAGTTATTTTTGACTGGAAGATTAATGATTTTTTATTATTTTTAATTAAAATTTTTGAATTTCTTGAAAATTCCATTATTTATATCCGTACGAAATAAAAGTCAGGGGAACAACCACATAAAACTTAACATATTTTTATCACTAGCAGATTCTGCGCCTTATTTGACATGTCTATTTTTGATTTTTCGTGTTTAAAATAAAAGAAAAATAAGTTATTACGTAGAAAAAATTTCTATCAAAAAATTTCCAATACAAAATTAGGAATTTGACTAGTTAAAACACGCATTAAATGTTAATTAATTTTAATATTAAACAGTATCTTTTCCCGAAAAAGTACAGATTGGCTAGATGTCAAGCTATTTTATAGATAAGCTTTTAGAGATAACCTCTTGTTATCCACGCCAGAAGAGAATAATAAAGTTTTTACTATCATTTGCATTTTATGACTACACATTTTTGTTTTCAAACTTTATAGATAAAAAATCGTATGTTTGTTTGAACTGGTATGGAAGTGTAATGGAACATTCAACTACAATAGTTTCTCACTTAAAATTCAATAGAATCAAAGAGATACTACGTCCATCTTATTGAGCGATTAATTGAATTGCATTTCATCAATAGAAAAATGACAAACAACTTAAATAAATCAAGTTGTTTAAATTCTGTTAACAATTTAACGATAAACGAAACAATACTAACACTGCGGAGTACACATTTTTTACTTATTTGAATGACTACCAATTCTATTTTACAGAAAAAAAATATGTAATAAATTTCATTTAAAGATAATTTTGAAACTTTCAATGACAATAATTAAAATAAATTGCAGAATTTCCTTTTGACTTATTATAACAGATATTTAAGCTGATTTGAAAAAAATGTCTTTCAAACAAATATTTTATTTTAATATATTCGTTGTTTTTTGTATACCATATCCCTAACACGAAGGATTTTAAGGATCGATTTTTATTTCTGACAATATTAAGCGAATATTAAATCGTTTTATATATATATTCCAATTTCCCCACAATTCAAAATCATTTTCAACGAATTTCTCATCTTATTCAAATAAAGTTCTTAAATAAATGATTTTTGCATTTAAAATATGGAAACCATTTTATAAGTAAAAAATAAACTGTATTTTTTAAATTTTGTTGACATTTGATTGTTTCGTTCATTAACTATCGTAAAATAGAAACGTAAATATTATTTTTGAATAACATCGCTTAAAATTTGTATTTACCAGTCCACCTCCAACTATCGCCACGCACAACTTCTTTTGAAAACCGTTTTTCCCTGCGTACTCTTCCATGGTTGACAATCGACTGATTAGAAAACTAATCCAGGAGTTCAATTTACCTTAGTGAAGACCTTCTCAGCTGGTTTGCCCTCTTGATATCACATTTCCTTCTTGCTTGTCAAGTTACGTTATTTTCAAACACTATGGCTTGTTGACGCAGAACCAAACTGGATTTTTTTAATTCGCTGTTTATTTCTTTTACTTTTATTCAAACATTTAAAATTAAACAAAAATATGAATACGAATAGAGAAAATATTTGAATACAATATTATTTATAAAAAAAACGAATAAAAAACAACTTTTGCCACTATATTTCATATTATTTTTAATATTATTGAATATTTTATAATATACTTCCCACTTGAATACAATTTAAAGATAAACATGCAACAATGTTATCAGTGTAAATTCATCAACTAAATCAGGAAATATTTGTGTATCATATAATTGTTTAAATATATTCACAATTGCTTAATGAATTAAAATTATCGCATATTACAGGGTGAGCGAGCTCATGGCATGCGAGCTTGAGGTGGCAAACACTAAAATTTCACTAACTAAAAGTTAAATCACAAATTTATTGTTTTTTAAATTGAAAACATAAAATTATTGAAATGTATTTCAAATACAGGGTGTTTGCTGGGAAGTCTTACTGCTTTATTTGTACATTTGATGTAAAATGAAAAGAAGATCTCTCATTAAATCCATTATGACATTGGCTGTATGCCGTAGAACTACATGCTAATCAAACCTAAAGCATCCAATTCTCTAGTCAAAAAGTTATCAATTATGATTCAATAACGTTTTCCATTAATAATAAATGCAATGCCACATTCATTTCCTAAAAATAAGAGCTAATCCAAACCACATAATGTTAAGCTTGATAAAGGCTTTTGTGATTAAAAAATAATTTTATGCTTTTATATTCCCCAGAACTGACTATTTTGTTGTATCGACTTCATGACTTATTATGATTTTGATAATAAAGGTTTTCTTGAGTAAGCTATAACATCTTATTGGTATTTTACGTCGAAACTGGTCACAATGTCGAATTGAAGTTGATGGATTGTTTTGAACACTTTCTAAGACAACAGCAATTTTTTACTAAAAGACGTCTATACTTCGCGACTGTCCTATATGTACTGCCAAAATTCACGTTTGGCAATATGGTGACCAAACAAAAAATTTTACCTAAATGGCGAACACCCTGTTTTACTTGTCACTAAATAATTGATATTATGAACATTCAAATTTGCGGGAGTTCATAATTAATGGTGTAGAAATGCAATAAATCGAATTGCAATCTAGTTCAAAATGGATACAAAATTTTGCCAATTTAAGACATGACTTCTCATCTAAATTAAATACATAATTAAGCTTGTGACAAATTCTTATCTGAAATGAATTTTTAAACATTTTATTCGAGTTATAAAATGACCGGTAAATCAAGTTGGGTGTGTGATGACTTAATGTGAAAATATTTGAAAGCGTTTGATATAAAATGTACTCATGAAAAATAATTGTTTATTTTTATTGATTTTGAATTAATGTTTCGTTATTTATATATTTTAAAACGATAATACTATTTAAATTAAATATCTTAAGCTGTATTACGTAGTAAGCAATTTTTTAGTTTGCCTTAATAGAAGGTCAAAAAAAACATTTTCAAAATTTTCCACGCGCGCATATAAAGTTCGCTATCACTGATATTATCTTTCTATTGTGTAAGTTACTTATTTATATATTTTATGACTGCAACTATGGACAGACACTACAAACTATATTAATTTGCAATCTAGACAAAATTATAAACAAGATAATGTTTCATTACGACATAAAATAATACTCACGATTCATTTACAAGGAAACACAATAATTTATCGCTAAAATCCCTTTGATTACCTAGATAGTTTTTCGTTTATTTCATTTGACATGCTAGGGAAAAAAGTCGTTTGCACTTAGAGGAATCCTGTCATTAGAGAGACAATTTTTTCATGCTCTTAGAATAATGCCGAATCACACAATCATAATCACGGTTGCAAATATGGCAACATTTTTGTAATTACTAATGCAGTTATATTCATATTATTTTAATACATAAAAAAGGTCATTATAAGTTTGAATTCAAAAATGATGAATGAATGTCCACTAATTAAAGTTATTATGATCTGTGTTTTGAAAGATTCAACTTAATATTAGTGTTACAATAATAAAATTATCTTAACTGCAGTTTTTACGAGAACTGATTGTTACTTGTTTGCCTAACCTCTTTTTCAGAAAGAAATCAGGTATAAAGGGTAAAACAGAGCTAACCGGTATTGGTGCGCTCTACTTTTTAAGATTAATTCTAAAAACGTTATGTGCCCTGTTCATACAGCAATAATTCCGGTTGTTTGTTGCAATTTTTGAAAAATAATCTAGAACAACTGTGTCTACCAGCTCATTGATATTTTATTATACTTAAATTGTATATCATGAAAACGAAGTATTTCACAAAATAGTAAAAACTATATTTGCACTTCTAGAACTTTTTTTTAAACAAATAAAAATATACTATTGTACATTCACACAGGGAATTCATTTTCGTATTAAAACTTATTTCACTTCAATTATCACGTGACTCTTTCGTGCAAGTTCTCCTCTAAGTCGTCTAAAGTGTATAAGGTACCATACAAGTGTATTTTTTTGGTTCAGAAACATGAATAATCTTCATAATTAAACTTAAAAATAAAATATATTAATTTGCAACCCGTCAGTCCATCCCTGCTTTCATTATGTAAACATAGTAAAGAATTTATTTTTTTTCCTGAAAGTACACTAACTTATTAATTGGTTTTTATAGAAAAATCCAGAATCACATTTCTGAACATTTATATAAGCTTATATGTATGAGATACTGCGAAACCAGTCTGTTATTTATAAGGTATTATGAAATATCATGTTTAAGAATTGGATATAGTCAAATAGCATGACAAATTTATTAACACAATTTAAATGCAAACATATAAGAAGAATCGATATTCCCACTATTCAATGTTACATTTTTATGCAAAATTTTATGTAGTGATAATCAAATCCTGAAATGCACTTTCTAAAATTTTAGCTCAATTCAAAATTAATGCGAATTTTCTTTATTCACATGATTATTTCAACTCTACGACCTATTTAACTAAGAAACCATCTTCTCTGTAGCTGGAACCTTTTCTGATAGAACAATGACATATTAAATATCGAGATACAAAGATTTTGTATATAGCAAAATGTTTTTACATCGACTATTCTATCATTTTAGACTTCATACATCATCATAATTAGCATATGATTTTTTATTGATAAAAAGTACAACCACTGTCCTTACCTTTTCTGACATCGGCTACAAATTTTTTTCTTAATTCAATCGATTTGAGTGAATCGTGTATTTTGAAAACTTTCGAATCGCACTTTAGTAATTGTTTGGGAGAGTTTTTCACAAAATTGTTCATGTCATATAAATATTTATGGTTAATGTTTATTCTTTTATTCAAACGAATATAAGATTTTTAAAACGCTTTAAAAATATACATACGTTGGAGGTTTTTGTATTACATTTGTGTTTTAGGAATTGTAAAGATGTTTGCACTAGAACGCTTCAGTCAATTTTGGAAAAAAATACGTCACATTTTTGAAATACACGATTCAAATATATACCAGCAGACTTGTAACATGCATTTTAAATAAGAATGACGATTTTTCTTCCATTCGAGTTTGTTTCAATATAAATGCGTAATGAGGGAAATTAACACGTTTTGAATCTGTCTTTATTTGTGGCATTATACTATTGCCTCCAAACAGAATACTTAATTTCGTTCTCGAAAAAGTCACGATTTTATCCACATTCCAATTTTTTTTTGTTTTCATCATTAACATGTTTTTTACAGTATTCCCATTAAAATGGTTACATAACTCATACTGCCTAGCATCTTCTGACGCAATAGGTCCATCAAAAATCAATGATTATATAAGTCACTCAATTCATTGATCACAATCTATACGTCGATCTTGAAGCAGTTTTCAGTAGATGTCAAATAAATTTCGTGTGTTTTTAGTCTTCATTGAAAATTAGAGAAATGTAGTACTACCAATCAAGGATGCACAACCGGGCGACTAAATGTCACAGTTGGCGAATAATTGCGTCATTTTCATAAAGAGAGCTTTTTTACATTAATTCGAACACAGTTAATAAAATATATTAATTGAATTGGCATTTACTTTGGTAGAACTTCATTATAACATGGTGAAAAAACACTAATGTATTTTAGTTATACATTTTTTTAAAGGTATAGTTGATAGCTATTTCGTTTCACGCCTTCGTCAGAACAACGTAGTTCTGACAAAGGCGTGAGTTGAATGGTTTTTACTTAGAAACTTACTGTAGAAAATACATTGCTATTTTTTCACTGTGACAAACAAATATTTTAAATATAATATATCTTTAAAACGCTTAGCTATTATATTTTGTGTGTTCGATATTTCGAGAACTTTACATCTTCCGTTACGGTATGCTTGGTAAGTTATACTATCGTTCGTTATTTTCATATACAATATTTAAAAAAAAATGCTTTTGAAAGTTTGAATAAGTTGAGGATTGCGGATTAAAACATGTAAATATTTTATATCAGTTTAAAAATGTTGAGAAATATATCTAATTAATTAATAATTTCATAATATCTCCTGTTTTCGCTTATATCTACTTACAAGAAAATAAGTAATTATATTATACATCACTTTTAAGAACTTAACTGTCACTTCTTAATGGAGAAGCATGATATTTTAAATAATAACACAATTTTAGTACTTATTTCCGCAATATAAATTATTATTATGTTATAGTGGAAAAAAATACTAAAAAATGTGTTTTTTTTATATAAAATAAAATAAAATAAACGTAAAAAAAAATACTCTCCTCTCTAAAAAATACTTAAATCTAAGAGTTTTTTACTTGACAATTTGTTAAAATATTATATAGTTTTAATATAATAATCGCTTAATACTTTACCTTATTCAATTAAATTAAACAAACCGATAAATCATTCTAACTTAAAATGAAATTAATTATTTGGTTATTATGTGTTTAAAACCACTATCGAGGCTTATGAAACTATGTTAACAAAAAATCCTTTCCTTTAATATGAATTAATTTATATTCTTTGGTTGGTCATTAGAAAAAAATAACATGCTAAACCAATTAATTGCAGGTAGGTATTTCGTGGTATCTTTTTGAATTTTAATTAACCAAATAGTTAGATAATCTGACCTCGTCATTATATAATGTTTTTAACTCTTTTTTTTTATATGAAATGAAGTATTTTTATTGCGTGGGTTAATAGAATTGTACATTAATATGTTGTATACTAAAATCAATGCGTATCGCAACACACGAAGCCAATGCACTATCCTTTCTTCGTAAAAATTAAAAAAAAAATGTTCACAATTGCACATTTTTCTATTATTAGAAATGAAAAAAATTCAATATTTTCTACGTGTATTAATTCATTTAAATTCAACTTATAAATCAAAAACATGAAAATATTATTTTCGATATTGAGGATTACACGCTGGACATCTAGCGGCATATTTAATAAGTTTTTAGTTAGTCGTATAGCAGAGAACTCTAAGGAAAATAATACCATTTAAATTTCTCTTATTTTAGTAGGAAATAATTATTCACATTTTTCATTTTGAACAGAATGGTTTATTGGATGTTGAAATAAAATGACAAACATATAACATTGTGATACTTTTCCAAAATGCATTCAAAGTACGTGTTACACGATTTTATAATTTCGCTTTACGTGAACAATGTATTTTTTTTTTTGTTATTTAGTTTCTTTTTGATTTAATTTGTAATACGTCGTTAGAACTAAGACTAGAAAAATACGAATCCGTTACTGATATTATTGTCGAAACATTATTTAATTGAAATAAACAAAACCCGTTTAAGGCAGTGCTCTCCAAACTTTTTCATTGCACGGACCTTCAGAACAAAAAAATATGTTCATAAGATCTTAGAAAAAGGAAAATTTGAATCCTTTCCAAAAGGGCAACAAAAAATGAATAATAAAAAAAATATTTAAGCAAGAATATAACTGTAAATATGTTCAGAACCTAAAGAATTCGAGATTTATCGAGATGTCGACATATTAAGCAATGAAAATAAAAAAAAATATGAAGTAAATAACATCGGACAAACAATATATATGTTAATTAAACGCGATGCCAAATATGATGTGAATAGGATCAATAACCCTCAAATTCTACTCGGACTACGTCTTGAGTTTCCCGGAATATCCTTAAGAATCAAGACCAGATATATATGTATATTATCATTAAATTATCATTAAAATGGCAGCATGAAACCTAATCAAAATGATCCTTCTATAACTCTAGTGGACTTTGTCGAATATATATATAGTATGTACACCCAGTCCTTTTTTTACGCGATACATTGGTTCCAGAAAAAGGCGCGTAAAAAAAATCGCGTAAAAAATCACAACTTTCATATAATTTGATAAATTGGTTCCAAAAATTAAAATATCGCGTAAAAAGTACAAGAAACGTATGAAAACCAAAATTTGCTGTTTAAAATTCGTGCAAAAAAAATTATATATTTTCATGTCTTTATTGCTTATAAAAATATAACGACACTATAAAAATAAAATTTTATTCACTTATATGAATTTTTCGCTGCTGTCACTCTCGGTTGCGAAATGTAATCGTTTGCGATCTTTTGAACGAAAGCATTGAATTTCGCATAAATCAAGTTTAAGTTTTGCAAACAAAATTAAGTTTTAAATATACACATTTTTTTTATTTTAAAAAATAATGAAACGTACATGCCTAGCATCATATATAAACTTCTTCAAATTTGGGGAAACAAATTTGGGGGAAAAATCGCGTAAAAACGTGCGTAAAAATGTAACCGTGCCGTCCAAAAAAATCGCGCATAATCGAATTCGCGTAAAAAAATCGCGTAAAAAAAGGACTGGGTGTATGTAATTTATTATATCGACTGAGTTGGATTTCAAAATCAAATTTGAATTCTTGAAACTTTGTACAATTTCAGATATTTTGTCACTCACGATTCAGGTTTCGCCTCTCGACATATCAGGTATTCTATCACATGGTGCAAAATAAAAAAATGGAATTGTACACAGTTTCTAAAATTCAAAAATTGTTTTTTTTTTACACATAATTTTTCTATAGGTGTTTTTTAGAGGTAAAGAGCTTTGAAATAAAACAAAGATGAATTTTTTAAATAGACATGAAAAAACTTTATTCGAAAGATAATCTTGTGGCATTATAATTTAAATACGACTTCTGGCATATGACCACCACGGCTAACTCGGATGTAGTTTAATCTGGAGGTCCAACTTTCGATAACTTTTTCCAACATTTGTGACCGTATATCGGAAATAACGCGGCGAATGTTGTCCTCCAAGTGGTCAATCGTTTCGGACTTATCGACGTAGACTAGCGACTTCACATATCCCAACAGAAAATAGTCTAGTTACGTTAAATCACACGATCTTGGAAGCCAATTCACGGGTCCGAAACGTGAAACTATGCGGTTACCAAACGTTTCCTTCAATAAATCAATTGTGGCAAGAGCTGTGTGACATGTTGCGCCATCTTGTTGAAACTACAGTTCGTGCACGTGATGGTTGTTCAATACGAGTATAATAAATGACGTATCCATTCAACCAAAAGTGAGCTTTATCGCTAAACGAAAATTGCTTATGAAAATCGGGACCAACGGCAATCTTGTTTTGGGCAATTTAGAAACGTTGTTCAGGTGTCAGTCTATTCATGTTAAAATGCCAAACCAAATTAACCATAAATCATTTAACAACTGACAAAATGGCTGCCAGTTAAAAAAGTGTTGCCAAATTAAAGTTCTAAAATAAACACCCTATATATTCAATGTCTTTTAGATTATTATTTGACGTAACGATAAAAATTATTTTTACTGTTATGGTATTTTTCAATTTTTCTATGATAGCAAAGTACCAAATATAACATTTTCATTGAATTTTAGGGAAAATAACAATGATAAACATTCGGGCAGTTTAGCGCTGGAATATTTTCGGTCATTCGGCTCCATTGTTACTCCTGGATAAGTACCATTGCTTTTCAACTCCGCTTTTTTGATCCGACTTCCACTCTAAAGTTCTGCTTATGATGCTGGCGATCTTCCGTATAACACATTAAACGATCTTTTTTTACACGAGTGACATGTTTAATATAACGATGTTTAATTTAAATTTATCTCATGAAAAATTATAATAAAATATATTTTGAGTGATGCATTCCAACAAATGACTAGATTGTACAATAAAATTATGTATATATTGCAGTTAACTAAAGAAAAGTCTTTCGATTGATTGGGGTGACAAAATCACTTCCGTCAATATATATATTTTTTATTTGATGCGTAAAATAAAGAGCCAATAGAAAAATTTCGCGCCATTTTGAATCCCGGGAATTGACACGAGCCAAAGCATACAATTTTATGGCTTGTTAACGACATAGGATCCTTCCTGTCGATGTTGATTGATAGTGAAACATTTTAAAGATGGCGTTTAAAAATATTTATATAAAGTCAATCATTTCCTCTTCTCTCCGTTGTCTTTTTAAAGAGAAAATAATATAATCACAATCGACTGCTTCCTCACCATTTTTAATAATTTTTATTAAAACATTTAAGCCCACAACTTGGGAGATCGATATCTTGAAATGTTCTTAGCAAAGATAATTGCTCAACGATGTTGTGCTGCGAATTATCTATTGTAACTATTTCTAAAACAAATTTTGAAATTTATATCTTACATTCTCATTTTAGGTCAACACTTTATACTACATTTAATTGAAAGCTTGTTTATTTCTACTATGCAATAAAAATTGTTGCTACCTTGATCTATTTAAGTATTAAAATTCTCAAAACTTAAAAATCTCATTGATTCGTATGAAACATTTAATATGAATCCAGACATTACATGTAAGTTAACATGATTCATAATCTATTTCCGTATTGCATTAATTGCTTAATTTACAAAAAGCACGTGGGCGTGAAATCTTATTGTCAATTACCGTGTGCTTTCCACTGAACACGCCAAACTTTCAGCGAGCTTCCGTCTGGGAAATAAAAGCTTAGTCTTGCGGTCGTCAGGCGTCGCTGGACGGCGCGCCGCGAAGAAAGATAGCGCCCACCGCATTATATTATTTTGCACGGCTGGGTTACTAATTCGGGAAGACCAAAAATTCAAAGCATGTGTGTCCCGCTAGAGGCAGGGCCAGATTCTAGGAACCATCTAATTGTGAAACGATAAATAGATAACTAAGAATGACTGTAATGGGATTGATTTAGATGTAGCCAAAATGTATTCAAGAAAAATTGTTGCGAAATGAATGCGTTACCGCAATACAGCTTAAATTCTTGATTCAAGTATCAGTTTTTATTTGATATTTAATCGACTGTAAAATTCAATTTGTATTTCTCGACGGTTCAAAATTCACAAATTATAAATTCATTGCTTTTGCAACGTTAACATATTTGAACATAAAATTTAGCAAATACACAGCAAAACAATCAACAAGGATTGAAAAGGAAGTCAACTAAGTAAGCTCATGAAACATCTACTTTAACTGAAAAATAGTATTCGCCTGAACGCACTTTCGTCCACATGAAATATGTCAACATCCGAAGCAATACAGTTGAACATTGTTAATGCTCTTACAGCAGACTGCTTCTACACTTTGGAAGAACCAACAAATTATGTCCACGATTTCTTAAAAAAATATCCGAAACATACAAATTGATATTTTTAAGGATGCCAGAATTCTCATTTTGGCCTCGAATTAATCGAAAGAAATATGTGGCTAAAAACAAAATAATTAGTAATAAGTCTAAGACCTTATTAGTAGCGTTCAATTCCATTTTTATTGAATCTCTTTAAAACTATATTTTATTTGACATTTCGAGTTAAAATATTTCGAGGGCATGACGGCATCTATGGGATATATTTAGAAACTCTTATTGTTTTTCTCTTCTTTTAACACTATATGAACTACGTAAAGTAAATGATGATTCGATCATTGTTTAATCAAACCTGTATTGGATCCTTTATCCGAAATAGTCGCCGTACAGCAGTTTTTTATTCATCCGTATAGCATTTGAATCTCAAACATAACCTGGACATTTTTTACTTAATGGTTACATTTCTATAATTTTTATATACACCCAGTCCTTTTTTTACGCGATACATTGGTTCCAGAAAAAGGCGCGTAAAAAAAATCGCGTAAAAAAATTATTTCACGCAATTGCATTATATTTCTTTACTCACCCTAAAACATAAATTTGCATAATATCCGATACACTTGTCAACATTTGACAATTGTCTGTGTATTTAAAAAAATGGAATGCTATACAAAATCAAGTTTTAAAAATACACATTTTTTTAAATTAAAAAAATAATGAAACGTACATGCCTAGCATCGTATATAAATGTCTTCTTTACAACAAATTTGGGGAAAAAATTGCGTAAAAGCGAGTGAAGCGCGTAAAAAATGTAGCGCTGCCGTCCAAAAAAATCGCGTAAAAAAGGACTGGGTGTATATAAATTTGATAGAAAGTGGTGGACAAACACAATTTTTCATGAATCAGAATATGCAGAATTGGAATAGAAGGTTTTTGGGTGAAAATAATCGAAAGTACTTAAAACTTTGTTTATTTAACCAAACGTTTCAAATTGATTCAATTAAGTGCTCACAATTTAATGTCGTAGGAAATAACGTAAAATATCTTCATACATATACCTTATGATATCGACTGAAGGTGCTTGATGGAATTTCAATATCAAATTTGAATTGTTACAATTTTGTACGATTCCACATGTTTTGTCATTAACGACCCGGGTTTCGCCTTTCGGCATCGTCAGGCATTCTATTACACTGATGCAACAGAACTGATTTATTAAATCAGCTAAAATTTACTCTTGCAAAGTATCCATATAAAAAATATAAAGGAATTGTTCTGATACTATGATCGGTATAGATTTACTTTGGGAAGAATCAGTGGAAGAGTTTCGGGGGTTGAATTCTGCGTGGTCCGTTCGCCTCTGTCGTCGCGCTCGTCGTGCCACCACCGCCACCGGCGGAGGGGACTCCTGTGGGCGGCGCGCGCGCCCGAGCCCCAGTACCACGTCAGTGTCGGCAGCGCCGCGCCTAGGCCGTCATGTTGCCTCGCGCCTCACCGCCCTCGTCCCCCGCGCTCGTCGCCGCGCTTGTCGCCGCGCTACTGATCGCGATCGCCGCACTCGCACCAGCGTGCGAAGCCGCCCTTAAAAAGCCACCCGCCCCGGCACCCCAGCCCAAGGAGGTCGAAGCCATCATCGAAGAGGTCACAGCGAAGCAGCTGGAAAGGGTGCTCAACGAAAAAGACTTTGTCGCCGTTTATTGGTGTAAGTCGCGTCTGGATCGTGTTTCACATTTCTCATTTTATGTGTTCTTTCCCTTCGTGGCGTTCACCGATTCGACTAGTGGCAGGATTATCGTACATTTTGAAAATAATTTCGAAAAAATCTCCAAATAACTACGTTACGTGATGATGGTTTTATTATTTCCTACAGTGTTTGCGCAAGATTCCTGGTCTAAATAAACGTGAATTTGGCAATCGTCTCACTAAAAAATAGAATACTGTGATTTGTTTTTCGTGAACATGAACTATAAATGTGCCGATATTCTGATTCAAAATAGGTATATAATTCAGAAGAATATATATGCCTCTAGGCCTACACAATTTTATGACGAGAGTGCCCACTCGTGCGAGCTTAATTTATTTTGGTGTTAGTGAACGAGCTTTTCTTTTCATTATGCTGTGTAAATGTGCTTTCGAAACGCGAGTCTTTGATTCGCGAAGATCTAAGTATATTTTTTACCAGAACATTTTAAATGCATTAAGTATTGGCAAGGTGTCTAAAAGACGTTCATTTGTGTGAATTTGTTATGTGGTTAGATTTCAAGTGACCGCATTTCAGGACATTTTGCATGAGCGGAGGTAGCTACACTTGGCTAGTGATTCGTTTCTATCTTCATTGTGTTCC
The DNA here is from genome assembly GCA_028555115.1 of Himalopsyche japonica. NCBI lineage: Eukaryota > Metazoa > Arthropoda > Insecta > Trichoptera > Rhyacophilidae > Himalopsyche > Himalopsyche japonica. The sequence goes on along the minus strand of JAHFWJ010000807.1, from coordinate 1,193,411 downwards.
GCAAAACTGTCTTGTAAAAGTGTCTTTACTTTTTACCTAGTTCAATCAAAATTTTCAAAGCAAAACTATTTAGATTAGAAAAACAAAAAAAAAGTATGTATGCTAATCAATCCTCGATTTTATTTGCAAAATTGCATACCTCACACATTTTCTAGTTTCTTAGTCTTTATAGGTTTCATAGTTTTTTTTTGTAAAATTATATTCAATGTAATATATAAATGATTATTTATCTTACAATTGGTGCACGTATCATAATCTGATGAAAGCTTATTAGTTAGTAAATAAATATTGCTCGTGTATATTTCAGCATAACAGCACTAAAATATAAATAACGCTTCAAGTTAAAAAAAAATTACAACCAAAAGGAAACGATAAATTAAATGTCATAATTTTTTATGTAGGTATATTGACCACGTGGTTTTAATAATCACAACATGGGCTTAAAAACATCTTTACAATGTTTTCATTTCAAATGACAATCGATAAACCAAACTTAATTATTAAATTCAATAACTTTGAGTTTTTAAAATTCGATTGAGATTAATAGTGTTTTATTGAAATATATATCCACGATTGAATACTCTTTTGTATATTATGTTTTTGTTTGCATTAAAAAGCTTCCACCTACATAAAGTCATGTTCTTTTTTATGATAGAACTTTAAATGCGCTCTCATTTTGATCTGACAAATTATTCGCTTCTGAAGCAACGATCAAATTCTTTCTTTCGTTCATTAAAATAAATTTAATCTTGATGTTCTAGTTTCCCGTGCTACTGAATTCAAAATATACGAGTATTTATAAACTTATTTATCGGTTTGAGGTAGGCATTGTGCCATTCTAGCTGCTTCAAATATTTTTTAACAAAACAGTGATAATTGCTTTAAATAAACAGCATTTTCTTTGAAACGCGGGTAATATTAGTCTAATTCTGTTTTCAAATAAACAAAATAATTTGATCATTTTATATATTCAATATTTTGTTGTAAACGTCCATGTTCCACCCTGACGAAGAAGTTAAATTATTGCATCAAAATATAGAGGATGACAAACTATGTTATCATAAAATTTTAGGAACAAACAGAGACCGTTTATTTTTTACCATTATTCAAGAGCAGTTAAACCTCCCAGACACTGCCTTACTATATCCCTTGCGTATGATAAGTTCTGTTTGTAAACAATCCGACGATAATTGGTTGTAAGAATAACTTTTCTAAATTTGAATGACATTATTATCAAATAAACAGACATAAAAAAATATTTATGGAATGCATTTAGCCCAAGCTTTAGGGTCTATATTTTTTGTATTTCCTTTTGCATATAAGTCATGAGAACTATTTACTGATTGTGTCTGTTATATTGAATCCTTGCCTCAGAATGCCTGAATATGTTCAAACAAGAGTTCCGAAAAAATCAAAACGATACATACATGATAATTGATTTTCAATCGGCTTAAAAAATATTTAACGGCATTTATATTATTTTATTGTTATTCTTTGAACAATAATGAAGCCCCAATTGATTTGAAATTTCTAATAATTGATATTTTTTTTATTTCTTAGGTCGTTATTGTAGAAATTTTTGAAAAATCCTCATTCTATTTAAGTACGATTATGCCAAATAGCCGGTAAATTTATACAAACACTTTTTTTGACAAGCATTGATTTTTATTCAATAGTTAACTTGATGACTTCGTTTATTGGAATATATGTTATGTACGAAAGATCACTTCAATCACAAAAAATGACGGGAAATTGCCTTATAAAATTAGTTTTTAAATTTGGTAAATAACAACAACAACCAAATGTGGTTAGTCACATAAAGAGAATTACAAAGGGATGCCTTTATATATGCTATATTATTATTATATACAAAATTGAATAATTAATGACCAAAGTAAAACATAAAATTTTTAGTTTCTTAATAAATGAAACAAATTAAAACATACAAGAATAATTTCCATATACAATATAAAAGCTCAAACGATATCCACGTGGTCGGTGCTTGCGTACAAAATTTTCCCGAGCTTAATTAATTTTAATATTGTATTTACGAAAGAAACTTTTTTATGTATATTTTCCAACATCGACGAATTAACTTGATGTACCAATCAGTTTAAAGAGGAGAATTAAACTCACATCTCCAAATCGTTATTAAATGGATTCCTCAAAATTATTTTTTAATTCGAAATCTGTAAATAACAAATAAAAGTGATTATGATTGTCTACAATAATACTTATCCGGTTACTTATCTGTCAATCCTTCACGTGTTTGGCACATTCATTATAGATATGAATACAGCACTTATAATAATGCCATATTTTCTATCAATTTTTGGAACTTATTGCTGGTAAATCTGAAATCAAAGAATATTAGAATCGCACTGGAAAAATGATTATTACTAACCGACATAAAATTTCTTGATTGGATTAATCAGTAATGAAACTCTAAACGTTTTTTGATATGTTTTCTAATGTTTTTGTGAACAAATAATGCTTAATTATAAAATAGTAGGAGCAGTATACAGTATTCCGGTTGTCACCAAATCAACCTCCTAATATATAATAACGTATATGTGAGAAACTGATTTTGTAAAAATAGTTCTGAATCGAAAATGTAGTGTCTATTACGGATATATATATATATATAATATTATAGTTTATCTCCATCGATTGAAAGCGCTCTCGTCCATCACTTTAATAATTCACTAAAATTATTTTGTAATGGAACCAGGGTTGCCAAACAAATTTTCTTTCTGCATTGTCTCTGAAAACCTTGACTCAAAAAATATGTAATATGTGCAAAAGTTTTTAAATAAATATCGGGAGACGCTCGCTTCATTTTGGAAATAATTACGGATGCAGTCTAGAGAAAGGAAATAAACAAATTATTGTTAAATAACACGAAAGATGAATTAATGATGTTACAAAATTTTACTTAAGAAATTTCTATCAAGCAAAGATGGCAAACGTAGTTTTAATCATGCTAAAAGGTCAAAAAAATACTTTTATTTTAAATAACAGAAGCACATTTTTAGTACCTATTTCCACAATATATTTATAATCTGGACCGGTTTCGCTCATGGTGAGCATTATCAACTTATCTCAAATATACTTAGAATATTTTTAATCAAATGGTTATGACTGTATAAATTATGGCAGTGAAATAAAAATGTAATTGTACATATACAATCAGTATATTTGAAAAACTGTGATTCTTGAGAATTTTTAAGTGACTATTTTTCAATAAGATGTCTTTTGTATGCCGATGAACTTTTTACATTATTATTAATTCAATTGAAACATCTCGATCTGTAATTTTGGAAATCTGGCAACCCTGAATTCAAGAAATCTTACTTACTTCACATAATTTCCAAACCTGCAAAAGACATCCCGCTAGACTTTTTCTTATCCACGAATAGAAAGACACTGTTGTCTCCGAGCCAAAAATAATAATTTCGGCCATTTAGAAAAAAAATATTTCCAGATAAATGTGCTTTTTATGTTTCATTCAGCACACTCTTGATTGATTTACAGCCAAAATATATTTAACAATTAAAATATAATAATCCAACATTTTCAAAACTAGACAAGCAGTAGATGTACTTTGAAATAGTGTTTTGCCATCTTAGCGTATATTTTTCAACATCTATATTACTGCAATCATTTTCATCTAGTGTATTTTTATGGCCATTTTTATTACTCACAACCGGCCATTGAGATTCAGGAGGGAGCGCTTTTTCTACCACGTGTTATTTTATGTCGATGATTGTACAGGTGATTTCAACGTTCTACACTGCGTCACTGCGACTTCAAATCTAATCGAACATAGAAACGAATAATATCAAAAAAATACCAAATCGCAGCAAATACATTTCAATACTTACTCTTACTTATCTGTAAATAAGTACACTATGATTAATATTGATTTAGGAATTTTGAAACTGAATTAATGGATAATCGAAATACAAAATTATTGAGGCGTTATACATTGCAAGCAAAATATAAGGAACAAAATTAATCAATCCATTTCTAGCACCTTCTTACACCTTTAATAGTTTCTAGCAAAATGAAATAAACATTAAATTATATTCAATTCTCAGAGAAACGTTTTGTATCGCAAGAAATTAATTTAACTATACTAATCATTAATTGAAATAATGCCCAATAATAAAGAAAGACAACCCTATTACATTTTATTGTTAATATTTATTATGCGATATGGTTTTCATATCTGAATAGTTTTTCATCTTATTTCACGACTACATATTTTGTGTTATTGTTAGTGCTGTAATATGCCACTTGAGGTTATGAGCTCGAATCCAAATTTTGACTGACTTCCTGTCAAATAGCTAAAGTATATTTTAATTATTATTAAGTGACTGTAACAGTGACACATTATCAGGTAAAACAATATTATAATTCAATGAACATATTATATTCCATGGACTTCTCTTGTATTCAAAATTAGCTAATGCTGTTTACATATATGAAATACTTAATTAATACAGAATTATAAAAATTAATATCTTATTCGGCTAAAATGTTTCATTTTTAAGTCGTTGTTTTTCACTATTGTTAACCGCTATTGTTACTGATGGCTGTAGGAATATTTATCCAAAAATTAAATGAAGGAATCATAAAAAAAAATATGATACTTACTGTTATACGAATTATATGTACAATTTTATAAGATTTGGCAGTTTGTCGATGAAACGTATATTTCGAATCATTAAATCATTTTCGTTCCTGGAAAACATAAGATATTTTAATATTAACAGCACTCGTCAATAACGGGATAATATTTATTGAACAATACAAGTTCACCGATTAATTTTAGGGATGTAGGGATTTTTTTTATCGTTTTCAATGAACACGAAGCTTTTTAAATAAAATCAACTTTCAATGTTTTTGTCGTGCAACCTTTCCGTGTACTTTATAAATTGAAATATTCTGTGACAGATCTTTATTGTATGGTTTTCAGATAGAAAAAATATGAAAACCAACATCTTGCGCATGTTTTGCCGATATAAATGACATTTTTGGGTGCAATATTCTGCAACTAATTTCCACTCGAATAAACGTTTACGCATGTGTCTGAAAATTTGCTTACAATACATTTATAGCATATTCCCATAAAACTTTAACAACACGATTATATTAAAGATTATTTCAATAAAACCATATTGTTTTGAAGAAACTATTAAAAATGCCTGGGATTGAAAGTGTTTTTATTAAAAAAAAAAAATGCAATGACTACCTTAAACTAAAAAGAGACGTAAATGATAAGCATTTGTATTGTTTGTACACTCAAATCATATGAATATTTTAGCAATTACATCAGGCTTACAACGAGTGAATGAAATGTGTGGAATCTTTTATAATTCAGAATAACAATACAGATAGTTAAAATCAAAGTAGGCAATTCACGATTTGACCATGAAGTCACAGCTATCTGTTCGCAGTTGGGATGGGAACGATATCGAGATGTAACAAGACTTACCGATTTAGACGCGACGTCCTCTCGGGCGGTTATTTCTGACGCAGCCGGATGGCTGGACAGTGGACGCCAACACATCCGTCGGCGTCGCGACGCTACCACTCGATCTTTTCAATATTGAAAGCTTCGAGTCAAAAGCACAATGGAATCGTCAAAGAAATAAAATAAAATTTTAAAATAATCTTGCTCTGTGATGACAGATGCAGCATCAGTTGACTTACTACTGCCGCTCAATCATTGACAGCTAATCGATTATCTACAATAAATTATATTCTATTTGACAGAGAATTCAGAAAATATGTTATTTTAACCGTACAGTTTTGTGGAAAATATATATATTTTTTTTTTATAAAAAATCATAATTCTCTGAATCAAAATTCATAAAAAATACTAAATATTACATTCATGATTTTTAACTGATTATTGAATTGTACAATATCTGTGACAAATATAAATAAGTTTGTTTTTATATTTTTAGAAAATATATCGTTTCAATGGATCTATTCAACAGGAGTTGTCTTAAAAGAACTTACGGTTATTAAATATTTCAACCTTTCTTAAACGGAACCCATTACACATACCATTAGTGTTCTAATTAACAAATCATTTTCATTACTTTTGAAATGACAAAAGATGTATTTTTTTCAAATTGACGGAACATGTGTCACTCAAAGCGATGCTTAAAGTAATTGGAAATATTTGATAGCAACAATATCACGTTTCTCAAAGTATATAAGTAAACAGCAGCCGAAAAATGTATGTAAGATGAATGCGGGATTGTCAATGGTTCTGGCTTTTTGTCTATGGAAAATTAATGATTTTTTTTACGAGTCAAACTTGAAAATATAATATATCTTTTTGAATACTTATTTTTATTGCATTAGATATTAAATGAAATCCACTTACGATGATATACATAATTGTGAAATCATTGCTCCTCATTAAAATATTCAATACAAGAAATATTACGATTCAAGTAAGATCGAAACGTGTTGACCGGATATGATTGTTTATTAACGAATACGTCATTCCAAGAAAATTTTTAATATCATTATATTATATTTTTGATTTTTGAATCTGCTAGGCTTGTATAAAAATCTATTCTTGGAAAGAATTTCTAATGAAAAAGTGTGTCAAGTTTAATTTCAGTTTTTGATTCGAGAAAATTGAAATATACGAATATCGTTCTGCTTTATTTCTTTCGTCACATTTTTATGTCGTTTATTATAGTTTTATCGTGCATCAAAAACTGTTGCAATGCAGAATAATTCTTTTACTTACGCATCATTACCAAATTACGACGATTCCGTTATTTATCTATACTTCACGTTTCATGAAATAATTATAATATAATCAGTTTATATTTTTCAAGCTTCTACTACCACGACCAAACACGAAGGATTTCCGGCCTTCATTTGTTTTCTGTCGTCATAATTACAACATAACGAGTAAAAAGAAAGTGAGATTTCTTTCTTTTTTTTAAGTATAAGGGATACTTAATTATTATTATCGAGTATTATAGGTAAAGACTGTTACTCGACGGGACTTGATAGTAACACTATAAATGACGTAGTAATTTGTAGTAATAGTGTAATTATTGATTGAATTGGCATTCACTTGGTAGAACTCCATTATAACACGGTGAAAAAATAGCAATGTATTTTAGTTCTACAAAATTATTTTTAACAAATATAGTTGATAGCTATTTCGGCTCACGCCATCGTCAGAACTATATATATATATATAGAACTATATGGCGTGAGCCGAAATAGCTATCAACTATATTTGTTAAAAATAATTTTGTAGAACTAAAATACATTGCTATTTTTTCACCGTGTTATAGTGTAATTAATTAATAAAATAGCATATATAGACAGTAACGGTAAGATAGGGGTTAGCTAATTACTTTGGTTCCACTCTGTTTTTCTAGGTTCAAAAGGCTGGAAGAAAATTTTCAACCACTACACACGTCCGCGGATTCTTACATAAAATCTTTAAATCGATTGAAAAGTCTTGTTATAAAACTGTCCATGCTAACATTTGAATATGTGACTTGCGTAACTGAGGCCAACGTCAGTGCCCCTTCACAACAAACAATTCTCGTAGAAAACCTCGTGACGAAATTAGTATATAAATATTTCATATGCTCCACAACAATAATGGACATAATTTGAATTGTTGCAACTTTGTACGATTCCTCATGTCTTGTCACAAACGGCCCGGGTTTCGCACGGATGCAACAGAACTGACGAAAGATGCCGATGATGCCGAAGGGCGAAACCCGGGTCGTTTCTGATAAGACATGTGGAATCGTACAAAGTTGCAACAATTCAAATTTAATATTGAAGTTCCATCAAGCACCTTCAGTCGATAGCATAAAAAAATAATGGACTAGATTTAATAAAACAATAAAAGAAACGAATGTGTGTTAGAGATATTAGTTATATGTCCTAAATATTCATTATAATATTATAGATAAAAACATATTTGTCTCATCCGTGTGATTGAAGGAATCCAAATCCCAATCAGGCATCATGCACATTAAACTTATTGGATGAATTTTGACTTATAAAACTATCATGATATAATATTCGTATTTAACGATATAAAATTGTCAGTCAAGCCATTAACGTATATTATTTATTTTTTTGATAACCGACATTTTATCTTAGCTCAGCATTTTAATCAGTTCAACAAATAATTGTGAATAACAAAGAATTTAAATAAACAATATATAATTTGTTTATAATCTATAGATCGGGACCTATTACGCTTATAGCGTATATCATTATAGACTGATACAATACAGATCAAAACAAGCGTTTTTAAAAAATATAGATAATAATTACCACATATATATAAAACAATCGATTTAATAATTGAGAAAATAATTTACTGCTATAGGTAAAAATATATCTAAATGACACAAAAGAGTTAAGAAGTAACATATTAATCTTAAAATTATTAAAAAAAAAAAATACAAAGTCTATCTACGTTATGAAATTATAGACGTTTGATATTTAAAATATTATGCCTGCTCATCAAGAAAGACAGTTAACAACTTAAACTGTAATCGCTGGAACAGCTGGAAATCAATAGACATCAATTATCACAAAGGATTCTTAACGAACAAACTAATATGATAGTATCCCCATTAGTCCAACCTTTTACTGGGGGGTGGTCTGATTTGCTTCCGTAATGACCACTTCCGTCCCACATGCAAACTTATTGTCATAGCCGCCTTTTGTTTCATTTACAATTTTTGAAAATTTTGTTTGATTGTGAGAAAGTAACAAGCTAGGCCGCTAACACAGGAGAGAAGATGTATTGTGTACCTTTTCTACACAGCTATATATAGATTAGCAAATGTTAGTTTAAGCATAGTTCTGACGATGGCGTGAGCCGAAATAGCTATCAACTACATTCAAAATACATTGCTATTTTTTTTTCACCGTGTTATAATGGAGTTATATCAATTGAATGCCAATTCAATCAATTAAACTGTAATATCATACAACGAAATGACTGAGAATAAGGATATGATTCAGGACTGTGAACTTGTTAAAAAATACAATTCCGACATTGACCAACAACACGACTCCGGCTTAAAAAAAAATTATGTGCATATATTAAAAAAACAAAACTAATCCGGTGAATTGCTCTTTGAATTATTCTTGAAATCGTCTAGTCCAAAAAATAGTCGGATTCGCTCGTTTTTCTTAACTGTTGAAACTGCAGATCTGATGTCTGATGATAGTTGGTACTGAAAAAATACTTGTGTCAACAATGCTTACACTTTCATGCACAAACTCATTTTTGTGATAACAAGATTGCCTGATGTGTCTTGACAATCCCTACCTAAATTATTCAATAAAATTTTGAAGTACACCCAGTGCTTTTTTTACGTGATTTTTTGGACGGCATCGTTACATTTTTTACGCGCTTCACTTGTTCTTACGCGATTTTTTCCCCAAATTTGTTATAAAGAAGAAATTTATATATGATGCTAGGCATGTACGTTTCATTATTTTTTTAAACAAAAAAAATATATGTATTTTTAAAACTTGATTTTGTAAAGCATTCTATGTTTTTAAATACACATACAATTGCCAAATGTTGATAAGTGTATCGGATAGAATGCGAATTTATGTTTTAGTGTGTGTAAAGAAATATAATGCAATGGCGTAAAATCATGGATGTGTGACCGCTCGTAAACTTGTTTAAACTCAATGCATTTATTAAATTCGGTGAATAGCACTTTTCTCGGCCATAAATTTTACCACTTTGAATTATTGTCAAATAAATGACTTCCAATGACGTCCAAATATTTTAAATGTTAAACATTGACCAAAAAAACGACTCCGACTCAACAACCCTGATGTGGTTGATTTGTAAAGTATCCTATCGATTCATATTTATTTATACTCCAGACAGTTTGAAATCTTATTTACCATAAAATATTTTCAAACTACACAAATCAACTTATCCTTCAAAAAACCTCATTTTCGAAAGCGTAAATAAGTTATTAAGATTCTTTGAAATATAGGAAAATCAAAATAGATTTCGCGTTTGTTTACTTGATCCAATATGTTTCGAATAAATAAACTTGGCTTTTGAGCATCAGAAATCGTTAACTTTGACCGCAAGCTGTTAGATTGCGTAAACTTTCTTAAACATTTCAATTTTGTATGCGCACTTTTTAAAACCATCAATCGTTAGAAGAATATCGCCAGTTAATAAAATTTGCTTATAACTTTATCGCACTGCAACATTATAACTTTCCAAGCTCTTTGATTGTCGATTTTCATATTTTACAGATGGCAACAATTATTTTCTGCATGGCAGTGACGTAAGCCTTGCTTGAGTAAACGACGTAACTTGAATAGTGAATTCGATTTTTAAATTTGCGTTGCGCTTTAGTGAACAAAATTGTCAGGCACGATTATTTTATTCAATCCATGGCAACTCTATTTCAGTGGGGATGTACGTTCCATAGAGATAGTACGGTATTAAGTATCCACAATGATATAATAAAAAAAAAATATGTAATGCAAAGTAACTATTGTGTATTTGGCAACAGTCCAATAAACTGCAAATTTTCTTAATGACTCATGAAAATATCTGAAGCAATTAAACAGCAATATTGATGACATTCGAGCATTATAAAATTTTATGGATTGTTGAATACCAACTCAATAAAGTGATAATCTTTCAATTATCATTTCATCGGATTACATATTGTTTTTTAATTGAATTTCCTATATAAATAGATGGTCATGCAATTTTAAATTGAATAATCACGTAACATAACATCAAATAACAGGACAAATATTAATAATTTTTTTAATATGGCGGCCTAATGGATGATTCTCTTCTGATTTTTTTTCTACGAGAACTGTTTGTTACTTGATTGCTCTTACTTCTTTTGATAAAAGATTCGGTGTAAAAGAATATGGTTAGTACAGGCCTAGTAAATAACTATCGTTGTGTCCCAGCTCAAGTAGAAATGTATAAAAGAATATCCTCGCATGGTTTTGTTTATTTTATTAATTAAATGAAAGCACATTGTTCCAATCCACCATTCATTTAATAATATAGCCTGCTACTCGTAAAAAGATATTGAAAACGTTTTTCGAAATGTTAAAATCAAAGGTAAAATAAACATATTATTAAAATACAGTAATATGAAAACAATAACTGAAAAGATATAGTTTGAATTGATTTCTATGCCTTCGAATTGGAATCCAACAATCGAATGATAAATAAATTAATGAGTCTACCTACACTGTATCTGTTTATTAATAAAAAAATTAGCAACTTGAAAATTATTTTGTATGTTAATTAAAAAATAAAAAATGTCTTATGTTGTTTGAAGTTATTCTAAATAATATTTGTTTGATGAAATATTATTTCATCTTTCACAAAACTTTACCGAAATCCACAGAATTTCAACATTAATATCAATTAATATCATTTATTAATAGTTAAACAAAATACTATATATGATTTTTATCCTGACAAAATCAATAACTACCATATAGACACTTACTTAATGAAGCGATTAAACCACTTATAATATTTGTGATATACGTTTTTTTTTTCAAATATCATCTATTTTTTTAATTCAAAGCGATTTATTGAAACAAGTTCAATAAGAACAGCTTGCATAATGTTGGAACTTTTCCTTCGCTCAAGTCCGTACGGTGATTCTCAATCTGTTTCTATGCGCAATTTTTCTATTTACCACACTTTTTATCAGAATTTTAGAAAACGTTACTCATAAAACTGGGTTAGACGACGCTGCGTGAAGCCGAAACAGTTATAGATAAAAAAGTTAGTAATAACATGATGAGTTTTTATTTAAATATAAATGGAATATAAGTTATGAATAATAAAGTAATTAACTCTAAATTTATTTTGTGTAAATTGATATTTATTTCGGCTTATGTCATCATCAGAACTATTTGTTAGAAGTAATAGTTCTGCAGCTATCATCACGCGTTTCTAAAATATAGAGGTAAATATATTTTTTTAATACAATGGAGTTTTACAGGGTTAATGTAATAAATAGTTCTACCAATGTGCCATGCAATTGAGAAATATAAAAAAGACAATATTTGTACATATATTCTTTTTAATAGAATAAATCAAAATAAAAGTGTATAGCTTGATTTAAGCTGGGTCTAATGACAGTAAAAATTATTGTATTACATTCGTTAAGACGTGTCTTTAGAGAAACTTCTTATGTTTTTAATAAGCGTTGATTTACATGAGAATAAAAGATTTTCTGGAAAGATTTTTTTGTATTATACATTGTGAAATGTCTGATATGATTAGATGACGTAAAGTGGTAAATCTTTTATTGATTTTTCCGCAATTTCGGTCTCAAACAATGAAGTCCTTCAATGCGGTTTTGATGCGGTACATTAAGTATATTTTTATAAGATGGCGTGTTGGCACACTTCCAAAGTAATTAATATAAAGCTCGAAGTTGTTTCAACGTGCGAAGCTCGTGTTTTTCAAAAATGAATCACTGAAAACTTGATAGTAGATTACACCCACATGCCGAACTTTATCGTCATTTCACTCATCAATATAAGAAAGGAAAAACACATAAACCAAAAACTTATTTTGAATCTTAAAGTTCGCAGTGACGTAGGAGGGTAAAAATAAACAGTGATCGGCACGTTAAGGGTGTGATTTACTTTGATAGGTGAGCGCAAGCTTATTGGGAGAGTTTTATTGAAAAAACAATTATTGTCATATTCAACAAATATTTTTTTTCAAATTTGAACTGTAAATTCTTTATACGATTCCACTTGTTTTGTCACTAACGACCGGGGTTTCGCCTTTCGGCATATTCAGGTATTTTATCACACTGATGCAACAGAACTGATGCACAATAAACATTTGGCATCGTCAATTTACCAAAGGTATTAAAAGAAAAAAATAAAGACCCCCAAGCAAGAACTTAGTGACAACTCAAATAAATTCAATAATGTTGATCTAATAATAGTTTAAACACTTGCCTGTGATAAGTTTTATTAACGATAAATACTGTTGATGCGTCATTCTTGAAAGGATTTTCGAAAAAATTATAATCAACATTAATATATTATTGAGTTTTTGAGGATTGAGAATGCTTGAAGATGCCGAAATGCGTAACCCGTGTCGTTGACAAAACGTGACAAAACATGCAGAATCGTACACGGGTTAAGCAGTTCAAATTTAATATTCAAATTCCATCAAGCAAATCAGTCGATATCATAAATTACACATATTTTTATTTCAGTATACATAATTTCATATTTTGAAACACGGTCCTTACTAAAGGAAATAAAACAAAAAGTACGCAGTGGTGAATCATCTGTTTCTTTCTGTATAAATTATAAAACAGAAACTTATAATAAAACAGTGATTAATAGTGCAATTTAAATTTACTGTATAAATTTGCAATATGTTTGAAAAATTCTTTTAATTTCATGCATCTCAAGCTGGAGATAAGTACAACCAGTCCTGATCATATATATATAAAATTATGGAAATAGCATTAAAGAAATTGTTTTTATTACTAAGAATATAATGTCTTCCAATCTAGAAGATACCTTAAAAGTAAAATATCTGGTCGAATAAATAAAATATGATAAAAACCAATACTGTTAACTTCAGTATCAAAATCTATTTTTATTTTCAACAGTATTACTGATAAATGAAAAAAAAGATTTATCAGTCCAAAGATATAAGCAAATTTTTATTCTTACACCGTTATTTTTTAGTGACATTTTAAAGTTATTTTAATGAAATGCTCAATACTCTTTTGGAGATTTTTAAAACTAACATATCAGTTCATCATGCTCACGATAAGCGAAACTGATCCTGATCATAAAATATATTATGGAAATAAGTACTAAGGAAAATCTGTTATTATTATTTAAACTATCATGCCTTTCCATCAAGAAGTGACAATTAACATATTAAAAGTGGCTAGCTAATTAACTTGAACTTCTAGTTAAAACTTCTCGACTTGTATTATATATGCAGAAATAACACTTCTCGTACATTGAACAACATTGTCAGTCGAAATTTACACATTGTTTATTAATACATTTGGCCAGAGACAAATGACGACGATCCTATCGCGGCCCATTGTCTGCGCTTCTGCAAATTTATTTTTACATCTAATTGAATTATACGATAATCCGTTTTACGGTCGCTGTTAAATGTGCGGTATCATATTTGACATACCAATATTTTTTTATATATTGCAGTTTATTTTGTGGCAATATAAAAAGGATAATAACAAAAGCTGTGATTTTACCAACAACGTGGCTCACGTTTGTTAAACTTATTTGTTATTTTATAATAGAAAATAATTTCATTGCCTTCAATTTACATCGTTTTTATATTTCCTAAATGGGATCGTCCATATTCATTCGAATGTAGTTTTGTAGTGAATTTAATTGAACTCAAATCTATATTCAATATTATAAATATTAGTTTGTAGATGTCTAGCCACCATAAGTAAAGTTCCCCGGCAAAGTTATGCCACTAGATTTTTTTATGTAAAACTTGAATTGTGGAGCACGTAAAATTCCGTTTTAACTATTAATTAATTGAAAATGCCAGCAAACTATGTATTAATCCCAACGATGAACCGTTTAATCGACATATACAATGGGAAAAAAAATAGTTGGTCGTTTAATGACATCGTCAAAGTTGTTTAAAATCTTAGTTTTTACTTAGATTTTATATAATATATATTTTTTATTAAAGATTTGATAGATTTCTTTCCATATCGTAGAGAATTTTTACTATTCAATGACAATTAAAACAAAATTTTTGACTATATAACATATATTATTTTATTTATGAATGATCACTATATCGTAGTTGTTTTGAAAGTATAAGATCATTAGACGTTCGTAAAAAATAACTAGAATTTTAAGTACATTTAGACTACCAAGAACTTGGTATCAGACATCGGAAACGAAAAAGTAACGACAAAAAAGGTACGTTTAGTCCGAAAATCAAAAATTAAATACATTAACATGTTATCTAATAGTAGGAAATAATTACAAGAATGTTTAATATTTCACGATTGGCCAATTAATTAGAGTGCAACTGTTGTACAGAAGAAAGTGGTCGGTATTATAGAATAGACGATTAGTTCAAGTGAACTTAGTATTGGCAAAGACTTGGCGATGCAACTGTGAACTTGTGACAGGTTAAGATAAACGTTGTTCGGTATATGTATGCAGTATGCACTCATCGCGGGTGCCTGACTGTCAGGGCTGCAACAGAATTACACAGAATTGGTAGCAATTAATAAACAAAAATAATTGTCATTTCATTCGAAAACTATTAAAAACATTAAATAATGTTTTTATTATATATTTACCACCTTTATACATATATGTCTTCAGAGTAAAGATTTTTTCAGGTGGGAAGGTTTATTTTAACATTTGTATAGCACGATCTCATGTTACTGGTTTTTACTCAAAGTTGTTATTATTTATCTCATAATACATACTGCTTAATTTTTTGAATTAATCTGTGTATTATTATAATTATTTAATGTAAATTCTATAGCTCAATTCATGAAAACTATGAAAGATGGCAGAACACAAGCACCATTAAATTTTCTTCTATAATTCGGTGATTTCAATACAATGGCGCATTCTATAATAAGATGTAAAATCTGTTAAAAGGATATTCATTTTTATACCACTGCTTCTCAACTATTGAGACATTTTTTTTATTATAGTATAATCTGATTCGTTTTGAAACTCTCCAAAAGTATATATATATATATATATACCAGGACTATCAAATGATTATTCGATGTATTTGCAATTGAAATATCCTTTTCACAACGTAGCAGGCAAAGGGTTGATTGAAACACATGTAGCTGAAATGTTGTAGAGTGGCTAATTTTTTTTACGTAAGAACAAGTAAATCAATTTTGAGAAGTCACTTCTCAATTATTCCTACCGAAAATTCATAATAAGTACATCAGTTATTTATTTATTTCGAAACTGTTAACCTTATTTTATCAGCTAGGCGAAATTTAAATTAATGAAAAATGAGTTTGACAATAATAATAAAAATATATATTCTAAGTAGCCGGGTAAATGGTCAATGTCACTAACGCCATAATCAAACTTTGCTCCATTGTGTGAGTAAGTTGAATAAAAAATCTGAATATTGGAAAAGAAATTGAGACACAGGCAACCCTGGTGTATATTGCAAAACGCCGGCGTCGCGCGTCTGTTCAAATTATTTTTGGACGCCGTCACTCCCGAAAGACGTACGCGTCCATCCGACATCATGTTCGTGTTATAACACATTTTATAATGCTTACACTCACTGATCTGGTCCACATACACCGAGAGACATACCGGCGGGCATGATTGTGAGCTTAATGCTGTCATACGTTTAAGTCAGAACTATTAAATCACTTGATTGTAAAGATTGATATATGTAACGATTTAATAAATGACTTTATTTCATATAAATGACAAGTTTCATAGCTTTAAACTCAATCTTTAACATCAAAGTAAAATTATCGGTTTGGTTTGGTAGGGGTTATAAAGTACATTTTATAAATAATCAAAATATTTCAGTATTTTCGGGAATTCGATGATTGTGACGACTTCTACAAGAACGAACGTATGACTGAAAACATTTAATTTATGATATCGACTGAAGGTGCTTGATGGAACTTCAATATTAAATTTGAATTGTTGCAACTTTGTACGATTCCATATGTCTTATCACAAACGACCCGGGTTTCGCCCTTCGGTATCTTCAGGTATTCCATCGCACGGATGCAACAGAACTGACGTAAAACAAACAGTTAGCATCGTATATATAATATATTAAAATCATTATTAACAGAAATCTACTTACCAATAGGCAAGCAAAAGATTGCAGCTGAAAAGAATGTAACAATATTAATCCAATAATAAAAACATTGAATTAAAGATGCAACACTCTCATTTCGTCACGTTTTGATGTGTAGTCGGAAATTAACTACGTTAACAATTCGGTATTTAAAAAAATACCGAAAATATCGGATAAAAATTGACAGACTTTCGTTGTAAGTCAATAAGGGTATTATTTTAATCAATGAAACCAAAAAAATGAGTTCTCAAAAACATTTGATACTTTCCCAATAGTATTTTTTTCTGTTCTTGTGATACACAGTATTAATATTAACTTACAATTGTGCTAAACGAGTTATGTTGTAAATTTTTCGTTGCCAAATATTAAAATTTTCGATTAAAATAGAAAGAGTTTTCTTATTAAAATCGATAATCTATGGTATTCCATTCTTCTTTTGATTCCATTTTTTTTAAATTCAGTTCTGAGTATATCAAGAGAAGAAATATGGCTTAACAAAGATAGATAAATATAATACTACAGTAAACCGAATTCAAATTATGTTTCAGACACGTGCATGATTTCGCGCGATTAAATTTGATTTGTTTTGATATGTGTCATGTTTACGTCAATAATTTCGTAAGGACAATGGACAGCGATTTCAATTCGAAACTATTGAGAAAAGGTCTCATCAAGCATTGCCAATCGACAGCGTCGTACAAATATTGCCGGGATGAAAATAAATTATTAATTTGCAATTAAATTACTTCAAGGAAAATTATTGGTTATGTTATAAAACAGTTAAAATATGTTATGCTTATAAAGCTGTTTAAATACGTAATACCACAAAGCTTGGGAATCAAACGTATTTTATAAAAGTAACCCATTAAATGTTTGCAATTAAAATGTTTACGACCACACAGACGTCATAGACATAAAACACATTTGATTCTCATTAACTTTGTTTTTCATAAATGATTTATTTCTTCTCTATCAGACAATGCAAATTTTCTTATTCTAGAATTGTTATTTGTGAGATTCGCCTTATATTTTTTTAAATATTTAATACAGTGGGTGACCAGTTAACGATCAGTTTGGATTGCGAACAAGTACTGTAAGTTAATTGTAATATGTTCCCAGCCTTCGCGCAAGTGCAAGCAATAAGATGACAAAATAAACAGTACGGCAGGGATAAAATATGAACAAACATTGATTTTAATATATAATATAAGACCAACTATAAGTTAATTGTATTATTTTTATAACCTTTGAGAAAGTGCAAGCAATAAGTTGACAAAGTTTTATCGCAATCAGATGAACGGTGTGACAACGCATAAAATACGAACAAACAAACATTTTTTTTATATGTTAGATTGTTTCCAAAATAAGATATAATGTTTAAGTTGAGATAAAATTTACGCTCTTATTCATTACACGTCTACTGTAAAAAATCTTTTACTTGTTATTTTTAAATTAATGCTATTTTCAAAAAAAAATCAATTCGCTTTTTTATAATCAATATATTGCAATAGTGACAGTAAAAATCGATTTATTTAATTCGTTCGACTCGCGTACCTATTTCGAAGCCGATAAAAGGCTTTAACATAAACAATTCAATGTGACTAATAAACATGTTCATGCATTTTATTAAGTTTGTGGAGTCGAAGCCGCTCGTTTTTCGATTAGACAATTGTGAATAATATCTGAATGAACAATTTGTCGGATTTTTCGAATGATTTTCAATTCAATGCACATAAAAAGGAAAGGTAGTAAAAATACCTGACAAAATTTAAATAATATTATAAAAATTCATTGTTAGTTTTCTCCAAGGCGATAATTTTAAATACATACATATCGCCTAGAATTAACGTTAGTAACTACCTAAACAATTGTTTTGAAGTGCACATTAAAAAAAGCAGTTGTTTTCGTAAACAGATTGAAAACAATAAACATAAATTATTTGCCCTTGCTGTGAGTATTTTAGGAAAACCTTGTCACCTACATTCGTTGCTGTTCAGTCAGAGAAAATTCTTTTGACTTTGAGAAAAATGCTAACTGCCACGTTTTTATGTTTTATTGAATTTGTGACAGCATATCTCATAACTAAATGAACCCACTCACTTTTATAGTGTTGACTGACAATTCTTGATGGAAATGCATTGTTAATATGAATTACCACTTTCTTTTTATCTACTTATACCGTAATTTTGTAAAATAAACATAACCGCTTTGATTATCAGCTAAAAATCAAGTATTTTTTTAAATTATGTATTTTACTATTCTAAATTCAATAAAATTAAGTAACGTAAATTGAGGCACATGGTTACGTGCCTCAGTCTACGCTACTTAATTTCATAATATTTTACTGAAGAAAACTGGAAAGCCTACATCTTTAATTCATTAAATATTTTTGATGTTTTAGTAAGCTTTCATCGAACTAAACTATTAATGAGACTTATTTTATCTTTCATGATGTTACTTTTTGGATAACAATTATCACATTTAAGTATAACAAAAGTTTTGCTGAGAATATAATAATTTTATCAGTGTGAGACGTAATTTATACATAAATAATCTTCGTTAAAACAGTAACTTTAATATTTCGTCACTGTTTTTTTTACTTATAAATGCAGTAAAACAAAAACACAATTTTATTCCTTTTAACTATCTCACAAATTAAAAATTTCGAATTTAAATAACATTTTGGTTATTTACATTTTCAAATATATATAACCTTAAGGAGGTATACAAAAATATCTGGCTGTTAATATATATATATATATATATTCTCTATAATCAATTACCAATACTTACAACAAAAGTGATTCATATAATCATGCCTTTTAACTGATCACAAATTAAAACATAATATTTCTCTGCATGCCTACAATAAAAAACATACTTCACAAAAGCATTACATTATGACATGAAGTAATTAGATACAATAGTCGAAGCTAATACATATTTCCTGGACTTTCAAATTATACCAATTACCCTTTTTATTTGATAAATATTACTTAGAAATATTATTTAAAAGTATTTTGTCAGACATTGGTGATTGTCGTCTGACGTTTAGAAAACATTCAAAGTTTCATTTTTATGGATTACCGAACATATGAATGCTTGTATATTATGAATGATTGACATAAACTCTATGTGGTAACCATCAATCTTCTGATTGCGTCTTCCCAGAACAATATTTTTCTATCTTAAAGATATTTATAGAAAAAAAATAAGCTAATCAGATAAAGATTGTCGAATTCCAATACATATTATACATCTCTTTGATATGATATCTTTTGAATTCATTCATTCGTGAGATGCAAACGCCTTTTGCTTTGGAGAGATCGTGATAGCAGATCCGCAACAAGTAACATGGCTGCCAAAAAATAGTTTAATTTGAAATAATGCGTCTTGTTTTCTATCAAAATCACAATCTATTTGATGAATAATGTGATATTAATCAGTTCCGAAATTATTTTTTTCTCTGAAAAATCAATCTACCATCTCGTGAAACATATTACTACATTAATTTTATAAATTACATTAAAAGTATTTTAAGTTTAATTTCTATATGAACGGAGAACTAAAGACGTTCAACTACAGTTATTTAACACTATAATTATTAATTTAAAGAGTTCATTGACAACTTTTCATTTTTTGCTTACATCATTTCATACAAATATTCAATGGTAATCAAAGCAACACCGATTTTATCACAATGCATTTCTTAGAAATCAACCGAAAATTTTTGTCAAAAAAATTACGTTTCAATTGCAATATAGTGAAAAATGTTACTTTTTATTATGATCACTATCTATTAAACATGTTTGTGTTAAAATTCTATCTGTTTTTATGAATCATTTTGCCACTTCGAACAGATCTGCCCCCGTGCAAATGGGCAAATTTTACCTGTGGAAGTGACGACCGTGCGTGAAAGAGTTCCACATTGCATTTTCAGACTCAAGTATTAATTACGTTTGTTCATCATCTGAAAATTGCGCATTTTGGGCTCTGGCCAAATCTGCCAAAAACTCTTGCATAATATTGAAATGGATTTCGAAGGCAAGTGGGTCAAGGACCTTTCCAGCCATTGGGTTTTAAGAACATCAACATCGTTTATTTAAGAATATATAAATCAAATAAAAAACGACCATTTTAGATGTTAAAAACCGCCGTGCTAGAAATACTAGCGTATATTTTTCTATAAAGCACGATTATAATATACATAAACCCTTTCAGACGAGCACGGTTAAAAAAAATACCACATTAAGCTATATGCGGTTTTAATTCGCTTTTGAGCCAACCCACATAGACAATATAACGTAATTAATTTGAGTACATGATTTTTGTCTATAGTGCTTTAAGCATACTTCAATTTTAAACGGACTTGGAAAAATGCATATTGTCATTTCTTTAGACGTCATACACTTTTAACAAAGTGAGTTTGATGAAATTAGTTAAATTTCACTTAAGCTACGAATATGTATTCTGCAAACTGAGTGTGTTAATATTTATTTTGTCAGTACTTTAAATACATATACGGTATCTTTATTATGATTTTCGAACATATTTCCGTTTGATATCAGTCCAATAATCGTCAAAAATCTATTCGATATCCTATCCAATTACTTAGATATTAATTTTTTAGACCATCAGGTTGGGCATCATTACAAACTTTGCCACTGTTTTGCATTAAGTCAGTATTTAAATGTATTTTTTTTTTCTGGTTTTAATTATGTCACATTATCCAAAACTTTGAAATCCTGTGCCTTGTTGTGCGAATATTTCTTTCAAAATATTGTTATTGTGTAACATAATTTTGGATGTTGCTTAGGGAATCTAAAAAAAATTAAAAAGAAATCTTTTATATCGCACTTTAAGTTTTACCTAGTCTAATGGAGATTTCAACGGAATGAACTTAAACAATTTTCAACGGTATAGCTTCGGCATGAGAAAAAATATTTTTAGCATAGAATAAAAATAAATAGCTTTGCTATAGATGTTTATATATATTTGATTTCTTTTATTGCTATTACAATAGTTGATACTGCTTGCGAATAGCAAAACTGGTACTTATCATAATATTCTAATATGTGGAAATAGGACTAAAATATTTTTTCTTTTTTATTTGAATACAATTCTATAGTGACCAATCATTGAAAAAACACATAGTGGAAGAATACACAATTTTTACCATTTT
Organism: Himalopsyche japonica; assembly: GCA_028555115.1. Classification (NCBI taxonomy): domain Eukaryota; kingdom Metazoa; phylum Arthropoda; class Insecta; order Trichoptera; family Rhyacophilidae; genus Himalopsyche; species Himalopsyche japonica. The sequence goes on along the minus strand of JAHFWJ010000807.1, from coordinate 1,171,329 downwards.
CTTTTCTGTACCTTTATGAAAATATATTGAATATGCTGAAGATATGTGACAAAATCAAAAAAAAAACATTCTTTATTATGCGCTGTATTGTGAATGATTTCCAGGAATTCTACACTGGTTCTCAAAACGCTGTATTGGTACATCAAACATTAATTTGAATTATGAAGTAATTTGAATAACAACACTATGAAAAAATTGTACATACTACCATATTATAAACGCGATGATATAAAAAAAAAACAAATAAAACGTTATCAAGATAGTTTCAATAATCTCACATATTTTTAATTGCAACACAACGACTAACATATGTTTTTAAGTGTTTGTTTTGATATATTAAATTATACAATAATTATTACATTGTAAAAACTAATCTCACCCGAAATACTACTTTGTTAATTTTCCGGCAGAGGCGTCCATTTTCCCGCGCTTGGGTGGGGATTTGCGGCGGAAGGGGGCAGACTTGAGGGGGAGGGGAATCCGTCTGTGCCCGGCCGACCTATTCTCAGGCCGGCGATCTCCTAAAAAGGTCGCCATCGCCGTCACTAGCCGCTTGGCGACGCTTCCATCTATCTCATTTTCCTCTCGGAAACCAGTCAGTCGTTAGCGAATCGTAAATCTGGTGAGACGTCGCCTATGGATTATGCCGACGAGAATCAAAAAACATTTGTATTTCCGTAGATTTTTTGCACGCCAAAATTTACGAGCTCTAGCTTTCGATGCAGAAGAGAAAAAAACATATAAGAATGTAGTTATTGTCTCCTCGTGTAGATAATGCGAAAGCATTTTTATTTTTATCATAGCCTTGAGAAAATTCCGTATAAACTTTTAAGTGAAATTGGAAAAAGCTTAAAAATAAAGTTTTTTCAGATGTTACAGAATTCGATTGCAAAGCTCAATTACATTTTGAATATATTACATTTAAAATCACATCATTTATTGCATTATATGGATGGTCTCATGTTGACATTCCATAACAGACATTTGAATTATTTCTACCATGGCTCCTTAACCCCCTGACTAACGGCTAACGTCTCCACTGTTCAGACAGTTAATTGCAGTATATTAATATCTGACACTTACAAATGTAATACAGATAACAGTGTCAAAACTTTTGTATAAGAATCAGTAATATTTTTAATAAAATATTGCCTAATTTGACCTGATAATCTCAATAACCAACATTACCGAGTTAATTTTTTAAATATTCGGTGTTTTAGGATTCTTTTTGTGTCTCAGGAGGGAACGGGTTAAAAAAGATTTAGAAACTTACAACAAAATGTATAGTACTATTTATATGTTTGTTTATTACGTATTTATATGAAGACCGGTTTCGCTCGTCGTGATCGCATTGATCAGCCGACAATGCTGGCAATGAGCAAAACCGGTTTGGATCTTCATAATAATTTTGAAAATATTATAAAGCAAAAAATCTAAAGACTGTAAAACTTGCGCCACTTACGGTAATTGTCTTTTTTATTAATATACATATTCTTTAGGAAATATATAATATATCAAATCTAGCTTCACTAGCGATATTTATCAAGAATATAAATTGTGGTGGTATTGAAATTTTTCGTAGAATCTGATTTTTTCTTTTTTTATTCGGAAAATTCTAATCAAATGCGTTTAAAGTAAATCAATCACAATTAACTGTAAGCTTGGGTAATAATTAATAAGCAAATGCAAAGTTTCTCAAGCTGTGTTTCGCAGAATACTAAAATATCACGGATCGAGAATATGTGAACCATAAAACCTTGAGCAGTTATATATGTTGCAAACGTTACATGAAATATATTTAACTTCATATTGATAAATGAATCAGTAACTGCTGTAAAACAAAACTGAACGTAGGTTAATTTATCGGAAACATATATTTGTGTATCCAAACTATCTATTTATATGTAACTCCCATTTTCTTCGATATATAATATTAAAATCAGTTGATAATGCTCGCGATGAGCGAAACCGGTCCTGATCAAAAAATATATAGTGGAAATAAGTACTAAAAAATTTTTATTATTTGTGTTTTTATTATTTAAAATAATATTAATATTTGAACAATACTTGTTATCCTGCGATAAAATTAATGCTAGTCATAGCTGATGCCATTACATTAAAATTCAAAATCAAATTTTGAAAAGACTTATAATTTAAGAATCATAAATATTTATTTTATATTAAGAAATATTGGTGCTGTTTTATTTTCCATTAAATTTATGGATTATCAAAGGATATTTGTCGAAGAAATCGACCATATCCAATAAATGATTTCCAATATAGTATACATAAAAGTAAATGAAGCCAAACTCTAAATTGAAAAATCATTTTTGATGTGTTAACTTTCACTTCTTAATTGAAAGGCATGATATTTTTTAAATAATAAAAACACATTTTTTGTACATATTTCCACAATATATTTTTTGATCAGGACCAATTTCAGTTGATAATGCTCGCGATGAGCGAATCCGGAAAAAAACAAATTATTATGTGGAGTTGAATGACGGGGATCTTTACTGATTTAATGATTTTTTAACAGATGCGCGGAGTTGTGTGACGTGCGACAAGGTGCTTGCCGAACTAGAAAAAATCGACGATGACACCGACACGTTTGGAGTTGATTTTGTCAAAATCAACGACAAGCGACTCGCGAAGCACTATGGCATCAAGACCTTCCCCGCCCTCACCTACTTCCGAGAGAAGGAGCCCATCATCTACGACGGTAAGATTTTTGGTCTTCGTATATTTATTTTTCTCCATCAGATAACCTCACTTACAGATAAACAAGAATGATTATAATCAATCTCTCGCTCACACTCACCAGGCGTGTGATTAAGCGAGATAGAGAAAGATTCACAACAAACACTTCAACAATTAGAAATATTTATATACATATCCTTGGCAAGATTCAATTTAGAAATCAGAAACCAATTATGATAATATGTAGTTGAATATTTTCAGTAACATTTTTAATCAGTATTCGTAAGGGATTTATATAAAGTGTTCAACCGATGGAAGTTTCTTTAAGACAGTACACAGCTTGAATATATCCATGAAAAATATATAGACTTTACGGTTAGTATACTAATTTTTCTCGACACAAACGTTTTAACTGACAGAATATTTCGATATATTATACACTATGCATAACATAAAATAGTTTCAAAAACTGAGAACTGATTTAACACTTCAGTTCCGTTTGTTAAGCATCGGTGGCTAATAAAATCAAACTAGAAGTTTTAATAGGCATAAAAACATAACCAAAAGTGGTTTTTTTTTAATTTTATTAGATATATTTGTGTTGCTCACGGACCAAACTTTGAGATTTACTTGATCTGGTAAGCTTGAAATTAAAGACTTAGAATCTAACTTTCATATTGATTTACTGCCATCGTGTTAGTGTCATTATACTATTAAATGCATAAGAAACTGAAATGTGCGGATAATTTGAATTAATCTTCAATGAACACGACCTGAAGAAAAACCAAATTTATGATGACTGACAAATATTGTTTTTTTTTATTAATCTATCATTTTTTAAATGTTTTCGTAGGGGACTTAATGGACGAAGAAAATGTCTTGGACTTCTTAACCAGTCTCGAAGCAATGGACAGACCAGATAGAATAGAAGAAGTCAATAAGAAAATTTTGTCCAAAATCATAGAGGACACGGAGTATGTTGCAGTATTATTCTGTAAGTATATTCTCGTAAAAAAGATACCATAGTTCATTTTACAAAACAATTAAACGAAACACTTACAGAAAAACATTCATACAGAATTAGTATTCAATCTCTCGTTACGAGCTAGTAACGGTGACAGAGGCTACAAGTTAGCTCAAATCTTGTGAAAAAAAGTATAGGCATCCGTGCTTTTAAGCACAAATGCTTCAGTCAAATTACAAAATGTTCAGTACAGTAAAAACTCATTCTAACCGACGCCGATACAACGGATTATTTGAAAATTTGTTTAATCATTAATTTATTAATTTTCGTGCATTAAACTGAAATACACTGCCCGTAAATAATTTTCTGTGTATGATAATTGTGTGATTTCACAGATCTGACAGTTGAAACGCATGTCAATTATTGACGGGATGTGATCTTGCCTTACAATATGTTCGGTATATTTTCTCAATAAAAAAATATACATTATTATACGGTGAAAAAATAGCAATGTATTTTACTTCTACATTTTTTTTTATAAGGTATAGTTGATAGCTATTTCGGCTCACGCCATCGTCAGAGCTATGCTTAAACGAAAATTTGCTTATCTATATATAGCAGTGTAAAAAAATATACAACAATCAACTATACCTTATAAAAAAAATGTAGAACTAACGTACATTGCTATTTTTCAACATGTTATAATGGAGTTCTACCAAGTAAATGCCAATTTAATCAATATACTCTATTATATGACAAACTAACAATTACCTGTTATATCGAGGTTTTACTGTACTGTTCTACACTCTAGGACTTAGTAACTATAATAGTATGCAACGTTGAACCCTCAATTTCAACTTAAAATAAAAACATAGAGCTTTAGATATACTAACTATGCAGTAAAATATTAACTGCTTATAGAAGTTTGTGAAATATATCGTTTTTTTTTTTAAATTACGATTGATTTCAAAAATATTAATTAATTTATAATTTAATTATGAAGTATTATGAAAAAAAACTGGTAAATTTATATATACAAAATTGCTTTATATAAATAAAAAGCTCTGCATTTATTTTAGTGTATCTTTAAATATATTATTCAGCAATTTAATACTTGTCCTTGTTAATTTACCGTAACAAAGTAGTGTAATATAAAATCTGTGTTTTTATATATGTTTCTTAATATAAGCAAATAATTTTCTAACAAAAAGTCTGTACGCGAACACAGATTCACTTGTGATATTTAATACCTTATTTTTTACACTTTTTGAAACTTACTAATAAACTTAATAAATACACATACATGATGTATTCAATATGTACTATAAACAACAATATATCATTTCTAGTACATTCATATACTATTTTATATTACACAAAATACGCACTGGATAATCTTTTTTTTTGATTATGCTATCAATAATTTACGACATATTATTACATTGGTTTATAAAAAAAATTATTTCTGTGACAGTTTCATGAAGAGTTTAAACACTTGTAACCTATTTTCGATCTAGTATTGGTTATTTTTATAGTCATAAAAATTATACTGTGACTATGATCTGTGTTCACAGATACGACATTTTAAAAATAAACATAATTTTGTCTGTTTGAATCTGCCATTTTTTATCTTAGTCTAAATGAACTTAAAAGTAACTCGTCAGCGTCAAAAATACGTTAACTTAAGCCTTTAATTCCTAGCCTATTAAATAGGAAAAACTGGTCATTTTTCTACAAAAAAACATTATTTATCTTACTCAATACTTGTTACCAAACTTGATACATTTTTGGTGGCACTTCCACGATGTGGAAAAAATATACAGTATACAATATCAAAAAAATCTAGCGTAAAATTATTGACGTAATTGCCTAAATCGGATAAAGTAAGCGCATTTTAAATTAAGTAAATGTATAAAGTATCTAATAAATTTTTATTTTATATAAATTCAAGGAATTGTAGGCTATGACATTTTTTTTTCAAATCACGACTTCCTTATGAGATTAAATATGAAAAACGTACTGCTCGACTTAAATGAATTGGGTTTATTCTGCTCGGACTTAATTGTTTTAGTGTCTAATTACCACTGATAAATATGTGAATAAGACAGTAGATCTATCAAAAACAAATCTTTAGTAAATTTTTTAGAGTTAAACTTAACTGAAACTGTCACAGAAGTGCACAAAATAATAAAACATACAAGAAGAATCGTTAATTCGGTCGATTCTGGGTGAAAGATATGCAACATTTAGGTGTCCCCTTTGTTGATCATAGTATTATTTTTTCCCCCGGTATAGGTCCAAATGCCCAGAAATGTGCCACAAACAGTAAGTAATGTGAACTGACATCGTGATCGACAATTTTGCAAACCCCGTTGCAGTTGGGCTGAACGCTTTATATTATATTTTATATTGTATCAATAAAATTAACATATTTAATCACACAACAAACGAACACTTACATTAATTAATACACATAAATGTAATAATGTGAAAAAATACTGTAATCTTTGTGTCCATTTCGACAACAAATCGATGCAATAAGTTAAGCAATGTATTTTATTCTTTATGCTATTATCTTTTATGAAAAAACAATTTAACTAATTTTCATTGTATTTACAGCAATTTAAAGTAAAACTGCATTTTATATAGATTGTTTTAACACGGTGAAAAAATAGCAATATATTTTAGTTCTACAAAATTCATAAATAATAATAATTCGGCTCACGTCTTTGTCAAGATTATCGTGAGCCGAAATAGCTATCAAATATATATCTTATAAATTTTGTATAACTAAAATACATTCCTATTTTTTCACCGTGTTATAATGGAGTAAAACAACCTAGTAAAAGTCAATTCAATCAAAAGATTGTTTTAATTTAACTTCGTTATCTGTCGCTATAAACGAGTATTAAGTCTATAAAGCCATTTTTTTTAATTGTGATATTATTGCATCGAACTATGATGTCAAAATATGTTGGCACAGGAATACATCGATTACTGTTGTACAGAACACAAAACACGATACAACACATTAAATCTCTATGTCATATTAATATAATTTTATTTATGCTCAAAATATACAATTCGCTATTCCTTCGCACTATACTGTAGATGTACTATTGTTGTTAGAAATAATTTTATATTATTTTTTGAAAAATTTATGAAAAACAAACACTTTTATTTTTATATTGTATATTTCCCCAGGCAAAGACGCTTTTCTTTTTTTCCCTGTGCGAAAAACTTCCTTTTTCTATCAACTCTGCACCCCTGCTAGTATAATTTATACTGAATGAATATAAGATCAGTTTTTTACATAAACATGATATTTCCTTTTCCGTAAAAAGTGTAAAAGAAAGCCGTCCCTTTCGTGTTTTAGAAACTGTAATTAATTCATGGTTCACATCGGCTTTTCCATTCAAAATTTTGTTTTGGAAAATTTCTCCGAGTAACTTAAGCGTTTACGATAGTTTGATTTGCTACCAAACAGGTGTTTTTTATATATAATAATAAATACGAGGAAATATTAGTTTTCCATTTACCTCCGTAAATGTTAAGCATTAAAGCATATTTTAAATTGCTAACAAGTTTCGTCTTAATAATCAATTAAAGATATCGACTATAAATGTTCAACTTACGAATAAAATCTTTATTAAAGCGAGTCTCTTTTGTCCTACCAATGGCAACACCATTTTTTTCAGTTTATTATACCACTCAGCTTCTTTATTAATACAATAAAAATAAATATTTGTTTTCCTAATACACAATTGTTTCTTGAATAGCTCATTTTTCTCTGTTGGAATGTTAATTTCGACAAAGTCGTGTCTTCGGGCATAATCGTTTTAACCAGAGTAAATGTTGGTCATTTGCCAAATTCACTATCTATGCGTGGTATGCCACAAGCAAATCCTCATATTTTATTCATAGTACTTATTTATTAGATATTATTGGGAAAAATTACTTGTTTAAATGAAAATAACACTATGTTAAAAAAAATGCTTGTTTCAGCTGTCATGTTCAGAGCTGGATTTTTTGACCAACCTTTTCATTTATTTTCATACAAACATTTGTGCTGTATTATGCTTATTGTATACCCTTTCTATAAATTTGGATATATTGAAAATACTGATTATAAAATATTTAAGTAAATAATATTTTTAGTAATAAAAAAAATAGTAAAAAAATTAAATTACATTGTTCAATTTAAATTGGAAAAAAAATAGTTCACCACACCGACAGATTTGTCTTAACCTTTACAACTCCTATGTCGAGCCCGACTCGACATCGCATTGCTTACGTGTACTCCTATGTCGAATCCTACTCAACATTACATTTAAAAAATGAAATTACAATTATTTACAACCTTTTTTTCATTTCAATTACCATTTATCGATATTGCACAGGGTTTGTTTTATCTGATTGCAACATTACGTATAAGAAACCGTTAATATTATAATGGCAATAAAGCATTCAAAAAGGCAAAGTCTAAGTGCGAATGCCAGCCGTAAGCAAACAATTTTTACGTGAGCAGCTGTTCCAAAAAAAAGAAGTTCATATAATTTTCATGATTTTACTTTATTCCGTAATTTTAGATTAAGTCTGATTAAAATAAATAATTTAAATCATAGATCAGTGAACTTGAGTTCATTGCATGAGCCTAATAAATGATTGGACTGTTGCCAAGTTACATTATGCTCAATTGATCGGTTTTTGGAGACAGTTAAAAGTTTTTTTGATGCGGAACATGATGATGATAAACAATAATTATTTTCGAAATTATTATAAATATGTTTAATATTTTTTTGATTTAGAATCCTATAGCCCCCGGTTTCCCCTATTTAAAATTTGAGGCTGTATTAATAGAAACAACATATCATCGTCCACGCGTTTCACTTATTAAATTGTTTTTCAACACTCGTTTGCAATGGTATTGTGTGCGATATATCAACGATTTAAATAAGTTTTCAAACTAAAAATCTCATTGCAAAATACATACAAAAATATGTTTTAGAAATTCATTAATAAAAGATAATTGAAGCCATTTATAAAACATCGTTACACACTTAACTTCATTGGTAAATAATATTTAAAAGTGTTTTGTTTAAAAAATAATATGTATTATTTCTATCACCAATTTCATTTGGTGCAAATTTTTTCAATCATTGTCCTTTTGTCGATCCGGCCTGCGCTTTGGAGTTTGTAAGCCCCTGCTTATTTTTTAAGTTGTACTTTTATAATTGGCCAAAAATCAAGCGAACTTTTATATGCTTACTTTACTAACATTTATCATGCTGTATTTATTCAAGTATAGAGAATGCCCTTATTATATTTTCAACACTTTACTATTCGTTTTAATATCGATGTTAAACGTATAATTTTCATTACACATTTCAAGCGATTTGAGATATAATATGTTTTCCGCAGTCCGTATTCAGCCAATTGGTATTTTGAAAAACTATGAGTTTTTAATGAACCAATCACCTCCTCTAGTAATGTATTAGAATTTTTCATCACATTTAGACGTATAGATAATATGTGCAACTCAGAAAATAAACGCCAAATTATGAACTGGTTTTCTAATTCTGTTTTTGTGTCTCTTAAAATAATGATGGTCCCGTTCAAATTTCAAAGAAATCGTATTTTTAAAGCAACTCTTTTAGTTTACTAAAACATTTCTGGTTTTTAAGCTCATCAGTATCTTAAAAAATATTCCGCACGTTTGATGAAATCGTTCAAATACTACTTTGATCTTCTGCGTTGGTTTATTACTATCTGTAATGAAATGGAAAAACACAATATAATAAATTAATTATGAAACAAAAACGCATTTTTTTACACTATTCATAAATATCAAAGCTTTTTTCATGCACCTGATTATGACCGAAGCTTACTATCATTCAGCTTTTGAAAATAGTTTACTCTAAATTTGATGAAATATGTACATGTTTCGGATTCAAAACTCCGTTCCCATTGGTATTACTTATTTTCCCGAAAGTATGCACCAATATCACAGCGAAAGGTTGAATCTAAACTAATATTTCTTCATTTGAGAAGTAAACTTTTTAAAAAAAAAAACAACTCTTTATAATGTGTTTGTAATTGTCTGTGTTAGACAAACCGGAATGCAAAAAATGCTCAAAGGCCTTGCAAGAGTTGGAAAACATCGACGATGAAGCTGACCAACTGGGAATTGGATTCGTGAAGATCTACGACGAAGAACTGTCTGAAGAGTACAACCTTGGAGAATTACCCAAACTTGTCTACTACAGGCACCAAATTCCAGTCATTTACGAAGGTCAGTTATCTGTCATTAATAGTAATACAAAATTATATTGGCAAATTTTATTTCATCAAATGTTAAATAATAATCATAATGCCGTCATTATAGACCTAACATTTTGAAGTGTTAACTGTCACTGAAATATATCAATTGTTATAGTATTTTTACTGATTCGAAGACATTAGTCAGAGGTATTCCAGGAATTTCCGAAACACAAAAAAGGGCAAATCAATTTATAAAAAACATAACAACTTTTAAATAAATAAATATAAGGGATGTGTTATGCATACAATAATAATGGTAAATACGGATAAATAATCTAAAATATGTTTTTATTGTTTAAAATATTAGCCGTACATTCTTTTATTTAGATGAATGAATATTTTATCACTAAATATTTTCATGCGTTTTGGTCATTTTTACTTGATTGATTTTCCTAATTTTTGCAAAAAAAAAACTATGAAGGATAGTTATTTCGCTTTCTTTGTTTATTGATATATAAAATAAGTCACTTTTAAGATGTTAACTGTCACTTCTCGGTGGAAAAGCATACTTTTTTAAATAATAATCACAAAATGTGAAATGAATTGATAATCTGAGGTATTGATATTATAATGTATTTTGTTTGTCTTTTTTAGGTGAATTGAGCCGAGAAGAAGACGTATTGGAATGGTTGGTCGCCAACAAATCAACAGGCGACGAGGAAGATGTCATCGAAGATGTAACAGCAAAAACCCTCAACACCCTTATTGGCAATATCGACAATTTGGTTGTCTTGTTCTGTAAGATTGTTCACAATATTATTTCCTTTTTATGTACACTTGTAAAAACAACATTTAATGTTGGAAGCTTATAACAATTAACTTTTTATAAATTTTCGAATATTTCATATAAACACCTGATCATTTTTACACTTTCGGCTTAACAATTATTAATTTGACTTATTTTAATCACCTGTAATGTTTTTTTATTGTACTTTTATGCCATCAAATTTAATAAAGTAATTTATTTTTTGTTAACCTAATAAAAAGTCTTCAGTCACGTGTAGAGAAAGGCCCATAACAAATACTAACTCATAAATATTAACTGTCACTTCTTCAAAGAAAAGCTGACAACTTGAGAATTTGAAGACTGATATCTTATGATATAGTACTAAACATTGTGTTTTGTTATTTAAACCCTAGTTTCTCAACCGGTGGTCCGCGGAGTTTGTTGAACGGTCTGCGATGTGATATTATTTCGAAAAACAATCGAATTTTATGTTGTATTTTATGGATTTTTAAATTATGTTTTTTTGTTACTGTCTGTTTTATTATATAATACTTAAATATTCTTATATCAGCAACCGGTGTTGAAAAATTAATTGTTTTGAATAAAAAAACAATTATATAAATATTTAGATTTTTTTTTAATTATTACAACTTTGTACGATTCTACATGTTTTGTCGCTAACGACCCGGGTTTCGCCTTTCGGCATCTTCAGGAATTCTATCACACGGATGCAACAGAACTGACCCGAAACCCGGGTCGTTAGTAATAACATGTGGAATCGTACATAGTTGAAACGATTCAAATTTAATATTGAAATTCCATCAAGCACCTTCAGTCGATAAATTATTTATAAAGTCATAAATTTATTACTTTATTCCAATGTTGATGGTCCGAAAAACATTTTTCGATTTTTTGGTGGTCCGCGGATATGAAAAGGTTGAGAAAATATAATTTAAACTACGTCAATCAGCTGTATTTCAAGCTTGTATATTTTCGTTAATTTAAATATGTTTATATCGGCATATTCAAATTATTTAAATCGTAGTATCTTGTTTATTTGTCACCAGTTTTAAATTGGAGCATAAAATTATTCATAACAACATTTTATATTCTGACTAACAAACTAAAAAAGCGGACACTAAAATTATTTTTAGCAATCTCTCATAAAGTTGACTTGATATTATTTTGGAACTAAATATAATCATGAAACTAATATTTAAAAAAGCATTAGTCACCGGAATCGACTGACTTCGAATGACTCTTCGGCAGCTTTTGGCTAAATTTAACTTACCTACGTTTTTTGCCATGATGCAACAAATACAAACTCACGAACTGCACTGATGCGAGAACAAAATACCAAAATATACAGTCATTGTACCAAAGATCAAAAATAAACATTGATGAATACAATATGCCAATTATCTTCGGGAAAATACAGTGGCGGTATATGATTTTTGCGCCCTATGAATATTTCAAATGGGCCCATTACATATGTATGTTTATCACTATCTTGTATTTTTGAGTTTTTCAAGATTTTTCTACATTACAATCGATAATTATACCAGCATTTAAATACTTTTTGATAACTCTGAATGTGTTAAATCAAATTTAAGATTTATCAATATTTAAATTTAGCTGAGAAATAGTTAGTTATCAGTAGATTTTCCAAGGGTTAATGTTTGTGTTTTCAGGTCCTATTCTGCAATTTTTTTGTTTAAACGAAGTTAATATGGCCAACTATGTATTGTTTTAATTAACGATACAGTATGATTTTGTATAAAATATGTTGTACATGAATTACAATAAATAAATCGCCAAATATCGAATTATTTATTAAATTTGTAGATTATACACTTTTATTTAGTATCGACATCTTGGTTCAAATATATGTTACAATATTATGGGAGTGAGAAAAGGCATGTAAGCATTTAGTGCACAAAGTTTATTCATTGAAAAATAGTTCGATCCACAAATAATTGAAGAATTATAATAAAGAATTGAGATTGAACGATCACACCGGAATTAATCGAATAATGTTATGTATACGCGTTTATGTTCAAGTAAGTGAATTGAGAATGCTTGTAGTTATTGTTAATTAGACATTCGAATTATTTTGCTGTCATATTTTAATGATGATCGCCATCGTACGCATGCGCTTTAAGTTTCGCGCTTATTTCAAATAATTTGACGAGCCGTTTTTGTACTACAATAGTTATTATCTATGACTGATCGATATCATGGATTTCAATAATTGCCATATAAAATAATATCACATAACGTGGATAAATATAATGAACTGAAAGCTTAAATTTGTATCTATTATATCTTTAGATGACAGTTTATTGTAGACTGATTACGCATGCACAATTTTGAAACAACTAAGTCATTTCATGAATTGTTGCAACGGTTACCTGTTTAACCCTCCGACTGCTAACGTCTCAACTATTGAGATGGGTGATTTTTCTGTGTTGATAAAAGAAACCCAAAAATATAAAAATTAACAGTGGTTAAAACCTTCTTGTACTCGCTAAATATTGAGTAGCTGCATTGCTTGATTTGTCCTGACAAGCTCAATAAGATTGTTTCAAACCAATATTACTCAATACATTTTTGAAGTCCAGGTTTTGGATATCCTTTTAACGGTTCAGCAGAGAATGCGTTAATAAGTACGTGCTATATTTTTTGACAGATGATCACGGAGACGAGGACTCGATGGCAGTGCTCGGAGAATTGGAGAAGATCGACGACGATTGTGACAAGCATGGCATTCAATTCGTCAAGATAGACGACGATACCGCTGCCAAAAATTTCGGAATCGACTCTGTCCCCGCTATTGTCTACTTCGAAAAGGAAATTCCAAATTTATATGATGGTGAGTTTTATTTTTGGTCCGCAAAAAAATGCCGACCGCATGGCGACTAGAAACATTGTGCCAAAAAAATTAGACTAAAAAAACTCTCGATAAAAAATCTCGGATTCCTTTCAATGGTTGAATATAATTTATATGCCAAATTTTAAACGATTTTTGAAATATACATATGATATTTTGTTCGCAAAATCAACTTAAAATTGTATAATTTAGAATTGATTGCTGCTTATATACTGTTAATTTACATTTGACAAAATCATGCGATAAGCATTATGACTTATGTAAATCATAAGTACATACTGCAAGGACATAAAAGCTGTGGGCAATTGACTTAATCATCAACTGGACCATAAATTGTAATGGTCTGCCTTTTCTTAAACAGTCTAGTGCCTCATGCGCATCAATGCGTGAATAGAGTGGTCAACATATGGACCACGCACGCACGAACGCGTGAAAAACTTTGAAGTGTCAAATGGCGCAACACGCAATATTTTTAGTTGATAATCTTTCACAAACGTATAGCCATATCTATGCTTTACTGGAATAAATTAAAATAACCCTGAAAAATTGTAAAATAAACTATTGAAGTAGAAATCTGTGAAAGATGTTTAATAGGCGTATCGAGGGCTACCACAATTAATATCTGGATAGAGACATCTATTAATTGAAAAGCAAAATATTTTTTATTTGAATAAAGCGTGAATAATAAATTAAACGAAATTTTTGAAATCAATAAATTAATGCATATTGAAATAATTTAATATTTAAAATAAATGAAAAAACTATATATAAATAACTTGAAAATTTAGTAGAGCTAAATTTTTATTTTTTATTCTTCAGAACTAACGTTTTTTTTGTCTCAGGTGATATTGAAAATGAAGACGAGATCTTGGAATGGCTTGTTGACCAACTGGAAAAGGACGAAATTGAAGATGTTACTGATGAAATGCTCGACCGTCTTATCAAAGAAGGAAAAACCATGGCAGTACTGTTTTGTAAGACAATTTTACGTGCTATAAAAATAAACATTATGCGATGGCTGCAATAATTGATAATGTACAATAATTATTCCACGCTTGGTTTTAGATGACAACAATGACAGAAAATCACAGAAGGTCCTCAATGAACTGGAGAACATCGATGATGAGTGCGACACTTTGGGCATCGTATTTGTGAAAATCGACAACCCCGACGAAGCCGAAGAATATGGAATCGAAAAAATACCCTCACTCCTTTATTTCGAAAAGGGAATCCCTACTCTTTATGAAGGAAACCTGGAAGACGAAGACAAACTTTTGGTTTGGCTCAAACACCAAAGTGAAAATGATGAAATTGAAGATATCACCGATGAAATGCTGGACTTGATCATTGAGAAGATGCCATATGTTGCCGTCTTATTCTGTAAGTAGTAAGCAATCAAAATACAACACAGACACGAGATCATTTACATTGAATACAAAGATTTCCTACAAATTTATGGGATCAGTAAACAAATATTCTATGTAGCTAGAATGCTGCCTTTCTAGGTGATTTTTATTCTGAAAGAATGTATGCACAACAGGCATTGAGTCAAAGAAAACAATTTTTCATCAAAAATGATCTTAATATGATTTAAAAATTCAGTCATTATTCGTAAATGGTTCATCTTCATTGTCTCTCTAAGATTTTACAGATAACACAACTCAAATATAATTTATTCAAGATTGTTCAGCCATAATTTTCAATAAGCTAGGACCATTTGGACGTGATCAGATATCATAACTTACATAACAATATTTGTGTCATTTCAGATGATAAAGATCAAAAGAAAAGTCAAAAAGTTCTAGCCGAGCTGGAGAACATTGATGATGAGTGTGACCAGAATGACATCGCTTTTGTCAAAATCGACGATGACAAGGAAGCTAAGGAATACGGAATTGAAACTATACCCACAATCGTCTTCTTTGAGAAACGAATTCCTCATATTTATGAAGGTGACCTGATGAAAGAAGATGAGCTGTTGGGTTGGCTTCTTCATCAAAAGAGGCACAGTGAAATTCCTGAAGTCACTGACGAGATGATGGACCGATTGATTGAAACTACGTCATATTTGGCAGTTATTTTCTGTAAGGAAATTTGCACACATATTTATTTTTACTTTCAGTTTAGCTTAGTAAATTTTGAGAGATTATTATCCTTGTTAATTTTACACTATTAATCAAAGCATATGCATAAAATCTCAGTAATTTTTTGTAAAAAAATAATGACTAAATTATTTTTGTTATCATAGTTAATACTAAATTACCTGACTTGATTTTTTTGTCGTTGAATCTGTATGCTGTGATGTAATCTTTATAGAATGCAATAATAATAATGATATCAAATCACTGTTAAATGTAAAAAAATGATTTAGTATATGCAAAAACCAGAGAAAACACCTCATGTTATTTTCACATATAATTGACCCTGTATAACTAAAAGAATTAATATCCAATCCAAAAATCAATATGAATCAATTTCAAATCACCATTTTCGTTTTCAAAGCTTTCTCATTCGTATCCTGGAAGTGGATTCATTTCGCCTTTCTATATCTTGTCTATAAAGACACAGTACATGAACTTACATTATTCAACTCCGATCAAGAATCTAGAGAATAAAATCTTTCTGAATATGATAATTAGGATCCGATAATATATTTTTTAAATATATTTACAGACGATAAGGACGATAAGCAAGATATAAGGATTCTCAATGAATTGGAAAACATTGACGATGAATTGGAGAAGGAAGGCATCGTTATCGTCCGAATGGATAATGATGCAGAGGCCAAGCAATATGGTATCGATCATTTGCCTACGTTGGTGTACTTCGAAGACAAAATCCCTGCCATTTATGAAGGCGATCTCATGAATGAAGATGAAGTACTGGATTGGCTCATCAAGCAGAAAAACACAGCCACCATTGAAGAAGTTACTGATGAAATTCTTAAAGATCTTATTGAAGAACACGAGTATGTTGTTGTATATTTCAGTAAGTAAAAAATCTATTTATATTAAAGTTTATTTTTATTTAAAGTAATTACATCAAAAATATTTGTAAAAATTATGCTATCATGATACTTTGGTAGCATGAATAATGTAAATACATTTTTTTCATTGCATCTAATAAGTTTGAGTGCCAGTAAATTTTTAGATCGTATTGTGATAAAAAAAATAAGCATTGGATATTAAAAGCAATTTGTTTTTAGGCGGCAAGTGTGAAGAAGGAGAGCACTGCGACAATATTCTTGATGAGCTAGAGAATATCGATGATGAGCTTGATGAGACAGGCATCATTTTCGTAACAACTGAAGATTTGGGCATCGCAAAGAAGAACGGAATCAAAAACTTCCCTACACTTGTCTTCTTCAGAAACAAAGACCCACTTGTATACAAGGGTAATTATTTTCCTTTATTATGCACATTGTTTATTCTGCAAAGATTTATCATACAACATAGATGAGTTTATCCAGATTTTTAACCACAAGATCTGTTAGTTTTGTCATCAAATACTTACTGAAAATATTACTTCTCTATGGATTTACAAATTAATTTTTCTTATAATATTTTTCATAATCTATGAAAGCAGAAAGTAGGTTGTAAAAATTATACAGTGATAACTAAAAACATAGAATTTCACTTAAAGGAATCAATTAACAATACTTATCATGTAAATAATTATAATGGTATTGCAGGTGATATTGAGGATGAAGATGAAGTACTCTCATGGTTAACTGACGAGAATACTTTGGAAATCCCCGGAAAAATTGAGGAAGTTAACACCCGTATGCTGGAAAAGATCTTGGAGGAAAATGACCACATTGTTGTATTCTTCTGTAAGTAGTAGACATTTTCAATTGTGGCAACATCACAGAACCAAATTTCAGTCATCTATTGGTTCAATAATGTGGTAAAAAATTACAACACATTAAATATTAGTTTATTGCAATAAAAGTACTTTTTGTCTACAGTTATTAAAGTGCTTTGAACATTCACTCAAACCTTCATCTTATTAGAGGGGTGAGGGTCACAAAAGCCTAACTACAGAAATGCTTTTGTCACAAACATACATATATTACAAACACAGATGGATTTTATCTGTTTTTATTTTTGATTGCTTTTCAAATATATATATTGTTTTAGCTATATCAAATCATAAATGATAATTATAATATATGTGAGGTTGAAAAAAATAATATTCCTTTTAAAGATAATATTACTGAAATACTAGCTTTGTTTGTTGTGTTCTATGATTTTTCTAAATTATATTTATTTATGTTTGTCTCAAAACTATGTTTGTTTCGATGGGCCCCTGTGAACTTAAGACACTGAGATTATTAAGATTTTTTTTCAAATTTAATAATTCACACCACATAAGATGGGTCTTTTTCATTTTATGACAGCTAGATTTATGATATTATTTATTTGTTCCATTCAGATAAAGAAGGCGATAAGAAATCTCAAAAGATATTAATGGAATTGGAAAACATCGATGATGAGTGTGAAGAAAAAGACATTGATTTTGTTAAAACATCAGACGAGGGTATCGACAAGGAATATGACCTCAATGAGCTGCCCGCTCTGGCCTTCTACAGACACAAATTCAGGACTATTTATGATGGAGATCTCATGCATGAAGAAGCCATTTTGGATTGGGTTTTGGATCTTCACGATTCACAACCTGATGTTATTGAAATCGTTGATAGGAAAACATTGCGTGTTCTCATTAATGATGTAGAGCATTTGGCCGTATTTTTCTGTAAGCATTGCATACTTTTCAAAAATAATTGAACATTTCTATCCTAGAATTGGCATGTTTAGATACTTCAGAATATACAACATAAGTATTGCAATATAAAAAAATTGTTCTTACACATTGA
Organism: Himalopsyche japonica; assembly: GCA_028555115.1. NCBI lineage: Eukaryota > Metazoa > Arthropoda > Insecta > Trichoptera > Rhyacophilidae > Himalopsyche > Himalopsyche japonica. The sequence goes on along the minus strand of JAHFWJ010000807.1, from coordinate 1,152,851 downwards.
AAAGACAATACATGCATCTTGTATATGTATAAGCTCAAATTATTGTATATGAAATACTGTTCTTGATTCTCAGAATGCCACTCGAAACACTTTCCGCACCAACCAGGAGATAGTAATTTTAAGCTGTAAAGTGCCCCCATTGTGCGAGGCACGTTCGGTAATGTTTTGCAGCAGTGCCCTTGCTACAGATAGGCCGTATTCCGTAGTTCATTGCCTCTCACATGTGTTGTTTGTTATCTCATTTGTTCATGCTAAAGCTTCACTTACATCGAATATCAGAGTATTTTTTTGAGAGTTAATGTAGTTCATTTATTTTTGCACCAATGCTTGCGAAAAAGTGTTAGCAGTGAATAGGTTAATGTTGCTAAGGTTCATCACGTTTATTACGTGTGTATTTTGAATATTTCTCTATAGCAAATATGCCGAAATGGTCGATTACAAGGCATAATTTGATAGATATCGAAACCATCCTAAACTTGGAAAAAACACTCTACTCAAATAGAAACAGCCAATGACGAAAAATAATATCCTGACAGTCGAACTAATTCAGCTCAACTTGATTTGTGATTATCTGTTAGTTTAGGGGGTTTACTATGAAAAAAATAATTGAAATACTCTTTAAGCACATCAAAACAGTATTTTGTATTTAAAATAAACATCTTTAAGTTAAAATATGGGGAAAGAACCCTCAATGAAATATTCTCATATCACAATACCAATTTTGTCAGGTGTCTGTTGGTCCGCGAAATTTGAACAGTTGCAGTTCATTGTGGCCATCCATGAAAACAGACATTACATGGTCAATGACAATGTAGCACATCTTGTTATCACCGAAGTGTGACTAATACGTATTTTCAGCACATTTTTAAAAGATAAATTCTATTATATAATGACTTCTATAGTTGATCTTGACCGATATTGTGAAAATATTATTATGAGTAAATATCCAAAACAATGATTGTTCAAAAGAGCATAAACAAAGATGAGTGGCTAAATTCCAAAAGAGCTTCAAAAGAGAGTTAACTTCTGAAGTCATTCTTTCAGCAAAAATTTTGAAACTGTCAGTAAGATTATTATTTTTGCTGTTCTTATTAGCAGTGCTCAGATATAAGTACAATAACACTTATAAGTAAACCTATACCAATGGAAAAATCGCATTTATTACCAGTATAAGCTAGTCTGAGAGGCGCGTAAATTTATTATAAATTTTATAGAGCAATTGTGACATATATTGTTAGTCCCAGTAAACCACTTCTGTATTTGAATTATTGAAACTGTATACAATTCCGTATGTTTTGTCACTAACAACCCAGATTTCACCTTTTGACATCTTTAGGGATTTTATCACACACATGCAACAGAACTGACACACACTAAACAGTTTGCATCAGTTATGTACAAAGGGAATTAATTACAATGGAAAAACAAAGACCGTACAACTAAGGTCCAAACATGGATTTGAAATAACTTTCAAAGCTATTGTTTTCATGATGGTGTCAATTGTATAGGATAAGTTTTATCAGCACTAAATACTGTTAATGAGACTAATGAAAGGATTTCACAACAAATAATAATAAACTTTCATTCAAATGCAATTGGGTAATTTTAAACTTAGAGATACCTGCTTATTTAAAATTGGTGGATAATGATGGAATTAAACATCAGATGACATAATATAGGAATTCTCTTTATAAGATTATCAGCTCATTGAACTAATCTCACATAAGCGATACAACAATGGAGAATTGGGGAGAGTAACCTGATCATTAAGAATATAAATTGAAATTAATTAAGTCTATTTATTTCTTAAATTTTATTTTTTCATACTGTGTATAAAATTACCATAAACACTTGGCTTAAGTGTGTCCATTATAGAATTTTGGAGTTGTTTTGATTCGACACAGAATACTTTCAGAACAGCTATTGATACATGTGTTTACACAGTAATGTGTTGAATCATGCCTACTAGTAGAAATAATACAAAAAACTGAATTTCTTGACTTACGTTAACACAACATATGCCATGTCTATCTTGGTGTTTATGTATGAAAACAATTTTTAGATAGTGATGATTGCGATACATGCGCTGACATTTTGGAAGAGTTAGAAACAATTGACGATGACACTGATAAACATGGAATCCAATTTGTCAAATCGAAGGATTCAAAACTGGCCTCAGAAATAGGCATCTTCAGTTTCCCGGCACTAGTTTACTATGAAACAGGCGTTCCTATCATGTATGATGGTGAGTTGAAAAATATTTGGCAATGTTATAACTAACATATATATATTTTACATTACTAATAACGTCGTGATCATGTGATTATTTTCTCGAATGTGGAACCCTTAATATTGGTAATTCAATTATGACGTATTGAAATTTTCTTATTGAGAATTTCGATAAAATCTACTACACTTCATTTGAAGTGAATCATTTACATAATTTAGTTTTATGCTGTGATAACATCAAGCCATGGTATTAAATTACTATAAAAAAATCAACAAACAAATTACCTATGGTTGTTAAAATTAGTTAAAGTATACCTACACCTTGTTAACAAAGAATGTTCTTATTTCCTAAGTCAACAGTTTTATTATTGAGTTGTGGAATGAAAAATTGTATTTATAAAATTTCAACTTATCAATTTCCACTGTAAATATTTGATACTTGTTGATTAAAGGTGTGGTGCAATAATATTAAAATCTCACCTATTTTCATGCTTATATGTCCTTTATAATTTTTAATACACTTTCAAGTTACATGTGATCAACTTTCAAATATGGTCTATCAATATTCTGAAAAGAGTAACTTGGGGGTAAGTTGGTAAACACAAGAAAACCTTATCCAGGAGTAGATAGTTTGAAGGAAAATATTTTGTATAAATGTTGCCAACAAAAGTTAAATAAACTAGTAAAAAATAATTACATCGGTCACATCTAAGATTTTGATGCATCTTTAATCAACAAATAACAAATCACTCACCTAATTTGATTTGAAAATTATCTGCAATAAGCTGTCAAAAGCAAAAATATTTCAATGAATATTAATGAGATAATAATGGGAATTAGTCATATTTATATTATTGATAATTAAACAATACTATCCCACTGCTCCAAGGAATACCCCGTGTGTTTTAACACAGCCTTTTCATTGTTGCAGTATTAATAAATTACCTACTTGAGAATACTTTTATGTGAAAAACAGTTGTTTTTTTAATAAACATGTTTTTCCAACATGTATTTAGCACAGTTGAAGTGAAAAATAAATGAATATTGATAAAACCATTGCAAAAAGTGTATAATAAATTTGCAGTATGTACTTTATTAAAATGATTTATCTCACTGTGTTATAGGTAATCTAAAGAATGAGAAAAAAGTTCTACAATGGCTTGTTGAACAGAAAAGTAAGAATCTACATCCTTTTAAGTTTCATAGTACTGTTCCTTTATTCAAACATAAAAACGTTTAGGGTAATGAGACTAAATATATGTTTTGTGGAATACCGTAATTCAATTATTTTAATAAAACATTTAGTTTTGAAAATATAGTGCATGACACAATAATTACAAATAGATATTTTTGATGTCGCTGACCACAGCTCAACTTAAATGCTTCTGCTATTTTGCTACGTATCAATTTTATCTATAATTTTTCTTGTAAGTTTCTGTCACAGAACTGCAGCATAATCCAAGCTCATTGCATGACATATACTAATGCCAACAGGTAATGATGATAGTGACAGCCAGGATCAAGATGATGATTCAAATAGTAATGAATCTGATGATGATAGTGATGATGATGATGATGATAGTGATGAAGACAGCAGTGAAGACGGCGATGACGACAGTGATGAAGACGGTGAGGATGATGATGATGATGATGATGATGATAGTAGTAGTGAGGATAAAACAGACGACGACGATGATGATGATAGCGATGAAGACAGTAATGAAGATGATGATAGTGATGAGGATGAGGATAGTGAGGAAGACACTGCCGATAGCGATGAAACTGATGACGAGTCCGATGATACTGATTCAGACGAAGACAGCGAGGAAGACGATGATACAGACGAAAGCGAAAAAGACACTCGTAAAAATAGACGGCCAATTATTAAAAGCACAAAAAAAATTTTTACCAAAAAAAACGAATACCAAAAAAAGCCACAGCAATATATAAAAAGCAAAAAGCAAATAAAACGTCGCTCGAAAGACGATTCTGATTCGGACGACGATGAAGAAGATTTATTTGCGAATATCAAAAGTTTCTTTACAGGTAATTGAAGATCAATGAATGATGAATCCCGGTGATGTGACCCCAAAACGAATTGGCAACCGGTATCCTCAAAAGTGTCGGACGAGCGTCATCACTCGGTCACTCATATCCATCATCCGCATGCATGACCACATAACCTGTCTTCTGTGCCGCTGGCCAGAGTCGGTCTGAATTTTCCTCCTTTTATATAATGTAATCTAGTTGTCGCCTGCGGACAGTTGAACAATGTCACCGTTCGATAAGCTTTCCATTCTGCTTGCAAAATTATGTCTGATATTGTTTACTAACAACACGTATTTTCATAAAAATTAAGCAAATAATGCTTGCAAAGCAAACAGCACGGAGCATAATTTGTTTTTTCGTTGAATCGTGTGCTCGATCACACACTCTTGTGGTACGTGTTCTGACATATTGTTTACTGACTGCAGGCGATGGCTGTTTCTACATCGGACTGGGAGGAAATAAGGCCGTACCGAAACCGACTTATGAACCTTACCAGTGCTGTCCGACGAAAGTGGGCAGCGCCACCAAACTACCGAAAGCGACTCCGTCCAAAATCGGCAAACCCCTAAAGAACGTACCTGAGAAGATGTCGCCCTTCAATGTCAAAAATATCAAGTCCAACGCGGTCGCCATGAAGCCGGAGAAGGGGTCCAAAGGGAAAAAAGGTTTATTCGGGAGCGGTAATATCTGGTGGTGGTAAACATAATCCGTCATCCCGTTCAAGTTACATTGGTATCGCGACATAAATGCATTTCTCAAAAAGATACAATGAGTCCTTTTCTAAAACTTTTGGCGATATTAATCTAACCGTGCCAAACCCTGAACAATTATTGTGAACGGGGCATCAAGCGGACATGAGTGTTGGAATGCTGACGTTGATAACACCGTAGAGCGTAGAGCGACCCTTTAGTTTACCCCTTAACTCGAATGTTCGCGCCATCGGTTGCGGTTTGGTTGTCGAGCTGTATTGGTTTGTGTGGCTGACCGGGCTGAGGTGCTTTGCCGGTTATTAACAATGCATTTTATACTCTTGTGTCCCTTTGACTTCCTGCGATACTAGATCCATCACTGTACCGATCGCACACTCTACGATCCAAATGTCACCAGAGATCTTTCGAAATAAGTTAGACGTAATAAATTTATAGCATTTCTATATTATGGTTTGTCACAATTTGGTAATTTTAAAGGATTACACCTGAGCGGAAGTACATTGAGCGCTTCCACGATTTCGTCAGATGACTGAATAAATTAAAAACATGTAGATATACTTTACAATAAGATATGTATCTGATAATTTTACTGCCAATATTATCGAACAAAAAAATATTTAAATTTTTATCCAGGTATAGGAACATTAGCTCACTGAATAGTTGATAAATTTTAAATGTTGTTGAAATCTGTTATGTTTGATTACTTTTACTGTACATATAATATACTTATACGTACACTATGATATACTCGCTTATTGACAAAGTCGATCAGTCAAAAAAGAGATATCTATATAGGTTTGATTATTTCAATTAAATCTTTTATAAGAATTCTGTTGACTCAGAAAATTTTGTTGAATTCCATAGAATTCTTTTCTTATATACACCCTGTTACATTTTATTTAATGTTTCGATAGACAAAATGTAAATATCGTTTCAGAATTAGGATAAATTGTATATTAACATCTCAGAAGTAATTTTTCAATATATTTAAAGCATTAGAAACAATTGTTTTTTTCAAAATGAATAATTAATTTAACATTAATTTTCCACCAGTCGACACCTCAAGTAGACAATCAACATTATTATTAAGTACATGTAATGTAATAATTATTTTAATAAGAATAATATATTTTTACAATGAAATATAACTATAATGTGTGTGCGGCTTCATAAAGATGAAAAAACTGTTATAAGCTTTTCGAAAACGCACAGACGAATACATTATAGGAAAAGAAATAAGTATAAGAATTATAAAAAATAAAAATACAATGATTGTTTGAGACATTTTTATAAAAATAAAAATGTTAAGTTGTTTAATTCTCTTTTATCGATTTTATAAAAATTATTAAAATAATAAAATACCACGAACATGTACTGTTGATCAATAAAATGTTTCTATTACTAAAAATCATTCTCTCATTTCCATACTCACTACCATAGACACCAAAAAAGCATGTAATTTGCTAAATGAAAAATATTTCGTAATATTTTAAACGATATTAAGTTCCCATAAAGAAAATCTTCGCATGATCATCATACATTCGGTGAGTTCTTTTTTTTCTTCCTCAAAATGTCTTGTCTCTTAAAAGGATGTGGAATCAAACTTTTCATTATTATTTATTTTCTTGTAAATATTTTCTCGCTCAAGCTGAAACTAAAAATCAAATTGTAACACGTGTTAACTGTTTTAGGAAGCTTATTAGACGAAGGAAATGTTTTGGATTGGATGGTCAAACAAAAAAATGACGCTAGTATAGAAGATATCACCCGTGATCAATTATTTAAGTACATTGAAACCAAGGAGTTCTTAGCAGTTGTGTTTTGTAAGTATTTTTATTTCATTACTGCCAACACAGACAATAGTCTAAATGTCAAACAGATGCTCAGACCAATAATTATTAATTGTCCCTAGGTATGTTAGCTTGAAACATTGCCATCTGTGTGACGGTATTATAATGTAAAAAATAGTTTTTCGATAACAAAAATAACTATCAATTTCTTTAGATTCAAAACATTAGTCTTGAACAAAATTACCTTCTGGCTCAGACAAAATTATCAATATTAAAGATATGATTGCCATAACTTAAGGAAATAAATTAGTAAAAACAAATTTTTTTAGTACTTATTTCCACAATCTATATATTTTGATCAGGACCGGTTTCGATCATCGCAAGCATTATATATATATAGTATAATGCTCGCGATGAGCGAACCCGGTCCTGATCAAAAATTATATTGTGGAAATAAGTACTAAAAAAATGTGTTTTTATCATGTCTTTCCATCAAGAAGTGACAGTTAACACCTTATAAGTGATGAATGAAGCGGGTACGGCTAAACTTACTGTCTTATTTAAGAAATACAAATTAAAACAGTCTTTAGCATCTCAACATATTTGGTATAATAGAGAATGTCTTCATCTCAACATTATACAGAACTATGTGAATATCAAAATAAATTAGTGTTCTTAATGTAATTTCAACATCCGAAATCATTCATTAAAATTTTATACTATTAGATTTGTTTTGTCACACCCAAGTTTTCCTTTTTGACATGTTAGGGCATTCTAGCAGATCAAAATCAAATGTGTTCTAGAATACCTGATGAGCAAAAATTGCCGATAAAACCTAATGTTTGCAAAATGTTTTGTCAGATTTCTTTAAAGCCTAAACCACATAAAATTTTCTATACTTAGCACTGAATAAGGTTAATATTTCATTAGATAAAGAAGAAGATCCAGAAAGTCCAAGAGTATTGAGGCATATTGAATTGATTGACGATGAAGCAGCAGAGTATGGAATCAAAATAGTTCAAATGAGTGACCGTCTGATGGCCAAAAAATATGGTTTCCGTAACCCACCCGGACTCACTTACTTCCGAAAGGGTAAATACATCAACTATGACGGAGAAATTGATGATGAAGAGGAGATTCTTGACTGGCTGACCAACCCTGAAAACATGGAGTTGACTGATCACATTGAGCGGGTCAACTCCAAAATGTTTCAGAAGATAAGGCAGACTTCAGATTATGTTGCTGTATTCTTTTGTAAGTCAAAGAAACTGTTTAACATTCAATACAGCGAAATTTTTATCTGTCAATTGTAGATAACTATAAAATCACATAATTCATACTGCTAAAGAGTATTAATTGCTTTACGCTAAAGATTTTTTTATATACAACAAATTTTATTGAAGACATATATAATGTTACGTAGATGGAATAAAAACCAAGATGGTGCGATAGAAAAGATTTTATTTGCTTAGATCTTTAGAATTTTATCAAACTTATACCAGGCTATCTGGGGTAAAGATGTCTGTAGTATTTTTTTCAATGATCCTGAAATAGACACTCAGGGAACTTCTTTCTATGATTAACTCTTAAGGATTTTTGTGAGTTCCAGCCATTCTGACCGCTTCACCCAATGATGAATTTGACTAAAATTATAACCATTTTTAAGAGTTTCAACTTGTTTTATTGGAACTGAAAGTTGAAAGTAAATATTTCAAAAAATATCAAAATGATTTGTAGACTTCAAGACTAAAAATTGGAAAAGTGTTTATTTATGAGAAGACACATTTCTTTTCAGATAGTAACGATTGCAAACAATGTCCGAGGGTATTAGCTGAAATTGAGCACATCGACGACGAGGCTGACGGAGCAGGTATAAACTTCGTAAAGATTGACGACAAGCAAATGGCGAAGGACTTTGGTGTCTTCGCTTTGCCTGCAGTACTCTTCTTCAAAATGGGATCAAAGGAACCTGTCATCTATGCAGGTTAGTGTGAATTCATTTGATATTATCATCAGGTGCATTGCGTTCATAAAGTAAGTATTTTAGATGCGGATTTCTTATTGATTCTGTCATCTTTAAATGTTTTAAGAACATAATTAATTGTAAAAGAATGTATATGTATATGGATTCAGCCAAGCAGGAATCTCCTGTATAAAGCTGTGTGTATTCACTTTGATAACATTAGAAAACAAATTTTGTATGAGGTTCTGTTGCCATAAGAGCAGCAAAATTTAAGTTTTTTAGTAAAAACTTTCTGTGGCACATATGCAAGTTTAGATTAGGCAACAATGCCTTTTGCATATTATAAGAAGTAAATGTTTTACGAATGAATTCAGGTGTTCACTATGAGAATGAAGTTCAAAAATTTTAAAAATGAGTTATATCTTGCTTCCAGGTGATCTTTATGAAGAAGAGCAGATTCTCAGCTGGCTTTTGACTCAGAAAGATCCGGCAGGAGATGTCATCGAAGCACTTGAAGGAGCAGAACTTGAAAAACTCATCGCAGAATCACAATCTTTAGCGATTTACTTTTGTAAGAAATAATAAGATTGGAATGATAACATAATACTGAACTCTCTTTTCTAATTATAAATCTCTTTTTAAAGTTATGCATTAATTGAATAATCAAGCTTCAAACACTTACTTGTTTTAAACATCTTTTTAATATTCGTCATTTTGTAATAATAATGAATAATTGCCGCTTCATGTAAAATTAGAGAGACCAAACCGACTCATGAAACTCTATATCATCATAAATACTATTGGCATTTTAATGTCAAATTATTTGTAGGTTATTTCCAGTAATTTGCATTTGCATCAATATTATTGAATGATATCAATTAGTTTACATAACTGTTTTACCAAAACATTTATTCCAAATAAAGCAGTTTAGGATATGATAGATTATTTGAAAGGTTTATAGCGTTTTTATTCTCATTTTATAATATACTCATCACTGTAATTATACCATTTTTCACTGCATCGAATTCAATTTTTTTTTTAAATCAAAAATCAATCATGATCTTTTTTCAGGATCATATACTGTTTTCTTCTAAATTACATATTTTCAATGTAAAATAATTTTATTATGAAAATATTATTGTGTGATAAATCTAATCTGAAAATCGACAGACAATAAAATCAAATTCATTTCATTCAACATAAAATTTTATTTAAAACGCTACAAACTTTTCAGTAAACCCAATAATATAGTTGGAAATATTGTCAAAATTCGTGATTTGGTCTTTCCACTGTGACGAAGCTCATCTAACCGGTTTTGTTTTCTTTTATTGTTTCATTTGATTCATTTGCATTGATTGTTTAGGGAACAAAACGTTGTGTGATATGTGCAATTCGAAAGTGATGCGCAAAATGCGCGCCAAGAAAGAACACGATGCCGCGGCTCATGCTGAAGACGAAGTGCACGCAGGAGACGAGGGTACTTAACAACCCTCTCGTACTGTCGCCCTAACCCTAACCAGAAATGCCCTGCTTTCAAATTGCCTCGCTTTTCGTACAAGTTCCACCCGATAAACTTACAACCTAACCTCATCAAAAACTACCATAACAAAACCAGACAAACAGAAGAAACCATTCGATAGGTATTTAATATACACACATTTTGATTCATAAATCATAGCATTGTATTTTTCAAATCAACATAATGAAAATTTTTCCTTGTCAACCAAAATATAAACATCAATAATTTGAACAATCATATTGAGACGAACATTAAAAATCAGCAGTTCTTAGTGTACTGTTTCATTTATTAGCTTAAATATTAGAAAATAAAAGTATTCGTTAGTTTTATCTCCTAATGTCTAACTGTCGTTATTCTACATAAAATTGAGCCCATTTAAAGTTCAGATTAGAGGCCTGCACAAGCCTGGCCTTAGCCAGTGGGCCTCTGTCCAAGCTGACCCATACATTGGTCTTGAACGGCTAAAGACACTTACGACTTGGAACTAGGTCGGACTTGATTATGGAATTTATTATTCAGAAAAATATTTGAGAGAGCGTTCAGGCCATGAGCTATCCATGCATTCAGAAAACTGGTTTAAGAAAAAAATATTTGGGATTCAGGTCACGTAGCAATTGTGATATTAAGACTCGGGCCTGGGCTGGACTAAGTCTGAAGGAACCAACTTGGATAGAGAAATTATAACAAATTTTGGCCCATGCAAACTTCTAGAAACATAATAACATGGAAACTACAGAAAAAATTATAATGTACACATCACTCCTAATTCATATGTTGCAAAAGAGTAGAGAGCATATTTCAATATTTTACACATTAATAATATCCTTGACTTCAATGACAGTTTTTACTGACAAAAAAACACAGTAACCTCTTTGTGAAGACTAGCTATAAATAACCTATAATAAGACTTCATTAACACTTTGTACTTTTTAGTTTAGTGAAGCTAGAATGCATTTTTAGGCATTCTATTGTACTTTAAATATAAAATCAGTATTCCTGTAACATTACTTATACAGATGAAAATGCTTCAATCGGTAATTGTCTGTTAGTTAATTAAATGATTACTTATTTGTATGTAGTGTAGTAAAGTTAGCCTTCCGACAGGTATGCTGTTTTTTTTTTAATTTCATTTTTAAAATCCATGTTCACTGCCAATGTGGAACATACAACCTCCAAATGGAAGAATCTTAATGGAATTTGTTTTCTATAAAAAGTGATTGTTACTCAGTTGCTTAGTCACTTTTTACAGAGAGAGTAAGGAAAGTCGAAGTAGGGCTGGGACAGTACTGATGGTTAGCTAGCCACTGTCTGCCAGGTGGGAGTTTACTTTCAGACAACACCTGTGAACAGAATTGATAAATCAATTAAATAATGCAGTTAGCGCTTGATCTCAAGCCCGTGAGACCCATCACGGAATTCAACAACGTTGAATACAGCTTTAGGAATTAGCAAATACAAATATTTTGTCATTTGAGTTGTCTATATATTGTGTCAATCTACTAAGGGAAAAGTAGAAAATGTGCCACGGTTGCGAATAAAATATACAAAGACACCTTTTTTTGTAAATAAAATCAATCATCTTCTTAACACCTATCAATAAACAGATATCACATTGAGGTGGATAAGGAATTTTTAGAAAATATGATCATTTAGATTTTGTGAGAAAATAGCTTAATTCATTTTAAGCTATGAAGTCACAGCTTTAAAAAAAACTCAGTGTTATTGATTGATATGGGAGTTACATAATTGACTATTTGTGTTATATAATAAGACTGAATATTGCTGCTAATCTATTCTGCGCACAGCCAGCACCTGTTGGAAGGTTAACATAGCACCGAGTAGTGATTATTTGCCTAATGATTGGTAAAAGTATGCAATAATTATTGTTTAACATTTAATGGATATTCATTAAATAATTCCTATTATATATTTTGTAGATTCCGATGAATGTGATCAGTGCTCTGGAATTTTGGAAGAGCTTGAAAATATCGACGATGACTGCGATCGACATGGAATAAAGTTTGTTAAGACACAAGACTTTGCAATAGCTGAATCTTATGGAGTAGTTGAATTCCCAGTATTGATATACTTTGAAAATAACGTACCTAATGTATTCGAAGGTAAGAACTGTTGATTTTATTTTCACCTGTCACCTGATATAGTTGAAATTAATCGCTCATAACTCTTTGACTGTTTTCTTTTAAATCTTTGGCCGGCAATATCGGCAATTATGAAATAAAGCTACTATTGCTAAGCTACTTGTTATTTTTGGATCAACTGCTATTACAAGAACAAATATCTCCTATCATAAACCTATATAAAAATTCTTCAGCATTGAATATCACTGATGAACATTGCAAGAAATTTTGAGAATTTCAACAGCAAAATAAACACTTCAATTTACATGAAAATTGAAAGATGACAGTTCTGTTTCTCTCATAAAATCTTGAATATTAGAGAATCAATAAATATAATGTTTTGCTCGTTGAATTTGGCCCTCATCCAACAAAAATCCTGCTGCTGCTCTGTAATGTAGTTTTCACAAAAAATGGCCACCCTCTTAATGATTTTCTTCATGTGCTACCCAAATGTGCTAATATGATAGAAAATTGGTTAGGTTTTAGCATTCTTATTAAGTATTGCCAGTTTCAATATATATATATATGTATGTATGTTCAACTGCACTTATTCAAGCATTCTTTTATTTGTTAGATTTTGTGGAAATCAGAATGTGAGTGAGAGCAAGTGTTCAGTGAATGTTGACAAGCTGCCACCTGATTTATAATATTTTACTATACAATTTCTTTTTGATTATCAGGATCACTTTCTGAAGAAGAAGAGGTTTTACAATGGCTAATAACACAAAAAACCGAAGACAGAATTGAACTTATCACAAGAGTTATGTTGGAAACCATGGTAGAAGAAAGTCAATACTTGGCTGTATATTTCTGTAAGAATAAGTTTATAAGAAATCTCTTATCATATTTTGACATTAATGCCAAAGAATCAGATGTCACATTGAAAATTAGCCTTCCCAGTAAATTCCAGATCCCTACACCAGATTTCTTAATAAATACAAATAGTTCAGTGGTTTTTGAGATTCAAATCAATATTTTTGTAAGCAATAACTTAACACACATCTGTTGCATGAGCAAATTTTCAAAAGCTATCAATCAAATGAGTTTATTCATAATTATTGATATCCTATGTTTTATTTGATAGATAAACCAAATTGTAATATCTGCGACCAAATCTTGGATGGCTTGGAAAATATTGATGATGAATGTGATGTCTTTGGAATACACATGGTGAAGATACAAGACCCGCAGCTTGCTAAGCGTTACTCAATCAAAACTTTCCCAGCGATGGTTTATTTCAGGTAAAATACACTTCTTTAGCTAAATGACTTTACCCATAAACAAAAACAGAGTATGACATATTGAGTTTAATTATTAAAAATCTCTTTGAATGAGACAATACTCACACTTTATTGTCTGCGAATCAATTGCACTTTTTTTTGTTTTACTATAATATTATATATTTTTTCTTATGTTTACAAATTCAGGCTTGTGAATTGATGAAATAATTTGAATCTTCTATTTTGAAGAATATTTATTTATGCCAAATCTATTTCAGAAACTAAACAAAATTACGGCTAATCTGTCAAAAATATTTGCATCTTAATAAAAAAAATTATTAAAAATGGTATTTTTGGTATAATAATTATTTTACGAGGATTAGCTGATTGTTGCTGGGGAGGGGCGAAACTATTGTAGATATAAATACCTTCTGATAAAAAATTGATATTATTTAAATACAAGCCTCCATTCAAAAACACGCACCTGTAGCTCAGCCAACTAGTACCGGAATGCCCAAGTTCTTTAGCCAAGTAGTTAACAATAACCACTTGGCTAAAGGACCAACATATCACTAAAATGCCTACAATGTCAAATCATCATATTAAATATTACTATCTCAAAGTTTTTACATGCATTATCGTACTTACAATGAATATTTTATTAGATTTAATAGATGCTACTTACAACTTCCAATATCTCATCAGGATGATTTGTATTTTCAATTTCATCACAATGTTACCTGTATTTTGTAGGAACGGAAACCCATTACTATTTGAGGGTGATTTACAAAATGAAGAATCAATGTTGGAATGGTTGATTGATGATGATAACAGAGAACTAGCTGACGAAATCGAAGATGTCAATGATAGAATGTTGGAAAGATTAATGGACGAGTCGCCATTGCTGGTTGTCTTTTTCTGTGAGTATACTTTTCATGTATGCACAAATTCTTAAGCCTGAAAACAACAATTGAGTTATTTATAATTTATTTGCATTTATTTTTATTTCCAGTCGATGATGATTGTCCTGAATGCGACGAAATCTTGGAAGCTCTAGAACAGATAGACGGTGAAGTTGATCAATTCGGAATTGATTTTGTGAAGATTGCGAGCGCTGAAGCGAATGAAAAATACAACATCATCAATATTCCTTCTTTGGTATACTTCAGAAAACGAGTACCGATGCTCTACGATGGAGATCTTCATCAAGTCGAACCGATTTTGCAGTGGCTTACCTCTCAAGATGTGTTTGAAATCAAGAATGAAATTGAGGAAGTTAACAAGAAAATGCTGGACAAACTTTTGGATGAGAATGAATTCCTTGCAGTTTACTTTTGTAAGTATTTTTAAGCTGTGTTTTAGTACAGATTAATCTTCTTACAATTACATATTGTTCAAACAAAAATTAAATTATAATGTGAGGTTTTCTATTATTATAAGAGTTGAATACTATAAACTTTTGCTAGAAATAATGAACACATATGAACTTTTAAAAAAATACATATAACAAAAATGGATCCCAATTTTTTTTAAACTTTGAAAAGTGATAATTTTCATTACTCTTCTGTTGTATTGATTACTTCTTTCATATTCAGCAAAGTTATTTATCCGGATATATGTCAATACTTATTCAATTACCTTCCGCATGTTGAATGTCAAATGATTACCAAATCTTACACTTGGTTCTGTTTCTTTTTAAAGAGACCTTTAGGTATCTAACCAGTGATATGTTATTTTTAAGACATTTCCACAAAGAGCTTTCACCGCACAGAGTTGTGTTTGAACTATTTACAAAAATATAGTGCGCTATACTCTTACAGATGAACAGGATGTTCCAGAGAGTAAGACAGTTCTTTTCAATTTGGAGAAGATTGACGGAGAAACAGATAATCTTGATATAACTTTTGTCAAAATGGGTGACCCGAGGTATGCACGCAAATGGGGAGTCACCAAATTACCAGCCATCGTATACTTTAGGAAAAGATTCCCCAGTATCTATAGAGGTAATTATATAGATAAAAATGGTATTCTTGAATAAATAATAAATATATTTGAAACAAAAACTTTAGAGTACTAAAAAATCAACCTGAACAATGTAAAAGACATAGAGTTAACATTTTTACAATCCAGTTTGTTTTATGACAATTTAAATATTATTTGTTAATGTTATATTGGAATTATGTTATATTGACAATGGAATAAGCAAAATTTGATTCACCCACTCCATGAAGTATTTATTTTCAGTCAATGTAAAGAATAAAAATAATATTGAATATATCAGAGATCGTAATATTTTTTTTTACGTGTTACAGGAGACGTACTATCAGAAGAAGAAGTTTTGGAATGGCTGCGGAAGAATCGTTTCCGACAGCCAGAATTGAACATATTTATGTACGCTCTGATCGCGATTTCAATAGCTTTCGTAATGTACACAGCGTTCTTGATGCAGTGCTTCAAGACGCCGCCGCCCGCACCAGTCGCACATCCCAAGCAGGCGTAATCGAGTTTTGTTAAATCTTCAAGGTCAAGAAACCTTCATGTGATTTTAGTTTTATGCCATCGTTGACTGCGTCGCCTCTGACATGACGCAGCTGAAAATATTGAAAATGATAAGTGACAATGACAAAGTACACATTGATTCTGTACCTTTATCAAGTGATGGAAACGGAGGAGAAATTCTATTTGATTGCCATGTAAAATTGTCACGAATGTGGGTCCATCTGTCCAAATAAAAAGAAAATCAATGACTGCCAATCGACTTACAATTTATCAATATTATATAACACAACAAATCGTTTTCACATCCTAATTATAAATATTCGGCTGAATATATTTCCTCAGTATGTCAGTTTACAGTTAAACTATTATATATGTAAGTTTAAGCCCTTCCCCATTTTATGTTATTTCTACAAACATCATATCGACTTTGCGCTTCATTCAAATAATCTTTTACTTTTTTCACTAAGAATTGGCATCTGTTTTGTTTTGTATTCAAGCACAGGTTTTTAGATCAATTCAGTAATAAGATAGGTATAGTTCATCATACAATAATGGCGATTTATACTGAACCGTAAATTAATTACTTTGAAGTCAGCTGCGCAGGGAACAAACTTCATTTATAAAAATAATAATTTTTGATTTGCTCTCATCTTAGGTTAAGTTATTTGGATTTCCAATACAATAGAACCTAGATTAAGTTTATTTTTTCATTCATTCTAAATCTATTCATATAAATAATCATCTATGGTCACCTCACTCGGCGTGCGAATCAACGCTTTATTTCTCCTTTTCAAATCTCTAATGCAAGGGAACATTACACTTAAAATTACAATCCTCGTGTACTACCGCTGTGATTGTGATTCAATTTTACATAATTAGTTTACCGAATTTGATAACAAATCTAATCTTTGAATTTTTGTATTAAATTTAATTTATGTTATGAATGATAGAAAGAAAGGGTAATAAGTAATTTAAAAAATGTGGGAAACCTATTCTTAAGTCAGCGCTGCCAACCCACAAGAATGGTTACCGACTGCACGATAGGCAGTGGTGACATCTTAAGGGAGTAAGTAGTCAAATAATATTTTTTCCCTTTTTTAACTGCATTTTTGTATATTTCTATAATAAACCTGATTGGATAAGGTATTTATCTTTTATAAATGAATACAATAAATGGGTTTCAGTTGGCAATCTAATCTGTAATAAATACAATGAAATTAAAATTATAACAAATTGCTCATCCATTGGGGAATGATTGTCACTTATAAATTATGAATCGATTTTTGCGAATATTATTATTTTTGTAACCACCAAGTTATTTATAAAATGTAAATAAATATGTATATAAAATTTTAAAAATAAAAACACAAAAAATTAATAATACTTTTATTTATGGTACTCTATTTTATTTTTTATTATGCATTGAACCATTCAAATTCGTTATAAAAATTTCATCAAACACTATTGGTCAAAATACTAAATAAGTTCATTGAATGCCAGTCTCTAAAATTATGAGACAATTGAGTGGTGGCAGTGTTAAAACTGTTGCATACAAACTACAATAATTGCCATTTTGAAATGTAGCCCTATTCAATGATGTGTTTGAGTATTCCTTATATAGTAGGGAACAGCTAAAATACTGTGTAGAAATCCAGCCCTTGACCATCAACCGTAGAGCCATTTTTGTTTGATCGCAGACATATACCCAAATCTCATTTTGAATCAAAATAAATACACAATTGTTGTCATTACAAAAACATTTTATTACTGAAAGCAAAATGGAATAGCAATAAAATGCCAACATCTAAATATTTCAATTGAAAGAAACTTCAATTCTTCATTTTTCAAGAATAATTAGAAATATTTTTGATGAAATATCATTTAAATGTAAAACTCAAGAACATAGTAAAGACTTTGGTTATTTCCAAATATATGAAAATAAATCCGTTAATATTTTCATGAACACAATATTTGTTGAACTCATATAAAATAAATAGTATCTTTTTTATCATATTTAGATTTACATAATTGTTCAATATTTCCTTTTTTTTTAAATATTGTTGTGTATGTTTTCGGAAGCATTTTATAAATTCATAAAATGGTAAAAAATTGAATAGCTTACTAAGCAAAATCAGCTCAATAAGTTAACAATTTTAATACATTTTTGAATTGCTTTTTAAAAACTCAATTTTATAAAAAAAATAACGATATCACTTTTAATGCTAAGTAAATATTTATATAAAAAATATTGTTACATTATTTTATATCATATATATTTTTTCCCACTATCTGCGTTACTAAGGAAAATAAAAACTGTCATTGCGGCAACTTCGTTACTAATCAGTTTGTGAAGTTGTGTGTTGTTTGGTGCTTGTGAGTTCTGCTGATGAGAATTATATCAGGTAAAGTGATTTACTTTTTAATTTTTACTGTTTGTGAATTTTTAAACATAATCGCTATTGAATGTGTGAAATCTCTTTTATTTATACGGCTTGGTTTTATAATTTTTAAAAACAAGTACATAATTCTTAGTGCAAACTGATAGCGGTTGTCAAAAAGTTTTGTGTAAGATTTGAGTGGGTGCCTTTGTACTTACTTTTAACTATTATAAAAAAAACTGATAATACTAGCAATTGTTCAACGGTTTAATATCTGAAAGCATCTCTTTGTATTTTTATTGCAATTTTAATGTACACAATTTTTCATTTTCATACGAAATTAATACAAATCAACGCAATATTTTATCAATGGGATCATTTAAAGTCTACTATTTTATATCTTTCGCTCGTGTAGTACAGCTTATCTAAAGCGTGTACTTACCGTATGCTGGGTTATTTACTGCATATAAAAAAATATAACGAAATGCTGTTTCCTTAAGATTTATGAAACAGGCAATTTTGGATTGCGTTGTTGCAATTCTACGTTAGTCTTCCAATTGTTTTTTTTTCTGTGAGCTTTGTGTATTTCAAACGTCAATTAGTACGAATTTCTATAGTTTTATAACTAATGAAATTCCAAATATAATTAATATATACTTCCTGAAGATTAAAATCTGTTTAATAAATGGTTTTGAAAACTTTACTAAAAACCACAATCTTCCAATCTTCGATAAGTTCTGTTGAGTTTTTGAGATGTTCGTATAATCATCTAGAAAATGTACTCCCAGATTTTTACAATAATTTTACAAAATAACAAATATGTTTATTTCTTACTCACCTTTTTTACAAACACATTTATGTATTATAGTTCAAATGTAAATTGAGTTAAAATTTACTTATTAGACTCGATTCTTATTGGGTATCATATTGTAGGTGGGATAATAGTATTATTTCAAAATAACTCTAGGAACCTAATAAATTACTGTTTTTTTGTATAATCAATTGACATGTGAATGTAATGTATCAAAGCGATGAAATAATTTAATTGTCATTCATCGATGTTGCAATTATAGCAAAAATAGCTCAAATTATCGATGAAAGTGTTTATTTAATTGCTAAAAAATTGCCTGACCGTTTTCTGTAATGTTTGATAACTTTTTGTTATTTTATATTACAACCAAAAGTATTCACAGACGTTTCAAAAGACCGCATACGAAACTCTTGTGCAGCGTACAATAATTATATATTTTTTTAAACGAATTACATTATGAATTTAAAAATAAACATCGGCCATAATAGCAGCAAAAAATAAGATTACTGAACTTTTCACTCCAGTTATTTCTTGCCAAAATGTTGAAATATATATTGCCTAGTTCGAAATAAATACATATACAAAACATGACGAATTATAATTTTGTGTTATGGCAAGAATATTATTTTTATTCCTTTTTCAAATTTAGAGTACAAAGTAACTATGTTCCTTTCCTTGCTAACAATATTCATACAGTCATTATCTAAATCGTGATTATTATAAAAAAAAAAACAATTAACACTATGTGCTTTTGATGTTTGATATTTATAATATTTTATCAATTTTATTGAGATAGCGATAAGTAATAATATAATAGGTAGGTCTTATCATATATATTTTTTGTGAATCATACTAATTAAGAATTTATCTACAAAATTAAAATATCGAATTGATAAAGCCGACAGGTAATGTTCCGTTAATCGTGATTCGATATCTACCAACTGATTAACGATAAAACATATGGATGAGGTGAGATAATAAAATAAATTTTAATGATAATTTATAGGATTTCGCTAGTCTATGAAAAAGTATAAACGTAATACCAATTTCTTCAGTCGAAAATGCTCTTTCGTATATTTTAAATGTCGTGTGTGTAGACAGAAAAATAATAATAATTTATCTTGGATTTAAATTGCTTTCGGTAGGTACCACGCTGTATCATTCGCGAACCTAATGTATTTTCCGAAACAATGTCAGGCACTTATTTATCCATACTTTCCGTGCAAAATAAAAGTTACAACTTAACTTCTTAGTATTGCAATTTGACAATAGTTGACAATACCAATGAAATCAAAATTCCTGCACTCCAAGAACTTGTACATGAAGTACATATATTACCGTATTTCTCGATCACAAAGCGGTGCTGTAATTATGTTGCTTGTCCATAGACAGGACATTTATACAAAGAAGTTTATATACAACGTATTCTTTTTTTACGTAATACATTGGTCCCAAAAAGTTCGCGTATAAAAACATGACGCAAAAAAATCACATTTTCATTTAATTCAATAAATTATTATCAAAAATATATGAAAAAACAAAATTTGTTCTTCAAATTCGCGCAAACTATTTTTTTTTATATATACATAATTTATTTTATTTTATATATACATAATTTATTTTATTTTTTGATAACAAAAATACACTTAGAAACAAATACAAACATAATTCTATACAATTAAATGAGTTATCGCTATCGTCAGTAAATTTTTTCGAAAAAAAAAAACACGTAATGATAAGTTAATCGTGTAAAAGAAGTAACGACGCCGTCTAAAAATCGCGTAAAAAGAGGATAGGTGTACTTATATTGTCATACATCATTACTGCCTCACGATTTTAACCGCTAGGGTGAATACGACTCAAGGTATATGTTTTCCCCCGTATTTTAATGTATGCTCTGAATTTTCATCGTATCTTCAAAATTATATAGTTGAGACAATATCGCAAGTAGAAAACTGTTGGAAGTTTGTCAGCTTTTTGTCGGAAAATGAATGAATACTTTTACACGATATTTCATGAAGTTATATATGACTTTAAAGGTACAGTAGACAATACTATATGTGAAGTCGCAGACAATTGCTGTCTCAAAAGAAGAAATACAACATATCTCCACTTTGAATGCCCTTTTACGGCAATTGTATGACTTCGTTTGTAACAAACAACAAACATTTCATTGTGTTTTATGTCTGGAATTTAAAAATAATGCCGAAACGTAAAATCGCAGAAACATGATATGTTCTTTTCGGCTAGTATTTGAACAATAAAAAAGAAAATCAGTAGACCAGTTGATGACGCCGCGTGCAAATGTGATTTAATTTCTCAAATTAAATTCCAAAAACATAGAAAAGATAATAATGCATAGTTATTGACCTTTTCAAGGAAACAAAATAAAATCTTTATAAGTATATTATACTTAAAGTGATTAAAAAACAAATTAAAGGTCTTCACATGATCATCGTTATTGGCGGATTAGCTTTAATCTTTGTGGTTAGGAATGTTATAATTCAAGTTAAGTTGTTACTTTGGCATGGGATAAATCGACAGAAATGAGTGACGAGGTGGATTTGGGCGAACAAAATATTTACAGCTTAAGCTTACATAAGAAAAATTCACATGTATTAAACTACAAATAATTAGTATGAATACTTTCAAATCGAGAAGAAATCATATTTAGGTGTATTCTTACACATTTTTGAAACCGCCCAATCGAGTCTTTAAGAACCATTCAATTTATAAAACATTGATGTTAAAATTGTGCTCGATAAAAATGCTCATTTAACTGATTTTTTTTAAACACTTTGACTGCGGAAAAAATATAGCATATAGCAAACCCTTGGTAATTTCCAGCACCGTACAAGATCAGAGTGACACCTGACGTGCAGACCATAGCAAAGTCTACTGTTTATAAGAGGCTATGGCCAGGTGCATAATCAGCGTCTCTCAAGTATAGATGTTTTGATGCGTATTCCGCAGCCTACGTGTTAAGCGAAATTTTGACAACAACCAGGACAGATCTGGCTGTATTTTTATACAAAAATTATTTGTACAAAAAAAAAACTAACGCTTTTATATTTTGGAGTATCTACTATCAACACATAGTTATCTGTTGTTTTAACAGTTGAGACTCTAGCAGTTAGTGAGTATAGACTCGGGAAACTTTTACATGTGGTGGACTTTCTTTTAATTAATAACTTAAAGTCGCATTTGAGAAACTTTAATTTAAACGTAAAATTGTATTGAAAATGAAAATAACGACTTATTTAATATTTTGATTTTACCGTGAAGTCGCAGCTATTTATCTACTTATTGTTTAATGTATGCAATAAATATATAACGTAAACTATACATTTTGATTTTGTGTTAGTGTACATAGTGTACATTGTAATTTTTCCAAACTGATTAATATTCCCGCAATCGCTAATGTTATTTATGTCTAAATTTTTTCCAATTTAGCAAAGTAGTTATTACAGGATTGAGGAGTGTCCGAGATTTTAAACGACTCTATCCACTCAATTCAATTAATGTAATATTCAAAGTTAATTGATTGAAAATATACGATGGTTGGGAACCTTTTTTTTTATATCATCTCTACATTCTAGTGGACTTCAATTATATTAAATAGCATTTTTATATAAAAAAATCTTTCATGCTTATATGAGTAGGTGGCTATATTTAATGATTAATGCAATAAATTATTAAATAAAACAAATTGAAAACATTCGTTCATTCAGCTGTAACTTTTAACGCGAAATATAATTTTAAATTTGATACTTTTATGGGAACTAATAAATAATTCAACCGCGTTTTAGTCGAAAGATAATCATTGTAATAAATTTTGTATC
The DNA here is from genome assembly GCA_028555115.1 of Himalopsyche japonica. Classification (NCBI taxonomy): domain Eukaryota; kingdom Metazoa; phylum Arthropoda; class Insecta; order Trichoptera; family Rhyacophilidae; genus Himalopsyche; species Himalopsyche japonica. Next base: position 1,129,703 of record JAHFWJ010000807.1, on the reverse strand, counting down.
AATTATATGGCAGTCTGACCATCTGCAGATTAAATAAATTAACGATAATATCCGTAATATGTTAATGTATATTTCCATTTAATTATACACGAGGATATTGAAATTGCATCTAAATGTTCTGAATAACTGCCGTGGGTTTTCGTACGTATAACAAAAACCCCTGCTGTATTCTAGTTTTTTTTGAGTAGTTATAAAACGAACATTAATTTCTATATTATAACATCCGCAATTTGAAATATTTACTGCACTGTTTAAAGCAAACGTCCATTTTTAGATCCCACCTCAAACACAACAGTATTTTATGTTATGTTATATTCAGTATGAAAAAATCCTGATTTTTATTCGTTGATACTCGTCAACTTTTCGAACAGATTCTTCTATGATAAAAAATCGTATTTTTTCCGGGATATTGTTATTTTTTTGTGATTGTCACACGATAATTTGGAGAAGACTACTGACTTAATGAATAGAAAGTTACATTAAAAAAAACACTCAACACACACGTGGTTGTCCCACCTCTATCCGTCATGTACATGCAGGAGTTTTTTCACTTCGACATTCCATAACGCCATGCCGATAAAAATAAACGAATTTTATTGGCCTGATACATTACTGCACGGAATCGCTAGTATAATAATTTAATATTTTAATCATGAAAAAAATGTACTTTCAGTGATCTATTCCGCATGCAACATAAAGAGAATCATCAATAATATCTCATTCCCTCTATGATTTTGCAAAATTTTGAATTCCTCAAAGTTGGCCTTGGTTGAGGTCAAGTCAGCTTGGGTTATCGGGCCTGTGTGAGGATGAACCGCAACAAACAACTCTGCATGTTCGACATCCATCTCGAAGCAATCCAACAGTATGTGATTAGCGTCCTGGTGGTTGTGTCCTAAATTGCAAACGTGTACTGTTAAATATGACATGTCCCGTTATAAACTAGCAAGATTAGAGAAAAATATATATAAAAAAAAAAAAAACACCAACCGTCTAATAAAAACATGTTCCATTTCTAAATTCTAAAGTGAAGTGATTTTACGCGTCTATTGGTCGATTCGCATTTAACGACTATAAAATAATCTTCATTATATCGTGAAGTTAGTTAGCATAGTATTTAGAAAACTCAGTCGAAAACGATGTTAAACGAGATATATCGGTTAATACTAAATAATATTGTCGCCTCGATGGAATTCAATGTTCATACAAGTCTATTCAAAAAGTTTGCTTCTCCAATGAACAAAATATATCCAGGGAATTCTCTTACTTACTTTCCTTAGATTAAATAATAGTCAATACTACAATACACTGTACATAACGTGACATGTTTGACAATATACAGATATTAATATATCTCGGAGTGTAAATTTTAACAGAAAATCGATTTAAATGAATTTTATGACATTGAAAACAATAGTGAGTTTTTTTTGTATCAATTGCTCAAAGTGAAATTGGTTTAAACAAATAAAATGTATTGTAATTTTGTCTTAATAATTTTTAACTGTCTGTAAATTTTCTGGAATTATATATTAAAATTAATGACATTAACGTTTATATGAATGGAAGAAGTTTGTCTAAAGATCGATTTATTCCGAATTGAAGTCGACGCCACAAACAGACAAATTTTGTTTGTCCATTGGCAATTTTATCCTTCATTTTTATGTAAGCGGTCAAGCTATATAATCTCTTTTTTTCATAATGTCGTGAACCCTGCATTTGTGGCTCTGCAAACCTTGAACGTTGGCAGATTAGGTTGCTTTTACCTTTTAAGCCACGAATCGTGGGTGAATTTTTTATTTATAGCATGAAAGGCATTGTTAGGTGTGTTATCGCATTGTCTTTTTCCCAATCGTGGGTTGAACAGTCGATCGATATTATTTGCTAAATGAAACCGTACGGTTTCATCGGCGGTCGAATTCAAGAGCTATCCGTATTCGGACCAATTAACCAACTTTTATCGTGGTTACAAAAGTAAATAGTGTGATTGCATTTGATTAATTAAATTTGAAGATTGATTGCTGAAAGAAAGTCTTTAACCTATTTCCGACTGAGTTACTTCGCGGGTATTCCAGCGAAGAATATTTCAGATGTAAATTCAACAGTGCAAAAATTAGGCTGCATTTAACTAGAACTGTGGATTCGGAATAAGAGTGTGGAGTAACGGTGTTTTGGCTGCAGTGTTGGTCAATGTTTGAGTCGGGAGTCGTGAAAAACGAACGACTCCGATTTGTTTGCGATCAAAGAATATTTCAACAAACATTTTGCCTTATTGGTTGGATGATCTTTAATTTAATGCACATAAATAGGTAATGTATGAAAAAACCTGTCTATGTTTTTTAATGACTCCGCAGCCGTGATTTTTTTACAAATATAGCTAATCTACGAAAGCTTTGACACTGATAACTATAAACACGATGCAATATACCGTCTCAACAGTTGAGACGTTAGGAGACAATGTGTTAAAATGTTTCATAATGAATCTCAATCTTCGACGCCAAATTTTCTTATAAATGGCAAGTTTGTATAAAAGTAATTGTACAATATTTTTACTAGGCGGATGTCATATTTTTGTGGATTTTTTCTTTTATTTATTTATATGATATTTTTTTATATTATGGCTCGAAGTTGTTATATCTTTTCGAAATGGATTATTACTCAATCAACGCATCTATCTGCAAGGATTATGGGCCATTGCAAAATATTAACGGAGCCGTGGTATGCAGACTGTCCCCTGACTTATCATATTTACTATAAAACCCTGTGAGGATAGGCATACCCTCACTGCAGCAAATGACGAGAGAATATTTTGCTAATTACGTGTACATAAAAAAAAATTAAAACGTGGCTACTGCTACATTGCAAATTGGACATATCGATTTTTGCTTTAAAATGATTCATACGATAAATAAATGTAAACACGGTGAAAAAATGTTCGCTATGGGATAGCGTGCGATATTGGTAATCATTTCATTATGGACGAAAATTGTTTGGCTTATGATTATTGTTTTAAAATACATGTCATGTTGAATAAAACTAACACAAAAATATACATGTGATAATTAATAATTGAATATTTCGAATTCCGTTCAAATTATAAAATACCATTTGTACAAATATGTTATTTTCGGTATTGGTGAAGTATCAACAAAACAATGTTGATTTTATTACGTATTGAATATTTTATGAATGATTTATGTTGCTCCACTCAAACCGTATGGAAAGCATACAAATGCATTGTCTAGGAATGTCAATAAACGTCTATCGTGTCAACCTAGAATGAGAAGCTTGTAACTCCTCAATTGTTAATTCTAAGCTTATTACTGGTAAATGTTCCGTAAAATCAAATCTTCAAATAACATATTCTTTTTTCAAAATTTTAAATAATATTCTTCCATAATTATTGTTTCTGGCTATTTTGTTTAAAAAAATGTGGCCGAATAAATGAAATCTTTTTACGGCTACAATTCTGATTTTTTATTATTATATAACATAGATGTCATCAAAAAGTAAAATAATAACGTTTTTATGATTACTCTAACAAATAAATTTTCAGATACGATACAAGTAATTAATTTATTACATTAAGAAACACTGATATGTGTGATTAAATTAATTAATATTATGCCCAATTAAAAGAAAAATCTTACTGTTAGATTTGTTGGTATTTTCTTGCAACTTCATTTCTTTTGTAGGATAAGTGAAATAACGTAACATATCAATGTTATATTTATATATTTTAAATACAGTTCAATTATCTACAAAGCAATGTTTTTGATTTATTTCACTGTTGATTTCAGGGTGTGATGTTATAAAAATATACTTTGTTTACGATTTAGACTGTGGTATTACGGAAGTCTTTTGAAAATATTGTGAATCCGGTAAAACACGCTTGCGTGGGTTGGTTTTGTGATTGGTTTAGTTCAGCCTGGATAGACAGTGAAAACCTATCAAATCGATTTTTTTAAAATAAACCCGCGAACAGAAACTAATTTAAAAATAGCCAAATCAAGTCATCCATAAAATTTACGTATTTGTATACACTCCCTTTTTCATTTATTTGATTCATGGAATACAGTTGAACGTTGGTTTATCTTTATTTAAATCCGGTAATAGGGTATTGTTCTATGAATAATATAATAAATTAGAGTTTCATTGTAGACTCGATCCTCTTTTTGTACCGTTTAGAAATAGCACGGTTCAAATAAACGGATCGTTTTTATTATTATTTAACGCTGATTTCTTTTCTCTAACACGACTTAAAAAACTAAATATAAAAAGTAGTATGTATGGACATATTTATCAAAAAATGGAGTTTTCTTGTCGCCTTTATATTTATACGTAAATATAAGAAAAATATATAAACGACACAAATATTTAAAAAAATCTTTACGTTTTAAAATCGCTACGCATACGCTTATTGTCAAGTAATGACACCGAATGAATATATTTCTCATCAGAACTATTAATGAGGGCTTAAGCCGAAATAGCTATCAACTATATATCTTATAAATTTTGTTGAGCTAAAATACATTGCTATTTTTTCACCGTGTTATAATGGAGTTCTACAAAGTAAATGCCAATTCAATCAATAGTATATTTCTCTGTGTTAAATTCGAATTAGGTCAATAACTAGTTAAACCTATATTTTTTATGGAATGTATGTGTTTTGTGGAACCGATGAAAATATTTTTTATATGAATAATAAATATATCCAATTTAATTTTGAGTATAACAATTTCGTATTAAGAATTGAATTTTATTAACGGTTTTTTTGCACGGTGTTTGATATATCCTATATGATTACGGGTATATTCTATATTTTATAATTTTTCTTAAAATATACTGATGTAAACCTTATTTGTATTTTAACAATGTAAAATTTTACAGTTCATAAAAAGGTGTATAGTAAAGAATAGCCTACCATTGTTTATGTCGCATTATCATAGACTAATTCGAAAAGTCTGTGCTCATCACTTCCGGCATGTCTAAGATCACGTCGCTGAAGTCTTTCATCTGTCAATAATATTATGCGTATTGTTTTATCGTTGGACTTTAGTTTCAATACCGTATAATATTACAAACGGACATTACTGTATTTTAGCTGTTGTTAGGTTATAACGAAAGCATGAAACATCATAATTTCATTGTTGTTTTTATTGTTGAACTCACAATAACATATAATACCATACATATCGTATACAATCAGTTTCAACTAACTTCATGTCGTATAATATATATGCTATTTTATTTTCTTAGTCATGTTGCATTGAAAAATTAGAAGAAATGACGTAAATCAACTTAAATAACGTAGATTCGAAGAATCTGAGATAAGGGCACTAATACTCGAACGCGTGTTTTTTGCGTCATCGATGGTTTATTTGACACTCCTGGCACTAATTTAAAAACGTATGCTGCTGTTTTACACGGTAATATGTCTTTTAGTTTCGCAGCAGTTACTGCTTAAAATCCTTTTATTACCTCGGGGCAATTCCATGGGTCCATCATTAGACTCAATATTTGAAATTGAGTTTCCGCAAAAATATTTTTTATAAACGCTTTAAAAATAAATATTAGCTGAGATAAAAAAAAACTGCACTGAGTCGGAGTTGTGAAATTGTGAAAACAAGCGACTCCCGACTATTTTTTCGATTAGATGATTTAAAAAAATATCTCAATGAACACTTTGCCGGATTGGTTGATCTTTAATTTAATGCACATAAATAGAAAATGTAAGAATAAACCTCACTGAAAAATTTTGGTCGAAGTCGTGTTGGTTAATATTGAAGTCGGAGGAGTTAAAAAAAAAATTTGTGATGAATAAATACTTCGGCTTTTCGCGCAATCCAAGCAAAATATGCTGGGACTTAAGGGTTAAGTGCTTTGGGAAGAAACATGTTTGATTTAACGCGCCTTGAGATTGCTGCAATTCGTTTGCAATCAATTCACGAAGATAACTTGACAGACCTTCATGTGATGAATCTAGTCAATGGACCTACAGCCATTGTTTCGTGTGGCCGATTTTAATCTCTACTATATTTCAATGTCAGTGCTCATTTTTAGTTGGTTAGGATGTCTGTACAAATATTTGGAGTGTGAATGCTTTATGCACGCCGATCTGCAAGTCTGATGACGTCATTACACGCATTTGTCAAATCCATCTGTTTTGTTCGGTAGCGACGTGATACGAAACAAAAACAAAAATGTCGCCAGGATACACGGTTCACTGCCGACCGTGAGTATTTAACCAGTCACTCGCCGAACGGAAAATTATATTTTTTATGCAGGGGTTGTATACTCCGGACACAACGATCGTGAAGCCCCGATTCAACATAAATCGACAAATTCGGGATAATGGTGAATAGTTATTTAGTCTTCTGCGAACATAAAATGAGCTAGTTTCGGTCTTTTTTAACTATCAAGCACGGTAATATTTGTGACGATGAATAGATGCTTGTGAGTGGAATCTCAAATCTTGGACAAATACTATCATTTGCGTTTATAAACAACAAATCGTGAAAAACGATATATCGGACACTATCAATGTAGAGTTAATTAATTCTCTCTTGTTATTTGGCTGTTGGTAAAGACAACCGATGATACATATGGGAAAGCGACGAAGAACACAATATTTAGAAATCGTTTTTTATCGTTTTCGTAAGTTTTATTTGGTTTCGACGTCCAAGTGCATTATCACTTAGATACACTACAATTACCGCAAACCAATAGCATTCTTCATCACATCTGAAACATTTTTAATTGATCGGTTTTTACTTTTCAAATCACGGTCAATCATTAAAATTATAACATTTAAAACACTAAATATTTTTTTATTTTACTTGATGATAAGTTGAACATAAACAAGTAATTTTATTTCCTAAACTCAACCGATTAATATAGATTTTGAGTGCGAGATTTAAGTTTCAACTCTCTACAATATCAACAAAAAATCGTACGCCATTGTTTATAATGCCTGACATAGGAAACGGTCGTAGGAAGGAAGAAATTAACCAACAATAGTTCAGCGTGACCATGCACTCGCATAATGTTGCCCCAAGCTATAGGGAGACCTTCCATGACATCTATTAAATTCATTCTATTCGTTCAAATATAGTTATCGTATTACTAACTCACATTACAAATAAATTGACATCGTACTTATCTTGATTTTATAAGGTACCTCAATTATATGCATCTGGTGGTTTATTGTTGATTTAAATAAATCTTTTTAGTTTTAGAAATTAAACATTATCAAGATCTGGTACAGATAAACCGCCCATCGGTGAACACCGATTAATATATTCACTGAATTGATTACATAATTCAAGAAAGTCTGTAGGCAGCCAGATCTGACGGGTATTATTTGAATACATAGTATCCTTTTAAAGAATGTCTTTATTATTATTTTAAATGTTTCAAAATTAATTACCATATAACAAAATAATTAAAAATGATGGCGCGAAAATAAAATCTCGGTTTGATAGACATTCGCGCATAACTTATTCTTATTATGCTCCGCGTGTGACGTCATTTTCGCGCCAAAAAATGTCAAGCTAGAACACTAAGTTTTCGTTCAGCGTGAAGTTTTTTTTGAAGAAATTCATCAGTATAACGGAACGGATTGGCTTTTATAAGTTTGTTGTGAAACTAAAATACCTACATTTAAAAAAAAATATACTATTTTTTAAATAAACATGATTTTTTTAATATGTCGCCCTCTCTTGTGTGTCCCTTAAACGAGCCGGAAAAAAATCTGGTCTATTCAACTGAAATGACATCTAACGACTAATATTTTTAGTACCTTCATGTTTCCTTATAGTTTATTCGTTGCTTATATTTCTCTTACTTTTCATGTTGACACAATTATAAAATTATTCTATCGTTTGAATCGATTTTATTACCATATGGCAACCCTAATATAGGCATAAAAAAAACAAACATACTAACTACTGCCCACTTTATGCGGTGCATTTACTATTTTAATTATGCCTTTAGAACAATGCATTTCAATGACAACGTGTTAACCTTGTCATAGCTCAATTATTCATACAGAATAGAGAGCTCTCGTTAAATTCGCTCGAACAAAGTGTTCTAGTTTTGAATTATCTTTTAATCTAGTGTTGCCACATTGCAAGATTACAGATTCCTCATGTATTTATATTCATATCAAAATATTTTTTCTCAGGAAATATATAATAATGATTCCAAACTTCATATCTTTATGTCCTTCATTGTTTGTAGGTATGAATTTTGAAACTACAATATTAATTAGTATAATTCCGTTGGAAGTAGTAAGATGTTAATCTTAAATTTTTTTTATTTTTAGATACAAGACGTCTGTCAAATTACCATACCTCAAACAGATATTCAAATATGTGCAATGAAATCTTATATAACACGCATTTCCGTTCTAATAACTCTACAAAGGGTTCATAAATTATTCTTTTCCGTGCAAAATAAAAACAATGAAAATTGCCGATTATTTTTTTTACCAAACATTTTATTACTTTTAACTTTTATAACGCGAAACCTATATATGTTTCCATAGAATGGTTGTTCGTGTTACTCGCCTTGTACAACTCATAAATTTTAAAGCAAGGATTTTGGGAAGCCTTTCATTTCGTCGTTTGTATTATAGTTATTTCCGAATACCTTTAAAATGGGCGTGCAAAGAGTGATTCGCTTACTCTAATGATTCCTAGATCTCATTATTATATCATATCAGTGGGGGTTTAAAGACTTAGAGAATCCCAGAAGCATTTTGCAGGTGCTATTTTTCAAACAACAAAACAACTTCGCAAAATCAATCAAGTGCATTATCACGTATATTATGCATAAAGGTGTTCTTCAATATCCTATTATAAACATATCAAGGCGTTACGATGAAAGTAACATGTGTATATGGAAATGTATACAAAATCCTCCAATTAACACTGTTGTACTTGTCTATAAACGGCTCATTATTCCATACGATATAAATTGGAATGGTGAGGTAGATGGAAACTTTTGATTGGAAATATTATTCTATAATAACGTCTCATACTACTAACAAAATAGATGCTGTTTACTGTCGAAACCCGATGTAATGCCATTATAAAAAAAACATAATGCTTGATACTTCCTCCACATTATTTTCACAATTAGGCATAATGCTTATAAAACTTTGCTTTTTTGTTTTAGTGCATTTATTAAAACATCAATTCTTTGAACGTTTTACACATATCATTCTTATCAAATAAATTGATTAAATACTGACTAGCTGCATTATCAAAGAGAGTGTGTTTCATCTCCCTTCTGTTATTCATCATTTATCCGGATGGTAGACTCAGGTACTTTCGTGCGCGATTAGATACTTTGCATACCTTAAACGAAAACGTTAAGCACACTCTTATTCGTCTTCAAACCCACGAATCTTCTGTCTGTTACGCCGGCTAATCGTAAAAAATACTTTAGACTCGCCATGTGAATCGAGAATTAATAATGACGATTTGTTAATTTAATTTCAATGAGTCCACGATTTTTGTTACATTTGATAAATGGTTAAATTATAAGATAACGACGCAATTGTAGAATTTAATATCGACTTTCTCGTTCGTGATTAGGAAAATTTATGAATAATAATCAACTGTAAATCTCGCTTGGAAAGTGTTGCATAACAAATAATTATCATTAAGCTCATCCTGGTGAATTGGTATGATCGTTTCAATGCGACTAAGGTCAAATCAATATGGCTTAGTTACCAGCACGGTTGAATAAAAATAATCAATATTGGCCAGGGTTGTCACATCTATTTTTTCCGGGATTTGAAGTGTGATCGATATCGGTACTTACCTAAATTCTCCCGAAAAGATTGGAGAAAGCAGGGGGAGGCCTTCATCCAGCAGTGGATCGACCCCGGCTGATGATGATGACCTAAATTCTTAACTCTTTCTCAATGTAAGAATAAGATATTAAGTAAATGAACAACTGCCGTCTAGAAAAAAAGAAATGATTTATATTAATAGCCTTATACATATTATTTTTTTGTCAGAAATGCCAGAAAAAAAAATCATAATTCTTGGTAGCGTTCATTTGTCTGTTCATGATATTACAAAATAACGATATGGAAGACGGGTTGGATTAAAAAAACTGTAAACATGGACAATTGCTAACTGGATCAACCGAGAATTGATGGCCGAGAATTTAAGTTTCAAATATTATCGTCACCATCAAGTAATAATTTAATGTGCTTGATAATTCACTTGTCTATTTTTCTAAACACTTCGTTTTCCATATGTATGCATGTACGTTGACGCATTGTGTCTTCCACTATCGAGTACTATTCTCAGATTTTTGATTGAATTATTATTTCTTCAGATATTAATTCTACACAAAAATATCAGTAATTTTTGCTAGTCGCATTATTTTTATTAATTGTTTAATATTAAATATATGTAGATATATATATAACGGTTAATATTTAGAAATAAATATTTTTAGTTTAACTCTTTTTTGACCTTTACTGGTCGAGCATATTATAAAATAAAAATCGACATTTTCTGCTTTTAAATACGTAGCCATGTATGAATTTATAACAGAACAAGTGATATTCCTATAATTATTGAATCTCATTGAAAAAAGATCATCGTAGAAAGCGATTTCTTTACCATAACTAAATATCACTTTCGGTGAAATCTGATATCTAAAAATCATAAATAGCAAACAATCTAATATAACTTGGACCTAACGATGTATTTGTAAATTTGAAATCGATGCTGAAAATCCGAAACAAGTGAAAATTAATTAATTAATTTGTTTGTAACAACCCTAGAAGTAAAATTGCATAACATAAATTTCGACAATTTAACTTCAATAAACATATCTATGTTTCATAATTAAATGCTTAATTTAATAATCTCTATTTTTCAAACATCTCCAAAAAGTATGTGGCGCAGGAATGGATGTAATCATCGTAAATAGAGAGAGAATCACATGTAACAGACGAAAACAAAAAAATTAAAGATTCTCAAAAAATATTTGAAAGTATTGATGATTTAAAAAAAAATTAAAATATTCATTTCAAAATTCTAAAAAGGTTCACGAAATGATAAAGCTTTTTGTAGATTAATTAATAAGATTTACAATAAATTAATTTTATAAAATATCTCTCACTGTTTAAAGGTTTAATAATGTACGTATGTATACGTACTAGGCTACGTTGACCACAACATATCGATATACCACAAGACAATATTGAACGCAATACCGACTGGTGTTGAGATATCTTTTTGCGGTAAACTCGGCTAGCGGTGTTGTGATGGTGGCTACCCGAAGATGTTCGCTGGCGAAAAGTTCAACGAACTTCCTCTCGCAGAACAGCGGTAGGCATGTTGCAATGACAACAGGGTTGGCAATAATGTTTTTTTTTTCTAAATTATCTCGCTGATTACAATATAATATGTCTGGAGTCTCAATGATTACAAAATAATAATTCGGGTTTTTATTTATTGTTACATTTACACAGTGAATCCTCGATTCCGTGTTTTTCAAAAAAAAATTGTCTACCAAAACCGGTCAATAGGGATACTTAGACTGGACCATAGTATTTAGACGATATATAGAGGAAATTGATAAATAAGAGAACGGTTATTTCGGGATTATTTAACATTTTTTTATGGGCGTTTGACGGGATTATAAAAAATTAACGATCTATCCGGGAAAATGTATTATGCGAGAACGGGTGATCAGGGTTCCATTTAACATATAAATCATAAAATTTCCATTTTTATTAGTCTCATTAAAACAATTTTTTATCTTGTTATTTTTAAAAATACATATATAAGATTATTTGATAAAGCCAAGAAACAGGATGGTTTCTTGAAAACTCTTGATAATCAAAAAATAAAAATAATATATTTTTATCATACATACATTAAGCCAGTCATATTAATTCTGTCGCCCGCGGGCCACATACGGGTCACCGGGTTTTTTTTTTGTATACAGATTTTGATTGATTCTTTTTCTTGTATATAGGTCATGATTTGTCTATAAGAGTTGGTCTCAACATCAAAAATCACTATTTTTCATCATTTATGTACATTTATTTTTTATCAGCTCTCTATTTTACATTTATTGTGTAGCTTATTATATTGTTGCATCTCCCATGATTTAACAAAGACATCTATTTGAGTTGTTTAAGAAAAAATCGATACAATATTACTGTTCTTCTTTTTTGTTTTGTGTTGAATTGTAGTTATATTCATACAAAATGATTATGATAACGAAACAGTTTCTAGACAAATTTTGATAGTTATAAAATATTCTAGTCTAGTCAATATGAAATAGTGTGAATAAAAGGTACATTGTAATTGTGTACCAATTAAAACTTAGTAATGTTTTTTTATGTAATTAAAAACCGTATTGTTCATTCGGCAGTGACACCCCTGGTTGATTTAGGATATTAAGTTTATGGTCATTCGTGATTGAAATTAAACATGTGCCACTCTATCGCAGCTTATACGGTGTCATTATCGACGAGGGTAAACAATTATTCCATGTAAAGCGCTACTGTATTATTTAACTCTTTTTTTATTTTATGACGGCTGTATAAAAGCTATTTTACTAACAGCTTCTTGGAAATCTTGAGTTGATTTCAATGATTGGTTAGGTGATTACTAACCATTGATTACCGACATCGTTTTAAGTTTGACAGATCTTCCAATAGCAGCAGTGAACAGCATTTAAAGAAATTATTTCCGACGAAAATTGAAAAAACAAATCATACCGCTCAGTCTAATAGAATCGAGCGTTTAGTAACACAGGTCGTCTGATTTTCTATCAAATAATGAATATATGATTTTAACTGCTTTTAGACAGATCTTCCGCTCGATATTAAAACTAATTGTACAATATAAAAAATTGAGAGTCCGGCATTTTATGAGAAAAACGACCCAAACGCGTCCATACTTTCAGTATCAAATAAATCGAAAGTAACCCAAACAACAAAAACAAGTTTATCAACTTAAATGAGATTAATTATTTTCTCTATAATATATTTCTATTTTAACACTAACTTCGTTACTGAATATCGTGATATTCTCAATCGAGAATTTCGACTTTCAATTGATTATATTATCTGCTTGAATTTCATTATTGTCGACTCTCCGTTTGTTGGTCCATATTTATCTGCTACGGTAAATGTAAACGCAAGGCTTTGCAAGGGCTGACATTAGACCTCAGACCAGTGATATCCAACTTATTTTTGCAGTTGGCCAAATTATAATAGTATTAATATTTGGTGGGTCACACATATAAAAACTACTACCTACAATGACACATTTTCTCAATATTAATAATATATATATATTTATTTATAATTTATTAACATTATTCTGTTGACGCGCATTGTAGTTGATTTTGAAATGTTTAGATCGGCCAACTTATTGCAACACTTTGTTTTTTAATAATTTTATAGAATCTGCCATTTCTCAGACATTGATTTTAAGAATGAAAAGATATGTCAAAACTGTTCGAGATTGCGAAGATATACGTGAAATTGAAGATTTTTGTTCAATTATTTTTAGTTAATTAAATATCGCAACAAAAATTGCTATCACAGATAATTTAACATTGTTGAAATATGGACTGAAATATTAAAATGTGCTTACATTGTTTTTTTTTTAATAGAAACAAAATGTATAGAAAACTACAAAAGTAACAAACACTCTTCAATTTGAACATAGCTGCTTAAGACGTATGTTCTTCCTCCGGGCTATTTTATTTAGGAAGAAGAAGTATGCATTGCTCTATGGTTGTAAAATGATTGAATTACATTTATACTGCATATAATTTATTATCAATTTGTAGTCTTTGATGCATTTTGAATTTCAATTTATATAAAATAACGACTTCACCAATCGACTAATTTTGTCATAAAAAACGAGCTTGCATTGCTTACCGGCTGTTTCTCTCGACTCATCAAAATTGAATTTCATACACGTAAGTAATAATTAATGTTTGTCAGAGATAATTTCGGACTCTGGTTCACAGAACGGTAACTAAAATCAACTCGCAGCTGATGGCTATGCCATATGGCTTTAATTGCTTTTGTTAGATTTGAGCAGTGCACTGAATGAATTTGTGTGTTTTTTATGTTATATTTGCTAGACTGCAACGGGAAATTTGAGCTGAACTTAAATCAAAATCATTTAGTCGTATTTTAATAATATATTCGAAATTGGAATAGAATGTGTTGCCAGGCACGAAAATTATATAAAAAAGAAATCATTATATTCATCATACGTGAATGATGTATGTTTTGGTAACATATTTAAATTTTGCTAGTTGTTACACGGATCCAATTTATAATATAGACTTTACGTTTATGAAACAAATAATTTTATACGTCAATAGTTTCTATATCTTCAATTATTAGTAAAATAAGAGTTTGCAGTGATTAATTCATTGCGAACTTTTAGAGTTGTCATCATAATTTATTAATTTCATAACTGTTTTTTAAATTTGAAACAACACTCGTCGATTTCAATTATTTATTCTCAATAAATTTCAAACTAAATCTTTGCCAATTATCTTTCGGATATTTCCTTTAAAATAAGTACAAAAACTCTGAACCGTGGTTTAAAAATTGTGTAGAAACGTTATTATTTCTAACTCAAATACAGCAGACAGTTTATTGATAATGTTTGGTGAAATCAGTACGGAAAATGTGTTTTTACTATTATTATTAAAAAAAAGTTGGCAACATTAATATATATTATTTTATAGACGTTCAAAAGAAAAAAAACCTCTGTACCTTTATTCATTATTTTAATACTGACAACACATGAATTTGATAGTTCCCGCTGAAATAATGCCACTTGATATATCATTCGTTGGTTACGTACTTTTTGTGTATGTTCTTAATTCAAATATTTTGTCTATTAATTATATCTACCATAAACATACTTGAAGATCTGAACCGTGATTTGCTCTGAATGTTTATCGTGATTACTTTCTATGTTGGTAACACTTCACAGTGTTTGATTTCAAAAATAGGTGCCACCCGATGATTTGATTGCATATTCGACAGTCTAACGGTTCGGTTATTCACGGTTAGTTCAATCTTTTACTTATTGTAGAATGTCAAACTATACACTAATTGCAATTCTATTTTGAAATAAATAATTATGTAACTATTTGAAAAATAAATCAATCAGCGTAACACTGCAATTGCACTCGACACATCTTGATGTTTTGTTTTTATAGTTTTTCCTGTAAAATACATGCCAATGTCAGATAATATAATATATTTGCGATATTATAACAATATGTATAAGTCTTATTTGTATAGTATTTTAAATATGTCTTACAATATTTAAAACGCTCGAGGCTGGCGTTGAAAGTTACCTTTTGAAATGAATAATAGCATTTCTTTTAAAATAATACAATATTCATAAAAAATATTTTTTTTCAGATCGACTTAAGTATTTCAATGTTAGAACATTTATACCAGTGGTTTTTAAACTGTGTTCCACGAAACCCCGGACTTCTGCGGTACATCTCAGGGGGTTCCGAGCGAGTCGAAAAAATCAATATGTAATTTTATAAATATAGTAGCGCTAAATCAAAATGCTTGCCAATGAAGGAAAGGAAAAAACCTGCCGAAATACAGTGAAACCTTGATTCCACGTTTTTGAAGGGTCCCTAAAAAGACGAAAAATGCAAGAAAGCTTAAAATTATAATATAAAAGTAAAATCTTAAAAGAATGAACTCCTTCCTTTTAATTTCAAAAATAGAGTTTTACGAAGATTGGTAAATAGGAGAGGGTTTTGTAAAAGTTAAAAAATCTTATTTGTTGAAATAATCGAATAGTGTTTTTTCATGTGAAATTCTTTATTAAAAAAAGTCTCAATAGATTTGAGCGAACTATAATATATATTTCACCATTAATTTATTTAGTTAATATTTTAGATTTAATGTGCTCAAACTCGCTAATTGTATCGGATAGAAAGATTTATTTACCAAAACCGGTCATTCGGGATAATATTTGAGAAGGGCCAACAATATTTTGACAATAAATCGAGTAAACCGATAAACCGGAGAACGGTGAATGCGGCATTATTTTTATTGTCCTTATGGGTATTTAACGGGACTATAAAAATGATCGATCCGTCCGGGAAACGTATTATGCGAGAACAGTTGAGCGATATTCCACTGTACCATCAGATTCGACGTTTTACATAAAGTAAATATAGCACATTGATCTATTTTCAATATCATTTCAAAAAAGCTTATAATTCTAAGAGTTCCGTGAGTCGACAAACTTTGAAAACCACTGATTTGGACCGTTGAAAAACATCAACTTCCTTAGACAAAAAAATACATTAAAACTAACACGAATATTATCCGGATTATTTCAGCAAGTAAAACATTTCCTACTTTACCTGATAACCAACTAAATAAACCAAAAGTTTCCAAACGAAGTAATATAATATATAAAATGGAACATCTAGTTTGATAATACGTGATTATCCGGGGTTCAAAGATGTCAATAAATGTATTGCCTTGCTCGTTCGTAATGTTTTCTTATTAATATCGCATTTTATACCGTTACGAATTAATGTAGTAAGATGTACTGGAATTAATGCTGCGTGGTCTTACGGATAGTCTAATCTTCGTGTGGAGAAAATACAGTCAGCTTTCGTTTGTGCAGAAGAGGAAATTGCGTTTCTATGACCGACTTTCTTTACATTGAAAGCACATACTAGCATATGATAACGCGCTTCGTGATAATATCGTTAGCCGCAAATAAAAGAGAAATGTGTTGTTTTTACTGGTCATTTATATCAATAATTGTACATTTAATAAGTTAAAAATGTTTTCTATTTCAAGTTTTATAATTAAATAATCTGAGCCGGTTTCGTTTATCGCTAAAATTATCAACTGTCACAGTTCGAAGTATAGCACACCCAGTAATATGCATTGAAAATTAATAATCAACTGGTATATTAAATGAAACGTTTAAGAACTAAGACAAGTATTTAAAGGTCATCATGCAAAAAATGCTTAATTAAATTGCTTACAAATCAAGCGTTAAAGATTTCTTAGAAATAAATTACTTTGAATCTGCAATTTAAAAATAATTCAAAATAACAATCCATTATGCAATTAAATATACTTTATGGGTTTAGAAATAAATCTGAAATATACATAAACATTTCTTTTTCAATTTGACTATCGTAGTTCACATACTTGGTCCCACTATTCCATAGGTGGCGAACCTTTTTGAGCCTAAGTGCCAATTTTTTTTTCAATATATTATAATATGACGCGTGCCGCATGCCATGAAAACAAAAAAAAAATGCATCAAACGTTTGTGTAACTTCAGATTTTTAATGTCATAAATATTACATCTACTCATAAAAGACTAAATTTAAAAAAAATGTAAATCCTTTAATACTTCATTATAAATGAGATTGTTGATGTTGATGCTAGATGCCAAATGTTTTGTATCGAATTCATAGTTGGTATATTTTAATAGAGTACAAGAAGTACTACTATCGTCTTTTAGTCTACTTCTTATATCTGATTTAGTTAAGTTCATTGAACAAAATAATGATCAATAAGAAAACGTCTATGAAAAGTTTATTAAAATGTCCATTGCTATTTTTTAAGACAAGAGACATTCTAACATATAGACTAGCGTATATGTTCAATATTTTGCATAAAACAATGTCTTGAAATATAAAGGTTCGCGTAAATGTTGCGTATTAGACTGACAAGATAAATTAACGCAATACAATTTACGCCTCCGTAGAAATCTCGACTTTTCTGTATTCTGACATAAATACGTAATTAAATCTGGTTAAGCGTAAGGCATACAATTATTATGTTAAGAAATTCTATTCTAGATTATATGATGTCATTTTGTGGCTTGAAATGTTTGCAAAATGAAAAGGTATTCGTTACATACTAGATACTGTACCTTTGGGAAACGAGTTTCAGGAAAGAAATATTCTATGATATCGACTGAAGGTTCTTGATAGAAATTCAATATCTCAATATCAAATTTGAATTGTTACAATTTTGTACGATTCCACATGTTTTGTTACTAACGACCCGGGTTTCGCCGTGACTGTCAGTTCTGTTGCATCTATGTGATAGAATGCCCGAAGATACCGAAAGGCGAAACCCGGGTCGTTAGTGAAAAAACATGTGGAATCGTACAAAATTGTAACAATCCAAAAAAAGAAATATTCATATATTTTTGATAAAGATACAAATTTATTGAAAGTTGACATCGGTATGCATTAATTGATCATCTCGGTTAATTAGCTTGTGCGAACTGATGTGTTCAATCTTCTTTTTTTTTGAGTTGTCATTGATATGAATTCCTTGTTATTAGAAAAAGGTAGAACTTCCCTGTCTAGGGAGAATAGTCATGGAAAGAACTTGAATATTAAATTAAAAATGTTCGATTGTATTCGGTCGGATTTTGACATATTTCACGTGGATTAAACAGAGACTTAAGACGAATATTTTTTCAAAATTAATTGAGATTTTGTATGATGTTACTCGGTTGACTGCTTTACCAATGGCCAATTATTTTAGGTAATTAAAGCGAAATTATAATAATTGATAATTTTTGTAGTGTAAATGTATAAAATAAATAAATGATCGCCGCAATTATATTCTAAAAATTATTCAAATAGAAGAAAAGTAATTTAACATAAAAAACGCAGATAAAATCATAAGCACCTGAAAATTCAAATAGTATACATGAAAACACTTCATTAAAATATTGCTAATTAATATTTTGAATGGATTCGATGGTGACTTACTTAATGGAAATATTATTGTTTAATTCTAAATCATTTCTCATGTACTGTAACGTGGAATTTCCACGCCATTCTTCATTTTTGAGTTAAGAATTAAGTTCACTGTTTACCTTAGCAATGAATGACCTTACGACACAGTTAGTCAGAATATGCTTCCTAAAGATGCGAAACACGTGCCATACTTTTTCATTTTCACTTTTTGTATTAGCGTTAATTTATTACGTGCGGATGTCATTCAAAATTTTTTTTATTGTTATTATTATAACTATTTAGTTACTGTTTGAAATTAAAAAATATATATATTTTATCATTTTGTTGGTTGTTTCATAAGATTTTTTTTCCTTTGGGAAGCATCAAGATAGAGTTTAATATAGGCACATACGGTAACTGATGTAATCTGTAATTTTACTGTCGATAAAAAGGAGTGTTCATTATCATTGTCGGATAAGACGTCGCAATGTGTTACAATGCACCCATTAAACGCATTTTTTCGAATGCTATTCATAATAATACAAATTATTATGATCGAGCCCAGATAATCAACAATTCAAAAGAGAATTGTATATGAAATATATTTTCTTTTGTCAGCGTGAGTGAGAATCGTCCCAATTTTATTTGTCAGATTTGAATAAAGTTTAACTTTTGAATTATTACAGCATATCTGAATGGAAAAACAAAAATATAAAACAATAGGTGTATACTAGGTTTAGCTTGCAAACTGGTAATCAGTTCATTAAACTACCTATGGAAGCTGTGTCAAAAAAACCTTCGACTTAATAATTGTGTTAATTTTTTTTCTCTACTTCTGCAGAAAAGATCTTCCAGAAGAATAGGAAATAATGGTTTTTTACTAGAGAATTCACTGCGTTACTTATCATTTTTTATAAAACGTATCTTCACTTCAAATTTTGTAAAATTCTTCTAGTCATTTTTATTAAGTCAATAAATAGTCTTAAAAGTTAATTCAGTTGTATGTTTGAATCCTAGTCTTAGGGTCTATTTTTTCTTTTGTTATTAATTCTTCTTGCATCTAACCATTGCTAGCTGTTGTGCGTATGTTGCGGACACCGTGTCCAAGTGGTTAATGTGGCTCACCTAGAACTCGCCCAGCTCTTGGGCTATGTATGCGGTTCCCGAGATAAGTAACATATGACGGTCCAAAATGGATTTTCGTTGACACTTGTTCGAAAGTTGACGAATATCCTTATAATCATAATTGCTTCTTTTCAAAATCATTTTCGATTTAATCAATGCAATAATCGATTGCACACTACATGGTTTTTGCTTTAGCACGTAAGTATTATGAGATGTTAAATTATCTTTAGACTTGATAGATAAAATTATCTAATCCTCTGAGATAATCTTTAAAGATATTTATACCGCTATTAAAGGTTATTAGAATTTATTACCAAGATACCTAATTTTTAATCTGATATTTATAAAGTAATGAGTAATACTATCCTTGGTAAGTCTTTCAATAGGGGGCGCTCATTTTTTTATGTTGTAGCAGCCGTTTTGTTAAAGTGATGTCTGTCAATTTTATTGTCGATTATTTACTTGAATAAGGTAAATCACCATGGAAGGGTTAAGCGTCGAACAACGTATGAAAATTATCAAAATGGATGGACACTCTGCACAAGCGATTTGAGGGTATGAAACTGGCCACTGAGATCGTGCAACTTGACGCTTTTAAACTTTTTCCATTGGGTCTATCTTTTGCCATAATTCTTTGCTAATAAACCGAAAATAATTGACGCCTTCAACTTCAACATTACAAACGCCATTCAACAAATTCAGCCAAATTTATGCGACATTGTCATTGAAAATTGGACCTCCTGAATACGTGCCACTAAGCAATCGAGGCGAAAATTTGAACGACATTTTATTCCACACTTAGTGCCATAAAATATACTTTCAAATGAAATAATATTTTTATTTTCTTTTACACAAATTTCGAGCGTCCATATTGAAAGACATTTTATTTATTATTTGAGTCTTTTCGTTTTATTTTTTATACACTTATCAAATTACTGAATAAGTAACAAACTAATATGTTGTGATGCCAGATTGTTTTATTTTGTATTTATTACTAAGTCAGTAAATAAGCCGTATTTAGTTGATGAGTTTATAATGCTCGCGATGAAAAAAACCGGTCCTGATCATAAAATGTATTATGGAAATACATACTAAAAATGTGTTTATATTATTTAAAATGTCATACCTGTCCATCAATAAGTATTAGTTAACACGTTAAAAGTGAAAACAATAATCATATGTCATAATGGCCTGCGGTAGATATGTGTTTTTTTTCTATAACTATCCAATGAATTTGATCATATTTTTTATTATTTTCCGTTTGTCAAGTATAATTTCGATCATGTTTTACGCCCAGTCATTATCATAAGATGGACAATTGACACATTGAAGATAAGAGTTAAACAGAAATCATTTATGACAAAAGCCGGCAATAGACTCTTGCGTGATTATGTGGTTTAGATGCTAAAGACAACTGTGAAAATTAGGGATTTAAATACACCCTTTTTCATTATATAACACACAAAGTTCTCGTCATAGCCAGTTTTAGAGCGGAGCGTCTAAAACCGGATATTTGGTGAAATTTTTGGCGCTTGGCAATAAGTTAGCGAGCCCAATTGTCTGGCCTTTGGTTATTGATTATAGTTATGTCAGTTTGCAGTCCTTGTATGACCTATCGCATCCATATATTTTTAGACTCATAAAGTCAAAAACTGACATTTTAAGTCAATGACGCAAAAGATAATTAATTTCATTGGTAAAAAAATTTCAAAAGTTTAAATAAATACTACGAATTATCTAATTAATGTCACTATTACACAAAAAACTACTACATTGTCCCTATTAGTATATTTTATTTTATACATACATTTAAATTTTTTAATTCAATTCTTTAGAATGACATTTTTTGACTTCGTTTAAAACTATAAATGTGATTTCTAAAATTGTGTTACTATATATTACTTTGTACTTTAAAACTCGAACGCTTGCAGCGTTAATTATCTAAACTAAAAGCTGAGTTAAGAATACCGTATCAATATTTATGACTTTATTATTCAAACAAGAAAATCTTTATTGTACACTAAAGTGAAACATTATCATTTTTTGACACTGATAAATATTTTTAAACTAGCCTAAAGACCTTCTCGAATACTACTTTTTTAACAATTTGCCTACTGAACCGCGTAAAGAATAATTCAACAACGAATACTTCAAATAATAAATAAGCAGTGAGTGTTGGGAAAAATGAGATTTTCAGAACAAATCAAATATTTTAAAACAAAAATTAGTTTGCAAGCGAAAGTTTGGACAATGTTCTATATAAAATTATCAAGTATATATACGTGAACGAAGTCAGTGTCTTATGTTTACATAATTTCGATGGAGTATTCATAGCACTGCTCTATAGCAGTGCTCTGCAACCTTTTGTTTTCCACGGCACACCAACGCATTTTTACAAAATTTCGCGGCACGCTATAAATTAATATTTACAACAAAAAAACGGAATATGCTACATCGACGCATTTGTTAAAATTCATTTTTCTGCATTGTTTACTTTATTTACGTACAATTTTGTTTCTTATAAATTAACGTTTTATATTGAAGATCGTGTGTATATTATTTATGTACTTATGACATACAATTCCGATATAATTCATAAAATACTTTATTGTGTAGACGAATTATATGATTTTTCTTCTGTTAGAAGAATGCGTTGCGGCACGCCAAGCATCTTCTGGTGGTACACCAGTTGCGAAACACTGCTCTACAGTATCAAATTTGAAGAATTTCAGTTTTTTTACTGCATATTATTTTTTTATGAGATTACTGATTAAAATTGATATATTTATAATTTCAAATTCCTTTTTAAATTCCTTATTTACATTCATCCTGATTTCGATATGTTTTTTTTTACTTCTATACCATATAAACTATTGTTTGTTTATAATGTACTAAATCTGTGATAGCGATAAGGTTTTTGTGTTACAGGTATTTCAACTCACTATTTTCTTGATCATTTCGCAATCAAAGTATTGTTTTATAAATATTTTATTTACACATTTTGAAAAGTGTTAAATCACACTGAATAAATTCTAATAGTTGTTTTCTCGAGATCAACAAGAGGAAAATATACATCCAAATATGAAATCTAAAATACAAAATTTTCTCGAAAACTTGATTATTAGACCAAAGATAAAAATATGTTGTACATATTATTTCAATACCAATATTTTATCAATATTGTGTAATGAATACTTATTTTTTTCTTTTAATATAAAACTGATATATACTAGCTACTCTATATGTAATCAGAAAATACGGTACATCGATTAAATATCATATTGATTGAATTGGCATTCACATTCGTCAGAACTATACCATATAAGAGTTCTGCGGATGGCGTGAGCCGAAATAGCTATCAACAAAATTTTTTAAAAATAATTTTGTAGAACTAAAATACATTGCTATTTTTTTCACCGTGTGATTAAATATCACTTTTTCAGTTATTTTCGGCGTAATTATTTTATTTGACTATAATTTATACTGCTTTCAAAATGTTTTTAATGAAAGAAAAATTTATATAGGATTACTTAATTCAAAGTTCTAACATTCTTTACCCGTAACCTGCTGAGCTAAGTAAAGAATATTCTAAAACCAATTATTAAAAAAAAAAAAAAAACAGTAGTTTTCGTGTTAATTAAACTTAGCTCTTTTACAAAAGTTTTGATCCGTTTGTCACAATTACGTTTTGAATTATCAATTATCAACACACTGTATCAGTCAACTCACCAGTTGAAACTTTAGCATTCAAAGGGTAAAGTCATCTCTATCGAAAGCAATTGTTGTATAATTTTCTGTAGAAGCGGTCGTTTTAGCACTTGTTTACTCTCTTAAATCAGTAACATCACCAATTTACATAGTATGCATAATTGAACTCATATCTGCTTGTTAAATTAATCGATAGTAACGAACTTTTGTCTTGCATTGTATTCGGTACCGAGGTGGGCAAATGTGTCTCTTGCTGACCGTGTGCGTCGACGGGAAAAGGTGATAGATAGCACGCGTCGAACCTGGTGTACCTTGAATTTTTCAACGTTGAACACCACTGAATCAAAGTGATATATCACAATATTGGTACATAATTCAATAAGTATTTTTTTTTGTGGCAATCATTCAATTTAAACTTTCCTTGGTAATTTGCTTCCATTTTCAATGGAAACAATTTTATTGTTAACTGCTTCAATTCAATTCTTTAGTTGCCTGTGTGAACTCTTTTTGAATATGTCCGTACTTGCATTTTCATTGTTCTGACAGTAAAAACAAACAATAGCTCAAATTATTATGAGGGAAAAACGTTGTGTAAGCTATTAGCTGTAATTGTTATTTTGCCACTGAGAATTGCCTCTTGCATAAGAGATCGCCTCTGAATTACAATGACGTTGTTGTGATTTTGATGTATCTTTGACGTAAACGTTTTTGTTAATACTGCACGACGCGTACGTAAATATGAAATTGTGATTATTAAGATCTTACAAGACTCGTCGTATGTGGTCTTACGATAAATTGAATTAACGTTAAGTAGAGTAGCGGCTGACATATTAAGCCAGGTCCATCAGGCAGGCAAACATGAAAGTCTCATACTTACTATACTACGATATCCTCTGTCAATAGTTTCACACACAGACGATTCCACGCGTGATCGCGGATATCGTGTGTTTTTAAACGAGAAAGGATTTGCTTGACAACAAATTGTCGTTTTGAGAATTACGAACTATCTAATCTCGCCTAAGCTGGCTGATGTGGAAGATATGAATGCCCGTTCGAGTGTATCTCAAGAAACTTTGCAAAGAATAACAATCCTTGATCTAGATAATTAAGAATACATAGCTAATCGCTCTCGTTAATCCCCACTCTGAGGACCAGCTAAGCGAAAAGGGATGTAAACATTATGTATTATATATTCATTCCTTTGGACAAAATATTAATCGATTTTAAAAATGATATTGTCCGTATGGGGACTCAAACCTGTGGACACTGCAAAAGAAGAGAACTTTGACTATGTGTAAATCTAGATATAATAAATCCTTGTCCGCTCCCAATGTGAAGCATATGGCACGCTAAAAGTCGATTAAAAAAACGCGTACTGTGATTTGAACCCTTGAAGTCCGTCACGAAAATCAACGTGAAGTTGACCGCTGCACCACGGATCCGATACTTATAAACCCGGATTGTTATTTAATAAAATTCGTGCACGACCAATCAATTTTACAGTTACCTCATGTATCAGTAACTTGCAGTTTCGATAGAAAAAGAGGATATAGTTTTTTTTCGTAACTATTCTTGTAGTAGCATAGTTTTACGCGTAATAACAATTAGTTTTACCGATTCAAGAGGTAGGTAGGTATTTACGTTATCATGAGCTTTGTTTATCTCAAGATATGCTATCATTATCGCACTTCGGAGAACATTGGAATGTATAGCTAAACCCAACTCCGTTTCACTGATTCGTCATACACACGAAAACTCATTTTCGTACAAAATAATATATTTCCTAGAATTAAACAGATGTTTCCAAACTTTGCCTTTTTTGTTTAACTATTTTTCAATTCTCATTCATTTTATTTGTGCAAACATAAAAACCGCACACTATGTTATAGTATACACATCCAATATACGTAATACCTCTGGCGAAAATTCCAAAACACAAATAATAAACCACATCAACTATTATATATGCGAACTTACCTCACTCGACAACAATATTTATTGACAGTGAAAATAAAATTGTATGGGAAAAGTGGTGAAATACTATTGGGTGCTAATGCGTTAACGAACAGTTCGGATTGCGAACAAATCGGACAACGGAACACCACGAATACACTTATTCTATATGTAAAACTAATCGACTTTCGTATGATCAGATAACGAACAATTCGGATTGCGAACATAGTCATGGAACGGAGTATGTTCGTTAACCGATCACCCACTGTACAATATACAGTTTGTACATTTATAATATTGGACTGAACCGTCCCAACTGTATTCTTGTCATTTAACCTTTTAACTGCTGGGCCGCATATTTGATATTTCAAGACTGAATCTTTTAAAAATTAATTCAATGTTGTTGATGTATTTTTTTTTTTAAATTTAATTTGACACTTTTTACATTGTTAATATTATAATAGTTTTAAGTATCAACTATCAAAAGTTTTCAATTTCAATATTAATTCTTCAGCTGGGGTATTAGACAAATGTTTATCACATATAGATAAATGTGGATAAAAACATATTTATCCATATTTGTTAAAGTATTTATAAATGTTTACGATCTCTTGCACGTGGAAGTTATAAAAATTATATGTTTTCCGTTACTCATATTACGGTTTCTATATATATTATCTTGTAACAAAACTAGCGGTTTTACGGAGAATTCAAACGACTGTTTGTCAACTTCTGAATAAAAAATAACGGGTTTCACATGATATTGTTTAAAAACCATACCGTGCTAAATGCCTGTACGATTTATTTCATAAAAATTATGCTATAAAGACTTGCATTGCTACTGTAAGATTGCAACACAGTGATAAACAAAAAAACAGGTTTACTTTTTAGTGTACTCGCTATTTACAAAATTACAGTTTTCTGCTTTCAATATATAGTACACAGTGCAAATTATTATTTATACATAGTTACTACAGTGATACGCAACAATTCCTACTTTAAGATTAATGCGTCCGTGAGGATCTAATACACTAATACAATAAATCAACACACGAAATTGTTTCGAATCCATTATTCTGAGAATATCAAGACGAGCGTCACTTAAATCACAGTAACTCATGGACCAAACATCAGAATGTCATGAAATTTTGACAGGTATCTTTTGAAGGTTGGTACTTATGAAAAATCATACGGAACTTTTGTTGGCAGCGCCATCTATGTGTCAGTCCCGGGACTTATTGATCCACGTGTTATCTACCTGAACTAAAATACATTGCTATTTTTTCACCGTGTTATAATGGAGTTCTACCAAGTGAATGTCAATTCAATCAATCTATCTACCTCTTATCAGTTTGACAGTTAATAGCCGGTTCGTAACGTAGATGGAAAACCTATTGATTTTATAATCCCGGAATCGAAAAATCGTGCCGCAATTGGTATCCGATAAACCTTGGGATTTTCTCAATGAATTCCTTATACAGTGGAACCTCGATCAACCGTTCTCGTATAATGCGTTTTCCCGGATGGAACGTTTATTTTTTATAGTCCCGTCAAACTCCCATAAGAACAATGTTAAATAATCCCGCATTAACCGTTTCCCGATTCCCCGATTTCCTAGATGAACCGACTAAATATTTTGGTCCCGTCACACATATTATCCCGATTGACCGTTTTTATTGCATATTTCTCCGTATCTCGGAAAGGAAGTTTGACACAGCCGAGTGCAGGTGTTATGTTTAGACACGCTGGAATCCGCTGTACATTTTAGACATAACGCATGTGCTATTTTTTGGGTTGAAATCTACCACACGCGTATTATTGTTTATGATGCAAATATAGAGTTGTTTAAAATTCATGGTAATAATGATTCCTGTACATACAAACTTGTAGTCACAAGTTTAGTAACAAGTCTTTGTTCCGATTAAAGTACCAAATAACAAATAAGCAAACGAACATAAAGGACTTTTTTAAAAAATAAATTTTATATACAGTATGTACAAGTAACTAATAAATAAATATTTTTTACGATTTTACTTGTTTATTATTATTTGAAGCTTTCCCGCATTAACCGTTTCCCGCAATTACCGTTATTTTTTCAGGGTCCCTTGGAAAACGTAAAATCGAGGTTTCACTGTATTGACTTATTTCATAGCAGTATAAAATGTGTACCAAATCTTGCGTAAAGACATTTTGCATAACGGTTATGTTTTATGTCGTACAGTCTGAGTCATAACCGGCTATGATATTGATCCAATGCGGAATAAAGGTGAAGGTTTCTTTGCACTTTTAGCCGTTCCCTCTCACCACACGTAATACAGTACAGTGTTTCTCAATATTTTTATACCTGTGGACCGGTAGCAAAAATATTAAAAAAAAAACTATTTTTATATATTTAGAAAATTCGATTCTCTTTTTGTTTTCTAAATAACCACTATGCAAAAAAGATGAGCTGTACATCAAAAAAATATCAGAACGTAATTGTAGAAGTAATACAAAAATGATGGATAGCTTCTTTTCAGATACATTTATTTATCAATGACGATTTATCTACAAATGTATCTTGAATAAAATTTTCAGACCTTATACTGTAGTTTTTTGATTTCGCTATTATGATGGAATTGAACATGTGTATATATAATTCGCGATATCGACACGACCCAGTTGAGTTCATAACCTTTATTAAACGAGCAATTATACCTCATTAATTTTCTCTTACTGTATCCATTACCTAATGTTAGTTCAGTTAGTCGACAAGCTGAAAAATTTAATGCTTAAAAAATAGGTCATTTGCTATTTCATTCCACCATAACCCATTCATTCAAAAAATTGTATTAAATTTAATGCTAGTTGATTATTGTGACAGCCTCTAATTACAAATTCATTAGGCTGTTTTGGTTACGTGATTATCTTTTCTGTATTTGAATTTCATTTTAATGAAATCATAACTTATATAAATTATTTCAAATATATTGAAATCCTAGCCTTGAGGCGTAAAGGATACCAAAAGGCTAAGCCCGGCTTAATGAGTGACAAAACTGTGTACAAAAAATATAAATGTTAATGTTTTTTTTTATCATTTAATTTTAGATTTTTAAATCGTGTTAAACTAAAAAAAGTTTTTTGGACCGTGTTATTTCAAAACCGCTTAAAATAGGAAAGGAGTTTATTGCCCATACTATAGCAGTCGGATTTCAACTGGAAAGAATATATGGCATGATAGTATTGTTATAAATTAATATGTATATCTAAATTCATGTTGTGCACTGCCAGTTACGTTTTTTTTCAGCAAAAATACGACGTTCTTGAATTAACTTCTTGCTTTTGCAGTCTCGACATTTTGGTTTTTAATTGGCGGTAACTGATTTATAATTGCAGCCCGCCCGAAAGATTCGGTCGGCCAGAATCGTTTCGCGGAATATTATTTGAGAAACACTGACTAAAATACACACATAAATAGTGCAATATTTTATTTTTAGCGCTGTCAGTTTGGCCAAATTTCCGGTGTTGCTTCCATGTCATTTGCTGGATTTAATGCGATCATCGCATTGAACTTGTAGAAGTGGTACGTAAACTTTTTGAACATCTTAGAAAATATTGAAAACCATGTAAAATTTATCAATAATTTATTGTCAAAACGCGCTTCTCAATACAAAGTTTTCAACATTCACAAGTTTACTACCAATGGTGTAAATACGCTAAAAAATAAGAAACACTGCGTTGAAGTTAATTTATGTCAACCATGCTACGAATGATAATGTTTACTTAAAATGATAAACTCCGTGGCCGAGTAGTAAACAGCATCAAATTTGACAAAGGCCAAGATCATTTTTTATGTTTCCATTATTTGAAATTTTCAGCATGTAAGTTGTTAAAAATCTTCATCCTGCTTTATACACAGTTTCGCGCGTGGCTTGGTAGTTTGGATACCTTAAAACGACAACTCATCGAAAATAAAAAAGATAAGCACTCCTTTTCTCGTTTTAAAGCATACAAACCTCCCAATCGCGCGTGGAATCGTATCCATGTTACACCGGCTATTGATTTTATCTCGTGTGACTCATACGCCAAATATAGTTTTTAATAATTTTTATAGAAACTCTTTCGCATTTACATTAATCAGGTGTATTTATTGTTATAATAGATGTCTGATTTTTAAATCCATTTAATTTATGATTTTTGATCTGTAGTAAAAAAATTAACAATTTTGCTGCACCCGTATATATATTATATATTGTTAATAATGCTTTGAACCGTCAAATAATTGTTTTATAAATTTTGGTTTCCTTATCACAGAATAATCGATCCCCTTTTTTGAATATTGTTTACAGTGCCTGAAGAGTTTAATGACATTTTTTGACATTTACCCATCTTGAACCAAATGCCATTGGGAAAATGTTAACAATGAAATAATTTTATAGCAGCGATACTCAATTCGGGAAAAAAAGATTTTCTTTTCGTTATTACCGTTTTGGAGCATTCATATCGTTATCGTCACCATACAAGCTAAATGTCATAACTCGATAATATAAAATATTATATATACTACGTATTCGTTAACCATATTTGTCCCCAATGTGAAACAGATGACCTTATAAAGGAGGTGTATTAACCTCGTTGGCTTTTGTTACGGATCGTACAGGCTCAAACCCCAATAACGAACAGCGTTTTTTCAATCGATTCTTGTCGAAAGCACTATTGTTACTGATTTCTAAAAAATCCTTTATACACATCCAATCATAATAATACAGGGCGTAAAAAGGACGGGGTTTAGTCAAACACTAGTCTTATGTTACCCCCTTTCCATTATGTAATACAGTGGAACCTCGATCAACCGTTCTCGCATAATACGTTTTCCCGGATGGAACGCTTATGTTTTATAGTCCCGTCAAACTCCCATAAGAACAATTTTAAATAATCCCGCATTGACCGTTTCCCGATTCCCCGATTTCCTCGATAATCCGTCTAAATATTTTGGTCCCGTCACAAATATTCTCCCGATTGACCGTTTTTATTGCATATTTCTCCGTATCTCGGAAAGGAAGTTTGACACAGCCGAGTGCAGGTGTTATGTCTAGACACGTTGGAATACGCTGTACATGTTAGATGTAACGCATTGGACGTATGTGCTATTTTTTGAGTTGAAATCCACCACACACGTATTATTGTTTATGATGCAAACGTAGAGTTGTTTAAAATTCATGGTAATATTGATTCCTGTACATACAAACTTGTAGTCACAAGTTTAGTAACAAGTTTTGTTCCGATTGAAGTGCCAAATAACAAAGAAGCAAACTAACATAAAGGACTTTTTTAAAAAATAATTTTTATATACAGTATGTACAAGTAACTTATAAATAAATATTTTTTACGATTTTACTTGCTTATTATTATTTGAAGCTTTCCCGCATTCACTGTTTCGCGGTTTCACTGTATATATATTTTCATTTTTAATAAAATAGTGGGCAACTAAAGTAATAAACAGTTCTCCGTTAATAAGCTGGCCTTATGGTCGTCTCTACACGTTGGGAGCTGAGATTAATTAAAAAATAATTAGTTAAAAATATTGCAAATAATAAAAACACATCTTTAGTACATATTTCCACAATACATTGTGTTATAATATTATGTACAAAATATCATGCCTTTCCATCAAGAAATGACAATTAACACCTTAAAAGTTAGATCTCTTATTGACATAATTGCAAAATAGTCTACGAATCTGACTTCTACATCGACCAAAAACACGACCCTCACTAAAAAAAGCTTATTTTTTCAGACGTTTTTCCTACCTTTCCTATTTACGTGCATTAAATTAAATATCAACCAATCAATCCGGCAAATTGTTCATTGTGATATTCTTCAAAATCGTATATCTAATAATTATTAAGTAAAAAAACAATCCACTCGCCGATTCAATCAATGATTATTTAACTGAAATCTCCTAAAGTCAATTAAATTACCTTCTCACACTTGATCTGAAAATGTTTTATTGTATCGTAAACCTTACCCAAGGATCTTCATTTTTTTCAAAATAGATAAAAATAAATTATTGATTGGGCCCGTAAATGACCCCCAAATAGATTCGCGCGCAGTAACGAATTTCGGCTGATAAAAAGTTAAAAGCTGTCCGCCGAACCATGGCTGGGTGATACGTTTCGTACGTCGGTTGTCCCAAAAGTATTGCATAATTCATCGTTGTTTTTTTTTCAATTTTCAGCACTAATGAAGCCTGACGAAATAGCTATAGTATATTCGTGTAGAATTTCGATGTTTATTTCTGACTGTTTGTTATTATTTTGATCTACTAAACAATCGATACCAGTTACATTATACTAGTGGATATTAAAAGTTTACTGACTTTAACGTAACAACATGTGACAACTGCGATTCCAATTTTGATATTTGAATTTTTTCCTCCCTACGATTTTAACCAGTTAAACGCCATCTTCACACTGGGTGTCACAGCTATTTACCCTTATTAAAAAATCAAATATTTGACTAAAACGCGTTTTTCGATGCTCTCTAAAAATCGCATTGAAAATTTAACGCTACCTTATTTATAATCATATAGTTGTATCAAGATGTGTATATGACATTAATCAGGCCTCAGAGCAACTCAAAATTTTCGCATATATTACAAAAAAATAAATATACACAAAAAAATCTTCCATTTTTGCACAAATGAGTACACAAGTAAAATTAATTAATTTTGCCATTACAAAAAAAAAGAGTCGACAAATTTCTTACGACACCCATTGAAATTCCAAATTGAAATTCCAGACTTGTAAAATAAATCAGTGCTCCGAAACCTTTTTATTTTCAACGACACACCAACGTTTTTTTATAAAATTTCGCGCCACACCTCAAGTAAATATGTTAATATAAAAATGCGAATGATTAACCATCGACGCTTTTGTCAATGACTCACCCCTTCTGTATTGTTTAGTTTATTAACACTTTTTTTCTTAAAAATTCACATTATAGTATATATTGTATGTTAGAGTATGTGTATAATATTTACATCAATAAATCATATTTTACTTAAACTGTCTATCTATCTGTAAAGTCTAACAGTAATTCTCATTAACAATTTACATATTTTTAGATGAAGAACACCGGATACACTAAAAAAATCATAAAAAAAAATTATGAAAATCAAAACCATATCTCAGATTTCGTAAACAAATTGCATTAGAGTGAGTTTGTTATTCGTATTAGCCATTAGACAGATTGAAGAAAGCGTAGCCAAATAAAAATATACCTTGTACTTACATGCTCTGATGAACTCCAGTCTTACTAACTATTCACTTATAATACCAATATAATCCAACTTAGGTGGAAATAAACTAGGACGAGAAAATTTAAATGATTACATAATATTTTCGTGTATATTTTTTACTCAACATGTTACGCATAATTAGGTTAAATTATTGTAAGCAGAATGAACTAATGGAAAAGTTCTTTTAAAGTAAATTTGATATATGCTCTGCATTGTTTTAAATGGATTTTTTTGCTTAGCAGGGCTTGAAAAGTGAGTACTGTCGAACGAAGATTAATCAAAGTAATAAAGACAATTCAGTTTGTGATCGATTAGCGATCATTATCTGTTCTAAGACTATGTTCGCTATCTGAATTGCTCGTTAACTGATGAACGTTTTGAATAATCATTTAGTTTTATTTAAATATTTTTAAAATGCAACATCTCCCAATGAAATGTAGTATAAGCATACTCAACGTGTGAGTAATATAGATTATATTTACTAGGTAAAAAATATATTATTGTAATTCAGTGGGTGATTGGTTAACGAACATAATCTGTTCCAAGATAATGTTCGCTATCCGAATTGTTCGTTAATCGATCATTGATCACGTCTTTTAGTTTTATAGATAAAATAAATGGATTAGAAAGATCGTTTTAGTTCGTTATTCGAATACGTATTCGTTGTCCGATTTGTTCGCAGTCCGAACTGTTCGTTAATCGATTATCCACTTTATACAGATCTCGTTCTCTCCTAAGCAACGTAAAAAAGTCCAATTTGTCAAAATGTTGATAATTAACACAACTCGGACAATATTTTAGCACAAAAATTTGCTAGTGAATAAAAGTTTTGTTAGCTTAACACTTTTATATAAGTTATATTATATTAGTGTTTATTATCTATGAATAAACTGCAACAGTTGAGACGTTAGCAGTCAATGTGTTGAGAAACTTAGTCCAAAAACGCACTTTTGTGGATGGTATATTATGAAGAGTGAGTGTGTCGCTCGATAATAAAAAATATGTTGTAACCCACCAATTACAATATAATCGGTGGGCTACGACATATTGCTGTCGTTTGAACGATACGGTTGCTGTATCGTAAAACCAATTATAATAACCGCTAGGTGATAAGATGGCACCTTGTTAAATTCAATGTAATGAGAATTTCGAGTGCTATTGTAATTGTTATTTTCTTCTCGCTTTAAAGCACACAAACCTCCCAATCGCGCGTGTGATCATGCGTGTGTAAAGCAGGTTAATGGCAGACAGGAAATTAACACGTGCTTCGAATGTGTATTTACGTCTGTATATAGTAATAGCAGTAAAAATTCGATATTTTTTATGTAGTAATTCATTCATTAAAAATGAAAACTTCATTTTATTATTTTATTTATTTCGGAATGCGGATTGTTATTAAGTTCCCCACAGTTGGTTTCCAAAGACCCTATTTTCGTAGTGAAATGAGTGATTCTTAGGTATAATGACATGAAATCTCACATTTTTCTTGATAAATATAAAATTTACGACAAATACTATGATTTGATAGACACGTGCAATTTCCTAACGCGAAATTGATAATAGCTCGGATATTACTTTCCGGTACACAATTGAAGAAAACGCAAACTATTGGACCACGTGCCGCATGGTTTATCGATATGACGATAAAAAACTGAATTAACACCTAACCAAGGTGACGCGTTGAAGCGCTGAAAACACTACGAAATTATTTCTGTTAACTTTTGCATCATAAAAGTTTTTTAAATAGATAAATTATATTATGACAGGCAGCTGACTGAACGACCTTTATTCATATCACTTAATTTAGTTTATCAAACAAAGCATGGATTCTATTGTATTATAGTATTTTTCTTGAAGGTTAATTTTTAAAACTGTGTGAAGATTTTTTTCAAAACATTACTTAATCAATATGGTACCCAAGTAAAAAAATATTTTTAAGGCATTGTAGGAATAAAATTTAATAAAATCGATCGCAAATCTTACGATGTATATTTTAAAATTATTCCGTCACGTAGTGTCGAATCGTATATAAGTATAATATGAAATTAGCTCAAGATATGCAAGTTATTTTAGTTTATCAAAGTTATAGGTGACAACTAATCAATAAATACAATTAAGCGCATGTTAAAAATTCAGTTTAAACTTTTTAATTAGTTTTTTTTTTATTATTAGAAGTCCTTAGATTTTCAAATGACTTGAAAAATTTGATTTTAAACTCATTTTTCCGACCACTTTACTATTGTAGTGGCAACTAACTATTATGTTCCCGTTTTTATGTTTGCAGTATGACCTCTAATCTAAGTGAGGCTTAATATACCGTAATTTTTGTGTGACCTTTTTTTTTACAATACTCACTCTTCTTAGTACAGTTTGATGTTTGAATTTATAATTCATTAACAATGAAAATATTCAAATATAACTTTCTATAAAAAATGCTACTGAAAAAAAAACACCGGTATAATTATATGCGGTGTTATTGCTATCAAGTTAATTAAGTATTTATTGCCTTGTATTTTTGATGTTTGTATACATTTTTACACAGTTTTTTTGGCAAAAATATTTACTATCCAGCACGCGTGCCTTCAGTAATCGATGACTTAGCGTCAATTACGATTTCTTCTGCGCTCAGATTCTGACAAATTGCTTAAGAACTGAGAAGATTACCATTCACTCCCAACCCGTGTCCGATGCGCTCTGCTTGCATCCGTAGATTCCATAGTGAGATAAGTAAGCAATTGGTATTATCGTAACTTTTTACGCCTTATTTGATTCATTATGAGAATAATTTTCATAATTACGTAAAAAATGGGATTCTATTTTCTTTGAACTCTCAAACCCGGTGCACACTGTAATGTGAGACAGTATAACCCATATTATTTCGATAAGTTTTATCAGTGTTCCCTTTAATTTATAGAAGGCCGCGTGAGCAAAAAATATTGGCCTTGCAACTTTGAAAGGAAATCAAAAATTACTAAACGAAACAGTTAATTTTTAATAATACCAATAAATAAGAATACATTTTGCTTCGATCAATCAACGTTATAGAAAACACTAAACAGTATAGAAAACTTTCTCTTAGGTATTATTTAGATATAAAGTTTCTTACGATACTTAACAATTCATATATCTATAGCTGCCTTTACTAGTGTTTCTTAAACTTTTTCATAACAATCTAAAAGGGCACGTTTAATAAAGATATCAACAAATTTGCAGGGATAGAGATTAGAGAAAGTTTCACATTCCATGTTATTGTAAATTATTAATTATAAAATAATCAACACAAAAGAAATGATTCTATGGAATAGTATAGCACACTATTTATCAATATTGTTTTCAGCTTTAAATTTGGCTGAATAAAATATTCTAAGCTTGTGGGCTACATTTAAGTTTTGTAAACTGTCAAAAGTAGCAATAGTAATTTATTTACCCTGCCACGAGGTAAATGTTTTTTTTTTACAATTATCCCTCAACTTTCTATCCCATGTTGAATATATTTATTTAACTAATATGAGTATTTGGGTTACAGTGTTGTTGTTAGTTAAGCTATATAATGAAAATTGTCAGTTCTGTTGCATCCGTGTGATAGAATGCCTGAAGATGCCGAAGGGCGAAACCCGGGTCGTTAGTGTCAAAACATGTGGAATTGTACAAAGTTGTAACAATCCAAATTTTATATTGAAATTCTATCAAGCACCTTCAGTGGATATCATAAATTATATAATTAAATTATACGAGAGAAATTGTTGAATAGTAGGGCTAAAAAAATCATTTTTGCATTCGTTGTCGGAAGAGTGACTGGGAAGAATTGCTGTCTGCATTTTGAGAACCGCTGAATTAAAAGACAGTCAAAATTAATCTTGTGTTGTATGGCTTTACTATTGGTAATTTAATTTATTAATCGTATAAGTGTGTCACTTACACAATTACAAACTGACTAGCTTTACTATAAACAGGTCTATGGGAAGCCTTACAATTAAGTTTTACCAAAATATCTACGAGACAATGTGTTGAACTCCCTTTCTCATGTGTACTTGTGTGACAATACTTATTTTTCATTAAATTCTGAAAAAGTATTTGACATCTTCAAACTGAATGAATCACTTTATTCTAAATTTGACTGAATCATAGATGTGCAAACTATTTTACAGTTTTATCAGTCTGTATGTTGAAAAATTTTGATTGTTCTGTATAAAATTGAAAACACTTCCTCTTCGAAAAGTTTTATACGAAAATGATAAAAAGCTGTTTGAAATAACATTATTAATAAATTAAACATAATATTTGCCAATCTCTTGTGTGCAGATGGCTTATTGAAACTCACCACACTTCCAATGCTAATACTTAATTTTTGGAGATTATCAAAGGCTGTTATTTTAAGCCTGGCAACATTGCATTTATGAATCATTTTAATCTAATGCATTCATTTACTTTGGTGAAATCGCAATGTTTTGGTGACTTCAATGATTACAAGCGACGTCTTTTTTTTCAAGGCTCCTTTCTGATGCATTTATTTTGATACTTACCATCTTTTTTATTGTGGTAATATCATTGATTAATTAATATGTTTAATTTTACAATCAATATAATGTCTTTTTATCGTTGTTACAGAAGTCAGCAGGCCGAGATGGAGAAACAGGTAGTCTGGGCTAGGGACCCGAACGAGGGTTTCATCCTTAGCAGGATCCACGAATTGCTGGCTGATGAAGTTGAAGTGTTCCCCTTGGATGAAAAATATCCAAAGAGAACCTGTGTATATGAAGACATCTTTCCAGCTGGAGACTCAACCAAGGATGTCGATGACAACTGTAAGTTATGGAAGTTGTGGCTTTAAGCATTATTACACGGTGAAAAAAATAGCAATGTATTTTAGTTCTACAAAATTATGGCAATGATGATGAACACGAAAATGGTCTATTACAGAAACAAAGAAGCACCCCGCAGAGGGTTAAGCAATGGCGATAGACATATCTTAGTTTGTTCGTTAAGAATCCTTTGTGATAGTTGATGTCTATTGATCTCCAGCTGTTCCAAAGTCATCATCCTGCGACCCTTACTACAAAGATGCAAACACTTAGGCGCTGGGTTTGAATTTATATTATGTGATTCCTTTATAACGTGATTTTTAAAAAAGAATTTTGTAGAACTAAAATACATTGCTATTTTTTTCACCGTGTTATTATGGAATTCTATCAAGTGAATGCCAATTCAATCAATTAAGCATTATTGATTGAAATTCATTCAACCAAATCCTGGAAATGATACTTAACAAGACTGAATAACAAGCAGGTCTTGTAGAGCATCCTCTGTTGCGATAAGCTCTATTAGCACTTTTAGAAGCGAGTTATTTTTTAAAGGGTTCAGAATTAAGAGTTAATGTATTATGCTTCCACATAGGGAACATATATGGTTAAAACTAACATTATCTTGTTAACTTCAACACAGTTCTGCTCCAATTATAATGTTTGATAATTGCTTCACCTATATATTTTGTCTGATGTATTCCATTAGTTACTTGGTGCTAACATCCGAATTCAATCTCATTTCAGGTAATTTGATGTTTCTAAATGAAGCCACTCTTCTTAACAATGTAAAAATGCGCTACAAGAAGGACAAAATATATGTAAGTCATTTAAAACAATGTGTATATTGAATGTATGAATATAACAGATTAGGTCGTCATCAACTTCAACTGGATGACCAGAGCGTTGTTCATCTTTGAGTGAAAATTACCAGAACGAAATTTGGAAAACCAAGTTTGACACTGCCGTTCTTTTAAGGCTTCGTCACCATAAACAGCACATAACTTTTTGTGAGCTTGTGATGCGTTTTCCCTTTGTGGAAATAAAAAAGCAAAATATGACGAAAATGTTCCTTTTGATTTTCCATTTTTCAACGAACGCCAAACGAAAACTACGCAACCGATCAAAAAACTTTTATTACTGATTGACAGCTGAATAGTCAACTATCCAATAACAAAATTTGTTTACATTTGGACTACGTCGTAAACCTAAAAATTCAACTGAAGCCATCTATGAGTGAAATCCGTAATTACTTAGTTGCCAACCCAATATATTTAACATGAAATCAAATTAAACATGCTTAATTTATCTGTTTCAGACATTCGTAGCAAATATTTTAGTAGCAGTTAACCCGTATAAAGAAATAAATAATCTATATTCATCTGACACAATCAAAAAATATCACGGGCAGTCTTTGGGTCGACTTCCTCCTCATGTTTTTGCAATCGGTGAGTCTAATGTTGCAGCATTCTCGATCGAAAAGTTCTTTGCATTTAATTTCCACAGCCTATTACATTACCAACTACAAACCAAATAAAAGTCCAATTCTTAATAATAGCAACACTTATTTTTTTTAAGGTGTTTGTTATTTCTTAATTCACGTTTTTTTGTAGATACAGATGCTCTTCTCTAATTGATAGATTTTTAAGTTATAAAAAAAATTTAATTTGCAATTCAACCTTCGATCAATGATACATACGCTTAACAATAGATAGATTTTTAAAAATACTGAGAAATAACTTTGAATATGTTGAGTGCGAAATACACACCTAGTCTTTCACATCTATATTGGAGATAGCTAAGTATGTATCTGGCGTGTCAAGAGTTTCTCCGAGCTTGTATGTTACCGAATATTGCCAACTGTTTGCTAAAAACCATATATATATATACCTATGTACATACATAATATATGTGTTTATTAGGCATTTCTTCTATAGTCAATATATTAAAATAATGAGTGAAAACAACACTATTGTTTGTAGAAGATATAATACATTTATTAATATGATAGTATGATTTGGATAAATTCTGTAATATTTGTATGAAATATTATTTATCTACAAATTGAACTTACATTATGGTAATCATTAGTCATAATTGATTAGATCGGTATTCATTTCACACCTGTTTGGTAAGTAAATCCCGTCACCTTTATGTTAATCATAATTCTTTGAATTATTTCAGTGTTGTGTAAACATAAATATTGTTTCAGCTGACAAGGCATTCCGAGACATGAGATCTCTGAAACAATCCCAATCGATTATTGTGTCTGGAGAATCTGGTGCCGGTAAAACTGAATCCACCAAGTACATTCTGAAATATCTCTGCGATCTTTGGGCTGGTGGGGCTGGTCCTGTGGAGACTAAAATCTTAGACGGTGAGCTATTGTGATTGTGTTTTTCTTAGTATTTGTATTATTAATTTATTGTTTACTTTACTGACAGTTATATAAGGTAACATTTAATTGCGAGTACAATTTATCTCTCACTCGAATGATTCCTAAGATAGATAATGAATCATATATAATATATTTTATATTATTATTTAATTATACAATGTAATAATCAAATATATTACCTCAATACCTCCTTGAGATAGGTGAGTGAGTGAAAAGAAGGTGATGGGGGACATTGATTGAGCTTCTTTCTGTTTCATTAATGAAGTCTGTTGGCTCATTAGAATCTTTTCTTCTTTCTTTTACCACACTTACCTGTGTGATTTTGGTTGAAAATGTCTATATTTAATATTTTCTCTCATCTTGTGAAAGTTTTTGATATTTTCTCTCATCTTGCGAAAGTTTAAAAGACCGAGCTACAGTTAAACATCGATTCCACATTTTTCAAGATAGATTGAGGGAATCAATAAATCGGGGAACGGTAACCGTGGAATTGTTTACAGGACTATACAAAATGAACGATCTATCTGGGAAAACGTATTATGTGACAACGGTTGACCGGGGTTCCACTGTATATGATTTGAGGATAGGGATACATAATAATTAAAATGATTATTTTCTGTTTTACCTTTTAAATTATATTTTTGGCCGCTATGTAGTTTGCATTATGACAACATCACTAAAGTCATTTTTATTATATTGTTTTCACTTTTGTAATATTTGTTTTAATCAAAGGTTTTGTAGATAATAACTTCTTTGATAGTATTTTAGCTATATTATGATTTTGTGGACATTTAAATAATATTCATTATCACATTGACTCCTTTTCAGCTAATCCTGTGCTTGAAGCTTTCGGAAATGCGAAAACAACGCGAAATAACAACAGCTCTCGCTTCGGCAAATTTATGGAAGTCCACTTCAGCAGCAAATGGCAAGTCGCGGGCGGTCACATCTCTCATTACTTGCTGGAGAAGTCGAGAATTTGCATCCAAGGGCCAGAAGAGAGGAACTATCACGTCTTCTATATGCTGTGTGCCGGAGCTCCTGCGTCTCTTCGCCAGGCCCTTAAAATTACCAAACCTGATGATTATACGGTATAATTTAAACTTTTAAACCTCATTTGCTCTTCATGTGAGCATTTCAACACAACTGTTTAAAGACAAACACTGAATCTCTATTCTTTGATGACGAAAGATATGTTAGAAAATAAATAGTAAACATCAAATCATTTTTCCTACACACATTGTGCTATAGGATTGCTGGGAATAGTTGAAAACATAACAGACTTATTCCTTGTATTATTATTATATCAGTAGGGGGAAAATCAAGGGTAACAGACTATCTCTAACAAACCTCAGTCCAAATTTAAATTGTTACAACTTTGTACGATTCCACATGTTTTGTTACGACCCGGGTTTCGCCTTTCGGCATCTTCAGGTATTTTATCAAACGGATGCAACAGAACTTATCTGTGATAGAATGCTTGAAGATACCGAAAGGCGAAACCCGGGTCGTTAGTGACAAAACATGTGGAATCGTACAAAGTTGTAACAATTCCAAATTGATATTGAAATTCCATCGAGCACCTTCAGTCGATATCATAAATTAAATCTCAATCCAATGGATCATGCTGCAACATTTATGTAGACTAGACCCTTGGATTCGAATGTACTCAGGAACGCCAACAAGGAACAAGCGACCGAGTAGAAAAAACACATATTCTACAATACAAGGTGATCAGCGTAAATACCGGATGTTTAAAAATGTATTTCTTTTGTTTCAGTACTTGAAAAATGGTTGCACTCAATTCTTTACAAATTCGGTAACAGAAAAGAAATTGAATTCTAATCAGAAAAGCAAGCAGCATGAATCTAAAGGTGGCTTAAAAGATCCAATGTTAGATGATGTTGAAGACTTTAATAAACTTGATCAGGTAAACTTTTAATCGTAGATATTTGAAAATTTACAATACAACAAACTGTGTGCAATAGACACAGCAATGTGATGAATTAATGCGAAGATTCTTCCGTTGGCTAGCCAATGTGCAAATATAAAAATGTGTAATATAAAGTGGTGAATGGAGAATATCAAAATTAAATTTTTTGATTTCTGTATGAGCCAATTTTAATCCAATCTATTCCAGCTTGGTCGGTTAGAAAACAAGCCAATTTGTAAATGTGACAATATTATTCAGGCTGATTATTGCAATCCTTTAAAAATATCGACATATGGATAATAAGCATGAAATTTTTTCTAAGGCTACACTTATCAGCTATATCTGTCGTCCCTGTTGGTCATGCCTGATTGGTTACATCTCTGACAAATCACGAGGCAAAGCATTCCAAAAATTCATTTTTACTATGGAAAGCAAATGGAACTCAATTCCTAATGGCTCATTCATATACTTTTATAAATATTATTTATTTATTTTTTATTATTTAATCCTACTTCCTGCACACTATTGTGTATGTTACCAAATCTTTAGGAGCTTCTCCTCGGATATTATATATTCCTGGCGAATCTTTGAAACATTACGATGATGGGTAAAAAACTATACTTTCTAGGCACTTGCGCGTTTAGAAATATCAGAACAAGAACGTTTCGGCATCTATAGCTTGGTGGCAGCTGTTCTTCACCTGGGCAATGTTCAATTCGAAGAGTCTGAAGACTTGAAAGGAGGGTGTAGAGTGCGTAGGAGCTGCGAAGTGGCTCTAGCAGAAGCCGCTCGACTGCTCGGGGCGGATTCTGGCGAACTCCGAATGTCTCTGGTGTCACGTCTGATGCAGAGCTCGAGAGGCGGCGCCAAGGGTACCGCTATCATGTCAGTTGAGTTTCCATTTGAATATATTTTGTACAAATTTTTTAATTGAATATAATCTCAGCCTTAACTCATGTTAACGTAATATTGGGTAGGAATATACTTTTTAATTTTACTGATTTAAGCATAAAAGCAGATTTATTTTAACCTTTTGCACTCGAGCACTTTTTCATATGTGCCTACCAGCAACTCGAGGCGTTTTTTTGCGAAAATCGTATTCGCTACATGAATCAAAATAATAAAAAAATATGTATATAAAATTAAAAAAAAAATATTTTTTTTATTTTTTCTGTAAAATAGATATATAATGAATATAATGTACATATTTTTATTTTATTTGTAATTCTTCATTTTATGTTATTTCACAAAGCAATCGCCGCCGACATGTAATCCTGGCTTATTTACGCAGGTCTCGCAAAACAGCTGTGTTTCCGATCACCCGCCAGAAACTTTTTGCATTTCGATGACGACACTTATTGATATTACGCAAGCCGACTATCTTGGCTATGTTTTTTTATCAGAAAATGACTCCCTAATGATCTGTTATTGTAATCTAGTTGAAATTGACATAAAAAATGCTAAAAGTATACTAAAAATGACTTTATAAACATGCCGCCACTGTGGCGGCATCCGAGTAATACGATAAACTTACAATGCCGCCTCTATAGCGGCATTTGAGTGCAAAGGGTTAACTGTATAAGTATTGTTACAATAACTAAGAAATAAACTTTTTAATACTTAGTAATTACTTGACTCGTGTTAGAAATATCCATACCTATGCATATATGGAACAAATGCACACATGTAGAGCTATGTAATTGTAACAATATCCATAGAATCAGAATAAAATCCAGCTTACAATATGTGTTATAAAACAGACTATTTTGCTGTTTACCTTTTAGAGTATGAGTGATAAATAATTCTTTTTTTTTTTAATGCATTTCAGGGTACCATTGAAAATATATGAAGCCAATAATGCACGCGATGCTTTAGCGAAAGCCGTATATAGCAAACTGTTTGACCATATTGTCAATAGGATTAATCAGAGTATACCATTTGAAGCTTCCGTTTACTATATCGGTATTTTGGATATTGCCGGTTTTGGTATGTGAATACATTTGTATTTAAATCTCAATTTCTTAAGTCATTTTTAATGATGTTAAAGTAATATTTCATTGACAATGTCGGTCAATGGTATGAAGCCAAAAAATTTACTTAACTCTCCTAGTACTAAACTGGAGTTATACCAAGTGTTTAAATATCGATTGGTACTAATTTTTGTGTTAAAATATATACTGACTGTAAACTATTTTCATTTCAGAATACTTCACAGTTAACAGCTTTGAGCAGTTTTGTATTAACTATTGTAATGAAAAACTACAACAATTCTTTAATGAGAGGATTTTCAAAAATGAGCAAGAGCTTTACAAAGCGGAAGGATTAAACATTCCAGAAATATTATATGTTGACAATCA
Organism: Himalopsyche japonica; assembly: GCA_028555115.1. Taxonomy (NCBI): domain Eukaryota; kingdom Metazoa; phylum Arthropoda; class Insecta; order Trichoptera; family Rhyacophilidae; genus Himalopsyche; species Himalopsyche japonica. The sequence continues at coordinate 1,085,368 of JAHFWJ010000807.1, read as the reverse complement.
AGACTGCATTGGTAAATATATCATATTAAACCACTTAATAAATACCCTTTACTTGTAAAAAAATTAATGGTTTATTGAATTACTCAACAAAATTATCAAAGAACGAATATATGTCAGATTAAAAAATGTTTTATAATTCTATGAATGCTGATATATTAGCTTTAAGGTATCATAAGGGTCATTCGAATACTTTGAAGCTATTTTAAAATATGATTCAAAATACGATGTGCATACTGGAATTACGAAAATCGCACCAACTGAAACAAGCAAAAACATAGCATGTACTTATTTAACACAACACTTACTCCACACAACCTCATTACAATTTTTTTTTCTTGTATTTTAAAACAAGCTGAAATAGCCTAATATAATTGAAAAATATTTTCTGTTGTAAGGAATTGTAGTGCTTAATGTATGTAACTTGCTTTTACAGAGATAATTGAAAGCAGAGGTGGTGGCATCTTCAATCTATTAGATGAAGAATCAAAATTACCTAAACCAGATTTCACCCACTTCACTCAGTCGGTCCACAAGCAATGGGGATCGATCCCTGGTAGCAGACTTGCTCTACCGAGAAATTCTCGCCTCAAGTCTCATCGAACTATCCGAGACGATGAAGGATTCCTAGTCAGACATTTTGCCGGAGCCGTTTGCTACAATACGGTTAGTAAACTTCTATAACAACGTCAACACTATCATCCGAAAACTACAGTTTGATTGATTCAATATTTAAATGCGAAAAAATATGTTATAAAAAATTCACTTGCCTTCCTTCCTATATGGCAGTATTCAATGGCTTAGCAAATGTTGTGCATATGAACAGTTTTTTTTTCTAACCGGTTGAGCCATCGGAGTGACCGAGGATATATAAGATATTGCCAAAGATTGTGGTTATCATCATTCTTGCATTGCCGGCATAACCAACGAATTGTTTGAAGCATTATTTTGTCTGAAGTTTTTATTTTTTACACTAATACGATATCAATTCATTACAGAACCAATTTATCGAAAAGAATAACGATGCCCTTCATGCATCGCTTGAATTTTTGGTGCAAGAGTCCAGTAACAAACTAATCCAAGGGCTATTCCAAAATGGTTCCAGCAATCATTCATCCAAAGGAAAGCTTACCTTCATTTCTGTCGGGTCCAAGTTTCAAACGCAACTTGGAGAACTTATGGAGAAGTTGAGACAAAATGTAAGTTTTATTTATTCCACTTTGCACGGAAAACTGTTAACACATTCCCTAGTCCATAAACAATATTCCAATACCGAATATGAATATTTCAAAAATCAATTCAGTAATGTTTTTGATAATCATACTTGTGGACATTATCAGGCAATAATTAAATAAAAAAAAATAGCTCATACGTGAAAGTTTTAACACTGTTAACTCTTTTTATATTTTTGAGTAAAAACTATTTATACAGTTGCGTTCAGTGTTCTCAACAATTGCGACATTAGCAAGCAATGGGTTAATATTTGTTATGGCAACTAGTGGGTTATATGCCTATTTTTTAAAATCATGTTTGTAGTTTGTTATTAACTTAATGTAAAGTATTTATACCTCTCACATTATGTTTTGCTTTCTCTCTAATTTTACAAAAAAAAAAAATCATCCACTGAAATAACAAAATAAAGTTAAAAGTTTTGAAAAAAAAATCAAGTACAATATTTAAATGCACGATTCTGCAATCATTAATTCTTGTCATAGACAAAACTACTAACGAGATGTATCTAATATAAATTGTTATTAGATCATATAACACACAACGTCCATGATGTAGTGATCAACGTTGTTGACTTCGAAGACAGATATGACAATTTTATATCCCAGTCCAAACTACACTTTTTTTTTCAATTGGTTTATTAATATTGTTTGAAAGGAAGACACGGACGTTTGTGATGTCTTAATGTCTCCTTTAGAGATTAGCTAACCACTAGTCCTGTCCTGTAATACTCAAAAAAAAGAGGGTTTAAATGCATAATTAGTTCTAAATCCACAGAAAATCGCCAACGGAGTATTCTCCACTAAGAAGCCATATACTTCACATTGGCAGCAGACATGGATTAAAAAAAAACATATTCACACTAAAGGTCACATGACATTTAACGATTAATCTTATTTTTTTAGGCTACAAACTTTATTCGTTGTGTAAAGCCGAACACAAAAATGGTGGACAATGAATGTGAGAGCAACTTGATCCTTACTCAGCTGCAGTGCAGTGGAATGGTTTCCGTACTAGAGCTGATGGAACACGGCTATCCTTCTCGTGCTCCGTTCCAAGAACTGCACTCCATGTATGTCAAGTATCTACCTCCAATCCTCAGCAAACTTCAGCCAAAGATTTTCTGCGAGGTAATTTATTCGTTTACTTGATACATATACGTTTATTCCTTTTGTAAAATAATTTATATATGATAAACTTTGAACAATGGTATTATAAAAGTGATATATCAAGTATCTATTGTACGTTGTAAACATCTTTACCATAATCTTGCTCTGTCTTTTTAGGCTGTTCTTCACAGTTTCAAACTAAACAACAGAGATTTTGCATTCGGTCTCACAAGGGTATTCTTCCGTCCTGGAAAATACTCCGAGTTTGACACAATCATGAAATCTGACCCTGAGAACTTGAAAGCTATCGTCGATTCAGTTAAGAATTGGCTCGTCAAATCAAGGTGGCGAAAGAGTATATTTGCAGCTCTGTCTATCATTAAATGTAAGTGTAGAAAATAATAACATTAATCTTTCCATAGTAGAACGATGCTTGAATTGCGATATTTTATTGCAAATTTGGTTTAAGTACATTATAATGAAGCAGTGAATTAACAAACATGTTTATATGTGACGGAAAGATGAATGTCCTTTCACAGAAAAAATAAAAGAAGACATGTTTTAGAGGATCAAAAATTGTTAACTGAATATTCTGTAACATTGAATCATCACTTCTAAAACAATTGAACCAGCGTTTATGAGTATCTTGAGATTTATCATAAAATAAACAGAAGTATACAGTAGTTTTCATGGGCAATTTTCTTCAAAAAATAGTAATTAATTGAAATTCCTCACATGTGCTCTTTTTTGACATAAATTAAGACGATTAAAAGTGTAAAAATATCTATGATGCTAACACCTTTTGACACATTGAATCATAGATATATCAACATATATGTAACTTCATCTATAGAAAATAATTCCAATTTTTGGCTGGTACATCCACAATAGTAGTTTTTGGCTCTCTTGAACATGTCATATATGTTTACGAGGTACAGATATCTCCTTTTAGTTATTTTACTTATTTTTCAAGCGTAATTGATTTAGATTCTATACAATTTATTTAAAACATTTGGATTTTCTTTCAGTGAAAAACAAAATTGCATACCGCCGTGAGGCGCTGATCACCGTTCAAAAAGCTGTGAGAGGATATCTCGTGAAGAAGCAGCACAGACCACGATACCGAGGAATATTGAAGATTAAAACTCTGCAAGAGAATTTGAAAGATATGGAAACTGTCACTCAACAGTTGAAGAGAGATCGAATCGCCGGACAACAGAAAATAGAATCACTTAGAAAGGCTATCATTACGGCTTGTGATAAAATAAAGGTTTAATTCTAAAATAAAATATTGATGTATAAGTTTTTAAAAATGATACGTTTCTCAAAATGTTAAAATTAATTTACTCACATTTTTTCAATAATTTCTCTATTTATATAATGAACAATTGGAGTAATTGTTATAAATATTCTGTTTTTAGAAAGATCCAAAGATCGACAGTGCAGCAATTGACAATATACACGACCAGCTTGTGAAACAAGTCGAAGCGCAAATGAACTCACTACAAGCAGCGATGGTGGAAGAAAAGAACAGGTATTCACAATTTTTTTGAATCTTTCACAGTGAAAGTACTTCAGCATCAACACAATTGTCATCAACACTTGTCTTTATAATGTCTCATATCTTGTCTTATAGTATTTAATGCAGTAGTTCAATCTTCAAGGCCCAGTAATGTCAATACCAATTTTAAATTTATTCTGTGTAAATTTGATATGTTGAACATAGGGTGTTTGTGACGTCGCTCCTACTTGAATTGATCTCCGGTTATTGAAAAAATAGTTCACATTTGAGTTAATGTCATGAAACTTGAAATTTCTGGTGATTAGGCTGATAGGTGTAATATTTAAACAAAGCCCACATGAATCAAATCACATTTTATTTTTCAGAGATGAACAAGAACGCCTTCGCAAAATAGAAGAGGAAATGAAGGCGAGAGAAGAAGCAAAACGTAGAGAAGAGAAAAAATTACGAGAAGAGGAAGAAAATAGGAGACTGTAAGTGTTATTTTTCTGTTTATTAAATTATTATTTTGGTGCACAATATAAATATGCACCAAAAGCAAAATGACACTCGAGATATTTTGGCAGTTTTGAGTTATGAATGAAATTCGGTCATTATTTTCTTTAACAATTACTAAAACAACATATGCTTTACAGTAACTATAAAGTCACAATTGAATAGCGAATATAGGTTGTTATGTGAACTTTGGGCGTAAATGAAACTAAGAGAACTATTAAAAATCTTAAATATAATAGAAAGGGGAATATAAAAAAAGTAGTCGGTTGACATTCTTAGTCAAATTTTCATTTTCAAATATCACTGATCCAGGACAAGATTTATTTCACTTTAGAACACTAAAAAATCCTATATATAGTGTCATGACAACATTCCTATTTCTGCTAAATTCTCCACTGAGGAACTTTGTTTCTTTACAACCATGAAAATAAAGATTCATTTCTTGCTTTTAGCTAAAAAAATAAAGCGACTAGCAAATTCTGTTAGGTTAGAAAATGGTCTGCATATAGCTTACTCCCATCAATAATAATTTTACATATTAAAAATCTATGTAATTGAGGAACCCAAAGTATCATCGAATATTTTTATTTTATAGAAATTCCCTATAACATTACAATGACAGTATGTTTAAAATTTTGATACGATTTATTGATTTTTACTGTTAATCATCAGAAAAGTGGAAATGGAAGCTCGTCGCAAGGCGGCCGAAGCCGAGCGTATCCTCCAAGAGGAAAGAGACCGAGTGGCCGCTCTAGAACTTCAAATTCAAATCAACAAAGCTGCACAAGATGAAAAACTTAATAGAGAGAGGTTAGAATGCAAAGTTGAATCATAAATTGAGAGTCATTTAGATTTAAAGTATTTTTTATGCACATTTTGACCACAATAACACATGTAATGTAATGTAATTTTCACACAGTGTTACACTGTGATTGTTTCACTTTGTGTGCCTGTATTTGCTTGATTACACAGCTTATGTCTAGGACCACGTTTTAAAATTGAGCACAACATAATACACTTTTTGCTATTTTTAAACAGTCCATATTTGAGATGATCGTTACTTTACATCCGTAAGTCAATAATATAAAGTTAGTGCTTAGAAATACTTTTATTGTTTCTTCTTAGTCTTCATTTTGAAACACAAAATGGTGATATGATAAATCATAGAGAAACTTTATTTCTTCTATCGTATACTGATCTGATGAACGTGATGAATACAATGACATGAATGATGATGATGATTCATATGCCGGTTGATACTCCAAATTAAGATTACTGTCCACCACCAGCTCAACATTTCTCCGCAAAAACTGCAGTGCATAAAAGTACAAATGATGATGAAAATTTCTTGTTTTTATCAATTGGTTTTAAAAAAATTGTATATGTTTGTGTAGCAAGAAAAATTAAACTGAAAATGATATTTTTTATATTAGTTACAACACTCAATAGGATTTAAGTGTTTCCAATGACCACTTCCACTCTTGGACTTTACTGAAAATTTATCAACAACGGTTCATACTAATTTTGATCATTATTTTTTCTTTGTCGATATGTATACAAAAACATGAAAATTGTAATAAAAGCGTATTATCATCTCTAAGCAAACATTTAATCATGAGAGTACTAGAGTAGAGTATGCAGTTGTTGGAAGCAGTTTTATGATCATGACTATAAATTAAACACGCAACAGCATGGAGTTGTCTTCCTAAGATTTCCACTCCAAAAGTATCATGAAACATCTTAGCTTCTCTGTAGTACACTTATGTGGTAATTTTGTGTTACATAGGTTAGAACAAGAACGACGCGACCATGAGATGGCGGTGAGGTTAGCCAGCGAAACAAACGGTCACGTGGAAGGGTCTCCTCCTCAGATGAGAAGGTATTACATTTATTTTTATTTACTCACATTAAGTAAGACACTTTTTACGATTTATTTTAATGCAGCTGCCATAGCAATGAATTTCCCATACCTTATTCAGTGAAACAAGACAGTGCAAACTCTTTTAATGTGGAATGTTTTTTACCCGTCTGCAATTTTGGCAGATCCTATGTTCTGAGAATTTCCTAATTTATTTATTTATTTTAAACATGATTAACTAAATCTTTTAAATCCAAACAATATCAATTATATGCGAGTTTCTGATATGTGTGAAATCAGTGCATATATAAATGGACTCAATTCTTTGAGGAATGAATCGTTAAAATGTTTTTGGTGGCATATTGGATATGCATAAACATGATCTTTAAACATCTTGAAGAATTTGTGTTATAACAGTCACTGAGTTACAAGCAAGGCAACAAATGAAATGGTCTAAATTTAAATCAATTTTTGCTCAGAATAAGATTATAGGGTCAGAATTTTATAGAGTAGAACCATTTCAGTCAGAGAATATTGATAATCAAAATAAAGTTAATGATTTATGAGAATAACAAATCAACATACCTTTTTGATACAACACATAACATTTAAATAATCTCTAATTACTTACATATATCTTGTTTTATCTCAACATATCATGTAGCATGTTGTATTAGTTCAATTATGTATGTATTTTTAAAAGGGTAAAAAACCAATTATAGATTTTTGAATGACACAATTCAAGGATTGTTATTGGAATGAAAGTAGCCCTATACATTGGAATTGGGATAAATCGGAAAAGGAACATGATGGCCATAATAAAAAAATATTATTTTTTATAATTATATGTTTACTATGAAAAACATAAACATTAATCTACAATTAGACCTTTCGCTACCAACTTTGGTCTCCCTCTTTTACTTTTCACACCTTAATTCACGGTAATAATTCACGGTATTAATTTGCCTGCTGTGTGGAGATTTTACATATTTTAACCTAACAACTAAACCCAAAATATGTTTACAAATATACTCTTTAAAAAAAAATGGGCAAGTGCATTGACCACTTTCCCAGTCATAGACGGAAAGATCGACAAACCAACATTTGAAACCCATAGTTTTGAATGTATTAAAAGAGTCCCATCTCAATCCCCGTGCATTATGAATATCCTCTCGGGTGATTGTTCTATCTCCAGCTGGACAGATATAAAAATTTTGGGAACCACTGATCACATTTATAATTTGTTTTGCCCATTTATAGCCCTCTGTCCACTCCTTTTAATGATTGGTGTGTGTAGTCCACAGATCACTTGTAAATTGATGGCAGTGTCAATCCAAGGAATCTCGGCAAAGGTAGTCTTTCCTGGAAGGTTTCCTCTCATTTTATACACAAGTTGAAAGACTCAAGTGCATAATACATGAAATACACCAAAAAGAATTCAGACCATGCGTCAAAATAAATCTGACCAAATAATATAAAATATGACCATATTAATTTTGCCCTCTGTATTTCTGACTGATACATTATGACCACTTAATATGAATTCTGACCAATGTAATAAAATTCTGACCGGAAAAATACAGGCCATTAAGATATATATTAATTATTTGAAACCCTAAATTAACTCTTAAAAAATGTATAAATTAAATTTTTAAACAGTTGTAGCTGTAAATTCACAGCTCAACAATAATTAACAATTTAATTCATACTATATTCGAAGTAAATAGTGTTATAACATATCAGTAATCCTTCGAATGAAGATTGAAAAGGATTATCGTTCTCAATGTAAGTTTGGGAACAGTGTTTTAAGGTTAAATCCCTTTTTTATTACAAATTTATTGTAAATATTAAATTTCCAGAAACACACGTATGACGTTTTAGAAATTTCATCAAGTTAAAAGAAAAACTAAATATTTAGCTATAGTTTGTAACATATGTTAAACATTTTGTATATAAACATATTTTTCTTGGTTCCAATTCACACATAAATAATATTTATCCACCTCTTTGATCACTGCCTATTGCTAATGTTTAATATTATTACTATTCCTGATTGCAAAAAAATAATCATGGACATTGTATTGCCCCGACAGTTGTCCTCCTCTGGATGGATCTATAAGTGGAGATATTAAGTTGAACAGGTATAATAGCAACTACACCCCTGCATAATGCATGTCTTGTAGCACTAACCCTATGATATGCTTAATTTAGTTCTAACAATGTATTCACTCTTAACACACTAACATTATAAACGTATGTTATATGTATCTTTGATTTATTTTAACACAATGGTTCCTGAGAGATATAAAAATATATTTCTAAAACAAAAGATATTTGCATGAAAATCACCTGTATATATTCTCTCATGTAGCTGTTGAAATATGGCACCGTATCTTTCGCACAGAATAGAAGAAGCAATATATTGGCAAGTAATATTTCCTAGAGCTCTCAAATTGCATCTATCATCACCTACAATATAATGGCTTTTTATTATTTCTTACAGGATGTATTCTGCAATGTAACAATATTATTTGTCACACGGTGAAAAAAAATAGCAATGTATTTTAGTTCTACAAAATTATTTTTTTTAAGATATAGTTGATAGCTATTTCGGCTCACGCCATCGTCAGAACTATGCTTAAACGAATATTTGCTTATCTATATATAGTTGTGTAGAAAAGGTACACAATACATCTTCTCCCCTGTTTTAACGACCTAGCTTGTTACTTGCTCGCAATAAAACTAAAAATTGTAAATGAAAGTAAAAAGGCGGGGCTATATCAATAAGTTTACATATGGCACGGAAATGGTCTATTACGGAAACAAAATAGTCCCCTGTAGAGGGTTAAGCAATGGTGATTGATATATATTAGTTTGTTCGTTAAGAATCCTTTGTGATAGTTGATATCTTAACCAAGGAAAAATCCTTGGCATTTATGTGACATCCATTCTTATGAAACCGTAATCTGAAACTGAGTTGGCATGACTGATAGGTCCAACAGACCCGAGTGGCCATTATGTATTCAGTATTGTTTTCCATTTGTTGTCCATCATCTAGACAATTCATTAAGGATGTGATTAGCATCCTGTATCATAACTGCGATTTAAAAAAGCAAACAAAAGTAATACATGATGGTTGTATAAACATCTAATTATCAATCTTTGCAGGTTAATTATAACTCTTATTTGTCTTACACATATCACTTATACGATTTCTATATTATACTAACTATTTTTTATATTAATATAGCTAAAATTATATAACTTTTAATACCATTTTTCCTGCTAAGTTGCATAACAGATATTCAGACACTGAAAATTTAAATGAAATATACAGTAGTGTTGGTCTAAGTGTACCCATGCTGAGGTACGTAAAAGATATGCCAGCATTCTATATTTCAATAATTAACTCAGTAGTATTGACTTTATGGAAGCTTATGGAGGTTTTTAGGACAAACCTAGACTGCATTTTGATTTAAAAGTTAGTTTTTAATGAATTTTAACACTTTATACTTTAATATTTTTTAGTATTGAAACAACAGTTAAAAAATTTATCGAGATTATTGTTTTTAACGCTTATATTTTTCAGTATCGATTATCAACATACTAAGATCATTTGTCTCATCAGAGACATTACAAATCACCAGGTTGCTATATTAGCAGTGGAATAATAAATCAAGCTATTCATTTTTTTTAGTGAAAACATTTCACTCATCTTTATTTGCTTCATTTAAAGTTTTCCGGTATCTGCATAATTTATTTAACTTGTCACTTTATTGTCAATTATAATCATTTGCAAACAAATTTTAATGATGGTAATTAATTCATCAATGACAGATTTCAATTAACATGGATTCTTCTAAACAAATTCAGTATTATTGACCAAATAATTGAAGACGTAAATAACCAAAGATCATACATTTGATGTGCTGCTCATTAATGACAAACAAAGACCTTATACAATTTATGTCACTGTATTTTCACATCTAGGTGTATTCTGCTTGGATGTACCTGCCTTATATGGTTGCATGCTTTTATATTTAACACTACTAATGTTTATTTTTATAATTTTATAGCTTCCAATATAACAACATACTAATTAAAGTAAACCGTGCAGATTAATATATGTCCATTTTTCTAAAGTTTCGATGATGTTTTTTAGGTCAGAAAAAGTGAGAATGCAGCAGGCAATGCAAGAAAAACAGAAGTATGACCTTTCCAAATGGAAGTACTCCGAACTGAGAGACACAATCAATACTTCATGTGATATTGAACTTTTGGAGGTAAAATTGTATAATATAATAACAAATATATTTTTTTTTCAGTCATTTACCGATTATCATCATTTGTTTCAAAATCATTATTGTCACCACCCTTTTCCCCAAACATTTCTGAATAAGATAAAATGAATTAATTTGTGTTATCAGATTTCAACCACAGTACATGTTTTGTGTTTGCGAAGGTACTTACTTAATGATGCAATGTGTAATTAAATATATTCACAATTTAAAACAACCTTTTTTGTTTAAGGCTTGCCGTCATGAATTCCATCGTCGGTTGAAAGTTTATCATGCATGGAAGGCAAAGAATCAAAAAAGAACTACTATGGCGGAATCGGAACGTGCACCAAAATCCATTATGGATGCAGGTTAGTCGGATTTAATGCAGACGCTCTTTTGGTGCTTCGAGTAAGTCTCCTGAAGAAAAAATGATATTTATAATTTCTCAATAATATGGGAGTTTTACCAACCAGTAAAACTCTCATTGTGTTTCCAAAATGTCCAAGATCCATTTGAAATGATGCGTCTCTGTGCGTCTAAATCCTACATTGAGGACACTTTCTTCTACCCCCTCTCTTTCTCCTCACTTACACTATGCCACGTGGGCAGAGAGAAGGAGAGGGGGTAGAAGAAAGTGTTGCCAACGTAGGATTTAGATGTGCAGAGACACATCATCTCAAATGGATCTTAGGAATTGCTGCAAGAACACACAATATCATATATTGCAAAAAATAAATTCACAGCATTATAAAAAAGAAGATGAAAATTTAAATGCTTCAATTGTTAATCAACGTAGACTTTTGAATTATGACGGTCTTATTGGTATATGAATATCGATACACCTCTCACATTTCAATGGCTGACCAAATATAAAAAAAAAACTGGCAAGTTTATTTATAACTTTCGATCACTAGTCAATTCGTGAGACACGATTCTATCTAAAAAAAACTCTTTTATAGTCATAATCATTAAAATGAACAGCGGTGAAGTAAAAAGTTTGCTTCATACATGGACTCAATCAGGTCATTAAAATACACAAATGACAGTGGCCAATTGTTTTATTACCTAACACATTGCTTCAATATCATTGTAATCAATTACATGATACATTATTTTTAGCTATAAAAGGACCGAGGATGCAGCAAAAGGCAGATATTCTCGGTGCTCAGCACAGATATTTCCGAATTCCATTTGTCAGACCGACTGCCGAAGGTGAAGTGACAAGCAGCGGCAGTGAAAAGAGAGGATGGTGGTATGCGCACTTCGATGGGCAATATGTCGCCAGGCAGATGGAACTGCACCCGGATAAGCAGCCTGTTTTATTATGTGCAGGTAAATAGTCGACTTATGCATCCGACAAATTAATTTGAGGAACCTATAAAACAGAATAAACCAATTCTATATGTAGCGCATTTGAAAACTGATTTGTGACTGATGGAGATTACAACAAATTTAAAGGATTAGAAAAATCGATATTTTAAACATTCAAACCTAATACTTCTGACAAGTGTATGGAAGTGGCAGTAGCCAGGACAAATTAGGCGATATTTTGAAATCAAAATCAGTCCTATATGCAAAAGATTGTCTGCGTTACTGACGATCGAAAGTTTGCGTCGCAGAGTCTGCAATGCTCGCTCACTCGCCACACCTTGCTGTATTAGCATAGAAAGAATTAAGAATCCATACGCATTGGAAAATTTATATATATATCTGTAATTGACTGTCCTTCAATTAGTTTACTAAAATGAATTCCTATTTATCCAATTTGTGAATTTTTCAGGTGTGGACGATATGCAAATGTGTGAGCTGAGCTTAGAAGAGACAGGCCTCACCAGGAAACGCGGCGCTGAAATCCTAGAATGTGAATTCACTTTGGAGTGGCAAAGCAACGGCGGTTCAAGCTACAAGAGTCCTTCAGATCGTCGCAAGTAAGTCATTCAATAATTGTATTCTGTCATGTAACTTATGTATGTATGATTTTGTTTCAGCTCGTTTGATCATTGATCAAATATACAAACACACGTATCACTTTGTTAACTGTCCATTTTTGATGGATAAGCATCATACTTAAAAAGAAATAAGTTAATCACAAAGGAAAAACACAGACCCCAAGACTAAATAATACGTATTTGAATACCTGTAAACTATTAACTCAAAATTTTGTATAAATAGGCTAGTTTGTAAATTGTGTCATGTAATTTATGACATCGACTGAAGGTGCTTGATATAATTTCAATATCAAATTTAAATTGTAATTACTTTGTTTGATTCCACATGTTTTGTCACTGACAACCCGGGTTTCTATAAACTAAATATTTTAATTCATAATATAAGTGAGTCAGAACGTAATTTTAAAAAATCTTTTAAGAAAAAATACACATTTACATATCTAATTTATAATATAGTATATTTTTTAAAAAATGTTATACATATGGATTTATGTATTTAAATGAGTCTTATTTTATTATGTATTATTTGCTTTCTCAATTTTTTTACTAATTATCAATCATCAAGCTGCGTGTCTATAAAAAACATTATACATAATAAAGTACATATATCATTAAAAATATTTGTTAATATAAGAGTTTACCAAACTTTTATGGCTAATTTGCTTATGCTTTTTGTGAAAGCATTTGAATATTTGATTAAATTTGACTTTATTTGTGTTTTATCAGTCTAAAGGCCGCAGGTTCCCCATGCCTGACCTAATCTATCGAAAATACTAACACAGACATTTTGCTAACATTTTTTTCTTTTATGTTTTTCAGATAATAATTGCCGAAATATAGAAGAACAATTGGCTCTCCAATGTAGCAAGAATCACCAAATATTAAGTGTCTTTAGATTTTGCTTATTTGTGATCAACTTCACGAGTGAAAAACGCTTCTCTCGGTAGTTTTAAATTTGATTGATTAATCAAAAAATGATTCCTATTAAACCAAATTTTTCACATTCCGTTTTTAAAACATTGTCAATTATTAATTCTGTGGCCTTATCCAATCGATAATAATAGGGAATAAATTTAGACAAATCTAATACATTGCAAAAATAAAATTGTTACACAATTTGACAGTGTATCTACTTAAACATTATGGTATTCGCCCTAAGTATTATTCAACCAGTATAAGTATAAAATATTATATACAATAATCAAAAGACCATTCCGGGAAAAGTGTAAAAATAATTAATTACCTAATGCATGACAAAAAGCACTAAAAAGTGTTTAGGAAGTCTTTGACTGCTTTTTGTTTTATCTAAGATAATAAATAATTTATAAAATACGATATTTACTATTGTATATTTACTGTTATTAAGAATAAAAATGATATTCTGACAACCAATAGGTATGAACGTGCATATTAAAAAAAAAAAAAATTCTAATGTTATTTTTGATGAGAAAAAATGTTTAAATGTGTAAAAAATAATACAATAAAAGTGTATTAATTCTGGCAACACTTAAATTAACTCAGTAAATGTTACAAATCAAACAAAAATTCAAATCAGTTAAAAAAGAAACTATTAATATTTGTCTATTTTCAAATGTGTTCAAAAAATGAATGAATCAAAATAAGTTTTAATAATAATTGCCAGTAATGAAAAAATGCAATTGTGTATTTTGACAGCTGTTGGTAATGGCAGTAAAAATATTTTTTTATTATTTTCTGAACCTCAATTTGATTCCACAAGAATTTACTGGTTTATGCATATTATAAACTGGAAAATTTTACTATTGGTAGGTAGTTATTTGTAGTCAATATAATTAGCTATAAATAACACATTTAATGATTCAAAAGCATTTTTTTTTTCATCAAAGGCTAATAAGTCACCTATTCCGTTTATAACAATAACAAAGGCATGTGATGTAGTCCACCTAAATATTTTAAGTGTTCTTTTGATGAATTGATTAGTAAATTATTGTAATGTTAACATCGGTTCCTCACCAGTGTTATAGAAAAAAAAATACAAATGTATTTATATTATACCAGATTCAGATTTATAATTTTTCAAATATATATATATATATATTATAAATAAAACTGCTATATACAAAATCATTGTTATTTTCTTTTAACACTTTATTCTAAAAAAAATATATCTTTCCACTCTAACGTCTCAGGGACTGTGACAGCAAGGTGCGGGGCCAGTGCGCGGGCGTCGCACACCCTGAGATGTGATCTTTCAATCGTTGGTAATGCAGGCAATCTTTTGCATATAGGACTGATTTTGGTTTCAAAATATCGCCTAATTTGTCCTACTACGACCACCTCCATAGACTTGTCAAAAGTACTAGGTTTAAATGTTTAATACAATTCTTCTTAGTTTTACTACACTGTTTCATTATCAACTATCTAAAACAAAAACAAAAAAATGGATGCTCCATTATTGACAAGTGTTGCCATGGATGTAATAAAAATATGATGATGGTAATAAATTGACATCTTGCAATAAATAAAGAAATTGGTCTCTTAGATCTCATTGTCGAAGACCAAAATAAATATGTGAAAAATTCTTGATACTGAATAGTAAATTTATTGTTAGTTTGTTAGTTGTTAGACTTATTTTTTGTCGCTGTCGAATATATACAAAGATTAATATTTTTAAATTTAAATAAATAAAACATATCAAGGTATACACCAGGAAAAGACGTATATAAGTCAACTTGATGACAATTTGCATAAGTCACTTAAAGAGAAGTATCATCACAAAATGCTATACCGAAATTGACAAATTTATATTGAATTTTGATTTTGACCTATTGGAATTTGAATCCAGACTTAATTAATGGTTAGTTCATTGCTGCTATCACATGACCGGAGGTAAGCAAATCGAAATTATTAGTAATATATTTTCTTCGTCCATGGATCGGCTCCCAAAGTGGAATATATGGCTTCATAATGGAGGTAACTGTTTGATATTCAATTATTCATACTCATTTTTCCACACAGAGAAAGGGAAGGAAAGGCATGCCTCAACATGCTATACTTAAAAATAGGCGGATCAGAAGGAATTTTTGGACATCACGAACACCCAACAGAATTGATTGACAAAAAAGATCAGTAGCGGAAGTCAAATAATAATATAAACCATTGCACTACAAACTTGATTACAGTTGCAGAAATTATACAGATATGTTATTATAGGATCTAAGCTAATATAGTGTGATGACCTGCCACTCACTTACTTTGGTGATGGTGATTTTTTAATCATTGAGCTGAATCATCATTGTATATTCATTCAGGAATCCATATTCTGTAAATTAGGATATTTTTTACTATAGCTAGGTAGTTATTTGTAGTTGATATAATTAGCTATAAATAACATGTTTATTCATTCAAAAGCATTTTTTTTTTTTCATCAAAGGCTAATAAGTTACCAATTCCGTTTATAAATAACAAAGACATGTGATGTGATTAAGAGTGTTCTTTTTGATGAATTGATTATCATTGAGCTGATTCATCATTATTCATTCATTCAGGAATCCATATTCTGTAAATTAGGATATTTTTTATTGGTTGGCTCTGAGAAATGAAAAGACATTGTGATAATATTTAAATGGTTTTTATTCAGATCGATTTGATGACTATAACAGACTGTCGTATATCAGCTAAACAAATTGAGTTTGAGACAAAACACATATTGTTTCAGATAACAACACTATTGGGTAAAAATATTTAGCACAGTGCAGGTTCTTTATTTAGCATTTATTTATTATATTGCATTATTTGTATACAATTTGCTTTAATTATTATTGATAAGTTTTATTTAACACTAATTCGAGTGGAAAAAGCTTATTAAAAATATTGTACAGCATCGCTGGTCATAAGGATTTTAATTAAACAACAGATTTTGATACTCTTACAAGAATTATCAATAAAAATTCAACTCTATATTATATTTCTTTCACTCTTATTGTAAAAATATTCAATCTCTATGGGAAATTATTATGATTATTAAAAGACAACATTGTGGTGGGAAAATGCTCGTCGGAAACTAGCTAATTAATAAACATTACATCTGACATCCTCATATCCAAACTTAACCGTCACGTTGATGAAAACTTATTTTTGGTTAATTCTTTTCTGTATTTTGATTTGAAAGTTTATATGCAAGGTGTCAGAAATATGCATCTTTTTGAATCTCTCAAACTACTCTGAGCCAATAATTATAAAAATAGTTCTATATTCAATGGGATTTATTGATGTTGATTTGAATAACAAGATAATTTTATTTTTTATCATAATTAAAATGGTATATTTTATACAGTTGTTAAAAAAAAACTAGCATTTTATTGACAACATGACTGCTATTCAAATAGTAGAATGTTACTAAAACAGTAATAAAGTTGCTTTTAGGTCCCGTAAAGTTGTCTACAGATATTTTTATAGATTTTACTTATCCACATAAATTTAGCTATTGTATTTAAGGTATGATAGAAATTTTTAAGCAAAAAAAGGTTCACTATTTTTAAATTTGTATTACTGCCGTATAAATTAATATTATGTTTTTAAATAGTTTGGAGTTTGCGATGAATTGTATGTGAATATATCTCCTCTGGCGAAAGTCGCAAAGAACTCAAATATTGAGAAAAGATGCCAAATCATTTAATCAAAATTATAAGCAAAATTTAAAGAACCATTTGAGACATTTTGTAAAACTGAATGTTATTGCTAACAAGAAATTTTGGCAGTAAATAAAAATTTATTAGCAAAAAAAGATTTGTGAAAGAAACAAGCGAGTGAAAGTTTTATTAATTTAACAAGAAAACTATTTCTACAAGTGTACCTGAAATATACAGATGAAAACCATAAGTGTGTATTGTAAGTAGAAAAATATTTCAATTCCTAGGTATATTTAAATAAATCTTTAAAAAAGAATACCTCTTCTCTATGAGAAATATACATTCTAATAGCTACATAATAAAATACTCCATTACAAAAATAAAGTAGGATAGATTGAGAGTATAGATAGAGAGTAGAGATTGAATTTTAGAAAATAATGATCATTTTTGTAATGATATGTATAACATCTGTCTAATTATTTTTTCTACTTTCTCAGTTATATCTATAAATTTTCAATGGGATTGGTAGAAATTTCATAAAAATAAAAAATAAGTTTTAAGGATACCAATCGACGAAAAGAAGTATATTAATCTTGGCACCCATTAAAATATTTAGAATTCACAAAACAATAATATTTATATTATTAAAAACTTTTAACAACTAAGTAAGTATTTAAATGTAGGGAATGATAGATATAAAATAAATGATTATGAACTTATACTTTTATTAGATGACTGATTTATGAGACAATCGTATGTATGACTGAAACGCCAGTACAAGAATGTTGTATTAATAAGAGAAAAAAAATAAATGATTTGTATAATAATTAAAATGAACGTGATAAATGAAATTTCCAATTTAAATGAATTAGATGGTTATCAGCGTAAAGAACATTATGGATTATAACTCGATGAAAATTTTAATTGATTATTTTATTCATAATGAAAAAGCATAATAAAAAAACCTAAAGTAATGTAAATATTAAATGTTTTATTTATAATGATTGTGACCATTTTTTCAAATTGATTGAACCAAGTTTCGGGTAAATATTTACGAATAAAAATGATATTTTTTAACAGCGTTGAATTCGTAAAAATACATTTTTTTTTTAACAACGAGTGTGTTTCTACATGCATCATTGACTTTAAATATATAATTAACATGGCCTTTGACGTGGGAATTAATAAAAATTAACACTAATACTACATCTAGATGTTTTTTTTTTTAAATAACGCTCACTGAATTTTCATTCCAATTGCTGCATTTTAAACCGTGTCTCTAAAAAGAGCGTGGATTTCTTCTGTTGGCACGACTGACAACTTTCACACAGTTCATCAGGTATAAGTTTTTTATTTTTGTCAAAACAAACACTAGTACATTGTAATTTCAACATTTTTTAAACCTATACGTTACAAATAACAACGGAAAATATTTATCACTTTTTTGGGAACGATCCCGTCATAAGCATTGTTAGGGCTTAGTTTAATAACAATGACATCTTAGTTTAATAAAAGCGCCGTACAGTATTCCTACCAATGTTAGCTTTCAGAAATGGTCATTGCAATGACTGTTCCTCTTTTAATTTTACACACCTTTCACATTGAGACAACAATTTCATTTTGGTGATACCGTCTGATCGATAATTATTACTCCACAACATGTCAATGACAGTTTTATATTTTAAAAATATTCTTCAATCGTTCATAAATTCACATATGAAAACAAATAAACACAAAATATCGGCTTAAAGGTTTGCTGAGCTAGATTACGAGACATTTTCATGTTTGTCGTTTATTTTGCGTTGATTCGCTGTCTGTTATCATCTCAACTGTTGAGCCTGTGAATTGCAATTGCATTTACAGTTGGTGCTCAAAAATATAAGAGTTTAAACAGTCTTCAAACAATCATGTATGTACAATTTTTTTTATTGAAAGTCGAGAAAATTTCAATTAGTGTTTCAGGAATTATCAGGCTACATTGCTTCATAATTCGAGAAAACCTACAGGGCCTTGGTGAGATACTGATGATCATTTGATGACTGCATATACTTGGTGGAGCCAAAATAATTGATGTTTAAACAATATATTATTTTTGTTAGTTCAAATATGACCTTTTATGAAGAATATTAATTAATAATATAATAGTAATTTTGTCAATGAGTAATAATTTTATTTAATTAAAGAAATGAAAACTATTTACCATTAAGGTACAGAGCAATCATTTCCTTTTAATATATAAGATAAAAACATATCTTGTGTATATAATAATGCCACACACGTATCTAATTCTTATGGTTGTATCTCCGAGCTATATCTTCATTTATTTTCAATTGAAGATTCATCCGCACACTCGTATTATTCTATTTGTATGGATATCAAAGAATCGAAAATTGCAGGTGTATTTACAAGGTAGAGTGCAAAAAATGCAAGACAATTAATAATTAAATATTTTTTTCAATAACTCCCTACAACTTTTTAACAACGTTTCAACTTTATATTAATGATTGATAATATTATCAAAGAAAAATTAACCACGAATCATATTGATTTATTCAAGATAAAATATTACATTTAAAATACGATTTACACACATTTCTGTAATAAGTAAGTAAAGACTTTTTATCAAACAACATTGATCTTTTATATTTTTAAACTACGAGCAATTTTGAAAAAAATTCCGAATCATCTAGCAAAATTATTTTTGTGTCAGTAAAAATTTTACAGTTGGTATTACATGTAATAACTAACACTTCAATTCATTTATTGTACAATTTGAACTGATGAAAAAATACATTTTTGTTGACACAATGATTGAATGTTTCAATTGATTTAAAATAAACAAAACATTACCAGTAAAACGGAAATAGTTATTTTCAGAGGCCCAGTGAAATATCATTAAAATGTTTAAGCACATTAACTGAGAATAATTCGTTCATCGCACGCCTAATGCTTAGGCATTGACAAAGCATAGTTTCAGCATGAAATAACAAAAGCTACGTTAACAGACTGTTGATTAATATTAAATATTACAAATTCATACAACACAGAGGAATAATATATCATAAGCCGTAACAGACATCGTTTAATCCAGAGTTACCCAAACTGTGCACGGCGCCGCCCCAGTGGTCTGTGGCTGTTCTATTGAGGCGCAGTAAATTTTTTACTTTACAAAATATTATTAATATTATTAAATGTAAGGTAACATAAGGTTTGCCATGAGATAACCAATGTTTTGAATTTGGGTGCCGGAAACCAAAAAGTTTGGGAGCTCCTAGATTAATCATTTTAACTGCAGTTACAGCTATATTGATCTACCGTTATATCTTGACCGTTTGACAGAAATTGGATAGAAAATAGTAAATTTCGAGTTAAAGCTGCCAAATAAAAGTATGCAACTGATGAAATTTGACAAATGTCAGTGCTGTTAATAATTGCAATATTGGTGTAACAATGCGATTATATTTGATGCAAGAAAATGTGTATTATGTTACAAAATCTTAATGGTAAAAATTCACAGTTTTTAGTGTGTTATGAACTGATTGTTATTATTTCCCAAAACAAACAGACAATAATTTATTGAGTATTAATAAATTAAACGTATTATCAACGTAAAATTAATTATATTTACTTGTTACTTTCAAGAGGTAAAATAAGGTCAAACGAATCTTTTGCCCGGCATTATTTAGAGTCCAGTTGGTATTCTCAATTATTGAAAATAACTCTTTTAATTATTTCAAGTGATGCTGTTTTTGACCATGGATTGGTATTCAAATAGCAAGAGGGCCCAAATGTTAAAAATAAAATCCTATTCAGGGTGACAAAAGGATCCATCAGTTAGAACATTACAAAAATTAAGTGATATTTCAAGTTATTCAAGTTAAGAGGCGTTGATATTTGCTATCAATTTCACTAATAAACATTCAAATTGACGACAGCCAAGAAATTGTATCACAATGCTATTAGTAATCGTACTTATTAACTTTTTACGATTGCAAATATTTTCACGCTCTTGAACCACAACTTGTCGAGATGTTCTCTAAAACCAAAAAGAATACTTGTATTGAAATATTTAATTTTGTAAAAATGAAACTTGTTTTCACTTTTACTGCTTAGAAGAACATGACAAAATGAATCATTTGAAACAATTGCAAAAGGATTTAATGACAAAATAGCCCAATCGAAATTGTGTTTACTAGAATAAATTGATATATTTTTAATCTAACATTCTTGATTTTTCCGATTTCACAGATAGTGCCTTCTGCTATTCAATTACCAAGATACCATTCACTTTCCGGATGTGTAGGCTTATCAAAAAATAATAATTAATTATGATTATTTGGATCAACAAAAAATTTATATAATACGAAGTGATAACGGCAAATCAATACATGATACCTGCAAGTAAAATTTGAATAATCTCCCCTGAAATGTGTCGGTGATATCCCTGTATATGAATATAAGCAATCTGTGCGTAAGTATTATTTGAATCATAGTCAGATATTGACTGACCACTCCACCTATTTCATCGTCGACACATTTAAATGAAACTGTAAAATTTGGCCACATGGTGAACCAATGAATTGAACATTATTCCTCTGTGCATATTTAACATTCGATAAATCTAGTCGTAAGAATTTTATAAGTAAATAATTAATGCTTTAATTTTATGAATTACACTTCATTAACCCTACCATTATTAGTCACCTATTGAGTGATATTGCTATGCGTATTTTTTTCGAGGCGTAGATCACTAAGTATTTTTTCAGTCCGTTATAACAAAACAAAAACTTCTCTAGCCGTTTTGTTATTGTTCGTTTTTCCTAATTTATGGAACCATTATTGTTTGCACCGAATGCAAAATTATCACTGGAGATGGATCAATCATCTCTGATTGTTTTATGTACTCGACGGGTCAGGCTGGAAGTAATGCAGACCGTTTATCTGAAATAGAAAAAAATATTACACGTGAAAGAGAGAAAGGTAATCGATTACGTTATCAATAAATAAACTAATTAGTTTGCAATTGTCTTACCCATTCGAGGAAAACTGTCCACGGTGATGCATTTGAAAAAAATCAATAGGTTGGATTTATCTGACCATTTTTAAAAGTCATTTTGAAAATAGCGGGTGAATAAATGAGAGCATGATGTGTTTATGTTTTATATTAAAACAAAGTGCGGTTGTTCAAAAAAGAAAAATTAACCTCAAAAAAATATAATGCTGTTTTGTTGTCAAATAGTATATACCTAAAAAAAAATGTGTAAATTTTTGGAATCACATTTATTTATCCAGTGTTTCACAAACTGCAGTCAGGACAGAATAGCTTTGAAGCTAACATTTGCAATGAATTATCAATGACCTCTCCATCTTTGTCAAAAAAAATCACACGCACGAAAATTTTATCTGAAATTTCTGCATTACTAAAAAAATTGCTAAAATATATATTATAGTGTTAAATCAACTAAATCAGCTACACTGCTTTAATCAATATTCCTAAAGTGGTACAAGCATGACTAAGGTTTGGGAAACACTGATCTAGATAATAATGTGTATTATTCATTGAATTTATACTTTCAAATCGACCAAAACTACTAATAGCCACAAGACAACATAATATGAATAATTAATGAATAATTATTGATTAAAGTTATAAAAAGTCGAGCACAATTTGATTTGTATCACTACTACATTATTTATAATGATTGTACTGGTTTTGCTCAATGTAAACATTAACTGCCAATTACCATAATAAAAATATTTGTCAAACTGTGTTTCATTTTTTAAAATACAATGCCTTTTCATAAAGACTTGACATTTAACATGGTAAAAGTGTTATTTCGAATTAGTTCATTGAAAATCTTAAATAAAAGACCCATAAATTGGAAGTGCAAGTAAGGCTTCTTGAGAGAGCAATACTATTTAAATACACCCAGTCCTTTTTTTACGCGATACATTGGTTCCAGAAAAAGGCGCGTAAAAAAATTATAGCTTTCATATAATTTGATAAATTGGTTCCAAAAAATTAAAATATCGCGTAAAAAAGTACCAGAAACGTATGAAAAACCAAAATTATATATTTTGTTTACACTTATATGAATTATTAAAGGCCAAGAAAAGTGCTATTCAACGAATTTAATAAATGCATTGTGTTTAAACAAGTTTACGAGCGGACATACATCCCATGATTTT
Source organism: Himalopsyche japonica (assembly GCA_028555115.1). Taxonomy (NCBI): domain Eukaryota; kingdom Metazoa; phylum Arthropoda; class Insecta; order Trichoptera; family Rhyacophilidae; genus Himalopsyche; species Himalopsyche japonica. The sequence continues at coordinate 1,062,129 of JAHFWJ010000807.1, read as the reverse complement.
ACGCAATTGCATTATGTTTCTTTACACACCCTAAAACATAAATTCTCATAATATCCGATACACTTGTCAATATTTGGCAATTGTATGTGTATTTAAAAAAATGGAATGCTTTACAAAATTATGTTTTAAAAATACACATATTTTTTTTATTTAAAAAAATAATGAAATGTACATGCCTAGCATCACATATAATTTTCTTCGTTAAAACAAATTTGGGGAAAAAATCGCATAATAACGAGTGAAGCGCCTAAAAAAATGTAACAGTGCCGTCCAAAAAATCGCGTATAATCGAATTCGCGTAAAAAGAGGACTGGGTGTACATGCGGAATTACCCTAACATGAAGCATTCATTATCCATGTTTCAATATGGGGTATCGTCAAAGAATTTTGTTCATCAATTCATAGTTAGTGATATTTAATAAAACACTGAATCAAAACAATAAAGATAAATCAATCGATATCAAAATATCATTGATCCACAAAGGATATTGAGTTTACAATATTTGCTGTCTTCCTTTAAGTAGACTATCTAGTGTATGTTGGTCGTTAGAAGAAGGATTTAATAACCCTTATTACACAAACAAAGCATATACTAAAAGTGTGTTTGGGAATAAGTGTTTTTTTGGACATTTGCATTATTTAGTCAAAAAAATTATGAACTATCTTAACAACAACTAGTTTTTAATCATTCTAATTAATGTTCATCAATGTTTAAACTATTTTGCTATTTCTATGTTACATATATTGTGGATAAGTGTGTATTTATGGAAAAGGTATATCATCTAAAGAGCCTTCATTTTGTTTTAATTTTTCACCAAAGAATTTACAATCTGTTTACAGATATCAGTAAGAAACATTATATTAGAAAATTAGTTTGTTTTGCCAAGTCAATAATTTACACTTGAAAATGGCTTGTAAGATGAAGACATAGATGTCTTTCCAACCGTTTTTCTGTACTAGTTATTGGATGAATAGTTTAGTATACAAAACAAAGAAAAATACACTTTAAAATGTTGAATATTTAAAATTTGAATCTGACTATCTTAATGCAATTTTTTGATATCAAAATGTTAACCAAGGAGTGGAAAAATACAATGGTTATCTAAAATAATTTCAATTTTATTACGAGCATTAAAATACGTGCATTTGTAATAGTAACGTGACAGACAGTAACACTTATCGACAGTATAGTATTATATGAGTAAGCTCATGGGTTTGTTTGCTATGTAAGAAAATCACTAACCGTCATGTCGTATTCGGTAATGTAGGCGGGGATTTCGAGTTGATCAGGTGCCATCACGGAGTACAAGTACTCGACCCCGGGCAGGTTGTGAACTTTCTGCTTTATAGCGGGGGCCATGAATGTCGTAAACCACCATGTCATCATCTGCAAACAAAATAATATGGGAGAAGTCATTCCTAAGTCAGGCTGCAATTTTAGTTACTAATTGTGTAAACGTAGCACATGCACTTTGTTTCAATTTAAATAATGTCATTGATTCAATTATGAAGAGGTAAATTTAATTTTCATCAAAGCAATAGAGTGATAGAAAAATAAAGTATATATATTGTATATACAGTGGAATCTCGATCAACCGTTCTCGTATAATACGTTTTCTCCGATGGATCGTTCATTTTTTATAGTCCGTTCAAAAACCTATAAAAACGATGTTAAATAATGCCGCATGAATCGTTCCCCGATTTATCGATTTCCTAAATCTATCGTTTAAATATTATGGTCCTGTCTAAAATATTATTCCGATTGACCGGTTTTGTTAGATAAATCGTTCTATTCAATACAATTTGTGAGTTTGAGCACACTAAATTTTATATATTAATATGAGAACTTATCCATATTTACTAATTTCTGGAAAACTCCATTTTTGGAAATTAAAAGGGTGAGGGACATTATGTTTTTTTTAAATGCTACTTTTTTTATTATTATTTAAAGCTTTCCCGCATTCTTCATTTCCCCCATTTTTCGTTTTGTTTTTATGGTCCCTTGAAGGCCCTCGAGGTTTTACTGTACACATATTTAAAAAACTGTAAGCACTTTTTTTCAAATAAGTCAGTCAAACCAATTGTGTTTCTACATTGTATCAGCAAAACAGTGAGTAAAATTTTTCAAACTTTAAAATCTTTATTATTGCATCACCCCAAAAAGTTTTTTTAACCCTGTCTAAATCTAATGACTCACCAGTGTGTTATTTTCTAACTAATTATTTAACTAATTAACTGTTTGAGGGTTAATAGAATTTATAAAACAATGAAATTCCAGTAGAGATATGTTTTAAATTGATTCGAATGAAAGTTGTTATTTTCAATTTTATTTGGTGATAAATAAAAAAAATTTCAACATTACATAATTGCTCGGTATCTAAAAATTTATGCTGCCACATTAAGTAAATGTGTAATCTGGGGACAAATTTTACAAAAAGTTTTGAAAAGAGACTTTAATTTCAAACCAGTTTTAAGACGGAAGAAAAAAAGTTTTTCTTTGACCGAAGTAACAATTAAGTAATAGCAAAAACAAAGAAATATCAAGACCTATAAAGCGCTCTTACCTTAGTCCAAATTGTGGGGTGAACAATGTAGAATGCTTTGAGATTCTTCTTGTATCTGCAAACAAAAGGAAACCGTACACCTTAAAGTTTTGTGCTATATACCGTAACGTAAACATGGAAATAAAATGAAAACAGGTAAAGCTAGCTCGACTTGTAAGCTGCGATGAACATATTTCATTTGCTAATCCAAAGTTAAGCACACTTTGTAATTTATGTACAAAAGACACATTAACAAAAGAAGAATATTGTGTTATAAATTTAATCTATTGTTGAATGTGTAAAAATTGTTAGTGTAATATTAGTGCAATGAAAATAATTTTCAAACTTTTCCATTACACTTGTTATTTTTTAAAAATATGAAAGCATTAATTACTTGTAAGGCAGAATGCTGTAGACTTCTTTGAGCCATGCAAACGATGGGTAGTTAGCGCCGGATGTGAGAGTGTGGAAGTAGGCAATCACGTAATCTCCTTTTACGATGGGGTCCAAAAGGGCAATCAGGTATAGCAGAGCCTGGAAGAGATTGAAAACATAGTTTTACGGAAACGCTTCTCATTGAATATTTAGACATTTGAAATATGACGAGTAAATCTCAAAAAAATGTTTAAGAATAAAAGTAAATATTGTATTATCAAAAATGATTCATGGTCTGTACACACAAAATGGTAATGACAATCTGAGATTTATTGATTGAATTGGGACTCACTTGGTAGAACTCCATTATAGCACGGTGAAAAAAATAGCATTGTATTTTAGTTCTACAAAATTATTTTTTAAATTTTAAATGAAACTAAAAAGGCGGATACATCAATAAGTTTACATTTGGCACGGAAATGGTCTATCCTTAGCCGAAATAGCTATCAACTATATTTAAAAAAATAGTTTTGTAGAACTAAAATACATTGCTATTTTTTTCACCGTGTTACGATCTGAGATCGTGTTGGGATAGGTTTAAGAATATATTGTTTTTAATACTTTGAAAAATAGTACTGTTTTGAACTCACTCTCGTCCATATGAAATATGTCGATATCTGAAGAGATATATATATTTGGATTTGTGATTTTTTTGGTCTATTTAAGGAAAAAAATAATTTTATCTTGAACTCAAATAATGTCGGAGAAAATGTTCTAAAATTTTTATCCACATTTCAATTTATGATAAGATCAGAGATATTATTTATTTAAAAGAATACAAAAACATCTATTGAAAAGAGATCATATCTGATTATTATTGTAATCAATATTTAAGTTACATGAATTAATTATTATTTAATTTATGATATCGACTAAAGGTGCTTGATGGAATTTCAATAACAAATTTTGAATTGTTACAACTTGGTACAATTCCACATGTTTTGTTACTAACGACCCGGATTTCGTCTTCCGCCATCTTTAGGCATTCTATCACACGGATGCAACATAGCTGACGTACAGTTGGCATCGCCTATATACCAAAGGTATTAATTACAGGAAAACACAAACCCCAAGGCAAGCAGTAAATGGCAGTCAAAACAAATTTAATAATAATTAACACAATTGTCTGTGGTAATTTTCACTAACGATTTTGTTAGAGTCATTCTTGAAACAAATAACAATCAACTATCATTAAAATATAATTGTTTTTTTCAATCTGGCAAGTAACGATCAAATATCTAGTGACGAAATATAAGAATTTACATCATGAGATTGTCGATTCATTGAACCGATTTCACGCAAAGGATACAACAAGGAGGAGTTGGGAAGACTGAGAATGAAGTTTGAATTTAATAATTGGCCTTTATTGATTTCTAGAAATTCCTGCTAAAATAATTTATGGTCCCCCGTGTTATGATGTAACAATTGAGCCCCTTCATTCGCGTTTTTTTTTTGCAGATGAATTTGGAAATCTTTGAATGGTTGCAGTGTAAAAAGATAGATCAATACTTTATTCGACTAAACAAGTAATGTTGAAAAGAAAAATGATTTTCAAAAAATATGTACTGTAAAAAAATATGCAAAACGAGTTCTGCCAAAAATCACTTCATTATATCAAAAGATATCTAACCAACAGAACTTGAACAAAGCTTACAAAGGCAAAGTAAAATAGTGACATTAGCAAGGGTGAATAAGGCCAGATTAAGGTCAACATGGTGATATTATCTGTTTCCAAGGAACAATTATAACAATACAGGCCCAAAGTAGGGGTTTATGGTTTTCGCCCTTGGCATAATATGCTAATTTACCCTTGACATCATCTAATCTTAATATCAAGCATCATTTGTCTATTTTTAATGGCGTCGAAATAAGAATAATTATGCACATAACCCGTTTACACTTGTTAAATTTTGGTTTATCAAAATATATCTTGTATAAAAAATGTTGGCAATGATTTGAAACAAAGAAGTGACTTATTATAAACTTTAACATTTAAAACCATGTTATGTTCAATTATGAACATACTATTAAATAACAAACAATTCTAGGTATATAAACAAAGTTTTTGAATCAGAATACATTTATTGATTGAATTGGCATTCACTTGGTAGAACTCCATTATAACACGGTGAAAAAATAGCAATGTATTTTAGTTCTACAAAATTATTTTTAACAAATATAGTTGATAGCTATTTCGGCTCACGCCATCGTCAGAACTATAGATATAGAAGATAGTTCTGACGATGGCGTGAGCCGAAATAGCTATCAACTATATTTGTTAAAAATAATTTTGTAGAACTAAAATACATTGCTATTTTTTCACCGTGTTAGAATACATTTAGTTTAAAAATCATTGAAATTAGTAGGCAGAGAAAGGATATGATTGAAAGAGATGCAAAAAGCACAAATATCTATGCCTCTTTTACCATGTCCGCGTCCAATGTGAAGCATATTGACACTCAACAAATTTTATCGTTAGAGTTTTTTTTAACAAAAAAATAATTTTTCATTTATTTAAATAATAAAAAAATGATTATTACTATTTCTACAATTTAAAATTAATACAATCAGGACCAGTTTCGCACATCGTGAGCATTATCAACAAATCATGTTCAGTTAATCAGTTTAAATCAGTTGACATCTCTCGCGATGAGGGAAACCGGGCCCAATCTTATGAAAATATAAAATAGTGAAAACAGTACTAAGCATAGCGTAAATATTAATGAAATATAATTATGTTAAGTGACTTGTTATTCAGTTGACCTACTTTAATAGGAGGATAGAAGGATTGAGCTAATATAGGACACGTGATAAGCTAATCGCTCTCGCTACGCTCTGTGGATAAGGTATTTGAGGGGCAAGGGGGATGGGTTAGTTAAGTATAGGGTCCGCCATCTAAAGTTTTTTTTTCAACTAGTGCTTATTTCGTGAATGGTAACACTTAGCTCATGTCTGATTTGACAGATAATTAGTTTTATCCTTCCGCTAAACGAATATGGTTGTGTATACGCTTGAACAACGCTGGGAAATATTGCGACATTACTTTGAAAATCATGGTAATGTTGCAGAATGTGTGCGAAAATTGCGTACGGATTTTGGAAGAAGAGAAGCACCGTCAGCTCCGTATGTTCGTTATCTTGTGAAAAAAGTGAAAGAAACTGGCATCCTCATCGATAAACCAAAGCGTGAAAAGCCAAAAACAGTGCGTACACCCGAGAATATTGATGCTGTGGCAGAAAGTGTGCGTGAAGCGCCATCAACATCAATTCACCGTCGTTCTCAACAATTGAACATTTCGGAGACATCATTGAGACGAATTTTGCATAAAGACCTTGGTATGACGCCATACAAAGTCCAATTGGTTCAGGAGTTGAAGCCAACTGACCATCCAATGCGTTTTCGCTTCGCTGAGTGGGCCTGCGATCGACTTACAGAAGATGCCGATTTTGCCAAAAAATCATCTTTTCGGATGAAGCTCATTTTGATCTTGGCGGGTATGTAAACAAGCAAAATTGTCGCATTTGGGGCACAGAAAACCCGCACGCATACATTGAAAAGCCGGTACACCCAAAACGAGTCACTGTTTGGTGCGGATTTTGGTCCAGAGGCATAATTGGGCCATTTTTCTTCGAAAATGAGCAAGGAGTGGCCGTTACAGTCAATGGCGATCGTTATCGGACCATGCTGAACGAATTTTTGTTCACAAAAATTGAAGAGGAGGATATTGGCAACATTTGGTTTCAACAGGACGGCGCTACGTGCCACACAGCCGAAGCTACACTCGATGTTTTGCGCCCTGTTTTTGAAGATCGCATTATCAGCCGCAGAGCTGATGTCGTTTGGCCACCTCGGAGCTGCGATTTGACACCGTTGGACTATTATTTGTGGGGTGCCCTCAAAGATAAGTGTTACGCCGACAAGCCAGAGACAATTGACGCTTTAAAGGACAATATTCGTGAAGCCATTGGTGAAATACAGCTGCACACAATCGATAATGTGCTTAAAAATTGGACCGATCGTGTAGGCTACTGCATGGCCAGCCGAGGCAGCCATTTGAATGAAGTTATTTTCCATTATTAACCGGAAGGATTGTACTTTCAAATAAAAAAAGAAATTTGAGAAAATATTAGTAGTTTTTTTTTATAGCATTTTCAAAAAAAAAAGTTATTTGGCGGACCTTATATATTTCAGACATCCATGATTACGAACAAATGATACAATGATAAATTTAAAAAAAAAAATTAGAAAGCTGTCTTGGGTTTCGAGCTCGGAACCAAAAGACCAAAACTTGAACCTTCATAATATAAGTTATGAATATAAGTGAATTTCAACATTCTTCATTTTGTACAAAATAAATTGCTTGAAAAGAAATGTTGATTCAATTCTTTAACTAGAATCTTTATAACGTGTGATATACCTTATCCAAGTTGATATTGCTGAATGGAAACCACTTTCCGACGAAGATGACCACGGGCCTGCCGAGTCTGTCGACTCCACTCTGGTACAGGCAGCCGATCCCTGACACTTCAGTCAAATCCTCGGTCTTGGCGCGTCGCAGAAGTCTTTCATACCTGATAACAAAATGAGAACATCAAATGAATAAGTTATACTTCCAAGAATCATTTTTTTCATAACAAAATGAGAACGCCAAATGAACAAATCGCACTTTCATAATTCACTTTTCATAACAAAATGAGAACATCAAATGAATAAGCAGCACTTCTATAACTAATTTTTATTTAATCAGTGACTCAAAACACTTGTTCCGATATATAGCATATAGCTTTGCAATAGAGATATCTAAAAAGAAGTTTTTTACGAGAACTGCTTCTTGCCGAGTTATTCAATCTCTCTTTTTCATAGAAAGTAATGATAGAAGAATAACTAAACTTGTTGAGACCTGTTGTTTGATCTGATGGGTAGAAGAAAATGTTTTCGAATATAAATCCATAATCCGTAGTAGGATTCAAACTAGTGAGCATTGCAACCAAAACCAACAATGTTAATGAATCAACCAGTGACCCTGACTGATGTAATTTAATGCGTGAAATCCAATTTAAGAAAGACCAATCGAATCTCATATTGTGATATTAAAAAAAAGAAAAAACCAAAACTGTTTTAAAATTTTGCGAAAATTGCAAAAAGCACTTGGATTATGTTTTAGGAAGTAAAAAAGGGCATTAAGAATCACTATGAATATTAATCAACACTACATATTAAAACGTTCCCTTCTGATTCACCCGAAGGATATGCAAGCATCGAAAATTTCATAAATTAATTCAGTAATGCTAGTATTAACTAAATAAATTAGCTCTTGCCCGTGTCAATACATTGTAATAAGGTGTTTTAACATTTGAGACGATAGCAGTCAGAGGGTTAAATTTTCTCATGAAACAAAATACGAATTTACGCGATGAGACAAATAAATCACTGATTGATTCATTTGCCATGTTTTTTTACGTAACTTACGTAACAAAGTTGAAGTAATTTTGAATACACGGTGAAAAAATAGCAATGTATATTAGTTCAACAAAATTTATAAGATATATTAGTTGACAACTATTTCTGCTTCCACTTCATCAGAATTATACAGAAAATACATTGCTATTTTTTCATTGTGTTGTAATGGAGTTCTAACAAGTAAATGCCAATTTAATCAATAAATAATTTTGAATACTTGACCGATTTTGTTTGTAAAGATTAATATATTTACAATCACATACATTATATTGACTCCAAAATTAAAAAAATGTGAGATTTGATTGTATTAAAATAACCATAAGATGATTCGGGTACAAAAATAGTAAATACTAAGTAAATTATAAAAGTTTAAAAATCTATTTAAAAAAAATAGAGCGCATTATAGAAAATTCGCTTAATACTGTTTTAATGTTGTAAATTTTTAAATATTTATAGAATATTCGTTGGCAAAGTTTTATATTTTCGTAATCAATTACACGCACATGTAAAAAAGCAATTGAACTGTAGAATTATGACTCAACGAGCCAAAAATTAATAGACTTTATCAAGAGCAATAAATCTTTGCAGAAATTCCAAGGAAAGAATGGAAATAAAGGGAAAACTTTCACACAAGATTTAATAATACAACGCGATCGGCAATAATATTAAGAAGGGAAACTATTTCCTCCGATATAAATTTAGTTTATGCGAAGGAAATAGAACAGAAATTAAATTGCGAATGGTTTGACAAATAATAATAATCCACGAAAAGTTGTTATATTTTTTTTTTTTTTTTATTATTTTTGGTCAAATGATATTTTAACAATAGATAATAAGAAATGGTGCGCAATTTTAAATAAGAAATATTTTGTTTCATTACGGAATGTAAGCATTAGAACGATATAAACTAATTTTCAGATATCGAACACAAATCGTGATTGACAATACGTGTAATATGATAAACGTTCCATTTTCAAATCTGTATAGAATGGAATTTTATCGCAAAATTTTGTAGGCGTGTTTTTATCTATGGTATGCCAACATTTTGATACCATATTTGATACATTTATGAGAAATTGAAGAAAAGTTTAAAGCTTTGTTTTGCAGAAGGCGTTATGAGCTATGAATATAATGTATTTGCATATAGCTTGTTTAAAATGTATTCAAGCCGAGGTAAAAAGAACCTTATGACTATAACTATTTTAAGCACCACCTTACCCAATCAAAGTTAAATACAACAGCTTTTGAAAGTGATGGTTTTATTTGATTATTTCGGAAAATCAATATTTGTAAGGCCATAGGATATGTTCTGGGTGTGTGTGTATAAATGAGTCGATTTAATCTTGTTATATTTGCTGTCGTTTGAAGAAATAGTTATTATTTGTAAAAAATAAAATTAAATAGAAGAGTTCCACAAAATTTTTGTGGAACAAAATAATTATTGCTATATTATTTGCAAGTAGTTATAAAAAAAAATACCTAGGTAAAAAAATCAAAGTTAACGTCAAATACATCAATGATTTATTCATATTTATTAGAGTATGTTTTAAGTCATGCCCATTTGCAATAAATATATTATATTTCAATTTTTCTGTGAAAACTATTGTTCAATTATGTCCAAAGTAAAAAAAAAAACAAATCAATTCAAATTCGCGACCCTAATGGCGTCAACTACTTGACCACAAACACTGAGATTAATAAAAATACTGGCCGGTGATACGAATTTCTCTTTTTCATTTTAACAAGAATTCCCTCTCGTGAGATACTATAGACTAAGAGCTCAGTTTACCATAAATCATTATTGTATAAAAATATATTGCGCGATAAGTCATTGAGATTGCAAAAATACATATTCAAAAAAATGGCTTCCTTCCGGCGGCGGGACGTCGTTAACGCGGCAAACAGGATATGACGTCATAGCTGAGAGCAAATACCAACCTGACGTAAAATTTCCCCTAAATTACTTTTAGACACATCGCGACCAAAAAATGGGGGAAACGTGGCGATGATTTGATAACGCCTTGAATTTAAAGCCCCTATAAATCACGCTCAATTTCCTCTGGCAGGGAAATTATTTGTTCGACACATTTTTAATGCTCGGAAACGCCAGGAAAACTCCGCGGAAGACATTATAGAATCAAAAGAAAATTGGTCCCGTAATATATCTACTGTTTCGACGCTCCTTTGTTATGATAAAAAAACAAACTCTTACGTTGAAATGAAAAATGAGTCACCAATTGGGCACATGGAAGTGGCATGAAAATTTTTTGTAGACTACGAATTATTCATTACGTTCAAACACTTACAACATAGAAAAACACGTGAAACCACGACTCAATGTTTCCGAAATCACATTTTCAGCCATGTTTCAAATAATAATCGCTTTAACAATTCTATTTTCAGCAATTCGCGCGGAAATTTTTTTAAATTCAACTCAAATTATGTAAAATAAATTTAAATTTAAGCTAGAGCTTGTGTGATAAGTGATTTTACTATTTATCATTTACGAAACACAAGACGAAACCTTCAAATCGATTTATCGAAGTTAAATTATATTTTAACATATACAAAATAAAATGAAAAAGATGAATATTATTATTTCACGATATTGACTGAAGTACTTGATATTATTTCAAAATTAAATATGAATTTTTAAATTTATTGATTGAATTGGCATTTAATTGGTGGAATTCCATTGTAACATGGTGAAAAAATAGCAATTTATTTTAGCAAATATGTTTATAGTGTTTATATATGCAATGTATTTTAAATAGCACTTTTATAAAACTAAAATACATTGTCATTATTTCACCGTGAATTGTTGAAACTTAGTCGGTTCTACGCCCGAGCCGTGAATGATAAAACATGTGAAAATGTATCCTGTTTCGTAAATTGAAAATGAAATATTTTTTAAAATGAATATTTGATATCACCGTTTTTTTTGTTGCTCTTCTCAAAAAGGTTAAGCCGGAATCTCAATGATTTATAAACATGACGTTTTTTTTTATATATAGCAACACTTCCGATTAACCGGAAGTATGGATTGTTTCCAATAAAAATGTTTACCATTTACTGCGTGAACAATTGTAATGGCATTCTGTATGATAGAATTCAGTTAGCATTTGTTTAACGTTTAAATATCTTGTATTTGTTATATTGTTTGTTTGATGGGCTTCAATAGACATGAAATTTATGAAGCCGAATCAAATTTTAATACGTTACAATTGTGTCAATCGATTATTTCGAAACAACTGATATACAACTAAATAAAAATGTGTTGGAAAATTGTTTTTTTTACGTCCATATGATCTTTACATGCTTTTCTTAAAGCGCACCAAAGAAGTAAAAAGGAGATCACTTCGGAATCTCACTTACATTTCTTTTATAAAAACTTAACAGACATCATTGCTAAAGATATATACTTCTTGGCATTACAGTGAAACCTCGATTCAACGTTTTTCAAGGGACCCGTAAAGAAAAAACAATGCGGGAAAGGTTAAGATAATAACAAGAAAGTAAAATCTTTAAAAAAAACATAAGACACCCCATTAATTTCCAGAAATTGGGGCTTTCTAAAAATTTGTAATTATAAGAGAGTTTTGTAAAGTATATTAATTAAATCTGATTTTTTTGAAATAATCGAATATTAAACGTCGTCATGTCAAATTCTTTATTAAAGAAAATCTCAAGACATTTGAGCAAAATACATATTTCATCAATAATTTCTTTGGTTAAAATTTTAGGTTTAATGTGTTAAAACTCACAAAATTGTATTGGATAGAAAGATTTGTCTAACAAAGCTGGTCAACCACGGTAATATTTGAGACGGAAGCATTATATTTTGACGATTGATCGAGGAAATCGATATATCGGGGAACATTTAATAGGGAATTATTAAACATTGTTTTTATGGATGTTTATCGGGAGCATAAAAAATGAACGACTCATCCGTGAAAACGTATTATGCGAGAACGGTTGTTCCGCGTTCCACTGTGTATGTAAAAAATAAAATATAATTTTAGGTACAATTTCCACAACATTATATTCATAAAGACCAGAAGCGATTTTCATTAAACACTGTGTTTTATTATTAAAATGTACAATTATTCTTTAAAATCCGGAAAATTATAATCATGATAATAAAACCATTTGAAAGTGTCCCAACAACATTAAAGCCAGAAAAAGTTTAATGATTACCATGCCTAATTAAAATAGTTTAGGTAGCAGGTTAATCAGCACCTAAATTTGCACACGGTGAAAATCAATGATAAAATAAGTATATATCAGATAAAATTTGTTTCAAAATATACCAAATTAAAATAAAGTTTTCGTATTATTTTTATTAGATATTTCACTTATTATCGCTTGAATCGTTGTCATTTTAGTAAACCTATTTACGCAGCTTGACAAAAACGATCTTTCATTTTTTTACAGCTTTCGAGTTTGTTATTTTCGATAAAGTTTTACGTTTTTCTTTCGACGTTCAGCATTGTTTTTACTTTGTTATTCGAAAACAAAGCAAGCAGTCGTGATTTTTTATTTATAAATAGGTCTGTTATTTGTTATATTTTGAAACCCTTATCGTACGAAAAGAAAAACAAAATGTTTGCTTCGTGTTTTTTAATCATTGCGACAACAGCCGCCGGTGAAATAAAAACAAAAAAAAATTGCGGGAGAAAATATGAAATTAGAATGCAAAATGTACGAAAACAAAAGATTCGCTTTGTAGCTAAACAAAATTGTGAAAGGAGAAATTTTCAAAGGAAAGATGACGATTATTAATTGAAATCTTCAGTGGTTGTTGCGAAACACCTGGCAATGTTTAAAGTATAGAAAGGCAATTATTCTGTAATTAAATACATTCAAAAGTGAAAATAAAAACACTGCTTTGAGAAGGTAATAGTGTGAGATGTTTATCGTATTTGGAAGCTGTAAAACCTGGTTCAAACTCCAGGTAAGATATAAGTATTTGAAAATAAATTCATAAGCCATAATTAATCATACAAACATTCTTAAGACGACAGCGTCAAAGAAAATTGCTAATATTTAAGTTATGATTATTATATGTCATGAAACAATAGTGAATTAGTCTTATTGTAAGCAACACAAACATATAGAATTGTTAAGTTGAAAATCTTTTAATTCTACCAAAAAAAATAAACAATTCAAAGAACATAAAATAGAAGTTTTTGTCGATGATGTGACATATTACAATTATCATGTACTAGTAACGGAAAATGGACTAATGAATTCCAAGGCGCAATTTATATTATGACTTAAAAGGTAACTACTGTCGCTTCTTGGTCGAAAGGCAATAACATTAGTAATATGATAATCAGTTTATAATTTTCGTGGTGAGCGAAACCAGCCCTGATAATTATTATAATTTTGTAAAGATAGCACTACATATTGGTCTGTATATATTTTTTTAAAAATAAAAATAATGGATATAAAATTATCTCTTCCAAGTAAAATATCACATTATAGATGTCGAAAGTGCTCCAATGGAATTCTAAGCATACATAAAAAAAAACATTGTAATAATAGTATTTATTTATTTATGCAGTAAAATAATATTGCGATAAAAATATATGTTTAATATAAAGTATAAAAATTTCAATTATGAATTATTTTTCAGGCCTCTAAAATTCAGAGGCATGCTTAGGGGGTGACATTGCCAAGAAAATTATTATTGTATTCCTTCCATGAAAATGATCTGACGTACTTAATTCACGACTGCACTTGCAGTTGTTCGTCCAAAAATAAATATGTCACGTGTTATAATGTGCACACTAAGATTGCAATGTTCGTTAGTTAGTTCTCGAGGAATTATTTATATTGTTTACATTGAGTTTTTCATGATGATGATAGGTAGTCATTTATTTCAGAATCAGTGCCAAGGTAGCGCGTTGCTTGGGAGATGTTAGCATAAGCGGTAAAAAAGGAAAGATTTGGCCGGCTGTTTCGCGTGTTTTTTTTTAATAACTAAGCAACAATAAAAAAAATATCCATAAGCAGAACAATTTAGACCAGTGGGCATCGACACTTACATCCAGAGACTGGTAAAAAGAGGGAGATATTTAAAAAAATAGTAATCAATACTTTTGCGGTTTTTTCTGCTATGTAGAAAACGAAAATGGTTATTATAATTATAATAAATACAATTTTTTTCAAGAACTTTCTGCGTACCGGCGCCGGTTGAAGATCGCTGCCTTGTTTTTTCCTGTAATATTTTTTCCCAATGTATATTTTATCAACAGAAGTTTTTCAACGAAATTTGTTTTATTGATTGAATTGGCATTCACTTGGTAGAACTCCATTATAACACGGGGTCAGAACTACAGAAATAGTTCTGACGATGGCGTGAGCCGAAATAGCTATCAACTATATTTTTTAAAAATAATTTTGTAGAACTAAAATAAATTGCTATTTTTTTCACCGTGAAATTTGTTTTGTTACTTAAGAATTTATGACCGATTTTTCGAAGAGAGTAATTATAGAAGGGTGGGGTTATAATACGGCCTGTGGCTTACTAATCACTCTCGTTACACTCGTACCTAACGAACAGGAATACGATTCTTAGATATCATTATAAAAACAAAAAAGTAAGAGCTCATGAAAATTGCGATCTAAGCCGACGTGAGCATATATGACAAATATTAAAATAAACTTGTATCTACAGCACGAGTGTCATTGATGTTGTCTATCGTCATTTATTTATCAAAATGTGAGATGCCGAATAAATGGCTGAACTTAAAGACCGATATTTTTTCCTATCTAGTCAACACTGGCATCTGGTGATTAACTGATCAAGTTTGTTAGTAACCGCCGTAAAAGTAAGTTGATAAAAAAATATTGGCGATAAAAAAATATACGTATTTTACGACATTTAAAAACAAGCGATTATTTTAATTTTTATTGAATCATTATGAACAGTAAAGAGAAGAAAAAACTAACAATGCCGGATGTTCAGATACATTCATTGAACAAACAGAGGTGTGAAAAAAAATGGCACGTTCGATCGTAAGTATTGCAATAATAATTATACGTCAAATAATAATTGCTAATTTTTATAGTGAAGGAAGAAAAACAAGCAATGAAAAATATACAATTAAAATAAATTGCTATGAATTAAGTACAATTATAGGAAAAATTATTTCAATTATCATTGGTGAAAAATTTTAAGATTTTGAAATTTTTACATTACGCGGAATTATGTATTTAAATATTTTAATGGCGACCTCATAATTATTTAGATGAAAATGACAAATCAACAACGTTTTATTGAAATAAAAAGCTACAAGATATTAAGTTAAAGCTATATAATGTATAATATTATAAATCAAACTAAACAAAAGCACTTGTAAAATGATATTTGTTGGAGATTAAGTTTATTTATGAACTCGACGTCAATTTGAGTTCATCAATCGGAAAACAAATAAAGGAGAGATTGAAAGTTAGACGTCCATGGCTATAAATAGCGATCGCATGATGCATTAAACGAGAAAAGTAAATAGATGAATTCATAACGTAAGCGTATTTATTTTCTACGACGCCTGGTATGAAAAGCGCAAAATTCAAATAATCTTAGAGGAAAATGCGAGAAAATGCAATTTTCTGAGGCGACTGTTTATTTGTTGCAAAACTCGAATAAAAAAAATATGCTGACGGAATGTAGGTCGAGAGGCAAGTTCCGAATCAAAATGCTGATAGAAATAGAAATAAAATGGAAGGGGTAACTTTTTGCGAACTTAATTTGCGAATTAAAAATAATATTATTTACCGATTTTTTATTGATTTACGTAAGTAAAATAAAATTTATACATTTTTTCATATTAATAAAGCATCTACACAAAAACAACGAAAGATAAAAAAAAACCAGTATGCAAGCTATTTTTTGTCAAAAACTCTAAATTCATAATTATTCTGAAATGTCAGTTCTGTTGCATCCGTGTGATAGAATGCTTGAAGATGCCGAAAGGCGAAACCCGGGTCGTTAGTGACAAAACATGTATAATCGTACAAAGTTATAACAATTCATATTTGATATTGGAGTTCCATCAAGCGCCTTCAGTCGATATCATAAATTATATCATAATTATTAATTTTTTTATACTTTTTAAAGTTTAATATATTTTTAACATTTTTTTACAAAAAAGAAAACACCTTCATTTAATTTTTTTCACGTGTAATTGATTAAAATATTCGATATTTTAATCATATCTAAAACAACGATTGATTATTGTGTATTTATTTTAAACGAACGTGGATTGTGTAGGTTTTTTAAAACACGCCCGTGTACAATATCAAAGGAAGTATACCACAATAAATACGAATATGTTTTGTGTCTAACGTGAAATATTCGAATATAGCATACAAAAAAATTGTGATTTGTGGCATGGTGATTTTCACCGATGAGCTTTTTTCGATACATAAATAACGATAAAAGCCATCTCATGCCGAGATAAATTGGATACAACATAGATAAGTGAAAGGAAACCTTTCAACAAGGGATCCCAACGGTGTGACAGTAATTTTGTGATTTACAACGAAAAAATAAATCGGGACATTAAATGACTTTGTATGCTTCAAAACGAGAAGTAGCACAGACTATTTCTCACTATCAATTTAACTTCTTGACACTTGGGGCGAAAGCAATATATGTAAACAATAAAATATAATAGAATTATTAATATAATAATTATTAAGATGAGGATCGGTTTCGCTCATTTCCAGCATTATTAACTGATACAATCCAAATTGAAATAGGGCTATTTATACAAAATTTAAAGTCAATTAATTTTTTTTATTTCACATATAATTTCTTCATTGCATTTTAATATCATACTGTAAATTAACAAAACTAACTATTAAAGTCACCATTTTCTCTTCTAAGTGTTCTTTATTCTGTAGTAAAATTTTCCCATTCGTTATTCTTTGTAATTAGTATTTCATAATTGATTATTAACTCGTAATTTACTTTTAATTCGATTTTACTTTTGATTACTAATAATTACTATTGTATTTTTAAAGGTCACTTATATATGTACATTTTGTATGGTTACGTGTGAATTATTTTCTTAATTTTATAGCAATTGATTTTGTATATCTAGTAAATATCCTTTTTTAAATAATTTTATGTTTAATGGATAAACTTTTAACTTCAAAATTTGTATGAATTTGCTTGTATCCATCTATTAGTCTATAATGCTCGCGATGAGCGAAACCGGTTCGAAGCCGAAAGAGTACTAAACATGTGTTTTTGCCATGTGAAATAAATTGTCTTCATTACATTTATGTTGGATTAGTTGATAATCACGCGATGATCGAAAGCGGCCTTAAATATAATACTATAAAAGTGTGGAAACTAAAAAAAATGAAAGCAGCGTGTAAAAATTCAGCTATTTACACTAGTACTGGATATTTTCTACTACAATAATGTCAGGTTGATAGTCGATTTATCAACATTTAATTAAAAAAATGTTTAATCAACAATAAAAAAAGTATTTTTTTACTGTACTCTGGAGCATTATCATGGAAGGGTGAATATTATATCTAGAGGGATGGGTAAATCGAATATACTGTTTGACACGAGAAAATCTAAAAAGCTTCATTTATGCCAGCGTTCATGTGCTAATGGTTGGCATGTACTGAATTTAATCAGACTACTATGTCGATTCGATATACATGGAGAAGGAAGGGGTGATCGCATGTTGTATGCCATTTTATTTGTATTATTATTGAGTGAGGAATTTACTTAGTATTTTTAAAAATACTAGGTTTTTTCCGGTGTGAATTCAGAATTCTCAATTGAATCAGTTAGATTCGATACACGATAAACATAACAAACGATTTTTATAACGCAGATAAATCAACTAAAATTTTTAGCGATGTTAGATTTATTTAGCGATAATGCTAAAACTTTATAAATTGCACATGTTTTTCCCCACATACGACCCGGGTTTCACCTTTCGACATCTTCAGGTTCTATCACACGCATACAATAAAACTGATACGATAAATATTTTGCGTCGGTTATAAACAAGACGGGTTATTTACAGAGGAAAATCACAGAATTTTTTTTTTTTTGAATACCTGTTAACTATTAACACAAAATTGTATATAATTATAATAAATAGTTTGTTTTTAAATTGTGTCATATCAGTTGATAATGCTCGCGATGAATGAAACCGGTTCCGAACATACAATATGTTGTAAAAATGGTACTATGGATGTGTTTTTATTATTCAAAATATTATGCCTTTCTATCAAGAAGTGATAGTTAACACGTTAAAAGGGATTGTTGTACATTACAAAAATGCGTTTACGAGAAAATAAAGAAAAACATACTTTTTAAAGTAGTAAAGTCACACAATTGTTATAAGTGTTTGATATGAGGGTTAAAATCAGAAGATATCACGAATCGGAACACAGAAAATATTAATGTTTAAGTTTTACGAAACGGAGAATTTAGTGCCCTACAATTTAAGCACTGTTTGATTTGTTAAGAGAAAAATTAAGAACAAGCCTAATGTATTGTTTGAATTAGCTTTAACTTGGTAGAAGTCCATTATGGCACGGTAAAAAAATACCCCCTCATCGGTAACAACTAGAGAATGGTTCTGAAGAGGGCGCAAGCCGAAATAGCTATCAATTATATAACTTATAAGTCTTGTAATACGAAAATACATTGCTATTTTTTCACCGTGCATAAGTTTAATATGTATGAAAGTAATTCAAATTTAATGACAACAAGTTAAAACATTAATATTCGTGCAGTTGGTATTGTTAATACTCCCAATAGTGTGTGTAATGTACATCTGGGGTGAATAATTGTGTTGAAGGTTCAAGATAACCTTTCGTATGCCAACAAATAAGTTTCAGACAAACGGTGGGTTCGTCCCAAAAACAAAACCTGATCTCGTTATTAAATATGGACGAACAATCATCATAGCGATCTGGAATTCATAGCTGTTAAATATTCCGGTTTCAACCCTTCAGATGTTGAGATTGCCCAAAATAGAGAGGTGAATATTTCATTAGTAGGGTAACCCCGTTTTGTTCAGCGTGAAAATGGCGAGCATATTTTTTTATCGTGATACAATAGAATTCTAGTCATTGGGAAACCAAACATTGTATAACCCGAAGGTAGTATAACACAACAATTTTCCGTTGTAAGTAAAAGCACAGCTAATATTTCTACACTGAATATTTTATGCAATGAATATTATGAATTATTTTAACGTTAGATTTTTTGTGTTTAAAATTTTACGATTTACAATATTAACATGATCAAAAGTGACGTTTCATAAATATTATGCCTTTTTTTTAGTGTTTGTACCCTTCTCAATTCTCTACAATGTAATATTTTTATTCTTCTCAAGCCAAGTCAATGATCTAAAAAAGATTTTTTATAAAACAAACAATATTGTTATGTTTGATAGGGTAAAAGAAAGTGTTGTTTTATTTCGTTAGAAACAGAACTATCTATTACAAGAAAGTAATGTATTTTGGTTTTTATAAAATGTCGTCTAATGATATATCCAATTTATTATTTTTATGAAGGCATCTCCAAAGAAAACTAATAAGCGTTGGTATCACGAATCCAATTTGGTATAAAACATTAACCATACAATGCAAATATAAACAAAGGGTCAAATTCCAAAACTTGACATACATTATACTTCATCGAAATCTAGTTCAAGGGCTGACAGGGAACTATGTAAGTAAAATAAGTGCGTGCGTCCGGATGTGAAAGGGTTAAACGACTCTCGAGATAGCACTTAATTCGAATGAAATTTACATCACTTGTTAAGAGAGTTTGTAATTGCGAGTGTAAAATTTTCAGCAATTATAAATTGTCCATCAAACCTTACTTAATAGGCAAGAGAATGGGTTTTTCGTGACGTTGGAAGTAACAAATGATTTATATTGCGCGTTTAATTGTCATGAAACCAGAGTGGGGTTTATCTTAATTTTTCTCATCAATTCGCAATTGTTGATGAGAAAAACTGAGCGGAAAACACTAATGGAGTCTTAGAATAGGAGATGAAGTAGAATGTTTCTTATTTCCACTAGATATTTTATCAATCAATGAACAATATTTAAAATAATTTTTATTATACTGTCAGTTTTGGTTAAAGGAATGACAAAAACGATTGAAAATAGTTTTTGGCGAAAATATTTCAAAAAGTCAGTGTTTTTTATTAACCGAAACGTAAGACAAAGCTTAATAGAGTGAAAAACATAAATTGACAGTAAAGAAATTTTTCATTATATTTTTTAAAAACAATATTTTTTAAATCTGTTTTGTATTGTATGTACAGTACGGTAATGAAAGTGACTAAAAACATGCATGGATCGTCAAAAGAAAATGATGTTCATGAAAAATCATGTGAAAATTTGCATATTTGTTTTTTTTATCGTTTTTATTTTTGCTTCGCGATGTGTAAAGGGTAAAGGTCGTAAAAGAAGGTTACGATAAGAAAGAAGACATCATCGTTTTATGAATGTAATCTAGTTAAAGTTTAAGTATCATAGGGTTTTTTATATCCGTAAAATAATTTTCAATATAAACACAATAATGTCACGTAAGTTGTATACATTAAAAATAAAATTATGCAACAATATAAATAATCAATAAGTATTTTTTAGAATGTTTTTACATTTTTTGACAGTAATACAAATGAATCATTGCCTTGGACTGTACACCGTGAATATGTTCTGTCGATTTTTACATAATATGCGCAACATGATTTTTTAGAAGACGAATGACAACATATTTCTCTTCAATATTACTTATGTTTTGTTTGTGGTGGATATTTTTTATAGTGACAAATTTTATTATTATTGAATAAAAGACATACATTTAATTGAATTGAGAATATAACGTAATTTTAGCAGTTTTTTTTAAAGAAGCAAATTTACTCAACAAGTGTTTTTTTTGTGCATTTCAAATGAAGATAATTTACAGATATGAAGATGAACAAATTAGCATTTCAAGACCAAGTGATATTTATTTATTTAATCGATTGAGATAAGCGCGTGAGAATTTAAAATTCTACTGAATTTCATTTAAGAATAGAGCAGCCATATTCAACCTAAAGTATCCGGGCTAAACTAAGGCCCACCCAAGATTTTTTGTACGTAGCAATTACAGTAAAACCTCGATATAACGGACTTTGGGTAAAACGGAAAAAAATCAAATGTAAAATAAAAATTTAATGTTAATATTATGCATGGTTAAATTCAAATGTCACCGCATGTAAACAATTTTAAGCAGTCATGATAATCACGCCTTACGTCTAGCACTAGAATTTGAGACAAATCGTACATAATATGTCAGGCATATACGTCGATCAAACAGCAACGTCACTTCACGACGAGTGTCCGAAGACAATACATAGAATTTTGTTGTGTTTTGGATTTTTTATTTATATCAAAATTTTGTGTTTTTTCAAAAAAAGGTTTTTTGATTTATATTAAACCTTAAATTTGAATTGTTACAACTTTGTACGATTCCATATGTCTGATCACAAACGACCCGGGTTTCGCCCTTCGGCATCTTCAGGTATTCCATCGCACGGATGCAACAGAACTGACTGTTGCTGACAACAGAACTGTCAGTTCAGTACAAAGTTGTAACAATTCAAATTTAATATTGAAGTTCCATCAAGCACCTTCAGTCGATATCATAGATTATTTATTATTATTATTATTTATTATAAAATGGCGCTAGGGGCCGCTAGGGTCCATGGCCGACTGCACAACCTCTCTCCAGGCATCTCTGTCGAGCGCTCTTTCTCTCCAGTTGACTATCCCCAGCCTCTCAACATCCTTTTGAATGTTATCCGCCCATCTCCGTCGAGGGCGACCGAGAGGTCGGGTGCCAGCTAGTATTCCTTCATAAGTTTTATGGAGAGCTCTAGACTTCTCAGATCGTATAACGTGACCCGCCCATCTGAGCCTTCTCGATCTCAAGACATTAATGATTCTTGGTTTGTATCGGTCGAAGAGCTCAGCGTTCGTACGAATGCGCCACTGGTGGTTTTCATTAACGGGTCCAAGTATTCTCCGGAGGATTCTGTTTTCAAATACTTGGAGGGCCTTTTCTTGTTTTTCTGTTAAACCCCAGGTTTCACATCCATACATGACTATCGGCTTAATGATCACGTTGTACACCCGGCACTTGGTTTTGATGGACAGCATTTTGGACCTAAACAGACTATTTAGCGCGAAGTACGCTGCATTTCCACTTCTCAGTCGGTCAGCAAGCTCCAAAGTCATCTCATTTCTAGAGGAAATATTAGAGCCCAAGTACTTGAAAAGAGAGGTTCTCTCGAACGAGGAGTTTCTTATTACAATGTCTCCAGAGGGTTCGTTGCCTCTTGTCATTTTCAAATACTTAGTCTTTCCACATTTACTCGTAGGTTTAACCTTTTTGCTGTGTCCTCCAAAGGAGTGAAAATGTCTTTTATTTCGTCTTCAGATTCTCCGAGCACCACTAGATCATCCGCGTAGCCCAATATTTTGTGGGACCCATTCATTATAACTCCGCCTTCTGCTTTCATTGCCTCTCTTACGGCTTTCTCTAAAGATTCTCATAGATTATATTAAACCTATTTTAACATAACGGAATTTCGTTTTAATCGGACACCCTTCCCTCAATTAGTCCGTTATATCGAGGTTTCCCTGTATTATATAAATCTGTTTTGTCAATAATACTTTCAACGTTAAAAATCACAGTTATTTTCCTATAAACCTATATACTCACGCTTTTAATTTAATTGTGCTGTGGCTCAAATAAAGTAACAACACTAACAACCAATGCAAGCTGTCCAAGTAAAAACAGTTGATTACGACTGGAATAAATGAGAGACACAACCAGCGTCTATATTACAATCTTACATTAAATTTTAAGCAAATGGAAAAAATGTCATTTATTCACCGTCTAGGGCAGTGGTTCTTAACCGGGCTGCCAAAAGATATTTTTGAGAGTGCGGGAGAAGCCTATAACAATATAAATGATTTTTGCGATATTTAAAAGCTGTTTGAATTTTCGAAGTCATCTGCCAATTGTTTCTTTGTTTAAGCCACACTTGACAAGTATTATAATGAACAAGCGAAAACAGCCAAGCAATTAATATATGTTAAATACTTTTATAAATTAAAAAATCGAAACACATTCGTCAATAAAATGTAGAGACCTATATTCAGATTTAAAGGGGTGCGGCTCTCTTAAAATGTTAAGAAACATTGGTCTAGAAAAAATCTATAAAAGTGAACATGAACATGATGAAAAAGTGTTCTATCAAGTAAACGCCAACTCAGTCAAAATTAATTAAAACGTCTTGAGAAAAGCGGTCGAAAATAGGTTTCGTTGTAGATTACTCACAGAATTTTAATAAAGCATCGAAATATATCTATAATATGTAGCGTTATAGCGGCATATATTGTACGAGTAGACAGACATCTAATTGGAACGCATATATTTATATATGTTTGAGCGTGAGCACATATATTCCTACAGTGAGTTATGTTGAACTATCCCAGAAAGTTTCGAAGAACACCCCTCAGTTATACACTGGACTTTTCCAGCTCGTCGTAATCCAGTTCGAATATTGCACATTAGACTCGGCGAAAGTAACTTGTTTCCTTTAAAATATAAGTAAACTGGAAAAAGATAAGTTTATCATATTTGAATATTTTTTTTTAAACTTTTTTAGATCACATTCGATAGCGTTAAAAATAAATTGATACCATTAGTCCAAATATAAGACGAACTTGATATTGGAAGCTAAACATAGAGAAGAAAATTGAAATGTGTGATAAAATTAGAAGAAAAAAAATAGCCGTCAAATTACCCAAACGCGATAGACAGGTCTATAATTTAATTAAACAAGACAGAGAGAGATAACAGTATGATTTTTAGTTTCGTTTGAATTCCATCAATATATTGATAGCTATTTCGACCTTACGCCATCGATAGTTTCGACTTAATTTAGCTAAACTATATTTATTCCACAAAAGCAACACAACATCTCAATAAAGCTAACATCACGAATTGTATATAAAATTGAAATTCTATATAATACTTCACGAAATGATGGCGTTCTACCAAGTAAATGCTAGTTCAAATTATATATATATATATATATATTTATATACTTTTTAGTCTTACTAAAAATACTACACTTAACATTTGGAGTTTTATATTGAGTTTTATATTTGGACGTTGCATTTTATTCTCTATTATGACAGATTTGAAATAACGAGGATTAAATTAATAGGCCAATTCATGTTAATATAGGGAATAAAAAAAAAAAAAATCATTCAGTATGAATCTTGAAGGTTTACTATACGAGATAGCCGGTTTTGATAGGCGAAAGCGTATTTTAAATGATATCGATAATTATACACATTTTTTATTACCATTCAACGGTGACTTTATTTTGAGTTATTTATCCTGGAATAGTTTTCAGAAGTCAATCATACAAAACGGCATGTATATACATTTTCGATTCACATTATAAAAACAGTACATTTTTTAATTCGTATTACTTGATACGAAAACCGTGTTTTAAGACGGGCCAGTCTTTCAGGCCAACATTCGCGGTTCTATGACGTCACACTCGACGTCGCACGTGCAGGGAATGTAGCCGCGACCCTCGATAAAGTTTTTTTCAACTTTTACGCCCGGAGAAGGTCAAGATCGGCCGTGCCCGTTTTCTTCTGAATAAATTACTCCGTAAGGGTTGGCGAATTTATTGTCGGCAGGGGAAAACTATCACCCGCGCCGGAGCCCTCATCGGGGAAAACCTTAATTGAGATAATCATAGATCAAGAGATCGCCTAAGTGCTGCAAACATAGGCCTTATTCAGCAGGGATTCATTTTGTGTAGATTCTTATAGAACGCTCGGGTTCGGACGGCTCATTCGGAAGGAAATAATCGTGAACTGATTTTCAAGTAGCATCGGAAAGAAAAATATACTTTCCTTTAATTGTATTTTTTACAATGATGTAAAAAATAACAATGATTGTTTAACAGGGTGACTTTTAAATAAGTAAATAAACTTCAATGTCAGCAATAATGTTTTTAGATAAATTATTGACAAATCGTAGTATTATCGTTCAATCTTTTATACTATTTTCATATTTTTTCGACAATGAGTATTATTAAGAATATCATATTTATTGATTGAATTGGCAGAAATCCATTATAACACGGTGAAAAATTAGCAACGTCAGAACTAAAGATAGTTCTAACGATGGCGTGAGCCGAAATAGCTATCAACTATATCTTATAAAAAAATTGGTTGTCTGTTAAGTCGGTTTACGGACATTATGTATTATTATTATTTACAAGTATGCAATCATTTCATCAATGTTTTCTTATGACGTTGTCACGTTAAACTATCGTCCGTAAACCGACTTTACAGACAACCAATTTTTTTTATTAATTATGAGTGGTAAACTCCGGCCCGCGGGCCAAATGTGGCACTTTTATTTTAGTTGGCAATAAATAGAAACACTTTAAATTTATTATAACATAATGTGGTGTTATATTATATAAATGAACATATCTGGTTTGACCATTAATTTATTGATTAAATTGGCATTCACTTGGTAGAACTCCATTATAACACGTTGAAAAAAATAGCAATGTATATTAGTTCTACAAAATTATTTAAAAAAAAATATAGTTGATAGCTATTTCGGCTCACGCCATCGAATCCATCAGAAGTAGTTCTGACTTTTTTTTTAAATAATTTTGTAGAACTAAAATACATTGCTATTTTTTTCACCGTGTTAAATCAGTTAATGCTATTAATTCAAAAATGTTTAAAAAAAAAAATACCAAATAATGTTTCATGATATATTAAATGTGCGGAGTTTCATGTAATAAAAATGCGAACGCTACTGTAAAAACGATAAATGCCGCGATAAAATTCCATGATATATAATTTTTCAAACAATTGCGCCTTTGAAGATATTCAAAATTAGAATAGTTTGGATGCTCAAGTTAACAAACTTTGCAAGTTCCAGTTTTGAACTGTTGCCAAACCCTACCGCGAAATTGAATTAGAGGTTAAATTAGCGCTTCAGCATTAATTGAATTAGTGAGACGGAAAGATTACATAGTACAGCACTACGGTGGAACGGAGAGAGACGTAAATCAACAACAATGTTATTATTTGACACTCACTCAGGTCAATATCCTTCTAGGGCATTATGGCGATGTATATTTAAGAAATATATGAACATATACGTAAAACGTGCAACACGGGTGGAGTTGAAAGTATATATAAATTTACATTTCAATCCAATTAAGAAAAAAATCTTTGGGCTACTACTTATCGATTTGGTGTATAACCCAGACTTAAGGGATCTATCGATATTTTAAGGTTACGTAGACTGTACAATTACAGTGAGTTCTTTTGGTAGATAAAAGATTTTAATATTCAGTGAAACCACCATTTACACTAAAATAGGGACGTGTAATTTGTAGTGTAATTGGGGGAATAAATCTCATACAAAATTAGATATTTGGTGTTTTTCTGCGAAAAATGCAAAACTTAGATAAGATAATGCATAGCGCTTGCAAAATTCAGTGCATAGACAGTTGCCCCGGCTGTAGGTGTATGCCTGACATGTGTTGAATACACAGATAATAACTAAAATTGTACTGTATACACAGCACAGAAGGCCGTGTGTATGTAGTGATCGTGCAATTGTGGGATATGGGGATATTTAATTTGTGCCATTTTTTTTATTATTTACCCTCAACAGGAATTCAAACGACCAATATCACAATAGTTTTAAAACTTGAATATAGATGACGGATATATAATACCAGACAATCGAACGCTGCTCTTAAAGAATTTCATACTGCAATAGTTCCCAGTTTTGTTATACAATATATAAGCAGCTGCACGAGGTAAAGTCTCGTGATTTTTGAAGAATAGGACCTGTCAGCTAGACAATTCTTAACCCATTCGTCGCGTTAAGGATTTTTCATAAGTAATTCAGTTATTTTAGTGTCAAGCAAATTTATACATCATTAGACGATAGAAATTAGCTATAAAACGAAAGCTTTTATATTTTTTTAGTATTGACTATGAATACATGATAATCTGCCTTCACAAAAATTTCATCGTTAGCAGTCATTAGGTTATATACATCAACCATTTCTAAGATCAGTCGTTCTCTTGAAATATACTTCAGAAATACGTGTGAGAATTATGTATATATTGTATTAACATAATAACGGAAACATTTATTGAATGACAAGATGATTTGTTGATACTATGCATAAATTATCACTACAAGATTAGTTGTTTTATGCATGTATCTGCATTATCCAGTTTCTATTAAAAAAAACATGCGCAATTTTTTAAACAACAACAGTACGTAGGGTCGTATAAAAAAATAGTGGTGAAGTCAGAATGTGTTAAAGCAAACTCAAATACTATACATAAATACTGTATATTCAGTAAAAAAGATTCAAGAAAGTACGTTGACCAGTCAATAGAGAATTTCTTCGGCTACTAATATAGTGAAGAACACGTGTAACATAAGCTGAAATAAAACAACTGCGTATTGAAATATGTTAACAGTCGTCCCCCGATTAACGCGGAAAAAATGAAAACAAAATTTAGAAAAAAATAGCGCCATCAGTCGGGTCCAGTTTTTACTCCATTCTGAACAAAAAACATTTTTGGCGCGATGTTATTGTTTTTAAAAAGGTTTTTCATAGAGTGAAAATTTAAAGGTATTTCCATAAAATAAAAACCAAAAATTAAAAATAAAAACGGATTTCATAAAAGAGGCGCAACGACATGAGAGGTATGGCATGTAAGTTTTTTTTATTAAAAAAAATACAAAATAGCAAATTTGAGAAAAAACATTAAAACAACACGCTTTATAAAAGTATAAACCTTTCTAACCCGGTGAAAAAATAGAAATGTATTTGAGTTCTACAAAAATTTAGAAAAAGAAGAAGAAAAAAATATAGTTGATAGCTATTTCGGCTCACCATCGTCAGAACTATGTTTAAACGTACATTTGCTTATCTATATAAAGCTGTGTAGAAAAGGTAAACAATACACCATCTCTTATGTTTTAACAACCTAGTTTATTTCCTGCTATCAATAAAACTATTTTTTTAAATGTAAATGAAACTAAGCAGGCGGCATTTTTAATAAGCTTAAATATTAGACGGAGATGGTTTATTACTACGGGAACGCATAAGCCCCTCGCAATGGTCTGAGGAGCAGTGACCGACTTACATTTGTTTTTTCGTGTGGCAAATGATATCTATCGATTTCCAGCTGTTCTAAAGCCGTCATCTTGCGATCTTTATTACAAATATC
The DNA here is from genome assembly GCA_028555115.1 of Himalopsyche japonica. NCBI lineage: Eukaryota > Metazoa > Arthropoda > Insecta > Trichoptera > Rhyacophilidae > Himalopsyche > Himalopsyche japonica. The sequence continues at coordinate 1,033,318 of JAHFWJ010000807.1, read as the reverse complement.
TAAGCACGTAGGCGCTGAGTTAAAATTTAAATTACGCGATTCTTATTATGGAGTTCTACTGAATGTTATAATGGAGTTCTATCGAGTAAATGTTAATTCAATCAATAAGCGTTTCTGATAATTTTAAATAATAAAAACACATTTTAGTACTATTTCTACGATATATTTCATGATCTGCACCGGAAACGAATGTTGGTTATTGTTTGATATTTAATTATAAACGATAATTTGTCGATGTCATAGAAAAGTCGTGATATGTCATTAAGTTACTGCGGAGAACGACACATTCGTAGCTCTTCATTTTTTTGAAATTCTGTGTTTGCCCCCCAATGCAAATAATCATTTTGCCCATCCCTAGATCTGGGCCTACGTTCAATTCTACTAATGGCTGAAGCTTTATCAAACGATAAGCAAACACATTTGCATTGGCTACGAGCGAGAGTAATTTCTGTGCATGCGATAGTGTGAGTCAGGGACATCACGCAAATTGCATTAAATTAATGGCACGAAAGAAAACAGCATTGTTTACACGGATGTAAACAAAAAGATGGCGCCGCAAGCATTAGCGTTTGAAATGATTCGGTTTTTTTAAATAATGCAGCCAGACTATCACGCCAACACTGAAAAAACCCCTTCCATCTTTTCCCCATTAAAAAAAGGCTAGGCGACGTTAATAATGGGGATTGGGTAATTTTATAATTTGAACGCAATTTTCTCTTATTCAAAACGTAGTATGTGAAAGTTATTGACAAAAAATTTTGGTCGTTATACAATGATTAAATTTGCATAACACACTGCGCCTCTCGTAATGAATCATTTTCAAGCATCGGTAATCATATAAAGTGTAAATTTAAGAAAATATCACGGTGAAAAAATAGCAATGTATCTTAGTTCTACAAAATTTTACTAACTAGTTCTGACGATGGCGTGAGCCGGAATAGCTATCAACAATGTCTTATAAAAAAATTTGTAGAACTAAAATAACATGTAAGAAGATAGATTTTAATTACTTTCGAAAAAATATCTTATGTGAAAAACTAATCATTTTCAGTTTAAATAATGATGATAAATTTTTTTATGAGTGCATGATAGACACCCTGTAAAGAATATATTAACTCTGTTCCAGAAGTGCATGTTTAAGAATGTAGGGTACTCTGATTAATGGAATGCCATTTGGAGTGAATAATAGCTTCAAATAAAGAATAGTGTAGGCGAGAAAAAGCTCGAAAATTAAGCTCCATATTATGACAAAGTTCTTGCACGAAAATGTCTATGTTTTTGAACTTACACGAGATTTCTAAAGAAAATAGAGCTTTTGCAACTTTTATTAAGCATTTGTAAAAAAAATGTTACTTTTATAAACAGTCATTTCAGTATATTTGTGTAAGTAATGAAGTAAGTACAATAAAATAAAAAAAAATGAATTTTTGGGTACGTCGTAAAAGTCAAACGGATTCTAAGAATATCGCAACTCAGGAAAAGTATTAAATGTGTGACATTTAAGTCATTATGGGTTACAATAAAATGCTTATACGCTAGAAAAAGCATTAGATTAAATTAGAGAGACTGATACAAAGAGTTGAAAAAAGTCAAGTATTAGTTTGAATGTGAAATTCATGCAAAAACGACAAGTTTCTAAAATACTTTCCACCGCGATTAAACGTCTCATCATGGTGTACTCAGAAGCTAGTAATATGTGTATGCCCTAAAACATTTTAAAATCTACAGATTATACAAAATACTATTCTGCAGAAAAATATGGACGTACAGGGACTTGGATCTGGAAACAGTCCACGAATTGACAAAGATATCCTAAGCTCAATGGCCGACCATTCAAACATATCAATTTAAAACCTCAAAGCCTTTGAAGCGACTTCACAGACTTTGATCTATATTAGTTTTTGTACCTCTTTAAATCCTTCGTCCCCGTCTAACCAAATAAAGCAGAGAGACGAATTCTATCACAAATAATTGATCTCAGATATACTAAATGCTTCCGAAAATAAATCGTCTCTAATGAAACTTATTTAGAAACATTCATTGCGTTTTCCGTTTTTTCTAAATTGATATTTAATATTGGTTTTGTTTTCATATCACGGCTAATTTCAAGATTATACAAAATTGGTTGATTGAAAATGAATGATATTCCAACTGAAGATTTTTTTATGTGAATTTCTTGTGTCTACTTTTAACTAAAACTATGCATGTTAATATTGTCAAAACTTTCAGGTAACAGCTAATTTTTAAACTGAAATATAGCCTAATTTTAAGTTAAGCCAACAAAAAAACTACGAAATTCATTATTCGAAAAATCTTCAACAGGGAAAAGGTTGAATTAATTGTGTCACATTGGAAGCTATGAATTGAATTTTGAAATTGAAATTCTCACAGTTGACCATACGTATACATTTTCAAAATGTAGTAGTTTCTAATAATAATATTTTATTACTATGTTCGTAATTTCACCAAATAACTAGAAGTGCGGCAAAATGTTCAACATGATCGTATTATTCCTTACTGAAAAAAATGTTTATGTTGTAATATTTAAAAAAAATACAATTAAATATTTATTTCAAGTGGTTCTAAAACTTCAAGTTCTCGTAGGCATTTTGATGTTCCAGGAGTTTAAAAAATTAGCCAGATAATAAACTGAATTTTTAAAGGCTTGGTTAAATCTTTACTTTATAAAATATTTTTACATAGTATGTTATGAATATCAAGGCGATACTTGTAAGCACTTAGCAACCGCCTCGGAACCTGCTAAAAGGAGTATATTTGATAGCTGAGAATAAAGCGACGTCTGCTGTGTTTCCCATAAAGCCTTTGACACATGGGTACTCAACATTTTTAAGCCTGTTGAGTAATATAGAAGACAACAAGACAATATAATTATATCCCTAGAGAATTTTTTTTAATAAATCGACTCATAATGTTTCAAGCCCTCATTATTTCATTTTCACTTATTTTGTAAGTATCAAATTTCATTGATTTAAAATTTTGCTTATTTCATGTATTGTGCTACTTATCATGACACGTTTTTCGGCACTTTATTTCAGAAGCAAATTTTATATTAAAATTAACTATCTCAAAGTTATCGCCGAATCCATCAAAATTTTTCATTGATTTTTATAGCTTTAAAAAATAACTGCGTTAATGCAAGATCCGTATTTTTTTAATAGGCCATTAAAGTAAAATAAAATATATTGAAATAAAAGAAGCGTGGTAAGTTTAGTTATAAAAGTTAAAATAGTAACTAATATAAATATATTATTTGATAATGCTCGTGGTGAACGAAACCGGCCCTGGTCTCACTAAAATAAAATTGTATAAATTGTACTAAACATCGTATTTTAGCTACTATTATATATACAAATATATATGTGTCATTAAAACGTTTGACCGTTTTACTTTAGGCCTAATGTAAAAAAAATGTATTTTTTCCTATGGTTGGTAACATACGTGCATAGAGAAGAGTAAAATACGGAATTCTCGCTTACGTTCTCAGTTTAAATGGAAAAGTGGGTGGCTTAGTTTCAACTCATGCCACCAGGGGCGCGGGAGATGAACAGCGGGCGGAGTCAACAGTGTTCCCAATTTGAATTTCCCGCATAAAAAACTTTATTGGGAAGCCGTCCTTCGGCGAGAATAATTTGTGAAATAAAAAAAGATACACAGGAAATCGATGGAGTTATTTATTCTTTTTCCAATGATGTGGTTGTTGGGAGGTTTCAAATGTAAATGTGGTCATAAAGTAAACAACGTGCCCTATTCCAATGGATGATGAAAAAAAGGAATTTTACTCAATAACGGTAGGTTTAAAGTAAGATTTAAAAATAATAGTCAGACACTAAGGTTCAAATGAATATATTGATTTTTTTTCTTTACACTTAAACTTGAAAAATACTTCTTAATTTATAATCATTAATAAAAAAGTATGTAAAATTTTTTTTAAAACCATCTTTGTGTTAAAAGATTTAGCATTGCCGTTAAACCAAATATCCATAGAACGGTTATTTTCCGCTCTTAAAATCCTCAATTCTGATTTGATAGCTTCTACGAATACAGATTTAATACTAGCAATGCTATTTTAAGGAATAAATTTAAAAAAAAAGTTTTTAGCGTTTTTATGCCTATAAAATGTATTAAATGAAAAATTTGGCTGTTTCCCGGATTGGTTGGTTAATATTTAATTCAATACATAAAAAGGAAACGACATGATAAAATTGAATTTTCTTTAACCCTCAAGCAGCTAGAAATGAGTTGAATATAAAAGTATAAAAGCGAGTGGGTAAAAAACTTTAGACAGTGTTTTTGATCAATGTCAGAGTAGGGGTTGTGTTTTTTTTTAACGACAACCCTACTTGAAAGTTATTTATTGAAGCTACTTTTTATCACATTTTATTCAATACACACAGTGTATTTGATTAAGTATAATATAATGTACGGTTTACATTAAAAAATCCACTACGAAATGGTTAAGAATTTGGTACAGAAAAAAGAAAATGTTACTATTAAATTAGATTTTTAAATTCATTATTCTAAAAACAAAAAATAATAATTACTACTGTAATTAGGTTAACATTTTAAGACAACAAGTAAATATGCATAAGGTATATGGAGCGTTAATAAAGTTGATATAATAATTTCTAAATATAACTTTCCCCCGAGTTTATTATTACCAGCCGGGGCACAGTACTTAAATCGCGGTTTTAACAAACGGCTATGATGAATGGCTGGGTTCGAAACGCACAAGTCAACCGTGACACAGATTAAATTGCGATATCTCCACGTTTGACTATGGTATTTATTCTACAACCGACGTGTTAACACGATACGCAAAAAAGAGCTTAAGTCAATATTTTTTTAATTTGATCCCAAGTCCGATTTTTTCGTGGAATGTTTAAGTAAACAGTTTTGCGACGATACGCGTTATTTTGCATATTCAATTGCCACGAAAAACAAATACGACCTTTTCATCTCGTTTAGATTTCAAAAAAGGACATCGAAAATAATATTAGAACGGAACAGTTTGCGGAAATAGTGTCTACGTCTGATGCTAAATATGCTTTCACTGTTTTGACTTTTGAGACAGCTGTTTGCAGTGCGTTGAGTTGTTATTTAAAAAATTAAGAAAGTTAAGTGTCAACACTTTCGCCCTTAACCTAATTTTTGATTGGAAACATAGCAAAATTTTTCCTTCAAAAATTTAAAATATTTATTGTTTTAAATATTCGGTGTTGGAATAAACAATAATTTAATTGGCTCAGCAGGAAACGCGTTAGTAAATTGTTGATGAAATGTTGTTGAAAAAGGAAATGTAGAATAACATTGTATTTATTTCCACAGTATATTTTTTGATCAGGACCGTTTTCGCAGTTAAATCGGTTATTAAAGTAAAATAGAATATAATGAAATAAAACAAGCGGGGAATATTTAAGATATAAAATGTCAACCTGGCCAAGTAAAGCAGTAACTAATTTAAATATATTATATTATTTGATAATGATAATGCTTGCGGTGAGCGAAACCGGTGCTAATCGCATTAACAAAAAATGTAGAAAATGTATTAAACATTGCATGATATTTTAGCTACTTAAATACAAGCATATGTGAATATCATTCAAATATTTGACAATTTTAGTTTAAATAATAAAAACACATTTTTAGTACGTAAAATAGTAAAATTAGACTATTTAGCGGATGATTGGTTGACCTTTATTTCAATGCACCTGAATAGAAAAGGTAGGATTAAACTTTTTCGGTATCTTGTTATTGGTCAATGTAGGAGTTGGAATGAGGAGTCGTGTTTTTTTGAAGACTTCACAGCCCTAGCTATATTAAAGATATTGAAAGTCATGTTGAATAATTGTAATTCTAATATCTAAATGGCAAGATACAGTCCACGTATAAATCGTGTTGCAAGTTATTTTATAATATGTAATATAATAAGTACATTATGACGTAGCGGATGTGGTCAATGAGGCATGCGATAAAGTGTTTTTGATAAAATGTAATTAAAATGTTTGGTTTTTTTCAGATATACAAGTTGCATATTTTCTTGAATATTGCGTCTAGGAAAGTCCAATATTTATTATATTATAATACAATTCCCATCATAAAATCTTATTCTCTATATCTCTTAATCTATAATAACATCTCTTCATCATCTCTCAAATATTATCTCTTAATCTATAATAACATGCAGTGGGTAATCGGTTAATGAACTGCAAACTCCAATGGACGAGATCTAGTAATCCTATAATACCAACATACTGCAGTTTTGAATTATGCGCAAATTTTCGTATTACGACTAGCCAGTAAATTAGATATGATCGGTTGTGCTTGTGCGCTGCAGTTTGGAGAGTCCTGGGTATTGTATATAATTGAAGTGAAATAATAAATTTTTGGATCATTTTTCGAGTGGCGAAAGTAAATGTCGATAGAATATTGCATATAATTTAGAATATTACCGGTGTAAAAGCGATATGACGATTTCATTGTACGATAGTATTCGCAATATCTTACAGCGAGCTGGCAGACAATTAAAAATGATAAAAAACGATTAACAACTTCCATTCAACGCGGGAAGCGTTGCGCAGCTATTATGATAAACCATTTTAGCATATTAATTAAATAATTAAAAGTTACTGCAAACTAACTAAACTGAAGTGATAATTATGTGATCATAAGAACTGCTGATTAAATTTGAAATGTATCTCGAAATACATAAATTTGATTACTTGGGGGTATAAGGGATTGAAATAATTACGACTAATTTATATTTAGAATTTTTTAATAATATAATAATTATTAAATTTAAATTTAAAAAAAAAATTTAAAAAATTATTTTAATAATATAATAATTATTATATTATGAATAATTATTTATATAGAAAGACCATTTATTTACTGATCAAATAAATGGTCTTTCAACAGGGACGCTCAAAATCATGCGCTATTTTTTTCATTTGAAGGTATATTTTATGGTATTAAGTGTGAAATATAACGTCGTTCGAATGTACGCCGCTGTTTTGCTTGGTGCCACAAATTCAGGGGGTTCAATTTTCAATCACTTTATCACATAAATCTAGCTAAATTTGTTGGATGGCGTTTGTTATGTTGACTTTGAGGGCGTCAATTATTTGCGGCTTATTCGCAAAGACTTTTCCCAAAAGAAGAAATCTAAAGGCGTTAAATGCACAATATCGGTGGCCAGATCCCTACCCAAAAATAATTAATATGGTAATTTGTACACGTTGTTTAACGTTATAACCTTCCATGTTCATTATTGAGAACTTTTCAATGCCTCATTTGTGGATAATACAGTTAACTAGGGGTGATAGATTAACCAGTGCCTAAAATTTAACTACAAATTTGAATGGTAAAATAGCACTATTATAAACAATCTCAAATGTAGGCCAAAGGATTGGCCAAATATTGCGAGAAATATTTTAAATAATAAAAACACATTTTTTGTATTTAAAATATCATGCCTTTCCATCAAGAATTGACAGTTAACACCTTAAAAGTGATTGCGAGAAATGATTAATTCCATCCATGTTTATAGATCGTATACCGTGATTCACGAGCAATCGGCATATTAATCGGGTAATTATGGAATTTAGATGGGCAAGAAATACGAGCATACGAGTCGCTTGCGGATTCTCATTGTAATGATAAGAATTAATTTATCTAAGTTGAATTAAATTTGAATGGAAAGTACTAAACATATAATATTATTAAGTACAGTTCTTATGTTTATTTTTACTTAACACATACATACATACAGAAAACCACAATTTTGCATCACTCGTTACTTTGTTATTAAACAAAATATTTTAAATATATTTCCGTAAAATTATGTCATTTTAACTATCATATAAAACGTTACCATTTATCGATTCGAATGTGTTAATTGTCACGAGCATTATCAACTGATACACTATTAATTAAAACAATAATACCTGATACCTGTTATAAAAAACGAAAATAAAATACATTTTTTCATAAATTTTATATCTAAATGAAGTAAAATAATAAAGAATCTCTAGAAATTGAATGAAAATGTATCTTTCATAATGATAATTTAATTTTTTACTTCAGAATCGACTTGTAAATTTTTAAATGTTATATACATAACATATTATGTTATCCAGTAAATGCGATCACAATAAATTATTGCTCACTAATATGATTTTTTGGTTTTTTCTTCAGCGTTAATTTAAAAATATTTATGTGTTTTCGCGTTGTTTTATTGAAAGATATCATCAAATGAATCTTTCTAAAAAAATATTCAAATTAACGAGTACGATTGTATACGAGCATTAGGCCAAGAACTGGAATTATAGTTTTATGATATTTTTACGACAAATTGAAAAAATGGAACACAGTTGACAAGGGCATTTGAAATAGCTATAATTATTATTTCACTAAGCTATAACTAGAAATTAAAAAAAACCTTCAACGGAATTTCTTGGCCGATATTTGAAAAAATAATCTACAAAGTAAACAACTAAGTATGTATGTATCTAAAAGAATCTTTAAAATTTAGAATATATATAAATATATATATATTTCGTATATCAAATTGATGGAGTAATAAAATCTATAACACCTCAGCATCAGAGCTCTTCAGGCCTTCTTCGTCTTTTATGTATAGATTTATTTTTTGTATTGCTGATAAACGTAAGTCGCTGTAGAGCTGAGCAATTCACAGTGAATCCGATTCATGTGGACACCACACGTATTGTAATTATATTTATCTCCCAATATACTTTACTCACATATATGCAAAGAAACACACATATATACATGTATGCATTTATAAAACATAAGGAAATAAACAAAGAAAGTCATTTTCAGATGTCGACGTTGTGTATTTTAAGATTAGAATATGTAACAACAAAGGAAAGAATAAATGAAACGATTTTCGATTAGAAAATAAACATGTTTATTTTTATTATTTAAAATATGTTGACTTTATTTTGTTTTTATATGTGAACTAACAAAACACTGCAATCATATGTCTTTAAAGTTGTGACGCTGTCAAAGGGTTAAGAATAAATATGGCATTCGATAAATAAAACGAAGATGTTAAAAAATTAACTCAATGAGAATAGATAATGCGGAAATGAAAAAAAAAGATTTTGTCTGTGAAACGGCTTGAAACTTCTGATTGTTAATTAAAAATTTTCAATTATTACATATGCAAAACATTGAAAGTTGTGTGATTGAGTTGGACCAATTATGAACAGCAAATTGACTTGAAAAGACTTGTCCGAATCAAATTTGACGAGAATCTAGTTACATCAGAGAAAGCAATCAGTATATCAAATAAAAAGGAGCATTTTCCGTTCTATATGTAGCAATAAAAAAATTATATTGCTTATATTTATTAAATAATATTAAATAAAGTAAATATGTGAAAGACAGTCAATTAGTAAGCCAATGCGTAACGTCGATTTAAGCTTAAGCGGATTTCGCATAAATAACTGATACATTTAAAGTATTTAAAACTGGTAGAAGCTGGTATATTTAAAGCAACGAAACAAAAAATGTAAGATACGTAAAATATAAAAAAACATGAAATATTAAAAAAACCAAAATGAAGTGAATTGAAGTGTGTATGGACGGAGAAAATTGTCTAAATGCTTACGTGGACCGCTGTAGTCATTTATTTTCGCAAGTATTCAGTATTTGCTGAGAAAATAAAAATTGCTCCTACGAGTCGAGTCGAGTAAAAATCGTGACGAACATGTAAATCTATTTCTGATATATATTCGTTGTTTGTTTTATGGGCGTCTTTTGCCAGCGTAATTTCCTCGCAGTAGTTGCGCTGATAATAAAATAAAGGGTAAAAATAATGCCGAAAGCGAAGCTTGTGCAATCGTAAATGTCGAAGGGTGGCCAGGACGAAATTGAGTATTCATAGGATTAATGGAGCAAAATAGTAATTTGCTGTTTTTGATTGATTTGGCAGTAAGTAAACAATACTGAAGATTTCAAGGCACAATACAAATAAAGAATAGGATATTAAAATGCAATCTATTTAAAAATATTTAAAAAAATTCTCAACATTTTATCTGTTGTATTTATTGTATAATAATTGTAGCAAGGGAAAAATTGATTAAACAAAAAAAATTGTGGAAATCCCACTTCTGTTGTATTCGTGCCTGTCAGTTCTGTTGCACCCGTGTGATAGAATGCATGAAGATTTTTTCCATTATTTCCATTTCCATGAAGAAAAGAACCAGGGTCGTTTGTGACAAAACATGTGGAATCGTACAAAGTTGTATCCAATCAATTTTAATATTGAAATTCCATCAAGCACCTTCAGTCAAAATCATAAATTATAGCAATTATTATTGATAATAATTGATATTCTAGTTGATGATCCACTGAGTGGATTGTGGAATAAATTCTAAAACAAAAGAATGCTTAAATATCGAAGCCAATTTCAAATTTGTTGTACGAATTAGGTTTGATATATATTTATTTCACTTATGTTTTTCCTCGGCAAAACATGTGCAATACCATTTAGAGACCAGGTGCATAGAACGGATGTTTAATAAACAATTGTTTTAAGACACGTCAGCGGGTTTCTAGATTAGATTGTATAAATATACGATATTAGTATCCAACTTGTTGAAAAGAGTTAATTTAATTTTTAGGTATCATTGTGTGTTATTATTTTAATTTAAATTGAACATGACCTGTAATAAATTTACAGCCGAATCTATCAAAAATAAAAGAAAAAAATTGAAAAATAATTGTTTTAATAATAATTCCAGAGATACTGTCAGTATATCTGGTTTGAATTATGTGACACAAACGCAATTAAAAGCGTTTTTTTACAACCCAATAACAATTAAGTTAGCACTTGAAACATCTTAATGTCATAAAGCGATTTATGGTATAAATGAGTCGCGTGTTTTACTGTAATCTCTTCGCGTTTACTGGTTATTGCGATAGTTAGGACTGACAGTAAAGTAAAACGATATATTTTAATATGTAAGTGAGAAGGTCTCTCCGTTCTTGGAATTACCTCTCTTCCGGAGTTTCTTCTATGACGGGCAGAATTGACGTTCCCGATATGACAGAAGGTCCGGTAGTCGCCTCTGGCATTTCCACAGTCATCGTGCTGGAGACCATTTTGATGCTGGACCGGAAGAACTTCACGAAATTTATTCAAAAAACACTCCAGAAAATTTATTATCTTTTAATATACAAACGACAATATTTTAGGAATGTAACAACACAAAAAACGCACGTTTTTTTAATGTATTTTTAAGCATATATAACCTATAAATATACAAAAATATTCAAATTAAGAAACCTTTTAAGCACTGTGTATATAAACATATAAATACTACCCGAATATTTTTTTTAAAATTTAGAAATATAAATCGTAGTTATGTTAAATTTAGATTCGTTTTTAAGGTTAATAAATATGAAAAATATAATATTAAATATTTTAGTTAAATGAACCGTAATGCTCGACTAAATTATCAATTATTACTGATAGAAATGTAGATAATTATAAATGGTACAATTCACAAAACATTACTTATTGCATTAAAATGCCATTTAAGTCCATATTTATAAGCAATTAGAGAGTGAATGCGTCACGATTACTAAATAATGAGCACATTGCAATACGCTCAGCACAGCTGATACGTTGTAATGAATGAGTCACTTTGAAATATTTTATGAATAAGATTCGAATCAAAGGACGCGAGTCTTTTACGGAACGATTGAAATGATTTCTTTTAAATGTTAGCCCGAATAAAGTAAAGTTTTAGTATTGTAAAAGCGAGATACTAGCGATTTGTTTAAAATGAATGAAAGAACGATATTTTTTTTCGGGTAAAACGTCGATTCAAATCACTGTATTTATTGGTTGAATATATATTTTATAGCACAATCATCGCAAAAAATAAAAATGTTCGATATTATTTCACTGGCACTATAAATATCGGTTTTTTATTCGAATGTGTGGTAAAGGGAAGAGTCTTGTACGATGTTACTTGGTTAGATTTCTTAAAAGACACGAGCTGTGTTTAAGTGTGAGAGGATTACCGGCGTCGCAATATCGCGACGACGTCCGCCCCGTGGAAAGCTGTAGCGAGACTGGCGTTCGCGACGTCGGTTCGTTACGATCCGAGAGGGAATTGGAGAGGCGAGAGGAGGGTGCGCGCGTCGCGACGCTGACGCCCTCGCCGACCGACGCCGCTCGCTCTCGGTGTACTAAATTGATTGGATTCTGTTTTTCACACATGATACGTTTTCGCGGTTTCGCCTAAAAGTTTCTATCCGCTCGTCTAATATTTTTTAGTTATATTATCTCACCAAGTGTGGTTTGTGTTTGAAAAAAGAGAAAAACTGATGGAAAACTATCCCACGCAGCTATGCATAGGTGTTATGCAATAGGATACTTTCCAAAAGTATCGCGATATTGAATATGTTTGTGAACACTTTGACGCCACATTGGCGTCATTTTTGAGACAAACGTTTCGATCCGGAAACGCACAATGTGGCGTCTTCGGATACCCGCAGCTATACTACCAAAAATTAACATGAATTTTAATTTTTACTTTCAAAATGTATCGAAAGATGGATGAAAATATACACGAGGTCTAAAATCAAAATAGGAAAAAATTATTTCAGTGTAGTTATTATACATAGGGAAAATGTGCGGACCGTAAAGTGTTAACGTATAAATAATGAATGAGAGCATAACAAGTAATGCTTTATAGCATTTTTTAATAAGAAAAAAATAATAATTAAAAATATATTTATATCAGTGGCGTGCGACGGTGTATAAGCGGCTACGATATTGCGAGGCTTCAAATACCTGAGAAGTTTCTTAAACATTTTAGCTTAGAAACGTCTTCAGTTGACTTAAAGCGATATTGTATAAAATGGATTTGTTGAAGAAATCGAAAGAAACTAATTTCATTTTAAAATCTGGTAGACATAACACACCTTTACCACATCTATAATAAAATGTTATTGAATTGTTGAAAGAACTTTATTTACTTTCTACGATATATATTTTGTAATGCAAAACAATAAAACCCTTTAATTTTTGTCTCGTTTTTGGGATTAAATAAATAAAATATAGTATTCAACAATTCACAGCGAAAATGTTATATGTTAACGTAGCTGACACAAATACAGCAACTGAAGTCGACTGTATCTTTTACCCTGATTAGGTTTAGTCTATTTGAAAATGTTTATTTAGCTCGGGTCGCCACTGCGTCGTTCTACGATGCTTTCAGTGCTACGGTTAATCCTACATTCGTACACACCGAGCCAGTAAGGCTCGATAGGGTATCTTTTTGTAATGTCACACACCAGAATTTGTAAATACGAACAAGTTCAAAATAGTAAGATACAATAAAATTACAGCTGCGGAAATTAAATACATTTTAGTACGAGGAAACATGGTTTTTTATTGATGTCTCATGAATGAAGATTCGTAGAAGGTAGACATAAGAAGTATTTTATTTTTTATAATATCGATTGAAGGTGCTCGATGAAATTTCAGTATCAAATTTGAACTAATACAACTTTGAAAAAAAAAATATTTTAATGATAGTTGATTATTATTTGTTGTACAACCCTTTCAAGAATGACTCATCAACGAGATTAATCGCTAATGAAAATTATCTCAGAAAATTGTGTTAATTATTATAAGTTCGATATTATTAAATTTGTTTTAGCTGCCATTTAATTTTTGCCATGGGGTCTGTGTTTCCTGTAATTAATACCTTTGTTATATAGACGATGCTATCTGTTTATTGTGCGTCAGTTCTGTTGGAACCGTGTGATAGAATGCCTGAAGATGCCGAAAGGCAAAACCCGGGATTTAGTGACAAAACATGTGGAATCGTACAAAGTTAGAACAATTCAGATTTGAAGAAGTATTATCTATTTCTACCTTAATTTTTTTACATTTACATTTAAGTGACATTTTTTACATATAAGTGAAATTTTTAATGACTATTACATTTTCTTTTTATTTCTGATATTTACGATGGTTAATGATACAATAAACCGATATTTAAGCAATTATTTGTAATCTTCAGGTATTGACTGTAGCGTAACACGTGAAAAAGAATTTATTTAAACAATATTGGTTAGTTTAAAAAACATAGCAATAAATGAAACAAAATATTGCCGTTGGAGATTAAATTGGTTCGTTTCGCCGGGGATAGATGTTTTCAACAAATTCTATAAGTCAAGGAAGACGATTAAAAAAAATTTAAGAACTTTCTTATTGCAATTGTTTATAGAGAATTGAATAATATTATCAATTCAAAAATATTGACACAGTTTGAATGTTATTCCAGGTAAATGAAACTTGTCAATTACCACAACATTTTACGAATAACAAAAATTTTACGTTTTTGCTATATACTAAAAGCGAGAATTTCCCGGAAAAAAATAAAATCTATATATTATTTTTTGTGCATTTGATTTGAGTTCATCAATGTTGTTAAATTCCTTAAGATTCAAATATGAAAAATCAGGCATCGAAACACGATTTGAGTGATTCAAAAGAAAATCTACTTTTACTTTACTTGACAAATAAGGCTTAAAATACTTCCCAAGTAATAAATCATTTTCTACTGAAAATTATTTAACTATTTCCGTATAACTTGACGCTTTTGATCTCTGATAGCAACATCGTTACTTAATTATGTTATATATTCAAATTTACTACGTTTAATTGATCCTAAGGCGTAGAAATAAGATGTCGAAGCTACGCCATCTACCCTCTGGTAATAATATTAATTTGTTTAAACTACGCGTAAATAGGCAAGGCTTATTCACAAAAAAAAACCTTCGAATTATTTTCGACGTCCCATGAGTAATGATATTATTTGATACGTATGTCACACAATTCAAAATTAATGAGAACGTTTGTTACGACACGTACTTGAAAAATAATAAAAAAAAAATAGATTATTCTTGTGAAAAATATTTTTTTTTAATTTATGATTGCAATAAAAATATATGTATTATGTACGAATACTTCAGTATACTACATATTATATTTACTCTCCGCAGTAATTATCTTGAGGTTTATAAACACACATATAATATAAAACAACCTCTTCATGGTATTTCATATCAAATTACCAACATAAAAAAATAATGTTAAAGTTCAGTTGTGGTGAAACCGTGACTCGAAAGACACAAATCGATCCACCTAGACGTTCGGGTTTTTGGTATATTATAGACGCAATGGCAATTTATGTACTTTTTTACATCGAAGGTAAAAATAAGGTCTGAAAAGTGTGGAATAAAACTAATACTTCCCATTCAATTTAGACTTACAACGAAATTAATAATTTTTGATACCGTAGAGATGATTTTGAAAGCATTTTATTTAAATTATACGCTAGTTTAAATTATCAGATTTGTTTAGGATCGATTCAAACCCATTTTTCGTGCATTAAGATTAAGCTCCAAGCTTATTTTTGAATAAGTCACTGGAATATGACAGTTTATATGCAGCGTTTCTAATATAACAATTATTTTAACAAAATATAATAAGACACCGTTGTTAAAAACAGTACAGTTTTCATAGAAGTGATAGCTAGAATGGTTTTGAAAACTTCATATTGCTTACTCTACATTATCGTTTGAGAGGATTTATTGTGACAGATACAAAGACACGAATATTTTTTTGATATATATGTGATAATTATGTAAATTTAATCGATAATTGATAATTCATAAATTATCAATTATCGATTAAATTTACATAATTATCAGTAATCCCTAGAAATCTAAAAAATTATTATTCAATTCTGATTAGATTATTAAATAAAACATAGAATTAATATCGAAAAAGAACATCAGATATTTGACGTTTCCGAAAATACCGCAAAATTGTATCGCATTAAAACTTCAATGTGTTTATCAAATTATGCGAAAATTCAATTCGCAAAGATGTATATTTTAAAATTCAAATTCGGAACTCTGTTTTCATTCAATATGGATAATTTAAATTAAATTTCGAATTTGGAATACGGTTTGTGATTGTTTGAAATATGTAAACATTTAGATTCCATTTTTAAAAATGAATTCATTTTTTTGTTGGCAAATGTTATGTTTTACATTATCAAACATTGTATGAGATTTATGTTTTATAGTTTGCGCGTGATAAGAGTTTCCTTTTACAAATATATGGATTATGCAGTGGTTTAAGAGCACTCTTTTGGTTGACACTTTTTGATACTTAAAAGATTCATTTTATTTGCTATCAAATTAAACAGGCATCACGAGTAAGCATATCAAACAAATAACATAAAATGCGCATTGCGCACCAAAAGGATAATTATAGCAGGTACATTTACTACAATAAAATATATTTAAAAAAGACGTACAAAAATGCCGTCGTTTCTTTTTATAATATCCTCCTATGGCACGATGAAAAAAAAGCAATGTATTTTAACATAGTTCTACATTTTTTTTATAAGATATAGTTGATAGCTATTTCGGCTCACGCCATCGTTGGAACTATGTTTAAACGGACATTTGCTTACCTATATATAGCTGTGATGGCGTGAGCCGAAATAGCTATCAACTATATCTTATAGAAATGTTGTAGAACTAAAATACATTGCTATTTTTTTACCGTGTTATAATGGAGTTCTACCAAGTAAATGCCAATTCAATCAATATATCCTACTAAGGATCCTAATTTAATAATAAAAATACATTGTTAGTACTATTTCCGAAATATATTTTATAACCACGACCGGTTTCGCTCGCCTCGAGTATTATAAACTATATGAATGATGGTCGTGATGAGCAAAACCAGTACTGATAATAAAACATATTGTGGAAATACTACTAAAAATGTGTTATTATTATTTAAAACATCGTGTCTTTACATCAAGAAGTGACAGTTGACACTTTCAGAGTGACTGAAGGATACCTTGAAGATTATGTATGCCCCGCCATAATCTTTTAAAGATTTAGAGCTCTTAATATTGCATAACACAGCAGCGTTAACAGATTTCAAATGATTGCCAGATGTGTCTCAGTTGATGAAGTGTGATGAGAAAAATTTACATTCACAAAAGTTGAATTAAAGCTTGTATGATAACTCGTCTAATCGCTCTCTGTGTGTCTCTGATAAGTTATCGAATATAACAAAACACCACTGAACAATCAAGAAAGAGTCGTTGACTAGTTCTGTCAACTTATAAGTTTCATTTTTCATAGGATATGATTAACGAAATGCATTATACTAATACATTGACATGACATATCAAGTGTAACATCTCAGTGTTCCTCAATCGGTGTGTAGCAGCACACTAATAAGCACCCAGGCGATGCTAGGTGTACCGCGGCCCATTTTTCTAATAGAAAAATCACAGGGAAACAGACATTATTATTTCTTCGTTTGAATAATATGCAATAAGAACATACATATTATACACACAATCAAGCATAATACGATAGATAATGTGAATTTATAAGAAAAAATGATAATAAAGTAAACAAAACAGAAAGAATGAATCATTACTGACAAATGCGTCGGTGGTGAATCATTCGTATTGTTATATTATAGATATTGACTTGAGATGTGCCGCGAAATTAAAAAAAAAAAAAACGTTGGTGTGCCATGGAAGACAAAAGGTTTCGGAACACTGATTTAACTGACTGAGCTGGTCGAGTTGGGAATCATAATTAGCGTGCCTTCTTTTGAATTGACTTCCTAGTACGTGGATTGACGGAACAACTTAAGAAAAAGAATATTTATTTTATAGGGATTTTAGAAAAAAATATCATTGTACATAACAAATAAAACATTGAAATACATAATAAATATGATACGTGCACATTTTAATTTATTTTATTAATTCATTTTTTAGAACATATCATATTTGATTATGGAGTGACGACACAATTATAAAATAATATCCAATATTTAAACAGCGGGTATTCTTGTCAAAAAACATTTGTTTGCTTACTTAGCGCATCTTATGTAATTGTGTAAAGTAAAAAATATAATATAATTTTGGTTCAAAAGTGAAAAAGCGATGAAATATTTTAAATGAATAAATAAACGCAATTACCACTTCTACATATAACATTATTTAATATTGACCCATGCAAGTTTTGCTTGTCAAAAGCATCATCAACTAAATGTTGATTTTGATCATTACAATACAAAACTAGCACAAAACAAATTATATTTTAATATGCACTTTAATAGAAAACAATTTTTAGCATATTCCAAAATTTAAATTTAGCAATCGATCATTGTTTCTTTTCATTGCTTTAAAGTTTTGATTAAGCTAAAATAATATTTTTTATTACGCACTAAACGATATTTTCTTATGTCGATATTGCCCTACTAGATATGTAGTATGACTTAAATATGACAAGAGTAAAATGTCACTGAATACACTTTGACGTAAGATAAAAATTATTATTCCAAGATATTTAATATTCGAACAAACGAAAAATTATGTAACAATAGAATGTTAAAACGTAATAAATTCACCAGAAGAATGTATTCACAATAAAGTTAATCTACACTACTTTATATGAGTTACGAAAGATTGTGTAGTTTATTGACCATTTTTTATGACATGGACGTCTCTGCAAACAAAGCGTCTAATAATAAAGTTTGTGTGGCGTTGGTGAATGACGAAAATAGCTTTTTCCTCTCAGAGCGACAAAAGCTCCAGCGAGCGAATCTCCGGAGGCTTAAGACTAACTTCATTCAACTGCGAGTACCGAGTTTCATTAAGGTTTTTTTTATAGTGGCTGCATTTAACCACGCGAGGAAATACGTCCACGAATTATACGGGAAATACCGGAAGCATTTGTGCCTTACAAAAAGACGTAATTTTCAGTATAACAATGTATATCCAGGAATGCTTAATGAGTATTATGACATTGAATTGGGGTTGTGAGGCTTTAAGTTCTCACTAGAAAATAAAGATATATTTTATGAATTTAATATTTATTGAAGTTATGATGGCCTGAAGACAAAACCATATACATTAAAACCGTAAAGGGAATTAGTGGTGTTTGAACGATACCAATATTTTTTAATGTACCTCTGAGAGGTTTTAGGACTATTTAAGTGATGGATTTGATCAAAAGAACATATAAATATAATGTATAAATATATACAAGGTATACTTGTAACATTGCTATGCCAACGCCAAACAACAATACGACTTAAAAACAGTTTGACTTAAATGCTGACATCACAGTTAAGGCCAAAGAAAGCGATAGAGAATGTACTCTTGGATATGCCAATAGGAATACTTATATTATAGTATGTAGATGTCGCGTGACCTCACAAAGAGCAATATCAAGCAGGGCTGGAATTTATTTAATTTGGAAAGTTTTAAAAAAAAATTAAGCGATGCCAAAAACAAAAACCAATACACCAACCGTTAACAAACACGTTTATTTTTTATGTGTACTATAAATTTGTAGCATATAATTTCTTTGAATAATAAAATAAAGTGATAAATAAAGTGATTTTTATTTTGCATAAAAAGCTTTGTTTTAATTTAAATTGCATTGAGCGGAACCATTCTTTGTGTTAGTTAATATAAAATTCTGAAAATATAACTTAATATCGTGTTTTATTATTTAAATGCATTGCATTTCCAACAAAAAGCACAAGCTTTTTGTTATCAACGAATAGCTCTAAGACCGCCATGTTTTTAAGGTTGGAAAGAAGAAGGGAGCTAAGGCATACTTTCGAACACAAATTTATTAATCGATTAAAAAATCGATCTGATTTAATTGAGTAGAACTCGACTGCAGGTTAGTGAAATTGTCGTTTATTAAAACGAAGCCACATATATAACATAAATATCAAAAGTAAAAGACTTGGGGGTAAAACTTCTTATATAGTAAATGTCACTGGATTGAGACAATATATCAAAAGATATATTCATATCAAATGTGGGATGACCGCGTTACGTCAGTAAGAATGTAATTAGGTCAATAGATATCATGATGCCAATTTGAGGCATTTATCAAAATGTTAGCTTCTGGAATTGGCGACACATCAGTCTAGAGCGGAGAGATCATATTTCGACGATAAATACTTAAATTCATATTGTCATGAATAAACAAACATCGGCTGAATGAAGCAACGATTTTAAATAATAGATTTTTATTTTTTTTAATATCACAGTTGCTGTTCAGCGCTTTCCACACTCGGAGCCATGGTGTGTTTGACTGACTAAAGTTTACAACAAAATAAATTCCAAATGTGTTCACTTAAGTAAATATTGAAGCAAAACAACTTTTATTGAAGACGTTGCTATTTTGTTTTTACATTTATTTTAAATAATGTAATTTAATTTAACAAAGTTTGATTGATTCATGATATCAACTGAAGGTGCTTGATGGAATTTCAATGTCAAATTTGAATAGTTACAACTTTGTACGTTTGCATCCGTGTGATAGAATGCCTGAAGATGCCGAAAGACGAATCCCGGGTCGTTAGTGACAAGACATGTGGAATCGTTGAAAAAAGTTGTAGTAATTCAAAGTTTGATCGGTTAAAGATTCCATTTTGTTTATAGGGAAGGTGATTACTTCACTGTGACTGCTTCATTGTGAAAAAATAAAACATTTCAGAGTGCATTTTTTTTTGGATCTTAATATTATTATGTATTGTAGAGTTGGTAGTACAGTGGTCAACGTCGTTAGCTTCAGTGACGAGTCTCGCCGGTTCGAGTATCCTCAATTATTTACAATTTTATCATTAGATCTAACAGCAACATCCCCTTACCGAATCAAATTTACTAGGGTAAAACGATTGATATCAAAATTAATTCAATGGTAATTTAAAAAATAATATTTCGATTGACATCGGCAGTAAAATTTTATTTTTAAAATATCACAGCGTTCGGTTTGTTGTAGATTATTTTGCATGAACATCGAACAGAAAGAAAAGTAAGACGCATTTTGTATATGGGCGTTGAACGCAAATTGGCGCTTCCAATAGCAAAGAAGCAAAAGTTTTGATATCCTCCCTCAACTCGATTTACAAGTATGTTACAACAGTGGCGGATCATTTTTCACCACTCATGCAATAATAATAAAAAAAATAATTGTTAATCAACATTGCTAATGTTATAATTTCAATTCGTTAAATATTTATAATGATCTAAAAATTCTATTCAAAAACCATATGCACGTCAATTGTTTTGTAGACATTCTCTATTATATAGATATTTTAAAGATTGCTATGTTGTATTTGAACATAAAAATCGTCCTATTTATTTTAAAATTCGCATTTACTCGCTACAACTCCGTTTTGCTAAAAATATATGACAAGACTATCGACTATAATACAGCATATACACAACTTTTGGTAAAAATGTAATACAGTTCACCAGTTGTACTTGCAAAACTTTTGAAAGTGGTACTTGCAAAAATCGCACTTCAAATTTGTTTCTCGGTCAGCACATGCGCAGTTAATGTCTGTGTTCTGATTCACAGACAGGCGGATACATCAAGGTGGTACATGAAAAAATTATTATGTAATTCAAAATATTTTTAACAATGTCCACATAAAACATGATATTTTACGATAAATAAAGCGCAAAGATGCTAACGAAGACGCTAAACACGCGCAGTCAATTATTTATATAAATTTGAGGTAAACATGTAATTGATTTAAATTATAAAAAAGTGTTCGCTTTGCACAAATTTATTATCTTTCAATTTCATAAATATCTTAGTTGTTTTTGGTGTTTGGTTAAGTGTATGAAAAGGTAATCGATGAATAGTTTCATAATATAAATATGAATAATGCGTGGATTTAAGAGAATAACTCAATTTTTTGGAATTTTGTGATAAGTACTAAAAATTATTCCAAATATATTACAAGAACGCTTTGATCGAACTTACTGTATAGATTACAGATGCTCTATAAAAATATAGTTAATTTATGTGTTTACATAAATCTTATATAAGAATAATTTTCGTCTGCAAAATATGTGATGTTGATGAATAAATGTTCTTAAAATTTGAATTGTTAAAACTTTATACGATTCTACATGTTTTGCCACTAACGGCCCGGGTTTTGCCTTTCGGCATCTTCTGGCATTCTATCACAGGGAAGGACAAAAGAAATGTCGTAAATGTTCTTATATCAGAGCACTGCCCAAAAATGGATAACCTTTCGTTTAGCGTAAATTGTTATTGCTGAAAAAATCTTTATTATTCCTTGAACTATCGTCTTCGCGGAATGCCCTTAGAAGACGTATTTTGCTTACGAATTAGTTTAAATTGGCAACCCTGAGACGACCTTCGACCATACAATTTGTATGCTAATTAAAGCAACAAATAAATGTTAATTGCAAATCTTGACTCATCGATTACGTTTGGGTTAGTTTGACCCCTGTCTTTTTTACTAGATGTCGCAAATATTCGCCCTTATCGCAAAATGCAGGCTTCTACAGCAGTCAATGTGTAGAGGTCGAAATCGTTACGGGGATACGGAAATGGGTTTATAAATACGATCAAAAAATATTATACATTGCGGTCAAAATTAAAGGTCAAACGGCAATTTACACATAAATGCCATTTAAAATAAGAATTTTATTGTTTGATATTTATGTGTTCGAAATTTCAAATTCAATTTTATTTTCCATTTTTCAAGTGCCAAATTTAGAAATATACCAATGTACGAAATTTGAATTTAAATGCCTCGATAAATTTATACATAACTTATGTAATTATTTGAAATAAGAAATCGATTGTATTATTAGCTGAGAGGTGAAGTTGCAAAGATCTTGAACCTTACTCATTGGGCAGTCGTGCTTCCATAGGGGTACGTCTTTCCGAATCCATTGCGTAGTACGCCCGCCGCAATGACGTCAAAGAGAATTTATTTCTGAGCAAATAAAAATTATTCTTCTGTTTTTGGCAAAATTTCAAGCCGATAGACTGAAGTGAATATGGTTTTAAGTCAGCAATAAAACTAACGAGATGCAAACATCAAGATATGAATGTTCGACTCGTCCAAGATAACTTGACATATATATATTATATTTAATGTGGGAACGACCATGATAACGGAATTTAACGCTAACGACTCTAAAACATTAGAAAAACATTAGGACAGATAAAAAAGCTGTGCTCAAACAATAATAAGGTGATGTCATTTGGCGGTCATATTTTGAGAGGTGTTTTTAATGTAGATAGTACTTTTGTAAATAATGGTTTAAAAAAACATAAACCTAAAATTAATTGTATTCTTCTTAAAAAAATCATGATATAATGTATTCTAAATCAGCTGTTCTGTGAGTTTATAATTATAAAACAAAATACAGAAAACTCTGTAATTAGTCAAAAACTAGTCGAGTACAATTTATCGCGAGAGAAAATGAAATGTAAAATCAACTACATTTTTAATAGCGATATAAAATTGACAGTTTACTAAAAGAATATTGTATCACTGAATATTTCAAATGCTAAATTAACCATATTGGACAGATATTACAGATTATCGAAAAAAATCGAGCAATATTTTGGTACGCAAATTTGCTTGTATAGTAAAGATTCAGTAACACTCCTGTATTTTTAAGTATAGGAGTTAGTGGGTTAGTTATAAATACGAAAATGATTAAGATGAGTGCTAAAAGAGGCAAAAAAATTATGTATATCAGTGCTCCGAAACCTTTTGTCTTCCACGGCACACCAACGCTTTTTACCAAAATTTCACGGAGCACCATAAATCAATATTTATAAAAAAACAGAATATAAAACTCATTCTTTCTGCATTGTTTACTTTATGTAGGTATAATAATGTTTCTTAAAAACTTAAGTTTTATATTGTTGATCGTGTGTATAATATTTATGTACTTATAACATATAGTTCCGGCGAAAACATAATTATTTCTGCTTTCATGTGAACAAATAAGACATTTTCACAAAGTAATAATACGATTTTTCTTCAGTTAGAAAAATGCGCTGCGACACAACAATCATCGTTTAGCGGCACATCGATGTGCCACGGCACACCGGTTGCAGAGCACTGATATATATCACTACTAAAACGGTAGAATGGTTGCTAAGAAACTGTTATTACGTGTTTATACCCAAGAAATATGATATTTAGAAAAGATGAAAATCTCACGATAACTAACATGTGACTCAGTCCTTATACTTATGACGAAAGTATATTTATGTTGAACAAATTACAGTGATATTTTTAGCGGCAATTTTGAAGTGTTAACTGTCATTTGTTTTTGGAATGGTTTGATATTAAATTTAAAAAATGACAATTTTTATTATTCTGATCAGAACCGGTACACATATCTTAAAATAAGGCGTTATTTTTTGTTGACAACGAAAAATACCTAATCATATATTTCTACAGTTATCATTTCGATACAAAAATACATGAAATATCAGCATTATGTAAAAGCCATGAAAATTTTACATATTTATAATTATTCATGTAAAATGAACCATTTTCATGCCTCATCAAATTATATTGATTAATTGGTAAACTTCGCGTGGCATATTGGTATTATCTACCTCTAAAACAACGCGATATCAATGTTCGTAAGTAAATACAACTCATATTGATATAATTTTCCATTACAGTGTCTTTTACGGACTAAGTGCCTTCTACGAAGAAAATCAATAACGTACTTCATTTTTAGGGTGCAAAAGCAGTGCTTGAAACGGATTGGAATGGACCGGACAAAATAACGCATTTTTATTCATTAATAATATTTATGTAAAGAGAACATATATGATACAAAATATTTTAAAAGTACTAGTCTCATTCATTATATAATAAGTTATGGAGTAGAGTAATCGAAATGCTCGGAAATTTTTGAGATATCGACTAGTAAAGGCTAGATGGAAATAATATATATAAATTTAACGATTCAAAATTGAGTAAGCACATAAAATTATATGTTGCTGCTGCTTTTTGGTTCAATATATCTACGATGCAATTCCTTCATTGTCTATGGTTATAAGACATTTCGGTAGTTAATGAGATAGCACTAATAGTTCTAACGGTGGAGTGAGCCGAAATAGCTATCAACATACAAAAAAATTTGTAGAACTAAAATACATATTTTAATGCTATTTTTTCACCGTGTTATAATGGAGTTCTACTAAGTAAACGCCAAGTCAATCAATTAATTGAGATACACTGACAGTACTTTAAAGACAATTTTTTGACTACAGAAATACGAACGAAGTCGCATTAATGACAACAGGACACAAAAATTTAACAAGTGTGTTTGCTTTTGTAGCACCGATATCAAAGTGAGAGTTAATCAAAATAATTAATAAATTAAATAATTTTATGTCTTATTAAATTGGAGTTTTAACGAGAAAATAAATATTTTTTTTTATTTATTTTCAAGTATCAATGTTTGAAACCGTTTCGGATTTTTTCCATTTCAATCACTGTCCAAAGGTATTTTTTGTACCATCACAAGTTCAAAAGACGTCAAACTTTACGCATTAGAAGTAAGTGTTTCTATAAATAATAAAACAGAGATACATCGGATATTCTGCTCGTTCATCCAAACAGGTGCATTATTGTGCGATTGTATAGCTATTCATAGAATTGACTATTGGTATATCGCAGAAAAGTAGTTTCCAGCTGCTAAATATAGGTGGATATAAAAAGAATTAAAAAATGGACATTAGGTCATGGTCACTCCGCCCAGTGGATGATATAGTTTATCGCCAAGTCAAGCAAGGGGCATAATTCTATTATTAGATTAGATAGATCCCTAATTATTCTGAACATTATTCTATTCAGAACATTTTTTTTAAAGTGATATGTTTGGAAATTTATTATTTATCGTTAAAATAATGACAGTTGGTGTGATAGACAAATAAATGAGGCATACACATCTCATCAGAAATTGTGTTCATTTTCTATTAGATGAGTCTAAAACTATAGTGGAACCTCTCAAAACGAGCACATATAGTAACGAGCAATTCGCATAACGAGCAAAACAGATCGTGAAAAAGTACTCTTTTAACGGGCAACATTTTGCACAACGAGTGAAACAGAAAGAGGAAGTCATATCTTCACGTCACTAACTTGTATGCCGGGATTCGCTAATTTGGTTATTTTGTACATAAATGTCCCTGAGAAAAAAAATACAAAAATACAGCCATAAGAGAATAAAAGTAACTGAAGAAATGAAACGTAAAATCATTGAAAGGCAATATTTCCCATATAAAATACAATAATGCATTGTTATTGTATTTTATATGGGAAATATTGTTTCGCTTAACGAGTTCTTCATATAACGAGTAAGATTCAGAAAGGAATAAGTCTCGTTATGAGAGGTTTCACTGTATTTCAGATCGATTTGGTAAAATGGTTGTAGAACCATTTTTTATCATTGATTATTTTGATGCAATCGATTATTTAAAAAAATATATTATAATCAATAATATACATGATATTACAAGCATATTAAATATTTGGCTAAAATTATACTGTTAGGGTGACAAGAGCATTTTGAAAAGCAATTTTTACACTCGTATATCGGTCGACAAAGTTCTTAATTTGAAATATGTTTTATAAATTATTTTCATGAAGTTACTACTGAAAACATTTAAAATATAATATTACTACGGAAATTTGACATGTCGCAAATTATGACTACACGTGCGTATGTAAGACATCAACTATCATTGATTTATTTATTCCGTGTTGATTCGTTAAGCGCCGTTATTAAGCTCTCATTTTCAATTAATAAAGTGAATTAAAAACCGTTAGCTTTCCCGCCTTGGTTTTCGTCGGCGTACCGTGACGTCAATGGATTCGATGCTGACGTCACAAAACTGGTACATTGCAGAACACGTCACAAAATCCGTCGCAACGAAAAAGCGAAAACAAATTTTAAAAAAAGGATTGTTTCCAGAATACGCTAAAGGGCGATTGCGATTATGTACTGTTCGTAAATATTACGTGACTTTTGATGCGAAAAAATAAAATAAAACAGCATGATTTGCAAAACGTGAGTTTGGACAACGAACAATAAATTGATATACATACCTCAATTGTTTGTACTGAAAAGTTAATACTGTGTTTTGTGACACGTTAGGTCAAATGTGATGAGCCCGTGTTGCCCTTTGACTGAATTATTTTTTTACGATAATCGCGTTTATTGCGTCGGTTTCAAAATATGTCAATGCGATTTCGATATTTTACGACTGACGCCTTGAAAAGGTTAACACAAGACGCCGCGACGCCGCCGCCAAGTCAAGCGTCCGTATTTGAAAATGGAACGAGGCGGTTTTTAGGTCAATCGACGCATTGGCTTTTAGTTTTCTGAATAGATTGAATGTTCGACAGAAAACTATCGACCAAATTCATAAATATATTATTCCCAAAACTTTGGCAGCAAAAGCTATAATTAATTACGAGATACCATCATAATGGTTGGATATATTGAATTTATATTTCGAATCATTTATGCATAACATGTTTCTTGTAAAGGAACTATAAGCGAACAATATATGACGACGTTTTTCGAGCGGAAAGCGAATTCCCAGAGGAAAGAATGGCAGACACTGCATAAACGGATAATTTAGGTTCGCCCTGAGAGTTCCGTTATCAGGGTTACCGCAATTTAAAAAGAGGACAACTGTCTGGAAATGGAGAACACTATGGTTAAATCGAAATGGAAAAAGAAGTTTTTAATTATTACATGAAATTTTATTATTTTTAAAAAGAATTGATTAGTAATAAGACTGTTTGCTTCCTTAAAGAATTTAAAGAAATATTGGCTAAAAACTGTAACAATACGATTACATATTTAGTTAAAATAATAAAAACACATTTTTTAGTACTAATTTCAACAATATATTTTTTGATCAGGACCGGTTTCGCTGATCATATATATTGTTCCTGTAATTAATTTTCCTTGTAAAATAAAAAAAAACCTATGCTTTTATCATTCGCAATTGTTCTATAATAGGATTTTGCACAGAAAGATTTGAAAATGGTGTATTGAAGATTTTTTAGAAGGTTAAACCAGTGTTTGTTGTAAGTTTGGTTATTTTGGATTTGATCAACTTTACTACTGTTTGTATTAATTGATGATTGTTAAATAAATATAATAAATAAAAAAATGATTTCGATCGTAATTTTATTTGCCAAATGACAAAAGAAGACCACTTAAGGAATAGATGGATGGTTTTTTAAGCCAAATGGGAGGACTAGGACGTGTCATTTTTTAGATACCTTTTGGTAACCCTATTTGGAATAATGTTCTTTTTAATGCTATAGTAAATTAACTCACTGTGGCGGTATCAATATTGATACTGTCGATGGATTCGGCGATTTTTACGAGTAAATTCATATTCAATATAAATTATTAACATATTATGGCCTGGCACTTGAATAATAAATAAAAAGTATTTTCTGAAATCTAGTTGAAATCATTGCCAACAGAGGGTACCTGACAACAACATGAAGAATGTCTAACTTCAATCCACCTCTGCTTCCAATATAGATAATATGGCCATCTGATAAAGGTATCTTAATGTGTTGAGCAACTAAATAACAAGCAGTTGTCATAGAAAAAACTTCTGCAGTAATACGTTCATACTATTTTGTTATTAAGAATATCCTTTTTGACTTTTTATATAATTATATTAGGCGGTAGGCGATTCCAGAATTTATCTGCAGTCCTCGCTTGGTCTAGATCACAGTTTCTCAACCGTTTTACATATGCGTACCACCAAAAAATCCAAAAATGTTTTGTGGACTATCACATTGGAATAAAATAATAAATATTCATATTATTGATTTTTTATTTCAAACAATTAATTTTGCAACACCGTATACTGATATAACAATATTTAAGTATATTAAAATAGACAGTAACAAAAAAGTATAATTTAAAAATCCATAACATACAACATAAAATTCAATTGTTTATTGAAATAATAAAAGTCAATTATTACATAAGTTTTAAGTAAAAAATCTCCGTGGACCACCGGTTGACAAACTATGGTCTAGATGACTGTGTGTGCTGCATTTTATGGACCACCCTTGCTCTAAAGTCACTATGTGCATTGAAAAAATACTGCCTCATTGTGGTTTTGCGTCGTGAAGTGGATATTATTATATTACATTACTTTGGAAATTTATCCACTGCAATGTTATCTTTTATAACAAAGTGAAAATCTTCTTATCTTTTATAAATCTATGATAATATATAAGATAATGACAACAAACTAGAAATAGTGTGTGCAAAATAATCATAATGACATTTCAATGCAAAAGTTTTACTACAATGAATCCACTATTTGAAGACTAATGGACGCAGACATTTCAAGGCCACTTCGCAAACAATATTGATTACAATATAATTTCACAGTTAATAGCACACTTAATAATATCACGGAGTAGATATCTCTCAAACTCTAACAAATAGATGATTGCCTCAAAGTTTCCTTAGCATTTGTAATGAGATATAAATAAATAACATGAATAAGGTAAATTTGTAGAAAATATTAAAAGATCATCTCTCTTCATGACTACTGACATAACAGGATGATGGAACAAGTTCACCTATTTAAGTTCAGATACAGTTTCTTTGTGTCTTCATCAGGTGTCATGATTTGTCATCGTAAAGCAGCATTAGAATGCAAGCATTTAACAAATAGAATTTGGGTTTGATTATGTATAGCTACATGCCCTAGACCATAAGCTCCCAACTATTTTCGGGTGGCGACTCCTTTTCATAAAATCCATGTGACCCGCGTCCCCCCATACAATACAAAAGCATACAAAAAACATATTTTTTTTAGTTGACCGTATAAGTCGGCGACTCCCCAAAAAACCCTTTGCGACCCCCAGGTTGGGAGCCTATGCCCTAGACAGTCTGCATCGAGCTAAATATAGCTGCAGTTAATTTTAACAGAACAGTGACTTCTTTCTTTCTGTTACCGTTTTCCAGTATGTGTTACTGAGGTACCTTAAACTGTTAACCTTATTAATGGTAATGTTGCTCCTACTTGTATTCATTTAAAAACCATCACCATATGAATTAATTCCCAACCAGTCAATAATCTCTTGGACTTATTAATATATAGATTTGTAAAATATGACGCAATCATCAGCAGAAATGCAATCTTGACTCACTCCAAATGTGATACCAAACCATTCAGTAATTGACTCACCGATTCTTAGACGGCATATATTTTTTTCATGCAAAGATTTAATGATGGCAACAATCTTTAGGGGGTTTTATATGTATTTACTTTCTTCAATAAAGAAGGTCTAATTTGAAGATAAAAAATAAATCTATTTAAATTGAACTAGCAGACATATTAGAGAGCCTTATATATAAAAACGGATTTTTTTTTAAAATGTTACTGACATCTGTGTAGAAGATAGCAAAGCTTACAGACGACTTGTGTTGGATGTGTAATGCAGTAGAATATTTTTCGTGTATTTAACGATTCGTATATTGTTAGTCTATCATACAAAGAATTATTTCTAAAACTGATTATGAATTTCAGAAGTATAAAAAAGTTAATCGCCACAAACCTTTCTTGATGTTCGATCTCCCGTGCCATAATTTCAGCAACAGGATCAAAGTGAGCCCGCTGCTCGCCGAGCAATCGCTGCCGGTCGAGGTCTCCCTGCATCTGCCCAAACGCCGCATTTAATCCCTCCACGTCTATCGTCTCGTCATCAGCTGCAATAATACAAGTGCAAAATGCTGAATTAAATAAAAACAATTGATTGAATTGGCATTTATTCACTCGGCAGAACTCAATTATAGCACAGTAACAAAAATGGCAATGTATTTTAGTTCCACAAATTTTTTTATAAGATACAGTTGGTAGTTATTTTGGCTCATGCTCAGATAGTTCTGACGATGGTATGAGCCGAAATAGCTATCAACTGTATCTCATAAAAAAATTTGTAGAACTAAAATACATTCCTATATTTGTCACCGTGAAATAAAAATAATAAAAATACGATATGTCTGAAAAAAATGTTACTTTTTTTTATCTTTCTCATAAATAAGTGTGTATACCCCATCTAGCTGGTACAGCTGTACTGCTCACGCGCTAAACCGGACTAAAAATCCTGGGGTTTCATTTTAATTCCTATATGTTACTACTGTTTGTTCATTAACTTATGAACACTACTCGCATTGTGAATAAGTTTGAATCGTAACCAAAACTTCGAAGAAAATTATAACCACAGATGAGAGTGAAGATAATTTAAGAAGTTAAAGGAGATACATTTTGACGTAGCAAAAATACTATAAAGAATGATATGCGCATGTTAATTCTAATGATAATAATGTCATGTGCTCAGTTCTGTTGCATCCGTGTGATAGAATGCTTGAAGATGCCGAAAGGAGAAACCCGGGTCATTAGTGACAAAACATGTGGAATCGCACATAGTTGTAACGATTCAAAAAAACAACATTTTTTAAAAAAATCAAATGATTGATCTTATAATATTCAATAAAATATTTTAAGATTCACTTTCATTATATTCTTATGTATCACCATATTGCAACAAATATGGCAAAAATTAACACAATTTGTTTGTTTACCATAGATAACGAAAACGTTACAGAATTAACATCCGGTTTGTGTAATAAAACAAAATTTTCAGTTAAAGAATATGGAAACTATTAAATGGATAAAAAAACATTCAAATGACATTATTAAACACATACACGACAGCTCGAAGGCATCATTTATCATCTTGTTGGATTTTTTCCCCTTCTTCTGACATAATAAAATGGTCGATGAAAGCTGCGGCCATTTTGAAAAATTCACACCACTATTTAATGTCACGCGTAATTTAAAAATGCGGATCTCGCAACATTACGAAAAAAAAAAATCATCTCGTTTATTTACTTCTTGTCTTATCAGTCAAGATATCACAGACTATGGAAACAAAATGATACAACAAACGCAATTTTTACACTCAATAAGACAAATTTGTTTCGACATGTCATAATGGTTCTCAAAGTTTTCTAGCCACAATATGATAATATTGTTTTGTTAATGTATATAGTGGTCAGTATCAGTTTTATAAAACCTTCAGAATAATTCAATAAAACTAACATGCATTATGTTTTCAATTCAATAAGCCCAGAATTGCTTTACATATAACATTTGCGATTCTTTTTTTTTTACAATGTTTGGTATGCTGCAGTGTTAATCACAATAAATTAAAATACAATTTTAGTTCAAGTTTGTATACGTTTTTTGATTGTAAATATTATTTAGGAAATGTGTTATACTTTAAATAAAAAACACACCTTTGTAATGCTCGTGATGAGCGAAACCAGTCCTGACCATAGAAATATTAGCTTGAAAGCATAGTACTACTAATTATTTATTATTTAAAATTCGATCGATCCAAAATGAGAATATTATCTGCTTTTTTTCATGTAAATAAATTTTCAAACATTTCAGAAATAATGTGTATTTGAAACAATTTTTTGTTATCAGACAATGATTTTTTGCAATTAAACGTTTATATTATAGCTGTGGAGTTGTTAAAAAAACACAGCTTTGACTCCAATACTGACATTGACCAACAAGACGACTCTGACTAAAAAAAGTTTTTTTCTTACTTTTACTATCTATGGCATGAAATTAAAGATGTACCAAATAACCAATTTTTTTTTTATATTATACATGTTAAAGGAATAAATAAAAATAAAACAATTTCAAACTACTGTATTGGGACTTAAAAGAAGATGATTTATTTCATCTAGTTTATTTAGACATTTTTCAAAATCGTCCAAGTAGTCTGCGTCACTCCTTTTTTGCGACTTCAAGACTTAGAATACTATTTACTAATTAATATAACGAATAAAAAATACAAGGTTCTTAAATGCTTTCAAAAGAATTATTTTTTAAAATATGAATAGAAATAAAAGGCGCTAATGAAAAATGTACTTCAGGCCGGCAGCAAAATGGTTATATCAATAATAAAATATTGAAAACAGTAAAAATCTTGTTGTGAAATGAACATGGCTGATTCATTATTCAATGACAAGCATTTGTTAGAGAGAAAAAGCAATAATTAAAATGGAAGCTACAGGAATGAATATAATTATAATCGCAATGTAAATAAATGCTATTTGCATAAAAAGAATCACGCAGGAGTCGAGTGAGAAAAGAATTAATTAGAATGAATAATTAGTAATTATCATTGACTTCCGTACACGGAAGGTGTTTTCTTTTACAAAAAGCATCTGTGGGTATTATCGATATTGCCTTTTCTGATCATTGTAGCGGTCTACATAAAGCTGGATGAATCAGTTTACTGCTACATAACTTATACTATTTTAGTAAAATTCTAAGCAAAACATTCACAGTTTCATTTACAGAACTGACAAGTTCAGTTGCATCCGTGTGATAGAATGCCTGAAGATGCCGAAAGGCGGAACCCAGGTCAATAGTGACAAAACATGTGAAATCATAAAAAGTTTTGACAATTCAAATCAATATAATATTAATAGAATATGACAAGGTTATTATAAAAGTTCATTGATGTCGAGAAGAGTAGGTTAGATAAGGTTCATAAGATTAGTTAAGAATAGATGTGCTTGGGAGGATGTCTGTCTGTCCTAAATTTGTAAAAACACAGGCTAATACCAAATGGAATAAAAATTAACAAGCTTTTACCTCATACCTACCGTTGAAAAAAAGTGAAATAATATTCGTGAACTGTAATAATAAATTTCGTATTCGTTTTACGTATAAGAAAGTGATTGAAAATTGAAAGCCTGGGAAGATGCCAATTGATAGTATGAAAGAAGATCAGGGCAAGCCTGTTAAATGGAAGAAGCTGTTGATAGGAAGATATGTTGAGTAGATATTGTGGAGTAAATTTTTCAAATGAGTGCCATAATTTTCTTTTTAATTTTTAAATTGTATATCACACTATATCCACATTGAGACTTAAGTAAATGTGTATTGGGCTAAGATTTGTTACACCTGAATAGAGTAAAGGTGTTAATGAGGCGCTAATGTGATAGGAATGCTTAAAATGATAAGTAGAAAAGATTTATTTAAACAATTATTACGTCTAGTGATTTTGCAGAGAAGATAATAAAGATGCATTAAGGTGGGAATCAACACATTACAAATTATGTAATTATCTGTGAAATCCAATAGTTTTTATAAAGCATAAAACATAATATGTGCAAGATAACTCCAAATAAAGGTTTGACAAATATTATATTGTAAGATGCACCAGAAGTGGAAATGTTTCTTTCTGCAATTGCATACAAATGCATTGACAGTAATGATATTTTCATCCCTTTTGTAGCCCTTAAACAATTTTTCCTTTTATCACCACATCACTTTTCTCTTCTTTGTAAACACAAGTAAGATAATACTTCATGCTGTTTATAATGTAACATATAAAATTACATTGATCACATTTAAAATGTTGTTTTGGCTTTAGCGTCACCAAATCTTACATGATCATCAGGTCGCAACCTGCAATGTGCAGTGCTCGGAAATGAGTGTGTTGAGAAATGTTTCTGGCACGAGGGATAAAACAAGAAAATTAAAAAAAATGTTTAAAAATTTGGAAAATGTCAAACATAAACATAACTCTGACTTATTAACACTAAATACTGATAATGAGTTAAAGGAAAAGATTGAAAATACCAAAAGGCAAAAACTGAATTCTCAGTGACAAAATTTTGTGGAACTGTACAAAATTTCAACTATTCAAACTAACAAAGTGATTTCACAAAATAGTATTTCTTAAGAAACAAAATATGAATAATTATAAGACATTTATGATAATTGTGAGCACAGTAAGAGTAAATCTTAAGAAAGAAAATAATACATATATTTGACATTTATTACCTCCTAAATATTTTTGATCCATTTTGAAAGTAAATTAACTATAAATAATATTACAGAGTACAGCAACCAGCACAAAATGAAAACCTTGTAACAATAGACAATACTAATCTTTGTACACATTACCAATCCATGTATTAACAATTCTATCATTAGTTTGATAACAATATTCAGATAAGATAAACCAAAAATGTATTAGAAAAGCTTCCCCAATATTTTTTCCAGTAGATTTAATTTGATGGTAAATTTATTTTAATCTTTTATACGGTAAAAATATCAAAGTATTAGGCTTATCTTTTTTTTAAATTTTATAATTGATAGCTATTTTGGCTCTTGTCATCTTCAGAACTATGGTTCAACTAAATTTACGTTGAACTATTTTATATCCTGTATACTTGTTAACTATTAACAATAAGTTTTGTATAAATTGGTTTGTTTGTAATTTGTGTCGTATCAGTTGGTAATATTTGCAACGAGCGCTTGTACTTACATAAAATAAATTGTAAGATTAGCAGTAATGAGTTCATATTAACTTGGACATTCGAAAGACTATTGACTTACATACAATTAGTTCTGATGAGGTGTAAGCCGAAATAGCTATCAACTAAGTATTTACATTATAAATTTTGTGGAACTTGTACCTTGCTATTTTTTCATTGTGTTATGATGGAGTTCTACCAAGTAACTGCCAATTCAATAAATATATTAACTTGTTTGTACCTTATAATTTCTAATTATTTGAAAGCATTTAGACTAAGGTCTTTATTAGAATAATGTAGGCATACTGAACACAAATCTGAAGTTATATTGTGTGATTTACTTAATACATTATTTGGAAATTGAGAATTTTTTTAATAATAGTTGAATAAGCTTACATGTTCTTTAAATATATTCAAAATTTTCAATAAATCTGTGCTAGGTATTGAAATCACATAAACTGCAGTACTATAACATCGGTGTGTGACTTAAGGTTTTAACATGGAAGGGAAAAAGTCCAAAATTCACCCAACCTTCCACTAACACAATCAGATATTGATAAATACAATATTTTTTTTCCACTTTTTCGACACTCGATTATCATATCAAACATTTTAATATTTTTTAAAATGTTTATTTGCTACAAACAAAATTACATGGATCACATTTAAAATATGCATCAATTAGAATGTTCTTTAATAAATTCACTGGTATATTGGAAGATTTACAGAACGGTATTTTAAAATTTTATTTCTTTTTTTTTTAACAGTTTGGTGTCATTTTATGAATGCAGCGTAATAGATAAATGCTGATAACAAGCTCAACAGTCTTATTAGTGGAAAATAAGGATAAGTATCTATGAGTCATAATGAATGCACGGCATAACCTATAATTCGTTTATAACATAACATAATAATTTTGTGTTTACGAATAAATTTTGACATGATTCAAGAAAAATCTGTGAAATTCCGATTCTACATTTTAATTGTAAAGAAAAGGTAAACGCAGGAAAGCATTAAATCCATGAAAATATTTTTTTTAAATGTCCTTAGTCCATAGAATGCCAACATTTTTGAAACTCAAAAATACAAGACGATTAACTGCTAAGTCATTCATGTTCGAGTCAATTCTTGTTTGAAAGCTTACACTAATTCTTACAGATGACCAAAAACTTTACAATCTGTCTTAACACTCAATTTAATCTTTATAAATTTCCAGTTACTTTAATAAAATAAACGAGGTTTTGGTATTAAAACTAAATGATGAAATTTAGCGTTGCTTTTTCGTTGACTGGCACTCGTATGTATCTACAATTAGTTTTAATTTGAATGCAGCAGACTTCAAGAAACTAAAAGAACTGAATATGTATATAATCAAATACATGTTACTAACCGTCCATGACTGTATGCTGTGGGTTATCAATAATCCTGATCTGTCTGTCGGGTAAAAGGGGTTCTCCGGCTGGACCTCCGACGTCTGCTGGGAGTCTCCAACGGGATGCTCGCTCTTCGTTTTCGTTGCGGGGGAAATAAAGTGGAAGGAGCGTTTCTACTAAGGACAACTCTTGGCGGGTGTCACCGCAGATTACAATTGTGTGTAAGGCTGAACCGTATCGTTCGAGGAAACGACGGACTGTACCTGCAATGTGATGTAAATGTGCTTTAAGTTAATTATAATTAAGTGCTTTGTGTCAACAGAAATATAACATTTTTTATGTTTAACACTCCAGAGACGAGGATTTTTTTTTGCTAAAAATTAAAATTTTAAGCTATATTTTATCACACGACGATTTATAGACGTACTAGACTACAAGTTGATAAAATATATTGATTGAATTGGCATTCACTTGGTAGAACTCCATTATAACACGGTGAAAAAATAGCAATGTATTTTAGTTCTATAAAAATTATTTTTAAAAAATATAGTTGATAGCTATTTCGGCTCACGCCATCGTTAGAACTATGCTTAAACTAACATTCGCTTATCTATATATGGCTGTGCAGAAAAGGCACACAACACATCCTCTCTCCTGTTCCAACGGCCTAGCTTGTTACACAATGACACTAAATTTCCAAAATTCTAAATGAAACAATAGGTGTCTATGACAATAAGATTATATGTGGGACGGAAGTGGTCCTTATGGAAGCAAATCAGACCACCCCTTTGTACAACGGCTGGACAAGTTGCGAGACTATTATGTTAGTTTGCTTGTTTGTTAAGAATCCTTTGTGATAATTGGTGTCTATTGATTTCCAGCTGTTCCAAAGCCGTCATTCTCCGACCCTTACTACAAAGATGCAAACATTTTGGCGTTGAGTTTGAATTTATATTATGTGATTCATTAATAACGTGATTAGCGAATTGTGAATCTCGTTTTTAAAAACAGACACACTTTTATGCCGCAAGCTTATGATTCCATGAGTGGAGGCACTTTGCGTGAATTGTGGTATCACAAAAGGTAGGTCTTCTAAAAATTTTAAAAGTGTGTCTGTTTTTAAAAAACAGATTCACTATTCGCTAATCACGTTATTAATGAATCACATAATATAAATTCAAACTCAGCCCCTAAATGTTTGCATCTTTGTGGTAAGGGTCGGAGAATGACGGCTTTGGAACAGCTGGAAATCAATAGACACTAATTAAAACAAAGGATTCTTAACGAACAAACTAACATAATAGTATCACCACTTGTCCAGCCGTTGTACAAAGGGGTGGTCTGATTTGCTTCCATAAGGACCACTTCCGTCCCACATATAATCTTATTGTCATAGACACCTATTGTTTCATTTAGAATTTTGAAAATTTAGTGTAATTGTGTTAAAGTAACAAGCTAGGCCGTTGGAACAGGAGAGAGGGTGTGTTGTGTGCCTTTTCTGCAAAGCTATATTTAGATAAGCGAATGTTAGTTTAAGCATCGTTCTGACGATGGCGTGAACCGAAATAGCTATCAACTATATTTTTTAAAAATAATTTTGTAGAACTAAAATACATTGCTATTTTTTCACCGTGTTATAAAGGAGTTCTACCAAGTGAATGCCAATTCAATCAATATATTTTATCAACTTGTAGTCTAATACGTCTAGCAAAAATGAAATAAAAATAAATAAACAATGGTTTCTTGTAGAAAAGCTGATTTGAGAGATGTTGCCGTATGGTCACGCTTGTCCTTACAGGGACCGTGTATACAAGTGTATTGCTTAGATGAACGTTGTGAATATTCATTTGTCATAATGTCAATATTCCACATATTTTTTTTTTAATTAAAAATCCATACACGGAAGGAGTGATCTTAGTCACAAACATTTTTTTTTTCTAAATATTTATTGCTGGCCGAAGCTTCCAAAGCTTATCAGTTGCGTCAATTTTGGTATTATCGGCTGCGTGAATATACCTCATTATTTGAATGAAGCAATCTCTTCACATCGAATATGCTACCACGTCATTGTGAATGCCATCTTTTGTGACCCAGTAAAAAAAATCTGAGTAATTTATTATACCCGGATAATATCATAATGCCCAAAAAACATTTCATTTCTCCGCGCCTCACTGAAGGATTTGGGCAATTTTTGAAGGCCGCATATTTTTAGGTTTCCTCCAAAAGATGTCCGATCATCTTCTCATCAAATAAGAGTTTGAAGAGGTCCACGGGTGTCAACATGGAATATTTGGTATATTTCCATGACCAATCACTCGTCGCTTTGTAGCTTACAAACTCCTCTATCTGCTCGCCCCTGTGTGACCCACATTTCTGCAGAAGCATTAAGTTGACGCCTGCTCAAATTATTGATAACTCCCCCTTCATCTTCATCACCACTATCTTCATCGGTTAAAATATTTGGTTCAGGAGAACAAATGTAAAATATCCGTCTCCAAATTTCTAAAATCATCGTCTTCACTTTACTTGGGTTTGTTCCAATATATTTATTATTTTTCCATCAGTAAAATCTTATTAATATATCAAAGATTAATTATATTTCAAGGTTAGAATTCATACAAAAAACAAAAAAAGAAAATAAAATTTCATATAAAAAAGGTTGTCGGCGTAAAACGCGAGTGTATTTGGAAACTGTTTTTGTTGCTGCGGCTGCAGGATAACTGTGGTGAAGATCCTTGTTGACCGAAACTGAGTGATAGATGCGATGTTCAGGTAGAAAAAGGACCGCAATAGGGACAAATAGACCATAGTGTTTACTGTTGCCGTATAATCACCCTCGTCTCTGGTGGGTTAATTTTTTATATTTCGTTTAATGTAACCAGATATGATTTATTCAATATTTGTGTTCTTTTTTTATTAGGGCAATATGATTTTAAAGTTACTAAACGGAAAAATTGATTCTAAAAGTCAACTATAGTAAAAATAAAGTTCGTTGCTTTTATCATACATGCATTGAAAATCTTCTTTATATTGCTTCTTCAAATAAACATCTTTAATGTTTGATATACTTTACAGTGTATTTATTTTTCCCTTAAAAAAAACATAATTGTATTGGGAATTTCTTGGAAGAATCATTGTCCGCTCCTAATAATGAGCATATGGACGTATATCATTACAATTGTTTGGTTCTTCCACAGTTACTTAATCTCTCTTTCTAAGGAGAGTGCAAATAGAATAATAAGGCAAAAACTGATTGAAAATAAATATAGTACATGTGCAGCAAGTATATTATTTAAAAATCATACTCATTCAAAACTCATGAGATTTGATGATCTGCTTAATATTTTTTGTCATAAGCCAATGTGAAATATATATTTAGTTTAATATTGTAAATGTGGATTCAAAATTAAATGCAAGTTACAATGGTTTTTTAGTTACTTTTTAAGCGAGTTCACATTTTTAAAGTATATACAACTATAGAAAAAATGTATTTTCTGATTTTGTTTCACTGTGGTTGCCCAGATGGCATCTTTTTAAATAAACATATCTAATGCATTATCAGGGAATCTACTGCAGTTTATATACACTAGTATGCTTTTAAATAATGAAGGAAAATTTCAAAACAATGCAATTAAGATTATACTAACGTAGAGCAATATGAACTCCTAAATCTGCAGGGTAATTCCTTCTAACTGAATGCACCATACACAGGGCTAGTGAATGAACACCTAATTCTCTTGCTTTATGAAGGACGTTTCTGAAAATGAAAAAAAATAACAAATTTAATGAAAGAAATATTACCAATGATGCTTGAATAATAAGTAAATAATAAATATTTTATGTTAGCAAAAACTTTAGTACTTATGATAAAACAGAAAACTATAGAAAAGTCTCAAACCTAATATAGCAGATATCTGTAAAAATACTTATAATTTCGTAAAATAGATGGCACTGACTTTCAGTACAAATAGTACCAACAAAAAGAAAATAAAATATGTAAGCTTACAGAAATGATCTTATTAATTATTTACTAGCTAGTTTCTTTGTATTCCAAATCACAGTAATGAAACAATACTTTATGCTAAGCATAGATAGCTCTTAGAAAGTAACATATTGTATAAATAGTTAATAGTATGTATATTTTTTTGTGATTGAAGTGTGACCTTGACCTGTTAGCATTGAACTCAGTGTTGTCAATAATTTAAGGATTTGTCTGACAGGTGTGCCAATTACATAAGGAAAATTTTATCAATATTTTTCTTACAATAAATTCACATTGGGAAATTCTTTTTTCAGAACAGGATCAAATGCATTTCTTGCAAATGTAAATTGTAAAATATTATTGTTATACACTTATTTAAGAATGATTTGGTTTTCTTTTGTGTCTCAAAATGAATGAAAATGACACTTAAACTATTGAATAAATGTGAATATTGAAAAGATTAAGGTGTAGTATTTTAAATGTATGATATTATTTTTTCCACGTTGGGATCCAATGGATTTTTTAGCAGTATTTATTTAGAAAATAATTTCATCAAAACAGTTGAATTTCTAGTATAAAAAAATATATCCATCATCAATAATTATACAGCTGTAGAGTTAGTACAGTGCTTAAGGTAGATATGGAGTCATTTAAAATATTTTTTAGTTTTCAAATTTATGCAGACCATTGTCATACATAGACATAAATATGTAACAGCTACAAGCTCTGGAATAACTTTTTAGTTCCACCTTCGCAATCAGCCAAGTAACAATGGTTGATCAATATATATTCACATTACATGAGACAGATTACAGATTGACGTTATTAACCTGTAGCACATATGCAGGGTACTTTCGGCAGCAGTTTGATATTTGACATTGAATTTAGGTCCAACGGTATGGATGATGTAGCGGGCGGGGAGATCGTGTCCTGAGGTTACCTTCACATCACCAGTTCGGCATTCTGGAATTAGTAACATTAAATTAATACATTGTACTTCGGAATGATGGAAAAGGGAAGAATGTTATTTCCATTTGAACTGTGTAACAGCAATAGGAATATGTTCCATAAGTTATTTTAAATGGGAAAAACTATATTGAAATTTTTAAGCCACACGTAGGTGTTATATATTTATCAGCCTTTTGTCACAATTTCAATTAATTTCAAATTATTGATTCCTTTGGCATTTACTCAGTAGAACTCCATTATAACACGGTGAAAAAATATAGTTCTGATGAAGGTGTAAGTCGAAATAGTCAATTATCAATTATCTAATAAATTTTGTAGAACTAAAATACATTGCAATAGTGTTTTTATCCATCCAAAATCAGAAAAGATGATTTTAATTCTTTTTATGTAATTAATATCAATGGTCCTTCCTTTGACAAAAATATTTTTCTTTTATGATCTAGGTTTGTATTGGAAAAAGTAGCATAAATCTTGAAAAATAATTTATTTCTTTGAGTTGATTGTTCATAAAGTAAAAAAAAAAACGAATTTCAAATGAAATAACTCGCTAACTAGTCGGACGTTTTGTTATTTTTGTCTTCTGGCAAGAAAATAAATATTGTTGTCACTCTTTCACATATGTTAAGTGAAAGAGTATGATAAACATCTTTTGTGTAAACAGATACTTTGGAGAGATGTTGATTATGTGCCTGGAGTTTCAGGAGTTACTCTGAGTTTGTATGATATTGAATATTGCCAAGTGTTTGCTACAAGCCATTTCACATATGTATATATAATATGTGTAGCAAATAAATATAATTTGTTACACATAAACATTTGTTTACTTTATTCTTTCACTGTCAATGTGTTAATCGATTAAAACAAGGATCTAAAAATTATTTAGCAAGATATTAATATATTAAAAAAATCATTAAGTGAATCATCAAACAGTACAAGATTATTTGAGAAGTTATGTGAATGAAATAATTGCTGGACAGGAATAGAAACATTGAATTTTCTTGAAATTGTAGGTAAATAATTTTTAATTATTTCATTGAATATTGCACCGATTCAATATGGTAAAAATTGTTATTGCTTTGAGTGCTTCATATAAACATATTACATATATAGAATTATATTACACATTACTGTATTGATGTGATTGTAGCAGTCTGATCATAGACAATTTAAAATAATGGCATGTCTACATTATGCATATAAAATATAGGGTATCAATATAAGAGTACTATGCAATTTTAAAAAGGAGTATACAATTTAGATCAGGTACAGAGGATTCATCCATTATGGATAAGTTATTTGAAATGTATTTTCTCTTTCATCGCATATGCATCTTTTACTATTATATATTATCTGGTCGTAAAGGTTGGCCATCTGTTTGTTTGTCTAATGAATTTGTTGGATATATGAAATTTGCACCAAAGATATGAATGCCTTTGATGATTACCGGCCACCAATTAAAGCGTCATAAATATTTTGCTATAAATCTGCGGTATCAAAACTTTATGTTACTATGCCACCCCTAAAAAAAATTTCACACCTACCCACCTTTTTTACTTGCCACCTTTGATAAGTAAAAAATAACAATATTTATTATGTTCGTAAATAGTTTATATGTTCTATATTATATTGTTTATTTTGTCTGACGATGCTCTCTGACAACCAAAAAAAAGCAATAAGTATACAAATCTAATAGGTATATCTTCAGTTGCTTCCAAATGTGACGCTCTCATGGAGAGCGATTTGTGTCAAACAAAAAACCGAATATAACCAGTCCATGGATCGGATTTGGGCGGATAAAAACGATTGAGATTTGGAACCGGGCCGGGTTGGAGATAAAGTTTATTTTTCAGATAAATATTACGTACACAAACTTTTACATTTTTCAAACATGAATATATAATTTTTTTGTTTTATTTGTCGTGGCATTAAAAAGATTGGGAAGCACTGTTTCATCAGTGATGGTTTTAAAAACGATTGTGAGGCAACATGTTGATCAATTAATTTATTGATGAATTAATAATAATGTAGTAATGATTACATGTTAATATATTTAAAAATAT
The DNA here is from genome assembly GCA_028555115.1 of Himalopsyche japonica. Classification (NCBI taxonomy): domain Eukaryota; kingdom Metazoa; phylum Arthropoda; class Insecta; order Trichoptera; family Rhyacophilidae; genus Himalopsyche; species Himalopsyche japonica. Next base: position 989,568 of record JAHFWJ010000807.1, on the reverse strand, counting down.
TACATCATAATTTATAAAAAAGCATCACATGTCTCGTGAGTGACTATTTAATAATATTTATTGAAAATCATAATAACAAATAAGATATTTCAAGTGGGATCACAAGTTCAGCGACACGTCATAAAGCGAAACAATTAGCTGGAAATGTGTTCATAAAAAATCGGAAATTGTATCTCGCCAATATTATTTCAAGTTTCACAAAATATTGAATATAATGGCTGCGCCAATAGGAAAAATAATCATTCGGAAAATCCGGAAATTGAAGATTTTTTTTCTAGAAGATATCATTCCGGCCCGGAAACAATTTAGGGTGGGCTTTTATTTTGCTATTAACGTTATATCAATAAAAATGTTCACATATCCCTCGACTTGCGAGCTTTTTTACGGGGTTTCACCTAAAGGCATAATTTTAGTTTTTAATTACGAGCATTTTGAATTTGGATGCTATTTGCATATAATGAAAGACTCGAAGATTGACAGATTCCAATATTGATGGGAAAACCTTTTTAAAAGAATATTTTTTTACCTCGCAACGTCTGCTTAATATAATGTTATTTTGTGTATAATACAGTTACACACAACGTGTGGCCTGCGGGCCATATACGGCATATTTTTCTACATTCGAAAGTTATACTCTTGATTAGTAAGTGTTTTTCAGTAATGAAAGCGTCACTTATTTTCGAAAAAACTGTACTTATTAACGTCTTGAGATTTTTTTTCTACATTAATATGAAATAGTAATGTGTAGTAAACAAATGAATGCCGCTTGAGTGTTCAAAAGTTGAGTATGACTGATTTAACAGGGAACAAATAAATGGAGGTATTTAATTACTTGTGAAGCATTGCGAACCTAGCCATTTTTTGCTATTTTTGTGTAAAGCCGGCATTTAATATAAAATAGCGTATATGATATATATTCACATGATTTTATTTTTTTGTTTAATGAAGACTATTCTTTTACTCTACCTTGGTTTTGAATAAAACAGAAAGACTCAAAATAAATATTTGAAAAAATCGTTGAATTATCTTTATTTCTTATTACTGTTATTATATTTGGATTGTTGAAATCTTGTACATTTCCACATGTTTTGTCACTCAAAACCCGTAATTCACCTTTCGTCATCTTCAGGAATTCTATCACATGGATGCAATAAAACTGTTACACAGTAAATAACTTGAATCGGTTATATACAAGCGGAAATACACAGGACAAAAAGACCCTAAGGCTAGTAGAAAAATATTTTATTTTATGAATAATTCTTTATTTTGAATATATATTTTAATAAACTTTATATAAAATCAAGATAATCCTTTTATTTTACCTGAATGAGTTAACGAATTTCTATTTTTTTTGTGACAGTTAAAATTACGCGAAAAATTGTTCGGGCAGTAAGCTACGCCTGTTGCGTAGGGTACTCGGGCGCACGGGCGTTTAAAGGTTAATCAATCTGAATAGACATAATTCTTTTAGATGATCAAGATAAATATATAGAAAAAGAATCCGGAATCATCACATGTTTTGTATTGAAATCGTATACATGTTTACCTTTGACATCTAAATGGATTTCCTCTTTAAGGCCTGATCCTGCAGCAGCGTATATTTTGTCACTAATAGGATTTTGTTCATCCAATGATTCGTTAGTTGTATTAGTGATGGCGTCAACTTCTAGGTTCGATATGTCACCATGCCTGGAAATATTAAAAAACATATTAATAACTGCTCTAATTCTAAATGTTAACGTCTCAATTGCTGAGAAGTTTGTTGATAGTTGACGAAATATCAGACAGAAAATGAATAATTAGGGTTGCACTGTACTCTCAACTGAAAAATGTAGATATTTAACACATTTTTTAGTAATTATATCCACAATATATTTTTTGATCAGGACCGGTTTCGCTCATCGCGAGAATTATTAACTGATAAAATAAAATTTACAAGCGAGTCTATTTATACAAAATATTCGAGTTAAAGGTAGCAGGTATACAAAACCATGGGTTCAAGATAAGTTTTGTGTACCTGCTATCTTTAATTGGAATATTTTGTATAAATAGACTTACTTTTATATTTAAACCATGGGTTCAAGAACTAAGAAATAATTTACAGGAAATCATACAATATTAATACAAATAATGTAAATTAGTTTAAATAATAAAATGTTCACAATCACTTATTAAAAATTTCAAACAAACTTAAGGTAAAACGATTATCCATAAAGAGCTCTGAACAATCATAACAAAATCATTAAGGAAGTAAGGAGTGAAAAAATTTTAATGAAGAAAATAACCCGTAAACTCAAATATTTTGTATAAATAGACTTGTTTGTAAATTGTATTCTGTCAGTTAATAGTGCTCGCGATGAGCGAAACCGGTCCTGATCAAAACAAATATTGTTGAAATAAGTACTAGACAATGTGTTTTAATTATTTTAAATATCATGCATTTTCATCACCAAACGAGGTGACAGTTAACACCTTAAAAGTGAAAAATACATAATTTATTGTGTTTGATATGGAAAAGTGAAGAGTTTATGACACCGACTGCATTCGCTTAATTAGCATTAATGTATTGATTAAATTGGCATTTACTTAGTAGAGCTCCATTATAACACAAATATTTTGTATAAATAGACTTGTTTGTAAATTGTATTCTATCACTCGATAATACTCGCGATGTGTTTTTATTATATAAAATATCCTGCCTATTCATCAAGAAGTGACAGTAAACACATTGCAAGTGAAAAATGCAGAATTGATTGCGTTTGATATGGATGGACAACTATGATTATTTTCACCACGCTGCGTTCTATTTATTCAGCGTTAGATTATAGTCGAATTAAAATGTTGGTAATTGAATAAAAAATATTGCCATTATTAAAGATATTATTGAATTTCAATAAAAAAAAAATCAGATGTAGATTATATAATATTATTACGAGATCAATGCTATTATCGATATGTCACGATGATGACGGTAGTGTCCCGTAAAACGTGGACTATTGACATCAAGTACATACATCCAATCTGTGTCAATAGTAGGAACGAGGGACGCAGTAAAGTGTTGAATAAAATAAAATCCGGCATATTTTAGTGGCAATTTTTAGAAAAAAAGTATAGAAAAAGGTTCTCCCCGAAGAACACTTGTCGAGTCGAAATGATTTCACATGTTCCATACAATTGGGCATATTACAGTTTACTCTTTCAGCAAAGAATTTCTCCGTCTTGTTAAATTACTAATGAAGCCCGTCCTAAAATAATATTGGAATGTTAGAGCTTTTTAAGTTACTGCGAAGGAATGTTTTAAAAATTCATTTTGGTTTAATTTTTAACAGATTTTTACTTTAAATGTACAGTGAAGTGCGCGAAACTTTAGAGTGCATAATAAATACGTAATTTTATTAATGTTAGATATCTTCACTTTTAAGGTGTAAATGCCACATTTTGGTGGAATGAGCTATGTTCAAATTATAAACACAATGGTGAACACTATTTACACAATTTCATATTTTTAATATGAGAACTGATTTCGCTCATCGTGAGTGTTAAGAATACACCCATCCATCGATTACTACGATACTCGCTTAGCACGGTTTCAGTTTCAGTGAAAAAAAAATGTTACGACGTTTCGTAGATGTGCACACAGCTGTGCGAAATTCTAAGAATAACGGTAAGCGTGTACCGGGAATAGAACTGCGCATTTCAAACAACAAGTAGTACCTTTAATATATAGACAATACATCAGACATTTAGTCTCTCGTTGTCCACCGAATTTACTACTCGTTGAATCACAATTGATAATGCAAAAAAATTAAGACTGAATTGAATATTATATTTTATTCGTATCATTATATATCAATAAATTTTCATACGTTCCACCTACCTGTTTTTTTCTTAATATCACTAAAAAACCTATCCCCTATATTTCATACATTTGTTAGTCTCGCTTAACACGATTTCGCTTAGTACGGCGAACTAGCAGAACCTATCTTCCGTGTTAAGCGAGGGATGAGTGTATATATTGTAATTGTGGAAATAGAACTAAATATGTGTTTTAATCAGATTTGTGGAGTCGGAGTCCTGTTTTTGGTCAATGTCAGAGTGGGAGTCGTGAAAAACGAGCGACTCCCAATATTTTGTTGAATTAGACAGTTTTAAAGAATATCTTAATGAACAATTTGCCGGATTTGTTGGTTGATTTTTAATCTAATGCATATAAATAGGAAAGTCAAAAAAAAGCTGAAAATACGTGCAATAATAAAAAAAAAATTAGTCGGAATCGTGTTGGGAGTCAATGTTTACATTTTTTATTTTCCCACTGATTTTAATATGGAAAGTATTATGCAAAGATTTTTTCAAACATATCCACTTATGATGTGGAGCATATGGATTCAAATAAGTTTTTATCGAATGATTTGATTTGCTTCACACCGCATTATTATAATTTTGCTGAATAAGGATTGAAAAAATACCATAGAACGATTTTCCTGTTGAGTCCTTGATCTTCGGTGAAAGGGGGCTCCTGGTGTCTGGCTCCAGTGGTCCCGCTGTAGTCAGCCGGCGCGGGCGTAGAGGCGTGCGAGGCGGACGCCCCCCAGCGAGGCAGCGAAGTTACGCGGAGATGCGCCACTGGAACGCCTGTGCCAGAAACCCCTGTCGCCGTGCCGCCACTGCCAACCACCACTCGCATAGCTGGTTAATCTTCACACTGTAAACAAAAAAGCTCATAATTAATAATTGCGTTATGCCATATTATGACAGTGCAAAAATGTACGCTCCTGGCAAGAATGCGTCTTTTGTTGTATGATAATTGAAGACCTTTGTACAAAAACAGCAAATTTCGACTATTTACTAATTTTATTATATTGCATTTTAAAATTTGTTGTCTATGACAAAACTGACTGCTAACGTTTCAACTGTCGAGACAGCTGATTTTACTGTGTTGATAGACGATACCCGAAAATATATTAAATTAACGGTGGTTTAAACTTTCTTGATGTGTCCTGACAAACTCAAAAAGGTTGTTTTAAGCCAATATTACTCAATAAATTTTTAAAGTTTAGGTGTTGGAATATTCTTTAAGTTTATATAAAAAATATATGTAACTTAAACCATGTCCTAAAAATATGCTACATTTATAAAAATTGCTTGGGTCATTCTTTATACAAATAACAATTTCTCTTAATTTTAAAAATATTTTGTTTTTGTCGTCACCTGGAAAAAATTAATTTGCTGTTTTTAAGCCAAGATATTAAATTTTAATTATTGCTTGCACAGGACTTTCCTTGTTTATTCACTAAGCAATTTAATATAATCGAATAAGAAAAAAAAGAAAAATAATATTATATATGCACACAGTAAGGAAACGGGAAGTAGCTCCTAAGCACTTTTATAATAGGGTTGCCAACGACAATTTGTTAACCATTCCAAATATTCTTACATTTTTTATGTCAATACATTACTATAAGTTGTTTTATAAATTATTCTTCAAAATTAATATACAGTGCAAAACTTTGTTTTTAACGTCTTTTTACACGATTTTTAAATATCATAGTTAAAAAAAAGAATGAATACTATAAAGCAACGTTAAATATATCTGTATTTTTAAACATAAGACGGTGGATAGGGAATTTTTAGGCTCGATTAACACTGTCTTCCAACAGAATCGATAGGCAGACTGCAAAAAAGGTATTCGAACTGATATTCTAACCTGTCATAGAAGTCAATAACGTTGACCACTTGTCAAACACTAGACATGTTAAAGTGGTATCTCATTTATCTCTTCTATTTTCTATAACTTATGATATCGACTGAAAGTGCTTGATGGAATTTCAATATCAAATTTGAATTGTTACAACTTTGTACGATTCAATACGTTTTGTCAATAACGACCCGGGTTTCGTCGGTTCTGTTGCATCCGTGTGATAGGATTCCTGAAGATGCCGAAAGGCGAAACCCGGGTCGGTAGTGACAAACATGTGGAATCGTACAAAGTTGTTGTAATTCAAATTCTTCTATTTTCACTGAAGAGAAGTTGAGCAACTGAGTAACAAGTAGTTCTCATAGAAAAAACGTCTTTTAAAATACTTACATCAAATAGTCATTTTTTTCATGTAGGAATTTAAAAAAATTAAAACTATATAAACTCCCAATGTGGAGCATTTGAAATACTCGTAGAGCTTATCTCCAGACAAGTTTTTTTAAATAAGAACTACTTGTCGTTTGAACGTAGATCAACTTTTTTTCGTTGAGGCAACAGTATATGAACATGGGTTAACGAAAATAAGACCATACAATTATAAAAAAAACAAATTCACAATTTGCAAAATATTTTATCAAGGAATCGCATAACATAAATTAAAATCTTTGTTGTAAAAGCTCTGAATGAACAATTAGAAATTAATAGATATAAGTACTTCAATGAAATTCTTAATGAATAAACAAATATAAATCTATCATCACCGCTTCTCACACTATTAAGGAATGTTAATACATTTCTAAAATAAATAAACTTGGTACAATAGTTATTTATGTTAATTCCCACGAAAAAAATTATCGCATTAAATAGTTTTGTTTTAATTGTTGTTGACAATTTAACCTGATTGCAGTGTAGCCATTCCAAGAAAACACTAATGTAATCAATAAAATTGTTTGTGCAGGAATATAATAAATTTCTAATATAATTGCGTGCGTAATAAAGTAGATTTCGGTTCGCGTCGATACATATTACATACTGAGTAAATATCGGCAGTTTTCGTGGAGCGGTATTAGGCCATATTTATTCTGTAGTGATTGATGTACGCATGCATGTATGTTTGTCTATGGTATACAAGGCATCGCTTCAGCTGTGAGGGAACATGTTTCTAGAATCGTGGTCAACAACAATTATTTTTATCGACCCTAATTGTAGATAAACCGTCAAAAATGGGCAAAAGAAATTTTACTTCCATGTCTATTCACATAGATTCAATCTGCTTTCATACAATAAAAAATGCATTTTCTTTGTTAAAGTAATTATTTGTTTGATGTGTCAACTGTTACTTCTTGGTCGAAGTCATGATATTTTATTATAAATAATAACAACAACATTTTTATACTATTTCCATACTACATTAAATGATCAGGACCAGTTTCTCTCATCACGAGCGTTTAAGAACTAAGAAAAAAATTTGTATGACTGTATGATTGCCTAATAGACCAAAATTTTGTATAAATAACTTTAATTATACTGTTTAACTCTTTGTAATTTGTATGTTATCAGTTGTTATTGTTCTTGACGAGCGAAACCAAACCGGTCCTGATCATAAATATATAGTGTAAATAATAATAAACATGTATGGTTATTATTTAAATTAATAATTTTCAGCACTTTTTTTTACCAGTAACACGCGCATACCACAGTAAACAAAATCCGTTTTGTTACATCGATCAATAGTATCTTTTTTGTTTAAGTCATTACAAAAAAAATATAGGTTTAAGAAATTAGTAACGGTAACATGTTAACATGATGTTAACGAAAGTTTTCCTTCGCCGTAGTTAGTTATCACGTTTTGCACCACAATTAACGACTTTGTATTTGCTTATTTAGAAGTATGGTTCGTTGGTTACATACGAATAATTCTGAAACTAGTTATTTTTGGTTTAAACTGGTATATGTAAAGAAAAACTCACAAAATAATAACGTTTTGATAAAGACGATATTAAATAGCTAATTAAATTATATTTACAAGTCATGAGGCAGTAAAAAAAGTGTTAATTATCGCAGATTGTAATCGCAAACAAATTGATCTATGTGAAATATATCAACATTAAATTTCCTTATAACAGATGTCGCTAGTTCATTTTGAAACTTTATTTACAAACAAATTATATTGATTGAATTGACATTCACTAGGTAAAACTCCATTATAACACGTTGAAAAAATAGTAACCTATTTGAGTTGTACAAAATTTATAAGATATACATACATATATAATTACGCTTTCATAGTTTCCATAGATCTGATGAAGGCGTAAGCCGAAATATAAATAATAAATTTTGTAGAACTAAAATACATTACTATTTTTTCACTGTGTGACAAATAAATTAGTAATTAACACTTATATAATGTACTATATCATTAGGCTGAGCGGTGTTAATTTTGTATTTCTTTTATCAACTTTTATTGTGTTGGTAGTACTTTGTTTCAATCAGTAATCAATGGTGTCAACTTGAGTATACCACAATTTTTTTAATATATTAAATTAATTGATCATGTCATCATCTTTTTATAAGCGACAAAAAATAAATACAATAGATAAAAACAGGTTAAAAAAAATAATTGTTACAATTTTGTACTATTATCGCACAAAGATGTAACAATTCAAATTTGACAATAAAATTTCATCAAGCACCTTCAATCGATTAAATAAATTGGGTTAAAAAATAACTTTTTTTTGTGTACCGTATTTAAAAAAAAACAACAAAAAATTGTTATACGGCATTGATTATGAATATGCCTCTACCTTTAGTGGAATGAAGTATTATTAGAAACGGCGAGGAACGCATATTTCAACAATGTGTCCCAAATCTCGTAAAATTTTTAAATAAATATATCAAATGTTTTATCGGTCAAACATTTGACCCGCAATGGGAATTCAATTTACGATACCTGTAGCTAACTTTCAATCGGGGCCGAATATTTGAAGACGAAAGTGGGTAGAACTATTTCCGATTGAATAAAATTCTAAAAGGTTTGGTGCTGTAATGAATATCTAAAGAAAATGTTTTTGTTTAAATTGATGAATAATTAAACTACGATATAAATAGGCTTAGTTTTAAAAGGCTCAAATGAATATTCAATTGGCTAGACTGAGAAAAAAAAACGGGTGGCATATGTGTGGCTAGGTTTTCAACGCTATATTTTTACACCAATGGTGCGAAAAAAAATATTTTTCACCTTGGATTAGTGATTTATTTTTAAGGGTTTTTTTTGTATAAATATTGATATTTTTAAAACTACACAAATAAGTGATAAAAATGAAACATTTTTAAATTACGACGAATATTTCTAACATTCAAATAACCGAATATCAAAGAGCGTCGAACACATATGAATAAATTGCGACATATTTTTATACAACACGCTTTATATAACACGGGTTAAGGAAAAACAATAAATTAAATGAAATGTTGAATGAATCCACTACAATTAATGACTCGGAAAGCATTTGAAGCGAAGTAAATACATGTTTCACACTAAAAACAATAAATGATGGTTTGGAATTGGCTAATTAATTATGATTTATTATATTGATAATGATTCTATAATGGAAAGGAGTTCGAAATTCAAGAGAGAATTACAAAATATTTTGAAACCTTATAAGGAAATACGTAAATATGAGTACGCTATAAGCAGACAATCGCTTATAAAAAAAAAATTAAGGCTAAAAACAAAAAAGTCATAGTCCTCCGATGATAAAAAGTTGCAACCGATCTCGAGAAAAAGTAAAAAAATATAGTATTCTAAATGATAGCTATGATGAATGAATGATATATTATGATAATAAAGTTTCTTTCGATCAATATGTAAATGAAAATTATTTGTTTATTTAAAAATATAAAGTACATAATTATATAAACTATATTGGAATTTTTCTTTTTGTAACGCAAACCTTAATTTTGTTTGAACTTCAAGCCTTGTATAACACGACGTTTTTGTGTAACCATATAACCGTGTTATAGGAGGCCCAGGTGTATTCGATTCGAGCCCCTAGCAGTTACACACTTCCATCGCTGACTTCAGTTAGAAATATTTAAATACTTATTTAAGCTTTCAGAACAGCTTCTTGAATTGTGTTGTTTTACTAACAATCATATCACGAATTTTCGTTATAGTATATGCCTATAACAGATAGTAGGGGGGGGGGGGGTCATTCAACTGATTTTGGGTGAGCTATTATATTATCATAACAAAGTAAACCGACACAGGGCGTTTACAAAAAAACTGTCAGCGAAGCTTGAATTGAATCGGTTAACATGTATTATTATTCCGTTGCACGATTCGGAAGTTAAGTTTGCAAAAAAAATGTGACCGGGTGGGTTGGGGTGATTCTTTCTCGGCAGGTACTAGGTACCACGCCAAATTGGGCGAAATATGATTAGTGTACGTATGTCTGGCAACGATATTAAATTCTCAAACATTTCTCAAGTAATATTTTTGTATGTTCTATGAAAAATTGTGTTAAATAAGTAATAGAAACTAATTTTAATCAGTGTATTACATTATCGTGGTAATATGCCGAAATAGATATGAAAAAAACTACTCGCATACATGTTTTTGACCAGGTTTGACGTTTGAAAAACCTTGTTTCCTTTTTTTCTATAAAAGGGAAAACTTAATTTTATTAATAATCGATCCGAAAGAAATTTTGCAGTTGTTTCATAAAAAAAGATTTCATAAAACAAAAAAATATATACAGTTATGGGCAATTACCTATTGGTCAGTCGAACCGCATTTGAAACAGGAGTCTCTTGCAAATAATTTTTGTTCGGCTATCTGGGATAAAATATATACGATATACGGTCTAATCTCCAATAGCGACTCTTGCTATAGTTATTTTCTATAGCGCTCGCGTCAGCTCATCCTGTAGCGTTCTTCGATAATACGCAGTTTTTTTCAATTGGTAAATATTCAAGGTAAAACTGTATATGATATTTCGGTAATGTGTAATATTATGAATTGGAAGAATATCTGTCTGCCGCTGTGACGGACGAATCATCACAAAAACAGCACATCAGGAACATTAATAAACTTTATTCGGAGAAACAAATATTGATTTCTTTTTACTGACTTGTCCATAAAGACAAAACAAAAAATCAACAAGATAACAACTTTGCCGAAGAAAAAAGGTAAAATGGGTCTATTTCGTTTTCAGTATGCGCTTAGCATCGCAAAATCGGGCACTCTCGCATGCAATTGAGAATTAAACAGAATCTTTCGGGTTTTAAAACACACACACCCCGATCGCGCGTTTTAGAGCTAGTGTTTAAAGCCCATTACTGTCTCATTCGTCGTGTTTGAAAAAAAAATGTAATGTGTGAATATATTTAATAACCGTCAATTGCCACAACGTTGCCTATCATCTTAACTTGCTTAACTTAACTGCCCAGTGGAGTCGTCAACGGGAAACATTGAAATAAGTTTATTTGAATATATTTAATATAAAAATCTGCGACGTTTTTTTTTATTGACGACTTCTCTAGGCAAAGTTAGGAAGGTAGGCAAAGTTGTGACAGTTGAAGGTAATATAAATTTAAATATTAGTTTATTGACTGAATTGGCATTTACTTGGTAGAAATCCATTATAACACGGTGAAAAAAATAGCAATGTATTTTAGTTCTACAAAATTATTTTTTTAAATATAGTTGATAGCTATTTCGGCTCACGCAATCGTTAGAACTATGCTTAAACAAACGTTTGCTTATCTATATATAGCTGTGTAGAAAAAGTACACAATACATCTTCTCTCCTGTTTTAACGACCTAGCTTATTTCTTGCTCGCAACAAAACTAAAAAGGCGGCTATATCAACAAGTTTACATATGGCAAGGAAATGATCTATTACAAAAACAAAAAGCATAGTTCTGACGATGGCATGAGCCGAAATAGCTATCAACTATATTTAAAAAAATAATTTTGTAGAACTTTAATATTATACATTGCTATTTTTTTCACCGTATTAAAAATTAGTGTTTGAATCATCCGAAACTAAAAATATAGCGTGTATCATGCTTAATATAGTCACATTTAAGGTGAAGTTAATATAAAATGCTAGCAATTTGCTTACTCAACAGAGAAAAATTTTGGGCAGTACTGCAGTTTTCGGCAGGCGACCTTGGCTAGGCAAACGATAGCTCTTTCGTGTTAGTGAAAATTTACAGCACGAAAATAATACATATTTATTTCATATTAATTTGTTTAGATGTCGTGGTTGTCGTACCGTGCGGTGCGATGTCTAAACAATTTGAAAAACGTAATGGCACAACGTAACCTAGGTATAACGGCATCGATCGGTACACTATTATTTAAGAATTGTTTGAGCTATGCTTAAAAGAAAAACTGTAGTGTTGCCATTTTGAATTGAAAACATTCGTCAAAAAAAGTTCAAATATCGGATATCAAAAAATTCGAAATTTGAATTACCTAAGGATGGGTTGTAGAATTGATTTTTTATACATTGCAATATGACGCGAAGTATTTGAATAGGTCTGGACAATGTTTTTGGTGGGAAGGTCACAAAACGATAGTAAAACATGTTTATTATTCACAAGAATTTACTGTCATTTTTGGTGGAAATGCATTATGTGTATTTAAATAAATAAAATATGACGTTCAGTAGTACATTTTATAACATTAAAAGCAGGAATTAATTCGTTCATTGCTAATATTATCAACCGATACAATACAAATTAATGTTTAATTACCAGTTATACAACATATATGGTTCAAAAACAAGGAAAAACATTTACAGATCATCAAAATATATTTCCAAATACTATAGTTTTCAAATAAACTGTTAAAGACCTCGTGAAATTGAGTATATAAAAAAAAAAAATTAAAATTAAATTTAACCAAATTAAAAAAAGTACACTAAAAATGAGAAAATAATTCTGAAACACTCATTAGCAATGATAAAACGGGGAAATTATGCATTCAAATAACGAGTATTTGCATAATTTCAGGAACCACAAATAGTTTAATATTATAATGATATGCAATCAGTGAAACCGGTCCAGATCGTTTTATTGTGGAAACAGTACTTAACATTACTTTATGTATATGAATACATTTATTAAATACAAAAAATGTTGATTGTTGTGAAAATTGAATTCCGGCATGAAATATGTAAGTGATTTTTTAATACTCCCTACAATAATTTTTCATTAAATTAAACAAAAAATGTCAGCAATTTAAGACGAACTCAAGAATCGAGTCTAGAGCAGTGGTTATCACGTGAAGTTTCACTGTGGCCGCATTATAAACATCAGCGGTCTTATGGGAATGTCTCGTGGCCACACCAAATGCGAAAAAAATAGCAGTTGCATTTACTAAAAAATGGATTAACTTTAGGTTTATATTAAATAATAATAATTTTACAAATTCATTTGTAAAAACGCACATTTTTAAAATATCAATATTTACTAAGAAACTGTTGGTGGCCGCAGTAAAATCCTTTAGTGGCCGCACATGAGAACCACTGGTTCTAAAGCTAAGCAGTGTTTTTGTTTTCAAGCTGTTAAGAGACGAGATGTATTTCAATTTGGCATAGTGTTTCAAATCGTTGATATGGAAAGTTTATATTTGTGAAAAGAAGTCACTACCACAGAGATGAATTTGAGATTGTTTTTAATACACACTTAATTGGTTTAAAGTCAATAAAAGTTTTATAGAATCCGACGGAAAACGCTATACAAATAGTGCCAAAAATGATAATAATGTCTCGTGCGGCGACTTCCACCAAACAGCTGATTGATGAAGCCATTGACAGCTTGATTTGTGCCTCGCATGCCGCCCTATGATTGATAGGCAATAATTTCCCCCGCGGTGAGTTTTCCCGCCCCAAAATGGCAGGCAATTTTCCCCCACGAGTATTTAACATATTGTTAGACTAATTATTTAACACGTTTTATGATAGCGGGTGGAATGAATTTTAGAAGAAGTAAAATTGTTTTATCTGAATGATATAATTATAATATTATAAGTTTGTATATATATGTGAATTTTAAGAATCTTTTGTGACGAATATGTTATACTTATGTACTCATGAATGAAACGATTGAAATTTAGAAAAAATAGACATTGAATGTTGGGTCTAACACAGTACTGTAAATTAGATAATCACTCTCGATTTTCTTTGATTTTTTAATAGGATGGGTGGTAGTGAATTTTTACACTCACGACTAGGGTTGCCAAAAGATTTTGTGTATAAAAATTTGTAAAAAATATATAGTTTTTATTAGTCTACGAGCTTGGTGGTGTTAATCTAAAATCTTATAAGAACGAATTGAAAATTATATTGTTAAGTCTTTCCAATGGTGTTTCTCCTCACTCTTTATTGTGTTAACCATTTTTTTTTCAAAGCGAGTCAGCAAATCCGCATACGATTCATCACTCAGTCTGACTTGCAATTCCACTTGTGTTAAAGTGACATTTATTTTATTTTCGACTTTCGTCCATATACCTTTAAAGAGACGAAAAATTCTTTCTAGACAGGTTTTATTAGCAACATATTTTTGGCAAGTAGGTTATATTGGCCGGTAGTTTCCTCTATAATTACGAGAAATTTTGGCATTCAACCTAGAGCAGTGGTTCTTACGTGAAATTTCACTGTGGCCGCATTATACACATCAACTGTCCTATGGAAATGTCCCGTGGCCGCACCAAATGTGATAAAAATAGTGTCGATACTCATTTTTATATAGTGCATTACACTGAATGATCTTTCACAATATACAGTTGTAGGCAAAATCGACAAAATTAATAAAGCAATTGATGTTAATTCTTTAAATTGAATTGAATCATTGTCAACGTATAACTTCGACTAAGCATTTTTAAAAGTTTTATTATTCAAACGGTCCTTTATTTAAACTCACTAAATACTGGATAAGTCAGGTTTATTCACTCAATTTTAAAATAAAAATTATTTTACAAATTCATTTTCATTTCATTCATTTCAAATTCATCAAAAACACATTTTTTTAAATATCAATTGACCTAGAACCTGGACAGTAACTTGAATTTTTGAATCATGCAGGCCAATTGTAGACGGCTGCCAACCCTACGTATACCTCTCATCACAAACTCATAAATATATGAACATCAATTTAAAAAATGACCTAACTGGGAATTGAATTTATGGACACAGCGACAAAAAGGAATGACGCTGATAAGAAAAATACCACGACATAATAAAGTAATTTGTCATCTCCAAGTTTAGCATTAACTAAAAGCGTGTCAAATTTTAATTTATTCTTACATTATAAAATAAATCTTTATTCAGTATTACATGAAAATTTCATAATAGGGATGTAGAACAAACGTTACGTTCGTGGATAATCTCGTTATTTTGGACATAATCAATACTTCAAGAGAAATAACTGGATAGTCAAAATATAATATAAACTTACGTGAAATAAATGTAACAATGTATTATATAAAATTCCACAAAAAGCTATTGGGTATCGTTGAATTCATTGCGAAACATCATTATACAAATTTCAATAAATTTTGTGAAGAAAATGGAATGTGACTTTCATATTTTCTTCGACACGCTTTGTCCAAGGCAATATATTATAAGAGCTATTTATTATAGCAAATTTACATATAAGTCAAATACAAGCTTACATTTTTTTCCACATTTACGTACTGAACAGTACATGGATATTTTTAATTATTCTCGGTGAAACACAATTCAATAGGTTGGACTAGTTTTTTATATTGCCTTACATTTGTAGATGTATTGTTTTGGTCTACAGTTTGAATACTGTCGTAAATCAGGCAACATTGAAGCGAACACTTGAAAGATAAAAATCGATTCAATATTTACAAAGCACTTCGACTGTTACCAGAAGTAGGAAACAAACGGCACGAGGACATAAATGGTGTTCTATTATAACGTCATATTACGTATATATAATAAGTATACAATATTAATAACGTTTTTTAACCCATTCCCTACTGAGTCGAGAGAAGGATATTCCATAGCCGAATACAGACAACCCTTTATAGGGAAAACACGGTTTTGTCACCGTACAAAGTTTATTTCTCACGCGGTGAAAAAAATAGCAATGTATTTTAGTTCTACAAAATTATTTTAACAAATATAGTTGATAGCCATTTCGGCTCACGCCATCGTCAGAACTATAATGTCTATCAACTATATTTGTTAAAATAATTTGGTAGAACTAAAATACGTTGCTATTTTTTTCACCGTGTTATAATGGAGTTCTACCAAGTGAATGCCAATTCAATCAATAAGTTTATTTCTTTTTATTTTTTTACCATTTTAGGTGCTAGAAACAGATTAATTGAATTTCATTTAGGAAAAATAGTTTCTGTATTCGTTAGGTTCTTTGAAACGAACGAATGACGAATATGAAGGTTCCAATGTATTAATCGTGGCAGACGCAAGTAAAAGGTTACTGAACCCTAGGTCACGAGCATTGCAGCCAATAGAGGGAAAAATATTTGCTTGACACATCCGTCCATACAGAATTAATATGACAGTAAATTACTGTCATTAGGCCCAGGGAAATGACAGTATTCCAATTTTTATATTTTGTGATGACTGAAAATAACAATGAAGTATTTTTTGGGTAAACAAGTGACAACACTTTATTTTTAAAGAGTTAACGAAAACAAACAAATTATATTCTATACATTGTATAAACCAATGTCACAATTAATATGGCAGAGTAAAGGTTAAAATACAATTAATTTCATGTTCACGCAGTCAATATATATATTTAATTTTTACATTCGTCGATAATTTTTTTATTTTGAAAATATATGATAAATATTTATTTATGTTTATAATTGAATGATTAACTATCAGTTCAGAACGCTTTTTAGATATTAAAAACACTAAAATCATTGTTTTTTTGAATTTAAATACAAAGAAGCGATTTTTTCAACTGCATCTTGCAAAATTTATATGAATGTTAACACTATTAGTCCCGGCCTATTTAGTAATTCAAGCCTTGTGCCCACCCATTTTTAAACAAATAAAAGTGTTTATAAAAAAGTATTATAACTGTAGTAGTTTCGGATATAATCAAATGAAACATTCTGAGATGGTTTGGAACATTACAATAATTAACCCTAGTGTGATAAAATTGCCAACATTGTCCTTTGTGAAGATCCATGCGACAATGTTTACACATGTACCGAGTCTCATTTTTTTTGCTTTGCACACACTTTGGTCTTACTGGATTTTTTCTGTTGTCGGTATAGGGATCAAAACATGTTTTGTCACATCCACGAACAACCTGTCGTGAGATAGATATAGTAAAACTCTTATTCGGAGTGGAGTCGATGCCACAGTTATGACATCTCTGAAGTAAAATATTGGTATAGTGTATTACACGCGCAACAATTGAATACAAATCAATACCTTTATGGGTGACGAAACTAATTGAATGACTGTTTTGAAAAGTTACGAATCTTGACTATTAGAAAACCGAGAATCCCTTCGTTAAATACATCGCTCGATATCACTTATTTGTCTGTTTTTGAAGGGCTGGTCTATCACGTCAAAACACGGCACCGGGATTTGACGAGTTAAATTGAATTAATGTATGTTTTAATTTGTGTTGTATTAATTGAAAACATACGCGATGAGCCACATAAGTCCTAAAAATAGTACAAAACCTTGTGTTTCAATATTTTTTATAATATATATTTCCTCTAAAAAGAGATTCTTTAAAAAAATGTATATGTATTGTTATCATGTATCAAATATTATAATGAAAATAGGCAAATAAATTAATTAGAAATCCAGGTATGTCACAAAGAAAATCAATTGTAGTTTTCACGTTATTGTCGGCAGAAATCCGCCATATTTAAATACCGGATGAGTTCGTAACTCAACCTAGTTGTAACGGTGACTTAACGCACCGGTTTCCCGTATAACGAGGGTTCAATAACTAAACAGGCATGTAACAAATTTTGTACCGGATGCGCTCAGTGAATCACGGAGCGTTCAGAGATTTTACTCGGTTTGCTTCGCTAAATATTTCAGCTAATGTGTATGTAAGCGGGAAACTAATAGGTGAATTGTGCGGTAATAATTGTCAGAAGATGTTTGGGCTAATTTTTGGTTGATTGTAACATAGCAATGGCACGTTGAAGTAATGATTTATGATATTTTAGGTTGATCGATGCCATTAGAAACTCGAACTATCTATTTCTGCTATCTATTATGATTTAAGGTGCTAATGCAGAAATTGAGTTGTTTGTTCAAATCGGAAATCTGTTATATACAAACTATAACAGTTTTAAATTCTCTGGACTCTCAGATACTGTTTTTACCAACACAGAAAATTAAGCACATGTCTGCGTAGTTTCTCAACCGGTGGTACATGGACCACAGATGGTCCGTGGAGATTTTTGGGTAACCCGAAACAATCGAATTTTATGTTGCACTTTGTGGATTTAAAATTTTTTTTTTTTATGTTATTGTCTATTTTAATATAAGTAACTATTTTTATATCAGCATACGGTGTAGCAAAATTACCTGTTTTGAAAAATTTATTAATTTAATCCAATGTTGATGATCCGTAACACATTTTTGGATTTTTTGGTGGTCCGCAGATGTAAAAAGGTCAAGGAACTATGACATAAAGCATACAAAATCATCGTCCGGTTCGCGGAAAAACTGTTAACCCATGACTATTGGAACAGCCGAATACAGTCAGTTGACACTTAAAATATAATATAATTAACAGTGTTAAATTATTTGTGTGAAAGTTTTTTTTTTTTGAATCTCCATAAGGTTGTTTAACATGAATTTTACTCAATGAAGTTTTCAAGTGCTCGGTCTTTAAATATCCTTAATGCTACTCAACAGGGAACGGGTTAAGGCAGCCAGGTCATGATATTGAATTATTGTAAATCATATGATAATCAGAATGGAAAAAAATCTCATTTCAAGAGAAAAGTGTACGAACAAAAGTAAAATGCAAAAAAATAAATTGTAGCATTAAAGCTATCAATTATTATTTTACAATATTTACTTGTTGTTTTCTTGTTAGGTAAGTACTTACTCATAATTTTATTTGAAAAGATAACATGAAAAACAACTAGACAGAACAAGACGAAGCTGGTATGAATGTATTCGATATTGTCAGACACATTACAGGAAAATTTAGAAAAAAAAATATTTAAGATACTTGTTTTTCCATTCTATCTGTGTTTAGGTTTATCTAAAGAGATTTTTTGCCGTCGGTGAAATATAGCTATCTTTATTTTAGATCACAAAAATATAACAAATATATATAATAATTTTGTTATTTAAAATTTGATCTAATCAATGATATCGACTGAAGGTGCTTGATGGAATTTCAATATCAAAGTTGAATTGTTACAACTTTGCACATTTCCACATGTTTTGTCACTAACGACCCGTGTTTCGCCTTTCAGCATCTTCAGGCATTCTACCACAAGGATGCAACAGAACTGACGTAAAATAAACAGTTACTATCGTCTATATACCAAAGTTATTAATTATAGAAAAACACTTACCCCAAGGCAAGTAGTAAATTGCAGCTAAAACCAATTTAATAATATTAATCTAATAATAATTAACACAATTGCCTGTGATGATTTTCATTAACGATATTGTTAACGAGTCATTCTAGAAAGGGTTTTTCAACAAATATTAATCAACTGACAATAAAATATAAATGGGTTTGTTTTCTTTTCATATAGAGATACCTACTATCAAACTACTATGATACCACTTTGTTTATTTTACGTCAGTTCTGTTGCATCCGTATGATAGAATGCCTGAAGATGCTGAAAGGCGAAACCCGGGTCGTTAGTGACAAAACATGTGGAATCGTAAAAAGTTGTAACAATTTAAATGAAAAATTTAATCATTGTATTCATGTAAGCTATTATGAAAATAATGCATGTAGAAGTATTTTTTTAATTGAAAATTTCTTAAAGTATATATAAGGGCATTAGAATAGTTTCTAGTTTCAAGAATTTTTGTAAATAAGTTCAATATAATTATTTTCTTTGAATGAGTGTACACCCAGTCTTTTTATTACGCGAATTCGATTATACGCGATTTTTTTGGACTGCACCGTTACATTTTTTACGCGCTTCACTCATTCTTACGCGATTTTTTCCCCAAATTTGTTATAAAGAAGAAATTTATATATGATGCTAGGCATGTACATTTCATTATTTTTTTAAACAAAAAAAATATGTGTATTTTTAAAACTTGATTTTTTATAGCATTCTATTTTTTTAAATACACATACAATTGCCAAATGTTGACAAGTGTATCGGATATTATGCGAATTTATGTTTTAGGGTGTGTAAAGAAATATAATATAATGCAATTGCGTAAAATCATGGGGTGTGTGTCCGCTCATAAACTTGTTTAAACACAATGCATTTATTAATTTCGTTGAATAGTACTTTTCTCGGCCATAAATTTTACCACTTTGAATTATTGTCAAATAAAAGAGCTCCAATGACGACCAAATATTTTAAATGTTAAAAAATAAATGCGAACCGAAGATAAAATATTACTCATGAAGTAAAAAGCATTTAAAAATAAAATAATTTACTCTTGCATGGGTATTTAAATAAGAGAGTTTTAACTTGGCTTTCATACATATTCCGATAGTCCGAGTAAAATTCAGATTCATACAAAATTCAATACTTTCGTTCAAAAAATCGCAAACGATTACATTTCGCAACCGAGAGTGACAGCAGCGAATAATATATATAAGTGAAAAAAATTATATTTTTATAGTATCATTATATTTTTATAAGCAATAAAGCATGAAAATATGTAATTTTTTTGCACGAAAAAAAAAAAGCAAATTTTGATTTTTCATACGTTTCTGGGACTTTTTCACGCGATATTTTAATTTTTGGAACCAAATTGTCAAATTATATGAAAGTTGTGATTTTTTTACGTGCCGTTTTCTGAAACCAATGTATCGTGTAAAAAAGGACTGGGTGCATATGCATATAATTGAATTATGAAGACAGGTACCTAGTTGTAGAAAGGGCAAATGTTAAAAGTAAGTATATATAATCGATGATGCAGCCGGGTTAACGAATCGGCACAACCAGGTCACGACTGCGTCAATGGACCGAGCGCAGGGGGCGGGGGGCGAGCGGGGCAGGCACGAAGGCCTTCGCTCGCCCCAGTGAAAGCCTCCTCTGAATGAACGGAGGCCTAAGGAGCGCGGGAAGAAGCGCGCAGGCTGTAGCTGGTATAACATGTCAGTGACTAAAAATAGGATGCAAGGATGCTCGTGTTTCTAATAATAGCCTGGGAATGTGGTGACCTATATGGAAAAGTGAGGAGGTTATGACGCCGAGTGCATTCGTTTAATTGGTGTGCATTCGAACACATTGATTGAATTGGCATTAACTTGATAGAACTCCATTGTAACTCAAATATTTTGTATAAATATACTTGTTTGTGAATTGTATTATATCACTTGATAATGCTCGCGATGAGCGAAACCGGTCTTGGTCAAAAAATATACTGTGGAAATATACTGAAAAATGTGTTATTATTTAAAATGTCATGCCTTTCCATCAAGAAGTGATAGTTAACACCTTTAAAGTGATAATATTGTCTATTGTGTTTGCTTTGATATTTACGTTTTACGCAAAACAAGAAACTGTTTTAATTTTTGATGTTTATTGAAACAAATAACTTCAAACTCTAAATTTTCAAGCAGAAATACACTATAGAAAATTTGATGTGTTTCATTTGTCACGGTGAAAAAATAGCAATGTATTTTACTTCTACAAAATTTTAAAGATATAGTTGATAGCTATTTCGGCTCACTCTATCGTCAGAACTATAGATCTATTGAACGAAATAACTATCAACTATATCTTTAAAATTTTGTACAACTAAAACACATTGCTATTTTTTCACCGTGACAAATGAAGAACATCAAATATTCTATAGTATATTTCTATTTACATTCTTACCTTCGGTCGATATTGTAAATTATTATTGTGTTTTTGAAAAAAAAAATGATAATAAATAACAATTTCGACTGAAGGTGCTTGATAGAATTTCTACAATATATCAAAATTTTTAAAAATTTGATATTGAAAAACGGCAACAACTGGTTAAAAAGCTATAGGCAGTTGGTAAGACTAAATCTGTTTTTTGTACGACATAATTATATTTGTGTGTATAAAAAGCAGAAAAACATCAGTGAGTTTTGTTTATTGAGGACTGGTGTTTTGAAAATTACTAAATGTATCTTTTTCGGAGTATTTGAAAAGAATTCGCAGTTAAAAATCGCTTCGACAGCCAAAGCTCCATAATAAAACGGTCGAAATATCCCCTAAGCTTTACAGACAAAATTATTGTCCACAGGCATTGGCAGAAAGGAAGCTAAGTCGCGGGGTATGCATGCTTATCGTCTTGTCATTATTCGCAAAGCCGGATTATTTTGAAAGGAAAAGCCTTAATGGCTTTCACGGGGCAAACCTGGGGCCGGGAATATAATAATAACGAAACGCATATTTTCGGCAACAGGGTCTTTGCTTTATGTAATCCAAGATTCATTACATATAACATTCCTTCACGGTTGAAAATAATGAAAAAAAAGGTGAAATATACTATAGGATTTCGATGTAATACAAATTTATCCAAGGCTCAAACGATATAATATTTAAATTTTGACAGGTTCGCCATTATTTTTTAAGAATACAACTGTAAATTTATGATATCGACTGAAGGTGCTTGATGGAATTTCAATATCAAATTTGAATTGTTAAAACTTTGTGCGATTCCACATGTTTGTCACTAACGACCCGCGTTTCTTCTTTCGGCATTCTACCACAAGGATGCAACAGAACTGACGTAAAATAAACAGTTACTATCGTCTATATACCAAATTTATTAATTACAGGAAACCAGTTACCCCAAGGTAACCAGTAAATTGCAGCTAAAACAAATTTAATAATACTAATCCAATATTAATTAACACAATTGCCGGTGACAACTCCATTAACGATCCTGTTGATGAGTTATTCCTGAAAGGGTTTTTCAGCAAATATTAATCAACTAACATTAAAATATAAATGTTTTTTTTTCATATAGAGATACCTACCATCAAACATTTAGTGATGAAACAGAAGAATTTTCTTCGATTGTAACAATTCAAATTTGATATTGAAATTCCATCAAGCACCTTCAGTTGATATCATTGATTAGATCGAATTTTAAATAACAAAATAATTATATATATTTGTTATATTTTTGTGATCTAAAATAAAGATAGCTATATTTCACCGACGGCAAAAAATCTCTTTAGATATCCCTAAACACAGATAGAATGAAAAAACAAGTCTCTTAAATATTTTTTTTCTAAATTTTCCTATAATGTGTCTGACAATATCGAATACATTAATACCAGCTTCGTCTTGTTCTGTCTAGTTGTTTTTCATGTTATCTTTTCAAATAAAATTATGGGTAAGTACTTACTTAACAAGAAGACAACAAGTAAATATTGTAAAATAATAATTGATAGCTTTAATGCTACAATTAATTTTTTTGCATTTTAGTTTTGTTCGTACACTTGGTAACTTTTTTTAATTAATTAATTAATTAATTTTACGTCAGTTCTGTTGCATTCGTGTGATATAATGCCTGAAGATGCCGAAAGGCGAGTTAGTGACAAAACATGTGAAATCTTACAAAGTTGTAACAATTTAAATTTGTAATTTTTATAATGTGTATATATATATATTATATATATAAATAAATAAACAAGTAATCTAGTTGTTATTTTGTATGATATAAAATTTGAAATCTTTATAATTACACTTCGATATGTATACGTAGTGGAAAGGAAAACGGGCGCCTAGTCGTCAAAAAAGGCTTCCGGGCGTCGCCGAAACGGAGCTGAGAGGTGTTTTTCCGACGACCGTCAAACGTATCGGGTCGCGATTATTACGTCAATGGCTCTGTGCCCTATTTACCTGTACAGTTGCTCTCCCTCTGACCGTAGTGAATGAATCTGGTACCTGGATTGCTCCAGTCGTGCGGGACGATGACACCGCGAGCAGGAAGTGCGCAAACATCGTCGATTCATTGCACTGGCGAATGACGTACTGTGTTTTGTTGTGCCTTTAGAGGCGATCGTGATTGATTTGTTATCAGAGAGGTCACAATAGAGAAGGATTAAGACCCCCAGCTAAATATCATGTTTTCTTTTTTTTAATAGTACAAAATAATATCATTTTTTAAAGTGTATGAAACATCAAATGACGTGGAAAGCAAGAAAATTCTGTGTTGAACGTGTTTTTGTAACCATATTTGTTACTTATCTATAACATAAAAACTTAAAGTTTTTTAGTGTTATAATAATATTGGGTAAAATTGAGACAAATCTTCTTTTTTAGAGTGCCTTTTTGAAGTTGGTTTGTACTTAACCGCCGTCGAGTAAAAACGTTAATATTCAGTTTTAAGGTGTTGATTGTCACTTCTTGATGGAAATGAATAACATTCCATTGATTAAACACAATGTTTAGTAATATTTGCAAATTTTTATTTGGTCAAGATCAAGAATGGTACGTCAATATTGTCATTATTTCAAAGTCTCGTTTATCTTGAAACAGTTTCTTTGATGTTTTTTTTTTTCACCATTAAATAAAATATCGGATATCATAGATATGCAGTTGTAGTGAGTTTTGATGGTTTTGTTTGAAGGGGTAAAAATCAAACAAGCTGCTGAGAGCGTTTGCACAGTTTATTGAGGGGATTATGAATGTTAGTAATATAAGTCATATATATATTACGTGTGTATATTTGCAAACGTTACGCAAACTATCATATTACATTTATTTATTTAATGTTGTGGATAGTTTCGTTTTTTATTAGACAATTTCCTCCATTCTTTAGACGAGGAACCTAGCAATTTAATACATTTTATTAATGCCCGCTTTCAATAATAAACTATTTATAAATTATTTTTCAAAGACAGGTAGTAGAAAAGTACATTCGTTTATTTATTTAAATCTCTATAACTTATCGATTCATTCTTGCAGGACACAACAAAAACGATTAGATATCAACTAACTGGTGCCATCTGTACACTGATATCTAAACTTTCTAAGAAAAGAGGTGGAACGATTGATATAAATATATATATATTATGTATATGTGTGTATTTAATGTAAAAACCTATCCACATAAAAGCTGGCTTCAGTTTCCGAAAAAAGATTACGTAAATAACTGCTTAAAAAAAACAATTTTAAATTGCAATAAATCATAATTCAAAATTTCCCGGAAGTTTTTTCTTTAAAACAATCATGAATATATACCACGAGAGTTTATACACAGCTTTTTTCAACATAATGAAAATTTATTGCAGCTGTAATAAAACGGTATACGTGGAGCATGAAGAAATTTCTTGTTTTGATATCGGAAAATGCTGAGCACGGTATTTTTAGCGCTTCAGAAATACCACAATATTGTGTATTTTTACAACGACCTTTTGTGCAATAAAAATGATAAAATAATGTCTTCGTGCATAACAAAACAGAGTAGACCGTTACGCAATAGGAAAGTGGGACAGTTTCATAAAAATAAACGTCGTCCAAATATTACACTTTATAAAGAAATATTTTTGACAAAATGGAATTGTTACTTCTGAATGACGTCACATCTGACACATAAGGATAACACATGGCGAACTTTAGTGCCACAGTTCTGTCGAAAATATTACACCTAAAGGTCGACATATTTCAATGATATATTTATTTTATATTTACGTCTTAATGATGCATACACTTTCCCTTAAGGTTCTAAATGTTTTTTTTTTTTTGAATAGAAAGAAAAAAATATAAAACATTTACATGGTAAGGGTGCATTACACTAGATGTGCAAAAAGGTGATTAGGTGATAGAAACGCTTTTTTCACCCGTTTCCAAAGAATGTTTTGCCATCTCTTTTGAAAAATATTTTGTACAATTTACAAACAATTATTTTTACTTCAAAAGGGCGTATGTCAGGTTGATCATTGTAACATTACTGGTCTTTGTTGGTACACCACGTGTATTTTTTAGATAAGGAATAAGAATTGCTGATGGGTGACGGATTATTTTCGATTGCCACATTGTATTATTTGGAAATACAAATATTTAAAACCTTACGTATTTAGTCTGCTTAATTTATGCTTAGAATTTTGAATAAATCCATTTAAACAGTGGACAAGAGCTACAATCATTTATGAAGAAAATGTCTAAAGGGTTTTTTACGACTTGGATTATGGACGCAAAGGTATTGGAATGTGCGCCGGAAATGATGTCGGTTATTGATTGCTGTTAAATAGTTAAAATTATTTTTCAATATGATATTTGGGTCTCCCAACAATTTGTATCATATATTCATGTATTTTATTTTGTTTTTTTTTCTCATTGATTTTTGTCGCCCTAAGCGAGTGGAAAGTTTTACTCCCCTTCCCACAGAAATAGACATGTTAAAAAGATAATTTTATTAAAATTGATAAAAAATAGCGCAGCGCAAAAAGAACAACATTGTTGAGTTATTATAAATATGCTGCCATTTTTACGGTACAAAAAATTGCTTAGATAGAATTTTTTTTTATGATTATATGATTTTATATTAAAGAACGAAAGAACAAATTAAGAAATATATATTCATATCAGTTGTTGAGATATATCATATAATAATATGTCACGAATATTTCCGTGTTTTTTTTTAATTTGTTGAATTTACAAACAGAAAAATCATTTTTCTCCCATCTTATGAATGTTGGAACAGTTCTGTTTTGTTATGGAACTTATAAAAAACGGAAACGAGGAAAAATATATGAAAACACTATATTTTGTAAATTTTTCATGCGAGCTTTATCAAAGCTATCAAAATGAATTCACATACGTAACGATATATTTAATAATTTATGTGCATTTCAAATTCTGATTTTGAAAAATCAATCTTCATTTATAAATATGACATCAATGTTTAAAGTTACGAAGTTAGTTTTTTTTCTCTTCTTGACATATTAAATTTTTATTTATTAATACATTGGGTTCTATACAATATTAAAATGCAGGCTATTTTGTTGATAATAATTTCCCACTCATTATTCTCCCTAATGGGTCTTTCATGATTGTTTTGAACCCTTAATGAATTGTTGATTTGTATTAGTTTAGTTTGCATAAGACTTCAATTTTAAAATTATTTACCTCATTTGTATTTATATATATTGTATTCCTGTAAATTTTCTTAGTTCTTGAACCCATCGTTTTGTGTACCTGCTGATTTTAATTCAAAATTTGAAAAGGAAAACTTACTTGTAGTTTGAACTCTACCAGTTGATAATGCTAGCGATAAGTGAAACCGGTTCTAATCATAAAATATATTGTGGAAATAAGTACTTAAATATTCTTTATTATTTAAAATACCGCGCCTCTTCATCAAGAAGTGACAGTTAACACCTTGAAAGTGAGCTACAAACTCCAACATTTTTACAATATTCAATAATTTTTTCTTTCTTATTTGCCCAATAAAGCGTTGTGAAGAGTTTGCCGCTTTTATTTTTAAACCACTTGATTGATTATAATGCCATGAATGAAAATAACTAACCAGAACTATCGTTGTATATTTAATTGGAACATCAGACACATTAGGAATTTGTAACATATATTTCTTTTTGTATGAGGTTTCAATGAATAGCACTTTATTTATTTGAAAAATCTAACATGTATTATGAACGTGTATACCGAAGAAAGTGAACATGTAGCTATAACAAAAGTGAAACATTTTCACTTATCCCTGGCAATTCGAGGTAGCAACATTGAAGGAACAATTGAAAAACAAGAGTAAGCACGCCATAATTCATTCGTAATTATATGGCGGAACTGCCTAAGGCTATTGCAACGAAGAATAAATTTCCGGCCGGCAAAGAAAGGGTTAATTGAACTTCACAAATGGGCAGAGGCAGTTGAGCGAAAAGCTACCGAGAGCAAGTGAGAATATTTTTCAAAGGGACTGCAATTCCAGTGGCATGAGTCGTCAACCATAATATTCAATGTATTTGAGCCGTCTAAAAACAAAAACCTATATTTTTACATTACAGTGTACTCTCGATTATCCGTGTATGGATTATCGGGTTTGCGGATTATTCGTGCCAGAAAATAAATATTTTTTCAATTAAAATTTTATTTGATTGATTTTTTTCTATTACGATTATAAGACGTATTAATAAATTGCGATCTTGAATATGCGTGTTTAAAAAAAAGGATGAATTTAGCGATGCGTTTTTGTTTACGTATGTTTTGAATGTATGAATGTCCGCATATATGAAAATAACAGATTTTTTAAAATTATATATATATATAAAACTATACTTTTTTATATTTTTATGCTCGTATATATGATAAAATATAATATTTTTACTTATATGTTTTATTGATAAGTAATGAATATATAAATAATGTTTTAAAAATTTGTAATGTGTATATGATATTATATTCGAAAATAAAATAAAAATTTAATGATTCTGATTATCCGTGTTTTTTAATTATCCGTGATCATCCACTCAGCATTAGTCCAGATAATCGAGAGTGCACTGTATTCAAAATTACATTAAAAAAAATTAATGTGTAAAATCAGTCATTTCGCACACATATCAATTTTTTATTAAGTCAATTCGACTGGCACGACAATCTCATATAGAAACTCATCAGTATTAAGTTGTTTTTTGCAGTTTGGCACTTTAAAGAACGATCAAACTCGCTTAAAATTCTAACAATCGATTCATCAAAATTTTTTGAAGCAAATTTTTTTTTAATTTTTCGAAAACCAGTAGCGCCTAGTATCGTGCAGCAATCCATAAGTTTTTTTGTTGTACAAATTTAATCAGGGCTACCAGTAGAATTAGGGAAGTGTTGATATAAGGACTTGGGTGTGGGCCTGAATAAGTCAGGCTTGGACCGGGTATTTAGACGTCTGCTTCATATTAAGTTGTTCTTACTTATAATTGAGCATTGCAACGCCTAAATTCTGATTTTTTTTTATTTATTAACTTACACTTTTATGAATCCTCTATATTAAAGTTTTTAATTCGGTTTTTTTTATTCCATTTATAAGTATCATTAGTTTTGTATGCACTATTATCGTTATTAAAATTTTAATTTTATTGTATTTTTCAATTGAACATTTCATTCACTTTGTCCTTTGATAATTTTTGTTTTTCATTATTTCCGCAACAGCAAATTTACAATTTCTTCTGCTGCAATAATTTGTCTGCGATATCTATAACTAAATATCTATGATTTCAAGGTCTAAAAGCTTGGCTCACGTGCGGACTGAGCCGTTGCAGACAATTATAACCCTTAATCCGAATTAAAGTATTTGGAATTTTAATGGTAAATAATCCTACTAAATCTCAATAAAAATGTTTTATTTATTTTATGGCCGCTAGGTGGCATAGTTTCTAATACTAAAAGTACCATATTTTATTTACGTTATTGCCGCAGGGTTACCAACGTCTGACATGGCGGGAAATTGCCCATTAAAAATCCCTTCCAATGCCCTTTCAGACTGGCAGCCTGTGAAAATTATTTCGGAAAAGCGAAGGACTCTCGCCTCATATTCGCTTTTAGAATGATTGCCCTGGGAAAAGCAGGCTGTTTCGGGAAACCGTTTGACGCGTAAGACCTGCTTATTTTACGGGAATAATTGCATCTGAAACATACTCGATTACATTTACGATATTGCAAATGTTATGCAGTAATATTTGGGTGAACGGTAATTGTACATTTAAACAGAAACTTATTTTTATATGAGCCTTCAAACCAGCGATGCAGAACTAACAGTCTGTGAGCCGCATGACAGTCAAAATGATATTGATTACGGCCCGTCGACTTCACACCACGTCGGTATTTGTAGATAAGTTCGTTTCAGTAAAGACAGTATTAAATTTGCGACCTTAAAATAATTTTTGTATGATTTGTGTTTCTTCGAGATAAAACTCTGGAACAATTAATACTTACAATATATAATATAATACAATTAAGGCAGTGCTTCGAAACCTTTTGACACCCAAGGCACACCACACGTCAATATTTGTAAGAATGCGAAAGATTTTTTTAAACTTTTTTCTTATAAACATTAATTTTACAGTGCAGACTGTGTGAGTATAATTTATATACTTATACATATTATTCCAACAAAGACATAATTATTACTGCTTCTCCGTGATTGCGTCTTCACAAAATATTTTAAAGTATAGACGAATTATTTATTTCTTCTATTAGAAAAATACACCGCGGCACACCGGTTACGGAGCACTGATTTAAAGAGTAAAATATCATTATACGATATAAATATACTTAGTCAAATATAAGTGATATCAAGTCATTTCCAATGGAAATTTATTACATAATACATGTGTTAATATATTTTTAAACGGTTCATTACAATTTTAATTTTTAAATATTTTACATTATTCAGATATATTTTGTATGATAATCTGCTGATTGTTTTCTTAGTTCTTAGTAATTATTAATTTCTAATTTTGTGTAAATGAATTTGTTTAAAATTAGAATATAATACAGAACTTTACATGAGCCTGCATTTCGGCATCATAATTTCAAAACCTATATAACGTCACCTGATGTTTAATTCTCACCGTTACCCACCAATTTCAAAGATAATACTTATTACAAAGTTTTAACAATTTAAATTTGATATTTAAATTCCATCAATCACCTTCAGTCGATATCATAGATTTTATTTGAATCTGTATTGTGAGTACAGTGAGTAGCAATGAGCGATTTCTGACGTAATTTTGATATTAAGAAATTGTGGAGATACTACTGAATATTGTGTTTTATTATTCAAAATACTTCCATTGTATGCTGAAAATGCGAAATTGCCTAAAATGTTTTTGAATTAAAAAATATAATAAAAGTTTTTTGGTTCTATCGATATGAGTCTACGGAATTTCTTTACAATGGCATATTTAATACGCGTACATTTCAATCTTCCGATAAAAATCTAACAAATAATATTCCAGAGAAAATTGAAAAAAAGAGAAAGAAAAAGAATTTGTCATATCAATGAGTTTATTGGTTAGGTTCTTGTAACAGCAGCGGTGCAAAAAAAGACGGAAAGAGGCTGTGTTCTGCTTTGTGTGTGACCCAGATTCTAAAAATCACCCTTTCCTAAGCCTCACCCCACCCCAAACCCAACCCTATTCCCCTTTACACCTCTACGTATAAAGCCACGAGGAAGTACAGTGTTCAAAAACCGTTGAAACGTGTACTAATGACAGAAAAGAACGAAACATATTAATACAAAGAATTTTTAAAATACATAACTTATTTGTAACAAATGAGTTGTTTGGGAAAGATTTCACTTTTAAACTGTTAACTGTCACTTCTTGATGAAAAGGTATGATATAATAAACAATTGAAAACACGTTTTTTAGTACTTATTTCCAAAGTATATTTTTTGATAAGGACCGTTATCCCTCATCACGGCATAATCAACTGAAAGAATACAATTTACAAGCAAGTCTATTTATATATATATTTTTTGAGTACAAGGTGGCAGGTATACAAAACTACGGGTTTTTTTTTATTATTGATTTACGTTAATTTTCAAAAAAAATTAAGGTAAATCAATAATCCGTTAAGAGCTCTGAACAATCATTAGAAGTAAAAAAAGGGGGAAAAACACTTTTCCTCCAAAAATCAAATATTTTTAGTAAATATATTTATATTTCCTAAATGTGATATATATTTGCAGAGTTCCATTATAATAAGGTAAAAATATCAGCAACATTTACGACTTCTGCTATTAAAAGAACAAGAATCTAATTCATGATATTGAAAAATTATTAGGCACCCAAAGTTTATATTGTAAACTTTTTTTGTTGAATATGAGATGCATTTCTTGTACATTCTAACCTGATTTCACTTTTAAGTTTTAAAAATAATTATTAAGCCGAATTATAAAATATATTAAGAATTTAATTCGCTAGAAAAGTCTGTACATTTTATATTAAACTTTGGAGAAATATCATAAGTTGGCCTTCTTTTATGGGAATATATTTAAATTATTTATATGCATTATTAATCGATAGGCTGAAACTGTATATTATGAAACATATTTTTGTTTACTTGTTATAAAAATGAATTCAACGTAATAAAGTTTATAAAAATTCAATTTTTGTCAATTTAACACTAATACCTAGTTTCGAATTATTCCTCATTACTTTTAATGGTACATATGATATAAAATTATCACCCATTATATAAAAAAAACGAAAAAAAATTTTTTTGTATTGAAATAATTTTTGACAAAAATCAAAGTAACGGTCTTCGCAACTAGTTACCTATCGCTGACACAGAGGATGGAACCCCGTTGAAAACAAACAGGCTCCGATTTCGCAAGATGGCGGGAAGCGTAGCACGAGATGGACTGACGTCACGCTACATATGAAGCGACATTTAGAGCAGACAATTGAGTGATGGAAGACGATAATTTGATCGATGGTTTATCCAAACTTTCTTCCTGAGTATTCGAATGAGGAAGTAAATCGTTGGAACTTTCTTTTATGTACCTTGCGATGTTTTCGTGTCAAAAAGAAAACGACACTGCCGCCGAGATAAAAATGATAATACGCAAGAAAATAAGTGGTCTAATATGATTCACCGGTAATCTATACATAAAACTACACGTGTATCCATTAATGATTTAGTAAATACATTCAAAGTATTCACTATTACAATCATATTTTGTATACATACATAGTTCTCAATGAAGCGTTTTTTTTTAAATACACTTTTCAACTGTTGGTTTAGCATTGCAAAAACATATGTTGAATAAAAATTTCAAAATAGGCATTGATTATATTATATCTTCTGTTATCGACAAACAAAAATTATACATCATTTTGTTTATTGTCTTAGGGCAAAGTTGTCCGGTATTAAGCGTAAGTATATGAACTGTAAACCAATGCTGAGAGATCTGTGATACGTTACAGAAAAAAATTAATGCTATATTATATGATACATTTTCTCTTCCTCCTTTTACTATATGAAAATAAAAAGAGAGAAGAAAATGACGGAAAGTCGCATACGTACAATTGAACAGTAGACTAATTACTTATTTAGAATAAGTATTTTTTACCCTATTTTTCCAGAGATCGAGGGCGGTAATGTTAAATGTTTCGTTGATGGTAGAGGTTTGGCACTGGTAAATATCAAAAAAGTATATTAATCACCGTGGACATTACTTCATGTAACATAGTAAATTAATTTGTAATAATATAACGATTTTAAAAATAACGATCTGTGAGAATTTCTTATCATTTCTATTCACCGTTTGGAGAGAGTTCTTGAGAAAGACCGACAGATGGAACAATACATGTTTTTTCTGCTGAAAATATTAAATTTAAGCGTTGCTTTATCAATGAGTTGACATTTAAGAAACCTTATAGACATTTCATTTATTACAAACTAAATAAAGACATTGAAAAAAATGTTTATTTCTTTACAATTATTATTTTAATACAATAAGAGATTTTTTTATAGTTTTCCACGAGTTATATTATAGCACATACGACGCTTGTTCATTAATATTTAAAAAAAATGGTAGAGGTCGTAAATGTTGTTAGGTCATTGATATGTTAAAGTCTTTCAATTGATAGTTATTTTATTCAAACACAATAATATAATACGGAAGCAAAAAAAATAAAAAAAATGGATTTATGATCTCGAATGCGAAATATATGAATGTAAAGAAACAGGAATTTTAATTGCTACAACATAATTTACCTATAAAACAATAATATAAATAATTTTAGTATTAGAATTATGATCTGCAATTTGGTAAAGCAATAAGAAAAAGAAAAAAGAAAAGTGTATTGGATACAGTGCGTGAGATGTAGTCGTTAGGTTTAGCTCAAATAATCTAACAGAAGAAATCGTGTTGAAATGAATAATCACAATTTCGACTAAATTGTGCCTAGTTCATAATGCGAATATAATCACCGCAGTCATAATATAAATAACAACGTTAAATAAGCCAACGATGAAATCTTTTGAAATTGTTTTTATGGTCAATCTCGAAAGTGTATTTGTTATTATAATTTTTGGTACACCCTGTCAATCGTATTAATCAAAAACAATGCATAGATAGAAAAATTAAATTTCAAATTTATGATACTATTACGGGTTGCACTATGTATAGCTTAGTGGCTAGACCAGAGGTGGGGAACCTTTTCATTTCAAAAGGCCACATTCAATTATCTGATTCAACATAAGGCCGCAATAAAGAAAACATTGAAACCACCCCCCCCTATAAACTAAATTTTAATTTACAATATAAATTAGGCAAAACGCAATTTTAAAAAATCTTTTAAGAAAAAATACAATTTACAAATTTAATTAATTATATTGTAAATCAGACTACCATTTATTTAGATCCCTGGAACATTCACTTAGGGATACAAAGTTTGTTAATGTGGAGCAGGTGAAAAATCACCTGGATTCATTTTTTTAAGATAAACCGCCTGATTTTTTAGAAATATGTATAAAAAAATTGCCCATTTTATGGGATAAAAAAGTAGAAAATAATGGCAATTATTTAATTGCATAATAATGTATAGTTTATTTTTAATTTTTTTTTGTTTTAATGAAAAAAATGGTCATTTCTTTCCGAACTACGTAATATATATTATTATATTATTGCCGTCTCAATTTTATTGCTAATTATCAATCATCAAGCTGCGTATCTTTAAGAAACATAGTACATAATAAAGTACGTACAACATTAAAACTATTTGTTAATGTTACAGTTTACCAACCATTAATGGCTTATTTGCTTCTGCTTTTTGTTAAAAGGCATTTGAATATTTGATTCAATATGACTTTATTTGCGTTTTATCAGTCAAAAGGCCGCACCAGAATAGCCAAAAGGCCGCAGGTTCCCACGCCTGGGCTAGAACTTGAACCTAGCGAGTAAGTAGGTCAATGTTTAATTTTCAGTCTAAATCGTATTTATTTACATATTTAAATGTATATTATACATCTTGGACATGGAAGGTTTAATTAACATTTTTTTCGCGTCAATCTTGTACGCATTTGAGTTGGTATATTGTTAAAAAATCAAAATATCTGGCGTCTTGGTTGTTACATAGTTTTTTTTTGTTATATAGGAGAGTGATGGGGTAGTTAATTTTCATTCTCTATCATTATTTTTCTTCGAGTTTAAAGACTCTATAACCAATAGTCTTACAAAAACATTTGCGTGCTCCAAAACATGTGCCAAATTAATGTTTATTTTTTTCAAGTTAATGGTAAAAATATTTTTTTAACGTGTTATCAGTGAAAAATAGATGGCGCGGTTAGCCGTGGGCGGGGGGTGAAGGGGGTCGCGCGTAACGAAAGGAAAAGTCTGATGGAATTCTGTAAACACCTCATTACGACTGAATCATAATACGGCGTGGCACGTCCCATTTTCTTCTTTTAACTATTTTCTTTTTCATTTACTCAAAAGGGGATGAAAACTTTAAAAGGAATTTACTTGGGCAGAGATAGTCAATCTGTAACGATAATTATTTTATTTATAAAAGTATTATGAATAAAAATGGATTGGATGGATTTTAAAGCTAAATTATTCAAGCACATTAAAAATTTCTAGCACGTACTGATTTTTAACACTTGAAGATGTTGGTCTTGACACGTACATTGAAGATGAACTTAAATTCCAGAAAAAAAATCGTCTTATTACCTGAAAAAAAGAAAAGAAAATACATGAGATAAAGTAAAAAAGGACCATATCAAATATACAAACATATATGACTACTCTATTTGCTCCATATTGAGATAAAACAAATTTAATATGAACATATGCAAAATCCATACCGAAAGACGAAACCCGGGTTGTTAGTGATAAAACATGTAGAATTGTACAAATTTGCATTTCAAATTTGATATTGAAATTCCATCAAGCACCTTCAGTCGATATCATAAATTTAATATACAATATATTTCACTATTTATTTTTTACAAAACTATTATTAAGAAAGTATTAACTATAGCAAATAATTATAGATATCGACTGAAGGTGTTCAATGAAATTTTAATATAAAATTACAATCATTTAAGCTCTGTACATGTATGTGTATTTTTTGTCACTCCGTCATTTCATAGGTTCCTAACCTGGGGTTCGCCAACTTATACGGTCAACTAAAAGAATATTTTTTGTCACATGTATTTCATGAAAAGGGGTCGCCACCCGAAAAAGGTTGGGAACCTATGCATTATAACGTCCGTTTAAATTTGATATTAAAATTAATCCAAACACCTATAAGTCAATATCTTCAGTGTTGTTGCATAGTGAGATTGACTGAACTTCAGTAAAGTGGCTTTCAAGTATAGTGTTTTTAGATATAAGCGATACAAACTGTTTACTGTTTGTCATATTGAGTGAATCTGTGAAGGCGTTTTGAGGCAAAGTCCGTGTTGTGACTGTCAAAAATGTGAAAGTGTTCAGATCTTGAACGATTCAAATTATGTTTAAGAATATATATGGAACTGTAATAAATAAATTTGGTAAGAAGCGAGGTCTCTTTATTAGACGTATTTCATCTGAAGACGTAATATATCACGTGATGTATTTTGTAGTAGTACATGTATATTTACAACGTATAAAGTAGTGTTTCGCATCCCTGTAATAAGGGAATGCGCCAAGGGAGATGGAAGGAGTGAAAGGGAGGAAAACACAAATTTGTGGCAAGCATTATTCAGGAGCGAGATGAAAAAGAAGAGAGACGGAAGATGGTCGAAGTAGGAAAGCGCTGCTACTACTTGCAATTTGTGATTTTCAGGAGACGTCAAGTGTTTGGACAGATTTATTTAATAAAAATATGTAATTATATTATTTATGAAATTAAAACATTATAACACGGTGAAAAATTGCAACGTATTTTAGTGGAACTATTATATTATATTTAATAAATGCAAAAAAACTAAGATATGAAGGCTGTACACGCTTGGTCCCCCATTTAAAAAAATATGTAATTTTTAATGTAAATAAAACTAAACAGGCGGAAATTTCAATAAGCTTACATATTAGACGGAGATGATTTATTACGGGAAAGCATAAGCCTCTCGCAATGGTCTGAGGAGCGGCGACAGGCTTATATTTATTTGTTCGTTTAAAAGTTAACCGAACAAACAAATTTAAGCTTATTGAAATTGCCGCTTGTTTAGTTTATTTATTTTTTAGTTTTATTGTTAGCAGGATATAAGCTAAGTCGTTAGAACAGAAGAAAAGATGTATTGTGTACCTTTTCTACACAGCTATATATATTGTAGATAAGCAAATGTATGTTTAAACATAGTTCTGATGATGGCGTGAGCCGAAACAGCTATCAACTCTATCTTATAAAAAAAATTGTGGAACTAAAGTAAATTGCTATTTTTTCATCTTGTTATAATTGAATCGTTTATATAAAAAATGGAAAATGAATAAACATGCACTTTTGATACATGGTCATTAATTACATGAATGATTTATGTGAATATTGTTAAAAATACCGTGCTAAATCGTGCCGAAGATTAAACAGCTTCAAAGAAAAGTTGAACACACAAGCGTTGGCTTTTCCGACCGAGGGTGGGTCGAACAAGTGTCTGCGATCAAAGGGATGTAGCGAAATGGCGGAGCGGGGTAGCCAACAGCGAAGTAGCAGGAAAACTGGGTAACAGAACTGACCTATATTCCTGTGGAATATATTTTCGCTCGGCGTTGAATGGACGACGGCAAGAGTAGGAAACTTACGTCACATGTTTTGACAAAAGAAAGAAAGACAACTTCGCCGGACTAAATGTCTGCGGTAGATTGTGGTATTGAAATAAAATCTATACAAATGAACGCGGGGAATGTTTATTATGCTAGTCTTAATTTGTTTCGGTGTGAACTTGGCTGTAAATGAGGATTTTACTTCTGTTCATATTTCATATCTTATTTAAAGTTTATAAAATCGCGGCAGTTAAAACAAAGGACAATGACAATTGAGAAGACAGTGAAAATTAGATTTTTGATACTGTGAATAACTCCACAAGTCAGTAGCAGGTGCTGGCAACCCTAATGTGTATATAAATAAACATAAATAGTATTCATGATATTGGCTGAATGTTCTTGATCGAATTTAAAAATTAAATTAGAATTTTTTAAACATTGTAATTAGTATAATCTTTCAAATTGGTGGGTAATGGTGGGAATTAAACATCAGGTGACGTAATATAATAATGCCGAAAGGCGAAATCCGGATTAGTTACCCGTTATTGACAAAACATGACGAATCGTACAAAGTTTCAAAAATTCATATTATTCAATGCCAGAAAAATGAAAAAAAAATACAAATAAATTGACGAATGAATCTCGTCAACTGTTTTCAAAAAAAAAAATATTTTTGTCAATTGATTTGGATGAAATATGCACTCTAGAATCGTTCTGTCTCGTCGAGTCCATTGACATGACGTGAAGATGTCACAATTCCATTCCAAGCAAACAAAACGTCGAGATTTTTTGATAAACAAAGAAGCACGAGGGTGGTACGATTCGGCCCAAGGGAAATTGTAAGGAAAGCAAAAGGAAATACAATAGACAGGGAGAAGAATGGGAATCACGTAATTTGAAAGAATAACGCTACAAATCACATTGCGCATGGAATTTGGATTATTTTTTGTCGCAGAAAAAAAACATCGGCATTGATTTCATTTTGCCGTGGGTGGCTCGTTTGCAAAGCGTGGAACTGTTTAATCGTTCACGGTGTACATGGCAATAATTCATTTTGCGAAAGAAATATCTACATCCGATATGAAATACCTATATAGGTTAACAAAAAAATAGTATTTTTCAATGAGAATATATATTTTTTTATACGAATCTATTGTTTTTTGATCAGCAAATAAGTTATGATGTCGAATCAGTAAATAAATTCAATGAAATCTTTTTTTAACTCGTTCCATGCTGAGCCGTTTAAAGTATATTCCAACGCTTAGACTCAAAAAAATTATTGAAGAATATTGGTTTGAAACAATCTTTTTGAGTTTGTCAGGACAAATTAAGCAATACATTTACTCAAAAAACGTAGCGAGTACAAGAAGGTTTTTCCCACTGTTAATTTATATATTTTCGGATATCAGCTATCAACACAGTAAAATCAGCCGTCGCAACAGTTGAGACGTTAGCAGTCAGAGGGTTAAGATAATAAAACACAATACTTGGTACTACTTATGTAATTATATAGTATCCAGACAAGGGTGATTTCTGCTCGTCGAGTGCATTATCAACTGGTCTTGATTGTAAAAAAATGTGAAATATTATTGTACTAAGCATTGAGTAATATGATTTATTATACATGATAATAACAATATTTACAAGATAAAGGATCAATTAATTTTATAAAACAGTAAATAATGTTGGAAGCGTCTAGCGATAAAAGCTTTACCTAGCGATGTTGCTCAAACAGTTCAAATTTAATATATAATAAAAAATAATTGAATGTAGTATTTGATATACAAGTCAAAAGATTTCGACATGTCATTTATACAATGGTTGATTTTGAGCGATCTTAAAAAATTCTCACCGAGCTTATAAAAAAATCATATTTACAATTCAAAAAATCAAGTTACTTTTACAGTGCATGTATTTGACGTTTTAAATCGATAAAACAAGACAAAAACCATGTATATCATTAAAATGATATAGTGCACTTCGACCATGTATTTGAAATAAACGTTATTGAAAACATTACTTCGAAAAAATCTCATGCATGTTTGGGCATCCAAAACCGTCAAGCGCTTAATTCAATAATTCCATCAGAGAATTTACATCGCGTGCGTTCGGCCGAGTGCATGTTGCAAATGCATGTAATTTCGATGAAATGCTAAGTGGAATTAATGATACAATTACTCAGGCTAGTAAATCGGCCGATTTGCTGTTATTTCAATCAAAGATGATTACATAGAAGGTGCTGCGCACTGAATACTTTATTTACGTGCAAACAAGATGGACCTTATCACCGATGGTCTGAAATTGTTTTTAAAATATTGTATATTAACAATCGTCTTATGTGACATATAACTTTTTTATCATAGAAATATATTTAAAAAAAAAAATTACATTCTTATTGAAAATAAACACATTTTTTTAACGACATAAAATTTCATAATCTCATCATTATATCAATAAATCAAATGTCATTTTTGACTTGTTCACGCAAGACCATTGAAACTTTACTTTAAATATGTCAACTATCAATCCAAGATGGAAAAACTGTATTGCACACCTTTTACATTTTTTTCAGGACTGGTTTAGCTAATAAACTAATGGAAAAGGAGATCTAAGCAAATGTATTCATTTAAAATTGATTAATTAAGGTTTTTATCAATGTCAGCTACAAATTTGAATTATTACAACTTTGTACGATTCCACATGTTTTGTCACTAACGAC
Source organism: Himalopsyche japonica (assembly GCA_028555115.1). NCBI lineage: Eukaryota > Metazoa > Arthropoda > Insecta > Trichoptera > Rhyacophilidae > Himalopsyche > Himalopsyche japonica. Next base: position 949,310 of record JAHFWJ010000807.1, on the reverse strand, counting down.
CCGGGTTTCGCCTTTCGGCATCTTCAGGCATTCTATCACACGGACGCAACAGAACTGACGCACAATAAACAGTCAAGATCGTCTATATACCATAGGTATTAGGAAAACACAGACCTCAAGGCAAAAACTAAATGGCGGCTAAAACAAATTTAATAATGTTAATCCAATGATATATTGATTAAATTGATACTCAAAACTTTAGCATAATAGGAAAAAATAGTGTAGTACAGTAGGTGGTCGGTTAACGAACAAAAAAATACTGTAATAATAGAAAGGTGTTAAAAATGTGATAAAAATGTGTTAAGAAATGTGATAAAAAATGTTAATTACTGTCAGGCATACAAAGCAATTCTTAAGAGTATTTTATTATTATAGCTTTTGTTAATATAAATAACGGTACGGTTCTTTGATTTACATTTGCCATCTTTTTCGTAATGTTCTTTTTCCTTGAGTCAACTTACGACGTTCATACTTCATTGTAGAATAACTTTTTTATTTCGTAAATGGCTATCTCGTATTCAAATACATTATTTTACCTCATCCCATTTGCTGTGAAAATTATATTTAAAATAGTCGACAGTAGTTGTTTCAATATCAAATATGAATTGTTACAAATTTGTATGATTCCACATGTTTTGTCACTAACGACCCAGGTTTCGCTTTTCGGCATTGGTCATTTCTGTTGCATCCGTGTGAATCGTACGAAGTTGTAACAATTCAAATTTTATGTGAGTCTGTTTGTCCTTTATGTATAAGCACAATATGAAGCTAGCGAAGATTTATTGTGTATGTTTTCTACACAGCTATATATATGTATATATAGATAGGTAAATGTATGTTTAAACATAGTTCTGATGAAGGGTAAGCCAAATTAGCCATTAACTATATATATTATAAATTTTGTGGAACTAAAATACATTGCTATTTTTTCCGCCGAGTTCAAAAAACTGACTTAAAACGTCTTCAATTTGCGAAAGTGTATATAGAATAGTAAGGGAAAATGTTGCGTATAATGTTAGAAGCATCTGATATACTTAACGATATTTTATCCACATCATGCACGGATGTGAAAAACGAGTCAAATAAAAAGTGGCAGTCAATTTACACTGAACGTTGAACTACATCATTTGGATTCTAACATTACCTCCCTACTTCTTACCCAATTGATACGCCCGAACGAACAAATGGGACAAATATACATCGAAACGACATGCCGATTTGTTATGTCACTCCATTTCTGGATACAAACTGACATTACGGAACCGACGCTAGAGGTAGGGATGCAATACCGATATTTCACGTAACTACCGGGATCGCAGATATTCACACAGATTTTAGAAAAATACTATTTTTGATGTCATTATAAATAAAACGGAATAAAAAAATGTGTCATAATTATGTTTCGGTTACAAATCAACTGTCAAAAAATAAGTAAAATTAAAAGAATTATTAATTTAATGTTACGCTGTGCATTTATACAATTCACATTTCATTGATACGAATGAAATGACGATTGTTCAGAAGAACAAAAACAAGATAAGAAGCTATATTTTGAAGTATAACATATAACTAGTTTTACATCAATAATATTATACTTACAATAAAGACAGCATCTTAATATTTTTATCAGCAGCGTTTAATCTAAGTTTTTTGAAGCGTGTGCGATGCCCAATAACCTAAAAAATGAGTTATACCTATAATTCCGACCAGCGTACATGTATTGCAATACAAGTATGCCAAAATTGTTATTTTTTTTTTTGGCTTACATATATAAATAAATATTTATTCAATTAAACTCCGTTAATGTTTATCATATTATGAATGTATTTTTTTAAAATCAATTTCCCCAACATGTAATAAATGGTCTTCTACCATAGGTTCCCATAAAGATTTTTTTTCAGCTTCTTTTCTTGCTGAGTTAAGACAAACTTAATCACATGTTAGAAAAGAGGTATCGTGAAGTAATTGTGGCGTAACTATATACCAGTCTATAGCATTTTAGAACCGGTATTTTTGTATTGGAAAAAAAACAGATGAAATACCGGGATCACGGTTTTGCAACCCTAAGTCGTAGCTTTCCTGATCGACAGATGATTTGCAATAATAGCCGTACATTTAGATATGAATATGTAGATAGATTTCGTAGTTTAAAAAGATACTTATGTTTAATTTTCACAAATCACGATGAACTAATTTAAGCTAATATTCTCAACATTGTGAAAAAAATAGGTTATTAAAATACTTTCGATATGTATTAGTTAAGTTAATAATACGTGTAATAAGGAATAATTTGTCCCAATAAAATATGTTAATAGTGCAATGAAGGACGTATCCAGCAAAAGCGGATTACTTCACATTTTAAATAAAAAAAAAATTTTTTTTACTCATCTAGTCATCATTTGGGATGGTGAATTGTGCTCGCAGTTAGAAATATTTTTTTGAGAGTTTGTCACAATACTAAAAAATCAGTGATTTTTCCATATTGGTACGGAAATAAATTTGTATGGTTAATCGTAGTAAATAAACGAACTTTATAATGAAGACAACGTTGATACGTCATTTGAAATGAGTATTGCCTACGTCATCCAATATATATATCACTTTTAAGGTGTTAACTGTCATTTCTTAACGTAAAAGCATGATATTTTAAATAGTAAAACACATATTTTTGTACTTAATTTATATTTTCTAATGATAATTTCATAATGTTAGTTCTGTTGCATCCGGGTGATAGAATGCCTGAAGATGCCGAAAGGCGAAACCCGGGTCGTTAATGACAAAACGTGTGGAATCGTACAAATCTAATTTGATATTGAAATTCCGTCAAGCACCTTCAGTCGATATCATAAAGAGTTCATTATGATTGTACAGAGCTTTTAATGGATTATTGGTTTACCTTAATTTTGCTTGAAAATTATCAATAAGTGATTGTTAACATTAGATTTTTAAATTAATTTACATTACTTGTATTAATATTATATGATTTCGAGTAAATTGTTTTCATAGTTCTTGAACCCACGGTTTTCCATACCTGCTACTTTTAACTCAAAATTGTGTATAAATAGACTTGCTTGTAAATTGTATTCTATCAGTTGTTAATGCTCGCGATGAGCGAAACTGGTCCTGATCGAAAAATGTATTGTGGAAATATAAGTTCTAAAAAAATGGTTTTTTATTTAATATATATATTTATACCTAAACCTCTATTTGAATGCTTTGGTTTCTTTGCGCCAGAGTATAAAGCTCGTATCCTTCTCCAACTAATTCTTTTTGTTTCTTGCCAATTCGCATTTTTTATATGCTTGTTAAAAACAGCAGAGCCGTTAATACCTTTTCGTCGGTAATCGGATACGTTTCGTTAGGTTAAAAAATTAGCAAGTGTGTTAAAGTTCTCTAGCAATTATGATCAAAGCTGTCATAATTTTCAGGCAGCATTGCTTGTCTATACATATACATATAATACTTTGAGGAATGATATCAATATCCAGATTAAATTCGAAGTAGTACAATGTAATTCATAAGAAGTATTTGATCAGGTAAAGCGAACTAGATTCAAGTGAAGTATACACGTGCAGTCTTACTGCTTTAACAGTTGACTATTATTCGATTACTGGGTCGATTAGACTTTGGTTACAATGGGAATTATTGTCATGCACTGAATTAATTCAATTTGTAATTGGCATACAAATGCATGCAGCGGTAAAAATGTATGATATTAAGCTGTGTGAAAGATGATCGACTGAGTTGTTATTTTAATTTTACAAATTATAACTGCAACTTATACAAACTACATATATTTATGCAATAATATTTATACAAATTTTGAGGTAAAGTTCGCAAGTATACAAAACTTGTGATCAAGAACTAAGAAAACAATTTACAGGAAGTCATACAATATCATTATTTGCAAACAACACTAAGACAAATCAATAATCCATAAAGGGCTCAGAACAATCATCAAAAAACTCATTAGGAAACTAACAATTATGAGAGGATTTTTTTTATAAAAAATATAACCTGCACTCAAATACTTTACGGAACATAATAAATATATCACAGAAATATTGAGAAGCTCATTTTTTTGCAATTCTTCAGTAAAAATAAAGTTTATTATGTCTAGTGGCATATTCATCGTGAGTCAAACTACAATATATTCAGCTAGTGAATTGAAAAATAATTAGGATCAATTTAAAACCACAAAATTTCAAAAAAAGAATACTATAACACAAAGAGTGAAAGTAAAATTACACAGCGTCGTGTGAATTAATTATCGGTCTATTCTTGAAAACAGAATTATATAATATGTTGTAATATACAATTGATTTTTATGACCGCATGAAATAATACGATTTGTCGAGTAGGTAATCATCAAGAATAATGGTGATTTAATGCCGCTGACCATACAATTTAATCATATTGTTGTAAATAACTACTAAAATAAAAAATATTTTCTTTTCATAAGTTCAAGAATCATTAAGAATTTTGGTTACTGGGAAAGATAATTATGGTATATTTTGTACGTCAAATCAATCGATCTATTTCAGTTAGATGATATCTTTTTTCTATCGATGGAATATTTTTTTTTGGTTTTTTCAATTGAGCCTCGTTTGAAAGTTGGCTGCCAAATGAAGAGAATTACTTTTAACGGTTTCGCTGAACGAAACATAGAATATAAACAGTATAAAATTGTTTAATAATCGCAACTAGTCATGTCTTTCTTTTAAATAATGTTTTTACAACAGCGATAAAATTTTATGGTGACTATCAATCACTTTTAATTCGTGAACTATCACTACATGGTTTAAAGGAATTACACATTTTATTTTATTTTTTTAATAAAAATACCTTTTTTAGAACTTATTCCCAAAGTATATTTTATGATCAGTACCGGTGATCAATTGATAATACTTGCAATGTGTGAAACCGGTCCTGATCATAAATTATGTTATGGAAATGAGTACTAAAATGAAGTTTTATTATTTATTTCATAACATAACTTTCCGCCAAGAAGCGACGTTAATAAATACATTAAAAGTGAGTACACGATATTTATAACATACTTTTTATGATATTGGAAATTCTAATTATTATTCAGGTTATTTTGATTATAAAAAAAATCCCACTCGTTGTTATTCTTCATGATTGTTTCTGAAATTTTCATAGATTTTTGATTGCAAATTTATACTAAGAGGTCAATAAAATTTTATTTGTTAACAATTATACTTCGTTAAGATATTTATTGTATGATTGCCTGTAAATTGTTTTCTCAGTTTTTAACCTTTTAGTTTTGTATATCTGCTAATTATCAACACAAAATTGTATATAAATAGTCTTGTTTGTAGTTTGTATTCTATCAGTTGATAGTGCTTTTTATGAGCGAAATCAGTCCAGATCACAAAAATTATTGTGGAAATAGTAATATAATATAATTCATTCCCATCAACAAGTGACAGCTAATTCCTAAAAAGAAAAAAAGATAAACATGGAAAAAGTGTCAAATTTTATGTTTAATCAGAGTGAATCTAATTCAATTTTTGGTGGAACAAGACACATGCTACTTTGCAATGTTTGGTGGATTTTACAAAATTACCGTTACCGACATCCACCGAAAAAAAATCAGTAAATCAAATGAATAAAAAATGGCATAGTTTATGCCACTAGGTTATTAAGAAAATTTTGTTATTTTATGGACATGAAGTTTCTTAAATAGAAAAGTGAGTACAATTAGAAAAATAGCGACAGCTCGTTAATACATATTAAAAACTTCATAACAAAATTAAATTTTCTGAGATTGACGATTAAATATTTAATAGCTTTTATAGTTCAAAAGTCAACGTTAAACACACTTGTTTCTAAAGTTCAATTAAACTGTTCATAATAAACTAGGCAAAATGATATACTTTGTGTGTGTGTATAAACATAATTGGATACGGTCTCGTCTGGATTGTCTGCCAACTAGTTAGTGCTCCACGCAACCCAGCCACGAGCCTTTGTCAACGTCTCGATCACGCGATTGACAATATTGACTAGTTCAGCGAGAGCAAACCATTTCAAGATTAGGTTCATTCGGATTTAGATGCTGAGGGCGTTGAAATGTGAACATACCGTGCACATTTTCCTGGAGAATATAATTTACAGTGCATAATACATATTTTGTTTCTATATTAAAAAAAAAATGAACATAATTTTTTTTTTAATTTGAATCGAAGCCCATTTTCAAAGCAAAATTGGTCTGACCGTTGTAGAATATTTCCTTATAAAACATGATAATAGGAAGGATAAAATCAAGTTTCAATGATCCGTTCTAAAAGCAATATATACAGGATGTTCGGGATAAATTTTACATATTATTAATTAATTATATTTTTCCGTAAGTTACAGGTATTAAAACACACTACTCGTCATTTAAAAGTTTGGATCCTTCTTCATTCATATACCAGATGTCAGAAAGGATGGATAGCTGGAACCCACCTGAATCATGGAAGAGAATAACTTACATCATGATGATTCGTGCTGGCTATCAAAATAAGGATATTATGACTGCTGCTCAATGCTCCCTGAATGCACGCAGAACAACATATGGCTTGCATAGAATACAAAGGACATTCCTCGTGTAATGTAGACAAAATTTCCCCAAACTGTTATGGTTTTCGGATGTGTATCCTCTGAAGGCAATGTGATGCCTCCTCATTTTTCCAAGAGGGCCTCAGGTTGACTTCAGATGGCTACGTGGAGTTTCCAAACATTGTAGCCAAGCCCTGGATAACAAGGGTAGCCAATGGTAGGCCGTATGTATGGCAGCAGGATTCGGCCCCTTCTGGGAAAGTCAAAAATGGTTGTCTGAAAATTTCTACAACTTCATCAGTCCAAATGTTTGGCCTCCAAACTCCCCAGACCTTAACCCCATGGATTATTTTGTATGGGGCGCAGTTGAAAAAGACACCAATCGCACTTCCAGTAATACAAAAGCCCAGTTAATGGATGAAATTAAAACAGTTTTTGCGGCCCTTCCTAGGGAGACTGTAGTAACAGCCTGTTCGAGGTTCCGAAGCAGGATTGAAGGTGTGATCGATGCTAATGATGGTTATTTTGAGTGAATCCTGTTGATAGTATTGTAATTAACTCTGCATGTAATGTTTTTGGTCAATTCCTTAAATTTAATAGATACAAAGAAGATTTTCTTTTTCCTTACGAAACTGTCAAATTTATCCCGAACACCCTGTATATTTCATTGAATAATCTACACATTTCAAAGTCATACTTTGTAAAAGTATATAAGTAAACATATATGAAAATTAAAAGGATTATTTTGTTTTAATATACAAATGAAATTGGTTACGTTTAATTAGCATGCGAATATTTTAAAACCAATATTTATTAAATTCTAATAGCTGATTTTTCTGCCTTTATGATTGTGTTGAAAATATGTGGTGCCTGAATGATAGTGAAATAATTAAAATTGAAAAATGACATGTCTTTTCGCCAATTAAAAGCAGTTAAATTCTGCTCTTTAATCGAAAGCTCAATTACTGACTGAGAATTAGACTGTTTTGTTCAGCAGCAGTAATACAAGTTTTTAAAGTATTACAATGATTTCAGCTTTAATACAGCCGTCAATAAATTAACATCGTTTTTATGATAGAATCATTTTCTAATATACTGCGGTAATAAAGGGTAAATTTATTAATTTTTACTTCGTTCGTATGATATATAATACATAACGATTTTTACATATTTTTCGCACTATTTTACAGTAGTATAAAACTGCAGAATATTAAATAATATATTAGACATTAAGTGAAAGAAAGTATTAAAGTTTATCAAAAGCGTTACGGAAAAATGGTACCGTCAGTTCAACTGCCCGGCTCCAGAGCTTGTGGTTATGAATCACTGCACTAAATGCCAATATCGAATGACAAGACTGATTTATTATTGAAAGCATCTAAGTAATTATGCAATAAAGGGTCGATGTGCTCAATAAATAAAAAGGTCTTTGGTTATGGCTTTTTAGAAAAAATCTTTACTTAAAGAAGACAAAAAAAAGCAATAGAAATTCTTAAGAAAAGGAAAAATCGTGTTTTGAAAAACTTGACCTAGTTTTTTTGACAGGTTGAATTTACTTAAGCAGTTGTTTTATTTGCAATATGCAGATAAATTGCCACTACTTATAAGGAACTAATTTGTGCTACGGTATAATTTAATGCTATAAAAACGTCCAATTAATAAGGCATTCTCGTGTTTGTTACGAAAAGATTTAAGATATAATTACTTTCACACATGGTAGAAAAGTCTTCAACATGTTATAACATTTTGAACGCTTAATGCAGCGGTTATTTAACAGAATATTAACTAACGTCTTTTCAATACCTAGTGGGCGTGTTTATTTTTTCAACAATTTAAAACGCAGTTAAAATCTAGGCTGTACGTTACATTTTTACTTAATTCGATAAAAGTTTTGTCCGTCCTTGAAAGTCGAGTATGTTCATTTATAGAAATCGGTGTATCCGAAATTTTCTGCATTAAAACAGTTTAACATGATTTCATTATTCCGAAGAATTCTTTAAGGTAAAATAAAATTATATATATGATCAATTTGGTAATTATTTCAAATAACGTAACGTATTATACACTGAAATTGAAATAAAATAATGGGTAAATTAGTATTGAATATTTCTTAATAAAAGACTAATAATATTTGTAAAATATCTTTTATAAAACTAAGTAAACTATATATTTTTATCCTCCTAACGAAGTTGGATATAGCTGTCGTAAAATATATAAAATAATATTATTTGCGATTAATTTAATAAAAGGATTCGCTATATCTTAGAAAGAATATGGCAGCTCTTTTTCTTTTAATAATGAGATTTTCCGAAGATTCGCTTGAAAATCTTCATTTAATCAGTCCTAATCTTTAGGGCTGCTTCACTGCATAAGGCAGCAATCATTACCTCGATTATATTATTGTATCTGTCTTCGAAATTCTTGACCGGGTAATAGAAGAAACCTTGCAATGGATATCAATATTCGAGTCGTATCATTGTAATCTTATTGTAAACATACGTTATTCATTTGATTTTTGTCAGAAACACTGTTGATTAACTTTACCATACACAATTGTAGAGACATCTTCCTTCAACTGTCACATTATTTTTAAAATTAACTTTACACTGGCGATAAATTTTTATACCGACAGTAATCTAAGATAAAAGTTTATAACACATATTGCGTGACCAATAAGGTCGCAGATGAGTATTTTTTTATAACTGATGGATCTAACTAATGGAAACATGAAGCAACGTAAGTATGCGCTTTCAATGATTGGCGGACTCGATTTCATCAGTCGCGAATTGATATATGAGCTCAAATGAAACATTATTATTGATTGAAATATGTTAATATAGATGGATAAATATATTAAAAATAAAAAAATTCTACTATAATATTTACACTTATTAATATATTTATAATCAGAAACGATTTTAATCATCGCGACTATTATGAATAACAATGTATTTTTATTATTTAAAGTATGATGCTTTTCGACAAAGAAGGCCTTAGCTATCATATATTATTATAATATGATAATACACCCCAGTTCTTTTTTTTGCGATACATTGGTTCCAGAAAAAGGCGTGTAATAAAAATCGCGTAAAAAAATGATTTCACGCAACTGCATTTTATTTCTTTACTCACTCTAAAACAAAAATTCGCATAAAATCCGATACACTTGTCAACATTTGGCAATTGTATGTGTATTTAAAAAATGGAATGCTTTACAAAATTAAGTTTTAAAAATACACATATTTTTTTTTATTTAAAAAAATAATGAAACGTACATGCCTAGTATCATATATAAATGTCTTCTTTAAGACAAATTTGGGGAAAAATTGCGTAAAAACGAGTGAAGCGCGTAAAAAAATGTAGCGGTGCCGTTCAAAAAAATCGCGTATATCGAATTCGCGTAAAAAAAAATCGCGTAAAAAAAGGACTGGGTGTATAATATAAATCTAAAAATTCCCCCTATGGTATTATAGGCTATTTTTTCGGTGATAGTTTATTAAGGCAGTGCTCCGCAACCTTTTATTTTCCACGGCACACCAACATTATTTCAAAAATTTCGCAGAACACCACAACTTATATTTATTAAAAATGCAAATGATTCGTCATTGACGAGTTTGTTAATCATGACTCATTCTTTCTGTACGTTTTACTTTATTTATATATATTTTATTTTATTAAATGAAAATTTTATATTTTACATTCTGTGTACAACGTTTATCTACATATGACATATTATTCCGACGACGAAATAATTGTTTCTGCTTCCATGCGATTGCGTCTTCATAAAATACTTTAAATTGAATACGGATTATTTAACTTGTTTTCTTCTGTACGAAAAATGCTCTGCGGCACGCCTAAAAACGCTTCGTAGCATAGGGGTTAAAGATAAGCTTTCCTTAAGCTTGCAATGAAATTCATTTTGGTATGGAGGGAGGGCATGAAATTGATTGCATGTTAGTTAGTAATTACATGAGGGAAAATCTTTTTATCGTATGGATATTGTGAGTAATTCAGCGTAAATTAAGAGTGCCTCGTTTATATCTCTAACTTTTTAAATGCAGTAAAAAAAACACAACGAGAATTAAGGTATAAAATATACAAGATAAAAATCAACAAAATTTCCTTTTTGGTAAATAGTATTTTAAATATAACAGGTATCTCAGCACTATCCAATTTATTTTATTTGATATTTTCCCCTCCAACTAATCATTAGTTATTTATTTGTTTTAAAAAGATATATGATGAGAGTTTTTAAAATATGTTTTTTTTCTAATCTCGTTTTCATGTATCTTTACATGAGGAAGGTGGCACTTGACTTCGAATTTTTGTGTTAATAATATAGTTGTGTGAAAATGTTTTTCAAAGAAACTAAACACGTGTCATATCTAATAACACATCAAGTGGAATAATAAAACTTTCAATTTAAATTTTACATTAAAATAAACTTCCATAAAGTTCCACTGAATCCATCGATATTCTCGAGTAAAATTCTAATCGATGGATATATACGTATAGGTACGTTTCTATTAAACTAGAATTTTAAAGTGGCTTTCATCCTTGGAAAGTGATGTGGAAACTACCGGCTTGTCACCAACTCTTAATATAAATGTTGTAGAAAAATAACACATTTGAACTTCTTACAAATGCAACTTTATTATGGAATACTGAAGTGGAAATCATAATGTAACATAACGCCACATTGCATTATTTCTGCGAATTATTACATCAGTTGCTTCTCATGCAATAAGAAAAACACTCTAATAGACTTGCGTGATTTTTGGTTATAAATCATTATACCTTCCACGCGTATCCATACTTAACTAACGGCTCGCGGGCCGAATGCGGCTATTCAACATTTACAGCATTTCATTTTTTAAGTGCCAAATGCGACTTCTTGATCGAAAGGCGTTATTTTTTAATAATAAAAACAATTTATTTGGTATTATTTTCATAATATATTTTAAAATCAGGACCAGTTTCGCTCATCGCGAGTATTATCAACTGAAGGAAATAAATTATAAACACGTCTATTTGTACAAATTTTTGAGTTAAGATAATTTAGCAAGTATAAAAACTAAAGGTTTTGATGTGATGAAGAACGAAGAAAAAAATTTACAGGATTTACATCATAAAAAAGTATATCATTTATAATTTATGATATCAACTGAAGGTGCTTGATGGAATTTCAATATCAAATTTGAATTGTTACAACTTTGTACGATTCCACATTTTTATCACTAACAACCCGGGTTTTGCCTTTCAGCATCTTCAGGCATTTAATTGTATCACACGGAATCAATAGAACTGATGTAAAAAAAATAGTTAGCATCGTATATATATTAAAGTTGTTAATTACAGGAACACGTACCCATAGGCAAGCAGTAAATTACAGCTAAAACAAATTTAACAATACAATCTAATAATAATTAACACAATTGCCTGTTATAATTTTCATTAACGATCTTACTAATGAGTCATTCTTGAAAGGGGTTTTTCAATAAATATCAATCAAGTAACATTAAAATATAAATGAGTTTTTTTCTCTTTCTTTCATATAGTGAATACCTACTATCAAACATCTAGTGATGAAACATAAGAATTTACGTCATGAGATTGTCGATTCATTGAACCGATCTCATGTAAAGGGTACAACAAGGGGGGGTTAAGAAGATTGAGTTGATCATTGAGAATGAAGTTTGAATTAAATAACTGGCCTCTATTAATTTATAGAATCTTCTGATAAAACAGTTTATGATCCCCCGTGTTATGTTTCAACAATTGAACACCCTCATCTTCGTCAAACGAATGTTCCTCAGACAGCAAATGGTTTGCAAAAGTATATCGATTGTACAACTGATTTTTACTTGAATATTTTTTTTCATTCTAAAAATTATCACTTGATTGTAATTTTTGAATATTATTATTGAATATCATTATGTTTATATAATGTACACGGCCGTGTACAAACATATCAAGAAAATGTTGACGTTGACTGTTATACGATATGAAGTGTTCAACTTGGCACTTAAGACGGTCCGTGACCTATACGAAACAAGTTACTATAGTGCCCATTTGCATCTTTTTCATACGAATTTACACAAAAAGCCTCGCGAATACATGAATATTTAAATAACACTAGCGACTTAAAAACCGGTTTTATTTATAATTCCTATATAAGGCTCCACCAAGTAATTAGTCAATGTGTAGGTATTTAGTTTACGATGGTGGATTTTATAATAGAAGTATATTCGTTAACTGGTTATATTAGAAATAACTTATTTTTACGTAGAATAAAATATTCAGCGCTATAAAAAAAAACGCTAGCATACAAAATAACAATGTGAACAAGTATATAGCACAATTTCTATTTTTCAATATATTTTTCAATGGGAAGAAAATTATATATACATAACAACATTATGACATCCGAGAATGTCGTCGAGATTTTTTTGAGTGTTAAAAGTGTAAAATTGCAATACAATTAAGCATGGAGTTAGAATATTTAGTTCTGATGAGGGAGTAAGCCGAAATAGCTGTCAACTATATACCTTAAAAATTTTGTAGAATTAAATGTATTGCTATTTTTCACTGTGTTATAATGGAGTTCTACTAAGTAAATGCTAATTCAATCAGTAACTAGGATGCTAGAACAGATGAGAACATATGTTGTATACCTTTTTTACACCACTATATTTAGATAAGTAAATGTACGTTTAAGCAAAGTTCTGATCAAAGTAAGTAAATAAGTAAGCCGACATAGCCATTAACTATATACTTTCTAAATTTTGTAGAATTAAATATGTACATTGCTATTTTTCACCGTGTTAAAACATAGTTATACTAAAAAAATCAATCACTATTGAATTACATTGTGCTAAATATCGGTGTTTGACTTATGCAAATAAGCATACCAGCTGATTTTCATTAAAATGTTAATTGAATATTTATTTGAATAGAAATATGACATTAAAAAATATATTGTAGTTCGTTCATCAGTAAGTTTTGAATGCCTTCTCAAATAAAACATACGTTGGATGAACAGCTGTGAAATAATTCTTGAAAATTCAAAGTTTATGTTATTATCACATTTAATTTTAACATACGTGTGCCTATTTTGAAGAATCTTCAAATACATTTAACTTTTATCAAAAAGATGTGCGTCGGCATTCCGTCAATTTAATTAGCATTATTAGATCGTTTAGAATGTGTGCATTTGCGTAAAAACTTGTTTGCCGTAAACGTTACTAATAAAATAAACAGATATTTAATGAAAAAAGCTAATGTAAATTCAAAATAATGTAAATTTAATCGATAAATTCTCGTTAACACTATGTATACTCAAACATTTATTATGCAGGTGGAAATGTTTGTACATTTGAATGAAATTCCGTGGGTCTTCATTATTGAATAAGTAAAAAAAAACAACTAGTATTGGTTGCGTAAAATATACTCAAACTAACATATTTCCGTGAGACTAAGTTTAAGCATTTAACATTAAAATACAAAAAAATGTGATTTTAACAGCATAAAGCCATGAATATTTAAATTTTGTTCAATATCCACTCTATCGGAATAGGGTTGAAAATATTTAAATCTATTAAATTTTAGATACGTTAGTTGATAGCTATTTGGGATACCATCGTTAGAACTGTGATTAACTAAATTTAATGTTAGCTATATTTAATGTCATATCGTCTCATCTTTTTTTCATCAACAATTTTTTTAAAGTTAGAATTTAAATATGTTATTATGAAAATTTTTCTAAGAAATTAGATAATCCCAAATAGTAAATCATTTAAACAAGGTCATTGGGATTTAGTTAATATGCATAATTATATGAATTATTTGTAATTGTTTAAGAAACGAGGATGAGTTGATATTTTAGTGATGTTTTCTCATTATTTCAAAAGAATAGTCAATACCAAATGTGAATTGTTACAACTTTGTACGATTCCACATGTTTTGTCACTAACGAGTAACGACCCCGGTTTCACCATTCGGCATCTTCAGGCATTCTATCACACGGATGCAACAGAACTGACGTAAAAAAACAGTTGGCATCGTCTGTATACCAAAGGTGTTATTTACACGAAAACACAAACCACACGGCAACCAGCGAATTGCAGCTAAAACAAATTCAATAATATTAATCTTATAATAATTAACACAATTGCCTAAGATAATTTTCATTAACGATCTTGCTAATTAGTCAAAGAATTATTTTTCGAGATATATATATACCGACATAAAAAAAACTAATAGATAAAACGAACAGTATCTATTTTATACGAAGGTAAAAAAATGAGTGCGCATTTGGATCGTCTTAAATAAACCACGATGATTTGATATCTATCAATGATATTCATTAACCGATCATTTTAAAACAAGAGCAACTCTGATATTGCGGTCAGGTTAACGAAGAATTTGACATCCGATAGACTGTAAGACAGATAAATAGGTAAATTAGAGGTTATGATAATATGATACATAGTGTTTTTTTTTCAAGCATGGTGACCATTTTACACGACACTACAGAGCGATTTCCTGTAAATTTTTTCTTAGTTCTTGAACCCATGGTTTTGTAATCATGCTACCTTTAACTCAAAATATTTGTGTAAACACACGTGCTTGAAAATTGTAATCTATCCAGTTTATGGTGCTCGCGACGAGCGAAACCGGTCCTGATAAAAAAATGTATTGTGGAAATAAGTACTAAAAATGTGTTTTTATTATTTAAAATATTATACCTTTCCATCAAGAAGTGACAGTTAACACTGTTAAGTGATTTTTTTTCATTCAAACTTATTTCTCCCTATTTAAATGAAATTAAATAATATTTCTTTTCCGAAAACCCGGATTATTTCCGGTAAAACGAATAATTTTCTCTTTTTTTTATCATTGCAGGTTTGAACAAGGTATACGAGTAAAACAACCAATAAACTATCACGATATAAGCTTGTATTTAAGGAAGAAAGAAGAAAACACATAAGCTAAGTAATATACTAACTTAATGTTTGCAGAAAAACTCGGCGTGTTCATAAATTTACCTTTCTGCCTTGTCGCCGATAAATGAGAGTGATATGCAGCCGCGGACAAGAAGATAATAATATGCAGAGGTTTATGGGAAAAAAGAATTTCTTCACGCCTGGCAACACTGCCTCAATGAATTATTCAGTGAGAACGAGCACGGTATAAAGGAAAAATATTAAGAATTCTGAAAAACAGAAGTGCGTGCAAGTTTAGGTTCACTAAAGATGGTAACGAATGCTGGCGAATGTCGTTCCCGTACGTCATGATTCCGGTAAATGTTAGGAATTTACCTGGAACAAGGTAAACTTCTACTTACATCAGCGATTTCTAACTTTTATGCTTTTACGCCGTCCTAAAACTTTTTTTCGCGCTTATAATATAGTATTTTAAAATGGTGTATAAAAGCGAGGCGGGCATTCCAGATTGGAAACCAACCGCTGACCTATATAATAAAAAGGAAGTCTCAAAATAAAGATACAAATATGAAACAATTTCATAAAATATGAAGTTAGAAGAAATCGAGACAGCAATGTGTTGCTTAGTAAAATGCTATTAACATATTTTAAAACATTTAAATCAAAGATTCCCAAAGTGTTATATATGAACCCCTCGGGGCTCGATTCCACTTGCTAAGGGTCATGTCAGTGAGAGAAAACAATTGGAGGCCTGCGAGATTTAGATAGGTGAACAAATTAGTTGGACAAATTTAATATTATTCAGAGGCTCAAATAACAATACACATACATACTAAAAATTGTGGGTAAAATATACTTGAATAAACGGAAATTATTTATTTATCATAATGATTATATACAGCGAACCTCAGTTTCAAGTTTTTCATTGGACACTTGGACATTGAAAAATGTGCAAAACGAGGAATGTAAGAGAGCTGAAAATATTAATAACAACCTACGTATTAAAAAAAAACATAAGTTGTTCCCTTTAATTTCAGAAAAAATTACGTTTTACAAAAATTGGTAAATATAATAGGGTTTTGTAAAAGTTATATTGATTAAATATTATTTATTAAAATAATTGAATAGTGTTTTAAACTTTTTCTTCTGAAATTCTTCATTAAAGAAAATCTCACACTTGAGTGACATTGAGTGTAATAAATGCTTCATTATTAGTTTCTTTGGTTAATACAATATATAAGATTTAATGTGCTCAAACTCACAAATTGTATTGGATAAAAGATTTAACCACCAAAACCGATCAATCGGGATATTATTTGAGACGGAAATATAATATTTAAACGAAATATCGAGAAAATCTATGAAATCGATAAGAAAAACTGAACAGTTGATAATGCTTGCGATCAGCGAAACCGGTCTGGTAAAATATATTTTGGGAGTATTGACAGTTCGTAAAATTGGATGTCACTAATAAAACATTATTCATGATCAATTAATTGTACAACGATGAATTGTAATAATATTTTTACCGAATAACCGGTAAATGATAAAGTAGGTTATTTAGCCAGGCCCTACTACTTAATGCATACGTGCAACATTCCGTCACTAATGTTTTCACAATCAAGTAGACAGCGTTAGTAAGTGATGCATCAGTTTGATGAAAAGTTCGAATATTGCATAAGTTTATCACTAAAATAAACATACTGTATGAATAAGATATCGCGTAGTTTAAATCAGCGGGCGTCAACCGGTAAGACAGTAAGTAAATTGCATTATTGGAGCCAAAAGTTTAAGCACGTGAATCAATATACCTAGTGCATTTTTATTATGAATCTGATTATGACTAGGCATCATTTAATATTATTATAAAAACATAATCAATAAAAAACTGCACTGCAGAGTTCAAATATACAAGTGTCTTTGAGGTCTAAAATGTTGGAAAATGTCAGGGTTGAATAAGGAAAATAGTTTTCAGGAATATACTGATTTTAAGAATATAGCTCGGCAATCAAACGAAAAATTGGTTTGTGAAAAGAGAGTTTCAAAAATGTATTAATGTCAAATAACAATCGTTGAAAGTGTATACACATTCACATGTTTTCTCATTCATGAACCTGATTTTGCATTTCGACACCTACAGGGATTTAATACCATGGATTGAGTAGAACTCAGATGGATTAGAAATTGACAGTTTTATTGCATCCGTGTGATGGAATGCATGAAAATACCGAAAGGTGAAACCTGGATTGTGAACAACAAAATATTTGAAAGTGTGCACAGTTTCAACAAATTTAAATTTAATATTGAAATTCGATCAAGAACCTTTATTCCATATCAAAAATGATATTACAGTACATGTATTACAATATAAAACAAAATAGTTCATAGCAAATTATCCAAAATCTCTAAAATGTGCATATTATTTCATCACTAAACTTCATGCATTTGTTTTTTTTTTAATGAATTATGTTTACGAACACTTGCTTTTCCAGTAAAGAAATATTTAAAACGAAATTGCGGCCAAAAAATGTTTCACGTATGTTTAAAGAGTGAGCAATTTCGTCGAGTGCCTGTTCGTTGTAGTGTATTTACTTGTGAAACATGCTGTCGTCGGCAAACCAAAGCGATGAAAAGTGCATTCGAAAGATTGCTGTCGAGCCACGCTGCACTTGCTGGCAAAAAAAGGAAAAGAAAAACGGCGAAATGCGGAGAAAAACGAACTGCAAGTGTTTCCGCAGGAACTTGTATGCCGACTGCAATTAAATCACTCGGTAAGGTTAGAGATATGAAAAACCGTAATCACCTCCACCGCTCTATTTTCGATGTTAGCTTTGACATTACAGTGCTTTTTTCGGTATTGAATTTTTTAGACTAAAGCATTAAGTATTATATTTAAGCGGAATGAATATAAGTATATTATATTTAACAACATCATGGATACAATAGCATAGCACTAGAGTATTCGGAACCTGATTGTTCGAAAAAAATGTTCGGTGGAGTCAATATCAACCAAACTCATAGAGATTAACAGAATTAAATAAGATTAGATATCTATACAAAAAATTTTCCGTCCTGTTAACTGTCTTATATTATTGACAGTCGACTATTGACAAAATGTAATAAAAAAACACACGCTAACAGTAAGAGGGTTAAGAATGATATGACAAACATAACTCAATTTTTTGCATCTTATCCCGTATGGAAGCGTTCAATAACTATTTCAAAAACCGTCAAATTTGCAATGACGCATTTCCAAATAAAATTGTATATAAAAAAATAATTAAACTCACAAATTCAACATATTTAGGTCACTTTTAAGGTGTTAACTGTCACTTCTTGATGGAAAGGCATGATATTTTAAATAATAAAAACACATTTTTTTAGTACTTATTTCCACAATATATTTTTTGATTAGGACCGGTTTCGCTCATCGCGAGCATTATCAACTGAAACTGAAACCGGTCCTGATCAAAAAATATATTGTGGAAATAAGTACTAAAAAAATGTGTTTTTATTATTTAAAATATTTAGGTCAGTTCTGTTGCATCCGTGTGATAGAATGCCTGAAGATACCGAAAGGCGAAACCCAGGTCGTTAGTGACAAAACATATAGAATCGTAAAAAGCTGTAACAATTCAAATTCGACATATTTCTGTTAGCTTTTATGCTCAAAATTATAATTAAATTAAGGACGTAAGAGGTTTCCAAGCTTCTTCAAGTCTCCTCTCTACTATTTGCTTGTTACAAGCAAAGGATGTTGTCTACACACGTAACGTGTTGAAAATCAGCTCTGAAAACATTATGCAATTTGACATTTTACAAACTATTTTACGTTATTTAGATATAAATTGTAAGTTAACCTGTAAATTATTTTCTCATTTCTTGAACCGTTGATTTTGTAAAACTGGTAATAATAAACTCAAAAATTGTATGTAGAAAGTCTCGTTTTAACGTATTGAGCATCGTTAATAATACTCGCGATGAGCGAAAAAATATAAAATCGTACTAATCATTGTTTTTGACAAAAAATAATAATATCACTTCAAGGATATCAAGAATATATTATAAATTTAAATCTCTCATATAAAAATAGTAGGTAAGAAGAATATAAGTACACTTTTTGATTTGCGGCAGCTGTTCTTGAAATACGTTTGCTATTTCCGTAGACAATATAAAGTCGCAACGATTTTTTATTGCTATACAGAACAGCGCCTAGCCAACTCGTCTAGCTTCCCGTATACGTCATTCTTTTTCCAGCGCCGCTTTTGGATATCCCCATCAGAATGAAAAGCCAGCTATTTCGGGTGCTAGATGAGTATGAGATACGATTCACGTTAAAAATAGAAGTCGAATCCATTTATAGACACCGTGACTAAGCCGACCTAATGATGATGGATTGTGTTATTACAACACGTAAAAGGTTCGAGCAAATTGGAAACGTAAGCGGTAAATTATGACAAAGAAATTTTGAAAACACAGCGTACTTCCTGTGCAATTATATTTACTTTACGTTACCCCTGTTGAGGGTTGCCAGGTGTAAATTTCAAAACCCGAAAATATCACTTGTTCGAACTTTTAAGTCCACGGTTTAAATGAACTTTTTGTATTATATTTGACTCGGACGAAATCTATAAACATAAAAATCAATGTATTGTGTGTCTGTTTATCGTTTATGCATTACTACACCACTTATCCGATCAATATGAAACCATACAAATTTTTTGAGTACAATCCCGCAAGGGTTTTGGCATTAAGTAAAATAATAAGAAACTTTGTGAATATCTTGGATACACTCCTGCGAAGACTTCGGGCATATAATTCCCAAAAAATCATTATTAATCTAATCTTCTAATGTATAAATATAAATCAATGTAAATATGTCTGTTTGTCCTTTATCCATTACTACACCATTCATCCGATCAATATGAAACTTTGCGAATTTTTTAAGTATTATACATTCCCGCAAAGGTTTCTGGCATACAACCCAAACAATTGTCAGGCTATGTCTATAATATTGTATTTGTAGTGGATTAACACAAAAGACGACACTTTGATAAATTATACAGTCCTGTTACAGGGTATTTTGATTTTATTATTAAGACTTCAGAGTCCCAATATGACTTCAATAACAATTGCAATGGTATACATAAAAATAAAATCTAAGTTGCGGTTGACATAGCTCTTATAGATAAAAAATAAACCCTCGTGGTTTCGATAATGTTATCAGTGTGACTGACCATGAATCAAGCTCTCGCAGAAGACGTCTGTTATTAATAAGTGATAAGAGAATAATCATAGTAAAATGTTTCATATTGTTATGCGATAATCGTAATCGATAGTTTGTTAGGGTTAGTTAGTTGCAACACGTTTTTACAGAATGCGTCGACAAACAAATGATAACAAAAATAAACATCTCCCCCTGTGAACGTATTTTTACATCTTTAGGCGATAATGTTTATCGGAAGTCGCGTAACAAGACGATGAAGAAATAATAAAAATAATATAAATAAATTTACAGTGAACATAATTATGTACCCGACAGTGTAGTAAATTATGAAAAAAGTTGCAGAAATCGTAATATTTATACATAACATAAAATCATAACAGTTTGATTGAAGGTATTTTTCGGAATCCACACCTTGTTTCAACAAAACAGTTGTTCAGAATTGAATAACACTTGTAATTTCTTCAAATGTAGAGAAGGATAGTTTTTAGTGATTGTAAACAAGAAAAAAAAAATAATCGAGAATATCATATTAGATCTGTTGCTCTTGAAACAGTCTTGTTAAAATCAAAACGTCTGGAAACCCTCACTTAATCACTTTGTTACCCCTCATAGGCTTCGTTGTTATTTTGTGTTTGTTTAAGTGATAATATCAATGCACTTGTAAGATATTTTGCAAAATGAAATTTCTTTTGAATGCAGTGTAGAATATAGCATAATACACTTAATACAAATATACATACAACGCAAAAATATCATTTGTTATACGATGTATCTAAAAGAGTAGTTTTTCGTAAATTGTGCAAACAATTTTAAATTAGCATATGTTTTCACTCATTGGTTTTTTGACGAGTTGTTTTATTTGCAGATGTCGATATTTCTTCCATTAATAGATGGTGATTTTCGTCTCAGCAGTCTGTCCCGTAAAGTGGAGGTAACATTTAAAAGATTTTCGAAACCCATTCTAAAGAACTTCAGCGCTTCGCAACCTTTTTGCATTTACGACACACCACAAGCCAAGATATGCAATTTTAACAAAAAAAAAAAATTAGTGCAACGTTTTCAAATATCAACAGGTATATGAGTTGTAATCAAAATGACCAAGGTAATAATATTAAATATTAAAAATAAAACAAAAAAAACCGTTACCTGTGATTTCTTCTACTGAAAAAATAGTTATCCGGACGTTTATTTCATAATTTCGTATACATATTGTAAAACGCTTTCTGAATAGAGGTTAAGAAAAAAATTATATTACAAATTTTACATTTACGCTAATTTTTTTGCAAACACAGCAGTTTTTTATTTGGCTTAATATAACATCTTAAAATTATTGATCCATATAAAAAATTGCAGATTTTTTTGCATTTTGTACGCATTGCGACACGGCACACCTAGTATCGAGTAAAAGCAGTTGCGGAGCACTTCTCTCAACAATGGATTTGATTGCTTTAATTTAGTCAAACATGTTCTAAAGCTGAAATTTATAATATGATTAGTCATATTATAAATTTCATATCGCTTACATAAAATAAATATATCTATAAACGTGAACAAAGGAATTTCTATTCCTCGTGAAAGAATGATTATTACAATTCGCTGCGTTGGTCGATACTAATGTTATTGTTTGAACCTTGAAAATAAATGCACGTTTTCCTTCACTATACAATTTTCTCGTATCAGAATTTAACGATAAGTAATGTTTTTATTTTGATAGCGATATTTTTCAATTTAATAACGGTCCTTTTTATTAAAATACATATCTAACGTCCACATCAGTGTCTCATTATTTTCTTTTCTGTGAAACACCAAAAAAATGGAACAAGTATTTTAAAGGCAAATTTCTTAAATTTTATGTCTAATTTCGATAAGAAAAAAAGGAAATTATGCGTAGTATCGTTTTTGTGAAAAATTCATATTTCTCTGATTCAATGTATTAAAAAGATAAAAATATTCTTTCATTTGGACATTACAATAGAGTAAAAGAAAGATGATAATATATCACGGTGAAAAAATAGCAATGTATTTTTTTTCTACAAAATTATTTTTTTAAATATAGTTGATAGCTATTTCGGCTCACGCCATCGTAAGAACTATATAGTTCTAAGTAGTAGAACTAAAATACATTGCTATTTTTTCACCGTGTTATAATGGAGTTCTACCAAGTGAATGCCAATTCAATCAATAAGATAATATATGTTATGATTTAGAGAAAGTCGTAGGAAGGCGTTATGTTTTTGGTGCGATTAAGGAGTAAGTTATATTATATTTAAATATGAAGTTTCAAGAGCCAAACGGTGTGGGTGATGGGATTGTTTCACGAACAACTCGTCTAGTCGTAATCATTTTTAAATGATTGAATATATCATTTAAGATGTCGATCGGAGGTGCTTAACAAAACAATTAAATATTTTAAAAAAATCAAGTTTCGATAACTTTATATTGAAAAAAAATAAGAGGTTAGAAGAAAGTATCTTGCGAGCTGAGTGCAAACGTATGGGTCAGCAGTATAATATGTTTACATTATAATATTATACCCGCCTTAGCAATAAGTGATTCTCATTTGAACTGTCTACCCCTCCTGGAAATGATTCGATTGTGCTACGAAATGCATACTTGAAGACAATTTGATCTTTCACGTTTTTTTTTTGTTGTGCGGAATTATTTATCACATACAAAATGTATAAATGTGCAAAGGATACTGTTGGATGTATAAAACATATCACGTTTATAAATATCTATGATTCAGCGGTTAACCCGGGTCAACCTAGGAGGTGTGGATTATTAGCCATAGGAGGCACCAAAAACAATTTTTTTTAAAGCATAATCTCAAGAACAAATAAAACATATCGTAACATAACAGTTAAATTGGTGAATGCATATTTATTTCTATGAATACATTTTAAATATTGTAGTATTATATTTATTGAAATATAATAGGTAAGGAAGCGCGATTTTTTTTAATGAGGCGTAGTAGCATAAATGTTGGAAACTGAAAAAAAACAACTACCAGCATTTTGAACAAAGACACTCTTTCACTCACAGAGGGTTTTATTTTTCAAATGAAATCAGAAATGAAAATTAATTGATATTACAATAAAAAGTTTCTATACAAAAAAAAAACGATTTAAAATACATTTATATACAAATATACATATTTAAACCATATCTTTTCCCTGCATGAAGCATATGCCTGCATATTGATTGAATTAACATTTACATGGTATTAATCCATTATAACACGGTGAAATAGCGCTATATAAAGATAAGTAAATGTGTTTAAAAATAGTTTAGAGAGAATAATCCGAAATATTGAAAGCTTATATTTTTTTAGAACTATAATACATTACTATTTTTTCACCGTGTCATATGTCTACAACAAACAAGTGCCTGAAAAATTCTTTGTCCCTCACGTGTCCCATTCCATCCTCGATTCCCAGAAGTTGCGTAATGGATAGTTATCAGAAATATTCCAGGACGTTAAAATCTCCCCGGTTGTTACAAAAAACATACGAATCAAGTCTGGTCCATTGTCGCTTTCTTTAAATATTTTTATGTATAATAAGGTCGTTTTTGAGCTATATTAAATGTCCGCGCTTATAAAAAATTCTAGCGTTGTATTTTTTTCGTTGAACAGAAAACGATCGAATACTTTCAGGGGTGAACTATCTGAGAGTAAGATTATTTATACCGGGTGTGTTTTGCTGGGGAGGAGTAGCATGTAATCGGACTAGGTGTAGGCGAAAAGCAAGACTAACAAAACCAAACTGGAAGTCTGAATGTTTACGACAGCAGGCTGACGATTTAGTATCTTGATTTAAGGAATTGCCCGTGGTTTACGTTACATGCATAATATATTACAGATATATCTGAACCACTTCCTCGAATAACATGGTATAAGTTTAACACGGTCGAATAATATTTGGATTACACGGTTGAAAACCACTTGTTTTAAATATATTTCTCCAGTACGTCAGAGATGTCCAGTGTGGGGAACATAATAACTGTCTTATAAAAATCTTAAATATATATATATAAAATAAATCAAAAAGAACTCATTATAATATATGACATCGACTGAAGGCGCTTGATAGAATTTCAATATCAAATTTGAATTGTTACATTTTGTACGATTCCACATATTTCTTCATTAACGACCCATGTTTCACCTTCCGGTATATTCAGGCATTCTAACACACCGATGCAACAGAACTGACGTAAAATAAACATTTAGCATCGTCTATATACCAAAGTTATTAATTACAGGAAAACATTTACCCCAAGCAAGTAAGTGTTTTCCATAATTAATAACTTTGGTATATAGACGATGCTTATTGTTTATTTTACGTCAGTTCTGTTGCATCTGCCTGAAGATGCTAAAAGGCGAAACCCAGGTCGTTAGTGACAAAACACGTGGAATTGTACAAAGTTGTAACAATTCAAATAACTCATTATGTTGGACGAACAAGCAAATGGATTTGTAACAGAAAACAATATCTGAAATATTTTAATCCCGCTAAAAGTTAACGGACTAACTTAAACGTTGGGAAATTTTTCATGTTGGATAGACATTTAGGAAACTTGGATTTACTTAAATTGTTTACAACAATGAATTAAAAAATTGTTATTCATGACTCACAAAAATTAAAATACGTATAATCTTTTGTACGCGATACGTTGGTTCCAGAAAGTTTCGAAAATTTACGAAATCCAGTTAGACGATGTAGCACTATCATTTTTATACTATTCCTTTGTGGCGTTAGTAAATATTTATTTCGTTTAGTTTCTAAGGTATGGCAACACTGTTCATACGTCAGGTGAATTAAGCCTAGGCGAACGCTTCCATTATGGAATATTTATATGTGATTAAAGGAGAACTGGAAGACTTGCGTTTAAATATTGAATGCAATTTTTTCTTGAGAAATTATTCGCGATGAAGACTCGAGGGGCCTCTGATAATTCCAACGTTGCCTTTCAATTTGAAACTGGCATGTTTATTACAAAACAATGGCGGGAAACAGACTTTTTATTAATTCAATAACGGTCCATGAGAGAAGTTGATATTTCTTTGGACTAGTGAAATATTTAATAGATATTTAATATTTGAAGTGAGAGGTGAAGGTTTTTGCGTTTTGTTATAAGTTTCAAAATTTCAACAGTTAAATATTGATGGAAAAGCATCAAATTTACGTAAAAAATACTAAATTATCATAATTCATCGACTGTATGTGATTGATGATATTTCAATACCAAATTTTCCACACGGTTTTTCACGACTAACAAAATCAGTTCTGTTGCATCCGTGTGAAAGAATGCATGAAAATGCAGAAAGGCGAAACCCGGGTCGTTGTAGATTACCACTGTGAAATCGTACAAAATATCAACAAAACAAATTTAAAAATAATTATTTGATATCTTGTATTAAATGTACACTTGCTAATAAGTACAATTAAGATCAGTTAAAAACGTTTTCGATCTGTAAAGCTGACCTGAGAATTTAAATACAATTGGATTTTTTGAAACAAAAAATGCTTTACATTTTTTTGCCACTCTCGTGGTAAAATTGTAAAACCTTGACCTTAGCGATTATTAGAGTCTGGTTCTTCAGGGACAATATCATAGTTTTTTTTTTAAATTTCAATTTGACATTTTAAATTAAATTTCTTGAATTGATCTAGAGTGATAAAAAGTATATTTTATTCACGTTTATTTCGTGTTATTCTTGTGAGTTTTTGACGCACCAGTATTGGCGTTTGTAAAATATTGAAAAAGAAATCAATTAATTAAAAGTCTGAGATGTATAATTTCGATATCACCTTCTTTATAAATTTTTGTGTGAATAAAAAAAAACGTATTGATATATTCATAAATCATACACATAAAAAAACTATTCATAAAAAAAATCATAGAGAATTTCCCGCAAAAATAATAGATAGAAGATAGTCGCCGGAATCAGCCATAAAATACAGCTGGCAATATATTGAAATAAAAAAAATAATTCTCAGAAACGATTAATTGAATAAAATTTTTACAAATGTGCATATTTCAATGAAATAATAATATCACTTTATTCCGCGTAATTAAAAAAATAAACAACAAAGAACACGATGAATAATTAAAGCGTCATTTCCTAATGAAATTGTAATTATAAATTGATGTAAAAATATTATTTGGTCTTATGATATAACGTTAATTTAATACCATTGATTTTAACTTTATACTATCTATACAGAGATGCCACTATTCACATTCAATGATACAACAAAAATATTAATAAGTAATACAAACACTTTATTTAGTACTATTTCCACAACGAATTTTACGATCAGGAACGATTTCACTCATCGCAAGCGAAACATCATTTGTTGATAATGCTCGCGATAAGCGAAACCGTTCCTGATCATAAAATATATTGTACTGAAAACTAAATATTAAAAAATGTGTTTTTATTATTAAATTTAAATCATCATGCCTTTCCATCAAGAAGCGACAATTAACACATTAAAAAGGAAAAAAATCGGAATACCGTGAAATTGTTTTTTTTTATTATTATTTTATGGATACCGGTGTCTGCTTGAGATTCAAGTGGTTAGCAATACAAATGTTATTTTAAAGTTAACTGTAATGTGAGTTTTTATTTAAAAAAAGAGCTTACACATATTTATACTTAAATTATTCCCTGCTGGAACACATACAAGTCATTTCAATGTTAAATATTTTATTTCAATACAATATTTAGCTGAATTTTGGAAGCACCGTTGTAAATATAAAAGTAAAAAAATTGAAGAGTTAATGTATTATAAAATAGTAATAGATTATGTTTTTAATGATATTGGTAGAGATTCAATAATAATATAATAAATTGATGTGATTGTCTATTATCGTTGAGATATTAAAGTTCATAGCTAGTCGATTTATTATATATTACCGACGTTCAGTTGCAGTTATCTGATTTTTCCATCGGTTGCTTGGATTTTTGGTAAGCTGCCAAATAGTTTGTGGATTATGCCATGTAATTTAACGCCCAAAAATAATAATCATATCACGTTTATCATTATTATGAAGAGTGTGATTTATGATTGACTGTATTTAGTTGTGTAGTATTTTTTCAAAAATAAAATAAGGCTAAAACAAAATACGATAAATATATTCAACTG
Organism: Himalopsyche japonica; assembly: GCA_028555115.1. Taxonomy (NCBI): domain Eukaryota; kingdom Metazoa; phylum Arthropoda; class Insecta; order Trichoptera; family Rhyacophilidae; genus Himalopsyche; species Himalopsyche japonica. The sequence goes on along the minus strand of JAHFWJ010000807.1, from coordinate 921,420 downwards.
GTTTTCTCTTCTAGTATCCAGTCTTAAAATATTTGTTTTTTAACCTTCTCAATGCTAACGTCTCAAACGTTGTAATCACAATATATTACAGTGTTGGTAGTGGATAAGTAAATATGTAAAAGGGTTACCAGATTAAAAGTTTTATATACGAACTAATTTTTGTATTTTAATGAAACTCAATTCGTCCTCGTATTCTGTTTGACTTGGAGTATTATAAAGATAGCATGAAGAAAAAACAGTGTCTAACAGCCTGAACAAAAACTCTCGGACAATTATTTTTCTTAAGCATTTTTCGTTCCAAATAAAGAGAATATAGACTCAAAATAGTGCTGATCTTAACAGTTTTGGGCTTTTGTTGATTTGCCGAGACATAGTATTAGGTATAACATTTCTAACACGGTGAAAAAATAGCAATGTATTTTAGTTCTACAAAATTTTGTAGAACTAAAATACATTGCTATTTTTTCACCGTGTTATAATGGAGTTCTACCAAGTGAATGCTAATTCAATCAATATAACATTTCTTTTTATTGTGAGGGCATTTGAATTTTATCAGCGTGATTTTTATGAAAAAATCGGCGTAATATAGTCTGTTATCGATTTTTAATAGAGGTTATCAGGAATATACAGACAATGAAACACAGAAAAAAATATGTTAGACATTGACAACAAGAATCATATTTTTTTTAAATATTAGAAAGTGTCTCATATATATAATATTTGAATAATTCTTTATCATGAAAACTTATATAAAGAAACAAACAATCCTTTTAATAATATCAAAAAAATAAATATAATCTCATTTTTTTGCTTGAAATTTCAAAAATTCGTCAAATCAGATATCGTTTTAATAAGTGGAATGTCTGTTACGTAGAGTTTGGCCATTGATATGTTTAAAAAAGTCATCAATTGTTTATTTTCAAGATGAAAGTTTTGCAGTTTGATGTCTTTGATAACAAGATAATAATTAACCTGACAAAACAGAACAGGGGAAGTTTTTCTCATACATAATATAATTACTTTTAAGGTGTTAACCGTCACTTCTTGATGGAAAGGCATTATATTTTAAATAATAAAAACATAATATAATTTTTAAATAAATATTAAATATATGCAATTTATCCTGAGTTGCCAAAGGATTACTTTATCGGGGAACAACTAGGCGTCTCGTGTCATATATATCTCTTTTTTAAATACTACTCAAACCGTATTTGAAAAAATGTTGTTAGAATATCCTTCACGCGGCCCAGCAGGGAACCGGTTAAAAAACTTCGTGAAATTTACTTTTCAAAATTTTAGTGTATTAAGCTGCATGCGGCATATCCAGCATCTGGTATTGGTAGGTCGACTAAATTTGGACAGGTTTGATTTTTATGTCAGATGCATTCTCAGTGATCAATTGAAATTCTAATATCGTTTATTTACTAACGTTTACAAAAAAAGTGTTATTCACTTGATCGAAGGTCAAGCCTAGTTTGTTGTTACGGACCATGTCATTAAAAATTATTATTGCTTATTGGTCCGCATTTCGTAATAACAATAATACTGGCGGAGATCTAACGAGCGTGAAATCTTCCAGCTGTCATTAACGTGAAGTGAGCAATGATTTATCAGCAGAGTTTGTGCGGACATTTTGATGGCTGCGGCCATTTTGTAGTAACAGTTCAGGAAGCCATTACACGTCTTACGGTAAATACGATAAGATGAAATATACGGTATTTGTGAAACTTCTCTAGGGATATTGATTTACTAAGAAATAGATATGGTAAGCCACTAACACCTAGAGCAGACTAGGTCACAGTATAATATATTATAAGCTTAAAAGGTAATAATACTTTTCGATACTATCGTAATAATAGGCGAAAAACATTCTTTTCACGTAGGAAAATATATAAAATTGGTGTGAATATCGTTTTTGCTTTAGGCGATGACAACTCACTTCTCAACACCAGGATTCTTCTATCTTTTCATAATTTAAAAATCGGTGATAAGAAAAAACTATCGACATTTAATTACTTTTACTTATGCCAGGGTTGCGACACTCGATTTAAAAAAAATATTTATAGAATGAATACTGTCAATTAATAGTACAAAAATATAATTTAATTTATCCATGGTTACAAAAATTATTTAAGTGTTCCAAAATTTATAGTAAAATTTTCATATTCATAATTATTTCTTAAGTGATAATGGAGATTAGAAACAGAACTGTGTTTTATTTTTGAATATAAATTAGTAGATACAGTGGGTGATCGGTTATCGAATTGTTTAGACTGAGAACAAATCGGACAACGAGCACTATCACGAAAGATTTTTGTGTTCAGACGACGAACACATATTCAGAAAACGAACTAAAATGATCTTTACAATCCAAAATAAAAATTTATGGTAAATCGATGGTCGGCTAACGGGCAATTCGGATAGGGAAAATAGTCTTGGGACAGGTTATGTTTGTTAACCGATCATCCACTGTATTTAATTTTAAGAGCTGCTTAAAATTTTATTTGTTACAAAATTTACACCATTTAGATCATAGGTTCCCAACCTTTTTCGGGTGGCTACCCCTTTTCATAAATTTCATGTGACCCGCGACCCCCCATGCAATCTAAAAGCATACAAAAAAAATTTTAGTTGACCATATAAGTTGGCAACCCCCCAAAAAACCCTTTGCGACCCCCAAGGTTGGGAGCCTATGATTTAGATATTATTTGTATGATTACTTCCTATTCTTTAACCGTTTGTTTTGTATACCTAGTATTTATAGTTTTGTATGGGCAGTTGATAATACTCATAATGAGCAAAATCAGTATTTTGATAATACGAAATAGTAGAAATAGAAATGAACATTTTGTTTTATTATCTAGATACCTAATCATAGTATAGAAGGGCTATATCTTGATTGCCGGTTTGAAATATGAGAAGTACCGAGCAAGTATTCCACATAGTATTTACATTTGATTGCACTCATATTTTAAAAAATCTAAATAATTGACGAGGCGAAACGACGCCACATAAAAATACTATTGCGGCGTGTTTTTTGATATTTTAAATTAGCATTCACAACAAAGAATTATCTCATCACTAGTATGGCAAGGCCTGCCATTAGGTCGGAATATTAATGAGGTGAGGACATAGAAATGACAAATATGCCAGTCGCGGAAATTGTTAAAATAACATTTTCGAGCGAGTGTAATATGAAGTGAATAATATATTTTTTTTATATAATTTATGATATCGCCCGAAGGTGCTTGTTGGAACTTCAATATTAATTTGAATTGTTAGCTAGTAAAAAAAAATCGTGTGGGTGCAATAAAATTGTTTAAAAAATGCATTACATATTTCAACACTGTGGTACAGTATGCAGGTGAAGATAATATAAACCATAGACACATTTTTGTAAAATATTTTTTTTAAATTTAGAATATTTAAACGACAAAATATATACATATCCAAATTTAATTCGTTTGGATTTTTTATGAATATGGATTGATCAACATTATATTCGAATATTCAAATAGAATCCATAACAGAAAAATATGGATATTAACCATTTGGAAGCCATCATTTTCAATTCTTAATTTGGTAACGAAAATATTACGTTTGTTTTAGAAATAAAAATAATTAAAACACAAGTTTATTTTTCAAGGGCTGCCACACAAAAAATATTTAATTTACGGTAGAGAAAAATTATATTTGATGCTTGGAGGATATAACGTAATATCTACGGTGTATAATGTAGTTGTATTGAAATACATTTTGAGCACTAAAAAATACAAAAAAAAATAATGGTTAATTATTATTTTTTGTTAAATCATTTCATCCAAAACTCATTAACGTTATTTATTGTCTATAGAACGTTTTATACACAAATTGAGTGTTATTATAATCAAATCATTTTTAATGAGTTTGTGTTTTTCTTTTCTAATGAATTCTTTTTGTGTATAATCGATGCGTTTATGTGTCAGTTTTGTTGCATCAGTGTAATCAATTGCCAAACGATATTGAAGGGAGAAACTCTGACGTTAGTGTCAAAAAATGAGAATTCAGACAAAGTTTCAAAAATTATAATTTGATATTGATAATCCATCAAGTACCCTCAGTCAAATAATAAATTGCATAGTATTTTGTTTTTAGCTTAACGATTGATCAAACTAAGAAGTTCACTGAAGTGTTTGGACATCCCTACTTTTAATTCATAGAAAATATTGAATAAACCATATTTTCTTTCAATAATACAACGTGAGTATTAAAATATTATACTATGCCAATGTTGGTGATTAACACATTACATTACGAATGTATAGAGAATATCGATTGAATAAAAACAAGCGGGTTTGGCTTACCTTTAAGTAGGGTATCCAACACAGGTTCCGTGCAGAGGTCGCTCGCGCACTTTTGCGATTTATTCAGAGGAAGTCCCACAAGTGTTGCCTGGCCTCATCGGCGGATTAATTTTATAAATCACGTATTTTTGCTCAATGAGGCAACACTTCACGATTTCAATAGCTTAGCACTTCTATTTTCAAATGTTTCAGGGGTTATTTCTTTTAATACAATGCAACTTCAGTATTTTTGAATTATTATTCGAAATCACTCTATTTTTAAAGGTACCTACGACGGAAATACTTCAATAAATACAAGCTGCGAAAATATTTTTAATTGCTGCAAAGAATCTCAGACATTTATCAAAATTTACAACCCATGAATAATTTTATTCATGGGTATGTTGTATATCAGTGACGGAATTGTGAAAGATTCGAATTAAAAAATATTTCTCCGCTTCCGATGTAAAGTATATAGTTTTGTAATGGAAGACTACAGTTTTGTTCTTCACGAGCTGCTTGTTAACGAGTGACTAAACATTTTACTTTTTTGAGTAAAGATAAAAGCAGGGCTATAAAATCGGAGTCGGAGTCGTGAAAAACGAACGACACGGATTACTTTCTCGATTAAACGATTTTGACGAATATCTCAATGAACAATTTACCGGATTGGTTGGCCAATCTTTAATTTAGTGCACATAAAAAGGAAAGGTAGAAAAAATGACAAAAATTTACTTTTTTGAGTTGAAATAGTGTTGTTGATCAACGTTGGAATTTAACGACTCCAAAGCCCTGGATAAGACATGAGCATGACAAGTGATTAGCTAATTGCTCCCACTAACACTTCCTATTAAGGTTGGGTAAGTGGATGCAAGTCTTAGAAACATTAATCCATAGATCATTAAATGCATTATCAGTACTCTAAGTTTAATCCGAGTAAATTCTAACCGCAAACAATATGAACAAGTCGGTCAGATAATAAAATGGCAAGAGTAAAAAGTTGTTATAATTTTTTGAAAATACTTAATACGAAGACCAAATTTAAAAATTTCGAATATATGTAGTAAGAAAAAAATATTCTTGAAAGTCCCACAGGGCTAAAAACAGTAAAAGAAAAAAAAGCATATTTGTTTGAATAATTCGATGAAATTCTACGACTTCATATAACCGACCGCATTGAAGAGCTTTTCTTTCACCCCAGCATTATCACTTTGAAATAGAAAGCATGGCCAGTGCTCGGCAACTGTTGATATCGTATTTACAATAGGGTTTCAAATTCTTTATTCGAAAAATACTCTTTCATAATATTACTGTAGATTACATTATTTAATTTAAAAAACGCAAAATTCGGCGTCGTGTTTTATTAGCGTAATAATATAATCTATATTGTTTGTTTAGACACCATACCTCACTTGAGATAAATGTTGACAACTAATCAATCATTGATACGTCCCATCGTTAATATTAAAGAGCAATTAATATATATAAATAATAAAACATTTTTTTAAATACAAATTTTACAAAAATATACACAACATTCATTTGTATATATTTTATATGATTGTTCAAAAATAATTTTCTTAGTTCTTAAGCCATTTGTTTTGAATACCTTTAAATTATTAGCTCAAAATGTTATATGTCCATGTGGACGAAAGTGAGTTGAGGCGAATATTATTTTTCAGTTGAAGTAGATGTTTCATGAGCTTATTTGGTTGACTTTTTTGCAATCCTTGTTGATTGTTTTGCTGTGTATTTGTTAAATTTAATGTTCAAATATGTTAACGTTGCAAAAGCAATGAATGTATAATTTGTAAATTTTGTACCGAATAATAAATAAATAACATAAATGATCTTGTTTTACTTTGTAATGCATCATTTAATAATGCTCACGATAATCGAAGCTGATTTCGATCATATTATGATATGTTAAAATTATAAAATAAAAAAAAAATCATTAATTTTTTATAACTGAAATAAGTTAAGTATATTTTAAGTGTATTTTCAACAATAAAAGACCTTAAAAACCTTGAAAAAGATAACGATGGATAAGCATTAAGAAATTGAAAAGAAAAAAAATTAAATTGCATTTTTCGGAATTGAAGTTCATGAATAATTCGAATATTCGAATTTTTAATATTTGGTTTTCGAATATTTGTTTTCAATAAATATTTAAGACACTATTTCACTAGCCATCTTTACATGGACATCTTTACAATGTCTATGATATTTTGTTATTTTTATTACCAGCATCATAATTCAATTGATAAGTGTTTGAGAGTTAAAAAATTGATGCATTAATATGTCTTACCTTTGCTTAAAATAAATCAACACACTAGCAGCGCAAAACAGAAAAGAAACAAGTTATCACAGGCACGGATTTATGGTTTGACCATTTAGACATCATTTCTTAAAACTGCTCCTATCAGTTTATTAAGGGTTTATTTTAGCACAATTATATGTAGTACTTTGGCTGGGGCTCACATGAATATATTCTACAATTGAGAATTTCGTCCCTGAAACAAAAAAAAGCTTGCATTATGATACAAATAATCGAGCCGTTGTATATATTTCATCAAAAAGTTTCTTTGAATGTTATTTTGCTACATCTATTTTGGTAAATGACCATATCATTGAAAGCAGCAAAACTGTTGAAGATGAATTCATCATGTGGGGTTTCGGACCACAGTTATCATAACCATCGAAAATTAACAACTTGTAAGGTATTTATTTCATTTTTTATTAAGCGTATTATATGTATATGTAAATGTTCGTCATGGAAATATGATTCTTGTTACACATCAATAACCATGTAATATAATTTATTATAATTTTTGATTGAATCGTAAAATTTTTTTCAACAGGTTGTGGTAGAAATAAGAAATTTGTCTGTTACGAAGTGTAAATGAAAGACCGCAGATGTCCTATTATTTGTTTTTTGAATATGATAAGGTAGCTTTAATCAAAGCTTTTCATATTTTAAATAAATTGAACAAGGAATTTGAAAAAAGTTCAAGCTTTAGAGTAGAATTATTTGAAAATTTTATATCACAAGAGAAGGTTACGAAAAACAAATTTGGTGTTCGGTGTTTTACACCTAATTTAACAAATTGTAGTTTTTATGCTGTAATGGATTTAAAAGTAAGTAATTTTGAGAAAATAAGTGGCTATAATCGGTAATAGTTGAACGACGTTTCATATTCATTTCAAGACTTATTTATTCTAAGTGTTTGAAATAAGTAATGTGAAACAAAAACGACACACATATTATATATTAAGCCAGAGAATTACAAATGGATCTATAAAAGCGGATTCCTATTGATCTTTTGGTATCCAATATTTTATATAGCCGGCGAATCTAGCAGGGAGTGTTAAAAATCCCGGATAGGACATACTTCGTTATTCTTGATGATTTTGAAAGTGTTTTTTATCTAGTTTAAATAACGCTTAATCAATGTTAAAACTGAGACAGCTAAATATAATTAGAATATTATAAACAAGTCAAGAATAATGACGTTCGCACCATAATTCATTTCGTGGTATTGTCTATTTAGAATCAATACATAATGTTGTCTATGACGTCAAACGTAAAAAAAATCATATTAACAACCAGCGTACAAATATTTGAAAATGGTATTTGTTTTAATCAGTATGACGTAGAAAACAAAAAAAAACCACATCTTACTTGACTGCCATTTAGTTGACGCTAAGTAAATTAAATGAATTGTATTTTTTACTCGTGCGAAGTGAAATAAAAATGTACAATGGATTTAATAACTTTAACATTTTTTTGGGATTTGGAATGAATGACCTTCTTGATATACAGTGGGTGATCGGTTAACGAACATAATCTGTTCCAAGACTTTATTCGCTATCTGAATTGTTCGTTGACCGATCATCGATCACGTCGATTAATTTTACAGATAGAATAAGTGATTTAGAAAGATCATTTTAGTTCGTTGTCCAAACACAATAAGCTTTCGTTAACCGATTACCTAATGTATATCATATACACCCAGTCCTTTTTTTACGCGATAAATTGGTTCCAGAAAAAGGCGCGTAAAATAAATCGCGTATAAAAATCACTTTCATATAATTTGATAAATTGGTTCCAAAAATTAAAATATCGCGTAAAAAAGTACCAGAAACGTATGAAAAACCAAAATTTGCTCTTTATGATTCGTGCAAAAAAAAAATATATTTTCATATTTTGCTTATAAAAAGATAATGAGACTATAAAAATATATTTTTTTTCACTTATATGAATTATTCGCTGCTGTCACTCTCGGTTGCGAAATGTGATCGTTTGCGATTTTTTGAACGAAAGTATTGAATTTTGCATAAATCAAGTTTAAGTTTTGTTAACAAAATTAAGTTTTAAAAATACACATATTTTTTTTTATAAAAAAAAATAATGAAACGTGCGTGCCTAGCATCATATATAAATTTCTTCAAATTTGGGGAAAAAATCGCGTATGATCGAATTCGCGTAAAAAAAGGACTGGGTGTATATAAATGAATATTTGTTTGTTTGTATGTATGTCCTTTATGAATTGCTATATTTAATACAGGAAATGTTTGAAACTTTTTTTTTTATTTCAACGCTTGCAAAGGTTTCTAGATTACTAAAACCACATGATAATACATCTGTAAAGTTTTTTAACCATTGCAAAACGAAGCTGTCAACCATGTCACACTTTGAGAATGAAATTTTGCGTACTGCCAGTTGTTTATAAGCAAAATTAATTTTTTAATAAACTTTTTCACTGATTGAAACCTGTCCTAAAAAGTACTCATCTAAGTCGATTACTTTAAATTCAATCACGAACTATAAGTAATTTAAATAGCTATCACCTTTGCAAAACTGTCACACTTTGAAGTTATGAATTTCTAATGACATTTTGCAAACCATCGATTATAGCGTGTTGAACAGTTCTACTAGTTCACTTTATTTGTGTGGCATGTCGAGTACTCGTTAGTAATATCTAATTGTACTAACCTGATTGCGAATGATAAGCACATTTAAATATATTTTCGTGGATTCATCGAAATATCTTGAAATCAAATATCTAAAGATAAAATGACACCTTTTGTTCATCCAAAATTTGTGTTAATATATACACCCAGTCCTTTTTTTACGCGATAATTGGTTCCAGAAAATGGCGCGCAAAAAAATCACAACTTTCATATAATTTGACAATTTGGTTCCAAAAATTGAAATATCGTGTGAAAAGGTCCCAGAAACGTATGAAAAACTGCCGTCCAAAAAATCGCGTAAAAAAAGGACTGGGTGTATAGTGGTTTTGAAAAAAATGCAGGTAAACCTAATGGCAGTTTGGGGTTGAAAACTTTGCAAACCACTTCGTCTAAATAATTAATATTTTGGGCGAAAAATCTGTAGATTTCGGAATTTATAATATTGGTCGCATAATAAAAGATATCTTAACACTATTAATATGAATTTGGAAGTTAATGAATATATATTTTCAAGCTGTTTTATTAGTGGTGGCACAAAAAAAATCGAGACTTCTGAATGTTGTCGTTTACTTAGGATGTCGATGAGCGAGTTGGTGAAGTAGTGGATTTTGATATTTATAGATAAGACAGACGCATAAATCAATATCCATTTTAAGAACAATACGTTATTTTCCGTCGTCAACAAACAAAAAACGATGTCGTAAAATATTTTTTTTATGTTTTTACTGAGAACAGAATTAATCAGGCGATGTGGATTCTTTGGAAAGTCGTACCAACCTATCGTTTCACTATAATAAAAATTATGTGTTCCAATTTAAAAATTATAAATATCTTTCATAACTTGTTTGTTGATTTGAATTACCACAGGTATATTTTTTGATTTATTCGCCATTTTATGCACAGAAACAAATAGCTGATTCTATATTTTGATATTTCGAAACTAACGCATTATTTAAGTATTTTATTATTTTTTTACAATATCCAAAACAAAATTATTGGCATACGAAATACAAAAATTATTCCGCTTGGATTACATGAATCGAGCATCAATTGCCTATTTTCTATTAGTATGTAGCCACTTATGTATTGTACATGGGAACAGAGCAGATGAACTAAAAATGTCAAAATACTGAGGTTATCAGCATTTTCAATTAAATGTTTCTTACAAGCTGCCAACGTCTCGTGAACTATGAAATATTTTATCGATAGTAATCTCTATGTTTAGGCATAAAAGAAACATAATTAACTATCCAAACACAGTGTTTAGTATTATTTCCAGTTCATGGCCAGTTTCACTTATTGCGAACATTCAATGGAATTAGTTGATTATATTGATTGAATTGGCATTTACTTGGTATTCCATTATAAGACGGTGAAAAAATAGTAATGTATTTTAGTTCTTCAAAATTTTTAACATATATAGTTGATAGCTATTTTGGCTCACGCCTAGTTCTGATGAAGGCGTGGGCCGAAATAGATATAAACTATATATCTTATAAATTTTGTAGAACTAAAATACATTGCGTATTTACACCTTAATAAATACTTTAAAATTACTATTTTATTTAACCAAAAATTCGATTAGAACATCTTGAGATAGCATAAGATATATATCCGACTGCAATAATCTGGTCGCTATTGACATGGTAGATTATGTAAAGTGTTGATAGTTAATATTGAAAAATAAAACAGGTTTACAGTACTTAAAAAATTTGTACAAGTATATTGTTGTATTAAAATATATCCTGATTTGTTCCAATAATCTTCACAAGTTTGTTAAACACTTACACTAACATGACATTCATGTTTTAAATAGTCAAAGTTCAAATATCCTTTACACAGCTCACCAGGGAAAGGGTTAATTAGTAAAACTAGCCAAGTAACTATCAATATGCATCAAAGTCTCACAGCGGATAAAATAGTCCACTGCGCAGGCTTGAATCGATCATTATTAGGCAGAAAGGCATGGTTGACGACTACTGTTTTTTGCGAGAGTAAATATCAGTGATTGGATACAGCGGAATCTGGCAAAAAGCTCGATTGTTAAAATAATATTCACCAACAAGCTGCGCTGCAAAAGTTTGATCGTGTATCGGGTCGAGAAGCGAGGGATCATATTGTGAATACGTATAACGACTTCAGCAAAGTTACACGTCATGTGTCAAAACAATCAAAATGTCATAAAAAACTTTTGTTACAACACAAGTGTACCTGAGAGCTTATAATATACAATATTACATTATACTCGAATAAAGTATACCTTATTAAAACGAGTGTATATATATATATATATTATATATAAATTAACGTGTGTGTTTGTCCTTTATGCATTACTACACCATTCATTCAATCGATATGAAAATTTAATAATTTATTAAATACACTCCAGCGAAGGTTTTCGCAAACCACCCCTTGCCTATCCCTCCAAATCGATATGGAACTTTAGGAATTTCTTAAGTACATTCCAGCAACGGTTTCTGACATACCACTCCGTCAAGAAAAATCGATTAAATCTTATATTCTATATTTAATATCAATGTATGTGCGTGTGTTTGTCCTTTATGCATTACTTCACCATTCATTCAATAGACATGAAACTTTACAAATTTATTGAGTCCATTCCCGCAAATGTTTTCAGCATACCACTTCCTCCCCAACACCTCCCCTAAATAGTAAATAAATAGAAGTAAAACGACACTATTACCAATTAAATTTTTAGGTGTCATAACGAGTTTCCTTGATTTTTTTTCTCTGGGGACGCATCATCACGCAAATCAGGTAGTAACACATACAATTACAAAGAAGTATGATCTTCTAAATTTATTTTCGTTTGCGATATTAAAACAATGTAACACAAACGCTTGTAATAACACGTAAGAGCGACAGAAATAATTTGTGTAAAAATCAATACCTTTTCAAACGGTATCGTCGATACTTTCAATACGATATGCGACCACTACCGATTTCCTTAGGGGTTTGGCCTTCTCTAACATCCGCCTTTATCCTCAGTAAGGGTGATGACTTTATGACGACGTCTATTAGATATTTGCTTAACATATTTCTCAGTTATCATAAACCCATTTAATTTTATGGCGGACATCGTATCGTTTGATACTATTTTTAGCAGAAATGGTTGTTCGTCGTTTTTGCTAGTAATTGAGCATTCGCATATCGTTTACGTAGTCAACAAAAAAAAAACATTATATGCTTTATTTCAATATTTAACCACATTCTGTATTAGTGACATTAAATTTTAATATAAGAACCACCACGAAAATTACAGTCAACAAGTAAATTTTTTTGGATAATTTTTAATCAATCAACTGTTTACAATTCATGTAAGTTTTAGGGCTTCCAATACCGGAATCATTTCATCTCGGGATTTTTTCAATATTATCACCGGGATTCTATTATAAACTCAAGCAAAAAAAAAAAACAACACATAAATAAACTGCACACAGTTAATTTATGTACTTACTTTTTTATGATAATAAATTTGAATTGTTAAACTTCGTACGAGTCGTTTTTTGTCACACTTGTCATATCACTTACAACCCATGTTTCGACTTTCGACATTTTCAGGCATTCTATGAAGAAATTAAGGAAATAAACAATATCCCATCAAAATCAGTGTTTATTCTCAACGAACAGTTTAACTCCTTAACTAAACTTTGTTATATCCCGTACGTGAGATTAGTTCAATGAGTCGACAAACTCATATTACGTGACTTGATGTTTAATCCCACCCATTCCCACCAATTTGAAATTATTGAGTGTCTCTAAGTTTAAAATTAACCAATTGCATTGTATTGATAGTTGATTATTATTCGTTATAAAATTCTTCCATCAAAGATTCATTAACGGTTTTATTGTTTATAAGTTTGGAAGTAATTTCAGATTTTCAGATTTGGATCCTATAGCCTTAGGGTTTGTGCTTTCTTTTGTGATTGATTTCTCTTGTATATAGCCGATGCGAACTGTTTTTTGTTTGTCGGTTCTTGTGCATTCGTGACTAAATGCACGATCATGCCGAAAAAGGAAACCAGAGTCGTAAGAGACAAAACATGTGGAATCGTACATATTTTTAACACTTCGAATTTCATGTTAAGGTTATATTTATCAACGCCAGAAAAATAAAAATTAAATTAAATTGACGAATGAATCTTATAAACTGATTTCAATAAAAAAGAGAATATTTTCGTTTATTGATTTCAAAGACACATGTACTTTACTTTAAGTATAAATGAGAAAATACATTTGACGAAAATCGCACCAAAAATTATGATTATAAACGTCGAGATAGTTGCAGTTAACAGAATAAAATACAAAAACTAAGTTTATAACCAGATGTTTTTATATATTTTAATGTTTACAGATTCTAAACTAATATCCAAAAATATAAATTTACATATTTATTCGGAATGAAGAATTGTGGACACAAACTGCATTTCGTAAAAAATTGTGACAAATTTCAGGATCATAAAAAATACCGGAATCGGATGCCCTAACACGTCAATAAAAAATCATAATGTCGAAAAAAATTGTATTAATATTAAAAACTGTGATTTGATAAATCAAGTGTTTTCATTGACTATTAAAAATGATATGAATGACTTATAATCTGTTACAGAATGTTTTAAAATCCATTTATTCTTTTGTCGAAATTGAGTACGGGTTTTTAAACAAAACGAAAATATAATAACTCACTGTTAACTTATATAATTAACTTAAATAACAACGGATTTCATTTTTTTATGTGAATATAGTAAAATATTATCGATCGTATTATCATCATCGTCATGATTTACTTTACTCTCAATTGTGTATTATTTCATTTAAATATTCAAACAAAGCAGTAAATAGTTGAGGATTTGATATAGGGCACTAATATCGCCCTTAATGAAGTATGGCTGCACACGTACAGGTACGTATTAAATCATCTATAATTCATCTCCATTCGCAATTTTTTTTTTGAATGATTATTATTTCTTCAGACATAGATACATTACATATTCAATAATATTTGTTTCAATTGAAAAACATACTGTCGTAAAAAAGATTAATTATTTAATAATAAATCGATAGGTAAATAATATTCAGCAAAAAATCATTTAGGTTAAGGTCCATTCTTTTATAGATAGTCAATAGAAAACCGCACGTTGACAGGAAAGAGAGTTTTTTGTTGTTGATCGATTTGGAATTAAAAGCTTTTAGGTAATTATTTTATAATTTTTAGTACTTATTTCCAATATGTATATTTTATGATAAGGACTGGTTTCGCTCATCGCGAGCATTATTACTTGATAATAAAATCCTGATCATTAAATATATTGTGGAAATAGGTACTAAAAAACATTTTTTAATTATTTGAAATATCATGCCATTCTACCAAGAAGAAACAGTTTAAAACCTTAAAAATGAAAAATAATTACAAGATACAAAAAAACCTTTTTTTCATTTTTTCAATCATTTTTTTTTTAAATATTTGTCAAATCGAATAATTGATACAAATATATATGATACACTTATCTACATATTTATGTTCTCGTTTTTTAATTAAAATTTATATCTCATTGATTTAAAATTTAAGTGCATGTTTATCAAAGATTTAAAAAAAATAGTTATCATAAAATAATCTTTAATTCGTTAATAGAAAGTTTAAAAAATTAAATAGGTTTCCATAGGGAGTTAAGAGGCAATAAATTAAACGATTTCTTTTATATAAATCCATTAAAAGTATTTATTGCTTGTCTACCTTGACATAAATAATATTCCTATTTGATGGAATAGTCAATACTTCACCCTTTTATTACCATATTTTTACTCGACCTAACAAGTAGCAATGCAAACAAACAATTTTTATTTTACTTCGCCCGAATTCCAAACAAATAATACTCAATTTTATCGATGAAATATTTGAATGCGTTCACATTAAAAAGGGTATTATTAATATGTACTGACCTGGTAATACGATTTAAATGTATTTTCATACTTTTTTAGTAACCACAAAAATAATAACACCGCAATAAAAACTTGAATCATGCGACCGATTAGTGGGTTCCGTTATAAATTAAATATAATTTAAACCGCCGCACCCGTAAGATACGTCCGACCGCCTCGAAATCTGCGAGGATACTAAGGTATGCACAGGAAAATCTGAATTTTCCGGTATACATAACATTACGCGCAATCTCCGGACAGAAAAAACAGACCGTACAACGCAATTTTATTAATGAAATTGAAAATTGTTGTATCTTCTTATAAAACAGTTTTATATTCTTGGTTGTTATTTGTGCATGTTGAAAAGAATTGGCTGGCATACGTGAGTGCCGCTTCAGTCTTACAACACCCCTATCGAAAACACATGTAAGCTATTCAGAAGCACAATGCCAGTAAGGAATTAATATTTATTGGATTTTCTGTTTTGTTATAATTTATTGTATTTGAATTGACGTAAGCAACTAAAATATTTAATGATTTTTGGTGTAATGTACTTTTTAAAAAATCCTGTTTCGATCATGGCAGTGTTTTATTTGGTGGTAAATGAATTTAGTAATGTATCTCGCATACTGACCTAATTTATTTTACTTATAAGAAAACTTGCCCTAATCGTATTAAGAAAATAAACAGTTTTCAATCACTAATTTTAATTCGTTTGAAACTCATTTTAATTCGTTATCCATACTCAAAATAGATATATTCGATTATGTAAAATTTTTGTATGCATAAGAATTTACAGTACATCTATTTATAATTTTCTCAGCCTGATTAATATCATTCGCCCTTTTCTTGTCTTCAATACAAGAAAAATATTTTGAATATTTTTTTAGCTGCGGCAACTACTTGTGTGTGCGATATCTACTCAACTGTTTTTTTTTCTTTTGAAAGTATATTTTATGATGTTAAATGTGGAATACAGTGTCATGCAATTGCCCGCAGCCTTTTTGCTTAGTGCCACTTATTTGGGAGGTCCAAATTTGAATTACTTTGTCGCATGAATCTGGCTGAATCTGTTGGATAGCGTTTGTTATGTTGACTTTGATGTAGTCAAGTGTTAGCGGTTTATTCGCAAAGAATTGCGATTTAAAATAGCCCAAAAGGAGGAAGTCTAAAGGCGTTTAAGCTCACGATCTCAATGGTTCCAGTTCCATGCCCTCAAATTACTCGTGCAGAATGTCCATCCAAAATTGATGATTTGCACATGTTTTTCAACGCTTTTACTTTTCATAGTGACTTGCCGAAGTCTTTTAAATAATTGACAATAAATTTGACAGATGTCACTTTAACAACATGACTGCTATAACCTAACAAATTTCAATCATCCCTATTGAAAGACTCTAGAGTGAATTGATGCAGTGACGGTAAAGAAATATATGAAAAAATATTGTTTTTATTGGACCATGTTAGTTTGTATATAAGAGCAGGTTCTGCAAAGCACTTTTACGTGATTTTTTATTGAAAATTGATTATCTTAATAGTATAAAAATATTATATTTAATCTGTACGTTGGTGACGCCATTACGCCTTTTTTTTGAGATGATCATTTACGCCCATAAATTATTTAGATTATAAGAACCTCTATGCTGTATGTTTATACGGGTCACATTTAGTTGTATATCATAGGTTCCCAACTTTTTTCGGGTGGCGACCCCTTTTCATAAAATCATGTGACCCGCGACACTCCATACAATCCAGAAGCATACAAAAAAACAAAATTAGTGGACCATATAAGTTGGCAACCCCCTAAAAACCCTTCGCGACCCCAAGGTTGGGAGCCTATGTTGTATATGATTGAGTTAGTGTCATGAGGTAAATTTTAATGGCACTTATTATGAAGAAGCAAAAACACCAAAAGCAAATACGTAAGTGTCCATAGCAAATATTATTAAAAGAAATGACAGAAATACATTACAAAAAACTCAATTTTACGACAATGTGTGACCAGAGTAAAAATAATTTTACTTTTTCCAGTTTTAACGAAAACTAATTGTTTCCAGTATCAAATTGAATGACATATACTGCTTGCTTATATTTACGCCTACACAAGATGTGTCAAATTTTCGTAATGGATGTTTGAAATAACAGAAGCTCTAAAACGCACTGACATAACATACATAACATTGCCATTAGTGAAAATATTCCACAAAATTTCGATTGTAAAAAAAATAATCCTGATGAAAGATTAAATATGCCAACACAGATTATTTTTAGTATAAATACATACGCTTGGAAAATGAGCCAATTAGCGATGGTGATTCGTTGATTTGATTCGGTTTAATAGTAACTATTCATTTGGAAATGCATTATGTTATACTTAAAAAATTAAATAAAACTCTGTCTACTATTATATTTCCAAAAAATTATATTATTAAAATCATGACCGATTTATCACATCACGAGCATTATCAGATTATTGAAAGTATGGTATATATTAATAGAAAATGTATAAAAAAATATATGCCGCCGCTTTCGTTGTCGAATATTGGTAAATGGAATGAATTATGAATAGGAGGCGTTTCTAATATATCCTAGTGCAGTGATCTTCAAAATCAATAAGGATGTGAGCTACTTTCAGAAATTGATTTGTCTTGTGAGCTACTTTTACATATTCCTTCTTTATAAGTGGTAATACAAATGAACGAGAGAGAGACAAAGTGTATGGTGCAGTTCGCATCAATCGTAATAAATATCTGACCGCTTTTCTTTTTTACATATAAATTGTTATGCTAAAAAAATAATATTACAACGGCAACCTTTGAAGTATTTTGTTGAAATTTAGCTCGATTTATTTTTTTTATATTCGGATATCAATAATTAATTTCATAGACAAATTTATAAATATGATAAATTATCCTATGCAAACTATCGAAAAAGCCTCGACGAGCTACCGGTAGCTTGCGAGCAATAACTGTTCTAGTGAATACGATATATTGTGGAAATAGAACAAAAAAATGTTTTTTTATTATTCAGTCAGCTTTTTAAAAGATGGATATCGAATATAAAGAAATACTAAAGTATTTCAGATTGACTCTACAGGATAGGTTACAAAATAAATATTCATCGTAGCTTATGATCTCTTCATACATTTCTTCGGGTTCGTATAGGATTATATAAATAAATGATAATACTCAAATTGGCGCACACTTCATAGAGACACACACAGATACTCCACTTGTTATTTGTTTATTTACGTTTTTGATTTAATAGTCATAAGCGAGATAAAAAAATATGCAGTATAATGTAATAATTTGTGTGAGGCTTTGTGCATTGTTGGAAGATTAATTAATATGCACTTTAATCGCGTAATAGAATAATAAATATGAATCCAATATCATAATATTAAATTTGAAATATATTTCAGAACAACACTGTAAAGCATGCTCCACGTTTAATTAAAAAATACACCATTATTGACACCAGCTAATTAAAATTTACAACGAATATTTTAGAATTAATATCAAACAATGTAATTCAATAAATCATTTATATTTTAAACAAAAGCGAATCTGATAGAATATAAGCTCAAATGCCAATAGAAATATTTAACATGTTATACCAGTGTTTCACAATGTGTTTAACATTTTGGTGGGATACACTGCACAAAGGCTAAACTTATATATACTAGAGAGGGAAAAAATAAATATACTTCGATCTTTTTTTGGGATATCGAATTGGTGGAGCGTTAAGATCTATGACGCATTAGCATCAAAGCTCTTCAGGTCTCCTTCATCTCTTGTGTATAGATTTTTTTTGTAAAATTGTTAAATTTAGGTCGCGGCAGAGCTGAGCAATCCACATTGAATCCGGTTCACGAGGATACCACACGCATTATAATTATCTATCCCCCAATATACCACACACACACGCATACGAATGCATGCAAGCACACAGATACACACATGCATAGACAATACATAAGGAAATGAACGGGGAAAGTCATTTTCAGATGCCGATGTTGTGTATTTTGAGAATATATTTTGATAGTTATTGAGGAATTTGCGTTCTTTTGACGAATGGTACTCGGTATTACGAAAATTGTGAAAAGAGTAGACAAGTGTCGAAAGTTTGGGAAACACTTTATTGAACTATGTCAGGTGATATATTTTATATGTTATGTATTTAAACTATACTAACGATTTTTTTAAACATTCAATTAGTTTTATTCATTGTAATTGTGGTTTATTTTAAGAAGGTAGTTCTGTTTATATATAAAAATTTCAAATATATAATACGGTATAAATATTCCTTGGAAAATACATTTTCTTTTATATGAAAATTTTATATGAAATTTTATATGAATTATTTGGCATAATTTAAATTAAAAAAGGTTCAAAAGCACTGCACTGAAACATACTCGACCGTTATCATTAGCTGCAGTGAGAAAAATAATAACTATTCAAATAAACAACATTAATAAATTACATTGATTTTTTACATCACAAACCAATTAAAGCTGTAGTGAGACAGACGACTTCGTCTGTCTTTAGTAAACTTTTACTTCATAAAATCAAAAGGTCAATGGTCTTGTTAACCTGTTCTGAGGTATATGAATTGCTGTCATTAATTCACCGGTGATTACATTTTCGTGCACAATGCAACAACTCGACACCGACTGTTTTACTCTTTGAAGCAAAGTGCAATTATAGACAGTAGCAGAACTTGGTATTAGTTAAGTCGATGGAGGTTTTTTTTGCATACAAAGCTGAGACTTGTGAAACACATTGATGACCGTACCATTTTCACACGTTGTATACCTTCGAATATAAGTACGCATAGCTTCTATTAAATTATTTTGTTCTATTAATATATTTAAATTATATGACGTTTTTGCGATATATTTTATGATCAGAGACAGGTTCGCTCATAATGCTTAATCTTGAATACGACTTGAATCAATGCTTACGAGAGTTATTCAATAATAAAATTGGACAGAGCCTAAATCCTTGCAAGGCCTAAATATTTTGACAACTCGGCCGCTCAACATTTGTTGGCATTTATAATTCATGAATTCCAAAAAAAAAAAATATAATATTAAAAAAAACACTTTCCAGGATTACTTGATTACAGGATGTGTAAATTTGAAGAATTCAATTTTTACAAAATAAAAAACTATATTGAATATATTTTTGTTGAGTGACTAACATTTTCCCGCTAACACGGAAATAATAGTGAATAATATTATGGGGAATGTTATCCCTCTAATTCGAGTATCAATTTCTTCCTACCTAAACGCTTAGTCATCAGTAAAATCCCGCCTTAATATTGAAGGGCGTTCAATATATAAATGGATTTTTATTTAAATAATAAAAATATTATATCATTGTTTAAATAAAATTATTAATAGAAATTAATAATAAGTTTCGCTCATAGCGAGCAATATCAACTGATGCAACACAAATTAAAGCATGGGTTTTTAAACAAAAAATTTGAATTAAATTATCAGGTATATATAATATACAAAACCTTTCGACTTCGAGAATTGTCGTTGATAAATCAATCGTTGAAAATAATTTACGATATCGACTGAAGTACGTGTTGAAATTTCAATATAAAATTTGAATTGAATAAATTAGTAAATAGTTAAATTATTTAACCTTCTAGCTTTATGTCTATATTTTTTTTGAAAATTTCATTTGCATTTATGCGATGCAAACGGCTTACCGCTTATCAGTTATATTGCGTTTGTGTAATATAATGCTTAAAGATGCCGAAAGGTGAAATCAAATTTGTGAGTGAAAAAACATGTCGAATTGAACATATATTCAATAATTTATGATATCGAGTGAAGGTGCTTGATGGAACTTCAATATTAAATTTGAATTGTTGCAACTTTGTACGGATACTGACAGGCGTTCAGTTCTGTTGCATCCGTGCGATGGAATACCTGAAGATGCCGAAGGGCGAAACCCGGGTCGTTTGTGATAAGACATATGGAATCGTACAGAGTTGCAACAATTCAAAAAAAATATATTCAATAATTCAAAATTTTCAACATTAATTTTTTTATGATATCGACTGAAGGTGCTTGACGGAAATCAATATCAAATTTTAATCTTAAAAACTGACAAATTAGTTAAGTTCAGATTTGTCAGTTCTGTTGTATCCGTGTGATAGAATGCCTGAAAATGCCGAAAGGTGAAACCCGGATCTCTAGTGAAAAAATATATCGAACATATTTTTTTATATTCATGTTTGGAAAATCGTACGGTATTTACCGCGCATTTTTTGGTTCGGCCTGCGCTTAAGACTGACAACGAGAAGAAGGTTTAAAATGGTCCAACGATACGATAAAAATAACAATATATATAGTTACGCCTGTTACTCATTATAATAAGCAAATAATGTGACGGTTAATCTTATGTTAGCATAAGATCGCCTCATACTAACTTTTCTTTAATAACGCGACAAAGATTGCCAAAAAACTCTTCCTAGTCCACGTTGCGAATGCAAGTTTGAAAAGACTTGTCTCACTCGACGCCGATGTCCGAGCACGATGACCGTCGTTTTTCACGGAACCTTAAGTCGGCAAGCTTTCCGTGTAAAGATGTCAGACCCTTCCTATTTACCTCGTTTATTCCGGAATGAATTGTAAAGTTGTTTTTAGAGCAAGTTCCTTCAGTAAAGTGCCGATTGCTTTCAAATTGAAAAGAAAGACTTAAGGTTTCTTTATATAATATATTGCTTATTTTAACAGACAGTTTCTAGTACACATGATATAATGAAATAGACGTATGATTGTTTTTTGGATATTTGGATAAGGACGGATTTTGAACGATTCATTTCATATCTCTTTCAATAAAAAATAATTAAGATAAAATGAAAACTTTTATAATAAAAAAAAATATCTATGATGATGGGAAATATTTTTTATAAATATGTTTTGAACATATTTAGTTCAGCCATCGACCAAAGAATTGGTTCGTTAAAAATAAAATTCAATGATAATTAATACCAAATATGAATTGTTGAAACTGTTTAAACATTGACATGATGTGCCATTCACGACTCTGATTTCGATTATCGACATCTTTAATCATTCCATCACATAGATGTAATAGAGCCGAGAGTAATTAGAATATATTCAGTATTGTTGCATTCGTGTGATAGAATGACTGAAGATTCGCAGATTCAAAAGGTGAAAACGAATAATTAGTGACTAAATACATATGTGGAATCGTACAAAATTTCAACAATTCAAATTTGATATTTAAATTCCACCATGCACTCTCTGTGGATATCATAAATTATCAAAAAAATAAATTCGCAATAATCGAATCAGAACGTTATCATCATACAAATAAAAATCAATATTTTTAAATTTGTAGATATTAAAGCATTTTTTAATTTATTATTATCGATTCTTACAATCACTGGTCTTGGTAAAAAAAATGTGGAAATTAATTAGCACAGAAAAATGTTTAATTTTTTTCACCGTGTATGAATTAAAATAATAAAATTTAACGACAGCTGAATCGTATCACCAAATATAATTAAAAAAGCCTGGAAATTTTGATCATATTTATGAGAATAATCTCAATACACTTGGCATTGATCGTAATAAATGTGAAACCATTTTTTAATTAAATTTAGTTAAGCATTAACATATAATACCAGATACTTAGATATAATATATATTTCATATTCACTAGAATATTCGATTGCCAAAATATACCAAAAACCGAAATAGTTTTAAGCGCAAATTGAGCGATTCAAATTACTACTATGATTGGGGTCATTTTCCACTAAGCCACACCCCAACCGTTAATTTTCCCGTCAAATTACCCTTAACTTTAATTTTACAATTTTGAATACATTATTAAAATTTCGTTTCCTTGTTCGTTTTCAATGTGGAGAGGTAGCTTCTAAATATTTCAATTCTACAGGCAGTAAAGATTGCAAGTTAATTACTCAATGAATAAATAATGTTAAGAACATGATAATATTTTCCAAGCCGCTCTAAAGAATCACTGGTTTCAAAATTTCATAATACGGAAGAATTTCATAGCTAACTTAACTAATATATATGCGTGCGGAAAGCGCATGTGAATTTGTACCGCTGCGTATAGCGATTTGCTCCCGGCGTCCACATTACAATAAAATGTTTTATGAAAAACTGAATTGCGGATGAACCACATGCGAGTCGCGGATGAGATCTGGTTGACATAAAAACCGCACTAGGGCGAGAGCATTTCACTGGATTTCTACGAATTATAATATATTAGAACACAAATTTACGGTGTAGGTTTTTTCTTATGTGCGAAAAATTTGCCAAAAACTTTTTAACCGTCCATAACCCATTGGAAATTGCAACAATACATATACAGAAAATAATTTATAGGTTTTTTTATTAGTTTCTATCAAAAAGTTTAAAAATTACAATAAATTGAGTATTTTTTTAGGGTTGACACACAACAATAAAAACATTTATTATAATTTGTGATTTTGAATTGTTACAACTTTGTACGATTCCACATGTTTTGTCACTAACGACTCGGGATTCACCTTTCAGCATCTTCAGGCATTCTATCACACGGATGCAACAGAACTGACGTAAAATAAACAGTTAGCATCGTCTATATACCAAAGTTATTAATTAGAGGAAAACACTTACTCCAAGGCAGGCAGTAAATTACAGCTATAACAAATTTAATAATATTAATCTAATAATAATTAGCACAATTGCCAGTGATAATTTTCATTTAATGTCATTCTTGTTCATAAGAAAGTCATTCTTGGAAAGGGTTTTATTAAGAATGACGGTCTTCAAGTTCTCTTATGTGTGTCGTATTCTTTCTTCTGTTGGCTACAATTGAACTGTGTCGTCTAGCGAGTTTGGTATTGGATTCAGCTATGGAGGTTTTTCAGATGTATGTAATATGCATGGTTGTAATGGGTAAAACAAGAAAATTCCACCGATTGCATCTTTTGAATAAACCACCCTTTCTAGGTTTCTGGGTATATTGTACTTGAACAAGTATTTCACGTGTACCTGTTTCAAAATGTACACGCCGATATCTGAATATCTAATCAGATTAATACGTAATACTTTGATGAAACTTCGGATGCAGGGTGCTCGCCCTGGTGGAAAATTGACAAAGCACAGTTGTGTGACGCAATCGGGCGGCCAGGAACGACCACAAGTACGATATTTGTATCCACCGCAGGTAGAATTACCACACGTGTCCGGCCGAAAGGCGGGCATTTGGATAAATAAAGGGGTTTCCACTCAATTGATTTGCATATGTGGCTAAAATTATACCGGGGCTTTGTCTCCGATATAACTTTATCATAAGGAAAATAAAGTAAGGTAGTACACACATCCCTCGAATTACGCGGTAGATACGTTCTAAGAGGGAACGCGTGAATCGAGATTTCGAGTTCATACAAAAAACAGAAGATAGGTTCCAGAAAATAAAAATTCATTTATACGGATTTAGCAGGGTATTTTTAACAATATTCACAGCAATCATTCATGTAATTAGTGACCATGTATCAAAATTGCATGTATATTCATTATCCATTTTTTTTTATATTAACGATTCAATAACACTCATCCCTCGATTTACGAGGTAGATACGTTCCAAGAGAGAACGCGTAAATCGAAAATGCGTAAAACGAGACATTGAGTTTATGCAAAAAAAGGAGATAGGTTCCAGACTTCAAGTTCATATTAAGTAGGGGGATAGGTTCCAGAAAACCACTTGTTTGAGACTTAGAACGAGTACATTGTATGTACTCGTTCTAAGTTCTAAGTTCTATGTCTCTATACAATGTTCTCGTTCTATGTCTATATACATATATATCTGCATAAAAAAGAGAATTTTAAAAAGAAATAAATTTTATAGCTTGATATAAGATGATAGCATGTTTATAGTTAAAAGCATGATTGTAAAATTGTAATTTTATTATTAGGCCTCCTCACTAATATATTCTAATTCAATATTTTTTCTTTCTTTTTGGTTGGCTCAAATACACTACTATCATTGGATTCAAGTCCAGCAGCAGACTTCTTCTATTCTTATTAAATAGTATGTAACTATTTTTTGTGTTTTTCTTTCTGCTACCATGTCTTTGTAAATTTCCCTCTGAAGAGGTCTCGTCCTAGAAGTGGGAGTAATCCGATGTAACACACGGGTTTGTGTGAAGCGTGCCACAAAATATGTTTGATTTTTTTTAAAGTATTTTTTTCTGACCCCGTTAATCGAGGGATGAGTGTATATACAAGGAACACTTCTGTAAAAATTCAAGTATCGACAAAGATAAACAATTTAAAGGATTCAATTTTTTCTTAATAATAAAAATACATTTTAGTACTATATACATAATAAATTTTATTATCAGTAGCGGTTTATTTCATAGTGAGTATTATCAACTGATAATACGGTGAAAAAATAGCAATGTATTTTAGTTCTACAAAATTATTTTTAACAAATATAGTTGATAGCTATTTCGGCTTACGCCATCGTCTGCAGAAAAGGCACACAACACATCCTTTCTCCTGTTCCAACAGCATAGCTTGTTACTTTAACACAGTGACACTAAATTTTCAAAATTCTAAATGAAACAATAGGTGTCTATGACAATAAGATACAGTTGTTTGGCGTGAGTTAGTTATTTGTTAAAAATAATTTTGTAGAACTAAAATACATTGCTATTTATTCACCGTGTTATAATGGAGTTCTACCAAGTGAATGCCAATTCAATCAATCAACTGATAATATAAAAATTACAAACAAGACTATTTATATAACAAAAAATAAGTAATAGTAAACAGATATAAAAAACCAACGACGTGTGAGCAAAAAAAACAATTTCAAAGAAATAATAAAATACATATTAAAATGAAAAAAAAATACACATAAAATGTTAAGGGTCTCCTAGTTATAATTTGTAAAAATGTATCAATAAGTGATCTTTAATACTTAATTTCTTAAGTATTGTTCTTCATTTAGATACATATTTAATAATGACCAATATTTTTTCTCAGTTCTTAAGCATTTAGTTTTGAATATATGTTAGCTATTTATTCAAAATTTTGTATTTAAAAGCCATTCAATTGTTTTTTATGTGCAGGTTTTCAATTGTCTTATGATAACAAATAATATCTTATTTTTGGAATTCATTAACAAGCATCTATTTATATGAACATATAACATTTGATCATGAAAAAAAAACATCATTCATTACAATAAGTTTATAATGTAACTATTTTCCTATAAACAATTTTTTTTTCTTCATTGGCCATATTTCTATTTCTTAGAGTGAAATTTCGTTTAAGAAGTGTCAATGTTAGGCTATCGTTTTGCTGTCATACGGGACAGATTATTTTAATAATAAAACTGAAAATTAAATTATATTCAACATTTTTTTTCTGATTCAATTAAAATAAATCTTCATTGGGTTTAATTGAATATTAAAATAATAACGCACAAAGTTTTTTTTTAATAACGTTTGCAAATGTTTTATTGCTATAGTAATTTTAGTTTTGAGCAATACGGATTTAGTGAAAATTTTATTTAATGTAAATTATAAGACCTTTTAAAGTCAACATTCATGTGCTGAATCTATAAAAAAAACAATGTTTATTCTAAAAAACGATTGATTTTAATTCAATTGATACATATGGTAAAAAAAAAATCTATATATTTTTATAGATAATAATGTAAAAATACAATGTTCTACGTAAATGACACGATGCTAGAAAGTTTAAATACTCTTGGCACGAAACTCGCTTATTACACCCATTTCCCTTCAGCGAGTTAAAACCATTAGGCGTATATTTATACTACTAAACCCCAGTATTTAAACGAATTGCCAATTTAAATATATACAAAAAAAACCTCAACGGTAGAATAACAGGGTCACGGGTTATTACTCGACGTGGTCGTGACGTCAGGACCACGTGACTGGCTTCACGTGCATCCCTCCAGTGACGTAACAGCGCCGGAAATACGTCACAGGATTGCGGAGCCCGTCCTCCGCTCCCCGGCAACCTAGTTTTACCTCCCAAGTGTAGATTAAAATGGAGATATATTTATAGATGGGGTTTAAAAGAAGCGCGGACAATAATCATTTTTCTTCAATCCAGTGCTACGTTTTTTTGTTAATTATTTTTGAAGATTTTCCGCAATTATATTCGTTATTTTTGTTTAATTATGCGAAAAATTTCTGCAGTATTCCGGCTACAGTATAATATAGATAACACTTCTCCATAAAAGGCTTTAATAAAAACACCTTTTTAAAAATCTTTTTTAAGTTTTCAACATTACTTTGTGGTATAAAGGGGGTTATACTCAATTAACCAAACACTTTCACATCCACGTTTTTATTTTAATAAGATTATGTTCGGTTTCGCTCATCGTTACTGCATAAAAATATATTATATATTCATGATTATATGTAAATAATTTTCATAGTTCTTGAAACTTTGGTTATGTATTATAACGTTAATTCAAAATGTTGCATAAATAGCCGTAAAATAAAACGCCGCGTTCAATAACATTTTTTACGAAGAAATGGACAAACAAAATCATTATTCGTCAATTAATGTGTTCAAATATTATATTTGCCAATATAAATGTGCCATTTTGACAATTGTATTACAATCATAAATAATCGAACATAATCCTTATAATTGCAGTCGTAATTATTCCTGTCGAAAAATATATGCTACTCGATATTTAAGTAAGTCATTTTCCAACACCAAACGCGACATTCGAACAAAATGAAAATCCGCACGTGGGTACATTTCCAACGTTTTTCGTGATTTTACTTACAGTAGTAGACACGCAAGAATTTTCCTTTATGGAAACTCAGGCGAGGATAAAAACACTTTTCCAAAATAAAAGGCAGGCAAAATAAAATAAAAGCTATGTTATAGAGGCTTTGTTACCTTAAAGTAGCAACGCGTAATGTTTTAACCTGGCAGTAAAATTTTTAAGTAGACTACTAAGCAGTGGCGTTCTAGCAAAATTTTCAAAAAGTATTTTCTTGCATTCACTAAATAAAATATGACAGGATGCCAAAAACAAAAAAAAATGTATCATTTCTATAAACATATTTACGTGTAAATAAAATTTACCTATAAATAAAAATATGAAAACAAAAATATATATATTATTAAAAAAACGATTTAACAATCCTCATACCAATTATTGTTGTTTATACGTCATTATTTCAAACATTCGTGAAAAAATTTTAAAATAGTTTGTTCTGTCATAAATCACATTAAACTATTTTATTTTAATAAACCCAATGAAATTCCCCAGATAATCGACAGGCGACATCAAACTCATTTTGTATTAACATATGTCATTAAAATATTTATTTTGTTTTGAACAATTTAATATTTTTTAATTCCTTTCAACGCCTTTAACGTCCGCCACTGAACTAAATAATATTCGCGTTTTCATTGACGCGAAACGTTGGAATATTCGTGCAAATAGAAATAAAACTTAATTACTCTTTTAGCTAATGTTTTATAAGCAGGTTTTGATTGAAAATGGGCCGAATATTTATATGTGCATAGTTTTTCAGATTACCATCGACGGAGACTTGTTAGAAAATTTGAAAAATATCAAATTAATTCGATTTAAAATCGGCGAATTGAAAATCGTAAATAATTTTTACAACGGGCGATATTTTTGTCGATAACTATGATGTTTTATATTTGCTTAACGTAATGAAGGATACACAAATTTTAAAGGTACTATTAAAACTTAATGTCTTTTATACTTCATTGACATCGCTATACCGAAAATTACAATGTAATCAATCATGCATATAGTCAAAAATGTACCGTGTTATTTTTAAGAACAACTGAACTCAAGCTCTATAGATAAAATAATGTTCATACAAATATAATATAAGAATCAAGATCCGTTCGTTATATTACAGTTCTGACGATAGTATGAAGCCTATAAATTATATATCAAATAGTTTTTCTGTAACTAAATAATATGATATTTTTATAACACGGTGAAAAAATAGCAATGTATTTTAGTTGTACAAAATTATTTTTAACAAATATATTTGATAGCTATTTCGGCTCACGCCATCGTCAGAACTATATAGTTCTGACGATGACATTTTTTTTTAAATTTTGTAGAACTAAAATACATTTCTATTTTTCCACCGTGTTATTATGGAGTTCTACCAAGTGAATGCCAATTCAATCAATATATGATATTTTTATCTTACTGTTGACGTAAATGGATTTATTATATCTAATATAATAAATTCTCTGTAAAAATAAACTCTAATATGATTCAACACGTCTATTCTAACTCAACTCGACATTCATAAATTTCCTTTGCCATATTCTCCGGGAAGCTTCCCTTTGTACCACACGTCAGGTTGCGCTTATGCAGTTTAGCTAGGTGACGTCAGAGAAACGCGTTCTACTTTTCAGTGGTTCACAATCTGTGGCCCATGTGCCACATGCGACTAATCATTCAAAGTTTTGTAGCACTTGTCGAAATCAACTTCGAATTAAATTCACAAGTTAAAAGCAGATCTAACACACTGTATTCTGCAATTTGTAATCGAGATACCTATTTTACCTTTTTTATCTTAGCCATTTTTTTCGAAAAAGCTCAACGCAAATTTAAATTGAATATGACGTTTTTTTTTTAAATTATTTATTTAGTTTTATTGCATGCAACTTTTCATTCAAAGATATTAATATATTGGAGTGTACATACGAAAGACAATATTTTCTTCAAAGGTACGGCTGAAAAAAAAATGCTTGATAAAAAAAACTACACAAAAGAACACTCTTCCTATTGTTCATATGAGAGGTGTATACATTCGTATAAGAGTCACACAATCAAAAAAAGTCATCATATTACCTTAATATGGAAAATATTAAAAAAGAGACCCTGCTACGTCCATAAAATATGCTTTAATTATTCAAGGTACATCGATGGTCATACAGGTGTACCTTGATTCCAGAAAAAAAATATATGAAAGCAAATATGATGCTTTGAACACTGATTGAAAATACGCTTAAAAATAAACAAAAAAAACATTTTCCAGGTGTATTCTCATTGACAGGCTGGTTCTTTACTTCGAAGGAAGTTACAGCGACTATTTATATTGCAATGCTTTGATAGATATCAGCAACCGAGAATCGAAGAATATCGGGAAAGATAAATAAAAGTAATATAATATATTGATTAAATTGGCATTCACTTGTTAGAATTCCATTATAAGACGGTGAAAAAAATAGCAATGTATTTTAGTTTTACAAAATTATTTTTTTGAAATATAGTTGATAGCTATTTCGGCTCACGGTGATGTTCTGACGATGGCGTGAGCCGAAATAGCTATCAAATATATCTTAAAAAAATCATTTTTTAGAACTACAATAAAATACATTGCAAATTTTTTTCACCGTATAATATAACATAAATTAATATTTAGCATTGTTATTCTACAGTGTGTTTTAATTTGTATAAATTTATGTGTGAATACATCTTATAAACTCGTATGAAGTGTGAATTTTTGAATATGTATAGGTAAATGAGTAATAATGTTATTAAATTATTTTTTTACTAACTTTTACAGATCTTTATATAAATTTTAAGGTGTTAACTGCCACTTCTTGATGGAAAAGTAACTATTTTAAATAAACAGTCATAATGAGCGAAATTTCATAATGGGTGAAAACAGTCTTGATCATAATTTATGTATATAAAAAAATACTAAAAAAGTGCTTTGATTATTAAAAATAAAAAAAAAAAACTTCATATATTTAAAAAGTCGAACTTGACCCCTTCGATCGCTAGACGTACTTATTAGGAAGGTCAACAATAAATTATTCTATGCTTTCATACGGTAGAGTTTGACTTTTATAACTCGTAAAAAAGATATAAACCTACTAGTGCTACGTGCAATTCATAAAAGTATTTATTTGAAACTCATCGTTGTTTATAAAACAGCAGACAGCTGAACGATCCCCCCGAGGCGTTTATTGCATTAATTATATTGCACGAACTGTCACGAAAAACATATATTACACAAAAAAGTGTGGCTATCGAAAAATAAATAGCTAGTATGGAAGAATTGTTTTTTTTTTGACAAAACTAAAAATAGTACAAAGTATTTGACACGGTGAAAAAATAGCAATGTATTTTAGTTCTACAAAATTATTTTTAACAAATATAGTTGATAGCTATTTCGGCTCATGCCATCGTCAGAACTATGCTTAAACTAACATTTGCTTATCTATATAAAGCTGTACAGAAAAGGTACACAACATCTCCTCTCTCCTTTTCCAACCGCCTAGCTTGTTATTTAAACACAAAGCTATAATTCATAAGAGAAACGGAAGTTGGAAGATTCACTCGAATTTCTTTATAGAAATTAATGAAATAGGTAATAAACATATAAAAGGTATTTGGCTATAGAATTTGCGACACTATATCGATTGTCAAGACATTTTTACATAATGGCGTGCCAAAAATATTCACGCTGTGTCAGAAAGGTTTTTTCCTTGCTATCATATTAAGTGCATTAAATTAAAGATCAACCAACCAATCCGGAAAATTGTTCATTGAGCTATTTTTCATGGCCGTCTCATTTTCCACAATTCCAA
The DNA here is from genome assembly GCA_028555115.1 of Himalopsyche japonica. Lineage (NCBI taxonomy): Eukaryota > Metazoa > Arthropoda > Insecta > Trichoptera > Rhyacophilidae > Himalopsyche > Himalopsyche japonica. The sequence goes on along the minus strand of JAHFWJ010000807.1, from coordinate 889,527 downwards.
AGCCTTGCTATTTTCACAAATTTATTTCACTTACATCCTTACTTACATGTTTATATCAATTTTGTAAATCAAATAAGCTATAATTCATAAGAGAAACGGAAGTTGGAAGATTCACTCGAATTTCTTTAAAGAAATTAATGAAATAGGTAATAAACATATAAAAAGTATTTGGCTATAGAATTTGCGACACTATATCGATTGTCAAGACATTTTTACATAATGGCGTGCCAAAAATATTCACGCTGTGTCAGACCTCCAGTCCAAAACAATGCTCAACCAAGCCTCTATATTTTGCGTTTGCCACGGTTCTCAAACAAAAAATATAAGTAAAATTGAATGATTAATTTTTCCGAAGGAAACTATTGTAAGTTATAAAAACAGAAAAACAAAATACGACACGGAGGCGCGAAAAAATAAAAATTCAAAACGCAGCGTGATATATTGGATAGTTCTCTTAAATAATGCAGGTTTTTTGTGATAAACAATTTTTTTTTAAATATTTGAATACTGACTTTAGGGTTTGGGTTTTTAATTTGTGATTAATTTCTCTTGTGTATAACCGATGCAATCTGTTAATTGTGTGTCAGTTCTGTTGAATATGTGTGACAGAATGCGTGTGGATGCCGTAAGGCAAAACCTGGTTGTTGGTGACAAAGCATGTGGAATCATAAAAAGTTTCAAAAACTCAAAGAAATAAACATTTCCGGCGAATATCCTGTGTAGTCAGTTAAAGTATACTATTGAAATGAAAACAACCCTAAAATTAACAATCAATGATCCAATACAAAATTTCGAAGTCATTCTTCCAAATACTATATTACATACTTATTAATTAGCAAGTTACTGACTTTTTTACCCTTTCTGAGTTATTTGAGAAGTTCTGGTATATGTGTATGCAGTTGAACATAAACCGATCGACGTTTTAAACGAACATGCAAAGTGGCACAGAAACAAAGGCGTGGACTGATAACGATAATAAGCATACACCGCGACAAAATAAATTAACCCTTTGCACTCGAATACCGCCATAGAGGCGGCATTGTAAGTTTATCGTATTACTCGGATGCCGCCGCAGTGGCGGCATGTTTATAAAGTCATTTTTGTATACTTTTAGCATTTTTTATATGTCGATTTCAACTAGATTACAGTAACAGATCATTAGGGAGTCATTTTCTGATAAAAAAAACATAGCCAAAGATAGTCGGCTTGCGTAATAACACTAAGTGTTGTCATCAAAATGCATGGTGGATCCCGAGTGCGTACTTCAAACGTACAGAAGACCGTCTTGCAGATAAATTACATATATTACGTTCAGGGACTAAGAAGGACTGTGCAGATTGTTCAAATAGAAAAATTTCTGGCGGGAGATCGGAAACACGGCTGTTTTGCAAGACCTGCGTAAATAAGCCAGGATTTGTTGCATGTTGGCGATTGCTTTGTGAAATACCATCAAATGAAGAATTACAAATAAAATAAAAATATGTACATTATATTCATTATATATCTATTGTATAGAAAAAATAAAAATATATACATTTGTTTTAATTTTATATATATATTTTTCTATTACTTTGATTCATGTAGTGAATACGATTTCCGCAAAAAACGCGTCGAGTTGCTGGTAGGCACATACGAAAAAGTGCTCGAGTGCAAAAGGTTAAAACTGTTGATGCGAGAGAATTTTATAATAATAAACAATACGTTGGCTATCGCTCAAAAAAATAACGAACTCAAAATTTTCATCACCATTCAATCACCCATATCATATATCAAATGTAGGTCTATAACAAAATTATTTCTAGTTACTCGCCAAACTTTAATAACGCAACTGAATACATAATAATGATGTTCTAACACTGAGAGCTCGTATCGAATTGTTTTAATTTCGCTAAAAAAACGTCTTATATATTGAGATATGAATTTTTTCTTCTAAATTATCAATTTTTGTCACATCTGTGTTTTTCACAGTGTCTAAAATTATGTTTATTATTTAAATATACGACTCTTTATGATGGAAAAATTTGTAGCTTATCGTATAATATAAAAACAAAAATCAATCGGGCCATGATTTAACTAATTCAAAGGTCTGATGGTAGATGTCAGTGTTAGACCGTCGAGGGATATATTTATAATACATTTTAAACATTATTTATTACTCATCCATGACGATGACATCGTCGGTGACCAATTTACATCGTTGGCAGATTCGCTATAAGTGTCACTAATCATACCATATACAATAACGCTATCTGTTGATTTTTGTTGGAAAGATATTATATTTAAAAATAATAATAACATATCAACGGATACAGAAAGAAGGTTTTATATTATGCGAAATGAGGCGAATGAAAATACCTGGAACTTTGTATTTTATTTTTGGATCAAATCAAGCCGAGAACAAAAACATACTAGACAAGATAGATTTGAGTTGTCATGTACAAAATTTGACATGGAAAAAAGAACATCCTTAGACAGACATGTTCGCTTACAATTTGGAGCAAAGAAGTTATAATTGAGTTTATCTCAACACTCTTTTTATAGACCTGATTGTTACTCAGATGTTCGAACTTTATTTATGAAATAGTTGGAGAAAGAAGAATTAGCTCTCTATTTTTGCTACGCCAAGTTTTAGTATTCGAATTTGAATCAGGAGTGGAGTTGAAATCGGAGTCGTGAAAAACGAATGGCTCCGACAACTCATTCGATTAAACGAATTTGAAGAATATTTCAATGAACAATTTGTGTGTCGGAATCGTGTTTAGTTAAAACGGGTCCACAGCCCTGCTTAAAACACAAATTGAAAATGTAACGTAATACAACTACCCGAAATATAGTTAAAAATATGACAACAAAAGACTTAGCTATTGGCTAATATCTCCCTCTACGCCTCTATGTCTCTACGCATTCGAGCCATTTTTTTCGAAATCAGGTCGCGTGTTACTTTGTGACACCAGTGTTTTTGGTTGTCTGGTAAACAGTGTAAAATGGAGATAACATATGACATATGTAGGTGTGAAATTAAAATTAGTCCTCTCATTATTCACATTCGTTTTTTCTTTCTCATTAATTGGAGGAAATATTCATCATAAAGTTGGAGCATTATACCCAATAGTATAGTCTTTTTTTAATAAACACTTAAGTCCCGTTTAGGTTTAAAATGTCGCGAAGGAATGAAGGAAGTTCAATTTAGTAAGCCAATTAGAGTCATCTACGAAGTTTTCAATTTTGAAACGATTTCGGACAACCGGTGAAGTTTGACGATATAATGCGGAATGAGGCTTTTTGTTGTGTTAACGCTTTCACTGCAAATCTAAAATGCCATGTAAAAGTGTCATGCTAAATATATTTGAATTATTAAAATTTATTTCAAATTATTAATAATAATCATTATTTCAAAAACAATACACATGAGTATCGGTAAGCACAAATAACTCGACTTCGGTATGATTGCGCTTACACTGATAAATCGGCGGGAAGTTCGTACTGTAATGGTTGGTACACACTTGTATTTATTTTTAAATATATTTTGATTCATGATTGTAAATATCAACTATATATTTCAAAAAGCATTTATGTTTGCTCAAAATTCACTAAATCACTAAAAATCGAAAATTACCATAATCAAAAATCTACATAAAATATTTTTTCTGCGCTGAACTTTTCACAAAACGACGTTATAAGAATATATAGAAATAGTACAGTTATTTTTCTACGCGGATCCTGAGCACACAGTGGATATACGTATGGACACACTAGGCGTGTTGGAACCTAATGAGTTAAGTACGGCTCCCAATATATCTTAATAAACACTGTGGCATTTTCTTTCCACATTTCTTGCATTTTCGTGATTTTTCCTTTATGATATGACATCACATTTTTTAATACTATATATAGACAGCACGCGATAGCGCGTCTGTAGTACGTCTCTTTATAGAATGCGACACTCGTTGTATCCTTGGACGCACATACCTGTAATATAGTATTGTTATATAAAAATTGCTAAAGTTTTAAACTGAGATACATATTCACAGAATCGTAGCCTGTAAGTAATTTAAAACTCATTATACTTTTATGTAAGTTTTTCATAACTAATGTAAAACAGCTGTGTATGTATAAAAAAAAAACTAGAATAGAAACAGGAGTCAACAAATATCAATAAAAGACAACCTTAGAATGAAAGAAGATTAACTTAAATAAATAATATATTCATAATTCATTCTTATCAAAACGGTAACATAATGCATTTTATTTACACAGTATTATGTATTGTTATCAGTCAAACGTTATCAATAATAATAACATTGAATGAAAATTATCACAGGCAATTGTGTTAATTATTATTAAATTTGTTATAGCTGCCATTTACTGCTTGTATACTGCTTGGGTGTGTGTTTTCTTATAATTAATATCTTTGGTATATAGACGATGCTAACTGTTTACTGTACGTCAGATCTGTTTTATCAATGTGTTAGAATGCCTGAAGATGCCGAAAGGCACAACCCGGGTCGTTAGTGACAAAACATGTGGAATCGTACAATGTTTTAACAATTCAAAATTAATAATAACATCGTTTAAGCTATGTGAATATTAAGAGGTGAAATAAATGATAATATTATTTAAAAAGTGGACGTCAGAGTGTTGATATATTTATTATTAGATTGTATAAATTAGAAAAATGAATTCAACAATATTTCAGATTTTTGATAGGAAAGCACTTGACGGTGATTAAAAGCGAAAAAATGTTGAATGTAAAGTAAATGTTAATAATGAAGAAATAAAAAAAACAATATAGTGAATGATAAGTTGAATGAAATTATTTAAGTACACTCATCTGTATTATTGTAGATGCTAAATAGATGGCGCGTATATACGTAACATACTCAAATCGATACTAGTACTGTCATGATTTTCTCGTAATAATTCTTGAATAAACGAAAACAATCCCACGAAAAATGTTTTGGTCTAATGTATATTTATACATCTACTGTATAAGAAAGGCAGAAGAACATAAGTAACATTTTTCCATTTTTTTAAATATAATTATATAATGTATAAAACTTAATAAAAGTTCTTTCAAAAGGATGTAAGCTGTAAATGCTGGAGGAAAGGACTTAGACAGTTAATTGTACTACATTATTGGATTTTTCTTAAAAATAAAAAACAACACTTAATTGGTTAAATAAATTACCAGTTTATAAGTATTTATAAATTTCAGGGTTGTGTATATTTAACATTTTAATTTTGAAATAAATTCCGTTTTGTTTTGCTTTCTGTAAAGTTTGTTGTATAAATGTGGGTTATGTCCTTTTGCTGTTTCTAATGTCGATATGTTAAGACCGGTTATGTGATATATACGTATAACAACGCCTATGATTAACTTTGAAAGTTTTCTCTATCACATGCAAAGGGCAAAAGTTACAAGCCGATGGAAGCCTTACGAAGACAAGCGCATGAACACAAAACAGGGGAATGTGTCAAGTAACAAGAGGGGATTTTAAATGTAGATTAAATTTCATAAATGGAACTTATAGTCATTCATTCATGGTGACATTTATCGTTTTTGTTTTGAAATGACATGTTTGAAGTATAATTTACATCAGTTGTCGCCAACCGGCGGTTCGCTTAAGTAGCTCTGTTGCCTAATGGAATTCAAGAATACTAAGATTTATTGCAAACGGTAAGCCGAAAATATTTGAATAATTTGATTGATACAAATAACTCTTCGATTAACGGGCCTATTAACGATATTCGAGACAATTTCTAAGCATGACAGTTTCTACCAACAGTAAAATAAAAAAAGCTCGGGTACTCAATTGAAGAAAAGTGTGATTATGGAATTTAAAAAACACGATGAAGCCACGTAATCACAAGATCGAAAAATGTAATTTTTTGATCAAATGATTCTTTTTCATATTTGTTTCTTTTAAAGAAAAAATCATGATCAAAGTCCCTGTTCCTGCTGGATTCAAAACTATGAATATGTTGGTATGTTACATCAGAAAGATTGAGCACCGCTGATATACATATATATTATATATTGACTGTCATCTCTTTTTAACATTTATAAAAACATTGGATTCCTCTTCTCTAAGTAAATTAGATATTTAAAAATACCTAAATCAAATGTTTTTATTAATGTGACGGATTTTTGACAAATTTATTTAAAATATATTTTAATGCAGAAGAAGTTAGCTACACAAGGTAATAATATGGGAATGGTATATTTCTGATTTAATAATCTCAATATTATTTATTTATTCATTTATTTATTACAACTATACGGTACAAAGCTTTAACTACAACAAAATTAACTACAACAAAATTATTTAACCTATTCAGATCCATCAACGCCCCCAAATGATAAAAATAAAAAATATAACCAGGAATATTATAGAGACAAAAAAGTGTTTCATGTACGATTGATAATATTTCAATTATTAGTATATCGTTACCGTGAATAATATAATTATGCAAATAAATAATTAGTAATAGTATAAATATGTACATAAACATATGTAAAAGTTAATTAAACACATTGGTGAATCGATTTCACAAGATTTAAATGAAAAATGAAAATATGCTCATAAGTAAGTCTTTGACGATCGAAACCCTTGACCATGGTGAAAAATTGTGATTCAAGTAGGGGAGGTATATCAAGTATGTAAAGAAATCGATACAGGCAAAGTATATTTTAAAACACTTTGTGACGGAAAAAAAGCAATTTTTATCTGAAAATATTATAAAAAAAAATTTGATATTATTTTGCGAACTAATTTACAATAAGCGGATTCGTTTAAAGAGGTATTTTTGAAGTTTCAATTACTCTCTTTATTTATCCTACACTCGCTTCAGTCATATTAATAATTTGAAGTTCGAAGGAAAACTTTCATTGACTTGTTGGCAAATTCATGCAAAAAAAACATGAATGTATGTTGTGTAAAAAAGCTATCTATTTTAAGCTTAGACGAGATAATAAAAACGGGAATACGTAAAGCTGTGTAGATAATTTTAAATATGACGATTTCATTCGAAAAATGGGTTGCTAAAGCATTTCACTCGTCAGGGCAAACGGTAAAAAAGTATGTGTTGCAGCAAACCTAATTAACTGCATAACATAATAGCAAATCTACACCGCTTTTTGCCTTACGTGTGTTGACTGGCAAATTAATTACAGGATAATTATTTTCAAAGCAACTAGTATGCTACAAAATGTTGTTGAATAATAAACTGATTATTTTTTTCTAAAACGCTTAATCGTGAAGTTAAGTAGGATAATTGTTGTACGTTTTCTACGTCCATAATATGGATTATGTCATTTAATATCTTGAAGGAATTGCAACTTTTTAATTACCCCCGATAGTAATATACATTTTTCGTGATCCAATAAATGCTTAAAGTAACAGCGTCAAAATCGTTATTGAGCATAATTAAACATTTAAAAAATTTTACAATATAATCGGTGTTTTTTTTCTCGTTAGAAAAATATGTTTTGTTTTATATGCAATTATTTATCCCTCAAATATTTTTATGTTATACATTTTTTTTAAAGTTTTAACTAAAATCAAACATAAACTTGCAGCGAAATCGTTCAGTTAGGTTAGTTTACATTTGAATTTTATTGATAATTTCTTTTCATGGGTCAATTACTTTCGCTATAATCTTAAATTAATACAATGAGTTCACCTTTAAAATTTGAAAATATTAAATACACAGTTAAAAATCAAATGAAAACATGTGTATTTTTATTTTATAAGCCATTATAATTTCACTCTAAAATAAAAATAAAACAAAAAAATTATCAAATTTAATTTCATTTTAAAAACAAACTTCCACAATGTTACCGTCAAATCCATCAAAAAGATTGTTTCAGTGATTTTTAATGTGATTTTTTAAATTTAGCTATTTTATTTCTGAACACAATCCTACAATCATAAAGAATTCTGACATCGTTACCGTATTCTATTCGGCATTCAAATAAAATTTTAAATATATACGATACAGTTACGTCATTAATAGTAAAGCAAAGAGAATTTCCAACCGATACCTTGTATGAATAATATCCTTCTGTGTCTAAATTTAGTGCCAGAGTACGATCAGTTTCCAAGTGAAGCTTTTCATAGGACAGCTAAACCCGTCAGCGAGTGTTATATTGATTATAATATTACGAGTATATTCCCATATTGTAAACACAGGTAAAGGTTCCTAGATTGACACTTTGGAAAAACAAATTACGTGAAAAGTAAATATTTGTCAACCAAAAACATTAAATAATCCATTTTTGTTAAACTAGCCATCTTAAAATAGAGCATTTTAAATAGTGATATTTAAAAAATATCCATATACAGCAGTGAGATTCCAATCTTTGCCAGAACTTATATGAGTCATTTTGATGACTAAAAATATTTCCACATTCGTCAAAAATGCAGCGCAGAGCATGGTCGAGGAGTGGTGTTTAATATTCTTAATTGTCCAATTCTGCATATCGATTTCTTTTGTTATTTGATATAAGTAACAAATCAAGCTATTGCTTTGTTTTAGCGGTATTTTTTCCCATTAAAAAGCAATGCTTTATCAGTATAGGAAATTCAGATTATTCTATAGTTTTGAAAATTAAAAAAAATAGTGTAACTAACACCGCTAAAACTTGTAAACTAATGTTCAATAATATATATTATGCTATATGTCATCATACGAACTTATAGAGTGATTACTTTATAAGGCAGAAAACAATAATACATTTCACTCTAAAAACACGAAAAAATGTATATTTTATCTAGTATTATCACTCAAAATATAAACAAAAAATCGTGTCTTCTCGAAAAAATCTTTAAACGCGTTAACTGTGACTTTTTGGTGGAAAATCATTATATTTAAATAAATAAACTCAACACTTCGTCAGTTGATAGTGCTTGCAATGAGCGAAATCGATCCTGACTTTAAATTTCACTTCAATTTATACAAACAACCCTCTAACTCGCTCTTTTTTTATAACAACAGATTCATCCACGCGTCTTGAAAATTTAAAAAAAATCATTTATTTTTTTGATAATTTATAAACGCCTTTGTAAATATTCAATAAAAACGGTAGAAAACGATAACCTAGCTTATTTCCTGCTAGCAATAAAACTAAAAAAATAATAATATATATATATATATATATAAATGAAACTAAACAGGCGGCAATTTCAATAAGTATAAATATTGGACGGAGATGATTTATTTCGGGAAAGCATTAGCCCCTCACAATGGTCTGAGGAGTGGCGAAAGACTTACAATTTAATTCCATCTTATTTGCGATAATCAAGCCCTCTGAATTTTTATTGTGAATGTGAATGAATTTTATCCTTTACACCAGACTCAATAAAGGACTATTTTCCTGGTAGTTTGATTTCAGATAGATAGACGGTTGCAATGCGTAAATAGTTATTGCTATCCGACAAGCAATCAAAGGCGGAAGAAAGGTGAACAATTATTAAGGGTAGGGGGACCATAAATGGCAGCCTGGAGACCGAGGTCAGGGAATGTCCTTTGTCTTGGCTAAAAGAGGTTCGATGGGCTTTAATTAACAACCACGCAGGAGAGTCTGCCAACAAAAGGGCCGACACAACAATAGATAGCTATACAAAACATACACATAAAAGATTTTTTGGGGGTTTAGGATAACGGAAAAAATGTACTACACTTTATTGTGTAAATTTTAATTTTTGTTCCCATTAAATTGAAATTACAAATAATATGTGAGTTATAACTGTAATTATTCATATAATAAATTGTTCCCAGATAATAATTATATTAGAATAATTTATTGATTGCTGGTAAACTTAAGTAAACACAATTTATCATAATTATTCATTATTAAAGTTCAAGGAATTGATAATTTATGTAATATATAATTGTCAATTTTCTTTGTTGTGACAATAAATCGTACATGTTAATAAAAAAAAGATATAAAAATCAAAAAACGTAAGAATTTGCCTAGACCGAATTTTGCAGATATTTTAATCGCTTGATTGATGGATGTGTGCTTGTTTTTTTGTTGTTGTTTAATTTAGGTGTAGATATATGTATGTGCGAAATTTACGAATCCTTTTAACAAACAAATATTATCTGGAAGGTATAGTCTAGTTCTTTCTCCTTTTCCTCTCATCCTGGTACTGGACGAATTTGATTGGTGACATATAAAACTATAATAATATTTGCGTTTATTGATGTCTTGAGTTTTTTTGTTTACATAAAAAAATGTTATTATCACGGTAGAGTTCACTTTTATGCGGCTCGCATTCCGAAAGCATATACATACAGCATATGAATACAGCTATTTTAATCTGACAGGTCAAAATAACGAATGCGCGGCATACTTGTAATGTTTTTTTTTTAAATCAATATGTTTTAATGTAACAAAAATATGGATATTTATTAGAGTATCGATGTTTACTGTCAGCATGTTTTTTTTCATTTATTTTGAATAAATATGTTTCTTTTGTCATTTTTTTTTATATAGTTTGTGTTGCTCTAAACTGCTGCGCAAGCGCACATACATATAATTTATATCATTTTGATAGATTGAAAAAAATAGGCAATTATCAAACACCGCCTCTTATTTCAATCTATCTTTCATTATCGCTTTAGGTCACGGAGAAAATAGCAATGTATTTTAGTTCTACAAATTTATACGATAGCTATTTCGTGTTTCGCCTTCATCAGAACTAACCTGTTTTAACCTGAGCTAACTAGTTCTGATGAAGGGTAAGCCGAAATGGCTGTCAACTATATATCAACAAAATTTTGTAGAACTTAAATACGTTGTTATTTTTTCACCGAGTTATAATGGAGTTCTACCAAGTAAATGTCAATTCTATCAATAACTTTCGGTAATGAATATTTTGATAAATTCTTGGCATCTAACATGATTTTTTTGGTTGGTTTCAAATATTAAATTAATTTTCAATGCGATTCCTGTCACACAATTATTAATGCGATTGACGATTACATCAACTAGCAATCCCCTATCAAACTTGTCAATACCTTTGACTTTCCAGAAACTTCAAAGACATCGATATCAAAGTGTTACAGTGCAAATAGGATTGTCGGTGTGTGGCTAAAGTAAGGCTGATTGGGTGTACGAGGAGAGTAGTTACTGTTTAAGCCTTGGGGGTAGTAATGCTCTTCAATTAGAAACGGCTCCGAAGGTAAAATGTTCATTTGAGGGAAGTTAATTATTTTACACTTCATTCAAAACCTTTAATACTGCTATTCTCCAACACTTGACATTAACAGATATGAATAAATTATGAATCCCCAAAGAGATACTGGCTACCTTATTAGGCGATCTATATTTGGTTTGGATAAAATTCAAAAACTTCACATTATAATGGGAGGGAAATATATATTCGATTTTTTTTTAAACATTCTAATTTTAAGCAGTTATTTATCTTCAGACGTTAGCGGAATTTTTCTAAATCACACAAAAATGTTCTTCAAATACAGGGGACAACACTTTTACAACACTGTGTTAAGCATTTTATGTTTATTATATGTTTTAGCATTTGCTCCTACAACAAAAACGTGACAGTTTGAAATTTGAATTTGAGATGTGAATTTCTATTCGAAATCTTGGCATTGATATATTTTCTGCTTTAAAGAACAATCACCTTGCTGGTTATAAATAATAACAGTTGAACAATATGGTGGCGAATCTTTTTAATTAAGCGTGCCAAATGCGTTTGAATAATACATATATTGATTGTCTGTTTATTAGAAAAAAAAACTCCAGTTAGAAAAAATATTTTTATTCTTCGTTTTACTCAAAAAACATTAAGAAGAGTGTGTCATCATTTGATAGGAGGATCCAATAAGATAAAATGTGATCATTCACCTTTTCAAGCTTATAAAAGTTACAGTTGACTCTCGTATAGCGTAGGAGTAGGGAGTACGCTATAGGAATGGTGTGTTAAAAGGGACTAGGCACCCATACAAAATTTGAGGTTATGTACATTCAATTTGCTTCCCAATTTTATATTTTAAATATAGAAAAGTCAAACAACAAACAGATACTGACAAATATTTTTATAATGTAGAAAACTAAACTAAAAGTTAGATTATCTTACATCCAATTTGATCTTACTACTATGAGAATATTATATACGCAAGCAGATAGTAATGAATCTTCTTAAGAACTGCATTCAGCTGCATTGCTCTGAGATCCATATTTCTAAATTTAAACTGGAGAAGAGGAGTTTTTTTTTTAATCCGATCATTTCAACTTCTACCATCTCCGATCTTTGTACTCATTGGAAAAGTTTGCCAGCGCCCCTGGCGGATATAACTTTTATAACGGATATAGCGCCTTCTTCCTTCAATTAAATTTGTTATAGAATCAGGGTTGGCAGTATGATTTTATCGGAGAAAGAATTTTTCAAACACCACAGAAGAATAAAGACAAAAAAATATGTTTTGAGCAATACGTATTGAAGTAAATGTATAACACAAGTATTACTTTTTGATAAATATATAATAAATGAACCTAAAAATATTTTTTTTCTCAGCTTACTTTATGAGGATAATTTTTTTGTCACGTATCCATTTAGTGTTCATTCTTGATCGTTCATCCGATTAGATTGAAATTTCCACGAGTGAGAACATGATCGACTTTATAAAATATTTTTTCAATTCATTTATAGAACTCAATAAATAGATACATGTGAGATTTGCCGTTTACATTCTATCTTATCTGAAAAGCGAGACACAGTGAGAACAATTAGTTTACCATAAGTTCTTCTAATTGCGATCATTTTATCCATTCTTAGTTATAGAAACTCAATAACCAAATACTGTTAAGAATTAAGCACTATTCAAAATAACAATAAATATATGCTGATAACTTTTTCAGAGGTATACAAATTTTCTGAGATTCTAAATATCATATATGATATAAAACAGCAAATATTATATTTGACGATAAGATGACTGGTCAGTGTTTTGTATCATATTTTTTACATGCGTGATGGGTCAACAAAAGCTGTCTCTAAAACGGTATTCTGTTTGTGTTGGCATCACAGCGGTATGGTAGTAGAGCACGCAATACTCAAACAATCTGACGGCTACGTATTAACCGTTAAGACGACAGATTGATATGTGTTGATAAATGATATAAAAAATAATAAGGTTGTGTAAAGTGTTGATTGTGACAGCAAACTTTCTTGGTTTTGTGATAAAACAGCCTTATTTGTTGTGATAATCTTCATAATTTTCCTTAACACCAAAATACTGATAAAATTTGTTTTAGTATATTCTTCATGCAGCTTTTCAGGGAGTGTGTTGATCTATAAAACTAAGAGGACAAGATAAAGTCGATATGGTAAACATTAAATATCCTTAAAGATGGAAATATACAAAATATACAATTTTTCAAATTTTGGGGCAACCCTGCCGTAAAACAAGTTAGGGAGTTAGGGAGGAGCCAAGAGAACTCGCGGATCGAGTGTCGCTAATTCGATTCTCACAATTCCAAATCGAGTTAGTTCATCGGCACTTCGGTACTCAAATTGATGGAACTATAATATCGGTATAATAATACGACAGGGGTCATTAATGCGTTCACCTTTTGCAAGAGAACAGTTTGACTAAATAAATTAAGCAGGTTCATTTTTTCCAAATGATATCTAAATATTGTATAATATTATATTAGCTTGATACCGGTTGTGACTGTGAAAAATATTCCCAGCGAAATATCGTAGATATTTTCTTATAATAAAATAACGTTCTAGCAAATATTAAAAAAATATATATATTTCAAGGTAGTGATAGAATTGACATATACTAGAAAGAACTCCGTTGTAATAAGGTTAAAATAAAGTGGCATTTCTACAGTGAACACTTGCTGCCACAGTCCGATATTTTTTTTTTTTATTGTATGCTAAAATTTCAGATTCTAGGTATTAATTGTTACTACTTGATGGAAAGGCATAATATTTTATATAATACCAACACATTTTTTTATATTATTTCCACAATTTATTTTATGATCAGGACCGGTTTGTCTCATCTCGAGCATAGCCAATTCAAAATATACAAATCGCAAACAAGTCTATTTATATAAAATTTTGAGTTAATTATTTTAATTGAGAGTTATTATATAGAAGATTTTAAAAAACCAAAGAACCGATAAAACAATTTACAGGTCATTTATCATACATGTTTATTTAGATCTTGAACCTTTGGTTTTGTAATCTGCTAATTATTAACTAAAAGTAGTATGTATCAGTTGATAATGCTCGTTATGAGCGAAACCCATCATGATAATACAGTATTAAAAGGTATTAACACGGTGAATAGCAGTGTGTTTTAGTTTTACATTTTTTTTTATAAGATATAGTTGATAGTTCCGACGACGGCGTGAGCCGAAATAGCTATTAACTATATCTTATAAATTATAATAAAATTATATAATTTAAAAAATGTAGAACTAAAATACATTGCAATAAGTAAATGCCAATTCAATCAATTAAATGTATTGATTCTTATAGAGTAAGGATCTCATTAATTTTATTATGTCCATGATTGAAAATTACATCAATAATTAAACATATATAACACACTTTGTCAATGTAAAATCATGAATAAATAAATCAATTAAATTAAATATTAACGGCAGTATCAAGATACAAAATTAGTCGCGGAAAATTTAATCTCGTATCTCATAAATTTTGCAAAGAGTAAATGTAAAAACGATCTGCTAAAACCATTCCAAATTTCATACAGCGGCTATATATGTAGATACGATGTAGTAATGTTACACAATTTTCCGTTTAATTTTGCAAATATGATGGAATCTACGTTTAAAGGTAACGGTAAGGCAAAGACCCTCACGGGACGTCAGCTCAATGAAAATATCCGATTGGCTTCACGATAAAACGATTTCAAACTAGGTCAAACCGGTAAAAGTTATCCAAAATTTTAGTATGTAGGAAGTCGCCTCACACTTATTACTTCGAATAACTAACGTGAAAGTTACTGAGGAAGAAAGAGCATTACCTTTGAATACCTAATTGAATTTTAAGCGACTTCTTTTTTCTTATTTAGACAATTTTGAATATATACATAAACAGTATATTTCTCGAAAAAAGAATACAGTACGGAGAACCTTTGGCATTATTTCTGAGTTTTTTTTTTATAAAGTAAAAAAAACTCGATTATTGTTTTTTGGAATTTAATTATTAACCAACTGACCGCTAATGCTTTAATTGTTGGAACGGTAAAAATAAACCGGTATGTTGATATACGTTACTCACTCGAATATGTATGTATAGATTTTTAAGACAGTCATTTCATTTTTAAGTATATTCTATAGGAATATACGTTATAGATCAAGAGACAGCTTAACGTATTCAGTTAATTAAGTCATAAGTAAAAAGTTTACAAAAAAAAACCTTGTTTATTTGTAAGAATTTCGAAAAAAAAATTAAAAAAAAACAATATCAAACCAAAGTTTAGGTTAGGTCACATCTTAGGTTCCCACCTTTTTTCGGGTGGCGACACCTTTTTATAAATGCCATGTGACCGCGACACTCATGCAATTGAAAGTCATTTATAATAAGTTAGCGACCCCTCAAAAACTATTTGCGACCCACAGGTTGGGAACCCGGGAGTTAGGTTATAAATACTTATTTTCTCACTTTTTTCTAATCTACTGGTTGAATACTTGCAACATGTGTTTCGTCTTAATACGAAGCATTTTCGTGCTAATTTTTTCGTTAGAAATTCAAAGATAACATAAACGTTTATAATAATCATAAATTCTAAAAGTAGGAGTGTAATTTTCTTTTCTAAACCAGTTCTCTGCTAGTCTACATTAATTATATACGAGCATTAAATATTTCTAAAATTAATTCAGTGGTCTAAGCGTTAACCAAACATATGGAGATTGTCGAGACAAATTAGTCTATATTTCAATTTAAAAATTAGCTCTTACATGAAAGTTTTGACACTGTTAACTCTTAATATTCTTACGTATCAACTATCAACACACTGCAATCGCCAGTCTTTAGAGTTGAGACATTATCAGTCAGATTAACCCTCTGAACTCCGCCAGTTAACAGGCGTACGGTGAGAGAAACCCGAGCCTTTGGATATAAAAAGTGTAAAACAGGAAATTCAAACCATCGATTGCAAATTTAAGGCCAGATAAGGTAACAATTTATAGATTATTAAAAAAATGATTTCACTGATGGTTGGCTTGGGGTCAAAAATGTTTTATCAAAACATTGCTAATGGGTTGTTTATTGACAACGCGATAGAGGTTTATAGGTTACATATAATAGCTCATAAAATAGTGAATAATGTATCGTATAGAGATGATTAATACACTGCATTATTATGATTAGTAAGCATATAGGCATCGTTGAGCTTCTTTCTTTTGGGAGCTGACGTAGCTTGTTTATTGCGTTATAAGGTCATGCCATGTTTGACCACACATGAAGTTAGAACCAACTGGATGCATTCTTTAATATGCTTACAAGTTATCACACTATAATTCATGAAATATTCTATTTTTCTAAATATTTAATAGTGATTTTTTAATTTTGATTTGATCAGTATGAAAATCATATTTGATGCGGTGGTTCTTTCATTGTAGCCATGCGTACAACGGTCACCGTGGGTTATGAACATAATATTTTTTATTAAAATAGCGTGTTGTTTTGTCATATTCTAATTGATTTACAATTTTTTTTAATTTATACGGCTAGGCTGTCTAAATTGATGTAAAAGGATTAATTATCGTAAAGTATATTGATTAACACATTAACTCAGTTGTCAATATTATTAGTATATTCTCATTTACACAATGAAAGAATGCTCACATTTTGTACATAATTATACCACATTAATTAAATGTATTAAGATGTGAACGCCATTTATTTCTGAAATAGCAAAAGAAGAGTTTCGAATATCAAAATACATTTTATATTTAGAGAATAGAAATATAAAACCAGCAACACCAACATAAAAAGGTAAATGTGTCATACTGAAAATGAAACAAAAGGAATTCACGTAAAGGAAACAATATGGAAACGTCAAAGGGCTAAACGTGACTGATTGAGGTTTGGCTTATCAGATTAATTTGCGGGCATGTATTTTGTATACTATTATGCCAAGTAGGTGGATATTTTGTATTGATTTGAATGGCAGGTTTACTTACAGTAAGCACCGACCCAAAGATCGTAATATCGTAATATAATCGACGGGAAAAACATTTCGTTTTTATAGTTTTACTGCACTTCTCAATTAATTCTCAGTCAAATATTTCAGCTTTATGTAAGCCCTGTTACCAAGGGATCGAGATAAACCTATAATATTTTTTTTGCTAGATATAAAGATATATTCTAAAAGAAGCGAACCAATTTTCATCATTCCAACTGTCATCATTTTAAACTTGCCAAATATTTTACGTGCCAGAATTTAATTTATTCAAATAATGATAAAGATTATAATTTTTTTTTTCAGCAGATCATAAAAATAACAATTAAATAAATATACTATTGTACATCCGCAATTTAGAGAATATGGCTAGTGGAGGTATCTTAACAGAAGAATTTCTAAAAGAACTGCTTGAGAGATATATCACAAAAAGAGTTTCAGACATGCGAAGTAAAAGAGAATATTAATATACAAAAAAATTGTACTTACGAGCAGAAATCCATTATTATATTGAAAAATCAAATTATTGTACCATCCTTACTTTGATTCGAGCCCGTCAAAGAAAGTCAACTAAATAACACACTACGCCACGTACAGTGAAACCCTGATCTCACGCTCCCGCAGGATTCGTTCATTTTATACAATCCCAGTCATGCACCAATAAGAGCAACGTTACATAATAACCCAGTATTTGTCATTCCTGATTAATCTATTTCTTGGATCTATCGTCTAAATATTTTGGTTCCGGGATAAATAAACTCATCTCTGACTGTTTTGTTGAATATTTTTTGTTTCGTTATTGGCCTTAAAATTAAACATTTTTTAATATATATATATATATATATACGGTTTTTTAGAAGAGTATGCGAGTGCCAAATTGCAAAGAAACAATTTAATGTTTAGTGATATTTCCATATTTATAATATATATAGAACACGACCGATTTCGCTTAAAGTGAGCATTAACAATTGAACAAACATTATAAATATATAATGATTTTCCACCAAGTCTCAGGAAACACCTTAAAAGTGAAAAAAAAACACAGGACCTAGATACCAAAGCCGCTTTGAAAAAAAATATTTTGAGTGATAACACATATATGTTATGTTATATTATTCGTTATTTTCAGGTACACGTGTACTTGAATTTCTGTGTACTAACAATTTCATCTGGAAGAAGGAACGTTTTGTGTAGAAACAAACGATATAAGTAGGAAAACTCGTTTTAACAATACACAACTAAAATTATTTTTCCGTGGATTGACATAGCACGTTCTTTCTGTTTTGTATGTCACTAGCCGGTTATTTGTTTTTTTTTTACGTATGAAGATATCCAACTGATTCACCATATTTACAATATAATCTCCCGGAACAAAGTAGACGTATAAACGAAAATAAACAATTTTAATAAGAAAAAAAAAATACACCCAGTTGTACAAATATTTTACTTGATAATCTATGTCATAAAGAACTTTGTTGAGATCCGGATACAGTTTAAAAAAAACAATTTAAAATAATAAAGGGGATAAATTCAACTGAGAAATAGGTCCGGTTCATTTTTGTGTAAATGAAATTTTATATTAATAAATGACTTTTTTTTATAGTATTTAAAATTTGGAGCGTGTACGATTTTAGATGACGTTTAACATTTTCCGTCAATGATACAAATAAAGATATTCTCTCAAAAAACTCGAATTTGTCGAAAATTCGAATAATTGCTAGAGAATATAAGATTTTTTATATAAAAATAAGTTATTCTTCATTATATTGTACAATCAAATCGAATCCTTTTATTTGATTGATTCGACGGAACCATTTGCTCGGTAACTATCTTTTCGAACGCAAGTTTTAAAAAAAGCGATAAAATATAGAGATAGAGAGTGCAATAAAAAAAAAACAATACCCGGGGATAATATTTATTATTGCTATTTGTAGAAATTGTGACGTGACTGTCAAGTTCATCACTCATCATTTGTTTTCAAACTATTTCATTGAGAATCATTGTGAAACTTTTAGAAAATCGAATAGTCAAAAAGTGCTCGATATAATTCAAATAGAATCATTGCGCAACTTTTTAAAAATCGAATAGTCAAAAAAAGGCTTGATATAATTCAAATATTCAAATTGAAAAGAATCGTTGGGCAACTTTTCGAAAATCGAATAGTCGAAAAAAGGCCCAATATAATTCAATTCGAATCTCTTCGAGCAACGTATCGATTTACTATTCTGATCAGCGTATATGAATATTGTGATACAATAATTGTCAATTATTAATTTTCAATGAGTTGAGTGGCTACCTTGTTGAAAACGATTACAAATTTTTTATCATAATAATATTGATGATAACTTTTTTATTGTGCAACAAATGTAGAAACAAATTAATTTGTTTTTTAATAGTATAATTGTTTGTTGTTTTGCTCCTTTAATAAATAATGGAATGGCGTAACGTTATCTATCTACCATGTATTGGTTTTGATAAGATTGTTGTTGAAGAATTTGAAACGAAACAAATAAACTTCAAAGGTGAATAGTATATACTTCATTTTTTTAAAACGTCATGCTAGATTGTAGGGGTAATAGATTAACCAATGAAAACAAATTGATAATTTTTCAATAAGTGACCGCTTCATTCTAAAGTGGTAAGTTGATTATTTTCAAAACATCGGAACTTCGCAATAACATTTAATACATTATTCAATATTGATTATATAAAATATTCAATACAAAAGACAAATTGTCAAAGTAAAGACAGAATCGTCGATGACGTGAAACTGATATACCTATCAACAAATATTCTCGTTTATCAAGAACCACTTGAATGCCAATTCAGTCATTTGAAGAACGGATAATAAATAGCCGAATAAATCAGTTTTTCTAATTCAAAATACAAAAATATTTTATTACTTACAAGCCAATTTTAACGGGAATATAAAATTTGTATAAATTAAAATAATCACACAATTTTTGATAATCCACTCAATAATGTTTCATTCCATGAGTCATGAGTAATTTGACCTGACTGAATATACAATAGATAGATTTTCCTGACTACATGTCATAGGAATGCCATCTCAATATGGATTAGTAATTCATTTTAAATAGCCTTATGATTCAAAAAGCGACTGATGCTTGAACGTGTACGTAATTTTATACAAAACAAGCGAGTATCCGGCATGCGTTACAATGCCACTCAAACAAAGTGAAGAACCAAAAAGTGTTCGGCTCGCTACAATCGATGGTTTGCAAAATGTCATTATAAATTTATAATCTCAATGTGTGACAGTTTTGAAAAGGTTGTACCTAATTGCTTATCATAAATCATTTAGTGAAAAGTTTATTCCATAATCAAATTTAGTTTATGAAGAATTGACAGTATGCAAGATGTCATTCTTAAAGTGTGACATGGTTGACAGTTTAGCAAGAGTGTAATGGTTAAACAATTTTTCAGATGTTTTGTAGTAGTCCAAAAGATATTTTGAAAGTCTCAAATATTTCCTCTCATCCTCAATTATAATTTATTAGTTAATTAATAAAAATATTTCATTAAAAAAGAATACACATACAAAAGTAAACGAATATTCATATTTATGTAAATTATCATAGCTATGCGTATATTTAATAAAATTACATTTAATATTGGTCAAGTAATGGCGTCATTCTTGACGTGCAGGTATGCTCCTACTCAATAATCGAAGAGCTGTAATAATAAAATGATTAATCACTAAAAAACAATAAAAATGAAGAAATAAGAGAAACAGGTTTTGTAATGAGGACTTACTATTCCTACGTCAAAATATACATTCTATGTAATCTTCTGTTTCATTGAAGTGTGTTTTGACTTGGCAAATAAACACTTATTTATAAGAGATTAAAATCGAGTTCAGTGATATTTTCAATGGTTGTATACATAAGCTTTATGAAAACATGTAAGCATTCTAAACATTTAAAGAAAATGTGCCGTAACTGTGCCCATGTCCAAACTTCGCCTAAAAATATCAAAAACAAAAATATCACTTTTTTATCACAGGCTTTTTTAATAAGTTCAACGTTGAAATTAATGTCTTTGAATCAAGAACTTAAAAACTTCTCTGGGCAAAGTTAGGACGATAGGCAAAGTTGAGGCAATAAAAAGATTATTATGACTTGTATATAGAATCCGATGCCAGCTAGGTTGTATGGTTTCTCTGGAAGATTGTTAATGATTTATTGTTGAGTAACATCAATTGGCGAACTGGAAAATAAATGGACTAACTCTTTAAATCGATTCATTTATTGTTCGGCAACATGTTATATTATAGTACGCTCCGTGAGTATGGCAATATTTTTTTAAAATAGAATTTGTTGAACAAAGACATCATGTGACATCACCTTATATTAATAATTTGGCAAAGAAATGTTGTGTTGATTGCGTTATTTCTATATATCAAAAATAAATTATTATCTTAGACTAAATGATCTTAGATTAAAGGTTTGTAAAGTGTATTTTTATTAAGCCCGATAAATAAAAATATTATATTATATTAAAACCATTTTTATTTTAAATGAAGAATTGACTAATATTATGATAAAAAAAAACCACGAACTCGTGAAACACCAGGGATAAACCTCATTATTAAATCAATACATGTAAAACAAGAACATTTTAATATTTGATACGGTGTTAATTTTTAATTTATATTCCGTCTAATATTTTAAACATAACCTATCACATCCTTTTATAGTGTTAGATAAAATGGTTGAAGTTACACATTTAGTATTATTTCGGGTTGATGCTTCAGAATGGAAAGAAAAAAACTAAATAGAAAGTAATTGTAAAAACGAGTGTACAATTAAAGTGTCATGAATGAGAAAGGGGCACTAAAGGTTCATAGTGAATTCCCACGCTATACAAATCAGACAGGTATCAGACGCAGTAAAAACAATTATTTCTTATCGTAGAAAATTTGACAGAGATTTTTTCTATTCCAATTTGCATAACAAAAGATAAAAGAGGGCAAACGATAAATGGAAACGTCTTGGCATAACAATAATCATTGAAAAGCATCAGGTAGTGTTTACAAAAGTACAAAGATACTCGTATATTACGTGGTATAAAGCATAACATGGCAGGTAAAAAGATGGGTAGGTCCATACACATACATGGTTTGACATTGGCCCATGAATATTTTGCGTAATGCGAGTGTAATGTTATTATGATATGCGGCCATATGAAATAAATCTGAAAGAAAATTTACTTACGTGTATTATAAACAAACTGGTAGCACCAAAATAATTCACTTATCAGTATATTTTATCACTCTTTTGACAATTCGTTATCATCCACATGAAAACACTACGTGCAACCCCTCCATACTACATCGACTGAATGTTACCGTGCAGGTCTACCAACCACACCTTATGTCAGAATAAATATGTTTTTCATAATATATTAAGCTAAACAATTATTGCTATTTGAGATAATTTCACAGTATAATTTCAATGACATGAATGCCGATAATATTGCAAAATCAAAACGAGTTTTACAAAATGATGTATTTAAAACCCAACGCAATAAAAAAGTAATAACATGTACTGACATCTATATTTAAAAAATACCATAACTTGACAGGTGAAAATCCCAGGTACAAGTACAATAATAGCTCAATGATCGTACTTGACTAAATGATGAAAAAAAAAACCCAATTACCAATAAAAAAAATCATCATATTTTATTTTTTTGACAAGTCTGCATTTTTACTGTAAAAATAGTGTTTATTTTTTTTTAATGAAAATTTATAATATTGTATAATTTTTATTGACACCTACAAAAATATTGTGCAACTACTAAGCACAGGTGTCTATTCTATATTATTGGTTTCTAACAAGAATGTCTTGTAGTATAAGCATAGAAATATAGATGCCTCTTTCATAATTGTACGGAAAATGTGTGAGAAAAATTGAAAGAGAACTGTCCGTAGTAGTTTAGTTTCTGAGGTTATACATGTTGTATATGATGAATTAATTAAAACTCATTTTATATATAACAAGTGTTTTATCATTATATTGCTTGGCGATACTTTTAATTTAAATAAAAATTAATAAATACATCGCGATTTTGCTTTTACAAATTAATTTCTCATAATTCACACAGTGTCCGCTAGAACAATTGTATTCATTTAGGTTAGCAGGAAATATGTACACAATGTGTACTTATGTATATTATAATTAATTTGAATAACATAATTAAGTTTTGTTTTTTTATTGAAAATAGTATTTCAAATTACCTAATAATTTTCTATTCATATAAAGATAGATATAAATAGTTTTTGATTGTTTCTGGAGTGTTCATTATAAATTTTGATATTATCTAAAAAATTTAGTAAGTAAGTAAGTTTTAATAAGTATTTAATTTCGTTATACGATAGTAAAATATTTATTACCATAATTTCATTTGTTATTTGGTATACAATATGCTATACATGTATATTCAAGTGTGGGTAACATTAAAATATTTTTTTACCCTCAAGGATGATTGACCCAATTATGGAACCGGAGAGTTTTGAACTCATAAGGACGTATGGTCCTGCTATTGATGATTTCAGTATTTTCTTGAGTGGGCAAAGTCGTCGTGAGAACCAGAATTATTATGGCGACCAGGCCCACTACCAATATAGCTAACACCTTCGTCTGCATCCTATGTCGATAGCAAGCTGTAAAGATAACATTAAAATGTTATTGTTTTTTGAAAATGTTATTAGTTACTTGTTAAAGCTTCCAACCTGTATATATTATAATATGTAACATAAATAAGTCTTCATTTATCTTCACACAGTGAAACCTTGTTATCATTCTGTTTATTATTGTTTTCAGCATTTTTTGTTTGTTATCATGTGATTATTATTTAAAAAAATGTCTATATTATTATATCTATCAAAAAGGTTGAAACACGGATTTTTTAAAGGTGGCGTAAAGGTTGGAAACTGTTGTTCTAGACAACAAAAAAACTATCAACCCACAGCTAGCAGCGTCAACAGCTGAGAAGTTAGCAGTCAGAAGTTAAAGAAAAAGCACGATATGTATATACGCTTCATTTGCTTTTGTCTTAGGAACACTACAAATTGCCTTTTTACTGTAATTTTTGGAAATTGTTTGAGGAAACATTCTTGGTGTTTACGCCATGTCATGTGAACAATATAGTAAACTATACACAAAAAATTAATTTACAAGAATACATTTTTAATAATATATGTACGCCAATTCCTATTGAAAACATTTGTGATTTTAATGTTGAGTAAAACTCTTATAGACAAATCGTATGTATTATTGCTTTACATAGAAAAGCTTGAGTGCCACCACAAAGAGGATTTCGGTCGAACGTTTGATTTAAACAAGCAACAAAAGGTTCTGAATTTTGCGTCAAAATCTACATGAAAATAGTCTTCAGTTTAAAATTGTAAATAGATATGTATTCGTGATTGAATAATAAAAACATCGAATTGATCACGAAAGTAGTATAATATTTTATATCATTTCTACTTTTTTTCAATCAAAATAAAAGCATTTCCTTTTTAAGACTTTTTCTCGATAGAGATGTATTTTTAATTACGTGTTTTTATTGATATGATTTGTATTTACTTGGGAGAACTCCATTATAACACGGTATAAAATAAATATTAAAGTTTTGTTTTTATTGAACACAACAGTTTTGCTATTTTTAAGCGTGTTACGGATTTCTATACCATATCCAATCATGTTTTAATAATTCTAGGCATAAACATTACAACAGAAAAATAGCACATGTTATGATCTCCCTGTATAAAAATTTAAAACCACTTTCATTTCTAATTGAATAATGAATAAGTTATTATAGAATTACCTTATTTTGACAGTTCGGATAATCGCAATGGTTATTTATCGTATATATGTAAAACGTTATTGATTCGCGAAGTTTTTTGACGTTTTGAATTTTTAAACTTTCTTCTGTTTTGCGAATGTTTAAAAAAGTCATGTTCGAACAATTCAAATCCCCTCTCAGTGTTTTCACTTAAGAATATTATTTTCTTATAGCAACACACTTAGTATACGATATAATATATAACCAGTGATGTGTTACGAATTTAAAAAGAATCGTGATGCTACTCAATATATTTTATTAGATAAAATAAAAAAGATTTTTTAATACTTCTGGATTAATGTATGGTGTGTCATTAATATTAAATATCGCATAAATATTTTTTTAAGATTCAGGAATGATTGTCATATCGAGCTGTTGAAACTTCGTCCTAGGTTTCGCCTTTCGGTATTTTCAAGCATTCTGACACACGAATGAAACAGAACCGACAGTTTTCTTGTGTCCGTGTGTTTGAATGGTTAAAAATGTCGAAAGCCAAAAATTGGATCGTTAGTGACAAAACACGTGAAGTTGTACAAAGATTGAACAATATGAATTTCATCTTAAAAATCCACCAAGCTTTCTTAGCCGATATCGTACGTTAATTGTTATTTTATCAGCATGGTTGTAGAGTCCTTTAAAAAAATACGACTCCGATATTGACCAAAAAACACGGCTCCGGCTCAAAAAAGGCTTTAATTTTGTCAGGCTTTTTTCCACTCATTCCCATTAATATGCATTAGTTCAAAGATCAAGCGACCAATCCAACCAATCAAATTGTTCATTGAGATATATATATAAAAATTGTCTAATCGATAAAAACTTCAACTCCGGTCATAACTCCGCGACTTCATGACTCCGAATTCGACTCTACAGCTCTGGTTATCATGCCGAGTATATTGATAATCATTGAAATAAACAGGCGACATGGTATCCTCTACATTTGTGCTTCCCAAACTTTTTCTTGCCACGACCCCTCTGAACAAAAAAAAATGTGAAAAGGAAAAATTTTGCAGTCCCGGTTTGGGAAGCATCGCTATACTTATACAGTTTTAGAGGCTGTTTAGTGGCAAGTAATAAACATCTGATAAATTAAAGATTCTCATAGGTTTACAGTTATCTGAGGTCAGTTATATAATATTTATCAACAAAAATCTCATTTCTCTGTCAGGCTAGATGTGGGCGATTAGATGAATTTCAACTGATGATGAAATCAGCCAGTCTGTCTGGAGAGTCTCATCTTTGCCATTAAAGTTTCGAAGTGATCCTCTAGAGAGTGGTTCTCACGTGAAATTTCACGATGGTCGCATTATAAAGATCAGCTGTCCTATGGAAATATCTCGCGCCCGCAACAAATGTGGAAAAAATAGTTTCGATATGTATTTTTTACAATTAGCATTACAATGAATGATCATTCACAATATACAGTTGTAGGTAAAATTGACAAAATAATTAAAGCAATTGTTGTTAATTCTTTATATTCACTTGATTCATGGTCAACGTATAACTTCGACCAAAATTTTTGAAAAGTTTTATTAATAAAACGGTCCTTTACTTAAACTCGACTAAATGCTGGATAAGTCAGGTTTATTCAATCAATTTTGAAACAATAATATTTTTACAAATTCATTTATAAAAACACATTTTTTGTAATATTATTATTTACTGTAAAACTTTTGGTGGCCGCACATGAGAACCTATTTTTTACAGCTTCATGCCATGATCGTGGACTGATTTATCCAACCCTCTTAGGAGGATGTTATTGCGAACATAACATACCACAGTGCGTTTGTAATAGTTCGTAAGTCATGTATAGTGTAGTTTGTGGCATTTAGAAATATTTCAGAGCATTTCCGTATCCCAAATAAGCGCTGTATGCATCATAATGCGGTGTACAAAAGAAATTTTCTACACGGAGATAACTTGCTGTTTCTGTGATAACATGACCAACACATATGTTATTTTCAGTTATTTCAATATTTAAAAGATCTATATTTGTTACGATATAAATACAATTTAACTGTAAAAGTAGGGAATAAGTGCAATTAATATATTTGTTTACATTTTAGGTAACATCTTGCAAAACTATTTTCTTCAAATGAATAATGATTTACAAACACAAGTCACGACTTAAAACCAATCTCATGTCTTAAAAATAAGTCGTAAAAAATTATCAAAAATGTCGTATCTTTAACATACGACAACAACCATTTAAATTGAAATTTTATTTTGATTTATTGGTTTGTAATAGAAGCATGTGTGCATATTAATTATTTACGACAGAGCTATAATATAACAACGCTATATTGATAGTCATTGCCATTTTAGATAAATTAACGATTGACTAATAAATTCTAAATATAGCTTCTCTTTTTTATTATTATAAAAGAGTCAACTGTGATTTATTACTGTCAATAAAAAAACAATTGGTTTTTTATCAATACGTTAAAAATTTAAAAAAAAATGTTTTGCTTTACGATTTTTTTCGTTTATGTTGTTGTTGATAGACGCACAATTTTTCGCCATACAAATGGAATATACAATTCGGATTTTACGTATCGATAGTTTGCTTAAAAAAATCAATGTACATATATATATACCCGAGGATTGTACTTTTTGAAAATTATAAATATGTTTTTTTTTATATATAATACAAATTCTTATATATACAATGCCCATTCTAGATATTTCCTAGTTCATGGCCAAATTGAGACTGTAGGTAATGTTTTTTCCCTTCGGCTAAATTTAAAAGAGTGTATTAATATTACGAAGAGTAAACCATATTATCTTATGTATTCAACCGTATTTACCACGCCTTATATTACACCAGTGGCGTCCAAAACTACGGAAACAATATAAAATTTTAATTAAAGGGACATGAGCACAAAAAAAAACTTTAATAATGCTACGTGGCACGATTTTTTCTGGTCATTTGATCATTTTGACTCCTACTGAAGACCGTTACCCCATATATTCTATAAGAGTATGAATATGGTTAAGTCCGGGCTAGTGTTATTCAAATTGTGTTAGTGTTTGATTGATTGATGAAATAGAATATAAAAATTACATATCATTGAAAAATAATATTTCGATCAAAAAATAAAGTCATAAAATAATTAATTGTAAATTTTGAGAAAAAGAAAACCAAAGCTAACCCCATCATCTTTGACCAAATTGACACATTCTCAGCAAAAAGGAGAAAAAATGAACCGATACTATTTTTACGAATTCGACAAATTGATTCTAAAGAAAATAATTATTTGAAAATACACTTCATTTGTGTTTGAATCGTGTATAGTTTTAAATATAATGTATAACGATATATATTTATTTATACTCATAAAAGATTTTTTTATTTACATTTAAACACATCCTCTAAGCAATTTTTATCTCTTTTATGTGTTAACTGTCACCTCTTGATGGAATGGCATGTTATTTAAAATAATAAATATACATTTTTAGTACTTTAGTTGATAATTTTCGCAATGAGCAAAACTGGTCATAATTATAAAATATATTGTGGAATTGTACTAAAAGATTTGTTTTTATTATTATATATAGAAAAAACTTTTTATAGCTTACAACTGTACAATATAATTTGTTCCTCAATTAATAACGTTTGATTTTATCATATTGTAAAATAGGAATAGCAAATATATATACATATTTTTATTAAATGATATCATTCCACAAAAAATTAACTTTAAGCATTCAATAAAGAAAGATAAATGAATTTGTAATAAATTTCATCACTGGATTACCAAATTGAATTAAAGTCAATCATATTTATATGTCAATGCACCTACACATGAATGAATAATATTCGTTTTAACCCTCTCTTTAATTTTTAGACACCCACCAATGCGCACTATAAAAGTTCGTTTTATATAATGATAGGATATTATTTCATGACTTCTAAATCGACTTGAGGTATCTGATATAATCTTTGGCGCCTTTTAATGATGAACTAAATTCAAAAGTCTACACGAGCAGTAAAGCAACAAAACTTGAAAACTCAAAGTTTGATATAACAGATAGTTCATCGGTTTTATTATTTAGTGAAATGTCAGGGATCGTGATAAATAATAAAAATAACTTTTTTTTATCGAAAACACATTTTTCGTACTATTTACAATATTTTATGATCAGGATCGTACGATTTAACGCCTTTAGACTTTCTTTTGGGATATCTTCAATCGATAAATCTTTACAGATAAGCCATCAACAATTGCTACCTTCAAAGTCAACATTACAAACGCCATGCAATAAATTCAGCTGGATTTATGTGAGAAAGTCATTGAAAATTAGACCATTCGTATGCGGTCCACCGAGGAAAGCCGCGGCGGACATTTGAACGATATAAGATGTAAGATATTCAGTTAAAAAATCTCGCAATGAACGAAACCGTTTTTTATTATTGTACAATTAGTGTCATTTAAAATTTTCTATTATTTTTTTAACAAACCATCATAGTTCGAATAATGAATTAATATCTGATAGTTATGCTGATGGCGTGATGATGTATAATAATTTAAAATGTAATTTCGACTGAAGGTGCTTGATGGAATTTGAACTGTTAGAACTTTGTACGATTCCACATTCCGATTCCTAACGACCCGTGTTTCGCCTTTCGGCATCTTCAGGCATTCTAACACACGGATGCAATAGAACTGACGCACAATAAACAGTTAGCATCGTCTATATAACAAACGTATTAATAACAGGAAAACACAGACCCTATCGCAAAAAGTAAATAGCACCTAAAACAAAATTTAATAATATTGATCTAATAATAATTAACGATCAATCTTGTTAATGAGTCATTCTTGAAAGGGTTTTACAACTGTTTATTGAGCGCCAGTTCTGTTGCGTCCGTGTGATAGAATGCTTGAATATGCCAAAAGGCGAAACCTGGGTCAAAACATGTGGTATCGTACAAAGTTGTAACATTTCAATTTTAATTTCAAATGTGTTTGATTATTTATATTTAACATTATAGTATTGAAAACGGTAATTCATAAATCGCAGTGTGCAAGTTTTGTTATCGTAGATCGAACTGAGTTGAACATTGTTGTTAAAAAAAGAACCCTCAACTTGTACAACAATGATACAATATAAAATGCGTCGTATGGTGTCTCGGTTGCAGAATATAGGTTCGTTTTTTTTACAATGACTCGTGTATTTTTTATTAGACAAGGCCATTGGTTTTTTCAGGCTTTCTTTAATAAATTAATTATTTATTTTTATTAGAAATAATAGAGCTACTAGCAACGAACAGAAGTGGATAACCACGGACGAGAAGATTGAATAAGTGTACATATTTATTTTCCGTACAATTATAGGCGTATGTTTTAGCAAAAGTTTTTTTCCAATATTACTGCTTGATGCTGAGTTTATCAGGCATTCTTTTACACCAAGAGCTGGAATAGAAATTAGGACAGGTTTTAAGAACCGTATTCAGCATATTTTTTTTCTAATTTATGATATCGACTAATGGTGTTTGATGGAATTTAAATATCAAATTTGAAGTGTTACAACTTCCGTTACGATTCCACATATTTTCCCACTAACGACCCGGTTTCGCTTTTTGGCATTTTCATGCATCTTCACACAGATGCAACAGAACTGACGCACAATAAACAGTTAGCATCGTCTGTATACCAAATGTATTAATTACAGGAAAACACTTACCCCAAGGCAAGAACTAAATGACAGCTAAAATAAATTCAATTATATTGATCTAATTATAATTAACACAATTGCCTGTGAATAGATTCATTAACGATAATTACTGTTATTGAGTCATTCTTGAAAGGGTTTTACAATTTATAGAACAGTTTTACAATAAATGTATTGTTAATTATTAATGCTCCAAGCATGTTTTTTTTCTTGCATTTTTCCTCTTGTATATAAACAAATGCAAACTGTTTACTGTGTGGCAGTTGCATGGCATGCGTATAATTTTAGAATGCCTGAATATACCTAAAGACAATTACCGGATCAAAAGTGACCAAACATGTAAAATCTACAAAGTTTTAACAATTTTAATTTGATATTAAAATTCCATCAAGCACTTTCAGTCGGTATCGTATATAAACATATGTAAAATGTTTACTGTGCAACAGTTACATTGCATGTGTATGATTGTAGAATGCCTGAATATACCTAAAGATGAAACCCGGATCGAAAGTGCCAAAATATGTAAAAATCTTTAAAGTTTTATCAATTCAAATTTTATACAAGAATTCCATCAAGTACTTTCAGTCGTTATCGTAAATTAATTAATTGATAATAATATTTTTTGAGATCGGTAAGTTTCGTCCTAAAATAGTGAGGAAAATGTGACATCATATTAACAGTTTTGTCCTTTCAAATTAAACCAATATAATCCAAATACTACTACTTTTTTCTGTTTCAAATTGATTTCAATCTAATGGCTGATATATTTTTCATAGTTAAGTTGATTTTTTCTCTACTTTGACTTTCCATTTCATGTTTATTTGATGTTATTTAAAAAATGTAATACTTGGTACGTTAGTTCTTATTTTAAATGATAATACATTTGTTATTCGAATCGTCTGATGGTAATTTTCTAAATAGATACATTAAAAAGCCACTCTATTCTTAACGTACTTCCCAGTACCAACCAGTAAGGTCGATACGAAATTATCAACGTATACCGTATTTGAGATGTATTCATGTACTACAAATATACCTACGTACTTTTTCAATAATATTATTTATTCCTTCGTTAAAACTGAATTTCCATAATTTTATTCGATACCTTAAAGTTGGCTATCCAAGTCTCGGCTCGCCTAACTCAAAACATTATTTCGTATTAATAAACTACAAAAAAACGTAAAAAAATCGAAAACTACTTTTCGTTTCGTTGGTAAATAAATACTTCGGGCCGGTGAAAACATAAATGTAACCTGATAGAGCAGAACTCGCAAACCATTTGAACATATTATTTTTTTAACGTTATTAATATTTATTTTATAGCTTAATCGGTTTTTAATAGCTTTTCGATGTATATTGTTGAATTGTATTATATATATTCGAAAAACCACATCGAAATGATACATTTACTGGCTTTTTACCTTACTAAAAAAAAATGTGTTTTCGACAAGACGTAAATGTTTATTTATTTGATACATATACAATAGTCCTTTCTATAGCGTTATCCATATATGTACATAAATTTCGTATTACGTATGCAGTGGTCCCCCTATAACGTATTTTATGTAATTAAAAAATAGATTTTGTATAAAAAGAAAAATATTATTCTGTAGCTGTTTCTCCCTTGGATTCGTTATACGTATTCCAAATCTAGGAAAAAATGAAAAGTCATTAAATATTTAGTATTTGCATGAACTCACTTATGTCTACGTGGAATTTGTTTACATCCGAAATAATAATCTTAAAATTACTGGTAGGCTGGTTTTAAATTGAAGAAAAACAAACATTATATATATTCTTTTCCTTTTTTAATTCTATATCCTTATTCTTTCTGAATGGTGCTTGTGTAATTACGTCACAGCCTGTGGCTCTATCCTCAAATTTATGACAGACTAGGTAGTCTACACGAGTTCCAATAGAGCCAAGGCAATACTGCTTAATACCTAAACGCCGAGCATAATTAAGTTTTATTTCATATATACATCTTTTTAATTTTGATACCTGATGGTTTGGTGACTTAAGTATTTAGCCACTAACTATCATTTTTACAAGACCGCAGATCTGTTCAGCCCATTGGTAGTTATGATGTTTTTCATCATCTTAATGATAAATGTAACTTATTACCATTTTAACTGATGGAATTATTTTGATTGTTATCACAAACAACAATTTATCATTTATTAGCACTTGGTTAACACATTTTTCAAATCTATTGATGAAACTTTGTTTTCGCTTTTAAAATCATAAATCAAATTAATGTTTTACAAACACATATGAAGAAATACGTTAAATAAGTAAAAGCTATCAATTATTGATAAATCGCTTTTAAAATGTGAAAAAAAAATATCTACTCGTGGCGTCAATTAAACACATTGCTTTTATCAGTGTAGGATATCTCTAAAATTCTCTCAAGCTTGTGACAAGACTCGAGTTTTCGCATTATATGCCATCTATTGAACGCATTCGACCAGTTCAATTTAAATGTTTGCTTTTAAAGTCGATGAAGTTTTATGGCCCACCTACATCCGTTTTGTGAACGCAGTCACTTTTTTATTGTTTAATTTTATAATGTATCATTGATTAAGTAAATAAATATTTGATACATAATATTCTACAATAGGAACACACATGGTTGAAAACTGCTTGTTTATGATTCAAAATTAAAACAAAAATTAATGATTCTTTTCTGCAGCGATTCGCCCTTATTGTCGACAAGTGTGGCCATCCCTGTTATATTGCATACCAAATTTTTGATATGCCTGAAAAGCAAAAATAAAATATATCACTTAAAGGAGATTGAATAAAATGTTAATTAAAAATGTTGCTTATATCACAGTTAGATAGATATACCAAGGTCGTTCGGATTGGATCTGTCAATCAAGTTGTATGCCCGGCAAAGAATTTTATACTGCGTTCATATAAAAAGTGCGCATAATAAAGTGCCAC
Source organism: Himalopsyche japonica (assembly GCA_028555115.1). Taxonomy (NCBI): domain Eukaryota; kingdom Metazoa; phylum Arthropoda; class Insecta; order Trichoptera; family Rhyacophilidae; genus Himalopsyche; species Himalopsyche japonica. The sequence continues at coordinate 855,837 of JAHFWJ010000807.1, read as the reverse complement.
GCCTTTCAATTTTTTTAATGAATGTGGAATATAATAATATGATATGAATCATTTTTTGTAATATTCTTAAGCGTGCAGGAAAACAAAATAAAGTAGATTTTTTGCAATTTAAATCGGTGATTGATATATTAAGCAATATTTCTTTAACTTTTAAATGAACAGTCAAGTAAAAATAGCAATGTTTAAAGTTACATATATTCTTTAAATATTTATATGAAAACTATCAATTAATAATTATATTATATATGTTATCGAGCACGCTCAAATACATACATGAGTAATATTTCTATCAAATGTCTTACATATCACTTTTTTAAAAAAAGGGGGTGGTGAACAAAAACATCTTGTTTATACATGTTAAAACCACAAATTATAAATACATATTATCGAGCCCGACACACTACTTAATACCTAATAAATACCGTTAGATTTTTTCTTAATACTTTATATAATACAATAATAACCTGAAAATAAGAGCGATTTTGTATTATATGTATAACTGTTTGAGCACTAATGCTATTTTTAAAATATATATGCTTCTTTAATAATAAAATTCCTACAATACAAGAGAGACTAGAGGGATGCTAGTTTGCTAATATGTTCACCTGGTTGATTGACTGGGCTACGCGACATGACTTGTGATAAAGTGATTTCGCCACGGCTTGTTTTTGGGATGAAGTTTTGAACATCTATACTTTTGAATCGACTAAAAAAATATTCATGAAAACTGTTCACACTTGGATTCGAATACGTGTTATAGGTAAACTGAAGCCAAAAACTTTCACCACTGTACTATGGCCACAGATAAGTTATACACATACATATTAAAAAAAAAAATACATAAAAACATTTAAAGTTATATTTATCGATTCTTTGATAATACACCTAAAATCGTTTTATATACGCGAGATCTACCATACAAATTTCTCGTTAAAACTATGTACACTATAAGTTTATTCAATCATAAATTAGGTTTTTCCAACTAGCATCATCAGGCATCACATCACATGGATACATTAGGATGATATAATGCCTGAAGATAGTTAAAATGTGTGTTGGAAATATCAAAAGTTTCAACTATGAAAATTCCATTAAATGTCGTAATATATAAAAATAAAATAATTATATCTCTGTTTATACAGCGCAAAAATATCCGCGTAAAAACATTATTGATTTTTAACACATCGATGCCTCGAACGTAGTCGATGTTTTTGTCTTATAATGAAAAACAGTATTCATTTCGCAATATGCATTTTAAAAGCGAAACACGTCACACAGCCTGAAATTTTCTACGCATTTGGACAGAGAAATAATTGTATCACTGTTTGAGAAATATCTCTAGTGAACTTATTCGGTATCCATATCGGTCTCAATATTCTTGTACGATTACAAGATATACTTTGTAATGTACAATTCAGTCGTTGCATTGCTCCAAGGACGTTTGAGTAATTATTTATATTTCATTTCAGCTACAGAGAAAATTGCAGCTGTATTTTTATTTAGCTTTTTTTTTCAATTAATTTAATTTATTTAAACACACGACAAAAACTATTACATTGCTTTAGCAATAATATCGAGTATTTTAAAATAGTCTCCAATATATTGCCAAGGAAGTCTAGAAAGCAAGCTAGTGTCAATTCACTCAGTCCCACATTCAAAATACACAAAGTGCTTAAATTAAAAGAATTATCTACGAACAATGAAACCTTTTGTCATCATCGCTACGCAGGCACACAGCTAATTTGTCGTTTTGATAATGAATGAAACTACTTTAACACGTTAACACCGGAGAACGTGGATTCACGTCATTCGAAATAGTTGACATAAATCGCTCATAAATCATTTTAATTATTTAATTTTTAGGTACTTTTCATAGCAATTTGAAGTAAATCTATTTAAATTATGTGACATTTTGTATCTTATTCCAAACACTTAATGATTACAAAACATAACACAGTAGTATGGAAAACAATCGAACACTCAAATTACAGTGTCTGCCAATACGTTAATACCTTGGTATTATAAGAACATAAACATCTTAAAGTCATTGTTTTAATAATATACAAAATATATAAAAACTCATGGCGATAAAGCTCGAAGTAATGTTTAAAAAATATTCAATCATTTTTTTGTCACGTGTCATAAAAAACTTTACCAATTTCCAACAAATATTTACCAATAGACAAAAATTTGTTATGATTTTTGCAAGACCTTGTATTATTCGTACTTTAGGCACATTCATCTCGTCGTAAATGTATTAAGAAGTGACACCTCAACATCCAAAAGGTTAAAAGATGAAAGTTCATGTGTTAAAAAAAGTATATATAATAATTTAAATGTCGCTAGATCTGAGTCATTCGGGTTGTAATAGAAAAATCAATGGGTTAAGTCAATTAACATTAGTGTCACTTTCAAGACAGGTTTTATTCATTTTGATCTCGTATAAGCCGAAAGAAATATATTATAATGTGTTTTTATTTTTGGATGCAAGAGCTGTCAAGCGTGAGTAGATTTAGAACAGCGTTTTACAAAATGTTCTCATATAAACTAGTGTTTCATATGACAACAATACAGCAAAAATCACATATATTTGATTTTATGTCGACAGAAGAATAAGTGATAGAACTAAAAATATTATATAATAAATGATTCGTGTTAAAATTTATTGAAAGATTAGACAAATGTATTGAAATAAGGTGGGTGTAATTGTGGGTGTAATTGACTTTGACTCACTTATATTGTTATTTGTTATATTATAATGATATTTGTTTTTAAACCAATCTTACATTAACATTAATTAATAATGTGTTTGATTAAAATGTCAGTTAGGTATATTGTTCCTCCAATAGAATAGAGACAGCGGCTCAGCGACATCCATTTGGATAAACTCGGTAAATATATATTATAGATGATACCATCCAATGAAGGAGTATAAAAAGTGACTTCTTAATCTTCTCCATCTGATATATTTCAAACAGTTTTACATTCTACATGTGATATTTAAATAATTGACAAATGAAAACATCAATGTTGCGGATATTAACAAAATATACCGTTGGTTATGAAAGTTGCGGTATTAGACAGTTAACGATGTATTTCGTTTTCATGAGGTAGCAAAATTCATTGAGGTCACGAATATCCAATTCCAATGAAAAGAAGTTTTGCCCGAAAACATTAAGTAAAACTTAGACCCAAAATAATAATTGATTTTGACTTCCTAGAGTGCTAAATCTAATAACGATAATTATTTCGCAGAGCACTTCCAGCGGTGGACAAACTTTTAACCCCAAAATGCCTTTTGTTAACTTAAATTATGTTTATGGTGGAAAAATAGTATGTATGAAAAAATTATTTTAGTTCTACACAGATTTCCTTAATGTATATAATTGATTGATTGTTATTTCGACTTACACCCTTTTCAGAACTAATTCTGTAAAAATACATAAGTGTCATTTATTTTCCTATCTTATTCGCGCAGTGAAACTATTTCAAATCTACAAAATGGGCTCTCAGTTTTCTAATAATTTTTATAAGGAAGGAGACAAATAATCATTATATCGATTACTAGCAAAAAAACTTACTTGAAATGAATCAAAATCATTCAAAGTTATCACGGCAAATGCTCTAGAAATATCTATGTCTTCAAATTTGAATCTCAGAATAAAATCTTCCATATTTAAAAATAGATGTCGCAATCGTGAAACCTGATTGCTAAGCGGAACATTGTTATGTTATAAGTACCCAAAATTCACGAAACATTCAACAAACTAGATCATATCTTCCACGGGTATACTATTCTTATTTGGAACAGAATGTATCCTGTAACGGTTATAGCGGCTATAAAGCTAATTAACAAACTCTTAAACCATGGCAATAAATTTTCCTCTTGAAATATAATCAACTATTGTACTCCGTCGATTTTTTGACAGTTAAGAAAGTTTTACAGGCTTTTCCTTAATACCCATTTCATTTCCAAGAAGACATCAACTCATGAAAGCTTTTCGATTTTCTTCATGCCTAATTGCACGCTGCCAGGTATTGGGTAGTTGCTCCCAAGACACTCTTAATTAAGAAAAAAATATATAGATGCGCTTAAATTTTGTCACATACGCTACTGTATACTGCTAGATAATATTAACGAATAGTAAAGCAATGCTGGGTAGATTAAGACGAATTATTAGGTGGTCAATTATATTTCTTCGTAAAATAGAAAGCCGTTAAAAATGATTTAGATAACATAGTGTTTTTTTCAGCATATGTATGTGATTAAGCAGGATTCAGAAGATTTACTCCATAAAAATTGCACATTGGAGAATGGCAAAAAAGATGATGTGAGAAGAAGAATATAATAGATCATTTCAAAGTTATTGTATTACTGTCGCTGAATAACGATTTATGCAATTTGTGCAATGGTATTATATTTGTATCGTTCAAACACTGTATATTTTCACATATTCTCTCACTAACAATTTCAATTTCACATTACGGAATTTTTAAGCACTTTTGCATACAAATGAATTCAAACTGACAGTCAGTTTAACAGTTTACACAGCTTATAAATTTATAAAGGAATTTTGAAAAATGGAAGTCTAGAAACTAAATTAATATCTAATTGAATTAATTCAAATTAAATGTTGAAGTTCATTAATCAGTTAATATTTTTTAAGCTATTTAATGGTATATTAAAGTTTACTTTTTATTATTAAAAACCCTGGTCATATTAGGGTTTATTTTCCTCATATAATTACGACCGCAGCACAGCACGCGAACCTTTTATGTAGTAACGATAATGTTTCACATGAAAATAAAGTAAATACGTCCTTAGGAAGTATTTGATTTCATTCCGCTTTAGCTTCTCATTTCTTTTTGTTATGGTCACACGCGGGTAAGCCCCGGCGCAAAATTCTGACATAACCTTCAAACAAAATGTAACTCAATAAACAGCCATTTTTTTCTCTTTTTATTACGTTCTTTTTGTTGCGTTCAAAATTATCTCTGCATTAGTAGTTTGAGACAACTAATTTGCTTGCGAATCGGCATCATTCGTTATTAGAACGTTTCTGCAACTGAATACTTTAAATGAATTACACTATTTGGAATAAAGTAAACAAAGTTTCATATAGTAGAAAATTATTCATGGTCAAATTGATTCATACTATAAAAAACAAAATTGTCTCTGTCTGTCTAGCACAAAAACTCCTTTCAAACACTTAAACAGTAGGACTTAACATTCCATTAACCATAAGAAAAACTTTATAGACTGTAAGCTTGTAGACACTAACTTTAAAATATTTCTAATTTGGATTATAACGTGTCAATATTTAATAGATGTAAAAATTTCATGAAAATTTCGTTGTTATAAGGCAGATTCAAATACTATTATTTCTTTTGTCATAGCTTACAAGTTCAATATAACCAGAGCATAAACCATATGAAAAATTTTGATGTTTATACATTTATAAACCACCATATTCCAGAATAGAGTTCTTAAAAGCAATTGGGATAAACCAACTGACTACTAACGTCTCAACTGTTGAGACGACTGATTTTAGTGTGTTAATATTTTATACTCGAAAATATATGAATTATCAGTGTTGCCACCTTCTTATACCCGCTATTTTTTGAGTTAACACATTGTCTGATTTTTCCTGACAAACTCAATAATAATATAATATTATTCAATACATTTTTGAAGTCTTGGTATTGGAATGTCATTTAAACAGCTCAGCAGGTAACGGGTTAATAAATATGGTATTTGAATCCATCCCGAATAAAGTTCGTCAATTCGTTTATAATATTTTAAGGTTTTATGCTTAGATGAGCTGAACAGGTCCTGGTCTTACTAAAATAAAATTGTAGACATGGTTTTATTTGTTGTGTTTTATAATTAAAATATTATGTATTATAACTAATCAAGATCATGCTGTATTTCATTATATTGTTAATTCATTAAAACATTGTTACAAATATTGATGGTTGATAGTAATATCGAAATCTATCTTTAAAAAATAATATTTTTAATGATTTATATATTTCAATGTATAAAGAATTTCTTTATCTCGTGCGTTTCCTTGAAAGACTTAATTTTTTTTTACTTTACACACAATCCGCACTAATGCAATAAAGCACACATCCAATTCATATTGCTGTTTTTTTCGTATTATTCCGATTTCAAAAAAAAATCTCTTTTGCAATTATTTTATATCTCAAATACTCACAATTCAAATAATTTGAGAGGCATAAACTCTATTAGACTAGTATTGATAAGGTACAGGTCAAAACGATAACACAAATATCAGGTACCTACAGCCAAAACAATATATACATATGTCAAGACGTTCAGTAATTCGTTGCTACGGTGATTACCATTCCTTTAGTCGTTAGATAAAAACTTGTTTTATTTTTTACTATCACACTTATCAAAATAAAAAAATATTTGTAAACATTTAAAAATAAAATAGTTTTGATGACGATAAATGTTTGCGCCATAATAATCCTTTGTATGTTATCTTATTTTCTTTATCAACAGCTGATTTTACAAAATCAGTAATTGAGGTGATTGACCTGACCTATGTTTATTATATATTTATCAGTAATTTACACTGGGTGCTTAATAAAGAACTTATTTGAAAACAGTTTTTTTTTTAACAATTTACAAATTTTGTCCATATTATTTTTTATCAACGATTTAAAAACAACGACGGTGATCTTGGCTTGGATATGCCTGTAGATTAGCGGTTCTCATGTGCGGCCACCAGAGGATTTTGCTGCGATCACCAAAACTTTCATAGTAAATATTGATATTTAAAAAAATGTGCTTTTACAAATGAATTTGGAAAATTGTAATTACTTTAAAATTTATTGAATGCACTTGGCTTATCCAGCATTAAGTCGAGTTATAAACTCAAAATGTCTATTTAAATTGGATATAAACTTACAAGTAAATCCATTTTTTTAGTAAATACAACTGCTATTTTTATTACATTTGGTGCGGCTACAAGACCTTTCCATAGGACTGCTGATGTTTATTATGCGGCCACATTGATTTCACGTGATAAGCACTGCTATAGTTGGTTAAGAGAAGTTAAGATATATATTTATCAATACGACGAACTCAATGGAGCTACTGAAGGAACAAAGCTGGCTTGATAGAGAATCTAAAAAATTTTGGATCACAAATCCCTATCGCTCACATGGTTTTAATTTATAATAAGTCCAAAGGTAAGTTTATCAGATAAAGTAGGAATCTATGCTAACTAATAATTCAATAATCGAATGATAATACATTTATAAATTTTGATACCTTTTTTGTCTTTGATGGATTTTTTAAATTTTTTCAACGGAGACATTGTTCGAATAAAATCGCAATTATGTAATTTAACGATTTTTTAAAAATGCATTTTAATTCGTAGGGAGCCAAATTTGCATAGTGAAAGTACAAGCATTGAATTTTTTATAGTAAACTGGAAGTGTATTTCCATTATTTAAAATTTTTGTCAACCGAAGATATCACTGCCAATTTTTAGACATTTTTCTATACAATTTAGTTTCCATGTATATTTGTTTTTGAACAACATATAAAGCGAAAACACATTTGAAATATTCACTAGTATTGAATCAAATTAATTATTTATTTTATTACAGTAATCCAAAATATTATGTTTTGGAAACAAATAAAAACAAATTATATAAGTGAGACCAACCAAATCCATCTGATAAAGAAGATAGCTTTATCTCCAATTAATTTTAAATGTTAGACATTATTATTCGAGACATGAAAACAAAAAAATATTGTTTTTAAATTGTAGTGATAAGTCAAAACAAAAGAGGTTGTTAAAATGATAATTTTAAAATGTAGTTAAATTTTACACCATACGACCTGTTAGAAAACGATTAATTAGCAATTATAAAATATCTTACATAATAGATTTTCTAACAAAATTATGCTTAGAATAAAAACAGAAATGCAATAATGTTGAACAATTTATAGAAGCTCTTCAGAAGGGTGTCAAAGTTTTTTTTAAAAATTATTTTTACATAAAATTATGATATAGACTGAAGATGTTTGATGGAATTTCAATATCAAATTTGATTTTTTACAACTTTTATCACTACGTATTTTTAATTTTGTTTCTTGATGGTTTACTATAATTATTAAAACATATCGAATTCTTTTTATTTTTTAATATTCAAATAATCTTCTTATAACTTCAATATTATTTTTCTATCGAAATCAATAGTTTGTATAATTCCCTTTTGATACGAAAGAATTGTGTAATTTTGTATTTGTCATAAAGTTCATGGTAATACCAGATATCCCGTTTTCACCGGACAATACTATATTCAGGCGGCGTATCCCGGTGTCCCCGAAGTTCTATTGCATCCGTGTGAAGAATGACTGAAGATCCCGAAAGGCAAAACCATGGTCATTAGTGACATAACATGTGGAATAACAATATTTATATAGTATATTAAAACAGAAAGTAAAAAAAACATTACTTAAAAATCCATAATATACAACATACAATTGGATTAAAGATGCCGAAAGGCGAAACCCGGATCGTTAGTGACAAAACATGTGGAATCATACAAAGATGTAACAATTTAAATTTGATATTGAAATTCCATCAAGCACCTTCAGCGATATCATATATTAAAATTCGATTGTTTGGTTCACTCAAAAATCTCCGTGAACCACCGATTGAAAATTATGCCTTAAACTGATTTTCTGATTTTGCTTATTAACTTGCAAATTAGTCAAAACTTTATTAGGCATCTTATTATGAAATATGTTTACTTTATACTATTTTTTTCAGTAGTAAAATATATTCGAATGGTAACAAATTTACTGTAAAACTATTTTTCGGATCAAATAATGTTTGACCTATTGCAAAACATACATACATGATGTACGAGACTTATTAGGCCGGCTTTTTATAAATACGTTGCCACTTAAACAGCGATAAAATTATGGACTAGTCACTCTGTATTTTTACGTACAGAATTAGCATATTATTATCACAACAAACTTATTGCAACCAATCAACTTTCATAATTTTATGACCACATGCTTCGGCATCGTGCACTGTTCGAAGACACGTGCAGTATTTTACTAAAACATTATTAAATTTCCATAATTTTTATGTCATAATATTTTTTGTTACCACAGAATCAGCCGATCCTCTAATGTAAGTAAGTTTTCTTATATCATCATAATTGTGTCGTGAATTATGGATTATTTTGTAATTTCCTTTTCATGTAATGTCCAATTTTATCAAAACTTACAAAAATAGTTTTGATCAATTGAAAATGCTAGTTGGGTAGAAGACAACGTTGTTTTTTTGTTTCAGTTGTCATGTGCTCGAATTTCTGTTCGATGTTTGCTAACATATGTCATAAAAATCATTCCTACTCATCCAATTCTAAAAACCAAGTGAAACGAGAAAATTAGAAATTGGTTGACTATCATCTACCCGTTATGTGTGTATAGACACTTAAACAATAACAATTTACAATTTTCTTGGCCTTATAAAGAGCTGCACAGAATCGATTTAACAATGCACTATTGTGCCCAATAAAAATAAAAAAAGTAAATGTGACTTCCTAAGGCAATCTGTTTAAATGATAGCAAATATCTTGTGTGACCCGAGGTAACAGTATGGCGTAACCGAATTCAAGTTGAATCTAAAAATAAATGACAAATATCTTGTCCACCGTATGATATTGTCAATTAATTGAATGCCTCAAAATTTACCTTGATTGCAATGAAAACAGTGTTGCCGATCGGACTCGTATGAAGACGGACCACAGCATACAGCTTTGTCCCTTTGACATTTGTCTGAAAGCAATTAGCCTCTTCTTAACCCTACTCAGAACAATACGTTCATTGTAAATGTTGTTGAAAATGTATATAAAATCAGTGATTTGTGTTGATACGTGTAATTATACATGTCCCGTATTTTTCGATCACACTGATGATTATTTGTAGAAATCCATGGTGAAAAATTTGACTGCCGTATTGTAAAAAACAAACAAATCCCTATCGGAAGTTTGAATACTTCATTTTGTAAGCGAATACAGTTTAAATGTTTTACAAGAAAATGGATTTATTTTTACCATACGGCCAAGTCAAGTATTTTTGAATTAAAAAACGTTTAAAATTCCTATTTTATTAACATGTTGTAAAATAATGTCGGTTGAATATTTTTAGCATATATTTTCTTGTACAATAGAAATTAATGTAATACATCGACTAAATCGAATCAACACGCAAAATAAAACAAATAATTGTATTTGGTTTGTCTTAAAAAAAATATTTGCTTCGTGAAGATATTTTCAATTGTCGGAACTGAAAAGAATTTGCTTTTTCTCATTTTTTTGTGTTATCGAGTGCTTAGTATTGTTTGTTTGCATTAATCGTCCTTGGCGTGAACTTTATAAAGCAATTCTTTACATTTTTATATTTTGTGTTCTAACAATGCCTGCTAAAAATTTTATTATAAAACAAATTCTGTCGCTCAGCTTTACCAAAATGTCTTATTTAGGGTTTCAATTACTTAATGTCAAATTTAGTGGACAAAAAAATACAAGCGATAACGGAATTACTTTTCATTGTCGTTTACAAGCTATACATTTAGCCGCTTTCACACGCGAAACAGTCGTGCGTATGCTTTAAAACGAGAAGTCAACGAAAGCGAGGACGTAAAATATTATCTTTCACATTTTAAGCTACACATCTTTCCTATCACGCGGAATAACTATAACTTCTTATTTTTTTAGAATCGTATAAAAGTAAATATATTACAAGATACAGCATGTATAATTGAGACATAAATAAAAAAATCTATTATTAATTTAATTCGGTTCTATTTTTTTATTTGAGATATATATATATACATATATGGCTTTAAGAGATCATCATTATATTACTTGTAAAATATTTAACTATATTTACATGTTGAATAATAAAAACACAAAAATACATTTTTAGTACATTTTTCACAATATATTTTATAACTAGGACCGGTTCATACCGGACGTATAAATAGAAAATTTACACTTTATTCCCACGTTATTAGAAAAATATCCGATGAGAGCAGAATATTTTCGTCAGCATCTTAAAACACGCATTGAATAATTAAATCTACATATGTATACCGTTTCCATTGTCAACAGACACTAGTATTAAAGATAATAAATAATAGACTAAAAAATAAAATAAATAGAATTATAATTTGTATTTTATAAAGTTAAATAGTAAAAAACATACTAAAATGGCATGATCATGTTAAACGAAGTGAATGTTAATTTCAGTTAACTCGCATGACTGGTTGTCAAACTTCATTGTTATTCACTATTTTTATTTTTTATTTCGGGAATTTATTTCACCACCTAAGTCCGCTATTAACCCGCTGACTGCTAATATCTCAACTGTTGGGACCGCTGATTGTAGTGTTTGATAGTTGATACTTAAAATTATATAATGCAATGTTTAAACTTTTTAGTACAAAATACTTTTTGTTCTAAAACATTGCTTGAAAATCGTCGTAAGATTGTTTAACACTTGAATTATACAAGTAATTGCCAATGTCGAATATAATTTATAAAACTCGGTAAGGAACGGGTTATTTTTATGCGATTTAATTGCGATTTCACTCATCACAATATAAAATGTGAACGACACACTGAAACAATATATTTTATTTATTTAACCACATCAGTACCGCGAAATTTTAAGCTAGGTGACATTCATATACCGCGAGTTTTCTATTATTAAAAAAAAGTATGAATAAAACTGACATATATTGTTTGAATTTTTAATATCAAAGAGTCAAAGTTTCAACTTTGATTTCTTCCTTTTATGGGTTGTCACTATCATTAATAATATTTTATAAAACATTAATTAAAAGTAAATATTAGTTTGACTAATTAAAATTGAATAAGAGGAACAGGATATTGACCACTGAAATAATTATGTAACAAATTACCCTAAGGGTAAATTTTGGCCAAGGGATACATTTAGACTTCCATTATTTCGCTTCACAATTATTCACGCTTCAATTGTATGGATTTCACCGAAAGTGGCTCCCCTAGCAACCTCTACGTCGACTTCTATTGAATTTGATTTTTTGGTAATATTTATTAACAAGAATGACATATTTTATTTTCATGATAACAGATAGATGTCGCTAGGAATATGTGAAAAATAACACGATATTTCCAATTAGAATATTTTATACGTATACGTAAGTCCGTGGACACAAATGTCACTACGGTATTCGCGTCGTCCCCGCCTAGAGGACACATATGTCCTCGGGGTATTAAAACGGTTAAATATAATTCCTTTTCTTTTATGTGAAATTCAACACTTTTAAAGTGACTTGAAATCATGTTAAGCTAATAAGACTGACTGAAATTAAATATATTATAGATGTGACGTCTATATCGCTAAAAAGCTGATAAGGTTACGTTCTCATTATCCCTTTTTACAAGATTTTATGTGAATGGAGAGTAATAAAGTGTAAAAACAATTTGTATACAATCTTGAATACCTCAAATAAGTTGCATACCAATATTCCCTTCATGTCATAAAATATGCTATTTTTTTAATGGCAGTCGCAATCAAATTACAACAATACGATTGAATAGGAGTTTTCAATGAATTATTTTATGATTACAGTATTTCTAGTAAAATCGTTCATTGCAAAGATAGGTCTTCGACGTATGCATGTAAGATTTCGATTACCTGCTTCCCAGCACATCTTGTGTGAAATGAATTCAAAATAAATGTATTTTATATTAAGCGGTTGATCAAACGAGGTCGTGATATTTTAGTATCAATAATTTAAATAATTATTGTTGACTTTTTGTTGATGCACTTAAAAAATAATTGCTATTATTAAGAAGGCTCAAAAATGAAAAACGAATATAATTATAAAGAAGAAATTCCCTTGACATGAAGAGTGCACCGGTAATACAAAAAAATGCTTCATTTAATTATTTGCCAGAGGCTGTTTATTTCTGAAAACGTCTGACGGTTTTGGTTTCTTATTAAGGAAGCTTGTTTTTGTCAAGCGTTTAATGAACACTGTGTTGATATTAAAAAGTGGTTAATTAAGCCACATTTCTGCTGGTATGTATATTTTATGGCTTTATAGCTGGCGGTACAAATATTTTTTTGTTGAAAAAAGCATCTTTTTTATATATAAATGATGAAACGTTGAGATCTAAGTTCACAACATAACATTTTTAACCTTATGGCTGCCTGAAACGAAATATCTTTTCAAAATCTTTAAGCACATTGTTCTCCAAAAATATTCCTTCTATTTAAATGATTCTTTGACAGGACACACACTGATATCTATAAGAAAGGTTTAAAAACATTTTACCATCGGTGTTAACGATTTCTACATCGAATTTTTGCGATTTCTTTAAGTGTTTGAACTGTTACTTGACAGATCTCAATAGTTTTAGTGTTATCAAAATCGATTTTTAATAAAAATTCTTCAAGAACACCTGCTTTTTATGATATTATAATAAAAAATTAGTGAGTTAATTAATTATTTCTGTACATGAAATTAAAAAAAAAACATCGGAAATTCACTTTTTTTAAATTACAAATTGTAGATGGCGTGCTGGGTACAGGTGTATATTTTTTCTGGCAGCCAAATGATTAACTGTCGGTCTGAATAATTTAAATAATGAGTAATTTTAATTCCGAAGCTCATTGCATTCTTACATGACGTGATTCAACGTCGAGTTAACTACAGTCACATTATTTAAAACTTTTTAATCTTGACAATGACAAGAGACATACACTAATATAAATTAAATACACATACAAAAGCTTTGTTATATGCACCCGCATGCAAGTTCAGTAGATTGAGTTCAATCTCTTTGTTCATACAAATTGCATACGCTCATTTTTCACGTAACAATGTGACGGTATCCGGAGTCTAACAGACACAGACACTTTTCACGGAAAAAATAAAATGACGTATGGAAATATGGTGTTCAGGTTATATTAGAGTCAAATATATACACTATGTTCATCTTAAAATTTTTGTCAATCTTGCTTTTTTATGCTTGCTTGCAACAACATGTTATTACACAACGCTTGCTTTTAAGCTCATTAATTGTCACATATATAATATGTCTGGCTTTTGCTTAGATTTCTTCAATTCAAATCAGCGCAAATAAAGTGAATGGAATTCCCAAGAGTGCACTATATTGCAGACATGGCGAATTAATGACATACGTGCCAGAAGTGGCACGTAATGGATTTTTGCCACATGAGCTATTAAAACACACAAAACAATTATGTTAATGTGTAATTGTATAAAGAAAAAAATAAAATCCATTTACTCAATCCAGTGATATATTAGTATAAAGCACTTTATATTCAATGTACGATATTAATTAATACCATTTGTTCATGTTGATTTTTTTTCAGCAAAACTTTTGAAAAATAAAATATTTATCGTAATTCAATTTTTTTCTGCTCGTTCATCACAATTGTTATTATATTTAAAATACTATCTGACACGTCCTATTGTATGTTCATTTTTGGCGCGTGCATATAAAAAAGTTCATTATCACTCCAATATTAATTGGCCCCAAATAAAAATACATAGATTACAACTAGTTCTGCTTTACGAACCTTAAAAATATTATCTGGGGTACTTTAAATTGTAGCAACCACCACCAACTTTGGCTTGACACTTTCCTCCCATTTTACATTGTGTAATTCGCAGCATGGCAATGTTAACCTAGTTTAAAATTGAAGGAAAATGACTTGAAATAATCAATGAAAATGTTTCCTCTGTTAGTTTCATTTTTCTAATAGTTTTTATACAGAATACTTTAAATTTTTATTGGTTCTTAGGTTGAGCTTGAAAAATCCAAATGATCTTCGTTTTCATATACAAAATGATTTATCTATAATGTATTATAAACCAGTAGAGCTATTTGACCCTGGCGGTGTAATGATTATAGCTAATTATTAAATGGTTACTTAATTTGTTATAAACTGATATGATGTTTGTGATAGACCAAAATAATTTGAACATTTATAAAGATAAAACAAAACGTAATATAACGGTACACTAAAAAATATAAAAGTAACAGAACGATGCAAATTTATAAATTTATAGACCACTCTTGACCGTATCTCATGTAATTCCTATAAAACAAATTCGATTAATAAATCATAATATTAACAATTGAATGCTGAAATTAGACATATTGACCTAGAATGTGTTTTGCTGCTGGTCACCGTTTGGAAAGATTTTTTGTGACAGATCTACATAGAAATGAAATATATATGTTATTATTATACATCGGTGTCATAGAGTTGTGAAGTCATGGAGTCATAGAGTAATCTTAAAAAAATGTCATGGACAAAGCGCATTCATAAGTATCTCGTAAAAGGTCAATAAGAACTTATGAAGTAATGCCCGCTATAATATGCAGTTATTATTTTATTGCGACTTTCTCTAATGCAATTTAATGCTAAGTGCTAATGCTAAAGCAAAAAATAGCTTGCATAAAACAAAACGTAACGTAATGCATTCTTGTCGATCTTATCAAATGGTTATTGTTGTTTTAAATCTCTTATATAAAAGATTGTATAGCGTCCCTAATTATACCTTTGCTTTTGAATTAATGTTACCTACGTGAAGTTTTATTGATTTTGTGTAGTAATTACATCTCATAGAAATGTACGATTATTATACGGTAAAATAATAGAAATCAAAAAAATGTATTGCACAATATGGCTGAATTTGTTGCGTCAGTTGGAATATTCAAATATTGAACAAGATTATCTTTCGGCTATAACAAAAATGACAATCAATTATTAAAAAGTTTAAATTGTTTTACATACTCAGTTATAGACAGTAATCTTGAAGGCTTTTAGCCATTTATATCTCATTTAAAGTACTAACTTTCTTCTTTGTTATACTAGTCAAGTTAAAGAAAATATATTCAGGTTTTAACTCTCAGTTGGTCTACATCCGCAACTGTTAGAAATAGAATTGTGGGGTTGTTAAAAGGAACACGAATGCGAGTATTTTTTTCAACCTTTCTTATTTATGTACATTAAAATAAAAATCAACCAACTAGTCCAGCAAATAGTATATTTTTTCATGTTATAGGAATTTTATATGAATAAATAGAAATAAAGGTAGTTCAATCCTTGTTAAATTGATGTTTTTTTAATTGCATTGCTTCCATTTAAATCAGAATCAAGGATATTAAAGAGCGGAAAAGAACCGTTCAACGGATACTTGGGTTGACGGCAATGCTGTAACGGTCAATTCTGAATCTTTTATGACTGCCATTTCAACATTTTAATTAAAGGCTTAGTCATTTTTTTTCGCTATTTTAAATGCATTAAAATGTTTGTCCTTCCTCTATTACAGGGGTCGGTAGGAGCGGATCTTTGCATAGACGAGTATGACCCTTCGAACATTAACTCCTATTTCATCTCATCTCAAGCAGTCTTAAAAGTAATAAATTTATGATATAGAGTTAGTTGTCCATATTCGCAACTATGAACCAATAAATGAAAAAATTAACTTCAAAGAAGAATAATGGATGAAAATTTATGTAGCTATTTACCTGAATAATGGATGAAAATTTATGTAGCTATTTACCTAGCTAGTTGCTTTACTATATGTATTTACAAATATAGCAAAGCAACCAAAAACGATGCATGAATAGTGTTATAATTAATTTCTTAAATAAAACACTTCAACTTTGTTTCCCTAAAAATTCATATTCTTTCTTCATATGTACATTAAATTAATGCGGCAATCTGACACCTTTATGAACTTGTATCCAAAACAATTTGGGTCGTCTTGACAAATTTGAATTGTAACAATTTTTATCGATCCCACATGTTTTGTCACTAACGACATAGGTTCGCTTTCGGCATCCTCAGGCATTCTATCTTCTTGACAAACTTGACAATCTCCCGGACCCAGGTCTATTATAATATATAGGAATTCAAACGAGGACTTGTTCATTGAAATATTTTTCAAAATGGTTTTAAAACACTGTGATTTCATGATTCCGACTTCAGAGCCCTGGTAATAAAGCATGGAATAATTTCTTGTGCTTAAGAACATATCGAAAATCAATTGTATGGTAATTAAAGCAGTCCATTTCTACGATGTGCAGTATCGAAGCATTACTGAAATAATATTAAAATGAGATTGACAACTTACACATAATTTTACTTAGTGTAAATGTCACAAGTGCTCAACAGTATTTCTTCAAATACCGACAAATTCCACGGAAACGAGAGTCTGTTCGGACGAATACAATTTGTCTTTGGTTTGACTTCATTGTTAATTATTTAAATATCCAGTCTAACATTTAATATTTTTGCTTAGTTTGTAGTAGAAATAAATTTTAATTAATATTTTTTGCTATGTATAAATAAAAAATACTTAAAATTAAAATTTATGATATCGACTGAAGTTGCTTGATGGAATTTCAAAATCAAATTTGAAATGTTAAAACTTTGTACGATTCCACATGTTTTGTCACCAACGACCCGGTTTCTCCTTTCGGCATCGTCATTTTCAGTTCCTTTGCATCCGTGTGATATAATGCCTGAAGATGCCGAAAGGCGAAACCCGGATCGTTAGTGACAAAACATGTTGAATCGAAAAATTGTTGAAAGTTTCTACGTTTCCACGTGTTTTATCACTCACGTAAGAACCTTTTATCAAAAAGACATCAACCATATTTTTTATAAGAATATTGTTTACAAAATTGAATGTCTGTATAGTATTATAAAATCAGTAGTTATTAAATAATGTCAGATTTAAAATTATCATATTTAGTTAATTCCTCTTGGATATAACCGGTATAAAAAATTCACTGTATGTCAGTAGACGAAACCGGAGTCGTGAGTGACAAACATGTTGAAATGCACAAAATTTAAGCTTAAATTTAATAGTTACCACTAGATCTACTGAAATATACATAAATTTTACTGAAACGGTCGACATACGCCCGATATATTTATTTACAGACCAGTCTTATTATGCAGGTCCTTTTATGTCAGTTTCCATTATGGTGTTTGGTTAAATTTTTGAAAGTCTTTAAAAAGGACAGTCATGTTGACGTGAGATAAGTAAAACAAAATGATAATTGGCGTTGAAGTTATGCGAGGTGAGGTGAGGGATTGCAGGTCGGAGACAAAGACTTGGGATGGAAAGTGACACTCCCTTTGGTGACCTTCGTCGGCAGAAATATTTACAATTCAACCAGTGTGGTATGCATTTAACTATTATTAAATTGCCTATGTCGTCATACAATGCAGGATTATTTATAAATGCACGGTCGATCACCGACATTACAAATTTGTCATTAATATTACATCAAACGTAAATTTTTTATATCTTGCATATATATAGTACTAGTTATTTGACATACTATATTAATGTTCATCTCTTTAAATTTTTGTTAAAAATCAGTATTATACAAAACGCATTATTTTTAACCCATTTACTGAGGTGAGCCAAATAAAAGATGAATCCAAAATATCTCCAAAATTAATTCAGTAATATTCATACGACAAAAAATCAAACTATGTTATCGTTACACAAAAGTTTTAAAACTGCATTCTCATAAAGAATCTTTCAACAGGAACGCTCTAAATTTGTAACATACAAATAAAACAAGATATGTACGACATATACACCCATTCGTTCAATTGTCCATCGCTGATTTGGTTGTCGGCACGTATTTGGGAGGTCCCATTTTCAATGACTTTTTCGCATAAATCTGGCTGAATTTATTGGATGGCGTTTGTTATATCGACTTTGAGGGCTTCCACTATTTGCAGTTTATTTGCAAACATTTTAAAATAGCCCTAAAGGAAGAAGTCTAAAGACGATAAATCGTATAATTTCGGTAGCCAGACACGACACCACCACGTGAAATAACCATGCCCTCAAATCACCTGTGCAGAATGTCCATCAAAATTTGATAATTTTCCTGCCTTCTAAATAATTTCTACAAACAAGTTCTTGCCACATTTTTTTCGGAAAATTATGTGTACATATTTTTACTAACGTAAAACAAATTCTCTTTATTGAATTGGAATGTATTTGGCAAAAATCTATTTTAATAAGGGAAAAATGAACAAAATATATATCATATATAGTTATGGTTTTTGATAGCTATTGCAACTTCTATCATCATCAAAAATATTGTAAGCCGCTCGCTTTGACAACAGCGGCAGCCAAAATAGCTATCAATAATCATAAATATTTTTTTGTGGATCAGACATCTTAAGCATTTTTTTTTTCTTAAGCTTTCATTAAGCTCAACTTTTGTCAATAAAAATCTCTTTAATGTAAAATAAAGCTCATATTCGGCTTTCTTTTAAGTCTAATTATTTTCTTTGGCGCATAGTGAATCCGCAGTCGTAAAGGCATTGAATTTAGTTAAATGCCAGACGATATTGCATTGTGAATATGCCAGAGGACTACGGTGTGACAGTCGATGGAATTTTATAATCGAAATTAAATTGAAGTAAATTTATGGCGGCGCAAAGTGTATTTTGAATTGATAAACATTACGTACACATTATTGTAATGACATAGCGACAAGCGCAAAAGAAATGGATATTAATTTAACTTGGTCACTAATGGTCGACAGTAGGAGCTGATCACCTTGACAGTAAAGTTCTGTTTCTACGTGTTGTGTGTAATTTAGACCTTGCATATTTTAGCTTTAAGGCCCCTCTTGGAGAAGTACTCTCACTTACAAGGCCACCGGACGCCAATGGAGCAGTGACAGCGCAAGATTAAACTGCCAAGATCACAAAAAGGGATAGGTTTATCTATCTAAACAAAAGACAGATAAATGAGAGTTTTGTTTTTTTTTTTGTAAAAATGGTAAGTATAGTATTCTGTTACTATTTAACAATACATGTAAAAAATACGTGTTTAAATCTGTCTGTTTATCACAATAACCCCTCTCAAACGGTGAAAAAAGCGAAGTGGAATTCACAAACGTAACACTTTCAAATTTTAAATCTAATAGTTGTAAATTTTACTTTATAATGGATTATTTCATGTGTTATATGGGGTCACATTCACAGTTTTATTTTAATCCTAACACTCAACTTTATTCAAGATTATCGAGTATCAAAATTACTTTTTGTTATTTTTTAATCAGTGGTTAATACCAACGATGAGCAAAATCAGTTTTGATCATAAAATATATTCTGGAAATCGTACTAAAAATATGTTTTTTTTTACAGTAAACACCTTAAAAGTTTTATCAAAAATACACCAATCTGATTCAAAGATTTTTTTATATCAAAACAATCGGGGTAAAATATGATACATACAATTTATATATATATATGTCATAATATGCGTAAAATATTTATACTTTTTAATAATCAACTTAGATATTTCCTTGATTTATTGATTGAATTGGCAATCACTTGGTAGAACTCCATTATAACACGGGAAAAAATAGCAATGTATTTTGGTTACTAAAATACATTGTTATTTTTTCATCGTGTTAGATAATTTCGTCATTTGTTGCTGGAAATGTATTATAATTAAAATTATAGATTTTTTATTAATACCGGTGTCATTCATCGCAAGTATTATCAATAAATCTCTTAAAAGGGTATGTGTATTGTTTAAATTATGCATATTCATTCATTCAATTTAATCGGAATGTAATAATTGACATATTATGCGTACCGCCAGTGGTATTGTTTCTTATATTGAATGGCAAAACATTTTTCTGGTTTCTGGTCCAGCGCATGTTGCCATACTAAAAATTTAAATTGATACCTTTAATAATAATAAGTAAGGAAGCATCCACAATACATGTACTGCATACAAAGTGAATTGATTAAAATAGTCATTATATTTAAAGATCTCGGCAAAGACAGCTTTTATCAAAGAGAAAAAGAGTCGTTCCCATTTTTTTATTTAACTATATGATACCCAAACCAGGAAAGAGATAGACAAGACATCTGCTATAAGATTAGCCTCTGTAGTTTTAAGCAATTTTAGGGCATCATTTCCTTCTTCGCACTTTGAAACAATGTAGTTTCAAAGAGACCAGTTTTATTTAGAAAAAATAAACTGTTAATAAGTTGTAACACATTCTGTGTTTGTATTTCGTTTTAATCTTTATATAATATTAGTATGTCTTTTCTCGTCAATCAATTTATACATCAAAAAACCTATGAGAAATATTCATAACTGATGACGTAAGTATTTCTTAAGATCGGTTTTGAGTCATTCAAATCAATCTTTAAAAAAATTAAAGCCTCATATTCAAACAAAAACCATCAATGAATATTTATCTTACCTGTGTAAGCCTCAATAATACCTATATCATCGCAAGCTTTAAGTTCTCCCCAAAAAGCTCTAACTACGAATATATTATACAATGGGTGATCGGTTAGCAAACATATCTTTTACTATCCGAATTGTTTGCTAAACGATCATTGATTTACCATAGATAGAATAAGTGGATTAGAATTAAAGTTTTAGTTCGTTACCCGAACGTGCGTTCGTTATCCGAACACAAAAAACTTTCGTGATGGTGTTCGTCAAACCGATCATCTACAGTATTTACCATATATAAAATAAATGGATTAGAATGATCGTTCAAGTTCGTTTCCGAATATGTGTTCGTTGTGCGAACATAAAAATCTTCCATTATAGTATTCGTTAAAAAATCATTGATTTACCATAGATAAAATAAGGGGATTATAATAATCGTTTTAGTTCGTTATTCGAATATGTATTCGTTCTCTGAACACGAGAATCTTTCATGATGGTATTCGTTAAGCCGATCATCGATTTACCAAAGATTGAATAAGTGGATTAGAATGATCATTTTAGTTCGTTATCCGAATGTGTTCGATGTCCGAACACAAAAATCTTCCGCGATAGTGTTCGTTCTCCGATTTGTTCGCAGTCCAAACTGTTCGTTAACCGAACACCCACTCCTTTATCTAATAATTTCATATAAGCGATAATGATTCAAAGTTTTCAAAATATTACAAAGCTAAAAGTCTCCGAATAAAACGAAAATTGCATATTAATTATTTAAGACGAGGCGGAAATTTTAGGAAGCAATCTATCTTCATTGGGTAATTGGCTATATTCAATAAACAGTTAACTAAAAAAATCAATAATAAATAATTCTTGCAGTCTTTAAATGAAATAAAAGACAACACAAAAATGTAACTTAATTATACTTGACTTTATGAGATCTGTAATATATTTTGGCCTTGCATTTTTTTAATTACTCAAAAAAATAATATATAATACAAGATAAAACTTTTATTATATATAATTTATCGGAATCGTAGGTCAATTATGGACAATATATTTTATTTCTTTTTTAATATGACAGCAGTTTTATGATAAAAGTAATTTATGAATTATCGCGTTTCCGACCGAATTGTATTATCGTTGAATGATATTTATTCTGAATAACAGACTCTGTATTATGAATGAGTATTCAAAATATTTTTAATCCACTTAAAGAATGATTTTTCCAGTGTTGAAGTTTTATTTTTTACTATTTTAAAAGGTTAAGTATAATTTATTAGTGACAAAAGACATTATTTATAAAATAAATAAATAAATAAATAAATAAATAAATAATACACATTTTATATTTTAGTGATTTAATTGGTAGAACTTAGTAAAACTCCATTATAACACGGTGAAAAAATAGCAATGTGTTTTAGTTCTACAAAATTTATAAAATATATAGTTGATAGCTATTTAGGCTCACATGTATATTTCCACAACACATTTTATTTTCATCGATTGATAATGCTCGCGATGAGCGAAACCAGTCCTTATCATTAATTTATTCTGAAAATAGTCCTAAAAAGTAGTAAATTTTAATTATTTAAAAAACTTTTTTCACGATTTAATATTTTAAGACCAGTACGGATTTCGCTCGTTTAATAATACTCACGATGACTGAAACCTTTCCTGATTGGTGCCTCAAAATAGTTAATTGTGGAAATATTACGTAACATTTTTTAATTGTTGAATAAAAAATATATTTTTTTATAAACTTTTACGTACATTTTCCGGTCAATTTGAAGAAATTTAAAAAAGGACTGAGCTACAAAAGGGTTTGAAGATTATCCTTGTTTTTACTATTATCTGGAACCTAGACTTAAATAGAATAAATATTAAAAATACATAGTTGTCAACGCATTCTGCCAAAGATAATAATCATAATTCGTTTAAGCCAACCTTTTAGTTTTTGGTTTTTAAATAGTGATCAAGCACCACATTTAAAAAAAAACACTGGTTTTAATTTTATAAGAATCATCCAAATACGTCACATTGATGTTATAATTATGCCGCATGTTTGTTGGTTTGGCCTGCTCAGCTATTAAATTCAACATCCAAAAAAACACTATTCTTTGAGACAACATGATATTTAATAAAAAATAGTTAATTCGTGTATTTAACGGGTTACATAAAAATGTACTTTTTCAAGTGCGATAAGTAACGTAGAGATATTTTTTTCGATTTTTTATAAAATCTTTTATAGCTGGTGAAATGAAAATTAAGAAGCAAGCCTTGATCGAGTTAAATTTAATTAATAGCAATAAGTTTTATATCTTTTTTTAGATTTTAAATACATACTTCTCTGTTTATTGAGCATCCAATTGTAGTGTGTAAAAATTTACAACCAAATAAAAATTGAAGGGCCACTTTTGTGATTCTGTTATTATTATTGACGGGTAGTTATTTAAGTATGCAAGTTTTTAATTTACATATTATAAAAACCGGAATTCCATAAGATCAATGTCGCCGGGACGAAAATATTATAATAGGCTTGACCATTGGTCGAAAATCTTTGTTCATCGAGCCATCTTTTTGCCAATCATACGCACTTGGTTAAATATGTTTTTTTATTGATCAGTGTGTATTTTAAAAATAAGATAAAAGTATTAACGCGCTGTAAGATTGCTGCGCACAATTTACTTGTACATAATATGGCCTCTTAATTGGATCTATCTGAGAAAATACGATTTGCGAGCTAGAAGGTTCTAAGTGTCGATTTATGACGAAGAAAAAATAGCCATACGACAGTTTTCCGATTTTCATACGCGATAAGCTTCCTAGTTTCTACATAATTTAAATTTTGCTGGATATCAACACTGACTCTTTCTTATATATGGTTCTCGGGCACGAGATTTTTTTGTACAATCACTTAGTCTCTTAACCACTTAACAGATAGAAATATGTAAAATAGTGGAAAAGCGATATACGGGCGGGTAATTAGTTATAGACAGTTAAGAAAAGAAAATGGATATATAAATAATACTAAGGAAGACGCCTGTGTTAAATTTGTCACTTTTGCTACTCTCGTCATATTTCATTTAGATTCACTTTGCTCTACACTTTTTAGCCTTGAATTTTTACCACATAGAGACTAAACACAGTTTGTCTTCACAAATGGTTTTCTACCAGAATTCTACAGATGCTCTTTTTCTCTTTTTCGTAGGGTGGATGGATGGAGAGCAATATCTCAGACAGGGCAAGTGGTTATCAAATCGTCCTTACCATGTTTTTGGAATTGGACGATACTGATAACATTCATCTGGGAAGCATAAGCTTGGTTATGGGCTAGTTCTTTGATCATAGAGACTTAAAAAAATCAACATAATTTTATTGCGCGAAACATAACACAACATTATTCTCAACTACCTGCCACCAATTAAGGAATGAGTGTTATCAAAAAGTGTGTCTATGAAATTGAAAAAAATATGGAGATACGGTATCGAAAAATTTACTCCCCGCAATCAAAAGGTTAAAATAGATCAGTGATGTACACTTCTGCGAATTTAAAGAGATGAGGTCGGCCTGCTTCATTAAAAAAAGACTCTGAATTACAAGAAAATTCATTTTTACATATACTTATTTTTTCTTTTTCATTTTTTTGTTTTTTTGGATAATTACATTCGGGAAAAGGTCGAATACCACTGCATGGTATATTATGCTGGCAAAACATAACATGTAGAGCGAGGTCATGGGTGCCGTAAAAGTGATTTTAATTTCCAATTCGATCTCACTATTTTCTTTGTTCAATAGCTAGAAGTGTGTACAAATGCGTTAATCATATTCAATCCTCTGATAAACCATGACCTCCAATAGTTGTGTAGAAAAATATGTCAAGTTCATTAAAACAAAAATCCACCATACGAATTCGAGCGAAAAATAATTTAATAAATCTGAGAACTATTTACACTAAGCCATATAATGTATGATGTCTCATTATTTCACCACTGCTTTCCCATCCATTTTTTTAAACAGCAACATCCAGTGGCGTAACAAATGTTAGCACATCTGTAGTTTTTTTTTTCTAATACTGAGAGTATCTTTAGAGCAATAGCTCAAGACTAAAAAGCGTGCATTTAATTGTGTATAAAATTAATCAGACAACTTCTTTGAGTTGAAGCATGCTACGGTCCAGTATGTGATTGAACCGACTTAATTAATCTTTTTCTGGCACTCCCATAAGATGTGCACAGCATCTTAATTTATGACCACTTTTGTATGCTAACCTACTGTTCTTCTATTTCTATTGACGATTGCGTTCTTATGGCTGTTAAACTGTACTTCCAATTTAATTCATTAGCACTAATTTTTTTATTCTAACATGATCCCCATTCCACGTAAAGTTTTGTTATTAAAAGCAATCCTGAATGACGAAATAAAACGAGCGAAAAGGTGTCGGTTATAACCCAACACTTAGTTAATTTTAATTGACTTATTACTTTTCATGATTCAAGTGACTTTAAATTAATTTTTATGTCATACAATTGAGAACTGTAACAGTATTTTTTCGCGAGTTATGGTGTATTATTGGTTCAGCTCATATTAAATCATCGGTAATCACGCGTGAAATCTGCTGAAGTTGTACGGTCAAGACCTCATAATGCGTTGAAGATTATTCAAAATAGTTTTTCTTGAAGCTAATGATATGCTTTGAGGAATATGCTAATATAATAATAAAGAGATTCATTTTAGCAAACCATCAATCAATCTGACTGTGTTTGTTTTTATAACACAATAAAAATGAAAAATATATTTATTTACGGTCATATAACTAAGGTAAAAGAATTTATTTGTGCGCAATGTTAATACAGAAAATAAAAATTAGTGCGCCTAAATCTGCCTTAACTTTTGAAAAGAACCGCCAAATGCATTATTGTAAATTATATTAATCAAAAAAAATGGCGAATTAAAATGTCAGTCAGAAAAAGTGACCTAAGGTCTTTATAAATAATAACATAATAATATATTATGTTGTTACTTATTGTTATGTTACCTACATTGTCTCGGAGCCTAGTTTACTGTCTAGTATCACGGTCTCATGACTGCCAACATTAATCAAAAATTAGTCAAGGAGCGTTTATTTGATTCGTAAAGCACATATTTTATATTCTTCAAGGTGTTAGGATTAGATCTAAACGGATTAAGCTTTTACCGATGTATTTCATTTAGCTCGAAATAACAATTGTGTTATTATTTAAAACTAATGGAGTCAAACTAAATTCATGCTTCACTGCCAACGTGATTCGATATCCCCTGCCAATATCCTTGCAGCCTTCCAAGTAAATTATATTTATACATGATATTCAAACCTCTATAATTTCTCTTGCTATGTTGGTAGTTCATATTTTTCATATATTATATTTCATATCGGATATGGTTATAAAATAATACAAAAAAAAAAGTACTCGATTTATGCATTGACCTCTCAATATATAATATTTAACTTAATGCAATTGAATGTAAAGTGAAAAAAGGTAATGCAATTCCATATTATACACACGAAAAAAGCCGAAATAAAATAATCAATTATAAAATAAATATGCTATGTCCATTTTTAGCGAATTCCTTCTGCACCAAAAAATAAAAAAAAACAAATGGATTACACTTCGATTTTCCTAATAGTATCGACTCGTTTATTTGTCTGGTTAAAATGTCAAATACGTGCACCAGCAATTATGATAAAAATGTATCAGGTAGTCTTTACTCTTGGCAATAAATAATATTTTTTTTGAACACTTAAGAATGAAAATAAAAACAAGCAGATCGAATTGCTGATGTTTGTTCGATGAAATAAAGCACCGAAAAAATATTTCTTCGCGTTCGCATATCGATACGTTAAAACAAAATCTTTTTAATATAAAAATTGAGAAGTTGAGTTGATCTTTCAGAGAATTTTAATTTTCTTAAAAACAAATTTCAAGTTTAGCAACGCATATTAAACAAGTTTATTTATATCAAATAATCGATACTGACAACTAATGAGATTTTTTTTGAAACAGTATTTTTTAATTCGCATTAAATTTGCGTGGCTTGAGATCGAATATGCAATAAATGATATTGTTTGATTTTTAAATAGACGGAAATAAATATAAGTAATTTTGCAATACTAGAAATAAATTAGAGTATTTGACACACTGATTTTTTTTAGCCTTTTGAATAACTAGTTTTTTCATATGTTTTGTATTTTAAGAAAGATAAACCCATTTTCTGCTGAACCTCAAAAAGGATATTCCAAACATGAATATTTGAAAATACAACATGGTAATGTTAGTTTAATCTTAAATGATGGTAATTGACTTCTTTACTTGAGGGCATACGGATACTATCCGTGGCATTATCCAACTGCCTTTCTTTTAGGTATGATCACTTTTAATAGTTTGAAAAATCGAAGAAAAATATATCTAGCCACATATTTCTTTCGACTAATTCGAGACCAAAATGAGAATTTTGCCATCCTTAATAATATCAATTTGTATGTTCCGGATAGTTTTTTAAGAAATCGTGTACATAATTTGTTTGTTCTTCCAAAGTGTAGAACCAGTCTGCCTATGGGGATGCCAATGGTAAGAGCATTAACAATGTTCAACAGTATTGCTTCGGATGTTGACATATTTCATGTGGACGAAAGTAAGCTCAGACGAATGCTATTTTTTCAGTTAAAGTATGCATTTCATTAGCTTACTTGGTTGATTTTATTTTTTTTGCTATCCTTATTGATTGTTTTATAGTGTATTTGTTGAATTTTTATATTCTCATATTTAAATATATTACGGTGCAAAAGCATTGAATTGATAATTTGTAAGTTTTGTACCGTGTAGTTGTAATAAATAAATAATTATAAAAATTAATCCGGTGTAAAATCTCTAAGAAATTTTGTGTCAATTATCAACACAGTTAGGGTTTAATACATTTCACGTTAATCCAAATAAAAATATTCACATATCAGACTATATTTTAATGCAAAATTATTTTCTACCCGAATGATACTGTTAACATCGTTATATTCTTGAGTATCATTCATCAATTCACTGCAATCGGGCGACTCAAAATTTGAGACGTTAGCAGTTAGTTTGACTATATTTTTTTAGAATTTTTACTAATTGTGTATGTTGAACTTACAATTGAAAAGAAAATGATATTTTCATAATCAATATTTAAATGTATTTTAGCGAGACAAGAAATAAAAATCAACATTTGTGAGCTGGAAACGAGATTGATATCTTGTATACAATGACTATATAATAAATTTATCACAATATATATTAAAAACGTGAACTTTCATGTTTTATTACTATTAAGACTAATTTTTATTTAATCGTGAAAATAAAAAAGAACAACTATGAAATGACTTATTTGAATTATTAGGAGCTATTGGAAAAATAAAGTAAGACTGCCCAATAGAGTTATCGTAAAAACTATTGCTGATGTAGCTGTAGATATGTCTTGCACATTATCGAGAATGAAACTTGTTTATTATAAAACCACCGCGTTAAATGTGACATCTTTAGAGATCTGCACAAGCTCGGATTTGGCCTGCTACCCTTTACCCGACACGGCCTGTGCACGGGTTCAGTCGAGATTTTTAATTAACTAACGCATTTATTTTTCAGAATATTTTGTGAATCGTTTCGGACTTTTATATAGGTTCATGAGTTAGCATATATATAGGTTCATGAGTAAGTATTGTTTTTATTAATCAAAATTTTGGTTCTTTAAAACTGAATTTCAACAGTATTTGAAAGTTTTAATGTGTTAATTGTCACTTCTTAGTGGTAAGTGATTATACTTGAATAATAAAAAAATTGTTTAATTCTATTTCCATAACATAATATTCTCCTCTCTTGAAGCGGTTTTGCCCATCTCAAGCACTATTAACCGATGTAATACAAATTAAAACAAGGTTATCGATACAAAATTTTGAGTAAATAATAGCCAAGAAAAAAAAATGACTTCAGAAAGAAAAAGACATAAGAAAATTTTTTGCAGGTTATCATGTAAACAATGACAAAATTAAGCAAAGCATTTTACAAATTAAATATGAAAAAATTGAATTACTAGAAAAAAAGATTTTTTTTATACTTCATACATTGTTAATTTAAAAAGTTGAGGTTTTTTCAGATTGATAAAAATACATTTAGACTTAGGCATTTAGAATTGAAATAGCAACTGTGATACAAAGACTCGGTATTGGTCTTCAATAATCCCATCTCGGACCGAGTAATATTATAAATTTTGGACCCGCGCATACCTCTTATAAACAGGCATTAAATCTTATAATATCATGTCAGGTATTTTAGTAATTATCTTCTATTTGTACATATAATAAAATGTCTAAACTCGTTTCGTATTATAATTTCAATTGTTGATTTTTGACATTTATAATTCCATTTTGTAAAACCACTGCGTCAAAGATCATAAAATATATTTGAATTGCACAAGTGAGGAACTAGTTTATAATTGTTAAATTAATAACACGGTGTAAATATTCTTTCAACCAATTAGCAAATTAAATAATGCTTATATTTAAAGCATGCATTATTCAATTGACATTTGGCGGATGTCAAATAAAGAGATTTATGAATATAAATACAATAATGACACAAAAGAATCTGTATTGCTATTTTTCGTCAATTTTTAAATTCTTTTATTTGATTTCAGAAAACATTGTTTTATTCTATTCATTGAAGAGTTGTGTGTTGCGAATGTTTACTTATCAAATTAATGTTTTGAATTTACAGTCAATCACTAGAGGCTGTACAATATGACGATGATCTACGTTATAGAACTCGAGTCAAAACACATTTTTTTTATTTACGATTTCAACTAAAGGTGCTTGATGTAATTTCAATTTTTAATTTCCTTTTTACACAAGAAAACATGCGTTTTTAGTGCTATTTTCGTTGATTAAATTAACATTTATAATACTTGGTGGAACTCCATTATAACGCGGTATAAAATACATTGCTATTTTTTTCACCGTGTTAATCTTATAAGTGACTACAATCATACATATTTCTCATCGATTAATAAAGAAAATAAATTCTATATATAAATTTTTGACACTTTTTACGCGACGTATTGATTTTCGGAACATTTTTTTCACGTACAACTTTCTGAAACCAATGTATCGCGTAAAAAAGCATTGAGTGTACATTATAAAAGCCAAAATTGATATTTACCTTGTACGGAAATGCCTACTTAAATGCATTTATTCTAATGCAAATGTAATATTAAATATTTGCATATCATTGTTTGAAGAAAAAAGATCATCCGCTATTCGAAGCGCTGATATTAAATTCCAGTTAGAATTTGGCTCATATGTATTACAAGGTTGATGTATATGTTTTTTTTCCGTTACCCTCTAGGCTTGATCAAAAATATTATTAATCTACGATAGCACTTAACCTTTGCGACTAAAATGAGCAATTACTTTTTACTAACTCCACCAAATAGCAAGGATTAATCGTTCATATTCAAAACCTGTAAAAAACTAATTCTTATGACAAATTAATGGTGATATATCATCAAGGATGGTTATTAATGATTTTAGCGTGAATGCAGCTAATGGATGGCAATCACCGGCACGAGAGCCGTTCATAATTCTGAGAAATAATTTTTTTGTTATTTTTTTTAATTTTCGAAATAAACTAATGACATCGACTGAAGTGCTTGATGGAATATCAATATCAATTTTGTTTTATTATGGTGAATATACATTGTAACATAAATGTAGAAATAGTATAAATAATAATAAAAAAAACAATAAGATTTAATTAACGAAATACCAAAAAATCAAATCATATAATTTATCAGATCCGAGTCGATACAAAAATTGTACGATTCCACAATTTTAGTTTTTAATGACCCGGGTTTCTCATTTATGCAACTTCAGCATTCTATTGGGATACAACTGAATTTACAGACAATAGACAGTAAGCATCAGTTATATACTATACCAAATTATTTTAAATAATAAAAACATTTTTTGATCAGGATCAGTTGATAATGCTCGCGATGAGCGAAACCGGTCCTGATCAAATAATATATTGTGGAAATAAGTACTAAAAAAATGTGTTTTTATTACTTAAAATATCATGCCTTTCCATCAAGGAGTGACAGTTAACACCTTAAAAAAAATACAACAAAATAGTTAATTACTAAAGAAAAACATTGACCCTAAGACTAGAATCAAATAAACAACAGAATTGACTTTCAAAAATATTGATTTAATAATAATGATACTCAATTGCCTGTGAAAAGTTTTCTTAGCGCTAAATACTGAGTTTCGCCTTTTGTCAACTTCAGGCATTCTTTCACACGAATACATCAGAATTGACACGCAATAAACAGTTTACATTAGTTTTTTACAAAAGGGATTAATTACATAGGAAAAATTTACACCCTAAGGCTGGAATTCAAACACGCAAATGAAATAACATTCAAAATTATTTATTCGACGACAATGACAATCAATTGCATGTAATAAGTTTTATTACCAGTAGATACTGTTAATGATGAAAGGAGCGTACAAATAATAGTAATAAACTATAATTAAAATACAATTGGACTTATAGGTTGGTCACAGCTGATACATGCAAACTGCATGACTAATTGAAACTTCAGTGATATTTTCCTTTACACAGCATTTATTCAAATTGAATTATTATTAGAAGATATCCTAATTCAATGCTAAATGAATCTTTTACAGAAGCTTCCTTATACTCATGAGGATAATGACCTTAATATGCATATATTTGAGATAAACAGCTCCATTAAAATCCTTCAAATGAATTTGTAATAAATTTATTTCTACTACACATAAAAAGGTTGTGTCAATTCTTCATGCCCAATTAATGTACATTTTGTCTGTAGTTTTTTTAATACAATATTTTTTTAAATATAAAAATTTATTTGTTTTTCTGTATAAAGAAACATGTGAATGCATAAGATTAAAAACAAACAGTTTGAAAGAATTATAATATAATCATGTTAATTATTTGACTAACATTGATGGTTACTGAGAAAATGCTTAGATACCACAAACAAAAAAAAAACATTTAGATCGTTAAGGAACTCTTAATTCCGTTATCCGATTATTGATTTTTCTTTAATAAGAAATATAGCTCATTGAAAAATACTTAATGGTTAATAAATAATTATTTAATGAAACACTTTTAACCCGTTTTCCGCTAAGCCTTGTAAAGAATATTCCAACAACAATTAATAATTAAGGAAAATGAACCATAATATTTTATCAAGCGCTACACTTGTGCATGATGCGTTACAGAGAGAGGAGGTCTGTGTGTGCATAAAGGCAGGTTGAAAGGTGGCATTACTTACGATCGTATATTATGACTAGTTATATAAACCTTTCATTGTTTTGTCTGCCAATACGGTGTTTTTATATAAATTCTATGGATATTATTGCGGAAATAATTATTTTATATGTGGTACACATAAGATAAGTTTTTTCATCCAGTCCATTAGAAAATCTCAAATTACAGTCGTATTTGGCACAAAACGTTACGTCAGATATACTGGACACAATGGAATCGGTAGTGAATGATTTGAATTAAATAAAATACGAATATACTTAAAAAAACTCTGTACACTTCCATATAATTTGTCAGTCACAACCATTGTTTCCTCTTTCCACAGCTTTAAGCACACTAGCAGGCGTTTATACTCTAATTGACAGTCATTAAAAAGATTGTATTTTTTATAGCATCTAAAATGTATAACGAAAAAAACACACTTTATGTAGATATTTAACCCAATTTTAATAAAAAGAAATATTCAATTAAAAAAAATAATCTCATATCATTAAAAACAATACGATATAACCAAATGTGCCTACAAGAATCCACGCATATGTGTACCTACCATTGTTATAAAAGCCAGGTCGCTAAAGTCAAAAATTTTGGAAATGTGCAGAGCTGTTTGAATTTTATATTGGAAGTCCATTCAGCACACTCAGTGTTAATTACTCTTAAATTGAACACGGTATTTTTTAATAATGTTATGAGTAACTTAAACTGAAAATCTGTACGATATTATTTGTTGTTGAGAACATAGTTCAAATGCATAGTTTTGTGTTGGAAGACAAGCGAGTTAAAAATTAACATAAATAAATCAAACTATGACTTCTCAAACTCGGGTAATTAATCTATAAAATACGTTATAATATAAGTCAGCGATCAGCAACTATCAATTGACGTAAGAGATAATTTAAATGACTTGATATAAAGCGTGCCGCTAGGATAAAACTATCAAATACAATCAACCCATTCGTCAGCCTCAATATTTGATTTTCGTCATATTTTTTTTTATTCTTTAATATTATATTTTCCGTATTCGCTTTGATATCCTCTAAGAACTTTGGCTCTGAAATCTCTCGTCAATTAAATTGCAGTGTTGATTAGCTGTTTTTAGTTAGACAGTTTGGGCTTGATAGTGGTGATGCAGTAGACATTTGTTATGCAGTATGGGAGAGAATTGAGATAAAAACTATGGAGATAATTTTAACTCATGTGAAAGTATCAACGAAAAGATCCATACATATATATTTATTAAATCATGTTTAATTAATTCAAAGGGAAAAATAAACATCGAAAATTTCAATCAAATGTTGCTGAAGTCAACCAAAGCAAAAATGTAACATAATGTGACTACAACATTGGGCATGCTATTTTTTTTAACTAGCTATATATTTCAATAAAATGAAGCCATAATGGAAACTACATTATGTATTCATTTACAGCAACTCCTTTTCCTAATAAAAAATTTCTTTTTCCAATTCAGATTAATATTAATCGTTTTTTTTTGAGCTAGAAATATAATGCTTGTATAATTATTTAGGGGCTGGATTAACAGTTAATACTAAAGTATCACTGTACATGTTATTTAATTAAAAATTCCTGTATATAATATATACACAACAAGTCTATACAAATCAAACAAGTGAATATTGAAGATAGACAAATTACTTTAGCATCGATTTATATTATTAACACCAAAAATCACTCAAAACGAATTCTACAACTGTCTTCACCCGCCACTAGATGGCACGCGTGGTAAAGGTTTTCGTGTGCTGATATAAAGCATGGTGCGTATTCTAAGTTATTTTTTATTATCAGCGATTCGTGCAATTTGCATGTTATAAATATTTTTTTATAAAGCTATAAGAGTATGTTGAAAATAAAAAATGGGTTTTTACCTTTACACAACTAATTGCGTGATACTTTTGTGTATGTTTGTAGAATAAATCAAACATAATTACATGTTTCATTATTTATTACATTTTCGATTGCCTATAATATAATTGTTATTGTTTCGCAAGTCATACAGCCTTTCCAAACAAATTAATTAACCTGCATGTAGTTAAATTTATAAAAAAAGTGATAATTGTTGTTAAGTAACATGTACGATTGGATTAATAAGGGGTGTCAGTATCATTTATACTTGATTGATTATAATAATTTCTAGTACAAAAAAAAAACAAATCTCTATTATAATATCTTCGATTTTGTCAAGAGAGACAATGGCTTTAAAGACATTTCATCAAAAAAAAATTCTTAGATCCTAGTGTATCTGTTGTTATTTTCTTTTTAATTGAATCGTATAAAATATTTCGAGAACGTTACAAGTTACATTTTTTTCGAGAATCAGTGAGGCATGCAAACATCTTCAGAACATATTGATTGAATTGGCATTTACTTGGTAGAACTCCATTATAACACGGTGAAAAAATAGCAATGTATTTTAGTTCTACAAGTTTTTTTATAAATAAGATATATTTGACACGCATCGGCGTCAGAACTATCCACGATGGGGTGAGCCGAAATAGCTATCGACTATATCTTATTTATAAAAAAAATTGTAGAACTAAAATACATTGCTATCTTCAGAATATCAAAATACAAATATACATAACGTTAACGAAAATTTCCTATGTAACATACGTATGTCATTAAAGCATTTTAGATCATTGAAAAAATTTATGTTGTACGAAACCATTAAAAAAGTGAATTTAATACAAATATGTGGCCATAAAGAAAAAAATCTTTTTTTTTCATTTGAATACTAAAGTTAATACCTACTATAATGACATAAAACATTTTCATGTTGTAATTTTATAGGAAAGATTTTTTTAACTCCCCTAATTAAAAAAGTGTTCTTGTTTCTTAACGTTTTCGAAATACACGATTCAATATGAATCGGTCATTATATATATACTATGTTTTAATAATAAAAGCATTTTCAGTACAATTTATTCAGTTTTATATTTTTATGATCAAAATGATACATGGTACTTTGAAATGTTGGTGTGTCTGATGAAAGTTTTTATATAAAAACACTTGCAATGATTTCAGCTTATAACCGATTTGCGTTCATAGTATGAAAACTGTACGGTGTTAAATTTACAATATACGCACAAGATTGACCTACTATAGGGGCAGTATCTTACTTTTATTGCATTGTCAAATGTAGCGTATAAAACAGACGTATATAGAGTATGAATTTCGATTTTAATTAAAGTGGTATAAGGCAAGGAATTTATAAATGTTTTTTACTTTTCCACTCGCAGGTTTAAGCTGTCAGTACGCAATTATTTGAAAATAATTAATTGAAACTCGTTATTGAGTGTGTAAAATAAAACTCACGGAGATATCTAATATCGGCATTGTCGCATAGTCAATTTTAACTAACAACTTTTTCGGTCGATCGACCGTGGCCCTATTATTTGTCTAATATGTAGCTGTCTTTATTTAACGGAAAGTGGTGTGACCACACATTCACCAGCAAATTAATCAATTACCTTTTTACTATTATAAAATAATGTACTACAATATATTTTCCGATGACTTTATTACTTTATGATAGTGATCGACAAACGGTCGCTCGCGAGCCACCGGTAGCTCGTTGATGCTTTTCCGGTAGCTCTCGTAGGATATTTTATGATATTTATAAATTCGCCTATAAAATTTTATTATTGAACTCTATTACAGAATTTCTTGAATTATCCTTAACGTTACAATTTTTTCATTCAGAATATTCAATTTATTACGCACATATAATTTATTCTACAAATTATTAATAATTTTCAAAATATTTTTACTTCGTTTATTGGTCACCCTATCGATAGGGCGCGGTCCGAGATCCGGTTGCGACAAACAAATTAAACCACTTCAAGATTATTTTTAGAACTATTTTACTTATACTTATAATTATATTGAGTGTCTTTATAGTCACATACCTGTCATGAAGTTGTATAGGAAAACGTTGCGTAAAGGCATATCATTTTATTTTAATACAACATGACATTGTTGACACTTATGTTCATAAAGTATGGATCATTATTAGTATCCTGGCTTGCTTAAATTATATTACGGATGTGTCAGTATTTTGAACATTTTTTATATTGTACATAATAATTTCATATTTAATTTCTTAAGTTTATCCGAACCGAAATATAAGCGATGTTGTAAATGCTCTTAAATACAGTGATGTTTAAAATTTCTTAATTTAATCATTATACAGACCACTTAGACTACAAATACAGTCTTTCAAGATTGGATAGACATGAAAATAAAGATATTTATACTTAACGATCCGCAAATTTTCGCTAATCAACTACACCGAAATATTTTTTTCAAATTTTGATTTTAGACCTCGTGTATATTCTTCATTCATCTATCGATAAATTTTGAAAGTAAGAATTAAAATTCATATTAATTTTTGGTAAGATAGCTGCGCGTATTCGTAGACGCCACATTATGCGTTCCCGTATCGTAACGTTTGTCTCAAAAATGACGCCAATGTGGCGTCATTTTCGCGGACCGTAAAGTTTGTTTTAATTTAGATACTCGTAACAATACCATTAAGAGAATTGGTGTGATCGCACAGAAACTATGATATTGCACAAATAGACATCATAAATACTGGTCTAAGGATTCCTTACTCCGTTCACTTTTGTGGCAATTTCTTTTCGTGATCGTCTTGAAGTAACCATTAACTGCTGTTTTAGTAGCAAACTTCACACTGCAAATATCTGTCACGCAGTGAGTTATTTGAATATTTGCTACGTGTTTAGAATTGGAGGGAAAAAAATGTTAAAATTCTTTCAAAGACAACAATGTTATAAAGATAGCGTTAGACTCTGGTTTATGGTCGGTGTATTATTTTTTTTTCACAAAATTTACATAATTCGATAGATTAGATATATTACTTATTCCCTCGTCATTGAGTCTCGTAGACCCGCCTATTCCATGTGCTGGAGTTGAATAATATTCAATTAAATATAACATATTCTTTTTAATTACAAAAGTTATCAAACATATAAAAGTTAAGACACATATGATAATACATCTTTTTTAATTTATTTTTTAATGATATAGTTCACCTGTCTATTTCTGCAATTAACCATCAGCTTTATTGTGCCGTTCAATTCCACGTGGGTGATTTAAAAATATTATATATGCGTAGGTGACGCAGGAAGAGAATACAACAGCATAAGCATTAAAGACATATTATTATTAATACAAATACACTAAACAGTTTTTATTTTTATAAGTCCACCCGCGCAATATGCATCTGACGTTTCTAATGCAAGTGCTTTGTACAGTATTCCATGCTGCTGTGCACGCATCACACAATCAAGGATATTCTTACGGACTTTTTCATGACGAAAGGAGTATAAACAGATTTTACTTTATATTCGAACTTCCATGATGAACAATTTTTAGGACAAATCAGATAATTGCTAATTTTAAAAAATGATTATTGTTAACACTGTTTTATTTTTGAGTCTCAACTATCAACACCTCGGCTGGCCCATTAGTTAAGATGTTAGATATGTTAACAGTCGGAGGTTTGCGTTTGAACGATTTGAACGATATTTATTTTGTCGTGAAATTGTCTGTGTTAAGTCGTCTTGCTCGTATTGATAAAAAAATCTGCGAGGACGATGATTTGTAACCATTTGTCATACCAGAGCCTAGTGGTAAGAGCATTGCTTAAATCAGTGGTCGGCAAACTTATTGGCCAAAGAGCCAAATATGAACATTACAACAATTTTTAAAAAATGGGAGCCATATCTGCCTGTTTATGGTAATCGGGAGCCAGTAATTGGAAGCCAAATCTGCTTGTAGCTTTGTGGTTACATGGTTTGTGTTTACGTTTACGAAAACTAATAAAATTAAACTCGATGTTCGTTACGTAATTTGACAACAATATAAAATTTTATTTACCTATCTATATTTTAACTTAAACAAAAAAATATACATGTTCTCGATTTATAGAAGAATTTTAATTTATCAAAATAAGATGTAATTTTTTTCTTACCAACCTTTTTTTTAAATGATAATATTATTGCGCCTTCCGTGGATATTTGTGCGAGAGCCGCACTTAAGGAGCCAAACAGCCACATGCGGCTCTGGAGCCGCACTTTGCCGACCACTGGCTTAAATGATCAAGTAGTCTGGATTCAAAACCTGGAAAATTATGTGTCAAATATATATCTTTTTTAATAAAATTTTTTGGTGTTACACAATTATATATAATATGAATTGTTACAATTCAAATTTGATATTGAAATTCCATCAAGCACTTTCAGTCGATATCATAAATTGTAAATAAAATGTAATAGAGTTAAAATTCCCATTCACTTTTTCTAGTATTTTTTTTAAATTTGAAATATCTCGCGCATTTTTAAAATATATACATTCATTTAAAATAATCAATTTAAATGCAGTTTTGCTATGTTAGAGTGCAGAATGTATTCAATTAGTTAAATTTTCATTTAATGTCGCAAAAACATGTTATCTTAACGTATTTATACACGTTTATTTTACACATATACAACTGGTTAAAAAATTAAAAGGTTGACTGTTTCTTCCAAAATGCAAAATCTCTTCAAATCTATGATAGTAAGTGACAATATCGTTAAATTCCACACACCTATGCAATTTAGAAAAAGACGACACTAGATGCGTGATTTAAAAAGTAAATGAATTTACTTAAAAAATAATATTAATTCGTCTATTTTAATGTATCTCTAAGCTAGACAAGTTAATGCTTGGTGTTCACGGAACTACAAGAAAATAAATTATAAAAGAGCGAGTCAACTAATTTTTGTACAGGCAAGTTATATTATTTAATGAATCAACCTAACGCCGTAGACGTATGAATGAAATATTTCAACTAAGACTAACTAATTGGGACAAAAAAAAAATCTGCGAGGACGATGATTTGTAACCATTAATAGTTCTGGGATTTTAATCTCACTGTTGAAAAACCTCGCCGAACAATGCAAGAGGAAGTAAATATTTGAATACAGTTATAATTCATAGGTCACTCCAATTGTGTAGGAAATCTTCTTGCCTTTTACGACAGAGAAAATAAATACTTATGTAAGGTTACAAACATTAATAAGCTTAACGTAAAAAATAAGTGCTGCGTTTCTCACGCCGCATTTTGTATTATAATAAAGTTTATAGTCCGAACTGTCTGGCATGTTTGTGTAAAATGACAGCGTCCCCCTTCATCTGACACCGTCTTACGGTAGGACTATTTTAATACCTTAATTTTATTTAAAACCTGTTCGAAATCATAATAATATAAAATTTCAATGGACTGATGAATTATTTTAATAGCAAGTGTTTTTTTATGATAATATATTATATAAATCTTTATTATGGAAATAGTATAAATGAGAAAACCGTCAATCTTATGATATATAAGTAGAAATTTTTGAATAATTTAAATATTTTAATAAATAACTTATTCTGTTGATTTAAAAAAAAAATTTTTAATTGAGCCACAGTAAAACTAAGACAAATGTCTGTTACAAGCTGTCAATATTGAACTGTTAATGTGCACATTAAAGTATAGTATTCAGTTTAATTTGATTTCAAATAACTAGATTTTTTCTTTTGACATTTAAAGGCTGTCAACCTTTGTTATTATATGTTAACTGTTTTATACAAACAGTATAAAATGTGAAAAAAATGGTACTCAAACTTCTGAATAGGTTGTTTCAAAAAGCAATAATTTTCCAATCGATTTAGAGATTTGTAAACCGGCATAAATGTTTTAATCCTCTGAAGCACAATGTTTTAAAAAATATTTATTACAAAGTTAGTCAAACGGTTTCCAATGTAAATTGTATGAAACAGAAAAACAATGAAAAAAGTGTATTTACTTTTCCCCTTAACGGGACATGAAACCGACATGGAACTAACTGATCATTAAGTGGAATAAAAAAATATTTTACATCTACATTATTTAATTAAATTTTTTGTCTTTAATAATCATAACAAATTGTTCAAATATTCATATAGTTATTGTGTAGTCTTTACATCGTACCACGGGATCAATATCACTGGATTAATAAAAAAGAATAGTGTTTTAGTTTTATTTTCGGCGAATATTAGTAATATATTTTTCAAATGTTTCGTAATTGCAGAAAAAAATATTCACTAAGATCAAATTGGCATAATCAATAAATCAAATAAAAGAAAAGTAAAAATAAATAAGTAAAAAAATATTGATTACCGCTGAAAAACATATTCGGCTAAATGACGTTGCCAAGAATAAAAAAAATATTAGTGCAAATATTGTAAGTGGGAATGTGTTGTTTCCTTTCGATAATTTTATATGCCATTTCAATATATTATCCGATCGATTTGTTAAGCGTAGATGTTAGACAAAATAATAATTTTTATATTCCCGGATACGATAATATGCGATACGAAACGTGTCAGTCAATTTACCAGTGATTCTCAAATAAAACAATATAATATCTTGAATATTTTACAAACAAAAATGACCATTTTCAATTTGGAGCAAATTGATTTCATACAATCTTCTTTAATAATCTGTTAGCAATAATCGAAGGCAATTGTTCTAAGTCTTTTAGAAGAAAAAAAGATAAATGTTTAGAGGTGTAGAATTCAATCCAATAGATGATAACGCGTCACACTTTCTAAGG
Organism: Himalopsyche japonica; assembly: GCA_028555115.1. Taxonomy (NCBI): domain Eukaryota; kingdom Metazoa; phylum Arthropoda; class Insecta; order Trichoptera; family Rhyacophilidae; genus Himalopsyche; species Himalopsyche japonica. The sequence continues at coordinate 814,470 of JAHFWJ010000807.1, read as the reverse complement.
CCATATTTCTCCACCAATTTTAGAGACATGACTTCTTAAAACTTATCACAATATACAGGTTGGTTATCCCACCTGCATCCGTTATGTTTATACAGCCGCTGTTTCACGGCCACCTTCCATAACGCAAAAAAGAATCAATTTTACTTATTACATTATTGGCCCGATACAGAGCTGCACGAACCGATCGTTAAACCATGCACTATTGTGCTTAAAAGAGAAGAAAACAAAAAGAAAATGTGAGTTGCTCAGCCACTTAGCTTACGTGATATGAAGTATCTTGTGTTTATATATGCTGAAAATCCGTCTTGGTGGAAGAGTTTAATGTGCTATGCGTTCAATCTCAAGTCGAATCGAGAATATCTCGTTCCATAATTGTGGATACTCCACCATATCCCGTAGATCCATAAAGTGCATGCAACGGATGGCCAGCAGGGGTCTTCTAGAGTGACCGAATCTATCCAGTGAGAAAATGAGACAGACAGGCCTCAAGCTTCACTAAAGCATTTGCATCTCAAGCCAACCTTTTTTTTTGTTTTAAAAGAAATAAGGGATGATTAGTCTTGTTACTATTTCCGAACTCCTAATAAAGACTTATTTGTGCTTTTGTATATTTCAAGTGTGGATGCTAAAAACATTCTAGTCGTTTAGTTCTGACCAAGAATAGTTGTGAGACCTGGAATATTCGCATCAAATTTCTCCACATTGGATCGAAAGCTTTTTACTCAAATTTCCATCTTCCATAATGTGTAACCACAAATACCTTAAAGCTATCAACTCATTTGCTGCTTCTCATTCGTCTGAAGGTAATTTAGGTGTGGTTGGGTATAATTTCAGAGAATGATATTGTAAGATTGATTTATTCCGGAGATCAAGTTGAAGAAAACATATTTTGTCACTTTTGAATTTGAATATCGTCGAGCTCTTAAAGAATCTAGAAATGAAATATGTGTATATGTGTCGTTAAGAAATAAAAAATTTACATTCCAATGTTTGTTTTTATAAAATATGAATTTGATTTTTGTAAGATCGGAACAAGTTTTAAAATTCTAAGAAACTGTTTCAGCTAAAAATACTTCTTGTTTCCCATCCTACATTTTTTACGCTTTCTAGAGAGTTTTATTTATAATTGACTTTTATACAGTTGTTAAAAAAGCAAATGATACACGCAGAAGTTGATTATTTAAAAATGAATTTCCGATTCTTTTGTAGCGCTTTTAATTATTATTGTGGCTGGATTTAATAAATGTTGGGCTTCTTTGTAATTGTGATAGACTTTCGGGTCAGGTAAGGTCACGAAAAAGACAAAACTAGTTTCCAGTTGCCCATTCTTTTGTTTTATCCAAAGGAAGCCATTATTTGCCTCAAAAGATATTTAGATTTGTCGACGGATAGGTCAAGGACAAACAATTTATCCGTTTACAATTTGTACAGACGTATAATTCTTTATGTTACATGTATTGTATTTATGAAGTAACTGCGGAGTTTCTATTGAGAGTAGTTTTAATTTAATGATCTGACACAGAAAAAAAATACATTTAAAAAAGTCTTTGAATTTTTATAGCAGGTTTATCAATTCTGTTTCTGTCATTGAAGTCCGGGATCCGGGATTCATGAAAACAATACTATACTCGTCTTTGTCACATTATTATATTTAGATGAATAAATTAACGACTAATGTTTGTTATTTGATTGCTTTGTCACTCTTTTTTGACAATATAGAGATAAAAGGGCATGCCCTAAAAAATTATACAGTAAATAATAGTATATTACCGAATTGTATGGATTCTTTTATGAAAAATTTTTGGACATTCAAAAATTGTTTGCTGAGCAACGTTTAACCTTGATTGAAGTTATTTTCCTTTTTATATGTATTTATATCATGTTTGATATTGTTGTTCTTCACACTTTTTCGGTTCACATGAACATGGTTCGGTTTTTTGTCGATCACGTTGTATTTTTTTAATGTTTCATATTAAGATGGAAAATTTTTACCGCTTGCTTTCTGTAGAATACACCGTCTTTATATTTTTTAAAAATATAGCAAAAGAGTTGAAGGTTCATACAAATACTTTTTTTTGACACTTTTTGAGACGAATCAAACGAAAAACAAAACTTTTCTATAAACAAAATATTTTATTACCAACCTACTGCGGCACTCTGCTTTTACTATTTAAAATTTGTAAAAAAATGTTATAGCAAAAAAGTGACTTGAACTATAAATTAATATCGCATCAGTAATGATTTTTCTATCGTAAAATAATACGAACTTCATTGATTTTTGTACTGTGTATTTTTTGCTTCGAAGACTTTTTTACGTTGATATTATTATGTAAAACAATAGGTCCGAGGAAAATCTTTCATTATGTCATATACCGTCCAATCAATTCATAACTATTTTTTTTATTTATTTAAAAAAAATGCTATTACTTTTCGTTTAGAATCAAACAATTAATAATGAACTTTTTTATTCAAAATATAATATAATATAATGTACAATATCGAGTTTTTTGAGATTGTTACATCAATAGTATATTTTGTCGCAATCCACCATTCAGATATTACATTTTGATACTGCCACAAGGGATTTCTATTTCCTGAGGTTTCACAGAATATTCCTTTACAAATCGGTAACGTGCCACTGCCGCCGCAAATCGAATATCGCGTTGGCCTTGCGCTTTGTAAAAAATGTGAAATTGAAATGCGTGTTAGCTGGAGCGGAAAAGCTCTAAATTCTTTAAAAAACAAGAGAATCTTGTTAATCAAAACCAAACGATTCTGTTTTATATTCGATGGATTATCTGAATTTTTTGCACTCAATGAAATATACGATATTCAACCATATCCGCTCCTAGTACGGAGATATAAACTCATTACGTAGCATCGAATCATAAGTGATTTTTAACAATAACTGGTAGATGTATCTAGCGAGATCTAATATTGACAGCTTGTTTATTTACTGACATACTACTATGTAAAGTTTTATGGTTTAAGTTTATTTTCACCAGACCTTTGTATTTAAATTATGAAATTATGATATCGACTGAAGGCACGTCATGAAATTTCATTATTATAATATATTAGAATTGTTGATTGAATAATTTATGGCCCCCCGTGTTATGATATAACAATTTAACCCCCTTATCCGCGTCAAATGAATGTCCCTCTGACAACAAATGGTTAGCAAACGAATCGCTCTGAAACTATAATCTTTAAGAAGCGCGTGGTTTTACCCACATAAAGGTGTTGGAAATCTAAACACTGCAATTTATAGATACCGGACTTATGACCGAAATTAATTGTATGTCACTAATGACTCGGGTTTCACATTCGGAATCTTCTGACATTTTATTTACAAAACAGACACAATAAACAGCTAGCATTGGCTATATACTAGATGAGATAATTAAAAAGGAAAAACACAGACTCTAAGTCTACGATCCTAGCAAATATTATATAAAACAACTTTCAATTCTATTTATTTAATAATAATCACACTCAATTGTCTGTGATAAGTTTTATTAACACTTAATACTGTTGATCAGTATTCAATGAAAGGATTCTATAACAAATAATAATTAAAATCATTTAAGTGCGATAAAGTAATTTTAGATTTAAAAAGAAGTGGGTAACGGTGGGAATTACACATCATGTGATATTGTGACATATAGAAATTTAATTTATGAGGTATGAGGTGAGGTTAACATATTACAATATTCAATGTAATTGAGTTAAATGTTATTTTAGGAGTTAACGTGTCAAATATAACAATGAAGGAATATTCATTATTTCGAACGAAAATATTGTTCTAAAAATAAAAACGTTCATTTTTTTGTTTTGATCAAGTTTACTTACCGTAGTCTATTAGTAGCGAGTTTAAATTTGGTCAACAGTAGTAATTTCATAGATTTATTTTATAATTGTATCCTCAAGGCTGCCAAATGTGTTTTATTGAAGCGGTTAATAATTGTTTTCGATTTGATATAATGGGTTCAAAATCACTATGTTGACAGCTTTGTAAAGCTTAAAAAAACTCTCTGTCATTAAATTAATGGTTACTGCAATTTCAATTTGTTATAATTCAGCGTCGAAATATTTATCGAAATTGTTGCTTAGAACGTAAACGATTCCATAATATAATTATGTATACTAAATTATTTTACGTTCGAGTGTTTAATTTTATGATATTCGTTTAAATCTAATGATCTACAACGAATAATAAATAATTTACACTAAGAATTCTATATTACTATAAACCGTTTTAAAATCCTAATTTGATACAATATTCGACATTGAAATCGTAATCGTTTTGTGTTTTTTATGTCATTAAAAGTTATTCGGGTAATAAATATTTAACAATCAAATAAAAAACTGATCCATGCGAAATGTTCTATTTTCAATGATTTATATGTGCACAATATTTAATATTCGGAAAAGTCCGTGTAAATAGTTTTCTTGGGTAAAGTCATCGCGCTTAGAATAATTGTGCATGAGATGGAACCTTTTCATTATTTTTAGTTAATTCAGGCGCCATAACTGCACACATAGACGTTATATTTGTAACATTATATTATACATTGTGTGTATATATATAAAACCACGAATAAAGATAATGTCCTCGCAAGTGGTACGAAACGAGTCTTCTTTTATACCTTTGTTAAATCCATGGTAATCTTAGCTTCTATATCAGGCATGGGTAAGCATTTGTCTGAATGGTCACATTAAAAATTCAAGTGAGTGGCGGGCCGCAAGCTTAACACCTTTTAAAGTGTGCATAAATTGTTAATCATTTCTTTTTGATTGTTATCAAGAAACTAACGGTAAGAAATGATTTATGTGTGACACAAAAATACAAGATCCACGGGACATTACTTAGCTCAGTGTTTTCCAATCTTTTTATACTTGCGGACCGGTTGAAAAAAAGGAAAAAAATCGCGGTTCACTAATACTGAAATAAAAATAGTTTTTTTTTTATCTCATATTGTGACATATGTACATAACTATAACTAACAAATATACACATAACAATCTGATACAATTAAAACTATAAAAAACAATGAGTTTTTATCAACAAACTAATACGAAATCAGCTGTATCTTTGCTTATATATTAAATATTCTGAGCTGCAGTTCTGTCTTTGGCAGGTTTTATTAATTTCCTTGGTGTCGCATCATCCTACTCATTATTATTTAACAATAACTAAAAATAATATTTTTGCATGGCAATTTTTTAAAATTCGGCACATTTTTTAACACACAGACCACCAGTTGGGGAGTACTGGCTTAACCAGAACTTCATATACGTTACAACCAGAGGTTCTCATGTGCGGCCACGGTGGCCACCAACAGTTTTATAGTAAACTAGCGTGTACCCGGCATGCGTTGCAATGCCACTCAAAAGAAACCGCGACTTTATGGAAGCGCAACGTCGGGAGCCTCTCGTCTTCCGATTGGATAAGTCGGACTTGAGGCAAGGTCGGAGCCAATTAGAAGCGATAAGCTTAGGTTATGTTTTTCTTACCTAAATTTGACAGTGGTGGCCGTATGTGTTTTTATTTATTGGAGTGCTTTTGGATACACAATGGTTTTTGTTTTTTTATCTGGTGCGTACCCAAATAAATCAGAAGGTTTTCCAATGCGTGAGCAGGCCACATACAGTTGTCCATGTGAGAAGCATGGATTTTCTAAATTTAGTCCACACACTTGTAACGACTGTCCTTGTGCCTTATTGATGGTCATTGCAAAGGCGACTCGCACTGGGAACTGCAGACGTTTAAATTCAAATGGCATATCGGATCGGGTCATTGGGATGCGTGGCAACAGTACATCTTCTCTTTTGAATTTCCCGTTTAACATTGTAGCTTCAATAACACTGTTCATCATTTTTCTTACTGAAAGCCTGGTACCGTTACAAAATTGTGGTGGATTTATGTTTCGGAGAAGATTGATAAGCACGCCAATTTTCAATGTTAAAACATGCGGCGGCATGCCTGGCAAATCAAGTGAATTCAAAAATTATGTTGGATAATTGACGGCTTCGTCTTGATTCATTGTAGTATCGATTGACTTATACGTTGTCGCTTCTCCTGGTATTTCATTTAGTATGCTGAAATTGATTGCATTGACATCCTTGTTTTTGGCTGCTAATATAGCACCTGAACTGAGCCATTGGTGATTTTTATGATTGTGTGCAATATTTGGAAAAACTTTGTGAATCAATTCGTCTATGGTTGCGGTAATATGTATAATTTACAGAAATTTGCTGGCAATGTGATACATTGTGTGAATTCCTCTATTGCCATTTTCCCATTTCCCATATCCAACAATTGCTTTGCGAAACGTTCAGCGGATGTATTATGTTGTAGTTGTACACGCATATTGGTCTTCAAAGTGAATTGTACGTATCGCCATAAAACGGATGATTTGAGACATGTATTAAGTTCATCAGCTACTGCTGAACCTGATATAACAGGTAGAGATTGTCGAAAATCACCAGACAATAAAAGGAATGCGCCACCGAAAAGTTGTTCATTTCCTCTCAAATCTTTTAGTGTGCGATGAAGTGCTTCCAATGATTTTTGTGTGCCATAGTACATTCGTCCCATACAATGATTTTACATGATGTGAGTAGTTTGCTCGTTTTAGAATTTTTGTTGATATTGCATGTTAGTGTCTCAATTATTTGCATATTCAATGGCAGTTTCAGTGCTGAATATGCTGTTCGGCTACCATCCAAAAGAGTTGCTGCAATTCCAGATGATGCGATTGCTAGTGCAATGTTCTTTCGTGATCGTGTGGCTGCCAAAATGAGTGAAATGAGGAAGGTTTTACCTGTGCCTCCGGTAGCATCTATGAAATAAAATCCACCACTTTGAGTTGTAGTTGCATCCATAATTGTGTGATACACTATACGTTGATCTGGAACCAATTTCAGAAGATTCTTTTGAACAAATTTACCCAATTCATCGACATCAAAGTGTGTTTCTCGTTGGAAATCACGATCAAGTTAGTCGTTTTCAGATCGATTCAGCGCAGCCATTCCCAATTGTAGCAGTGATTTGTTAGCGATTACTAAACATATGTCCTCAATCAATAGCAATACCTTATTATACACGTTTGGTGTGAATTGAACGTGTGGATTTTGAATTGTTTCACGCAAACTATGTAAAATATCTTCACTCATCTAGTCTTTGTATTTTTCCCAAACATCATTTGGATTGGATGGAAAGCACATTGTTAATATTACTGCAAACAACGTACGTATTTGTTATGGGTGAGCAGTATTCGATGAATCGGCGAGTGAAGTGTCCCAATGTGCATCGTTTTCTAGAAGATTTAATTTGAGGCAAGCTTCACGATAAATGAAACATATTCGACCGTTTACTGTTCTCAATTCTTGGAAGGATGTCGGTCCATGTATGTTGATTAACAGTAATCGCAAGTAAAAGCATTCTGCATTATTTGGGTGAACAGTGTACAGACGGCCTAATGCGTCGGTTGAATATTCATTGTAATGTCCTTCAACTGCTTTACCTTGTTTGCGACGTTGAAATTTTTTTCCGATGCATTCCATCTGTAGAATGTTGGCACTTCAGAGTAAAGTAGCGTCTTTGCAAACATATCATCCCTACACAATAAGAAAAATGCAGTTAACGTTGTTGGCTGTGGTGGCAATGCTCTTACACGTGCATTTTCTGTTGTGAAGTACACTCGCTGTCCATTTTCAATTTTAACTGCCAAATGAGTAACTGTTGGATGCCGTTCGTGAATTGGAAATGATAAAATGCGCCATATCGCTTCATTGCTACTAATGTAGCGTCCCAGTTGATATTGGTTGATTTCATCGATATATGCAGTTGAATCTCCCACTCCAAAAACTGCCATGTCGCTTTTTTTTTTTGACATATTTACAAATATATTTGATGGATTTCATCGAATTACAATACTCGACATTGATGTGTGCTTTGTAAGTTTTCGAGAGAAGCGGTGAATACGGTACAATCCAACGATTATCAACTTAAACGTCATTGTTTCGCACTTTTAATCTGATGGATTTGCCACCATTTTCAGTGAGACGATAAAGTGGATATCCGTCATAGCCAGTGATAGTCTCGGCTAGTAAGTTTTTTGGGTATCGTTTGGTGCATTTTCCAACAGACATGCATGCTGAATTGTTGTTGAGTAAGCCACATGGACCATGAATCATGTTTTTAGTGACGACTTGTTCGACAATTTATGATCAATGTTGACATCTGGCATTTCTGCTGAGATGACTTGATCAATTTTATCAGGTGTGACTTTTTCGATCAACCAAATCAAAATATGAGCGTGTGGTAATCGTCTTTTTTGTCTTTCAATTGAATACATCCAACAGCGTGTCTCTCCAAAAACATGACGCTTGACAATGAAATCCATTAAAGATTTGAGTTTTAGTTTAAGCACTCGTGCGCAAATATCATGACGTTCTGATGATGATTGTCCGGGTAACAAAAGTTGTATTATATCTTCCCACATCGGATTACAGGTAAATGTAATAAAAAAATCTGGACGGCCATATGCCCGAACATACGTCATTGCATCTTGTGCGTATTCATGCATGTGACGTGGACTTACTGTAAATGTGGCCGGGAATATGACCATTATCCTCAAATCATTGGGATTCACATTGCCATCATTAACAACTGCATCGCGTAAATGAATATATTCTTCGGAACGCAACTTGGTTTGATTTAATCGAATGTAGAGGAGTCGTTCAGTTTCTATTTTCACGTACATATCGACAATGTATTAATGGAACAAAAGTTGACATTTTAAGATATGATTTTCAGCGTTTTCACGAATCATCAATCGATATGAATAGTAATTCATGGCACTGACTTTCTTATTCGTTTCCTCATCTGTTTGTGGATTTCTCAACGGGATGTTGAAATGGTATCCGTCTTCTCCTTGCCAAAATAAAATCGGATATTGCAATCCATCGTACGATCGATGCATTTCTGAAACTCGCTGAACATAACCATTTCTACAATGAAGAATGATATCACGCGAGTTAAATTCTTCGCCAACTATAACGATCGCCACTTCATCAATTGTTAGTGCATTTTACTGTCTTTCGTGTTGACTGAAAGGTACTTTGTCAGCTCTAATTACAACTTTGTAATCATCAGATGGCATTTGTTCGAGAACATTTGTGAATATTTATTTTTATTTGTTGTTCTGATCAAATAACGTTTGTAATTGAGCGATTATTTCTCGTTTAGTACCCATATTGAATTGACAACGTTGGTTAATTTGTTTGTCAGTGTTTCCCGTGAAATAAATTTGAAGAAATTTATGATTTGCGTTCGGCAGTGGTAGTAATAATCCTGCACGATGATAAATTTGTCCTTGCACTTTAAATGTTGGCATGTAATCTTCGCGCACGATATTGGTTGCACCAAAAGATGTCATTTGGAAACTTGAATTGTACTTTCGTATGTTTGTCAAGAAATGTTTTGATTCACTTGTATCACCCGATACCAACGTTAATAAAGGTTCGGGCGGTGAATGTAATTCTGGCAATTTCACTTTTCCACTCGCGCAGCACACAAAAAACGTGTAACGTGTAACGTAATCATAAAACATATTCATTTTAAGAAGTTTTAAGCGTCATGAGATACTGAATTGCTGATTTGAAATAAATAATGTAATCATTAAAAAGTAAATTATTGCACAAAAATAGTAAATCTCGTCTAAATTCAATATGGCGTCACAGCCAAAATAGCTCTGAGATTTTTTGTTACACATTTAACACTGATAAAGAAACGATTTTGCGAAACAAAAATATCAAAACAAAAACTTGGACAAGATAAATGGAATCAGTTTCACTTGCAAAATCGATTTGGTATCGAGCAGAGTAACCAAGAGACTGTGTTATACGGGACAAAAATGGGAATTGATCTATTTTTTTTTATTTTATTCTATTCTCTATTTTTATCTATTTTTTTTTAATTTAATGTAAAATTGAGTCTTTTTTAGGAACAGGAATCATATTGAATATGATCATTATATTATAGCTATAATATATACTAAGTATAAAATTTATGCAGAAAAACACTTAATAAACCTTACATTTCTACCATAGTCCGCCTTTTTTTTGTCATATATTCATTTATTCTAGTAGGGCTAAGCATTTTGAATTATATGTTGGGTTGTTTTAACATATTCCTTAATAAGCAAGGATGTGCATAAATTTCAAAATAATTCAAATTTCATAACAGATTCGTATGTTCAAAATGCATTTTACTAGTAATAATATAGTTTCTCGACTCAAAACATAGACTTTTTAGATGTTTACTCTCTCTTCTTGATGGAAAGGCATGATATTTTAAATAATAAAAACACAGTTCATAAACAGAGTATTGTCAACTGATGAGCGAAACTGGTTCTGATCACAAAACATATTGTGGAAATAAAAACTACAAAGTTGTGTGTATTATTTTAAATATCAAAAGATATAGCCAAAAATACTCCATTAATTAAGGATATTCATGACGATACACATTTAAAAATTACCCCTTATAATTTAAGCGTAACACACTCTATATGGACATGAATTTCTCCGGCTTTCGGCAAACTTTTAAATCTCTCGTGTAGTTAAATTTCAAAAAACATGGTAACCCTAAGATAGTTTCTTGATTATATATTTTTGGGCTTTGAAGTAAATAAATAATACCTTATTATTCAGCTCGGTGTAAATAATGCAATAATTAGCTCGCAAATATCTGAGAGGCAGCGGCCGTAAAAACGAAGGCTGTTCGACGTCCGGTCTCTAGAAATATTTGGATCGTTTTGAAATTCGTTGGAATTTTTTTTTGTTCACAAACATGAACAATTTGAGAAATGCACGTTGTAAATTACTCACAAATATGCTTATTATTGCTATAATAAGCAAAGTAATTCAGTTTGAAATAAAACAAAACAAGTAAGAATGGCATTATATTTTCAATTTTGACATCATATATGTTATATGAGGTGAAATTTCTAGTGAATGAGACACGAATATTTTGCTGTACGATTTTAAAATATTTTTAAAGCATAATCTTTGCACAAACAAAATATATTTTGAATAAATTAACTCATACTTCTTGGCAGAAACGTATTATATATTATTAGTAAGAACACAATGTTGAGCACTATTTTTACAATTATAAATGATACGTAACATTGTTCTTTTATTTTTATAACTTAATCTATCGATTGACATGATATTCATAAATGACAAATTATATGCATTCTAAATAATAACACAAAATCATGATTTTAAGAAAACAAAAAAAAAATACACAATTTTGAACAATGTATATTCCTTATTCCAATTTGGTTATGACATAAAACTAATTGAACAAAATCATTATTTTGCTATAAAAGTTTTTAAATTCAAAATTCCAAATTCGAAGATAATTTAAAATTTTTTAACTGTCATACGGACAAATAAAATTATCTCATCCATTATAAAGGGATTGTCTGAATTATATCACTCTTCATTTAAAATTGGCATATTATAAGTTTTATTCGAAATTTAAATATTTTCAAAAATTATTACAAGAAAACACACATAATCTTAGATTTAATATTAGTAATGGCATCATTAGTTTTATGCCTAGTAAAATTCTGTACACTTGATCTTTTGTTGCATTACAAATTCTTCCAAAGATCTTCTTTTGATAACTAGAATTTAAAATGACAAACTCGCCAATAAATTGCATTCAAGCATCTCGCAGGTGATAAAAATACATCCTTCAAAACCAGTCTCGAAATAAATTCAAAACTAATAAATATTTATTATGGTTTTCAGTAACGTGCGATCCATGAAGACCAAAAAGGTAAAATAAAAACACAGTCAAAAAATAGTAATGTATTTTTGATCTACAAATTTTACAACATATTTTGTTACCACTACAAAGTAACTAGCAGACTTTTTTCGAATAATTTTAGATTTAATTCCTTAACCGCTTCCCAAACTTTTCTTCACAAAACTTATTCCGGATACTAATACAATATATATATATATTTATATCAAATTTGAATTGTTACAAATTTGTACGATTCCACATGTTTTGTCACCAACGACCCGGATTTCGCCTTTCGGCGTCTTTAGGCATTCTATCACACGGATGCAACAGAACTGACAACGGGTTGTTAGTGACGATACATGTGGAATCGTACAAAGTTGTCACAATTCAAATTTGATATTAATATCTCATCAAGCATCTTTACACGATATCATAAATTACATAAATAACCAAATATTTTTTAAATTATAATATTGCATACAAACGACTATTGAAAACTCAATGTAATTTTTTTAATGTGTACTATTTTACCGATAATTGAAAATTGGCACTTTTAATAATTGATTAATAAATAATATTTTCCTTCAAAAGAAAAAAAAAACGTATTCATACGTCATTCGTTATATTAAATGAAAATACTATAACTCGTTTAAAAATATAATATTTTCGACTTGAAACTGATTTTGATCGTCAATATAAAATTGTTGGGGTAGTGTATAAATTTTTTTGAAATGGATGTTTCCTCATACTGTTGATTGTATTTTTTCCCTCCTGCTTTCATTATCGCTGGACGCCACTGATTATATATATAAATTATACTTGCGAATAAAACATCATCACAGCCTTGACCGGTAATCGAAAACCAAACTTTCGCTTCGTAGCAGGATTATCATAACCGCCAATCACAATATATGTGTATTGGGTATTTATTCCGGGAAACTATTCTTCTGCAGAATTCGCATCTTTTTAAAATGTATATTGTTTGAGACATTTTATCTAAAACAGAGTATCGCAAACACTTTACGCATGAGTTATATTTTTTAATGTCATAGCAATTTGATCGTATGAGGTTGCTTTTTGTCAATTACTTTCATAATATAATAAACGATATCGACTTGAGATGGAATTTCAATATCAAATTTTAGTTAATTTGTAATTTATGATATCGACTGAAGGTGTTTGATGGGATTTCCATATCAAATTTGAATTGTTACAACTTTGTACGATTCCACATGTTTTGTCACTTACATATTTTTTTACATCAGCTCTGTTGCATCCGTGTGATACAATGCCCGAAGATGCCGAAAGGCGAAACCTGGGTCGTTAGTGACAAAACACGAGGAATCGTACAAAGTTGTAAAAATTCAAATTTGAATTGTTGAAACTTTTAACGATTTCATATATTTTGTCACTAACGATCCAGGATTTATCTTTCAGCATTTTCGGGCATTCTATCAAACATATGCAACAGAACTGACACACAATGAACAGTTAGCATCGTTTATATACCAAAGTAGTTAATTACAATGAAAAAACACATACCCTAAGGCTAGAAACAAATAAACAACTAAAATGAATTTCAATAATATTGATCTCATACTAAAAAAACAAAATTGCATATTGCAAACTTTATTAACGCTAAGTACTGTTAATGAGTCTTTCATGAAAGGATTATAAAACAAATCATTTAAATGCAACTAGGTATTTTTAGACTGAGAATTACCTACTTATTTCAAGTTGGTAGGTAACGATAAGAGTCAAACATCAGGTGATGTAATATAGGAATTTAATTTATGAGATTGTCGACTCTTCGAATTGATCTCACGTAAAGGATATATCGAGTAGGAATTGGAAAGATTAAGCTGTCCATAAATAATACAACATGAATTACTTTCATAATAATAATTGGTTGCATATTTTTTAGAATTTGACGCAATGTATTGGATAATTTCATTAGTCAGTCATTGTCAACGTAATAGTATTTAAGTATTTCAATTTCTAAATAATTCAAATCTAATAATATTCTTAATTTTGCATTATTTGCGGAAACAAACTAAAACCCTAATTTTTTATGTGATTCAATCCCCCAATTACACTACTCCAAATAGCATGGCCCCGACTTGATAATAGGGGTTTTACTTAAACCGCTTTTTGACTTTAAGTAAGTTAGTAGAAATGACTCATAAATCCAAGTAAATTACTCACCTAATACCGTTGGCTGTCGACATCTTTGAAGTTTGACAGATCACTTAATAACAGCAATAAACATAGCCACTGTTCAATAAAGAAATACTGTTTAAGCAATGATTTTTAGAAAGCAGACAAAAAAATATAACGCCCGGCGTACGGTTGTGAAGCATTCATACATAGGCTTTATTATTTCTAGCTACTAAAAGATCGATTTTTAAAATAAACAAATGTACACATCTTCAATTTATTGTTGTTTTTTTTACAAAATATTCTGTACAACATGTCTACCGTGTGCAGAAATAATCTAATGTATTTCATTATACGATGTTGCTTTATTGTCCAGTACTTAAATGTTTCGAAATCTATCACACATTTATATTATAAAACAATGGCGCCACTTATAATGATCGTTATCAAATATTATCTAAAAAAACGAACTAGATAAGGTATATTATTTTACAAACTTTGTATGTCAGATTGTTTTTAAATAAAAACTATAGCATTATATAGCAGAAGATTGAGATCTAACGTCAAGTTTGATGCATTTGTACGTATAAGGTTTTCCGGGTTCATGTGTCGACTTTTTTGATGGACATGACACAGTACGTGATTTAGTTTATATATATATATTTTTATTATCACTGACCAAAACTGACCTGCTTAACTAAATTATTAGAAGCTGACGACCAAATTAAGTGACAGGCAATTCAGACGTTCTCTGATATACAGACTGAAAAATATTTATTAATCTGGAGATTTATTTGGAGATAGAACTGTTTCTACGAGTCTGCACTTAAATCAATAAAATGACTTACCTTAATTATATCGTATCTTCAAATCAATAAGATTTTTATAATTTTTTTTTCATTTTAAATAATAAAAACACATTTGAATTGTTGCAATTTTGTACAATTCCACATGTTTTGTCACAAACGACCCGGGTTTCGCCCTTCGGCATCTTCAGGCATTCCATCACACGGATGCAATAGAACTGGCGTGTGATGGAATGCCTTAAGATGTCGAAAGGCGAAACCCGGGTCGTTTGTGACAAAACATGTGGAATCGAACAAAATTGGAACAATTCAAATTTGATATTGAAATTCCATCAAGCACCTTCAGTCGATATCATAAATTAATAAAAACACATTTTTAATACTATTTCTATAGTATATTATTTATTTATTTTATTACAACTACACGGTACAAAACTTACAAATTATCAATTCAATGCTTTTGCACCGTAACATATAACATATTTATATATTTATTATTATTATAAAATGGCGCTAGTGGCCGTTCAGGTCCATGGCCGACTACACAACCTCTCTCCAGGCATCTCTGTCGAGCGCTCTTTCTCACCAGTTGACTATCCCCAGCCTCTCAACATCCTTTTGAATGTTATCCGCCCATCTCCGTCGAGGGTGACCGAGAGGTCGGGTGCCAGCAAATACACAGTAAAACAATCAATAAGGATTGCAAAAAAAAAAAGTCAACCAAGTAAGCTCTAATGTATACTTTAACTGAAAAAATAGTATTCGTCTGAGCTCACTTATGAGCAAGACCGGTTTCGTTTATTTCGATCATAAAATATATTGTAGAAATAGTACTAAAAATGTGTTATAAATATTTAGAATATCATGCCTTTCAATCGAAAATAGCCAGTTAACATCATTTTTTGAATATAATGAATGCGTTAATACGATTGAATTTTAAAATAGTTTTGTTTTTTTCAGGGCTTTGGAGTCAGATTCGAAGTCTTAGAGGCACGTTTTTATGTCCTGTCAAAAAGTCAAAGTCCTGAAACATGAGTGACTCCAACAAAATTTTCGTTTAGAAGATTCTGAAAAATATCTCAATGAGTACTAAGAGGAAAAAAACCTGATATAATTAAACTTTTATTAGTCGGTGTAATGTTGTCAGTCAATATCTAAGTCGTGTGTTTTTTCAACAACTTCACAGCTAGTGTCTTTTTATAACCGGTTAACTGCCAAAAGCGTCTAAAGACGCATAATTTTCTGTGAACGGAGAGCCGCACGTTCAAAAAGTACGTTTTAAGACGCGCCGTTTTAACAACCTTGACCTTGTTTTTTTAACAACCTAGCACCATGAACAATTAATTTTATGATTATGGATAAATGACTGCACGACTGGCGCGCTTTTCATTTATTTGGTAAGTTTTATAAATAAACTTTATTACATTTTCAATAACGATATGTTTAGAAGGTTTTATTTTTGTCGTAAAATTCGTGGCGTGCTGGGTACCGCCAAACATGCACCTGCTGGCAGTTAACCCGATAAAAATCGCTTCTTTATATTACACGTTAGTTTAATTGTCTTGAAACAAAATATTAAAGAATTTTCTTTAGTTACTAAGATATTTTTACCTATAATATGTCATAGTTTGTATAATTATAACATCTGGTATTACTAAGGCTAACGAAGTTCTTAAAACTTACTTCATGATTAATTTGAATGACAATTTATACTTTATAGCCGTTAAAGTTGAATTCGAAGACGTACATCACAAATATCCACGCCGTGGATATTATATTAAAATTAAAACAATCAGAATGTTATTTTGATCATCCAAAGACGTGCCCTCACCTGATTTTGACATTTTTCTGTGAACTTTTCAACATTTATTTTCTTTGCAATTATATAACTTTAGGGGAAGGGGAAGATAGACTGCGGATGTGACCGAAATACAAATCATTATACGACATAACTGGTATGGTCGGTCAAAAAATACTGTAGCATAAAAAGTTGAAACGGAAGCGAAAAAAATACCGATGAAAGCGTCGATTTAAAAAGTCATAACATGTTAGCATTTAAGCGATATTATATCTAATCTATAATTATGTAATTTGAATTGAATGATACAAAACAGAACGGAAGCTTTCGTTGCAACTTCCACTATTTCATCGAATGTATTAAATTGTCTTCCGGATGCTTTAAAGTGGTAGTGACTAAAATGATTTGTCGGTAGTTACGCACTACGACGAAATTATTATACATTCATACATATATGATGCAAGTACTTCAGATTATCAATTCGATCAATGAATAGTAGATTTTTTTTAAAGCCTCTATGTTATTTTGTTACACATTGGAGGATTACGTGGGCAAAAATTGCAGAAAATTACTCGGTCCGAAACCATATTTTTTAAGGCCTGGGTTTCAATTCACACTTGCAACGGGAACCTAATGCGAAGCCCGATATACTTGAACTTACAAAAAAATCTATTACTCCAGTCATTTGTGATTTTCAATGAAACATTTCTCAATTGATTGTTTCATTATCAAATTATGTATTTCTGAGAAAAAATTTTTTTTTTAATCTATGTCGGTTCAGGTCTAAATAACAATTGTCTTGACTCGCCCGAACTTGGTCAACGGTCCAAATTTGGTCCCGTGCAGTTCTCTTAAACACATACAACCCTATTTCATATTTTTTGGATATTCAAAAACAAGTTGTGATGTTATATTAAATTGTGTAAATATTTTCAATATATATAATCACATCCATTAAATACTTCACTTAATACACTTTTGAGTGATTTAAGAAATTTCAATCAAACTTTCTCAAAGGTAGAATAGTATATTATAAACATAATGTATTATTTAGAAAGCAATGGATTACTTTTTAACGCTTTTATGAAACGTATAAAATAAATAAAAAATTATATGCGTGGCAAATTTTGTAGACTTATAAAAATCAAAACTTTTTATGGTATTCAACTGGCTCTCCAATTCCATGATATCTTCATTTTATTTGCTTCGTCTTTTCATAGTTTTTTTCCAATGGCTTTATACTTATACTCCCTTAAAAAAATATCCTCGCCCTCATATTTTTTCACTAAAATAAAAATCGTTTCGCATTCTATTTGCCTAAGGGTGTACAATTCAAGATAATGGAATACACAAGTTTCAAAAGTTATTGTTTTTAGACAAATCTAAAAAAATACAGCAATTTGAATAAGTAACAAAGTTGAATTCCCAGAGCTGCGATATAAGAACGGTTTTATGTCCAGGATAATTTTTTTTAATAATATATTCTACAAGAAATAAAAAGATGATTTAAACATATTTGCCGCCTTTGGCTTTTTATAGAGGTTTCGTTAAACATATTCAAAGAAAAATATTAACCATTTCAAATATTTATTTATTTATGATCTCTCAATAAGTTCTTTCGATTGAACAAAAATTCTATTGAAATTTTACTTGTTACTTATCAAAGTAATCGCATAAATCCACAAATAAAAAACACATTTAATTAATTGATTAATAAAGAATAAATTCGATAATCAACAAAGTTGACTTACAGAATTACTTTCTAAACAGCGGAGATCTTGTCTCTAATTTGCTTACATTCGATCTATTCTATCATAAATATTCGAAACTTTTTATACTTAAACTCATATAAGAATTATCATAGTATTCGTTTATTTTTAGTAGTGACTCACAATCTGCGGCCCGTGTGCTCGATAAAAAGTTTTCAGCGACTTATTTAGTATATTACATAGTTGATCAAATGTTAATTATTCTTTATTATGGTAGTCTTTAAGAAGTATGTATCAAAGTTAAATGTGAAGAGGAATGAATTTTTCATTAACTTATTTGCTTAATATACATCTGAGTCAGCAAAAAATTATGCGATTATTTTTAACACTGTTTTTTTTTTATTTAAACACGCTTAAAAATCTAACAAAATAATAAAAATTAAACACATGTGTAATTTGAATGTGTTTGAAAAATGATTACGACGCGCTACAAAGATTTATGTTATATAAACAAAGTCGCAGTGCCCAAAAGTTTGTGAAAAAATGACAATTTTATTTATTGAAGATATCTTCAAATGTAAATAAATCACCAAAAAAATAAAACGTTGTCTTTTAGTGAAACTGAATGATTAAATATGAATATCATTAACATGATAACTGTTGAATATTTATATTTTGAAAATAATGTGTAAAACATTACTCATTTTGCTCGATGATTCATTTGAACGTCCCTTACTCAAATATCAAATGACAATAAATTGTAAATATTTGATTGAAATCCTTAGTTGTGCATCACTGCTCTAGAATGTTTCATCGAGCATTTAAGGCTTAAAATTATGTGTAGAAATCCGTACGTTAAGCCGTATTAGGCTTTTTATGAAGCAATATTTGATAAGTTCTGTTATAATGCCTCCACTGACAATTCAATCAAGAATCGAAACCTAATTTGGACGAACCTTCGTCACACGATTCTTTATCAAAAAACATGTAAAATTAACATAGTGAATTTACTTTCAATGCATGAACCGTGTTAATTATTTTATGATTTAAACGTAATTCAATCAGTTCACGATTAATTGCGTATTTAAATTCGGTTTCATTTAAATAATTTTGTAATTCATACTTCATGTACTTTTAACCACTTTACGGATTAGTGTTGATTGCTTACAGCTTGACACAAATATGTTTATTTATGACAATTTTATACGGTATGCACTTAGATATTAAATTTTTTATCATATTGAAGGAAATATGCACAGTTGAGTTCACGCACTATCAGTAATCATTCATAAAAATATTTTTCACTTTGTTTAGATGAATTGTTAAAAGCACGATTCAAAACTTATTTTTATCTTGTCAGATAAATTAACAAGTCGAATATTAACGTAATACAGCGGCTATTACAAAATTCTTACGACAAAATTATTCGAAACAATATTATTAAACAACATTTATATAACACGGTGAAAAAATAGCAATGTATGTTAGTTCTTAAAAAAAATATAAGAAATATAGTTGATAATTATTTCAAATTACTCCTTCATCAAAATTGTCTAGTTTTGAATATGGTATACAGTTGATAACAATTTTGACTTACTCGATAGTTCTGATGAATACCTAAGCCGAAATAGCTATCAACTATATGTATCGTTTAAATTTTGTAAAATTAAAACATTTTACTATTTTTTCACCGAGTTATTGTATAATGGAGGACTACTAAATAAATTACTATTCAATCAAAAAAAAATTGTATGGATCATTCGAAGTTGACTTTTAATTTCCAGAATTTTATTTGATGGTGGATATACACACTATTTTGTAAGGTAACGGTATTTATCATGTACACAAAAATATACAACACTTTACGAATACTGATCGTACTTTTTAGTAAATTAAGCTCTTAATTTATTATCTGGAAAAGTTTGTCTTGGGATAATAAGCTTTTTTTTACTAATTTAAAGTTAAATGGTTTTCGACAGTTATTTAAAGTTGATAGTATCAGCTTTAGATTAACCCTTAAGTACGTGCTTCAAATACCAAGAAGAAGATAATACCGGACTTTTAAGAACCTTAGATATTTGAATGTTTTGACGTTTCCGAAAATATAATTCTAAGTGACACATTTGGAATACTGGTTAATTTTTAATTTTGCTTAATCAAAAATCGAGACTTGCTACATGGTAGTTTTTGCGTCGCGATTTAGCAATCTTACCTTTTATCTCAATTATACTGATACAATTCTAAAAGTTCCGAGTGGAATATTAGTAACGTTTTCTAAGGCAAAATTTCAATAATGTTTAGTGCTCGTTTTATATGTTGGCATTTTAATAATATGGAAATTATAAAGTATAAACGTGCAGTTTTATTTGATAAGGCAATCGATTCGCTAAAGATATAGTATCTTGCCCCTCCTATATTTCTTTCAGAAGCATTCAAATATTTTGTAATCGTACGCCGCTCGACACAAAAAATGATAGTTCCATTGACAGATAAGCATACGTTTTAAGCATTGTATTTAACAGTTTATATATCTACGATCTAGTCGTAAATCATTTTTGTGGTTACATTTTTTAAATAAAAAATATAAAAAAGAAATCCCTAAAACCAAAAATGATGCAATTTAGAAGTCATCTCCAGGAATTTAAAGTATAAATTAAAGACTATTAAGAAAAGAAAGGTTATTTGCTTACCACTTTGTGATTTTAGCTAAGAACGCATACTTCGAACTAAAACTCAAATGTAGCCTAAATCTATTGCTTCAATTTTTTTTATTTGATGGACAACAACAAGAAATACATGCGTGATTCAAGAACAAACGAATCAAAACCACCAAATCTCTCCAGGATAAATAAGTAAATGAGAGTCACGAGCGAATCGCGAATTGAAAGAACCGTTCAAAAGAGATAACAAGTGACATTCGCAAGCGAACGAAGAAAAGGAACAATAATAAATCTTACCACTTATTTAAAATATCACATCGGATTCTCGCAAAAGAGCAAAAAAATAATACATAAGCTATTTTTGCACTATATACTCTAAAAGCCGTTACGGCTCATTCTTTTTTGTAACTTGCGTAAACTTTTTGTAGTAAAATTATAACCTCTTTAACTTTACTTTTGTTGAGCTTAAAATAGTGTCCATCAATCCAAAATAATAGCATATTCTAAATACTGCTTCACCATTCATACTTGTGAGAGAAAAAAAAACCCTGGGTCCTTTTCAATTGAGAACCGCTGCTATCAACAGCTGATATTACCAACATAGTAAAAATGCGAATATAGGTTACAAAACGTACACTTAACGCATAAATTGCGATTTTTTTCTTTTCGCAGTCATTATTACAAATAATATTGGATAAAGTTACTTACAATAAAAACGATTTAATCGAAGGACAGAATGCAGACCGATCATTGCGTGTGTCGCTGGTGGAGTTGTGTATTAATTTCATATTATTTTTGTTATTAATTATCTCCTATAATCATTATTCAATATGTATACTCAATTGTATTACGGTTCATATATTCTCGAAGAAATTGTCAATTTAATTAATCTGAAATGTAAATGAAAGAAAAGAGTGATGTTATTATATTATATAAACATTTTCTTGCTGAATCAGGGTATTCCAACACTGTATATTACAAAAAAAATATTGTATTCCTGTTGAAAAATCTCAGAACAAAACAAGATGTACTTTTGCACAAAAATTGGCATGTACACGAAAGTTTTGACAGTGATAAAATTGTTAAGCTTTCGAGTATGAACTATTAACAAACTAGAGTCATCTGTATCAACAGTTGATAGCAAGTAGTAAGGAAAATAGAAATAAAATCAATTACTTATTAATTGTCATTGCTTGGTGGAAAGGTATTTCATTTAAAAACATGCATGGTTTGGTTGGTATATTTTTTTTATAGTATAATGCTCAAGACTAGTCTCCCCCATTTTGAGTATTACCAATAGATAAAATACATACTTTACAAGTCTCTCCGCTTAAAATTGATAAAAAAAATGTTTCAATAACTACGAAAAATAATTACTCATACTGATTATAATAAGCGAAGTCAGGTCTGACTATTTTATTTAAAATTCGAATTTCTCATCTGAATTATTAAATTTTCATCTTGAATTATGTATTATTTAGTGGTTATAGAGATAATCAGGTTTGCCATTTGTAGTTATAGTTTTTCGATTTGATGCTTACATTTTATATCCATTGATATGCTGTAAATTTGTGTTTTTATGTGTTTTCCAAATCAAGTTGCTTAATTTTTTTATAATGTTGCATAAAGGTATTAGTTAGTTACAATATTTGCCAAATATTTGAGTCAACAGTATTGTTATTTAAAACAAATTATAGTTTCCCTATACGAAAAGGGTATCAAAAGTGTTATGTAATTGATTCAACATAAGTATATCAAATTTATAAGATTTACAGTTGATAGCTATTTCGGCTCACGCCTTCATCAGAACTATTAGGATTCTGTTCTGGAGTTCTGATGAAAGCTATCAACTATATATCTTATTAATTTTGTATAACTAAAATGTATTGTTATTTTTCATCGCATTATAATGGAGTTCTACCAATTAAATGTCAATTCGATCAATCAATCAATTAATGTAGTTTATCACCGATATATAAACACTAATTTTTTTTTCGTATAAATCTGTGTATGTTATAACTTCTACCCAATTTATGCTATCAGAGTCGCGATGGCATGAACATTAACTTCATATGAATACGAACAGCGAGCGCAATCATGAGTTTACATTTTTACATTATATTATTAAGCTTTAAAATACCGCAATGATACCATACAGTCAGATCACATTTTCGTTGTTTTAAAATAAAAAATGTGCAGGAAAAATATAATAAATAATCTTTTTGATACTCCGCCCCGTCACAAAGTCAGTGTGTGATTCAGTAATTCTATGATATTAAGCCGGGTTATTACTATTTATCGGAGCTTGGGCGTGGCCCAGCAACAAATGCACACCAGTAAATAGTCTACCGTTCCGGACACACTGGGCTTAAATCCTTCTACCCACTGTTTATTTATTTGTATCGTTAGGCATCAAGTGTTAATACACAAACCGGATTCGAATTATAATTTTGTTTTTAATGGCTTTTGTCTTTTTTGTTTTTCGTACATCGATCTTGCCGTGTTGTGGTAACATCGGCTCGCTTCCAATTTAAAGATTTTAATTTATTTGTCGCGTTATGTTACACATTTTTTATCTGCTGACAGCTGGTGAAAAAATAAATAACATATTTTAATAATAAATAATTTAGATCTCAAAACAAAAATGGAATAACAGAAGTTAATATTACGCGAAGAGTTGTGGGTTTGTTGAATTCTTGAGAGCATTGGAACAAAAATATATTGTTCAAACAATATCTACTGTTTTTATTATGTGAAAATACTGTTCCTATCTGGAATGTTGTTATTTTTTAAGAAAAAGTATTACTGACATGACGCAAAATTTGATTAATCGATATACATATTTGAAATCTCTTAGTGCCTTCAGTTATACTTCTTGGTTGTTTATTTGACTATCCAAAGATTTTACGACATCATTTAGTAAGCAACTGGGTTTTTTTACAATCTCTTTGATAACTTTCTGCTTACTACTGTGCATAAAACATATTCTATAGCAGCTATACTCAACAAGGTGACTAATCAGCTTCTATAAAAAGCTCAAAATAATTATAGTGACTAGACAATTTTATAAAAATACTAGCAAATACCCGGCATGCGTTGTAATGCCACTCAAATAAAGTAAACTACTAAAATTGTACCAATTAACTACGCTAAAAAAATATTCAGTTGAAGAGTTTATTTAAAAAATGAATTTAGTCTAAGAACAATCGATGGTTTGCAAGATGTCATCGGAAATTCATAACCTCAAAGTGTGACAGAATCCCAAAGGTGATACCTAAGTACCTCTTTAAAATACCAATAGTTATTAATTAGATTCAAAGTAAGCGAATTGGGTGAGTATTTAAAAAAAAGTTGTCATTCAGCGAAAGTTTATTCCAAAATCAAATTTAGTTTATAAACAATTGACAGTATGCAAAATGCCATTCTCATAGTCTGACTTGGTTGACTGTTTTCGTAATGATCAAAAAAAAAAATTTTTAGATGTGTTTTAGTAATCAAGGAATCTTCGCGAGTGTGGAAATAAGATATTTTGAATATTTCAAATATTTCCTACCTTTAATACAGCTTTATTTTATGAACAAACACAATAATAAAAAATCATTAATTTTATATACATGCGGATGGCATTGTTTTCAAAGTTTTACGTTGCAATTAAACGGTCAGCAAGCCGTTGCTTCTTTGACGGATCTCATGGTTTCAGGTACCAGACAAACAGCAATCGATTTCTGTTCGAGCGCATTAATGTTTGTGTTGTATAATTATTTCCTCCCATCCTAGAAATCTTAAAATATTTAGGCTTAATCAGAGCGATTAGCATATATCCCTATTATCTTCAAAAAAAGAATGGTTGAGCTTTCGAGTGATAAGCAAATCTCGAAGGAAAGCTTTTGAATATATGTATATTAGCTACTTTGGCTTAAAGTTATTATTTTTTTACTTGTGTGTCATTGACAATAAAACCAGATTAAAACTCAATTGTGTTTAAAATCAGATGATTTAATTTTTATTAGTAATTTATATCATTTAATTTTTACATACGTATATCGTATGATATACCTGTACACTATTTTATAAACTCTTAAACCTTTAGTTTTATATAACTGGTAATTATTAATTCAAAATTTTGTGCAAATATACTTGTTTTTATTTGTATTGTGCCAGCCGGTAATTCCAGAAAGAAGCGAAACCGGTCGTGATCTTAAATATATTACTTAATACTGTGTTTATAATTTAAACGTCTGGAAGTAAACAAATTTTTTGCAGCTGAATTAATTTTAAAATTTGTTTATTTCAACTCAAGAATATATACCTAATTCATAGTCTTAAAAATCTACATAATTGATTTTATTTTAACTGCTGTAATTATACTTTGTGATATTCCAAATCGTTGAAATTATGCGAAAATGTAAATTTAGCATGTTTGTTCGAGTAGGGGTCAAAGCATACAGAAATACCCGTATCTTGGGTCGACAGGTTAATACAAATTTATTATACATGTTTTATATAATATGTTAACATTCACTTTATATACTGATCACGGTAAATGCGTTTTAATCTTTTGTGTAATGCATAGAATTTTCACAGGTGCAAAACCCCATTAAGTAACAGAATTAGAAGGCCAAACAAATCATTAAAAAGAAATATTGATTTGGTTGAAAGTGAAAATCTGTTTGAAAAAAGAATCATTCGTGTATATTGTAACATTTCTTTTTACAAATAAAATCAACTTCCACAAAGTTCATCAATTTCGCAATAATAGTATGCGCCGCTTTTCATTTTCACGCAAAAAAGGCTTTTATATCGCTACATATTTGCAATAAATTTAAGTCAATTCCCATTTATGTTATAATCGGTTGTTTGGGGAGAAATTATATTTGAATTTGATCCCGTATACCACAGTTGAATAAGAAGCGTTGACATAACTGCGAATAAAATACATAAAAGCATACGCAGCTATGTCCAATTAGTGATATTTGTAGCAAACGACATTTTTTGATTCAACCATTTTTTTCTTTCTTACTTGATTTAATTAAGAACACCATTTATAGTCACAATACTTAGTAAAACAGTTATTTCAATCGATATAAGCGACATAGGTTATGTTCGTTTGTTTGAAAATGTGTTTTTTGTTATTTCTAATAGTATTTTTATTATTTTATTCATCATAATCCAATACTAAAATATTATATGTTCTTACAATCTTAAGAGACTTATATGTCCTGCAGTTATGTCGAATATCGCTAGTCATAACCAACAAGAGTTAGTGAGCTACGTCACTAGGTATGGGGTCGGCAGTTTGTCAAGTGGGCGCAGCCAAATTGTCATGGAAACAGGAAAATATTAGAGAACCACATATAAACTATATATGTATTTACATATGTATAAGGATATGGATTTTAAGGTTAAAGTTAGATTAGATTAAAATTTTCTTTGAGGACACCGTTCTTAATGCATCGCTTTTAAAAGTTTTACTATGTCTGTCTTTATTTTCAATTTACAACACAATTGTAAATTTCATCTGTCATTCTGCTTCTAAGTGTATTTTTTATTTGATTCATAGTTGAGAATGTTTGTTCGCATATATATAATATGTAGATCCAAAGATTGTGAGAATACGAATCGAAGTTTGTTCGACTGGTCTATCTTTCAAATTTGTAAGTTATAAGGCTAAAATATTCTTAGTCAGAAGACCAAAACTTTATTAATCGCGTTATTGGAATTTTTAAGTGGAAGATTAGCTCTTTTTTGCTGTGTTTATAACAGCTAAGTTATTTAAATTGAACAAAATACCAATAAATAGAATATCAATAAATATCAAATATGAATTGTCAGTTCTGTTGTATCCGTGTGATAGAATGCATGAAGATGTCGAAAGGCGAAAACCGAGTCGTTAATGACAAAACATGTGGAATCGTACAAAGTCTTAACAATTCAAATTTGATATTGATTCAGTCGTAATCATAAATTATTTCAATTAATACGTCAATATATTTTTGACAGAACCAAAGATTGCGAGAGTACAAATAGAAGTTTGTTCGACAGTTATCATAAACTCGTAAGTTTTAAATTTACTTGACACGAGGTGAAATTGGATTTGATGTCCAAAGAGCCGCTCTTGCCGACCCCTGCATTATGCGATCATTTTGTGTTTATGATTACATTGTGTATACGTAAAATCAACAATTGATCAAAAGCTATATTCGGATCAAACAACGTAGCACGCAGTAAAGCAACCCAATTGAAATATCCGGCCCCCAATGTCACTAGTGCTTCCAACATTGATATTACCTACTCAAAATGCAGTTGTGCTATTACGGTAATGCATTCGGCGACTGCATCCGCATCTCCCAGTCTCTCTGAAACTAGCTGCTTGTAATTAACCCGTTTTATGTATTCGCCGGCAATTATTATATAATATCACGTTTCAAATTGGACGTCGACTACGCGTAAATAATCGTGTATATACATTTAGCATGAACACACATACTCCTGTGATTAATTAGTATTTAGTTGTTGGCTTTTGTAAATAAAATAGTAAATAAAACGATTTACTGATGTTTAAAACAAAGTTTACACGTATAAATTATCTAATGAAAATACGAGCTTTATTTTTGACATCAAATATGATTTCATCCATTGGTTTTTTTCCTTACGACAAAAATTCTTTTGTACATATTCAAGTACAATATCTTTAAAAAATATTCCTGTGACGGAATGTTATACAATATTTGGTTGTAGAGTCTTGGTTCTTGATTAAAACCCTTGAATATAATATATGTATTTTATCTATGACAGCAATCTAAAAATTCTCCCATGGAGATCAATTAGATGACGTTTCGCCTTTCCTTGCCCTTCCTTGTGGATGCAAATTAATTGTTTCTTAACAGAATAGTTTAGTATCTGAAAAATAAGCATTTTCTTATTGAAACTGCTGACGAGAAGTTACATTAGAATTCTTTTGCTCTTGCCTCGGAGCGAAAATAACAAGACGTCTAAAACAGTATTGACAAAAATGATAACTGCATTTATATTTTCTTCATTCCCTATATTACAAAGCATTGTACCCACCATCATTTGCTATGGTTTCTTATGCTTCTTGCAGGGAATTAACAAAAGATTTTTATTTTTTTTGCTAGGAATCTCGGAGTAGAAATTTTCAAAGATTTTGTGTACACTGTACCTTAATTTAAGACAAAAAATAGAAACTGTGCTTATATTCTAAATAAATCCCTCAACCGTCAATTCATTGAACACAATTACACTTAAATTTTGATTGTTGAAACTTTGTGCATTTACACGGCCTGGGTTTCACCTTTCGACATCTTCAGTAATTTTTTTTGTATCCGTGTGATAGCCAATCACTACTTCTGCCCAGCCGTGTCTTTACTCTCTTCTAAAAGTAGAGATTGAATGAGCAACAAGCATTTTCGCAACGTCATATAAAACGTATTTAATAATAAATACATTTGCTTTTAGTCGGTAACAGACATTGTAAAATAAAATACTGTTTATTCGTGATCTTATAAATTGAATATAAATCAAGTCAAGTAAAATCTGTACATAAACGTGAATATTTAAGTGTTTTATTTTGAATATTTCAAATAACGTATCCTGCATCGTCTTCGGTGCAAATAATAACTAGTCAGTGAAGTTTGTTGTTATGTTCAACACAATTAATACACGTCCTGAGTTGGGATATCCGCATTGCTTGCCGACCTTGCGACGGGCAACAAATTTTAATAGTGCATTGAGGAATTCGCAAAAAACAAAGAATGCAAGTGCATCTCAAAGTAGACTATCATTATGAACACACGGCAATTGAATGCCTGCGGTTTTAGTGCACGCAACCGGAACTTGTTGCGCAAACACCGTTGGGGATTGCCGCTAACTTACAACTCTACAAGGTCTGTGATAAGAGCCGAGTAATAATTTTGGTTGGTATGTAAAAATTAAAAAAAAATTATCATTATATAGGCTGATACATTTTAAGTTTTTAAGTAAAGGCGGTGACATGTTAAAATTCATTTTTAATGTAAATGAAAATTGATAATATTATAAATAATAAAAACATAGATTTGAATGATTCTTTCAAACTATATTTAGTTTCATTTATACATCTTCTGGACATGAGAAGGGGGTTAGAATCAACCAATTATAGTATTTAATGTTTATAAGTCCAGTGGGAGATGATAGTAAGCCACCTGTTCTGTTCAACCCATTACTGCCCTCGGTGCACGCTTGTGTACACCTACCTGTTCAAGCTACTGTATTGTACTATTTGCTAAAATCAAGGTCGCTACTAGGGATTGCAATTTACCGTCAAATTTTAATAACCGGTAAACGGTAAATATTTTCACCTCTTTCCGGTAATTTGCCGGTAAATGAAAAAAAATAGACGTGGATTATGTCATTAAAGTATAACTGTACGTGGCTACATTCAAACAAACTTTTTTCAACTTTAAAAATGGTATCTTGAATTGAAACATAAATAATTTAAAATACATTTCAGGTGAATAATAATGTCATAAAATAGACTTAAAATATGTTTCAGGTGAATATATGAATGTTTTAAATGTAATTGTTTTAAATAAATCGGATAATTTATTATTTTCCACACAAAGATTGATTAATATAAATTATGATTATATAATATTTGGTTCACCTGCCTGTAAGAAGTTCATACGCTAAACTATTAGTCTGTCCATTAACTAATTGATGTAGTATATATATATTTTATACATGTATGCATAATTTGTATCAATTAATATAAATTCATAATTAAAATAAAATAAAAAAACAATGTATTGGATTATAGAGTTTATTAACAAATGGTTATTTTCTTTCGTATAATGAATTTCAGATTTGAAATGTGCTCTTAGGAAGCAAATTATATCAATACTTTTATCTTTTAAATTTGACCTGATTTTTTTACATATTTGTCCCGCAGATGAAAACGCTTGTTCTGATTCAATACTAGTTGGTCGACAAGTTATTAGATGTTGAAGAGCAATGTTCAAATATTTGCCACGATTTTTTTCGATAAATGAACATAAAAAAAATATTACTACATATTTATAACTGTACTAACTATGTTTTGAGAAATGTTTTTATTTTAGCATAATTTAGATTATTGTTGTATAATTAGCTGTGTTATGGTTCGCTTAACAGAACAAGTACACATCTGGGTCCCTAATAAGAAAAAGGTTGGATATGGCTGGTATAAATACATTTGAATTGCAGAAATACTAATATTTTTAAATAAAATACATGCTTGGATGATAATTTATAACTTTTTATTTAAACACATATAATTTACCATTAATGTGATGCAATATTTTAGTTAATGAAATGTCGAGATAACTGTAAAGTATTGAATTATATAAAACATGCATTAAATCATTTAAAAATGTCTACGATAATATAATTTTATGGCTATTAAATCAAAGCGTAATAATTTATTTCGTATCAATTAAATAGAAAGTAAATATATTATGATAAAACCAAGGTTTGTTTATGAACTATGCCTATTTTTAGTCGCCCATTCTTTTCTTTACATCAATCTATTTATTGAGACTTATAAAAATATACAATATTTAAAAATAAACGATTCGTTTGTAGGTGTATCTATTTTTGATACAAATAAAATGTAAATAATAGAAAATAAATCTATGAAATGTATTTATTTTTAGAGACAAAAAATGTCGAAGAAAAATATAGTTTAACTGTATATACTGATCATAGATAAAATATTAATAATAGGAAATAAGTACTAAAAAAAATGTGTTTTTATTATTTAAAAGATAAAATATTGTATAGAAAATACGTTTATGACACGATTATAACAAAAAAGATCAATTATTAGTCAAGTAAAAATGTCAATTGTTGATCATCTGGTCATGAATAATTGACAGTTGTCAATGATTGGTGGTAAAAATACTGAGTTAAAAAAGAAATTTTTGTTCAATGTATTTTTTAGAACCTGGAATTTGGAGATTATGATAACGACAATGTAGCCATTTTTTACGTCGATGATCTTAAAGAGGCATTAAAATAAACTGTGTTATCTACTACGGAGTATTAATTGTGCAATCCTATTATTCGATCCGGTGGGATATCAGTGTTCCATGACAGAGTTAGTCAACCGCACAGTTAATGCAGTAGCATCACTGAAGTCATAAATAACGTTGACCGATGCACTCTTTGTGCAACTTGTGTCGCACACACTGGCGGCCGATACAGAAGGGCGACTAAGCCCAGTTAAGAAGACATCTGTCATTATTATTTTAAAAGCTGCGATCTTAAAGTAATTTTTAATCTTTTAATGAATATTAAGAATTTATTAATGGAAAACACATAAATAAGCATCTCTTTTTTCTGAATATATCTCTAATATATATTATATACATTTGTATATTAGTGTTGGGCTATTAGGCTTCAATTTCGATTTTGATCAAACAAAAATCTATCATTAGAAAATTCATCTAATGATGTTCTATGGTTCTATGGTGTCAAATTTACATTTGCTGAAAGGTGGCAAAACTACCAGATGCGGCCCTACTTGTTACCATGATTTCTTATAAAATATTGTTAATTATCATATTTTATTCTGTAAAAAAGTGTAATAATGGTTGCTAAGTGATTTTGGAAATGTTTATTGATTCTCAGCATCAACGATGTCGTTGCAATACCGGTTGGTGACCGCTATGTTAAGCTGTATATTATATTTTGAACTAAAAAGTATTCTTCAGTATAAGGGAATACAATATGTTTTATATTAATTAATATTTTAAACGCCAACATACGTGTTTGAAGACTTTTATACCACAATTAAATCTAACCTAATAAAATTGCCATTGTTTATCCAATAAATAAGAAGGCTGGGTCTGTAAGTTTAATGATCATTTCGGCCACCATAAATTTCGACAATTATCAATAAATGCTATTGTGGCATTCATTTTGCTATGAAACAGCCTTGCTTCGTGTCGGTACTACCAAAAAACAAGGCTGATTGTATCTCCAATGACAGAATATTTATAATCCTTGGAACTGTAACACAATTCCAGTTGAACACGTGTGTGTTCTCATAGAAAAAAATCTTCAATCGCTCATAGCTTTACTTTGTTATTTGATAATCCATTGAGCTTCAATTCATCGGTTAGTGAATATTTTAGTCTCAGATTTGAAATGTTGACATAAACATCGTCACTTTTTCGTCGAACTTTTTTATCGATTACATAAAGATTTGTGTGCACTTTTATGTAATCGATAAAAAGAGCTTTTCATAATTGTTGTAGCTTTGGACGCCACCATACGTGGTTGACAACTTTCATACGTCAATAAAATTTAAGGCAATAAAAAAATACTATGGTTTCTCTAATGATTTAGAAGGCTGGGCTTATGAAAATTTTATAATATGATAAATACACAAACAACTTCACTTTTCCACGCTTCTTTTATCGATTGTATTAATATATACAACTGGAAGTGTTCGTTCGTAGTTTCGATAAATTTACGTTTTTAGTTTTCCGTAGATATAAAATACAGTTTCAATTCTTTGTTTCCTAACTCCTCAATTGTTGATTGCAGTGTGTTGATAGTTGAAACTTAAAAATATAACAAAAGACTTCAAAGCATAATTTATAATATCGACTGAAGGTGCTTGATGGAATTCCTATATCAAATTTGAATAGTTACAACTTTGTATGATTCCACGTGTTTTGTTATTTTTTGAAAAACCCTTTCAAAAATGACTCATTAATAAGATTGTTCATGAAAACTATCACAGGTAATTGTGTTAATTATTATTAGATTAATTTTATTGAATTTGTTTTAGCTGCCATTGGGGTTTGTGTTCCTTTAGTTAACACCTTTGGTAAATAGACGATGCTACTGTTTATTGTACGTCAGTTCTGTTGCATCCGTGTGATGAATGCATCAAGATGTCGAAAGGCGAGACCCGGTATTGTGGAATCGTGCAAAGTTGTAAAAATTCAAATTTGAATTAAGTTTTGTGTCAAAACTTTTGCACGGGTGCTGTTATATTTCCACAATGTATCCTGATTTATATCCATAAGGATAGCACGGACACTATTGAATACTATTTTTAAATATTCGGTATTGGTATATAATTTATGTATCTCAGCAGGGAGCATGTTAAAATTACTGTATAAATGTCTTAATGTAGTATTGGAATAAATCCGAAGCAATATTGTTGAAAAATATGGGGGTGGACGTCAAGACGCTAGAGAGCTTCCAATTAATAAACATGTTATGGGTATAGCGAACCTTCGATAGAGCTTAAAATGCAACGATAATACATTGTAGACATTATCTCATTAAAGTTTTAATTGCTACTCGAGAGTCAATTTTATTTTATATAAATGCTTTTTATCTTTTATCTTGAAGAAAAATTTAAAAAAATGCCAGGAAATAACTAATTTGTTTTTATTTCTTGTTGTTTCTCTCTAATGAGTTGCTAAACAAGTAAATTTTATATAACAAAAATACTATCAATAAATTTCAATAAGCAAACGTATATATTTTTTCCATCAGTTAAACATTCCTTAATAGATCTTGATCGATTTTTTTTTATTAATCGATTGATTTATTTTTATTCAATATCGTTTATATTTTTTATCACTTTATTCACGTATTATTTTATCAATATATTATTAGGTGTTGCTGGTATACAAATACAATTAATTTTTATCGGCTTAAATTATAAAAAAAATGCTTTTAATGCTTAACAAATATAAATTTTATTATAATAAATTGACAGGGCTTGAAAATTGAATTTAACACTTATTTTATATTGAACAGGATTATATCTATATATAAAAAAACTAAATCGTCCTCGTTTGAATTCCAATATAGTAAAATTTGGCAATTTTTCGGATCGGTTGATCAAACTTTATTGATATGCACAAAAATATTTTTTTTTAGTCGAAATCATGTTGTTGGTCAATATCGGAGTCGTGTTTTTTTCACGATTCCACATCTCTGGATTATACTCAATATCTTTGTTAAATTTGAACAAATACAATTTTAAAATTATGATGAAGAAATAAAATTTCAAACTTCCTGTGTACCTTTCTCTTCTATATTGCAGGTATTTATTCAAGGATTGCATAGTCATAAAGCACACTGATGAGTCAGCAAGCTTCCAGCAGAAGATCGATACGCCTGACCCTAGACACTTTTGAAATATATTATATAATAGTAAAACACTGCTCACAGAGATAACATTTCCTCACAAAAATGTGAGGAAAGCTGACGAGGAAAATACTTGATGAAGAAAGATGATAAAATAATAGCAATTTTCAAAATTAAAAAAAAGTACAAATCAAAAATTATTTGCAATATTTAATTATGGCCCCAAGAACCTCAAGTATAATATTTAGGTCAATACAAATAATACAAGTAATGAACATGACATTTTAATCAGAAAAAAACTACAAATACTAAATTACTCGGTAAATATATAGGTACTCCACATTTGGGGTTTGTATTCTAGTCGAAGCCATAAAATGTTGCCATTAAAATAATATTTACTGTTGCACATAAATAAATTGGCAATATTCGTTCTTCATATCAAACTGCAGTCAGGCTATGCAATCGATAATTTTATTTCTTCAAAGTTTTTTTACAATTGATTTTAAACTACCGTTGAAATCGTGCAAATGTTTGCATATTCCATAAAGTCTAAATTAAACAACAACAAACAAAACATTTGAAGTATAAGAATAAAAGAAACACTCGATGAAAATAAAATCCTAACATGAGTGTTATATATCGAATAACAAAATTGAGACCAGCAAAAGTTTAACAAATGATATTTCAATATAATTTTCTTTACATTACAGACTTATATACCATATTTTAATTAATGGTGTCTCAGAATTATTACACTCATATTTATTATTTTTTATAACAGTAAAAAAACCAAATGAAATTAATTGTAACAAGATTTTTTGATTTTAGCAGACGCTGTTTTTTGAAACATTTAGATTATCTTTAAATAAAATTTTTCAATTGATTTTGGAGATGATAAAATGATCAGAATCGATTTCTCTAATCACAAGCATTATCAACTGAATTAAGCAGAACCAATCCCGTTCATAACATTATAAAATTGTGAAAATTGTTCAAAAATTTTTGATGTACTTATTTTAATATAACACGTGGTAGATTACATCTCATTTCAATAAATATTTATTGATTATTAATGTTAACTAATAAAATTGATGAAATTAACCTGGATTATTTTTTATATAATTCATTGATAAATAGTTTAATGTATAATATCGGATATACTCGTTTCCAAGTTCTCTAATTAAGAATTAAAAAAATCAATTTTGATATTGATCGTGCCTTAACTTGAAACATGATATACCTGATTGTTGGACAAAGAGCATACCGCTAGATTACTGTGGTCCAATATTTAAAACAATCTTTTAGTTGAAACTATTCTATAACAGTGATTTTATTTATATCATTCAATCATATTGAAAAATACATTCTAATCAAATTTTCGTTTTTGTATTTAACGTCTGTAAACAACGTAACGTTTATACTTGACGCCCTTTAATCTTAAAAATCTTAATACAAAGATTACGTTATAATATGCATGTGACATACTTGAATGTCGTTGTAATGTTGCCCATATGCCGAAATAACTTCGATTTTAACTAGCGAAAGTTCAAGTGACTAGGTAAAATTCAAGTCACGAAGCGGTTTTGTGGACCATAAACAACCGCGCTACGGATTTCTTAGATCAACTGTCAAGATTAAAAAAACCGAAATAAAGTACGATAAAAATCGATGTTTATGTCATAATCATATCGAATATCGACTGCCTACTTAATGTTGATTTTATAGCGTTTTGGCGAGTAAAAAATAGTGTTACAACACCCTTCAAACGTGTAAATTTTAAAATGATTTACGATATCGTTAAAATAATACTATTATAATAATAAAAAACGTTACTTCATTAATATATTTAAATATATAACGACTCTTGTTTACACTGTAAATAAAATTTTGATATTGTAATATTTCATTGGATTAATCGAACACCTACTGTCATATAAAGATTGCCCGGTCACGCACACTTAAGATATTAAATTGACGATTCTGTGTACACCATTATAATTTTTTGTAATTTTAATTATGCATTGTTTACAGTATACTTAAACTCTTCAACTGAACATAGATTCAATCAATTTTATAAATAAATAACTTTGTTAACCTTATGATATAATTAACCTAAAAATGCTTATAGTATGCACAAAACATGCGTCACAATTAATACCACAAAAATAAAACAAATTCATCGAATATTAAAAAAAAACTACCTAACTATAATAAAACAAAATTAATTCTTGCATGATTTAACGAATGTTTATAGGGCTACAAATTTAAAGTCATTTGTCCAATATGAAATATAAAGTGTTAGCTTACCTATACACTGGCGCTTGCTTGCATGCGCGTCCAGGAGGTTTGTATACTTAAAAAAGAAAACGGGCATGTTTAACGCTCTCGTTTCTTAGTGAGACATCGTTTTAAAATATACAAGTCATTCATTCGTGCGTGGGATAATACGACTAATTATTCTACTGCTTCGTTATGAACTTTGAATTTCCACACATAAATGTAAACAAATTCATATAGTTTGATTTTGTATATACATACATATGGGTACAGTATGTTCGTTGGAAAAACTTACTACTTTTTTTAAAATAATAAAAACACATTTTTTAGTACTTACTTCCAAAAATTATTTAAATTTTTATTTAAAAAATGTGTTTTTATGATTTAAAATATCCTGCCTTTCCACCAAGAAGTGATAGTTAATCATAGTTAATGAAGTCGCTTCATTTTGGGATTGACTTAATCATATGATTGTTTATTTTCATTACATCTACGTTTTTTTTCAGTGTTGCCGCTTGGCTTAAATTATTAATGCTGAAATTTTAATTATTGTCATATTAAAAATACGTGAATTGTTCTCTTTTCAAATTTAGAAATTGAGTGAAGAAATGAAACCGTTCCATGAATATTAAAGGTTGGCACGAATCGAAAACAAGTTTTTTGAGACATTGTCTCTTTAGTTATTTTTAATAAACAATAAACTTGTTTCTCGGCTGTTGACGACAAATGTTATTATCTCAACTGCGTTATTGGCCACGCCCTGTGTGTTGTGCTCCTGGCAGTATAATTAGATAGCAATGAAATACCTTTAAAAAATATATTATTGTAATCACAAATAAAAATTCTGTCTCAGTTGGTAATCGGCGCGTTTCAGTTAATTATAAATGGATTAAATCCAGCGAGTTTTTCTTTGTTTGGAGCAAGGTTGGCCAAATATTATTTTTTGATGATAAAAATAGACTGGCTCAATATCGCACATTCCGTAAAAAAGATAAACATCTAAAAATGGACTTTTAGTTAAAGGTTGTCTTCGTTTTAATGTTAAAAATTAATTTCGAGTAGAATTTGTCATCATGTATCAAGAAAGCTTTCTCCCAAAAAAAAGTGGCGAACATCAGCCAATGAATAGTTTCTTCATTAAGATTAGAACGTTTTTGAAATGATTTTTTTTTTAACCGTCGAAATTACTTTTTTAAACTACTAGTTTTCGGTATAATGTTCTATATAGCAAAGGAATACCGTTTCCAAAATCAAAAGAAAACTTTATATACGATATTGGCTGAGAGTGATTCATGGAATTTTAGTATCAATTTTGAATCTTTATACTCTGTACAATTTAGTACGTGCATATTCGTGTATTATAATTCATGAAGATCTGGAGAGACGAAACACATGTCATCGATCACAAAACATGTTCAAATTTCTAGAAGACTTGTTGACTAGTGACCAATTCTTCAAAGTTTCGGCTTTACACACATATGGTCTCACGTATGACTAAGTGGTGTGTTAGGCTTTTAAGGATATCATGTTTTTGACGAAATTAAAAATGTTTATGAAAATATCAGAAATTCTCCGGAGAAATTATCAAATAATAAAGATTACATATTCAATTGGTTAATAGAATGTCATAAAGCAAATGATCAATTTAAAACAAACTCATTTCATCCACTCGTAATACTATAGTTGAAACAATTATAACGCCAATGGCGAAAATTTGATCTACGTGTGACAACCCTACATCTCCCAGTGTTCTCGCTCCATTGCGTCACAATGTGATATATTCCTTCTCTGTCTTACAAAGTTGTCGCTTGGCACGCGGATACGGTAACAGTCTCAAGGCCGTCGGACGGGATGTTGAACCGACACCTGTCGCCCTCTCACTTTGTCCTAATAAAATAGCATAGCGTTATCTCTTTTTTTTATAACTTTAATCCGTATTCTGCATCTGTCGGGCGATGTTGTGAAAATTGTTTACTGACTCTATCGAGATAAACAATATTTTTTTATACTGAAAACGGAATCTTATTGACGCTACCTCAGATACTCTCAGATGTATTATTATTTATGGCTATCCCAGCTATTAAATACATGTTATATTAATGATTTGAAAACATCAGAAGAAAATTGCTTATCGAAAGAAAGCTGTCACATAATTATCAAGGCGTAAATAGAATTATGTGAATAGAACGCTCCTTAAATACGTCAAAATAAATGCAGCCATTTTGTTTTCGAAACATTTCTTTTAAAACAAAAAAATTATTATGTTATATGTTATGTTTTACAAAATGGTACTCTATTTTTCCTTAAAAATAACGGATTCTGTTAATAATTAATGAAGACAAATTAAAAATATTACACTTAAGAAAATGGTACATTGTCATTCTCAAGAATCCAAGGAACTGATTATTAATGCGAAGTTTAATATAAAAGTATTTACTATTTGTCAAATGGAATCACTTAAAACAAAACAAAAAAATGTCAACATAATTTCAAATATGGAAACTGTGTTTTCATTTTATATCGTATAAAGCATACTTTAAATAAATTTTAGTTTCCAATGAATAACGTACAGAATGAAATTATATAAAGTTGGCTAAACTTATTTTATTATTTTAAAGCATATTTATTGTTACACCAAAAATATTTTAACATATTTATTGTTATCTCATTAAATTTAAATAACTAATATGTCATAAAGACGACAATATACAGAAAATACCCCATTAAAAATTTCAAATAACGCAATTACTAAATTCGAATTATTACAACTTTGTATGATTGCCTGATTTCCTCGACATCTGTGAATTTTACAGAAAGCTCATTCATATAATTTATGATATCGACTAAAGGTACTTGGTGGAATTTCAATATCAAATTTGAATTGTTACAACATTGTACGATTCCACATTTTTTGTCACTAACGATTCGGGTTTCGCCTTTCGGCATCTCCAGACATTCTGTCACACGACATGCCACAGAACTGACGTAAAATAAACAGTTACCATCGTCTATATACCAAAGTTATTAATTACAATACAAGAAAACACTTACCACAAGGCAAGCAGTAAATTGCAGCTAAAACAAATTTAAAAATATTAATCTTATAGTAAGTAACACAATCGCATTTGATAACTTTCATTAACGATCTTGTAAAGGTTTTTCAACAAATATTAATCAACTAGCATTAAAATACACACGTGCTTTTTTATATACAGATAAATAATTATTTCAATAATTTACTAAAGTACCGTTCATCTAACTAGAATAGGGTTAGCAACGGTGGCTCTTTGCATTGACGTTTGTGGCTCTTCGGACATCAACTCCAATTTCAATTCATCTCAAATAGTCTTATAACTTGCAAATTTATGAGATAGAACTGCCGAACAAACTTCGACTTTCTCGCAATCTTTGGCTCTATATAACATATGTATGCGAACAAAAATTCTCATCTATGAACCAAATAAAAAATAAACATATGTATATTACATAGATGCTGTCTTTTGTACCTTTATTATCCTGTTTCTATGATAATCTGGCTCTTGTCACTTGACAAACTGCTGACCCCTGGACTAGAACATCGAAGACGACACGCGCCGAGCTTAGCCTTGACCATTATGTTATCTGCAATAGCGCGGAACGTATTACCCGTGCTATTGGAGAGTTGTTTGCACTTATTTATTTAAATGATTATGCATGAAAGATGTTCCCTAATCTTTAGCAGAAATATCAATTCTTTCCTTAACCTACATTTGAAGAAATCTAATGACAAACTTTTAGTGTTTTCGTAAAAATATTTTTCAACCCTGATCCCATCCAAAATTGAACAAGTTATTGTAAAATTTCTCCAACAATATCCGCTGCTTACGTGGAACATATTGCCACCTTTCAACGCAAATGTTGACGGTTTTTTAGGATGCCACACTCACCATTTAAAAAAAGAAGTAAAAAACGCCAAGACTTTACAAGGGAATTGATAACACGTAATGTGTTTGGATTTTAGATAATAGGGCATTGTACATTTTATAATGGAATACAGAAATTTGTCAAGGGTATCAAACAGTAACCCTCACCACCGTACGTTCATTCGTGTAATATTATATATTGTTTTTATAAATTCAGTTTTTGTTTACAATAACCTTTGCCGCTTTGGGGATATGTCACTTTGGCCCACTCTCGATCTAGCCCTGTATAAAGAAGAACTTCCATTTTTTTTCTATATAATGCAATATGATAAATTTTAAAATATCCATTGTGGTAGTGTTATATTATTCACAAGGACTTTATCATACCACACAACTTGTGGTCACTTAGCCATTCCCTTGCGTAGCACGGTTTTCGTTGTAGCTCTCACAAGCTTGCGGAACAACTTTCGTTCGAATAGCAAGTCGTCTTTTGGAGGACAACATGTCTCTGCGACTTATAGACGGAGGTCTGGATTTGGCAGGTTCATTTGGTTCAGCGAGCGTTAATTAGAGCCTTTTGTGACCTCCACCGAGAGAAGATGACTTGTGAAATGATTTATTTATTATCAGCCTATATCTTTACGATCTATTATATTAAAGTTAATTATTATTCTCGGTTTACCTTACGCTTTACGACCTCTCGAAATAATCCGGGTTTCGGGCTTTCATTATAAATAATCGAGTCAATGGCGGCGATCAAATTAAAATAACAATCATTGAAATAAAATATCTTACAAGTCACTTTAAGTAACAAGGATTGTTATCCAATAATATCAAAATTTGGTCGAAGTATATACCATCAATTTATCCATTATATAAACAAAAATCATTCATCCATTCATTTATTTTACAGAGACTAATAACACATAATCCTGGATAAAATAACGGTTGTGAATTTCAATGCTCTATTAAAAATATACTCTAATTATAAATTACTCTAAATATACTATAATTTTCGATATTGGACACTACGATGGATTTGATGGTAAATTTGCGGAAGTTCATATTTGATGTTCAATTAGAATTAATAACCAATTGGAACAAAGTTATCATCGAGTACTATATATTATATATTATACCCAGTTTAATAAGTGTACATTCATCCCCCGATTTATGCGGTAAGTTGTGCGTTCTTCAGAAACCCGCGTAAATAGAAACCGCGTTAAAAAGAAAAGGAATTCAAACACAATTTAAGATAGGTTCCATCAGACATAAAACGCGTAAATGCAGTCTCTGATTTCATGTTAAATTTAAGGATTCGTTCCCAAAAATCGCGTGAAAAAGATCCATAATTTGTTTTTATTGATAATCCGTGATTTTTGATTATGTTTTATTTTTAGTAATGTTGTCATATATATTCATACTTCATAAGTTTCTTTGGGAATTGAGAGCACATTCCGTATTTGATCAATTTTGAACACATTTTCTCGACCGCGTTAAAGTGAAACCGTGCAACAAAGTAGCGCGCAAATCGGGGGATGAGTGTATTTATTATTTTGATTGTTTATGAACTTTTTATCATAACTGACTTGGTACATTTAAAATTAGCGGTTTACGTTTTTATGATAATCCTTGTTTTGGGTATGTCAAGTACTAAAAGTAAAATCGAAATTACGGCGTTTTGAATTGAAATTCAATTGACCAATTGTACGCAGTGTCGCATTTAGTATTTCCTTGATTACTTTAGTGCTGTAAGTTCCTTCAGAATGTCCTCCATAATGTAAGTTTTACATGGTTTATTTATGAATTTGAGGAATTCATAAAAAAAAGTAAAAGCATGCAAAGTGGGAGACCTTCAAAAACAGTAGATCTGTAGAATTTTCGATCGGAGGCAACTACAACAAGAAAACCCTTTTATGTTAACAGCAAACTTATCTTAAAATCGATTTAAGTTGTATCCACTTTTCGATTGTATTCACGATGCAATGTAACCTTCGCTGTCAAAGTTTTATTGAAGACTACAAGCGCAGCTTCTGCGTGTCCGGTTTTCGCAACTTGTTGCATGTTCCATTACTCATTATGGCAACACAATATAAATGTAAATTTCACTGATTGACGCGCCGCAGTACTCCGAACCGACAACACTTTACTGTATGATTATTCGGCGCGGCCAATTTCGATAATTCCTTTATTCTCAATTTATTAAAAAGAGATAAAAAGTAATTGCAATATGAGAGCAGAACGTGATCGAAAGTTTATTTCATGGTAACATTTTACGAATAAAAAAGAATGCAGCTTTTATACTCGCACGATACTTTTAGCAGTGTTTCTCCAAAATAAACAAACATTTTGAAGAGCTATGCTTATTAATTGTGCTACAATCTAAAGTAATGCCTATAGTACACTTTTTTCGCTATGGATTCTTGATGAAAAAGGTACCATATGTTTTTTTAAAATATACTTTAACATTCACCTATCGCATACATTATTTATTGATCATTAATGATATCGACTGAAGGTGCTTGGTGGAATTTCAATATCAAATTTATTATCATATTTCATCACTGGATGCTTAATCGTTACTTGCCAAATTGAAATAAGTAGGTATTTCTTAAAAACGAAACAATTATATTTAAATGATAGCTGATTATTATTTGTTGTAAAACCCTTTCAAGAATGACTCATTAACAAGATTAATCGTTAATGAAAATTATCACAGGTAGTTGTGTTAATTATTACTAGACCACTAGTATTAAATTTGTTTTAGCTGCCATTTAGTTTTTGCCTTGGTGTCTGTGTTTTCCTATAATTAGTACATTTGGTATATAGACGATGCTATCTGTTTATTGTGCATCAGTTCTTTTGCATCCGTGTGATAGAATGCCTGAAGATTCCGAAAGAAAAAACCCGGGTAGTTAATGACAAAACATGCGGAATCTTAAAATTGTTACAATTCAAATTTGATCATGTATGCGTAAGCCAACATATAAATAAAAATAGTTACGTTGCAATATTTGGCAGAGCTTTTTAAAGTTCGTCTTTTGAGTTCTCTACTGATGTTCTGTGCTTACTTAATTTATTTCATGTTATAATTATCTGAAATATCAAACTCATGATCAACTGGGAAAAGATTTCCCAATAAACAATGAACAACAAAGCAATTATTATTGAATGAAGATTTGAAATGTTAAAATTACAATGAAAATTATTTAACTATGTTTCTGGAAAGTGTTACAACAAAAGAAAGAGAAAAGAATTTGGTTCAGTGGTGCATAAATCGATATTTATCTTAAATAGAGTAATATTTTCATGATATAAATTTGGGATAAAAAAGATCGTATGTATGTCAAATTGAAGATTCAAAAAATTAGAAGTATGTTGTAGTCAGACATCATATTAGGAAAAAATAAACAATACATGTCTCTTTTAATAAAGCGATATAAAATATATTGAGTTGTGAAGGTTTGAATTTGAATATCGTATTACATGTATTATGTAGGGTATTTCTATGAGAATTTCCTTACACTTTTCCAATCGTGATGTAGCTTGAGCGACTGGTTAAGCATTAACTCTGTTAACCTGCCCTTATCATATCATTATAAGAAGCGATTCTCGTAGAAAAATCTAATTTGATTATATTACTCTCATCATACAGATACAAAACAGTCTCTAAAAGCATTTGCCAAGTTTTATTACATGCATATTTTTTAAGTTAAACTGTTGAAACTTTGTATAATTGCACATGTTTTACCATTCAACATCTTTAGGCTGAGATGATTTAGTTCTATTGCATCCGTC
This sequence comes from Himalopsyche japonica, assembly GCA_028555115.1. Classification (NCBI taxonomy): domain Eukaryota; kingdom Metazoa; phylum Arthropoda; class Insecta; order Trichoptera; family Rhyacophilidae; genus Himalopsyche; species Himalopsyche japonica. Next base: position 770,381 of record JAHFWJ010000807.1, on the reverse strand, counting down.
CTACAAATGCCTCAAGATGCCGAAAAGAAAATATGTCGCTTGTGCAAAGAAGTGAATTGTACAAGGTTTTAAAACAGTATTGATATTGTAAATTATATAATATTTACTTGGTGATGTGATAATTCTTACGGAATGGTTTATTGTGAAAAACGCCTCGCCTTCGACCAATAACTCATTTCGATGAAAGATACACGCGTTAAAAGGGCGATATAGTTTATGTCAGCCATAAAGGCAGATTTACATCATTTATTTGTGCATACAGGTCTGGTGAAAACGGCCCTCAGGTGTGCCCGCCGATAGCCAGACCTGCTTGTTTTATGGGTATTGTGGCTTCACCGCCGTGAAACTGTGCTGATTCATGGCGGAATTAATACCACAACGTGTAAGCGTCCAGATTTACGATGGTTTAAATAATCGCAGTACTTTCAGACCACTTAACGCCGTTCTTTTCATCTGCTTGTTCATGTCTTAACAAGTAAGGTTAACCCTTCAATTTATGTTCTAAAAAAAAACGATTCCGTATTCGACCCACATTGCAAATGTCTGCAGGATCATTCACATCATTAATTCGTTTAGACTACTTAAAATTAATAAAAAAAACATTTTTTCTTTGAAGAGACACTATGTATTATATAATAGTATAACACGGTGAAAAAAATAGCAATGTATTTTAGTTCTACAAAATTATTTAAAAAAATATAGTTGATAGCTATTTCGGCTCGCGCCATCGTCATAACTAGTAGTGTGCGTGAGCCCAAATAGCTATCAACTATATTTTTTTAAATAATTTTGTAAAAATAATATACATTGCTATTTTTTTCACCGTGTTATAATGGAGTTCTACCAAGTGAATGCCAATTCAATCAATATATAATAGTATACTTTTTCTCAAACATGTCATTATTCAGTGATGTATTATACATATAAGTTTTTTTAATACCGCTTATGTAAATATTAACGTATATTTTCAGGACATATATCAAGATTATAGACAAAATTAACCGTAATTCGAAACGCTGAATGACGAATTAAAAGACTATATAAAAAATAATCAAATTATTTTTTTATCGGTTTTGGCGGGATAAACTGTATATATGAAGGAAATTTTGTGTGTCATTTCAATCTTTTAAAACAATATTATTCAAGAAATGTGTTGACAAAAATAAAATAAAACGATTACGCCATTTTGTTGGCTTAATTCTTTTACCATAGACCAGTTATTTTATGGTGATTTTTGATTTCGATAGGCATAACAACGCATCTGCATATTTCATTTTTCAAAAAAGTTAATATTTTTCTACTATGATAATTTTATTCTATAGATTAAAATATTCAGTTATAACTAACTGTCTTTTGAATGTACGGTAGGATAAATTGTTTTACTTTATTTTTACAATTCAGATGAAGATTTAAAATAATTTATTATTCGCCAAAGTTTTTTTTAAACGAATTTTACAGACAATTTGGAGCTGGAAAAGTGAACTCAATGCCAACTATTACGTTATGAACATTTTTTTAAATACCGAAAATCTACGATCAGTATTCGTAAGGGAATTTTTTCATTCCAAGCCACCATTTTACCAGATAAATACATGAAGTTATAATTACTTTTAGGATGTAAACTGTTAGTTTTTGATGGATAAACATTATTTTAAATAATCACTTCACGAAGTTTTATACTTATTGGTATAATATGCTAGTAGGATAATATTTAGAATATACCCAGAAAAAGAAATGTAACACTTTAACACTCCTAAAAATAAAAATAGATATAAAACATTACGCTGAAAAATAAAATAGTTTTAGTAGCATAAAAGTTTCTCATTTTTTATGAGTGAGTTTACCATGGATTAATAATTAGAGCAAGCCAATATTTCAACTAAAGTTATGTTATAAGATTATAAAACTATAAAATTATTTATAAAGCTTCATCAAATGGGTTATAAGAGATAATTGTTTTATCATGCGTACTTAAATAATTGGCTATTTTTTAAAGCAAGTTTTACGGCGGAAAGTTAAAAGGGTTTTTTTACATTCAGTCAGTCAGCTTGCATATTTTTACAATACGTCTAGACTGATCACTTCACATCTTATTTTTAACAATTTCACCATAATTACACAATTTTATTAAATAATCTTACGATAGTTTGTCATTCAAATTAGTTCAGTAAAGAAGTGATAATAAGCTTTTTTGCATACAATACATCTGAAATTCGAAGCCTATAAAATTTTTAACGTGCATACTTCGATATTAGTATGTATGCCTTAAAACTACAACTTGTGTAAAAAGTACAACGTTATCCACACACTTTCTTGTTTAGAAGCACACAACTCTCCCAATCATGCGTGACTCTAAATTTACTATTATTTAGTATGGCAAAATTCTCATTTTGGTTTCGTATAAGTTATATGTGGCCAGTTGAATTTATCTTTCAGCTTTTAAGCTATTAAACGTGAGCACGCCTAATAAAATGTCCGTTGAATAAAGCAATAGGTAGTATCTATACTCATTTGAGAAAACATTAATAGAATTTTTATATTCTGAACCTTCTTTATGCAAAAACGCTTTTCAAAGTAGTTTTATATGGCCTACGAGTATAAATTATAATATAAAAAAATGCATATATTGACGTTGACCTAATTATGGTGGAAAGGTTGGCTATCGCTGGGACAACTTAATACGTTAATATAGTATATTTAAAAATGTAATAATATGACCTATGAATCATAATTATATCTATATAAAATTTAATTAAAGCAAAAAGAATTGCTTGCTTGCTTGGGAAAAAAGTAAAACAAAAAATATATATTATTATATCGATAGTATTATTTCAGAGTCACAGTTTTTTCCGCCTGATATCCTTGAAGTTGACATAATGCGTAGGCCGATATTTGAATATTGGTTTTTAATTGAAAAAAAATATTTGAATGGTGTTATAAATATCTATAATTATGCAACTCGCATAACTCATATCCAATTAAAATATATACACATTCGTTGGTTATGTAAATATGCATCAAATTTTCAATTTAATTAATTCTATTAAAAGATTTTCAACTATTCAAAATGTTAACATTTTCGATACATAGATGATATTTAAAATCTAAATGTCATAAAAATATTCGGTCGACTTGGTGTTATGCAAACGCACGGAGATTATCACAATAAATAGGGCTATGTTTAAACATTGAAAATAACTTGTACTTTACAGCAGTGCTCCGCAACTTTTTATCTCCTACGGCACACCAACATTTCTTTTAAAATTTTCCGGCACATTATATTACATAATAATTAATTTGTAAAAATGCGAATGGTTCACCATTGAAGCATTTGTCAATAATAACAAATTTTTTATGCTTATAAATTTACATTATATATGTGTGTATAATATTTAGGTACATATGGCATATTAAAACTTACGGAAAGGCAATTACTTTTGATCCTCTTTGATTCTTCTTTAAGAAAAATGGACCATGGCACATCTAATATAGTCTGACGGCAGATTGGTGTGCCGTGGCACACTGGTTTCGAAACACTGTTTTACAGTTTTGACGTTGTTAAGAAATTTGTCTATTGAGTATTGTTCATTAATACACTGCAATAAATCATTTCAACAATTGAAACGTTGGCAGCCAACTGGATAGAGAAGGATTTCCCAAAATTTTCCTGAGACTAAAAATTTCATAAATCCTGAAGTTTTAATGGAATATTTGTTCATTGAATTCGTTACATACCTAAAGGCAGTGTTCAGGGAAAAACAGTTTTGGAGACCCTGGGTGTGATTAATGTGTTATGAAGATAATTAATTCATATTGATATTATTGATGTCTTGTATTGAGAAATCTCTTATTTACCAACAATACGAGGAGTAAAATCTTTTTTTTATCAGTTTTCCGTTATGGAAGGCGGCCGTGTAACAGCAGCTGCATACACGTAACGGGTAATATAATATTAAAGCAGAATATAAAAGAAATAATAAAACATAGTGATTAGTACTTTTCACGCAATTTTATATTATTATTACCGGGTTCTAATTTTTATAATATAAAATTGCGGAAATAGTTGTAAATATTTTGTTTGTTAATTATATTATAATACCTTTCCACCAAGAAGTGAGACTTTAATACTCCACCAGAATACCAGAATACCAGAATGTCAAATAGTACAGAATTTTCGTGAGAATATTGATGTATTTTTCAATCTGATTACTTCATAAAACACGAAAACATTCCTCCGTTTATTTGTGTATAATGTTTTCATTATCTCATTAGTGAGAATATGACTGTACGTTTAAAATTCACAATCAATCAAAAAAAAAACACTTTAGACAAGTAAAAAGTACAATTCGATGTTTCTTGAAATAGTTGAATGTCATTGTTTTCTCACAGTATTCCAATTTTGAAAAATATTTTTATTTTTATCTAATTTATCATAGACAAATATATCGGCATGAATTTACCTCAGAATAGCACGGTGCATAAATATTAATGTCCTTTTAAAGGTAAAGCTAATTTTATGCAATTTTTAGAATAAGAAAAAGATTACATGAGCGTTGGTCACATTTTTGGGATGGTTTATTGATAAATCAAACAACTGTCAGATTTTTTATGAAATGATATTTTTTGGATTAGAAGACTTTGGAAATATCTCAATGAACAACTTGCCGGATTAAATGATTGATCTTTAACTTAAGGCACATAAATCTGATAAAATTTTACTTTTTTAGACGAAGTCGTATTATTGGCCAATGTCGGAGTTATTTTGTTTTTAACAACTTCACAGCTATGCAGAAAATTAAATTATGACATAGTATTATATGTTGGTATGAATATTGGCATGTTGAGATTTAATTGACTCTTTTAGATTATTAACTAGGTAACTAATATATTATTAACTAGCTGACTAAACTAAACTAACTAACTAGCTAAACAGTAAATAATATGTGTAGATTGAATTGTTTTGCTAGGCACAGTTGTATTTTCAATATAAAACAGAGATATACGCAAATAATTTAACGTTATTAAGCAAATAGTGACCAAAACTATTCATTTTTCAAAATAAGTTTGTGGTAATAATGTGAATCAAAAATAAACAATTATTTATAACGTAAAAAATCAATTCAGAGGTAATACGATCAAAAAAACAAAATTTTAATAGTCTACCTATTGATAATTAATTATCAGTGACAGATCAAGTTTTCAAATTTGGTTGCAACTGTAATGTTAAATAAGCCATTATAACAAGGGTAAAATATATCTAATCAAATCAAATTTCCTCAGTCCTCCCTGATAGCAATTGCAATGATAATGTGTATGCTATCTATTGAGTTAATTTTTATTTTCTTTGTAGAACTGCATAACATAACACGGTGAAAAAATAGCAATGTATTTTATTTCTATAAATTTGTATAAGACATATTGTTGAAAGCCTTCTAGTTATAATGGAGGCGTGTGCTGAAATAGCTGTCAACGATATATTTTATTCAATTTTGAAGAACTAAAATACATTGATATTTTTTCATCGCATTGTATGCTCTCCGGAGACAACACGAATAATCATCTTTTCACGATGTAAAAATCTTGTCTATCTTATTTTATTGATTGCCTTAAGCAAACTAATGATAAATTCTTAATGGATAGAACATTCTAAATATATAAAAAGCTTACTACTTTTACGCATTCTACGATTTTATTAATATCAAGTCATAATAACCGGTGTCCATAACTTATTATAAAAAATAACCTAAACATTTTTACTGAAAATTATTTTCCATTGCATAAAGAAGATTGAATGTCTTTCGATCTAAGCTTCTGTTGACCTCTATTTTCCATGCAGGGTGACCATGAGATACTTGTATTTTTCAAAGCGGAAAACATGACTTTGGTTTGCAATTTTCTCAATTTTTATGATCGTCATAATTTATATTGGCTTGCTGGATCGTAAACTTCCTCAACAGTGGTGTGATTAATACAGAAAATCATTATTATTTATGGAATTATAAAGTATTACTTTTCTCTACAGATTTTTCATAAGGGCAGAGATGCTCTTGTTTTTTTTATTTTTTGAATATCTCAATAAAACAATGGCGTCAGAAGCAAAACTGTAAAACATCCGTATAAAAGATTCTATGGATTTAAGGACGAAAAATGATAGATATTTTCGATACACATCAATTTTCACTGCTCGTGAGTAACGTAGCTGTTGGCAGTTTTCATATACTTTTGTCGTAACTTATGCATTATCAAACCAATCAAAGCATCATACACTTTATTAAAGATGTATTTGTTTGCTTATTTTCATTGATGTGTATATAAATGTATTGTCTTGCTTATTTAAAAAAAAAATATTTAAAAAAAAAGTTTTTTTAATAGACTGTGGTTGTATGTGAAACGATTTTAGAAGCTTATAAAATAATTCTAAAAGAAAAATATTTGACTTCTTTTGATAATAATGGTTAATATGATTTTTTTTTCTATTGACTCTAGGAAATATAAAATGAAAACCACTCATTTTCAATTAAGATTAATGCAGATAACACGTCATCATTTGAAGTACAATACGAACCAAAGTTATTGTAGTACAAATAAATCGTTTGAGAAAGAATTAATCAAATGTTCCATAGTGCATCTTGTCACTTATTAATTTTGCAACGTATTTTTTCAGAGTTTTTGTTCTTCTGGAATCAAGAATTGTTGCGACTCCAATGAACGAATCTTTCCAAGACAATCGTCGCTGTCAATATACAAATTCACTATAATGGTCTCATTTTCCATGCCTTACTTAGACCCACAAAATTGCTAGGGTAAAAATCAGACCTTTCAACTATTCCATAAAAGTGTTACTTTACGTACATAGAGAATTTAAAGGTCAACGAGTTTTGGAAAAATAAGGTCATTTGTTTTTTTTATATCTTTATCAGACTTATTTAAGTAGATCGGAAACAACGCAGATTTTTTAATAAATGGAACAATGGACGCAAAGAATGCGTGTTTCAACTTGTTTAATCGCTATAAGAATAGCATATAACATAATGCGCCATATTTTTGATACGCATTGCCAGGGGAGCTAAAATGAAAAAAACTATGAGAATATATGTTAAATTTTGATATCAAAAATAAACGATACGAAGTTGATGTCAAATCTATCGGCAAATTAAAATACTGGAGTTTGATTTGAAACTTAAGAGAGCAAACAGTTTTGATGAAATATATGGTCGACTTCAATAAAAACTGCATTGTAAAATATATGACATAGTCTAGTCATAAAAGCTTTCCTCAAGCGATCAGATTGGTTTGGTTTCAAGTCGAGACAAGGGCAGTTATTAATGCAAAAAACTTAATAAAGATGTAAGCGTACCCGTTGTGTTGCTTCTATTTTCAGAGTAAGGAAATTCGAAGATACTCGTTGTTGTATAACAAACAATCCAATTGTTAATGGTGTTAGAAAGTGTTAATATGTATATTATTTATAAGATTATAAATCGATTTTTTTGGGGGCGTGGTATGCCAAAAACCTTCGCAAAGTGTACTTAAGAAATTCGCAAAATTCCATATCGATTTTTTGGTATGCCAACCATGTATGTATGGTACACCTTCGCGAAAGAGTACACAAGAACATTATTAAGTTTCATATCGATCGGATGAACGGTGTATGAATGCATAAAGGACAAACAGACACTCATGCATTGATTTTTATGCATATAGATAGATTAATTATCCTTTCGAGTTCACTTTTTCAAATTTGGCAAATAAGAAATGTTTCACGCAATGTAAATTGCAACATTTTCAGTCTGTATTATTTAAATACAATAAGACATTTAATCGCCAAATCTATCGGTATTTTTGAAATAAATATTGTCTTACATTAAATGCATTGTGATAAATGTAGCCCTGTGAGTTAAACACTTCTCATTGGTATAAAGAGTTTTGCTTGAAAATATAGTCAATTATTTACCCGAAATGCAAGATTATATGAACAATTGAGAAGTATTTATACCTGACAAATTGATTGGTTTGACTATTCTGAGATTTTCTCGAAATTCTGTTTTATCACATCTACTTCTAAAGTCACTTACGTCTCCGGAGTCATTATTTACAATTAGATTAATAATTTAACTTATGAATGGATGAAATTTTGTGATCAGAATAACAGATTCATTTGTAATAATATATATCTCGTCGAAAGCTAAATTACTATTAACGGAAAATTTTAGAATAGCTTGGAACTATTTCGATATTTGTTATTTAATTTATAATGTCCTAAAATATTTGATTTCAATCAATTCGGTAAAAGTCAAAGATATTTATTTTAACGAATGCGTATTGAATGACATACTGTTGACATACATATAAATCAAGAATTTGAATACATTAATAATTTAATCAATCGATGACGTAAACAGGTTGGTGTCATTTAAAAAATATTCACATAATAAAATGTCGACTTGGCGTTGTGTATTGTTAATAAACGTTTATACTAATTAACAGACATTTAAATTATTCTTTAGCGCAAATTAGTCGTCTGAGTATTTTGAGATTACTATGCGAGAAATACAAAAATAATTAACAAGTAAAGTCTGTTCTATAACTTCAATTATTTTGTATCCTGTAAACGATTTACTACATAGTATTAAATGTATATCCGAAAATACACCTCCTTCAGAATTGATAAATTCGACGACAAATCGTAGTTTGTTAGTTGTTAAATCGACGTATTGAATTCAGGTATCCTAGTTATTTAAAAAGAACAAAAAAAAAATATAAAATACAATTTAAATTTTAGTTAAAAAAATGGTCAATATTTGATACAGACAGCTTTTTCGTACGTCTAACTTTGACCATTGATTTATAGTAGCAAATATTTAAAAGTAATTATCACCTTCGGTACATTAGAGAATGTCACTTATCAGCTCGAACATTCTTAAACAACATGAAAATGTTTTTTTTTTTATGAAAATACGTTTTATTCTCTCTTGGTATATTCATTATATTTACCCAAGTCTCAATTTTGAACACATATTTCAATATAGCATATAGTTAGCTGCTCTGATCTCAGGCGCCTTCCTAGATTTTTTTAAGTTAGCGAACGCTTTCCTATTAGTTACGACGTTATTCAAACAATTTATTTGAATTCCATAGCTCTAATCTTACAAACTTAATCTAACTTTCTACGAAAAAAAAATATATTGATTTATTGAATGAATATTTCTGATGAAGACGTAAGCCTAAATAGCTATCAACTATATATCTTATAAAATTTATAGAACGTAAATTCATTGCTATTTTTTCAACGAAAAATATACATATACAAAAACCACTGTTTAGTTTTGTTATATATCACAAAGTTTAATGTTGAATTTATTTAATTATTATATTGGTAAAATATCATAATAAAGGCAGTTCGCTTTTTAAGAAAAATATACATAAGAATGCATTCTTATATGAAAACGGTGTAAATGTATTTTTGTTTCATATAGTGTTATTGTGCAGTATTAAATTTAGCTTGATGATTTTTACTAAGTGAACTAGCAAATACCTTGTTATTTTTTTTTGTTTTAAGAATACTTACTTTAATGGAAGTGATTGCAAATCGTTTTTTTTAATTTTATATTAATGAGTGGATTTTATCATTGATTTTTCAACGAGCACACATAAGTTCTTGGGCAAAAAATGAAGTAGAATAACGTTGGCCCTAGATTGAAATGATCTGGAAATAGCTTGTGAAGGCCATTCACCGACGGCAAGGGCGATACTCGACCTTAACTTTTTCATTATTTTGTTCCCAGCCAAGTAAAAATAAAACTGAATTTGTTATAATTATTATAGACTCTCGTTTTTGTTTTATTGAACGGCCGTGTGTCGAGCGAAAGTTGTCTGCGATTGTTGGATCATTTTTGTTTTGTTTCAATGGCTGTCGTTTTCGTATTCCCGGTAAAATTAAATACCGATATTCTAAAATTCTGACAGCTACAAATTCCAGTAAATTTATATGTTTTTTTTTGTAAGCTCTCTTGCCTCACATAACGTACTCCAAATATATATTCTTTTTCGATCTTTCTTATGCGTTATTTAATGAGTGAAAAAATTAAAAAAAAAAAACACGGGTCATTAGTTCATCATATCAACTAAGAGTGCAAAAATGTCCACATGTTTTATCAATCTCGTCGTAGGATTCGTCTTTTGGTGTCTTCGAGCATTCAATCAGATGAGGACTACGAACTAAATATGTTTCTGAAATAATTTTAATTACTGATCTGGTTTTAATTTATATATTTTTTTTATTTCATTGAAAACAGATAAATTCTGGTTAATACTGGGTCGTGAATGACAAAACATGAGGAAATGTACAATGTTTCAATTAATTTCAATACGTCATTAGGTAAAAATAATAAAATCATCATTCTTAGTGCTATTTTTACTTTTTTTATTTTTAAGAACAAGCCGGTTCGGTCATATAGAAAATTATCAGCTGATGCAATACAAATTAAAAACAAGAAAATTTATAAAAATTTGAAAATCTCAATCAAATGATTGAGAATTCAATTATTTATCGTGTCGTGTATTTAAAATGACAATTAACATATTATTTATTTGATATACAATCTACTTGTCGGGATTCGTTAACCGGGATTTCGATTGCCATCCTTGATTCTCTGAAATCCCCGTAACAAGTTTTCTGATGTGACAGATCAAGGAAAATTCAAAGCGAATTTTCGACGAATCGTGATAGGAAAGGTAAAGAGGATGAGATGGTAAGATTTCACGGTTAGTTAGTTTATAGCGTAACTAAATTGAAAATTTTTATAATGGTATGCTATTAATCAGAAAAGTAATTATCATCAGTGCGGATGTGATCTGCAACTTAAGTATTAATCACTTCACTTAAATACGTAATTAAAAAAAAATCGAGACTTCTTACACGATCATGATCAATTATTTTTATATATCGATGTAAATTGTCTTGGCAATGCTGTATTACTGTTTGTTTATTTTTTATAGACTTCTCAGACTTATGTTACGATATTTTTATTATAAAGTAATCGGCGGAAAAGGTAAAGTAACTCAATCTTTGTGATGAGAGCTTTCCTTATCTGTAAAATGAGTTTATCAATTAATATATATTTTCTATTCTATAATGTTCATGGTCAACGAAATCGGTCTTGAAATTTAAACGTTATATTATACCAATCACTAAAATTATTGAAAGTGTTACTTGTCGATGGAAAGGGATCTTATTATATTCAAATAACAAAAAAAAAACAGTGTTAACTACCATTTTTATAATTTTATATTTTAAAATCAGGACCGGTCTCTCTTGATAATTCTTGATGGACCGGTCTTTGTGACATTTCTATAACATCTCTGAATTGTACTAAACACTGTATTTTATTACTTCAATATAAAATACAGTTTAAGTGAAATATTTATATTTTTCAATGATGGAAAATTTACATGTTGTTTTAATTAACTCTTTTCCTGCGGAGCCATAAAGAATATTCCAAGTCGAAAAAATAAAAATCAGTAAACAGTTAAACCTCCATTTATACTAAAGTCGGGACCGTAAATTTGGAGCAGTGTTATTGGGGGAGAAAATCTCAAACAAAATTAGAGATTTTGTTTTTTTTTCGCGAAAAGTGCATAACTGATTTAATTATTTCTTTTGAAAAAAAAAATACGTACGAAACATTTTGTTGCTAGATGATAAAATGCATAGCACTCGAAAAATTCAGCATACAGACAGTCGCCCTGTTGTGCTTGTATAGCCTGGCACGAGTTAAATACACAAACGCTAGCCAAAACTTGATTGTATGCACCACACAGATGGCCATCGGGCTGTGTGTGCAACCAAGAGATCGTGCGATTGGGGGATTTGCTGCGAATATTTCAAGCCAGCTTGTAATTAGGTGTAGTGTAATTGGGGGTTCCACTGTAATGGAGTTGGTGTTTATATAGCATATAGAGATTTTCAAAATTAATCAGGTTATATTTAAATCCAAAAATCAACGTTAGCACAAAAATTTAGGCACTGGTACTACGCTTATTTTTTTAAGTATAAAATAACAATCATCTCAGCAACTGAGACGTTAGCTGTCATTTGGTAAATCAAATTATAGAATGGGTTTTATTAATTGGTAATATAAGTATACGGGATGGGAATAGCGATATATCAACCAATTCCCATACAGCATTAAAAAGAAAAACACATTTAATACATTACTGCTTTTGATTACTGGTATTGTTTTGATGCTAATTTGCAAAGAGGTAGTATGAGCAGTCAATTAATTTCACTTTGTATATTTTATCAGATAAATACATTGTCAAGTATTTCGCATTGCTTCCGGCTCTTACCCAAGCAATAATAATTGATAAGAGCAAAATTTGACAGCAAACAGCTGATAGTATTATTATAGAGCAGCCGTTGACAATCTTTTATCATGATTTTTATAAACCTTGTTTACTAGAAAGACGAAATCGAACAACGTCATCTAACAACACGCCAACTTACTAATTGATTAGCTATTTTTAACTGTAATACATAAATAATGATAGTATTAATAAGATAGCCAAGATATAAAACAATTTAAGGTGTACTTATTTACATTGTTTCGTGTTTATTTTGTAACTAATTTAAAGGTATGTCTTATGTAAACGATGAGCACTTTGTTGCCCAAAAATTTTACGGTCATTTTTTTGTATTTTGTTAAAATCATATCAGGCTAGAAAATTTAAGCACTTAACCGAGCATCAAAACAATTTTTTTTTTATCCAAATCGTTTTTTTTCTCTATCTCTTTATTTTTCTGTTGTAGATAGAATAACTATACAACGATGTGAATAGGACAGAGCAAAGAATAATCTATCGCTTTAACGTCCTGTTTTTAGGATAAAGGTGGGCGGAAAGATAAATATCATTTCTATTTTTTTATTATAAATAACAACGATAAATTTTTGTTATTATTTCCACAAAATATTTTATGACCAGGACTGATTTCACTCATCGTAAGCATTATCAACTGATATAATAAAAAATAAATACAAAACTATTTATCCCTTTCAAGACTTTGACGCTCATTTATTTATTTAAAGGCATGATATTTTTTATTGATAAAAACACAATTTTTTCGTACTTATTTCCGCAATGTATTTTATGATCTGGACCGGTTTTGCTCATCACAAGCATTATCAACTGACCTTATCATGAAATATGTAATGGAAATAAGTAGTAAAAAATATGTTTTTTACTATTTAAAAAAAGTGATGTATACAAAAAAATTTAACTAAAAAATAACAGACAATTACTAAAAATGTGTTTTTATTATTTGAAATATAATGCCTATCTACCAAAAAGTGACAGTAAGTACATTGAAAGTGAGCATTGCAACTAGAGCATTGACATTTAACACTCGCCTACAGGCCAGGAAATTGGAACATATCACATATCGTCGATAACGTCTGATTTCGATATAATTAATAATTTTGATCATTTAGTAATATTATACATTGATAATTCTGCTTAAGTGTTGGATGAAAATATTGAAAGTGTAATTAATTTATGTTGTTAATAATGATAAAGATTATCTTTTTCCGTCGTAAACAGGCACGAAAACCTTCACTTGGCCACTTCTGCCAAATAATAAAGAGCGTGCACCACATCCTGTGTGTACACTAAGCGCAAATACATCTGCCAGATAATGCATATTTTTGTGGTGAATTTTCATTCATAACAATAAACGACTTCATAATATTGTTCTATATTTGAGGTTGTCATCGCCAGTAGGTAACAGTGTAACTTACACACAGTGTCTCAAGGCAATCCGATCATAAATAATTGACCAAACACGCTAACGTATTGTAATACATGTTTTGTTATAACATTAAGGTCTTCAAAATTCCTTTTATTCAAAACAGATAACACGAAATGTCGTTCCAACGAACACACACATTTATTGAGTAATGATTTTATGCCATTTAATATCAGAATTTTTATGCTATGTTAGGATATTATTTGATAATAAATTATGAATTTGACTGTTGGACTGGAGCGCTAAGATCTATGACTTCTTCAGGTCTCCTTCATCTCTTATATATAGTTTTTTTTTGTATAATTATTGTGTCGTTGCTGACAAATTTTGAGTGATACTGATAAAACAGTAAAAAATTTCATTGAAAATTTTTATACAACTTTTAATTAAAATAATTTAATGTCAATTTAAATTATTCAAACTTTGTACGATTCCACGTGTTTTGTCACTAACGACCCGTTTTTCGCCTATGGGCATCTTAAGACAGTATCACACGGATGCAACAGAACTGACTCTTGACTCATGAATTCTTGACAAAACGTGTGGAATCAATCGTATAAAGTTTCAACAATTTAAATTTGATATTTAAAATCCATCAAGTACTTTCAGTCAATATCGTAAATTTATTCTATATGTCACAGTGAAAGTATATTAACAGTTGAAAATATATTTTCACTAGTGAATATATGGTTTGCCAGTTCAGAGAATGAAAATGCACTATGCCTAAGTCTGAGGTTAGAATGAAAGTTCTGAAAATAATTTAATATCATTGGATATTCGTTAAAATATATCTTTACTCGTTGAAGTGTTTGATTTTACTTTAACACTATTAAAAAATATTTTTACTTGAAATACACATTATTATGAAATTTTAAAAGTTATCGAAAGAAAATCTTCCGAAATTCATTCAGGATTTGATTATAAGGAGACTCTTATAGTGTATATTGTTTACTTTTCCATAAATATGCGTAATCAAGTTGTTTTGAACGTATCGATCAGTTGATAATACACTCAATGAGCGAAACCGATCCTGATCAGAATATATATATATATATTGTGGAAAAATGTTTTTTGTTTTTCAATTATTTTAAATATCATGCCTTACATTTAGATATGACAGTTGACAGTTAAATGTGATGAATTTATCGAATCCTCTTTTTGATGAAAATCGACCTTATTAATTTAAATTGAATAAAAATTTGCAGTTATAATATTATAATAAGCCTTGAGTAAATCAGCAGACTCAAATCAAGATTGAACCGATAACAGCTTTAGTTATTCATTCCAATTATTGATAATTGAACGATGATAGTATATAAATCATTAGAAAATGTCAACGATTGTGTCGAAAATAGTCAATATGACATTGAAACGACCAAAATGCACGCGGAGAATGCGTGCATGCAAATTTTTGAATGGTTACATGCCATAAACACAAACGCATAAAATATTATATGACATTGAAAAAGATATTTATACTAAATGCTGTAACAAAAACAATCGTCTTGATTTACTAATGAACCAAACAATAATGTCAAATGGACTGCTATTTTGTTGAACTATTTTTACATTTTTTTATAGTTTAAAAATGTATATTTGCTAACGAAAAAGCGCGTGCCTGCAGAGCGGTGGTTTTTTTTTTTTTTACATAAATATTGCATTACCAATAAATATGATAGTTTATTCAAAATCTTTGCACGATCGACAATGACTTTTTTAGCACTTAATTATTTGCTTTTGTTTTGAATAATCATTTGGTTTTTATTTAAATTATTTTTAAATGCCACACCTGCCGAAGAAATAATGCATTAAAATATTCAATATGCGGGTAATATACAGTAGATAATATTTATTTAGTAAGAAATGTATAAAAATGTACTGTATTAAAAAATTCAATCTATCTGATTCAAGTTAATTTTAGATGGAAAACACTGAAAAATACTTATTTACTTTTATTACTAGTATTGTAACTAAACTTAATTTTTAATTAAAAAGGATTGTTTTACAAAAGTTAAGCCATTAATGCTTTGTTCTATTTCCACAATTTAATATTGATACGATCGGATCAGCTTTCCTCGTCGTGATGATTACCACTGAAAATATAAATTGATCAGATATACAGATATAGTACTAAATATTTTCCACCAAGAAGTGACTGTTAACGCCGTAAAAGTGATATCGGCAAACAAAAAATAAAATAATGAAACAAAATAATATACCATGCAAAACAACATTTATTTTAAATGTATAATATTTGTCCGAAGCGATTTAATTAAAGTTGTGAGGAATAACTGACGTCTAAATTTGTTTTAATTATTGAATTGATCATTTTTCAACTATAAAATTTTGTTAGATTTATCATTTTGGCTTTGCACTTGCCAAATAAATATAATATCTTTATTATCTGTATATTCTACTTCTGGTAAGCAAAATATGAAGTAGCGCGGTGGAAAAAATAGCAATGTATTTTAGTAAAACTATAGTTCTGACGATGGCGTGAGCCGAAATAGCTATCAACTATATCTTAAAAAATAATAATTTTTTAGAACTAAAATACATTGCTATTGTTTTCATCGTGTTATAATGGAATTCTACCAAGTGAACGCCAATTCAATCAATAAAATATGAAGTATGGATCCCTTCAACCATTCCCTGCTGAGACACGCAAAGGATATTTAACACAGAGTATTTCAAAATTTAAATCAGTTTCGATTGAAGTAAGCAAATTTTCACACATTATAAGGAAAAGTTCAACTTTATCTCAATACATATAAATCTTATACAAGAGTTTTTATACTACCAACAATATTTTATACAATATTTGTGAGCATTGATTATCAAAAAACTGCCCTGTACACACTCAGCAGTCAGAGGGTAAACACGAAACAAATATAACATTGATACGAGTATGTTCAAAACATGTTTACATCACCTAGTCATATAAAAATAAATATTACTAAGTTATTGTGGGTAAAATGTAATACAGTTTTGCAGAATGTCACTGAGAATTGACTATATAAAATCGCAGCACCAAGGTTTTTTGCTTCAAATAACATAGGAAACAAATATTTTACAGTCGCCTCTCCTAATTGTTGAAGAGTTCATATTAATTCTACTTTTACTTCGTTTTATTATTTATTTTAGGGAAACAATAAAACTTCACAATTACGTGGTTTTACTCTTTCTTTAAGACGCCAAGGTCAATATGATTCAATTTAATTGTTTATCTTACCAATAAAGTAATGAAGTTTTTTACAAAAAGTTTTACGACATAATTGTAAATTTATATTTAAATAAAAATTCAAACAGCTTCAATATAATTTTTGTTCAATTGGCATGAATTTATGACAGTTTTTATCAGTTGAAACTACGTTTTTACAAACATTTTTTATCATTGATGTATAATTTATCCAAGTGTATGTATGTAATCATACAATAATAATAAATCGCTTTCACTGTGATATTATACTAAAATTTTACTGACTATAGAAGTACATATTTATATATCCAAAACAGTTTTATATTTCAAAACAAATTCACTGCATCAACAAAAAAAAAACACTCCACGACTTGTTTCCGTTGTAATCATGGTTCATTTATTTGTCAAACTGTCAGATTTCTGTTCAACTTTTTGAGCCATTATAGTTGATAGATTGACGGTTTGATTGTCATATTTTCCATAACATGTTTTGCAATGAAAACCAAATTACTGATAACAACAATATTTGATGTAAGTGCTTATTTATTTTTTAGTTATGGAATAGTATTTTTGATGTTTTCTACTGGTGAATAGATTTTTAATTACCATATATTATAAAAATTTAATCACTAATAGTGACATATTTTAACACAAAATAATAACGAAAAATCGTTATGAGTTTTTCTTTATTTTATTTTGTAATGGCCAATAAATAACATTATTTCTTTTTGTGCTTTAAGTTTTACCTGTCTTAGGAACTAAGAGAGTGACGGTAGTTACCTAAAAGATCAGATATAAATACAGTAGCTCATTTTTTTTTACAATTTATTTTTATAAATTGACCGCATTGGCAAAATTTTCATGGCATAAAATACTCACAACCGTAGAGTGGAATCAAGAAAAAATCAAAATAAATATTCTTTACTATTTCATGAGTCGTTCTGAAAACTGAACCCACATGAAATTTTTCAGTTCGCAGAGTTGAAATGGATATTTGTAAATAAGTCGACTGATACAGTAATTTATAAACGAGAAAAAATATTAAAGTGATTTTCTAAAATGGAAAACTCCACGAATGTGAATGTTTTTTTATAGAATGAAAGACTTTTAGCGGGGGCGTATAAATCTAGGTAATTAATTTTGTGTAAACCAAATTTACGTCAGTCAAAGTTCATTCAATGATATCATGTCTTTAAAGTGACAAGCCCGTTTTTTTATTTTAAAAAATGCCGCAAAAGCTCATTGTGTTTCTGTTTTTTATTGAAATGGGAAATATTAAGAAAATATTTTTTTCATACATAAGAAACGTCGTTTATGTTTTATTTTATTGAAAGTAACTTGGTTTGTTGTTGATAAATTTGAATAAAATTCTTTAAACATTTTTTGATTGAATTATCATTTACTTGGTAGTACTCCATTAAAACATGGTGAAAAAATAGTAATGTATTTTAGTTCTTAAAAAACTTAAGAGATATATAATTGATAACTATTTCGGCTTACGACTTTATCAGAACTACGTTTAAACGTACATTTATTTATCTGTATATAGCTATGAAGAAAAGGTACCCAAAACATATTCTCTTCTGTTTTAGCACACTAGTTTCATATGATGCTAATAAAAAATATTTTTAACAATACTTTATAAAATATCTTATGAACATACATTTATTAAGTAATTCACATTGTTTTGTATATATTTATATATGATTCTAAAATCTTAATTTTTTCAAAGTTATATGTAAGTATTGATTGATAGAATTGGCATTTATTTAGTAGATCTCCATTATAACACCGTAAAAAAATAGCAATGTATTTCAATCAAATTTTGTAGAACTTAAATACATTGCTATTTTTTACCGTGTTCAAGTGTTAAATCTGATATTATTGCTTCAAAAAACTTTCATCTCATTTTTCACAATATTTCCTGTTCTCCGAAGCAAACCTCTTTTCTTACGATATTCAAAATTTACTATATTCAATATATTGCTCTTAATCGCTTCAAAAATTTTCTTTTTAAAAAAAATTTCATCTCCATCATTTCACTTACAGACTCAATCAATTCAATTGATTAATTAATCAAATAACGTGTCCAGAGGCATTAATGTTTGTGATGCCAAAACGATATTCTTGCCGAAATAAAACGTGATTGAGAATCTGTAAGTTCTAAAAGGAAATAAGCTCAAAACTAAAAACCGGGAATTGACTTAAAATTTTGTGTTTTCGCTCAATATCAAGAACAATAATTTAAATTATATATAACTGTTAATATAAAATAACTCTTGTATAACGACGCCACTGTTATGTATAACATAATGAGACGTTGCACTTTCTTAGAAATAAACATCGAGTATTTTTGTAAATTTTTTTATGTATGGGTAAACAGTAAGTAAAAAATTTTAGATACACAAAATGCAGCGCAAAATTGAAGTATTTCTGAAGAAAATTCTTTATCATAATCAATGTGTGTATTTGGTTCGAATACGTTTGGACTAGAAACGAATTACATTATAAATAATAAGTTCCTTGGTTTAATAGCGTAAACAAATACAATTACTTTTCGTCATTAAAATTAATGAACAAACCTGCATATAACTTTTCCTGAAGTCCATACCGGCAGTCTTATTAACGAAGACGATATTCCTGTTTTAAAATGGAAACATAATCGGTCGAATAATTTATAAACATATGTTACAGCGTGTAATACATCTCGCGACTTGCAATGTAAGCTTTTGATTAATGGATACATTTATAGATGTCTCGTAACGTTCATTTAAGGTTATAATATCTAGTTATAAAAAAAAATGTCTAATAATAATTTCCGTATATAAAATTTCAAAAATTCCACGAAACTAAGCGATCAATTATATTGAATTATACATAGGCTAAAAAGTGTTCAAATTTTATGCTCATTTAGTTTATTATGAGAAAATCTATTGAATCTTTTATAATTTATGATATCGACTCAAGGTGCTTGTAGAATTTCAATATCAAATTTGAATTGTTACAACTTTGTACGATTCCACATGTGTCATAACCAACGACCCTGGTTTCGCCTTGCGGCATCTTCAGGCATTTTATCACACGTACGCAACAGAACTGACGCAGAATAAAAAGTTTGCATCGCCTATATACCAAAGATAATAATTACAGGAAAACAAACCCCAAGACAGAAACCCAATTATATTTTAATGATAGCTGATTATTTATTGTCTTAAAACCCTTTCAAGAATGACTCATTGACAAGATTATTCGTTAATGAATCGTGTTAATTATTATTAGATATATTTTAGCTGCCAATTAGTTTTTGCCTTGGGGTCTGCGTTTTCTTGTAATTAATAAAAATTGTATATCGACGATGCTTGCTGTTTATTGTGTTATAAAAATTCAAATTTAAAGCTATTATTAAAAGAGATTTTTACTAAAACACATATTTTTTTGTATTCGACTGACTTCGCTTAACCACAAGTCTAACTTAACTCGAAAAAGGGTAGCTTAGCAACTGAGTGACACACAGTTTTCCTGGATGAAAATCTATGACGATAGTCTAAATTAGGATTCCATGTTCTACACTCTGGGAACAGATGTGTGCAGAACATAAATAAAATTGAATTAATTAAAAGACCTTACTGTAGGAATCGACGACGCTTATCGCATGGTTACAAGTGCAGTAACAAACAATTGACGTAAATTCTAGTGTAGAAAAGGATAAAAAAAATATTTTTAATTGCCGAGTGATAAAACATGTGGAATCGTACAAAATTTCATCAATTCAAAAACAGCAATCTAATGAGGTATAAAACATCATTTTCCTTATTTATCGTTTAAGGAATCCACTAATTTGATAGCTTTTAATTAGTAAGCGAATTCTTATTAGCGATATTACGTAAATGCGTTTCTGTGTAATTCAGAAAGAAAAAAGAATACTGAAGATTAGTGGTTTTAGCTTTTAAATATAAATCAAACATCTGTCATCGATGTGTTTAATATGTTGTTATTAGATGTTTTACAGACACACATTAAATAAGGAGTTGTAAACCAATGGTACGATGATTAAAAAAAACTTTAATATTAATATCAAAATCTAAAATTGTTTGTCTTTTTTTTCTATGTAACTGTAGTGTACTTTATCCACGCTTTTTAACACTTTTGAATGAGCATTTAAACATTTTTGAAACGTGGCGTAGCTTTTAATTATTAGAATTCTTTTTTCTTTGTTCGTTTGCTTCCCATGTAGAGCATAAATTATTTCCGGCATCCTACAATCGCTTTGAATCTTCACGTAATATGACAGTTACACCAGGTTCATCTTGCGAGAACTATGAACACTGGACTCACAGACAATTTTTGAAATTTTTCGGAGTCATTCTCATCGCAAAGTCATATACAACATTCTTCCGTAAGCACTGATTTATCAGGGCAATGTTTGATACTTTTTACAATTTTTGTAGCCCTCACGAAATCAAACCGTTTTACCCTTACTATTTTCTTTATACTTATACCCAATAGCGACTGATGATAATATGAACAGTGGCTAACATACATATAGTTAAATAATTAAAAGGCTTCAATAAACAGAAAAAATAAATAATGCATACATATATAATTTAAATTTAATGTTGCCTGTGATTATAGTAGTTTTATTATGGGATATGCAAATCTCACGGCGGATGGCAAGTACTGAAGACGCCTCAAGAAAAAAAAATATGACCACGTCTGTATGTCCAAATCTATTGACCCATATACACGAAAATACTGAATAATTCAAAACACATACCGGGTCTCACTTTCACTGATGTTCTCACGGAAAAAATATTCCATTTATACAAATTGTTTCGGATAAATTTACATATCTTATGCATATTATATTTAAAAAATAACAAACAATAATTTTTAAAAAGTAAATAGTACAGAAATCAACCGAGGTAGTACCATAATATTTTATGGCTGAACTCACTGTCGTCCACGTGGACTACATCAACGTCTGAAGCAATACTGCTGAAAATTGTTGATGTTTTTACCATTGGCATCCATGTGAGCAGGCTGGTTACCAGTGAATCTCATGTGCGACCACTAACAGCATCATAATGAAAATTGCTATTTAAAAAAATAATTGTTTATTTTCAGTAGAAAATTATTAAATTATTAAAAAATAACAAACAGTTCTTGTCGATGATTACTCAAAAACTCTCATTTTGGCCTCGTATTAATCGAAAGGAATATGAAGCCAAGTACATTTGGTGTACAGGTGATTTAAAGACATCAGATAATTTAAAAATTGCAGATTTCGAATTTAATATTGGTTCCTTTGATCTAAATCATTTTGAATATTCCAATAAAATTTATGATATCAATTGAAGATGCTTGATGGAATTTTATTATCGAATTTCAATTGTTACAGCTCTGTACGATTCCACATGTTTTTCCACTAACGACCCGGGTTTCGCCTTTAGGCATCTTCAGGCATTCTATCACAAGGCGAAACCCCATTAAAATTATAAGTGAGGTCCAGTGTCTGTGCCCTACAAAGACGAATCACTACTGTTTACTTTTGAATTCAAAATGCTTTCGTATGTTTATTGAACATAAATCTAAAATCCATCTTCTTGTATGGAATAATAAGGCATCGTCAATTACAAAGCAATCTAACAAAATCGAATAAATTGCGCACTTCTGATTGAAAATCCTCCGATTTTAATTATAATTTAGCAAATACCGCATCGTTGCTATAATGACCAAACCGTTATTAACTGCACATGTAAGTAATAACTTCAACTGGCGGTATGCAAATTTAAAAGGCAAAAGTCGACTTCACGATATTAATGAGCGAAGATTATCTATCATACAGGTGCTGGTAATATTATTTACACGTGATTGAGTTGGTCAATTACTGGCGAAGATTTTTTTAACATGTTTTCATTGCAAGATATTAAATTCCGTATTTTGTTTTTATTTTTTGTAAATTAATTACCAGTTGCCCATCAGGTTTAGTATGATTAAGTTGCAAAAAAAAACATACACTTATAAAAACACGATTTATTTCTTTGTTTATATGTATTGGATTTATCGATTTTGTTACAAATGTTTTATCAAATATTGAACTTCACTACAACTTCATGTATTATGAATGTATTACGTGAAAGTACAAAAACACAGGATATATTAAAGTAAGATATTGAAATTCTGAACACTTTTACAATGTTGGTATAAAATCATCTTCCTGCATTCTATCATACGGATGCAACAGAACTGACAAAGACGAAACCCGGGTCGTTAGTGACAAAACATGTGGAATCGTACAAAGCTTAAACAATTCAAATTTGATATTGAAATTCCATTAATCACCTTCAGTCGATATCATTAATTAATCTTGCGCAATTTATCGCAATTGTAAATTTTTAAAAATGAGTTGGTCGTTTAGTACAAACAATGAACTAAGCTGTTTTATTGAGACGATGCTATCACTAAAATTAGCTTAATCTGCACTTTTTCCGGTTAGACTTGACATACGAGCAAGTTCTGAGTTTCCCTTTTAACTGACAATAATCTTCAAAAAATAATACGAAATCAATGTTTCATAATACTCAAGTATTATTATAAAAAAGTATTGTTATCAATAAAATGTCTTTTTAAAATAAATCTGATGTATTTGGAAACAAAATCAATACCGAAAAAAGCGCTGCAGTTATGTTTTCAAAGGGTTTCATTAGAAAACCCAATTTCGATTGCATTCGTATGCAAAATACAGAAATCAAGTGGTCCAATACTGTCAAGTATCTAGGACTCACTCTAGACAATAGGCTAAAATTCTATGAGCACACCGCGATTAAAAAACGTCAAGCTTATGGTGTAAAAGCTAAACTAAACTTTATGCTCAATGTGAAGAGCAAGCTTACTCTCAAAAGCAAGCTGCTCCTCTATACAGCTATAACTCGACCAATTATGGTGTACGCTACTCCAGTGTGGGCTTATGCTCACCAGAAGCATCTGAAGACACTTCAAATTGTTCAAAATAAATCATTGCGACAAATTTGTAATGCCCCGTGGTACGTTCGCAATTCGCTGTTACATAGAGACTTGAAAATGCCTACAATTCGAGAGTTCGTTCGTGAAATGTCTCGAAACTTTCACAGCGATATAGGCAAACATTATAACCCTACAATTTCGTATCTACATAATTATGATGAGACAGTACCGAGTAATCGTCTAAGGCCGAGAGCGGTTCTGCTCGATGACCCGCCATAGGTTTGTTGTTACAGATCTTAATCCCAACATGGACAACCTCGGCATCTGAAAATGACTTTCTAATTTTATTTCCTTACGTATTGTATATGCATGCGTGTGGCTGTGTGCACGCGTATGCATGAATGAATGTAATGCGTATGGTGTCCGCATGAGCTGCACTCATTGTGGGTTCCAAGGCTCAGCTGCGACCTAATGTTGTCAACAATGACACAACAATTACAACCAGTTAAATCTATATATGAGAGATGGAGGAGACCTGAAGAGCTCTGATGCTGACGCGTCATAGATCTTAACGCTCCATGAATTTGATATCCCAAAAAAAAAACAAAAAAATTTGGAAAATTTAATTGATTGCAGTGGTTTCCCATAGCCAAAGTATTATAAATTTTTGAAATTAATGACAAACAATTGTTCTGCAAACAAGCCTTTAACCGGTTAACTGCCGGCAGGTACATGTATGGCGGTACCCAGCACGCCGCAAATTTTACGACAAAAATAAAACCTTCTAAGCATATCGTTATTGAAAGTGTAATAATGTTTATTTATAAAACTTACAAAATAAATTAAGAGCGCGCCAGTCGTGCAGTCATTTATCCATAATCATAAAATTAATTGTTCATGGTGCAGGGTTGTCAAAAAAACAAGGTCAATGTTGTTAAAACGGCGCGTCTTATGACGTAATTTTTGTATGAACGGCGCTTCGTTCACTGAAAGTTATGCGTCTTAAGACGCTTTTGGCAGTTAACCGGTTAAATAATGTGTGCTTTAATTTCGTTTTAATTAGCATGTATTCCTCGATGTTGAAAAGTAAAAAATTCTTTTAATAAAACTAAATCTTATCTTCCCAATCTTACTCTTTCTCATTTTTTTACGTTGATATTGTTCTTGTAATAAGCAAGCTAATATTTATAATCGTAAAAGCTATTTAAATGACAAAATTTTAACAGTAAATTAAAAAAGACAACAAAACAACTTTTAACATTTAAGTCTAACATATGAAACAATCATAAGGTTGTTTGGCAGACCCACAACAATATATTTATGAATGAATCTGATAAAGCAACCTAAACAAAAAACTATAAACATCACACACGCCCACATAAATCAATAGGATTAAATTAATAAAGCATTTAGCTGAATACTATTTCATAAGATTTTTTTTAGTTGATTTATGCAACACTTTTAATTATTTATGATAAAAAATACCATATTATTAACGCCCGGATATTTGATTGATTAATGTGTACGAGTAACTTCTATCTACTAAGTGAAAGCCTTAAGTCCACTTTGTGATTTATTTGCTAAAGCTTTTCAGTTGAATAAAACTTTCGGAAAGTTCATGACCTTTGACATCCTTACGCCATTAAATTTTGCAGTTAAATAAATACATTATCCAAAAGTTACTTTCACGCTGAAAATAATTCGCTTTATGAAGCAGTTACGAATCAGGACCAAGGCGAAATATGCCACTTTTATTACCGTCTATAAATTAAAGGGAGTTAAAAGGAGTTATGGGTTTATCATTGCATACATAACACAACACAGCACATACTCGCAAGCTTGCGTATAATAATTATTTTACAGACTGAGCAAGTTAACTGATAGTAAATAATATAATTTAAATTTAAAATTGGCCTATAGAGTGTATTTTACTGCCCCCGGAATACAATAATTGGGATTTTGATGTTTTATGTAAAAAGTTCGAAAATACTTTTTTTATGACTTATTGAAAAGCGAAAATCAACGAGCCCATGTTTTATCAACAACAAAAAATATAAACAGAGGGTGATTAGTTAACGTACAGTACGGACTGCGAACAAATCGCACAACGAACACTACTACGAAAGATTTCTGTGTTCGGAGAACGAACACATATTCGGTTAACGAGCTAAAATGATCTTTCTAATCCAAACTAATCGGCATGATCGATGTTCGGTCAACGAACAATTTGGATAGCAAACATAGTCTTAGAACAGATTATATTCGTTTGCCGATTACCCACAAAACAACTTTTTATATACTGTAAATTGATCACAGAATATTTAAAGATACAAAAATAAACCTTTTACCGATTCCATGAAGATATCCATACAGATAAATGCAATCCAGCTAAATCCAAATTTATGCCACCTATATTAATTGCAATAAGCAATTGATTTACTTGTAAAAATAGACACACTGTTTCTTTTAGAAATTCAATACAATGGAACAATATTTTTTTGATAAAACATATAAATTAATTATAACAATAAGTGGCTTTGTCAACTTTTTTTTATTTAACGCCTCAAATAAAAATACGCTTACGCTCAGTATCTTGTTTTTAATATTTGTTGAGATATTATTAAGGAAACTTTTGAAACTTAAAAGCAATAAAAAGCTATGCCCAAAAAATATTAAGCTTTTACAAAAGTTTACCGATATTACCGATATACCTATTTGTTTGAAATATTTAAAAACGAATAGTTGTTCTCCTATCGATTTTTTTTAAATATTCTGAATAAAAAAAAACATTTAATTTTTTCAACTCATTTTTTGATACCAAAATCACATTTAAATTAATAATAAGCTAATATAGGAACACACAGTTTTTATATAGCTATTTTACTGTGACTTAATATATATATATATATATATGTGAAAAATAATATGCTTTCTTCTAATAAATTTATAGCTTCCTAATAGAGCATAGTTCCTTTACATTTTTACATCCACGGACCACCAAAAAATCAAAAAATGGTCTACGGACTTTCAACATTTAAAAACAATTAATTTTGCAACCCCGTACGCTAATATAAAAATATTTAAGTATATTACAACGGACAGTAACAAAATAATGTAATTCAAATATCTATAAAGTACAACACAAAATTTGATTATTTCGGCTCACCCAAAAATCTTAGCGGACCACCCAAAACTCGGTTAAGAAACTATGTTCTAGAATATGACAAAATAAAGGCTGTACAATACATAAAATTAAAAAAAAACACATTTTTATATTAATTTCACATTTAAATTAATAAAAAGCTAATATAGGAGCAAATAGTATATGCATAGCTATTTTGCTATGACTTAATATACATGTGAATTATACTAGGTTTCTACTAATATATTTTTATATTACTAATAGAGGTTAAGTAAAATTTATTTTTCTATGACAAATGTTCCTTACTAAATTGCTTAAGCTTTCTTTTTTTCTAAGAGAATGAGAATAGAAAGAATAGGACTAGAACAGGAGTTGTCAACGTTGGATCTCGCTACGAGCCGTTTTTAAGATAAGATGGATGTATTTAATACATAGATTCAATAGAAGTGATCATATTGGAATCATTAAAATCAGTTAGGACACCAGCGATGTTCACCACTGCAATACGGACAAATAGTAGGTTATGAAAATATCCTAAGCCTTAAGGTTAAAGTGGATCATGGCAGAAAGATAATCGCAATTTTATCTTAGGTGATATAAAAAAGCATTTAAAATATCTTTTATAAATTATGATCTTAAAAAATTTTTGTTACTCGACCTTTAATAATATATTCAATATAAATTAAAGAAGATTGCGATTTCATTTTGAATATCAGTATTGTGATCTTGAATTGCAGCACAACCCAAAAAAATCGTTCCACTTATATATCTATAAATAATTTGATAGATTACATTTGCATCAAAATTGAGGAGACCCAAACATCTTTTTTGTGCTAAACAAATTTCGTCAGAAGTTATTCAAACAAAAAATAACTCACAGCTGTTTTCGATTTCGCAAAACTCAATTGCCTCAATTATATTTAAACTTTTGATTTAGATCGAATTATATTTATATTGTCGTAAAAATAAAACTAGTTGCATTTCTAACTCTTTATTACCCAGTGAAGAATAATAATGAATTTATCGATTTGTTGTAATAAAAACTCCGGTTAAATTTTGTTCAATTGTGATACTTGATCGTGTCTTGTTAAGCGAACTTTTGATTCATATTGAAAAAATACATGTGTAAACATTCAATACAATCTTTCGGGACCGCAGTATTATTTCACGATAATCGATATTTCTCTATTAGTTTTTTCGTGTTGAACATTTTTGACTGTAGATTTTATGTTTAGCCGTGAATTTACGTAAAATTTTTTGATTTTAAAATTGTAAAAATTTCTCAAAGTGCACTTAAAAAATTGAATATATTTTTCTTTTAATGTGTAGCATATGATCGCCTGATAGTATCTCAACAAAACTTTTAGAATTTTTATTATTTTGTTACTAATTTTCTAATTCATGATTTGTTTGAAAAGAATTAGGAGAGCAATAATATGAGTAGGAAAAAATCACATGAATTTGAAGAAATTAAACACATCAAACACAATCATGCTTTCGAACAAAAATCCATCAATAAATTTAAAAAAAATACTTTACTGAGATAAAGTGTACTGAGAATCGATCCAGTGAGATCCACTGCTGAAGCCAACGTCGTTAATCACTGCACCACAGTTACGACTCAACTAAAATTTAACTAACATAAAAATAACATTGCTTGAACTTTTTTCATTATGTTTTATATGAGAATATCTTCATATTTGATAATTTCTGAGTCTTTCTGTATAACCGAAGAATTGCACATCTTTAATCTAAATTCTTTGATTGGTGATAGAACGTCTAACGCCTAACGCCTAAAATTTTCTGCGATTCACATCTCAGAAGGTCATCTTCACACATTTAGTTAGGTTTAGAAACCTAAATTATAATATTATACTTTAAGGTGCACCTGTGGGTTTTGATGGGATGCAACAAGTCGTGATGCGACCGACCTTTTCAATTTTAGTCTGATGAAATTCAAGTGAATATTTATTATTTCAATATAAATTATTAATTATTTATTATATTAATCGGCTTTCTATCTAGATTAGTAGGCTAACTGGGGCAAAACGCCTTTTAGAGGCAGTTTTTTTTTATTTTTAGCTTTAAGTGCTATTGAAATTTATATTCGTATAGTGTTATTGTCGATTCTTTTAAGACAGCTCATTTATTATTTTGTGTTACTGATTCCGAGTTCTTCTACATTAAAGTCACTTAAATTCAATCAAATGCTTTGAAAATATTCAAGATGATTTCAAATTGTATTCCTTCTTAAATTACAACTTTTAAGGTGTAAACTGTTTTAGTGTCATCATATATTAATAATAAAAACATAAAGTAAGGAACGGCTTATGAACTTAATATGCAAAAATTATCGACTGATAATACTCGCGATGAACAAAACCGGTCTTGATTTAAAAACATATAAAATTGTAAAAACGGTATTAAAAACTTTTTTCAGTTAATAAATAATTTTCAATGAGCTCACTCTGTCAGATCGTATTTCACATAATAAAATTTTTGGACTATAAAAAACAATACTAAAAAAACTCGTTGTTACTGAGCCAAAAACACTGTCTGAAAAGCAAGAAGCGACATGTTTTTTTAGTAATATTTTTATTTTCACGATTCAATTATAAATTTTAACGGTCATTATTTTTATTCCAAAAAACTTTTAAAATATCACAATACTTCATTGAGTTGTTTGATATCTGTATATTGTTAATTATCACTACTTATTAAAATGACTTAGTGCCGTGTATATATTTTTTTTAGATTCATATTTGTGTTTCGAAAGAAAATTGTTTTGAATAAACATGCTAACTATTTGTTAACTAATCAATGATTATAATGAAAGTATTTAAAAAAATAAAGAATTAACGCCAAAGAAGCGTTTTCCTACCAGTAGAAATCGTAGATCGATATGTAATAAATTGAAATTTATTGTAATCCAATTTCATAATATATTCATGATATATCATTAAAAAGAATTTAATATAGCATTCATTCATTCGCAGATCAATCAACTTTTTTGCCAATCAATTTACGCGATGATTTTTTAGTGCAGAAACATTTCAAGAGTTACTATTTCGAAATGCACAATGCGATAGCCTTCGCGTTAGGAGGTCGAACATTAATAATAAATAGTTATTTCGTACAAATCATACGTTCTTGGGATGATTTTAATATTAAGGCGAAAAAATATATCTCATTACCAAAGCATGTGGATGATTGCGTAGGCATGTCTCAACGAAATTCATTGAGCCTAGTTATACAGTCTACGAAAATTTTCATAGTGGTAATTGAAAAAAAATCGACAGGTTTGAGACATTACTTATGGTTCTCAAAACTATTTTTATCCCGGTTAACTCCATGGTCATTCAACTATTTGAATCTATAATATTTTAAACTAAAATTTATATTTGAAGTGAATATATCAAGTTGTAGTTTTAAACGGGAATTTTTAACAACTTAGTAGGTATAATTTATTTCTTTCAAATTCAATATACACCAGTAAACTAAAAGTAGAATTTATTTTAACAATATTTGTTAATTTAGTATTGTTGCCATCATATTTTAACCATATGTCTGCTAACGTCTCAAATTCTGAGACGACATATTGAATCGTGTTAATAGTTGACACTTAAACATGTTAGATATTTAACAGTAGTATTATAGACTAAGGTTTACAAAATGAGTGTTACTATCACACGATTTATGATATCGACTGAAGGTGCTAGATGAAATTTGAATATAAAATCTGAATTGTTAAAACCTTATACGACTCCACATTTTGGTTACTAACGACACGGGTTTCGCCTTTCGGTATCTTCAGGCTCTTCTGGGGTTTGTGTTTTCCTTTAATTAATACCTTTGGTATATAGATGATGCCAACTGTTTATTGCACGTCAGTTCTGTTGCATCCATGTGATATGATGCCTGAAGATGCCGAAAGGCGAAACCCAGGTCGTTAGTGACAAAACTAACGAATCTTACAAGGCTGTAACAATTCAGATGTAATATTATAAGAAAACTAGTTGTTATTTAAATCGGCAATATGAATTATGCCGATGTCTGTCCGAGGTGGGCTAAGAAGAAAGCCATATCCCAATTGAATACATCGAACTATTGAATTTTTTGAATACATGAAATGAAATGAGTGCAATGAACCGATTTTGCAATCGTTTGAGAGCCATTGGTCAATATTGATAAATTGAATAATTATTCATAATTGATTTGAATAAGCTTTACACGCAAAATATTTAATCCCGAGGCAATAATCAAGAAGTTTCTTCATACAAAATTGAATTATAAAAAAACTTCATAGAGCGGACTGTGTGTGTGCATAATTAGTTGTTGCGTAAATTGTATATGCAGATTTTTAAAATTTTATGAGATTGTGTAGTTAATTATGACAAATTATTTATTAAAAGCGGATGATACTTGATTGAAAAGCCTTTTGGAAATACTAAGGCCAAGCTTTGACATTAGTAAAATCATTGAAGCCAATAAAATGTCATAATATTTTAGTATGATTTATTCATAAAATTAATTGAAAATATATTGAACGTTTTACAAATTGTATGTTATTATATAGATCGTACTGATTAATATTCTCACATACTGAAGTCTATAATTTTAATCCTAAGGCGAATAAGAACGATTGTTAAAATATAATTTGAGAGTAAGTTAGGGTAACAGATACAGTCGACGGCCAGTAAAATAAAGGTATTTCAAATTGTAGCAAATTCTTACATGTAACTTTATTTGCTGTAAAAACTACCACATGTTAGTATTTAGAGTCTATTTATTGGATCTTTGGTTGTGTTATTGGAGCATTTATTTCACAGTCACCTTTCATAACGCAAGACTGATAAAAGTAAACCAATCTATTTCTTATTTTATTGACCTGATACAGTGCTGCACGGAGAATATTTTAAGCCATGCATTATTGTTCATAAAAAAGAATTAATCGATAAAAACAAAAAGAAAATGTGACTTGCGCGCGGGTACTTAGAAAAAGTAATGTTCTGTATTCCACGTATCCATGTACATCGAATTCGCCGTTGCAGAAAAGGTGAATTCGCTCCGCGTATGATCTAAAGAGAAATTGAGGATATCTCGTCTCTCATGTGATCTTGCAAATTCATAGAATGCTTCAAAATTGGCATTGGTTGAAATCAAGTTAGCGTGGTTTTTTGGGTCTGTGTGAGGACGGACAACAGCAAACTGATCTGGTTGTTCGGCAATTATCTCTAGGTATTCTCACAGTATGTCATTAGCGATCTGATTGTTGTGTCCATAAGTACAATGCGCCTTTTCAATTAATTTACCTAGTTCAAATAGTTTATCATTGAACATACCATGAACAGTATAAATTGACAAGCCAAAATTTTGATTCAATATAACACAAAAAAGCCCTAGTTGCATTATTCGTGCAGGAAAACACGGAAGGCCAATCAGTTTTTTTTTTGCACTTTTTTCAGTATCTATTTTTTGCTATTATAACATTCAATGTGTCTACAAAAGTATTAAGATGTTTATTAGCTACGGAAAATTTGTTTCAATAAAGATATACTAAAAAACCTGTGTTGACCAATAATAGTAACTCACACCCTTAACTGATCAATCACTGATTCCGTTAAGTTTTGATTATTGATTAATGATTTTTTTTTTTGAATATTATTAACGTTTACAAAGCCTTTTCTTGTGTTCATATTGATGGTCACCGCTTGCTTATAGAGTCGATGTCAATTTATCAGAAACAATAACATTATTAAAATATTCTGACTATGAAATCTAAATCTTTAAACAACGAAAAATACTCGAAAAATAAATAATTTAAATGCGTTTTTAAGCAAACATGAAATACAACTTTTGACTCTTTACATTCAATAAGGTCAAAATCGTCTTCACATGTAAGTATTGAAAAGTAAGAATGTATCAGAATTAACGAATTTTTTATTCTGAATCTCTTGACCGTATGACGATTAAAAAATATTAAATAATTAATTTATTAGATTTAATCACGAATAATAACAATTTTATTACCCAAACGGCATTTTTATTGATTTAATAAAATGATTATAGAAAAACTTTGTTATGTATCGGTATTAACGAATATTTACGGTGTAAATAATTCAATTTAAAAGCAATTAAAAATATTTTGAATTATGATTTATGATATCGACTGAAGATGTTTGATGGATTTTCAATATCAAATTTGAGTTGTCGAAACTTTGTACACTTTCACATATTTTGTCCCTGACGAACCGGGTTTCGCCTTTCGGTATTTTCAGGAATTCTATCACACGGATGCAACATAACTGACACACAATAAACAGTTACCATCAGTTATATACTATACAAAAGAGTTAATTACAAAAGCTAGCTAGCTTTAAACATTGGCATTAATGCTAGAATCCAAATAAACAGCTGAAATGACTTTCAATAATATTGATTTTATAACAATTCCACTCTGATACAATGTGATAAGTTTTCTTAGCGCTAAATACTGCTAACGAGTCTTTAATGAAAGGATTCTATAATTAATGATAATCTACTATCATTGAAATGTAATCGGTAAAATTATTTTTTGAAATGCTTATTTATTTCAAATTGGCAGGTAACGGTAGGAATTAAACATCAAGTGTCGTAATATAGGAATTGAATTGATAAGGTTGTCGACTCATTGGACGAATCTCACGTAATGAAACAAAGATGAATTGGAAATATTAAACTGGTCGCTAATAATATAACTTACATTTAACAATTGAACACTAATTTTAAGGGAAATATAAAAATGTATATACTGATACATAATTGAAATTAAATCATTCATTTGTTCTACCATTTTCCGTTACACAAAATAGTTCTAGTATTCGAATACTAAATATGAAAACATCGACACCAAATAGTCATTTTTAACACATAACCGTCGCCTACATCTTATAAATATACTCAATTGCTATGTGATATTTTTTCATGTTGAAAACCTTATCTTATTTAATTATTTACTGGTTAGGATAGCGCCTGATAAATATTCAAATTAATCTAAAAGATCTATCGAGTGTGTTGGCAGACTTATTCCGATTGCATTATAATATGTAAGATAAGAAAAATATACCTGAAAGATGGTTACTATATATTACAGTGGTTAAAAGAAACACGACTTCGACTAAAAAAAAAAATTTTGTTATTATTTTTCTACCATTTCTATTTATATATATTCAATCAAAAATCAACCAACTGAACCGACAAATTGCTGATTGAGATATTTTTCAAAATTTTCCAATCGAAAAAGTGAAAAACGAATGAATTCGAATCCATCTTTACTGCCATTATACAGGCTACAGAAAAAAGATATCAGAAAAAATCTACTACTTTACTCTTACAGTAACCAAACATCTAAATTAATTCGTATAGTAAATTCATATATTATTTTCATTATGAATATTCAGTTTCGTTTTTCAAAATCTTGGAGAGACATTAATAGTTAACACACATTAGTTATCAGGGCGTATCTGAAATAAAAAGTAAAAAAATAAACAAACTAGTTTTTATTAAATTCGCTAATCACGTTATTAACGAATCACATAATATAAATTCAAACTCAGCGCCTAAGGGTCGCAGGATGAGCTGGAAATCAATAGACATCAACTATCACAAAGGAGTCTTAACAAACAAACTTATAAATTGTCTTCCCCATTAATAAATTTAAAAAAATTAATAAGGGGGGGGGGTCTGATTTGGTTCCGTAACAGATCATTTCCGTGCCACATGTAAACTTTTTGTCATAGCCGCATTTTTTGGTTTCATTTACAATTTTTGAAAAATGTAGTTTTATTGCGAGAAAGAAACAAGCAAGGCCCTTAAAACAGAAAAGAAGATGTATTGTGTACCTTTTCTACACAGCTATATATAGATAAGCAAATGTTAGCTTAAGCGTAGTACTGACGATGGCGTGAGCCGAAATAGCTATCAACTATACTTTTTAAAAATAATTTTGTAGAACTAAAATACATTGCTATTTTTTTTCACCGTGTTATAATGGAGTCTACCAAGTGACTGCCTATTCAATCAATACATTAAAAGTGATCCAGTATTTAAATAAACTCAACGCGGCTCAACAGGGAACTTGTTAAATTTTAATTAACACATTTTTTTAGTTTTTTTTGTTTAATGGAACAAAATTGATTCTCAATTATCATTATTTTTGAATATTTTATTTGAATGTCTTTTAATAAGCAATTACGAAATTATATTGTTTCTTTTAAAGTGTTCGACCCTGAGAGTTATTCTCTTCGTTTAGAGTCAGAATTTGATATCCTCTGATAGGAACCTGCCTCTAGTGTTTATCACTTTCTAGCTGATATCATTCAAACTATCATACTCCTCGATAAGAATTAATTATCATTACGAATATTATAACTAAGCGCAGTGCACCACTTCAATTGCATAATATAACGATAGATAATCGCATTTGGAGCTATAAATAATCGCCTACTGCTCTTTCTGAAATCATAAATTTTGAATTTTGGTAATTTCACCTTTTTAAATACACCGTGGCATAAAATTCAATACACTACATACAATATTTTACTAATATTTATATTAATTTTCAATTGTTATAGCATTGTCCTATTCCACATGTTTTGTCACTAACGACTCGGGTTTCGCCTTTCGGTATCTTCAGGCATTCGTACAAAGTTGTAACAATTCAAATTTGATATTGAAATTTCATCCAACACCTCGATATCATAATAAATAAATAATATAAAAATTTTAAATATCATTTATTTCTAAATATCATTGATTGTTTAGGTAAAAATAACAAAGAACACTAAATATTTTTGTAAATTTAATGTTTATATTTTCCAAAAAAAAAGCCCAAGAAAAAAGTGATAAAACACAAACAATCAAAAATAAGTAACCTCAATTAAAAAAAAAACGCTTCATTGGTAAATGCTTTAAACATTTATATTACAGTAATTATGTAAGTCATCGCTACTTTATAATTTACACAGATCACATTTTGAGCCTCTCTGATGACCCTCTACAGTGTAGAGTGCACCTACACCTATGCAATTTGATTGCGTTTATTTGACTACCGTACTACTTCGTATAAATTTATAGTAAAAATATGTTTTAGTTCTTTTATTACCGTGTTTTTACAAAACAGTTCAAATAATGACTTCGTTCGTTTTTTTCAAAAAAAAATATTCATTTGATTGTATCCATTAACTTCAAATTGTATTAATGATGATAATTAATAACATAAGGCGTTAAATAGGCTTAATACTATCTAAAAATAAGTTATTAGAACAATTAGATATTAATTGATATTTGGGGAGAAATTTGGGACAAGTCGAGGGTAATCTGAAGTTGTTAGTTACATCAACAGGAACTTGAAGAAGATTATCACCATCATCAATTACGTCGCAGTATCCATCATGGCTAAACGTCAGAGTAAAATCTTCATCCAAATAGGAATTACTAAAAACCTTGATTTTCATAATCACCACCAATTATTTCTCATAATTCTTTATCTTAGGTTTTTAAATGCGGTAATAAATAATATTTAAGTCTGATACGAATTTCCATCAACATTCTATAACAATTATATTTTTATTTAACAATTAGGACTAAGTTAGATTGTTAAGCTTTCATAAGATATTTTTTTCTATTAATTCAAACACAAAACTTAACAGTTAAAACTTGACATAAGTTCTTCTTATATATAAAAGAAATTATGATCGTTATTTAATAA
This sequence comes from Himalopsyche japonica, assembly GCA_028555115.1. Taxonomy (NCBI): domain Eukaryota; kingdom Metazoa; phylum Arthropoda; class Insecta; order Trichoptera; family Rhyacophilidae; genus Himalopsyche; species Himalopsyche japonica. Next base: position 733,528 of record JAHFWJ010000807.1, on the reverse strand, counting down.
TTGTAATTGAATACATCGACGAAGATAGAAAAATCCTACAGCATGCCGAAATTAATAAAGAAGAAAAATTAATGTGACTATTAACCATTGTCATTGATATAATTATTCACTCTTCCTAGAGTTTCAGTAAATTTCATTATATTTTCAGTTCCTTTTTAAGCAAACCCAATAAATCACATATAACGTTTATGGTATGCCGAGAAACATGTATTTGTCAAAATGATATCAAACTTTGTTGTTATAACTAAACAACTTAGAAGCATTAAGGATTTTTACTACAAGCAATGAACAAAGAAAAAATACGATATCACTATATCACATATTATATAAAAAAAAGAAATTTCTTTAAATCTTATCACATTAGCATTAACCAAAATATACTATTACATGTTAAAATATATTACGCGGTGAAAAAAATAGCAATTTGTTTTAGTTCTACAAAATTATTATCTTTTAAGATATAGTTGATCAACAATATCTTAAAAAGAAAAAAATTGTAGAACCAAAATACATTGCTATTTTTTTCACCGTGTTATAATGGAGTTCTACCGAGTGAATGCCTATTCAATCAATAAAATCGAAAGTAAATACAACATTGTGACACTATAGATAAGACTTAAACGTAAATTATAAAACTATACGCTAGCAAAAAAGCTTATTTTTGGAGTTTGAATAGGTAATTCATATTATATGGGTAAATGGACAACATTATCTGTATTTTCGTTGTAAAAAATATGCAGTATTTACTCGATTATAATATCCATTCTTATATTTTATCTTACAATTAGTATTATAAAAAAAACGTACAAAGTCATACAATCATATTAAAGTTTCTTTTGGTTCAGTGATCACGTCTTTCTATAAAATAGTATCATTTGTGTTGTGAGTAAAGTCATGTAATATTTCTAAGAAGAATATTCCAATACAATTTTTAGAAGCAGCTGTATCAAATTTTGCAATATCTAATCGATTCATCACGACTGTTAAGTTTTACAACTATTTTAAGACGCCATCGATTATAAAACGCATCGTCAATTCAGAGACACAAAAAAACAGACGTCTATAATCAAAAAAACATCGTGTATAAATACTTAAAACTACAACTAATTTCACAATAAAAAGTAGATATTTTATTGTTTAAAATATTGGAGAAGGTAAAGACTATCTGAATATAATTATTTAATTAAATTCTTAATTCTGTTGCAGTCTGTATATCAAGCGACTTTACAATGTATTAATGCAAAACACGTTTTATGTAATAATATGGTCATTTAATAACGTCTTACGCGTTAACCTTTTCGAAATTCCGCATTGTAATATTTGATTCAACAATGCGAAACATAAAAATCGTATAACAATAAATGTCGTTGTATTTATAATGTGAAACTTATTTTTGAAAAAGTCAATTATTTTAATATATCTATCATCGGGTTTTAAAATTTTTGACTAAATAAAATGTATTCCATACAATTGTAATCTTTCCACAAACACTGAAGAGACTATCAAGAAAATGTAAACAAAACGTTGTTTTATATCGTTGTTCAAAAAGCTAAAGGACCTTTTTGAGTTTTGGTTTTGCTTAAAGCTATTTAAGGACTATTGATAAAAAATATCCCGCCAGACAATTCAATTTGCTACGCCCCAAGAAAACAAGAAATACAAAAAGGTCCTCAACCAAATCCAATTTGATTCATAAATAATTCGCCTCCTCATTCCACGTGGACTATGGTAACATCCGAAATAATATTGTTGAAATTGTTTAATTTACTATCTGGTGACATCTCTACGGGCTGTTTCAACAATTCAGAAATACATATAATTCTCATTATCAGGGTTGGCAAAATTCACATTTTGGCCTAGTATAATTCGAAAGGAATTTTTAGCCTGTTACATTTATTTTATGATTTTTTTTTATGATTTTTATGATCAGGACCATGAAAAGGATAGTGGAAATAAGTTAATATTTTTATATTATTTTATATATCACGCCTTTCCATCAAAACGTTAACAACTTAAAAGTGATAATATTATTTATCAAATTCTTTAGAGCCTAAACCAATAAACTCCCAACATATCACAATTTTAACATCCAAAAAGCTCTGGTGGTACGTAGGATAAAGCTCAACATTTGCAAAGCTTTTTTGGATGCAGATTTTGGATGTTGTAGTTATATTTCTGGCCACTGTTGACATTACATCGTCATCAACGTCAGCTTTAATAATATTCATTTACTAAATTTACAAACAAAAAAAAATGTGCAGAGGAAATAAACAAATGTTACTGCATAGTCGTGATGTGTAAGCATGGGCCTTGTATAACGCGGTTATATGGTTCCACAAAAACCTCGTGTAATACAAAATAAAATTTTGCTTTCCAAGTTTTTTTTTTTTTTTTAAATAAACACATACAGATTTACACATTAATTGAAAGAAACTTTATTAACATAATATACCATTCATCTATCATTGCTGAGAATTATATATTATTTACTTTTTTCGAAATCGGCTGTGAGTTTTCATCATCGGTGTTCTGTGAATATTTTATAGTTTTAACCTTAAAAAAATCATTAAAAAGCAATTGTTTCTTTCTAGCTAATAAATCTTTACGTATTTCCTTATAAGGTGTCGAAATATTTTGTAATCGCTTATTGAACTTCGAACTCTTTTCCATTATAGGGTCATTATCAATAAAAAAAAATCTAATTTATTAGCCAATTCCTAACCGTCATTTATTGTTTTTAATGTGAAACATGTAACTACTTCATTCAACAAATCATTTTAATTTAAAATTTTCCCTTAGGCCGTCTTGTATAAAAATATATCACAATTTATACATCCCTGTTGTATAAAACCGTATTATATGAGGCCTAGGTGTATTTAGACGCATTGTATATATAATCACGACATTCGAATTATATAGTCTAATAAATTTAAAAATATCTTAGAAATAATTCACTTTTTATCATCGTTTCTTTACTGATTAAGTGTATATTGGCCATGCATTTTACAAATTAATTAAAATATTTTTTATCCTCCATATGATTGATATTCGGAATTCATAAACAAGTCGCCCGGCGCTTTGACATGACAGCTTACGTTTATTCGATTGAATAACATGTAAAAAATATAAGAAGATGACCTATGATGAGTAAAAATAAATATAATTATTACTGAAATAAATTATCGATCGTGCAAAACAATTTTTGATGCAAGAGGATTAACCTGTTTTATTAGCCTTCAAAACTGTACTACTCTACTAAAATTTTATATTTGCAGACGGATAACTCGTTGCTGGAATTTTTATAGAATTTTTTATAATAAATAACGTTGTTGTATTTTACACCACTATGATATTATAAAAAAGTAAAATGTTAAATATTTCTAGATATAGTTTTATTTTAACGAGTCAAAAAGAATGCATTAATCGCTGTCAGTGTTAGCGCATCAAATCAGAATTATTCGTGGTCTGTAGCAAAAATATTATTTTTCGATATTCAGTGTCAAAGCTTTTGTGTAGCCTAGGGTAGTCAAAATTGCACCCTCTACAAACCACAATGGATTTAACACACTATTTTTCAAAACATTTTCTGCAACATAAATATTATATGTGAATCGTTTTTATAAATTGATTAAACTGGAATTTATGAGATGGAATATTTTTATAAGACCTTAAAAATATGGCTACGTATTTTAGTTATTATTTTTTTTGTTCTTCAAAATTTATAAGATATATATTTGATAGCCATTTCGACTTACGCCCTCTTCAAAACTATGTTCTACTTAATTTATTTATCAAATATCATAATCATAAGGTACACGATACATATTTTGTTTGTTATATCATCGAAATTTTATATTGAGATGATAAATTTTTAGAACGTCGCTCCTCAGACCATTGCGAAGGGCCAATGCATTTCTGTAATAAATCATCTCTTGCGAGTATTAAAGTTTATTGAAAGTTCCGCCTGTATAGTTAAGTTTAATTTAAATTAAAATTTAGTTTTTTTGCTAGCACGATATAAGCTAGGTTGTTAAAACAGTAGAAAAGATGTATTGTGTGCCTTTTCTACACAGCTATGTATAGATAAGCAAATGTACGTTTAAATGTATTTCTGACGATGGCGTGAGCCGAAATAGCTATTAACTTTATCATTAAAGTTTTGTAGAACTAAAATACATTGCTATTTTTTCACCGTGCTATAATGCAGTTCTATCAAGTAAATGCCAATTCAATCCATTAAATACATTTTCTAACGTATTTTTTCTAGATTTTCTTAACAAATTTGTGAAATCCCCACCAATATTTCATTCACATGTTTAATTGAACTTCAACAGTAAAAATTGTTGAATATCGTCACCTGAATATCAAAAGTTCTTAGAACACTGTCGCGTTAAAACAATGAATATAGTTCAATGTTGATAATGTTAGTTGAGTGACTTAAAAAGATTCAATGAAAGTTTCCACAAGTGCAAATCCTAATATGCACAGTTTGATAGATTGATATTTCAATTAATTGGTTGAGCACTGTTCGATGACATAACTAAGAGTTCTGCGCGGGTCCAGTCTCGGCCCGCGGGTCTGTAACCAACTCGGTATGTAAATCAGGTACAGTTGGGAAAAGAAATTTAAATTTGAATTATATTCAGATAATGAGCTGGCTATGTGGCAGTCAATCAAAAAATTGGTTTAAAAAAATAAGGCTTAAATTTATTTATGTTAAAAAAAAACATTTTAATGATTATCATATTTTTCATTACATCGCCAATTCAAGAAAATCGGGCTTTTTTACGGCTGCTAAGAAGATATTTGGAATTTAGATCGGGCTTGGGAGGCTTTCGTTTACCATGTTTGAAAGATCTATGCTCGGGCCAAATACATTAGTTCCACCAAATTATGGCCCGCGCAGAACTCTATTACAGATGCTTATGTTGTCAAAATTTTCAATTCTCTTATATGATCTTAATAATGAGTAAACAAAATAGTGGTGAGCAACTTGTATATCCTCTCTTGTGTCTTTTTTTTCTCTTGAAAAATTGTGAGGTTGAGCAACTAAGTAACAAACAGTTCTTAATTTTTTTAACACCTTCATTAAAATGTCACATTCATTTCATTTAGAACGGAAAGGGTCTTTATAAAATATAAAGCAAAAACAAAATTATCTCTCAATAATAATTTAGCGCCAATGAGGTTGCTTGTCGCTTTTCATAAAGGGGAATAGATTATTTCCACCGTATTACGTAAATAACAAACCATAATATTTATCCCCGCTTACGATAAGAAGTTGCTTGTACTAAATATAGATCCGACATAATAAAGACTTATTGCCTATGAAACATATTATCTTTGACACAATTTCTTTCATAGGGTGACTGTGATATAAATATGTAAAACATTACGTTAAGGGTAGGTGAATAATGTAAAAAAATAATATTTAAAACTCATTGATCTATAATATTTAAATTTAACGAAGTTAAAATGTTCACTTTCCCGGAAAAACTTTTCCTTTTTAGATATAAAAATAAATATTTTATGTAATCGCAAATTCAATTGAAAGTTAATATCAGTTGACATATAATTGATAAAATGTTTACTTTCAATTAAAATTTTTGATGAAAACTAATATCTTTTTAATTTAAACTCAAAAAGTCTTAACACATACGTTAAAGTATTTAAATTAAAGTTGTTATTAAGCTATACTTTTATAACTTGAAGGAAAAATTTGCGAGATTATTCCGAATTTACATTATTAAAGCGTTGTTTTAACACAATGTTAGTGCGATATGTAAAATTACGCCTAATATAATAGTTGCCAAAATTAGAACCATTACATTAATATATATATATTGAATAATATATTTTTTTGTCAGGACCTCGCGAGCATTGAGCGAAACTCAAAATCAAAATTTTTTAATATATTGTAGAAATAAGTACTAAAAACTGTTTTTATTATTTAAAATATCATGCCTTTCCATCAAGAAGTGACAGTTAACACCTTAAAAGTGACAAATATTTAAATCAACTATTACATGATATCAAATGTTTGTTTTGTCATTAAAATTACTAAGTAAAATTATAAATCTTTTTAGATTAAATAAAAACATCTGTTTACTCGTACGCCAATCATACTTTTCGAAATAAAATTTCTTATATTTCAAAAAAAAAAAATGTATTATTGTATATTTTTTGTCATCAAATATTTATAATCGTACACAATACACTCATACGCCAATTTACGCGGTACTTTTTGTGCGGTTTCCCTTTAACGTAATCAAGAAAAATCCACTCAAAATACATCACTATTATATGGAAATACTAAAAAATTGAATCAATATTTTTAATAACATATATCGAATTATGGATCTTTTTTAACGCGAATTTTTCGGACAACATATTTTTTACGTGGCTTATTTTTAAGTAATTGATTTTTTTTTGATTTTGTTTGAGTTCCTTGCCTTTTTACGAAGCTTCTATTTACTGTCTATGAAAAACGTATGTATCGTATAAATTGGGGGATGAATGTATATATGAAACATAAAGTCGACAATATCATAGTCACCCTACAATATATTGCTTTTATGTGGGAGTTGCTTTATGAATAAAGTGTCTATTATTATATCCATAAAATATTTCTTTTCCTGAAACTGTATTCTGTCAACAGTCTCATATTTGTCAGTATTATGTAACCTATTTAGGTTTAACATGTCAAATTGACTTAATAGCGTGTAAAAAAACAGTTTAGTATAAATTTACGACAATATTTCACAAACATACTAAATTATTTCAATTTGTTTTGAATAATGGAACTAGTCAGCGATTGCAATGATAGGATAGTAAACTATAAATTGTCAAGGAACTGCTGAATTTTGCATGTAAATAGTGATGGAAAATAAAAACACTCTATGCTTAAATTATTATTTCTTAACAGAAAAGTTTGAGTCAAAATTAAAAACGGATCATAATTTTCTTGAAAGTTCACAAAAAATACTATTTTACTATAGGCTCAATGTTGAACGAGTTCACCAATTTGAATTTTTTTTTTAAATTATAACCCTTACAAACGGCTTAATTCGTTGTTTATTTGATTACCTTTGTTATAAATTCTCTTTTTAAAATAATATTTTTGCAAAATCAAATGGTAAAAGTATAATGAAATAATAATGAACAAAGATACAAAGACTGTATAGACATCATAAAAAATCTTATATATTGATTGAATTGGCATTTACTTGGTAGAACTCCATTACAACACGGTGGAAAAATAGCAATGTGTTTTAATTCTAAAATATTTTTATAAGACGCCGTCGTAAGAACTAGTTCATGCTGTCAACTAAATACATTTTAAATTTTGTGGAACTGTTTAGTTCTGACGATGGCGTGAGCCGAAATAGCTATCAACTAGATCTTATAAAAAAATTGTAGATCTAAAATACATTGCTGTTTTGTCACCATGCAATTTAAAAATCTTCTTTATTGATATAAATCAAAAAATAATTTAAATCTTTCTTCAATACTTAGTGTCAAAAAAATTATCGTTGACTCTGTAGTCTATTATGGATCTTATTGTCATGTTATTTTTGTTTGATTTTTCAATCAGTATACATATATTTGTCTAAATTTACTTTAAAATACCTGCGATGTTTTTTATCACCCTTCAACGTACTCGATTAAAAAAGGTTAATTTTGTAAAAGCATATGATTGGTTGATAATGTGTTATATCACGCCGATAGTCATACACAAACATTTACGACGCTTTTTCGTATATTATACCAAAATTACATCGGTAAATTGGATGAAAGTAGAATTAATCTAATAGAAATATACAATAATCGCATGTCTAAGACAGATTTATATTTCTATCTTAATAAAACAAAAGAAAATATTTCGATTGCACCAATTTTTTATTACTTATTGACCGTCACTATTTCTACCAACATACTGGAACGTTTATGCGATACAGGTAGCGTTCATGTAAATTATCGCCAGGAGAATTATCCAGTAGCTGATACCGCTTCACAAATCATTCTCGGTGAGAGGCGGATAGTCTAACGGACGTCTTTGAGGAATGGCCGTTCTTCTCGGTGACCGTTGAGTGATGCAGGCATGGGTCCTGCATTTATTACGTCAAGAATTCTCGTAAATCTAGATGACAGCTCTCGACTTACCGGTGGGCCTATACAAAAGAACCGTTCACAAAGGACAATGTACTGTTTTTTATTTTAATATAAAACTGTTAAATAATTTGATATTTTACAATTTGTTCTATGTTAGAAGTAGTTATCTTGTATCTTTTAAATGTGTTAGATTTTTAATTTTGTAATTATTCCCACTCTCCATATATGGTTTCCTAATCGAGACACCATTATTGAAGTTTTTTTTCGATAACTTATGCGTACTCAATGGATTAACCTCTCCTTTTCGTAAAAGAAGATATATTCATCATTTTTGGTTTGTTAATCGTTTACGTCCCGTTTTGAATTAGATGGTTAGTAGGAAACACTATTTTTTTTCTGTACGGATATTATTAAAATTTCACTGTAATGGATAAAAAAATGTAGAATTAAGAAAATGAAAAATCTACAAACTAGATTGACATTGATGTAAGTTGATTGATGCCAATTTTATTGCGAAATAAGTGGTATACAAAATTGAAATCTATTCAGGTTGATAAGTGGTAATTTAACAACATCAGTACGTACAGGGTCTTTCAATAAGGATCATTGAAATTTGTTAGGTTATAGCAAGCATGTTGTTAAAGTGACATCTGCCAAAGTTGTTATCAATACTAAACTACGGCAAATCACTATGGAAAGTAAAAGCGTTCAAAAACATGTGCAAATCATCAATTTCGGATGGACATTCTGCACGAGTGATTTTAGGGGATGGATCTGGACATTGAGATCGTGAGATTTAAGGCCTTTACACTTCTCCCTTTACAGCTATTTGAAATCGTAAGTCTTTGCGAATAAACCACTAACAAATGACCTCCTCAAAGTCAACATAACAAACGCTATCCAACCGATTCAAACAGATACATGCGACAAAGTCATTGAAAATTGGACCTCCCAAATAAGTGCCAATAAGCAAAGCAGCTGTGGGAATTTGCATAACATTGTATTCCACACTTAACGTCATAAAATATAATTTTAAACGAAAAAAAAAATAAGCACATATCTCACACACAACTTATTTTATTTAAATTTTAACAAATTTCGAATACCCTTATTGAAAAACTCTACAGTAATAGCAACTGAATTTGAAGTGGTAGATTTCATTTTTATGATTGTGATTAAATATGTTTTCTATTTTACTGTCTAGCCAACTCTTAATTTGTATTTAAATTAATGGTAACTTAATAATCATGCTATCAAAAAAATATAACTACTTAGATTTGAACTTACGAGTTTTGTAATCAAAATCAACGACTTTGACCATTGTTCAATGTACTTGTTACTTGGCTTTAAAATATGTATTTTTTTGTAGTTTTATCATATATAGTATAAGTTGTATTTAAAAGGTCAACAGACCAGAATTGTAAAAAAATATTTGTGTTTAGTATATTAATAATAGTAAATTACACGCAAAAAAATATATTATTCTGGTGCAATAAAAAATTGCTGTCTATATTTTAATGATTTGTCGTAAAAAAGCTCATTATAACGCGATACAAATTTTTTGATGTATTTCCGTGTAGACGATTGTAAAAATAACTTCTTAATCTTTTAATTTATTGCCATCTATATAATTAAATTTGTAAAATTCTGCATACTCCGAAGACCCCATCATTAACTAATTTGATTAAAAATTTGGCTTTGAATCGGTGCCTTCACTTTTCACATAAAACATGTGTTCTTAGAATATTATACATTTGCACAAGGATAACTTATAATAAAATATGTGAATAAAATAATAACCGCAACTTTTCCTTTCATTAAGTAGGCATGTGGTCGACATTTTTGACTTCGTTTGCTATTTTTACTAGTGTGAATCGTAAAACGGACAGCGTAATAGATTAATTTTCTATCAATATCTAGAATCATGCTCAGACACATAAATTTAAGTAATATGTAAATACGAAAATCACAATATATTATAATACCATTTCTAAAATTTTACGTTGCTTAGATTGGGATCAATTTTTGATCGCAAGCAATATCAAATGATCTGTGTGAAACCGGCCTTGATTTAAAAATAATATTTAATCTTTGTACTAGTATATTGATTAATTGGCATTTATTTGCAAGGGTGCTATTATTACACGGTGAAAAAATAGCATTGTATTTTAGTTCTACAAAATTTACAAGGTATACAGTTAATAGCTATTTCGGCTAACTCCTCATCATAACTAAAATATTATATATACACCTTACGAATTTTCTCAAACTAATATATATATACTAAAAATAATGTTTTCATTTTAAATTTCACATTATTCGATAGTCATGCAAAACCGAAAAAGTGGCATTATTACTGAGATTTATTCATTCAATCAAGGGTTTTGTAGAAAGTTGTTATATCGGTATTTTATTTTATTTTATTTTACTTGAGCTTATTCACAAATTAAAAATACTTTCTCTTTTCACGATTCATTATTTATCCTATAACTGCAACGTGTATACGGTACACTAATATGAACTCTTACGGTTTAGTTTTTAATAGCAGTGTTTTATCAATAATATACTTATTTGTAATCTGCAAAAAGCTGAAAGAATATAAAAACTAGTTATATTTTAAGACTGTATTGTTTTGTCAAAAGCTCATTGTAAAAAAGTCACTTCAATTGCACAGATCTTGAAGAGATAGAAATTAGTTTTGGAAAAATGAATATCAACAGCTGCCCTTTTCGGTCATTTGAATATTTTTTATTGGCTGAAAAATGTTATAGTTTTATGCGTTTTTCAAGTAAAAAAATATTGCTGAATATAAAGGTATCATTTTTCAACATTTCAATTTTGTAATGAAAATTTAACTTCTTCAAAAAAAAAAAAAATGAATATAGTTTTCATTGTTTTTCCAGGAACATGTCATGCGAACAAACCTTTTCCCTCGTTACAGATGGTCGTCTTTCAATTCTGCCAGATTTTTATCATTGAATAATGTTCAAATGCACTAGCCACACCTCATTTCAAGAAGTTCATTGACTTAAACAACATTTGCATACTGAGAAACTATTCAAAACAAGAGACAATTTGTTCATTACGTGAATGTACATAATAAATTAAATAACAATTCTCTGTTATAGAAGTTCTTAAAAAATATTATCAATTATTATCAAATAATATGTTGACTAAAACGAGTGGTCTGCTAAATTAATTCCTTTGGAAATTTCACGAGTAAATTCTTTGATTAACTCGTAATCAGCTCTTTTGCTGTTTGATTCCAGCTTCCCTTCCTACTGCCTGTTAAAAGGGATAAGCCCCATTCCTCTATTTATTTTTTGTTAGAAATAAGATTTACTGCTTACTTAAGTAATAAATAAATTAATGATAGAATTTAATTGTAGATGTTCTCGATGAGGTTTCTCAACAAAATTCACAGCCAGTAACACACCAAGTATAATAACAAAGCTATCAAATATGTTTTAAACAAAAACAACACATTTCTATAGTACTATTTTTACAATATATTTTATGAATAGGAACGGTTTCGTTCATTGCTAGCATTATCAATTGATCTCGTGTAATTTAATTACACTAAAATATGTGTTGTTATTATTTTAAATATCTTGCCTTTCCGCCAAGAAGTGACAGTTAAAACCCTGATATTTTCTCAATAGGATTTATAAATTTACTACGTAACTCTTATGAATTTACGTGTGAAAATAGTTGTTAAAAATATTCCTGATATTTTTGTAAAACTCTAAACATCCTAAATGATATAGAAAAATGAGAAAATATATTCATTGAAACCTGCTTCCTATGGCAGTATTTTTTTTTGTAAAAACTCTACTGTAGACTAGTGGTCTAAGGTTTTGTTATTTTTTTTTTGTTTACATAATTGCGTTTAAGCGATTGGAAAGTTGTACTGATAAATTTTTCAATTAAATTGTAATTAAACAAACGAATAGCTGTATGTGATGTCCATATAAAAGAGCTTTGGTATTACTATGAAGCTTTTTCTATATAAAAGATAAATGGTTTTTGTGGGGAAATATAAAGGGACTTTCAATACGGCAACTGAAAAGTTTTGTTAATGTAAATAAACGTGTTTATGAGATATTCCTTCAATTTATTTTTTAATGAAAAGTATATTTTATAAAAGGCATGAAGTGTATATTATAACGTCGTCGAATTCTTCGCATGGTAGTACGTATTCGGCAGGTTCAATTTTCAATGACTGTAGCAAAAATCAGGCTGAATTTATTGGATAGCGTTTATTATGTTGACTTTAAGGGCGTTAATTTTTTGCGATTAATTTGGAAGTACTCTAATTTAAGATAAAGCGAAAATCGCACGATCTGGGTGACTAGTTCCATGCCCTCAAGCCGATCGTACAGAATGTCCATATATATATTTGATAATTTGCACACATTGTTCAACGTTATACCCTTCTATAGTAATTTGCCGTATTCTATAAAACAATTGACAACAACGATTTGATAGATGTCACTTTAACAAAATGACTGCTATAACCTTTCAACAAATTTTGAAAGGCATATTAAAATACTTAATACTTATATTAAATACGCAAAATTGTGAACGTCATAGCCTAAATCAACGATTATGAACACCCGGGAGAAAAGATCTACTTGTAATATGGGAGCATACTTGCAGACTTAGAATATTTTATTATGCTTTATTTGGTTTCAAACACTTTTGGACGAACAACGATGTTATTTAAAAGGTCATTTAAGTTGTAACTGGTTAATCAGGTGCGTATATACAACATAATTTGAAGGTACAATGTCTTTAGATACGAAATGTAAATAAACTCGTTGAAACCACTAGGAATATCTTTTAAATGTTTTTTTTAATATCTTGTTTTCGATACATAAACAAAAGAAGACATTTTTGTTTTCCCTACAATATTTGTTGCGATAAAAAAAATGATAAAGCGACGTCATTTTGTTGTTGGTTAATGGCAATTATAACTGGTTTTTCCTGTATATTTACATAACGCACGTTAAAAGAACAGTGTCTGGATATATTATATTAAGACTATGGCACGATGTCTAGAAATGATCTAATCAGTTTAAGTAATTGGGCTTTAGCCTAAGGAATATGATATGAATTTTATAATATACGACAAAAACTTAATACTTTAATTAAAAATAAAAAACTATATGGACACTCCACTTGCAATGGCATTTGTTGGCTTTTAAGTATGTATTACTCGAGTTTCGCAATGAATAAATAATACCTTAATAATACATATTATAAAAGCTAATTACAAAATGATACTCTTTTACATAAACAATGCGTGTTAATCTTTAATTTTAATTCGAAATTATCTGCATTTTTATCTAAGTTCATTACTTTGCAGTTATTTCGCATTAAAATCAAAATAAATTTACTTGCAATATATAGTTCTACACTCAAGTTACGATACTTTTATACGTCAATTTATACAAAACGTGGACAATTGTTGCGTGTCTACAATTAAACAAAAATAATATATGTGACGATGAGTTTTTAAGAAGATTCAATTCTAAAAATAAATTATTTAAAATTATAAATATCTTATCTAATTTTAAGATTATTAAAATTATTTAAAGAAGACATTTTTTTTGTTTTATTATTTCTGAAAGGCGTGGACGAATCGTGCATCAAGAATAACTTCAAGACATTCATTATTCAATATAATTCTGATATAACTGATGTTTTATTTTCCAAGATAAGTATAGCAATGTGTTAATAAAAACAACAATACTTCTCATTTATAGTATATAGTGATCTGTTGACGTCAACGTTTCAATCTATAATCTCAGGTACTAAAGGAAAACTTTTACTACTAAAACAACATTACATTGCACTTTTACAATCACAATAATATGTCATAAAGCTGTTATTACAACAATAGAGTGATGACTTAACTATATATTACTTTTAATGCATTTTATATCACTTTTTTGGGGGAAATGTATTATATTTAAATAAATAAAACACAATTCGGAGTAACAGTGCCACAATTTTATAGCATATAGATCAAGATCGGCTTCTTTTATCGAGAGCATTATCCACTATTTAACAAATTAAAATAATGCTGTTCATATATATTAAGAATTAATTAATACCAGGTATACATAACAAACGATTTAAGAACCATAAGAACATATTTTAAAGTCACACATTAGTGTGTTAATACAAAACATATTTATATGAAATCCAATAGTTGAAAAAAATATTCTTTCTTCTTCTTTTTATTCCTCTCCTCGTAGAAGGTTGGATATCATGGTATATACAAACATGATATTTACTTGGAACATTTAATGTGGTGGTTTTCCGTTGCCTTCCACATCGCAGTTACACAGCCGTACCGTTGTCACAACTCCACCTGTGTATGTCTGGTTCTAAGCTTTTTCGATTTCAATAACCTTCAACCTTAGCCCAGTACTGGTAAGTGCTGCTGATCACTACCAGGGATTTGAAATCAGAGTTGCCTTCTCTTAATTGAGTTGCCTTTCTAGGCTTACGAGACTCACCGTCCCGGTCTGTTGGTCCGCGAGAGGTATTTTATTTCCCTCCTACCCTCCATATCTGGCGAGCTTTCCCCTATCCGCCACCTGGGGACGCGCTCTCTAGGGGTTCAAGACTCCCCCGTGAGAAATGTTCTTTGATCGCTCAAAATTTAATATTTTCTTAATTGTCATCGAAATAAAAAAAAAATGACATTAATATATATTATTGGTGAAGACATAGTTTTCAAATATTAATCACTAAGACTTTTAAAGTTTGTTATTTTTTTTTGTATTTGATCTTTTTGTATGATACATGTATATTCAAATTTGAAATGTTACAACTCAAATTTTGTCAACTCAAACAGTCAGATCTGTTGCACCCAAGTGATAGAATGCCTGAAGATGTCGAAAGACGAAACCCGGGTCGTTGGTGACAGAACATGTGGGATCGTACAAAGTTGTAACAATTCAAATTTGATATTGGAATTTCATCAAGCACCTTCAGTCGATATCACTATAACGAAACTAGTAACAAAATCCAGCACACGTATGATATAAAACGGAATATTTTTTTAACAACCGTAACGAAAATGATACAATGCTTAGTATATGAAAAAATTAGAGTTATAATATTATATAACGAAATTCATTGATTCTCCACGGATATGCACCTCCTGTGGAAAACCCCCAGTTTTTCAACGCTCACTACACTCTTAATAGTCCATTTACAAACAACCAAAGACGTACGTGCATTTTCAGAAGTTATCCACCTTGAATTCGACTATTTCGTATGCATACGTTTATATGGCCTAAATTTGATAAGCCAACAACAATGTTTCTTATCAAACTTGCTGTTTTTCAACCTGCAAGTTTTTACTGACTACAAACATGCCATGTTACACAATATAAACAAAAAATAATCGAGCTGAATTAGATTTTTTCATGCTTTACTGCATTCATAAAATACGTCAATAACCTGTTATTTTGCTTAGTAAAGTGGTTAATTTTAAATTAAATATTTTACTGTTGGGTCCGTGATCGACTGCTCAATTTAAGATGAGTTATTTTTTCTCTCAAGCCATATTAGATAAAAAAAAATGTATTGACTCGATCAGCTCGGTCAAAATTTTGCAAATCAATCCCTGTGTCCGGCGCAATTTTTGAACTAATGGTAATTACCAAAAATGTTATAACTGTGGTAGTTATTAAATAAAATCAAATACAACTTTCTGACATAGTATTAAATTTATATTCATAGTATTTTAAACATTACAATTATTATTCCTAGTGAGATAAAATTGCCAGCATTACTCCCCGTAAAGAACCACACAACAATGTTTACACAGGTACCGATCACTTTACGCTTAGACAATCTTATAGTGTTTATTTTATTTCTGTCCCAAATACAGGAATCTAAACTGGATGTCCAGACTAACTGACCTGTAGATCTTGCAAAACTCTTCTTCGGAGTGGACTCGATTCTAATGTTACGTCGTCTTCAAAAGCATGAATGTTATTATAGTGTGTATATATATTATATGTAGTTATAGTATTGAGTTTTCAGATTGAAACTATCATAAACAATAACACTTATTGGATGACTATTTTGAAAAGGCGTAATTCTTGACTATAATAAAGCTCTGAATTCCCTTGTTAAAAAATAGCTTAATGTCATTTACTTGACTGTTTTTGAAAATCTTATATATCACGTCAAAACACGGCTCCGGGACTCGTGCGTTGGATTTTTACCACGTGAAAATACAGCTTCGGGATTCGATGTGTTAAAACTAGTAGTCAGCAAATGCTTTCCGGTAATTCCATTTTAGGATTGGTTGGGTGAGAAAGGTTTATTCGAAGTATTTCTGATATAATTTGATCTAATATTAAAAATATAATTTTATGAAGCGTTCCGTACTGAAACTCAATACCGACAAGTCTATTTTGATTCAATAGTTCTTTTGACGTGAAACATCAATTATTATATTTGAATATAATATATGGTGATTTTCCTAGAAAAAAAATGATTTATCTAACGAGACAATATAACATCGTATCAATATTTTTCACTACATAATGACAATGGTAGTTATCTTATCTTTGTAAATCGCTATTAATTTCAAGGTTGATGAAAGCATGTATTAAATAGATATTTATGATGTCATTTTTTTAATCAGTTTTTAAACAATAGAAGCTGATAACAACTCAACGTCAAAGAAATTTTATACAATATAAAAAAAACTAATCATTTTGTACATCGATGCATCAAAAAATATGTATTCATCTGTATATTTGTCACAAAAATCGTGGAAACGATAAACGATATCTCATTCAACCTGCATTTCCACGTGTAATGCACGAAAAAATATTTTAATTATAGAATTTGACAATTATTAATTATTGATGTACTACAAATCGGGCACAGTTTATTGTTATAATTCCAACCATTAATATTTATATAATATTATTTCATTATAAAGTGTTTTTCAGTAGAGACGCTCAAAATTTGTAAGACCATGTTTTTTAACTAACATCTGTCAAAGTTTGCTTTGAATTGTTTTATAATGTACGGTAAATTATTACGGAAGCATATAGCGTTGATCAACGTGTACTAATTATCATCTGTTGTAACAAAGTTTATCTTATATAGCGATGAAGTGAACTGGCCACCGAAATCGTGCGATTTAACATCATTAGACGTCTTCTTTTGGAGTTTCTTAAGTCCAAAGTCTTTGCAAATAAACTGAAAACAATTGACGCCCTCAAAGTCAACATAACAGTCGCCATACAACAAACTCAGATAGATTTATGCGATAAAGTCATTGAAAATTGGACCTCCCTTATAGGTGCCACCAAGCGTGTTATTTATATCCATACTTAATTCCATAAAGTATACTTTAACTGAAAAAGAAATTAGTCAATATCTCGCTTAAATTTAGAGCGTCCCTATTGAAAAAGCTTTTGTTATTATTATATAAAACATAATATTATGTAGCAATTTTGTATAATTGTATAGCTTCAAAATAGTTCAATAATATTTTTTTAAATATATTTCAAAAACATATCTGCAAGTCTCTTTAATATCAATAAAATGACACGGTGAAAAAATATCAGTGTAATTTAATTACACAAAATTTTGTAGAAATAAAATATATTTTAGTTAATTTTTTCACCGTGTTATAATAGAGTTCTACCAAGTAAGTGCCAATTCAATCAATAAAAATAAAATATTTGTAATTAATATTGTTGTATAAATATTATATTTTAATTAAAGCCTAAAATTCGTGATGGTTTATTGTTACAATTTTTAATAAGTTTTCAAATAAAAAAACACTTTCGAAATAAGTATATAAACATCTGTTTTGGAGGAAGAAAAAGAAACAACAGATTGATTAGAAATACCTGTAGTTTCGTCTCTGTTAATAAATAAAATTGCCAGTAAAGATATCCGAATGCCATATAATTTTAACTATTGAAACGGAAAGTGTATTGCAAAATATAAGTTTATTTAAAATTAGTTATGTTGTACTGTCAAATTGCGGCTGCTTTGACATTTTGCCCGCCGTTATTGAATATTTTATTATATTTATTATTACAACACGTGAAGTGTTATGATTAAGACATATTTAATATTTCAACATCGCCAATATTTCCAATGAAATATTAATACAATAGCGAAGCTATTTTTTGCAAGCTTGAAATATTGTTACATAATTAGTGCAATTTTTTACAGTATCATTTGTCAAATTCGATTACGTTTACGATAAAGGAATAGTTTCAACGAGCTTTTATTAAAAACAGGTGGTTGTTACGGTAATTCACATTCCAACATTATAACTTCCGTAATATAAAAGAATTATTTTTTCGCTACTAATTTATTATTCTTTCGTGTTAATAATTACAAAACTTCCTTAGTTTGTCAACAGATCGAGCCAAGCATAAAGATCAAAAAAAAATCGTTAAGTAAAATTAAAAGAAAATTACTAAATTAAAAAAATGTATTCTTATTAAATTAAAAAAGCCGTCGAATTAAATAACAATGAAAATCCGAATTTGGTAAACAATGTAAGGAAATATCAAATAAAATTTTCAAATATCATTGAAAATATTCAATCATATTCAATATTCATAAAGAAATGTTTTATACATCAGTTTATAGTTGTTGATGAAAAAAGCTTCAAATATGTGATTTTATTCTTATGTTATACTAAATCAAATCAAAAATAAAATATTCTCAATAAACATACAACGTTTCCAGTGTGATATATTTAACACGGAAAAAATAGATAATTTATTTTTGTTTACATTTAAAGTTGATAGCTATTTCGGGTTACGCCGTCGTCAGAACTATTTGTTATTATCTTAACTTAGGTCTCACGAAGACGTCACCGAAATAGCTATCAACAAGATATATTATAACTTTTGAAGACCTAAAATACATTGCAATTTATCACCGTGTTGTAAAGGAGTTCTTCCAAATAAATGCCAATTCAATCAATAAAAATTAGATATTTGTAATTAGCATTGTTGTAAAAATATTATATTTTAATGAACCCTATAATTCGTGATGATTTATGGTTTTTAATTTCTCTTAACTAACAAACTAATAAAATTCTCTTCTAACTTAACGGTTATATTAGCGCTGTACCTAGATACATGAATGATTTTTAACGATTAAATATCAGTCGATATTTACCAGGGCTGTCATAAAAAAAAACACGACTTCGGTTTTCCTACCATTCCCATTTATGTGCATTAAATAAAAGATCAACCATCCAATCTGGCAAATTTTTCATTGAGATATTCTTCAAAATCGTCTAATCGAGAAAGTAGACGCGATAATATTCGCTCGTTTTTCACGACTTCAACTCGATAGCTCTTATATAATATATAATACCATTTTTTTATGAAATTACCATAAAATAAAGGTTTTCATATATCTGACAAATATTTCTCATAAAATCTATAACCATACTGCGTAATCCGCTCTCAATAGATTAAATGTTACGGTATGTAAAAACTATTAAAAAACTCTCAAAGTGTGCCAAGGTTTTAACTCCAATCCGCTTTGCTTGGACATTATTTCCAATGGATATGTTTTAAAACGAGTTTTATCGAACTGATTAATAAATTTAAAAAAATAAAATAAACACGTACTCCAATGCTTATTGAAATAACTTTTGTCACTAACAGTTTCAAGACTTAGAGAAAACGTGAATTAGCTTTTTATTTATTTTTACCACGGTGAAAAAAATAGCAATGTATTTTAGTTCTACAAAATTATTTTTTTAAATATAATTGATAGCTATTTCGGCTCACGCCATCATCAGAACTATGCTTAAACTAACATTTGCTTATCTATATATTGCTGTGTAGAATAGGTACACAATACATCTTTTCTCCTTTTTTAACGGCCTAGCTTGTTTCTTGCTCGCAATAAAACTAAAAATTGTAAATGAAACTAAGAAGGCGGTTTTATCAATAAGTTTACATATGGCACAGAAATTTTCTATTACAGAAATAAAGAAGCACCCCACAGAGGGTTTAGCAATGGTGATAGACATATCTTAGTTTTCTCGTTAAGAATCCTTTGTGATAGTTGATGTCTATTGATTTTTCTTTATTATGTTGGTTTTGATATATACGCATATAAGCACAACATTCAGCATGATACTTCATTACTTTTGACTTTAAATTATTGTCTACCTATATAATTCTAATCCTCATTATAAAAATGAATTGAAATAGGCGATATGTTTCCATCAGTTAATTCTTTTTGACGTCGGTGGAATCTGATATTTAATAGATAATAAAAATCATGGATAAGATTTTGTTTTTTTGTTATTTCTCAAACATAAATGTCAATTCAAAAAATCTGTCAATAATGCTTACAAAGAACGAAATAAAGACAGAAATTAAACAGGACTCTTAGCTTTCCTCTATTCACTCCATCAATCCCATACGTATTTTTTATGCGGCATATTTTATCGGGTAGTGAAAAAATATTATCTACAGTTATTTTTATTACACAATTGGGAGTATTTTCGGATCAACAGACCAAGCCTTGATAGCGTGCACTTAAATGAACGGAAAATCAAGCCCTCTAGATAATCGAAAACTTTCAAACAATTCAGCTCTACTCGTTCTCCATATGAATTTTTTTAAAGAAAATTTTTGTAAAGAACTAGAGGTAAATTAATCGTTCTTGGTTCGCATCGTTTTAGTAGAATTGGATGAGCGAAAGAGAATTTTAAGACCACAACAAAACATGCCGTCGTACATGAATTGAAAAATTTATTTTACGTTGGAACTCGTGCAAGTGTTATCAGTATCGAAAACTAATGGCGGTGAACATTGTTACGCGAATGTAAGATTAAAAATGAGAGTCGTTATGCTGTCTTATATATCTTTCTTTCTTCAAATTCTTGATTGTTATTCAGGTGAGCATAGATACAAGTATATATGTAACTATTATTTTGTGTTCATATATTTATTTATTTTTCAGTTTTAATGTTGATAAACTTTATATATAATAAGCACAAGCTATCATGAAGCTCATTATCTAGTCAATAAGCATTAATATCAGCACAGAATCTATTTCAAAATTGAAGTGGGCGTATCAAATGATCCGAAGAATAGATCAACGCTGTACTCAAAATGTCATCGATTCGAGCAATTATTACCAGTGAGGTATTGCAAAGCTCCGCAGGATATCTTTGGACCCCAGTATTTTTTTAAATAATTTGTAGTAAATAATAATTAATCTAATAACTGCTAATATTTAAATAATGACCCAAGTTGACAGAAGTTATGGTATAGTCCGATTACAAATGCACAAAGCTCGTGATTTTATAAGCTATATTTCTACTGGATAAATCAACCGTGACTTAGAAAATTTGTGTATTTTATCAGAACGATTAAATACGTCTGAGTTTATAAAGAATTTTAGAGTATCTGGGTTGCTGTAGTACAGATGTTTTGATTTCATCAAATAATATCATTGTTCTGTCATGGATGAGCAGTAAACAACATTGATCTACTTCAATTAATTAATGAGAATTATTTTTCAAAATATTTGATGATAATGTCAGATATAACTTTTAAGGTGTTAACTGTCAATTCTTGATGGAAAGGCATGATATTTTGAATAATAAAAACACATTTTTAGTACTTGTTTCCACAATATATTTTTTGATCAGGACTGGATTTTATTTCCTGTAAATTGTTTCTTAGTTCTTGAACCCATGGCTTTTTATACCTGCTACCTTTGACTCAAATATTTTGTAGAAATAGACTTGTTTGTAAATTGTATTCTATCAGTTGATAATACTCGTGATGAGCGAACCCCCTCCTGACAAACAAATATATTGTGGAAATAAGTACTAAAAAATGTATTTTTATTATTTAAAATATCAGATATAAATGTTTGGATTGAATTTCCGAAATTAAATCGACTTCAACTTGACCGTTTGACTGTTGAGATAATTCATTGAAAAGTGTTAATTTTTTCCACTTAAAAATATAAGGGAGTTAACAAAGCTTTCGTGAATAAGCTTCATTTTGAGCTTTAATTTAACCTGATTTTTCCTGATCATCTCCAAAACCAATGCAATCATATGCATAGCAAATTTAAGCATTTAATAAATAAATAACGAGTAAATGTAAGGTACAACAAAAATGTTTTTTCATTTGTGTATTTGTCATTCTTTTCATTGAGAAATTATTGCATATAGTTAAATCGCCCATGTGTGGAATAAAACATATGATCTATCATTTAAAGAACGCTTTAGCATATTAACGTGATAACGTTAAATTTAAATAACAAGACTCACATCTGAATTGGTCATTATTAATATTCATTCACTTTAATAAATATATATAAAAAAATGATATTTCTTTCCAGTATTGTGCTAAATTTATCGTGAATATCACTTTTTCCTTTGTTTGAAATAATTCCTATGTGTGAAGCACGTCTAGAGTTACTTAAATCTAATAAAATTAAACTCTACCCATCTTTGGATTTGCATACCGTGATAATGATATTATAAACACCAAATGCGTCAATTAGAATACGTGAAATGCGTACCGTATGACGAACGACTGCCTATTAAAATTTACAGGGTTGAAGATTTGAAATTGTTATTTATGTATTGTGTTGAACATCAAATATAATTTCTATTCATTACTTAAATAAAATTTATCTAGTGTTCAAATATGAGTCAAGTATCTGATATTTTTATTAAGAATTCAGTTATCACCCAGATATAACAGCATGCATATAATACAGCAGAAATGCAATATTAAAACAACTAGGTAAACCTAGCAGCGATTTATGAAATTATAGCTGTATTTAAATTCCGATATGTTCGGTACTAGTAAATGGTGTCTAAACATTGATTTCAAACGATACAATACAGTTTGATAAATAACTCTTCCAAGCTTTATAATAAAACGATCAGGACCGGTTTCGTTTGTCTCATACGTTATCAATTTATTTTTCATCAATTTAAAATGCTAAATGCATTTTATTTTTCAAATACGATTGAATTTCTTTTAATTTTTTATATCATCGTATTTGTCGGAGAAAATGGGGCGAAAGCTAAACCTGACCTAACATTATCTTCTGTCGTAACTATTTCTCTAACAGATATAAGTGTAACTTAGATTAATCGAATGGCGTCTTTTTTATCATATTTTTGTATAGATAAAAAAATTCTAAATAAAACAACATATATATATATATTGTGAAATAGCTTATTATTTGATCATTGATATTAGCATTCACGAATCGTATCATCACAATGTTTATGATAAACTGGCTTATTTATTTTTGTAACAAAAAAATTATAAAATCTAACGATTGATAAGCCATCTAGATATACGTTCAAATATCTTTAGGCTTTAAAATATTACAATACAATATTTTAATCCGTGATCATATTGTATGAGATTATTAACAATGAAAGACAAAAAACAATGACAAGCACGATAAAGTAGAAAATAGAATCTTATACATTATAAGAAAACAAGTGTAATAATTTCGTGGACTTCAAACTTTGTCAGTTCTTTCAACTATTCTTTTGAGGAACTGTGGTGCATTATTTGAGTACAAACCCCGATGCAAACAGTTTCACATCGATACAATTGAAATATTGGTTTTAACGCATGAATGATTGTTTTATCTTTAGATTCATAACCACCCAATATATCAAAAATTATTGTTAAATATCAGCAATCTAATGACATTTTTTTATGAATAAACAAATACAAATCAACCTCTACTTCTCAGGCCATTACGGAAGGTAATACTTAGGTAAAATACTTACTATAGGTACAATACTTAATCACTATTGAAGTTTATTCCTTATCAATAAAAAACCCATATTAACTCTAAATTTGATAAATATTATACAAAAAATCAGTTGGTCATATTGAAGAATTTATTATCACAATATAAAACAAGAATAGAAGAAATGAGGTGAAAGTGTAATGTGTACCTTTTTCACATCGTAATATTTAAATAAATAAACGTAGTTTAAACTCAGTTCTGATAAATTGAGACATGTAAAAAATTTCATGAATACGATCTGATATATTATTATAATTATTGAATGACTTCATTGGCGTTTGCTTGGTAGAACTCCATTACAACACGGGGACAAAATATAAATGTATTTTAGTTCTACAAAATTTATAATGTTTATAGTTGATAGCATGAACTAGTTCTGATGAGGGCATAAGCCGAAATAGCTATCAACATATATGTCATAAAAATATCATTAGTTATGATAAGGCATATTGCAAGAAAATTCCTGTTATATTTAAAATCATTACACAGTACCATTTTATTTTTCCAAAATTACAGTTAAATTTGGACTCACACTGAAAATCGTTTTTTTATTTAATACAAAATTTTTATCGTAGTTTGGTAAAATTTTTAACATTATTTTGATATAAATCAAAAATTAATAATACATTATGAAAAGACTTAGTCACTAAGGCCAATAATTCTTTTTTAATGTGTAAAATTTATCTTTATTGTTAATCGGTAGAAGATTTATTTTGGCACATTGATGAACTGTTTTCGCAACCCGGCATTGCATGCGACTGACATTGTTAACATTTGAACCACGTATCGGCGGAATCGCAACCAAAATTCACTAAAAAAAACAAAACATGCTTCCGTAGGGAGGTCGCCATCAATCACGAATTGTTGAAATTTTTATTGGCTAACATTATCGGTGAGTTTTAATGAAGAAACACGACTTGTCCATTGGTGGTAAAACCTGATAACAGTATTTTTGATTGACTCGCTTTGGCCACTTGGTTTATGGAATGTGGTATATTTTAGAATTCACTCGTTACTATAAAATATTTTGTAATTATCCTGTGATCATCGGATTTCAAAACAATATTATAGATCAAACGCTGTCACCCTTTTTCGAGTGGAGACCTCTTTTCAAAAAATCCATGTAGCCCGCGACCCCCCAAAAATCTCTTCGCAACCCCCAGGTTGGGAGCCTATGTTTTAGATTCTGTATGTAAAAAATTCAATATTTTTTCGCCACTTGTAACTATAAGATAAATGTTACTCGCGAGCCACAGTTTGCCTTTTACTGATCCAGACAGGCAAGTATTGGGTAATTTGTGCATGAAAAGTTAAATGATTAATACCTCTCAACGTGTTTCTCTAAGCACTTTGCATTCCAATAAAGTCACACTTCAGCGTGAGTAAAAGCCATTTGAAAACCAGAAATTGTGTATAACATATATTCGAGTATCTACTAATCAATTAAGAGTGGCATATTGTTTATTGGTATTCATAATTATATAGCTACCTGTTTTCTATCTTATTTTATAAAAGAACATAAAACTGTTATGACATGAAAAATATTTGATATTTAACTGAAATACAGTCGAGTAGGCAACTCAAGTACCAAAACCTGCATGAAAAATATTCTAATTTAATAACGTTATAATAAGCGCTAATCTATCTTATTTTCTATATATTTAAATGGTAGTTATTTTAGCTAACATCATCGCCGTTACATACATTAATCATAGCTTTAGATACTGTTTAAAAAAAGATCGACAATATCTTGATATTATATAAAATATCACCACTTGTTTAGAACAATTGTGAGTACAATAACTATAGCGTAGAGAGATTGGGACGACGCAATAGGAATACTGCGTTATAGGGGACTAGGCACCCATACAAAATTTTATGTTAGGTTATTTCAATAGTGTTTTGTTTATTGCCCGAAATCAGTGAATAAAACTTTTGTTTGTCCTTCGTCTTGTGTTAAGTCCAGTGAAGTTTTAGAACAAACAGCTTATGAAAAATATTGTTCCAATGCACGCAAATAAAATATTTATTTATAATAAAATGTACTTAAGATTTTTTTATAAAAGATTACTCTATAGTAAAACCGCTAGACGAATGACTGCTGAATACGTTATAGAAACATCTCTACACGTGATAACGCAAAAGAGGTTTACTGTATGACAAAAAAAACAAACGTCACCGTGGTCTTTTTTGATCAACATTTGATCAAACGAGAACGATAAAAATTAATACCATATATAATATAGATAATCATTTATTATAACATATCAATTCAAAGGTTCAAAAAAAAGATAAACTTAAATTAATTGATTTTTTGTTTATGATAAAATTTTGTGCACAAAGGTATTTTTTTCATTATTAAATGAGAAGAAACTTCTTATTATATTATGTTATCTAATTGTCAATTGATTTTTTTAGGGATATCATTATCCTATTAAAAAATGAAACCACTATGTTGATAACTTGTAATATGATCAATTGAGTTGATATTTGTTTCGTAATCTATTATAACAAGTTCAAAATAACAAATAATTGGCTCTATAAAATTTTAACATGCTTATTGAAAGCTATTACAAGAAGCAAATACTCGTAGAATTAGAGCACAGCTCTGAAGATGCTAAAACCGAAATAATTCTCGTTACGATTTTAATTTACATCATCATATGGTTATTACTTCAATTTTTATGTGTGACTTTTTTAAAAATTCCACGTCATTCTATGTAGTTAACGTTAATCGCTCAAAATTTATATTCAGATACTTGCATAATATAATGATGCGCTTATTTATTTATCGCTAGCAATACCTGAAATTATGAAATAAGTTATGTGATATTTTATGGCTAAACACTAAACGATTGCAAACCACATTACAGTGGCATGAAAAGCAATAGGGCACACAAACCATAATGTCTACCAATACATAAATACCTTATTTTTTATTTATGAATATTTTAGTTTAAATATTACTATCATTAAATTATTGTTTGAATAAAAAAAAAGAGATAAAACTCGAGGTAATGATAAGAAATCTCAGTTTATTACCAAGAGAAATACAAATATTTAGTATTTTTTTAACAAGTATTTCCTAAAAGTAATGACTATTTTTAAAAAAGCTTTCAAATTATATAAATTTCCCGCGATGTTTCGGCTCGTTAGGCTCGTTATTTGGACGCATTCATCCCGTCACGAATGTGTTAATAAACAGCATTATCAAAATTTAGTAAGGATAAAAATCAAACAACTTTCTCATAATGTTTTTTTTTTCTTCATTTTATTATTACGGTGCTAGTGGATCGGCACATTAATGCTTGTAATGATAATTAATACTCATTAGGGTTTTTATAAGCACGACTTCACAATCAGCACAATGTAGAAAATTTATTTCACGCTAATAAGACGATTCTGCTTCAGTCGTGACACAAAATGAATTTGGGATGTTTTTTTTTGGCTTGATAATCTAATGAGTATGATTTTTTTTATTTATGAAACAAAAAATGATGTTCTATTGTTTGATACCAAATTTGATGTGATTGTTGTGTACTGACATTCATACAACCAGTGATGTAGATGTAAAATAATAATGAAGAGGGTTGAATGAATTTTGATATATTTTTAATTACGTCAAAATATTATGCAATGTTAATAATGTAAAATATTTAATATTCAACAAAAACTTACTCAGCGAATTTGAAATTAGCCAATATAATTTGAATTATTACAGCTATGTATAGTTTTATTTGTTATATCACTTACAACCATTGTTTCGTCTTTTGGCATCTTAAAACACCCTACGTCATAGATGCGAAAGAACTGGCATTATATTAGAGTGATAAAATGCCAGAAGATGTAGAAAAGCGATACCCAAGCAAGTTTTAACAGTTCTAACAATTCGACAATAATATTGAAATTACATCAAGCTTTCTTGGCAAATTCACTTCATCGATTTACATTGTAGAATGTTAAAATAGCGAAAAAGTTTTCTTCATGTGTAAACTTATTTCAATGCATCACCATCTTCAGAAATGTTGGCTTAAAGCCGAAACAACCGTAGAAAAAAATTAAATAATCTTTTGGAATGAGATATCTATCTATTTTTACTGTATTAATTGTAATTCAATTGTTTACAAGATGCCATAAAACACATGTAAACGTTACGTTTTGACAAATCAATTAATTATTTTTACCACATTCGATATGATCACTTTATATTAACAATTTATGTTTCTGTCCCCAAAATAAATATTAGACTCACAATTTTAAGATGTCATTTTATAGAAGAATGACGTGACATTTTAAAACAATAGCAACACATTTTTCTACCATCATAAATCGCGAGCATTATCCATGTAGCGGTCGTGATATATTGTGGAAATAGTTATTAATAATCTGTACATATAATTTGTAAATAATATATATATATGACTCAAAAATATCGTTTTTTTTTCAATTTATTACACGGTAGCAACGCCACTGTTTGTAAAATATTGTTGTATAGCGTTATCTCTTGTAAAATCTAAATATTGTGTAATTAATTTCTGTTGAGTTATGGCTCTAATAAAACATTTTTTTTTTGTAAATGTCGGAATGGTGAATCGAATTCCGCATGTCTCAATAGAATATTTCACTTTGATGGATACCTATTAAATCGAATTGCGTATTTTAATATAATTTAGTGAGACGCTCTATAAACATCTCAATTAATCACTATTGCTCACTCAATGACTTCCTCCTACACATTTTACTTTTGAATTCGATACACGACTTGCGTATTTATGTAGGCAGATAAATGATAACTTTCATTTGAGAAACTAATGAAATACAGTGCAATAAATGCATAGTTTAACATAATTGTCAACTTCAAATCAAATATGATATAGCGTGAAATAGAAAACTACCTTGCCAATCATTATATCATATTATTTAACAATCTTTTATCGTACTTGAAATAATAAAAGAAAAAATCATTTTCTTCTTGAATAGTATTAAGAAAGGCAAATCGTTACACCTACATAATGCTATCCTATTGGTTAAAAACGTCCAACGTTGAAGTATCAAATGATAAAAACACATTTTTGGTGCTTATTTTCACAATATGTCTTATGATCAGGACCGGTTTCGTTCATCGCGAGCTTTATCAACTGATTTGTACTAAAAATGTATTTTTATTATTGTATTTATAATATCATGGGTTTCTATCAAGAAGTGACAGATAACACCTTAAAACATATCCATAATGTTAACTGCCAATCTTTGTCATTCTGATAAGAAAACTTCTTGCAATGAGTAATTTAATACATTATTTTAAATTATCACCTATCAATGTAAGCAAAAAAACGCAGATTTATATTACAAAAATAAACACGATTATAGTTATATTAATATATAATAACAAATGCATGTATGTTATAAAATCCACTTCCACTGCCTGCGTGTAACATATGTCCTCTTCATTAATCTTATCTCAGCCTGCTTGTTACTCAATCGTTAAACATTTCTTTTTCTAATTATTTTTTTCTAATTACACTGAATTCAGAAATTGAAATTAATATTTAAAATAATAAGAACACGCTTTATAGTACTATTTCCACAATATATTAAGGCATGATCAGAAACGGCGAGAATTACCAACTGATGTTTCGCGTTTCTACAATATGGACATGATTAATAATAAGAATACGATTATGAGGGTGTAAAGACTTACTTTCCTGAATACTGTTTCAATCATAGATGTGAATGTCGTAAAAAAAACCCTCTCTGACGTCGACTAAAAACACTACTCCAAATTTGATTTCGACATTGACCAACAACAAGACAATCAACTCAAGACAAGGAAAAAGTATATTTTTGTCAGGTTTTTCCTACCTTTTATATTAATGCAAATACATAAAATCGACCAACCAATCCGGAAGGTTGTTCATCCAATATCGCCTTTTTCACGACTCACAGCCCTAGCTTTAACAAAAGGTTGACTATAACTTATTCGCAGTGTTGTTAAAGAGCATGGATATTAAATTAAATGATAGTCAGTCAGTTATGTTCATCAAAGTACGACAACCCTGTTCGAAGACGGTGTTCATAATGTCACGTAATCCTTGTATAAAAGAAGACATCATGTAATAATTTACGCGTTGTTGTAACGCGAAGTAAAATAAATGTTTATTGTGATAAAATAAAATTGAATACAGTTATGATCACAATCGCGTGTATGGATTCATTTATAAAACAAGACTCTATACTTGCTTACAAAGCGTATTCGTTAGTATCGAACAGACTTATTGCGAAAACGTAGTCACTTTTATAATAGACGATTTATTCCAAGGAACACAGTTAGTCCTTAAATTTTATACAGTTATATTGGTTCTCTTAATAAACAGAACACTAAAAAAACAACACAGAACATACAGATAAAAAAAAATGTTACAACGAAAGAAAGTTATAAAATAAAAACACTTTACTAATATATATGTTTAACCTTCTGACTGCTAAAGTATCAACTTTTTATTGATTGAATTGGCACTCAGCGCCTAAGTGTTGTCTTTGTAGTAAGGGTCGCAGGATGACGGCTTTGGAACAGCTGGAAATCAATAGATATCAACTATCACAAAAGATTATTAACGAACAAAGTAATATATGTCGGTCACCATTTTTGACTCCTCCGACTGGTGTATCTTTGTTTCTGTAATGGACCATTTCCGTGCCATATGTAAACTTATTGATATAGCCGCCTTTTTAGTTTCATTTACAATTGTTAGTTTTATTGAGAACAGGAAACAAGCTAGGTCGTTAAAACAGGAGAGAAGATGTATTTTGTACCTTTTCTACACAGCTATATATAGATAAGTAAATGTTAGTTTAAGCACAGTTGTGATGATGGCGTGAGCCGAAATAGCTATCAATTATATTAAAAAAAAATAATTTCGTAGAACTAAAATACATTGCTATTTTTTTCACCGCATCAAAATCGTTTTAATCAAAAAAAAAATATGTTGAAACTGCTCTTTTTTTACGACTCCGTTCCAGGCTCCAAAACACTGGTTTAGTCGACTGATTGCAGTGTTTTATTTGTGATAATATCAATAATTTCGTCCAAATTTTTCATTTGGTATAACAAATAAGTATGAATACCTCACGTAATAATTGCAGAAACAAAAGAACGTCAGATCAAATAACAACAAAAAGATCTCTTTGACTAATCTATGCTAAATTAACCAAACAAAGACTTGGTCGTCGATACATTTTCACCATTAATTCGGAGATATTTTGCGGAAAGTTCTGTGAAGTATTTGTTACATAAAGTTCATTGTGTTGAGTAGATTATACACTTGCTACGGTCTGTGAATAGAGTCTACATTTTTTGAGTGCATGTGTGGAATCCAGGGCAAAGCAAGGCCGTTCTAGTGAGAGTGAAGTCTATCTGTGGGCGGGGTGGGGGCAGTCACTCGGCCCAGTCACCACCGAACGACTTATTGCATATTATTTTATTCAGCTGTGAACTTATTAAAACACTTCAAATATATTTCATATATTACATTCACATAAGATATTCAAAAGGAAGGGAATATTGATTTAAATATTATACTGTACTAATTACTACTATCATCAATTTTTGAAACGATACGTATCAAATTTGATGACCTACAAAAATTAGAAAAAGAAATGTTACATATTCAAAGAATTATTTAGTGTTTCTGCCGTTTATTTTCCTTAACTCGTTCCCTGCTGATCTGAATAGAAATTTATTTAGAAAAATATTGGTTTAAAACAATCTTATTGAGTTTTTCACGACAAATCAAGCAATACATTAACTCAAAAGTTAGCGAGTACAAGAAGGTTTTAACCACTGTTAGTTCATATATTTTCGGGTGTCGACTATCAACACAGTAAAATCAGCCGTCTCAACAGTTGAGACGTTAGTAGTCAGATGGTTAAAGAATACAATTATGCATTCTTCCGACATGTGACATTTTTATAGCATCATGACTTAAAAGATTTGGTCAAATTTAATATATCAATTTAATAAAGATTCCGTTGTTTTTTATATTATCATGATATTATGTACGTCTTTTTTTCGTAAATTGTAATTTAAATCGTCTCATTTTTTTAAAGAAATCAAACCTACGTCACTAATTTAGAAAGGCAGGCACTATTATTCCATGCAGTGACCAAATATCACATTCTTATTTAAAAAATATATATTTATGTCTATTTTACTGTCTTATTATTCTCTTATAAGAAATTTTACAATAAATAAATTACGATGAAATATCTTTGAAGTGCACCATTCTTATCATAGCAAAAAATAAATGTTTTCATAAGATTATGATATCAATGTATTACGTTAGATTTACAAATTTTATATATGTTTTTTTTATAGGTATTTCGATTTTCGTTATTCTAAAACCATGAACCATGGTTTTAGAATAACGAAAACCATGCTGAATAAAAATACGAAAAATGTAAATGTAAAAGTAAATTGTAATTCAACAAATACGTTTTACTTTAAGTTTTCATTGCTAAAGATGTTTAAGAATATAAAAGAAATTTATATATAACTTTTTTAAAAATGTTTTTTTGTCAAGACACTAAGAATCGAGTCGATGTCGAGGAATTGGTTCATATTTTCATATGTATATTCAAAAATACAATTTGTTGTAAAAAAAATATATTAAAAACAGTTAGCTTATAGATGTAAAGACAGATGGTATGTTTATTAAATATTATATTGGATATATGTTTAACAAGGCAACATTATAATTTTGTCATATTCGTGACTGTTATCATTATTTCAGTTGCCAGTATTGAAAGTAATTTATGCCCACTCAATTTGATACGAAAGAGGTAATTCTCTCAAATGTTTCTGTGAAACGGAATTTTAATAAGGCGAGCAAGTTTTTATAATGTTCCCATGCATTAAATTTGCATGCGATTTTTTTGTATGGAAATTTAATGTCAACACTGTCGTGGTAAGTTAAAATACAGAGCGGCCCAGTCAAAATGATCAATTATTTTTGCACTCACTTATTAGCCGACGTTAAATATGTTCAATTATTAATAATTGATGTCTTATTTTTAACATTTTACAAAATCAAAATGGCTTATTATGTCCATTAAATGACAGTTATATGTTTATATTTCTCCAGAGAATTTTGGGAATTTCCACATTTATTGGGAAATTTTAATACGTAATTGTGGCAGTCGCATATTTGGGCCAAAAAGTCATTTTATGTTATTCCATGTTTTTCTTAAAAGCATCAAAATAGCACGTTCGTTATTTTTAATAATCAACATCAATAAGTCTCTGTGGGCCAAATTAAATTAGGCCTTAAGCAACCTATGCGAACTGCAGACCTATTTCGCGTTGCTAGTATTACAAGTAATTTTTGTCAATTATTCAATACCAAATTCGATTTTTTAAGCTCTACATTTATCTCATAGTATATATTAAGCTTATATTTTTCGTTTTTTTTGTATGTACAAACTATACAGACAGACTGTTTTAAGCTGTCACTTCATGTGCTTTCGTGTACTAAATCTACTATTAACTATTATCATTTAAGATGTAGAAAGGTGAGACTTGGGTAACAAAGCATGTGAAAGTGAATATAGCTTGAACGAATTAAATTGTACATTGAAAATCTTTTAAGCACCGTGAGTATGTAGATATGAAATAGGTTTTAGATTGGCTTGGATGCATTCACCTCAAACAATTATCGATATAATTTATGATATCGACTGAAGGCGCTTGATGAAATTTCAATATCAAATTTGAATTGTTACCACTTTGTAAGATTCCACATATTTTGTCACTAACGACCCTGGTTTCGCCTTTCCACTTTTGTCAATTCTGTTGCATCCGTGTGATAGAATGTCTGAAGATACCGTAAAGCGAAACCCGGATCGTTAGTAACAAAACATGTAGAATTGTATAAAGTTGTAACAATTCAAATTTACAATTATCGATATTCATTATTTTTGAGCCACACAGTTGATTAATATAATCAAACTGATCCATTAGCTCTTTAGCAAGTGCAAAATTACATAAACTGTGGGCGAATAATTTTATGATATGTTTTCACACTGGAATTACAATTATTGTGTATAAATCTCGTGTTTTCGACACATTTTGACTGGTTTTAACAGTTTAGTAACATCTTGATTTATGAATAACAAAAAAACATGTGAAGAATAATTTCTTGCCAATGATTTGACCTACTCTTAAGAAAACAATAATTGATTTGTGCATGTATTCTGGTTGATTTATTGTATTTTTACAAACTAACATTTGTGTTTGTAAATCGTTATATTGAAGTTATTTGATGGTAAGATAAAAGGATATGTTAAAACTTCATTCCAGATTTAAATCATTTTTCGAAATTTAAACAGTGCAACCGTATTGTATACTATTTTTTAAATATTCCAATAAAATAATATTAAATTTATGATATCGAATGATTCAATTCAAAATTTGATTTGTTCAAACATTGTACGATTCCACATTTTTTGTCGGATATGGAAAATACAACCGTTGTTTAAATTGTTGAAACAATTTGTACAATTCCACATGTTTTTTCACACACGCCTAGGGTTTCAACAATCAACATCTTCGGATATAGACTAACACACGGACGCAATAGAATTATGCGTTAGTGACTACAAACTGAACTGATTTGCAATGCATCATTATAATGATCATGATAGCTAAGAAAACTATTTAATAAAAAGCGTTTAGTTTTAAATTAAAAAATATAAATATGCATATGTTAAAAACACTGATTTTCCTATATTTTATTGCATCCGTGTGGAAGAATGCCTAAAGACGCCGAAAGACGAAACCCTTGTCGTTAGTGAAATCGTACAAAGTTTCAACAATTCAAATTTGATTTATGTTTATTGAGTGGCATCATTTTTCTGATGAGATGAATTTAATAAAATGCCTTTCACTTAAAAATTAACAAGCAACATCTAAAAAGTTATTTATCAACGTAATATGGTATGGTCAATTAATTAAATAATTTTCGAATATCTGAATTCAAAACGAGACTGAATCTACGAGACGCCTTTTGCAATGAAAAATTTTTGGTATCTTTTTTTCAACGATAGTTTATTTATTCACATCTTGTAAAATTTTCTATTAATTCGAAACAATTCGAAATTTTGGATTTATCGGAATTTGCAACTGAATTTGGAATAGCAACAAAACTTATCGGAGCTTAATGAAAAGTTTGACCATTTTCTCCTTATGCGTTTGTCAGTTTTATCAAGTTCTGTTGCGTCCGAGTGATTGAATGTCTGAAGATGTTTAAAGGCAAAACCCGGGTCGTCAGCGACAAAACATATGGAATCAAAAGAAGTTTTAACAATTAAAATTTGATATTGAATTTCCATCAAACACCTTCAGTCGATATCATTAATTATAAGAATATCTCAATGAACAATTTGCCGAATTGGTTGGTTAATCTTTCAACTAATGCACATAAATAGGAAAGGTAAGAAAGAGGCCTGACTAAAATAAACACTTTTAGTTAGAGTCGTGTTGTTTGTAAATGTTGGAGTTGGAATCGTGTTTTTTTTAAATTATTCACAGCCCTAACAGAACGCTACAAAAATATTATTCAGCCAATCTTTTTTTTAAATGTAAATGACAATCAAGTTTTCCGTAGAATTTTTCTCGTAAGTAT
The DNA here is from genome assembly GCA_028555115.1 of Himalopsyche japonica. NCBI lineage: Eukaryota > Metazoa > Arthropoda > Insecta > Trichoptera > Rhyacophilidae > Himalopsyche > Himalopsyche japonica. Next base: position 697,889 of record JAHFWJ010000807.1, on the reverse strand, counting down.
TCATGTTTAAAAACTCGAGGGCTTAGTAAGAACTATATGTAGCAATGTCTTTTGATCAGACATTTTTTATTCGTTAATTCTTTTGACATAATCAATTTCGATGATCGCGGCTCAACATCAATATTTTACGACGCTAATTCATATAAAGAAAATGATTTTGAATTGAATTGATTCACCATTATTGTAAGTAACGTAACAAGTCACCAGCAAACTATACAGTAGCAATTATTTATGATATATGCTAAAAAAGTTAATCACGACCAGTGGCGTTCATCATTCCATGACTGAGTTGAAATTAAATTGCTAATATAAATTTTTGTAACATAATAAATTCTTCAAAAAAATTATGTCAGTCAGTTGTTGGTTACTTATAAAATAAAAATACAGACAATCTCGAAGTTAATCTGGTATTTTTTAAATATATATTATACTTTCATTGATTTCAATGAATAGGTTGGCGATATTCATTTCAAATTGAAAATTAATGTTGTTCGTTATGTTTTGTTAAATCACCATCTTAAGATAACATTAAATTTAAAAAATAAACATTTTATATCATTTGATAAAATTAATTTTAAAGACATGACGATACGACAGTGTACATTCCCAAAGTTTTGGTAAACTTTTGGTAAACTTAATCCTGTTGTCTTGCCTTAACTGTCTTTAGAATTAGATGAGTGGGAAGAAAGTCGGCTATCACAGAAACCCGTGCATTAAAACATCCATTTACCAATTAATATGTATTTATATTTAAAACAACAACAAAGCAATCGGTTACGACCGGTTTCCCTCATGGCGAATATTATCAACTGATACAATATGAATTAAAACAGGAACATATTACAAAAAAATATGTTCATAATTACCAGTTTTACAAAACAAACAGTACTAACGAATAACTAAGAAATGATCAATAAACTAAAACACAATTCCACATGCTTTGTCACTAACGACCTGGGTTTCGCATTTCAGCATCTTCAGGCATTCTATCACACGGATACAACAGAACTGACTTGTTAGCGACAAAACATGTGGAATCGTGTTAAGTTGTAACAATTCAAATTTGATATTGAAATTTCATTAAGCACCTTCAGTTGATATCATAAATCAAAAATAAAATAGTTGACTAAAGGATCTTTTTTAAAATAAATATTTATTTTTAAATTTTTAATGAAAAATAAAACTATATAATGAGTACATTCTGAGTTAAGAATTAATTGTGAAATACTTATTGACAAGAATAATGAATATGAAATTTTGCCATCAAATCATAAACACTTTAAAAAATTGAAGACAGTAAATACTTAAAATTGAAATATTTCTGAACTAGCTACTGAAATATTAAATGCCGGCAAAGCAACGATTGGATTGATGTAAGATTATTTGCACATCTGTGCCTTCGGAGAAAATTCATAAATCTCTCAATATTATATTGTGAAATATTTCATATGGCAGTACGTCAATGAAAAATTCAGTAAAAAATCGAACAATGGTTCACATATATTACATCTGTGTTATTTTTTCAGGGCAAGTATATTATAAACACAGAGTTCTACGAATGTCACTGACAGAGGTGAGCGATTCAAGTTCAATGTACTTATCTTGTAAACCTTATGTAACCATTTGACAATATAAATAATTGTATTATTATTCAACAAAGCTGAGCTATTTCCGCAGTCCGTAAAGTCGACGGAAATAAGGACGAATTCTCGCGATATAACTTATTGGAGCGAGACATTTGAATATTTGAATCATTGATGAACTAAATTATCATATTTATGTTTCAGAAACAAATATTTCTACCAGTATTCTTATACTATACTGCAGGGGCATGTGCAGTCAATTAAGCATATTTAAACCACTAGCATTAAATTCGGCGTGTGACAAAGTTATCGACCCGTTGAATATGGTGTTAAAACTATAGTTTTGACTTATCATAAAATCACTCATTCAACGCGGTTAAAGGTGTAAAATTAATGCATCAAATCATGGAGGATGTTATCATTACTTTGTTATAAAAACATGAGAAATAAACATAGCCAAATTAAGTTCAATGGCTTTTGTATTTATTTTATTGTAAGTCCTCTTGTGCATAAGCGATGCAAACGGCTTACTGACTGCCAGTTCTCTTGAATTTGTGTGATAGAATGTTTGAAGATGGCGAAAGGCGTAACCCGGAAAATAGTATAGGTATCAGTTTCCTTTTATCTCTTAGATGTGAGAAGTTAAGCAACTAAATGAATGGTTTTTTTTTAATTCTGTTGAGATAACTATGTTAGAAAATCATATACTTTACCAGGGCTGTGAAATCGTTAAAAATATGATTCCGACTCCAGAATTAACCAATAACACGACTTCGACTAAAAAGTTTATTTATGGCAAGGTTTTTTTTCTACTTTTCCTATATATAAGCATTAAATTAAAGATCTGCCAAACAATCCGGAAAATTGTTCATGAGATATTCTTCAAGATTATCTAATCGAAATATAGTCGGATTCGCTCGCTTTTCACTACTCGACTTTGACTTCACAGCCCTATGCTTCACATTGAGAGCGAATGTGAATTAAAATTTTTTTTTATCAGAAATTATGCCGCATAAAAAATATATTTCTGTTAAACGCACTTAGCTCACAATTCCAAAATTACATGTTGACATTTAATGCTTCATAGAGATATAGATGGGAGTGAAAGAAGAACGCTATATAAATATAGCGTTCTTCTTTCACTCCCATAAATCCTCGTGATAAATCACTATATAAATTTCGTTTCGATGTCATCATACGTCATCGTATCAATAGCTTGTCAACTCTCAATAATCTCCTAGAACTTTTTTTAATGAAGCATCGTAATGAATTTTAATTCTTGACAAAATTTATTCATTTATAACATCAATCCATATTTATTTCTGTAACAACAAAGATAGTTTATTGCCACGTTTTATACGCTCTGTTGCAGTGAACATTAGTGTTCTGAGCGAATATAATTCGTTTAACTTTGTTTACTGTGGTTTCTGTGGAATTGACAAAATAGTTTAGTTGACAGGATACCACAGAGCGGATAAACTGCAATAAATGTTTTCATTCAAAATAATTGAAAAATAAAAACTTTACTTAAATAATGATCTAACGAAAAGACGATTGCGGATGCTTGTACAACATAAAGAAAAATACGTTTTAAGTTGTTAACTGTCACTTCTTGATGGTAAGGTATGATTTCTTAAATAATAAAACACATTTTATATAATCTATGATATCGAGTGAATGTGCTTGATGGAATTTCAATATATTAAATTTGAATTGTTAAAACTTTGTACGTTTCCATATGTATTGTCACTAACGACCCGGACTTCGGTCAGTCTGTGATGACCAGATCATGTGCTGAATAAAAAGCAGTGTATATTTAATTCTACAAAATTTATAAAGTATTAGTTGATAGCTATTTCAAATTACGCCCTCAATAGTTATAATGAGGGCGTATGTCGAAATATATATCAACTATATATCTTATAAATTTTGTAGAACTCAAAAAGATTTTTTCACTGTGTTACAATGGAGTTCTACCAAGTAAATGCCAATTCAATCAATAACTAGATCAGCTCAATATAAAGATAAAGTCTTGCGTCTTGCTTGAAAACTTGCATAGAGAGAGAGAGAGTGTGTGTTTATTAGTCTAAATGTTGATGTTTTACTCAACACACATATGTATATTCTGTATATCTCTTTGTGCGTTGTATAGAAATAATTTATTGACCGAATGCTGACTGGTGGCACTCTCATCCAGTAATTATTAAGTTTCTGATTAAAAAAGTATTATGATTGTATGTGTGAGTTTGAAATACTTTATAATAAAAATAATGTGTCATTTAGACATTAAAGCAATTTTCCTTGAACTACGTTTATGACCTTTAAGATCTACAAGAAAGATAGAATCTTTATGACACCTGATATTATTTCAGTGATGCTAATATACGACTTAGTATACATTACATATGCATCGGAGCGGTTCATTTTGAAAATTATTACATTGGTTGAAAAAAAGTATTAAGCATAGCAGAAAATTATTTTAATATTATATTTTAACAGTTTATGATGGTAGAAATGATAATTTGATTTTCGAATTTCCGGTATCCGAATGTATTCGGTTATCTTTTGGTATTCGAATACTTGATTAACTTTTCGAATATTACTCGATCATATAGTTGTCTACACGAGTTTGATAATTTATAAAATTAGCCGATCCAAGTTCAGCTTTTTCATGCCTAGCTTGGCCCGGCGTTGATTTTTAATATCACACTTGTAACCAAAGTTAACACTTATTTTTATCATCCCGAAAAATGTGCTAAATTATGGTAATCAATAATATTGGTTATTATGAACAAAATAAAATTAATAAATTAATTATGAGATTGATCGACATATAGTTACTTTTACTGTGTTAAATTAAATATTTTGGCAGAAAACTGATTCATTTGAATAATTAGAACATATGTTTGGTTTATAAAGTTTCATCATAAATAAATGACTTAATTCATTACCTGTTTTTATCCTGTAATGTATTGGAATTCTCAGTTGGAATAGTGTTGTTTGCTTATCAGGTTAATTTCATCATACCCTGAAGAGACCAAAAGATTTTTTTGGTGAAGAAATACAAGTTAAAAAAAACTCACGTAGACGTGGAATTTAATACTGAAATACCTTCATACTATTGTGTTGCAATTTAAAATCTAGGATAACGGTATTGAAAAATGAACCGAAATACCGGGATTTTATTTCGGTAATACCTATATGGCAAACCCTGTTATGAAACATTCATTTTATGTAGAGCACTATTTTCTTCGTCAAGATACCGTCTTAGTTATTAACAGGCACGTTAAAATTAACGTTATAAAATAATATCACAACATCTAGGTTAATTAATACATTGATATTTTATGTGTTTTTTAATATTAGTTGAATAAATATAATAGCCTATTGTTACACGCCACTGTATTCAGCTAAAAAACATTTTACTTAGAAATTTTTTCAACACTATTCATAACTGATTAACGTCAGTCAATTATGTCACCTGACTTTAGTTCAAAATCGCCGTATACTGCGCTTGTGTCTTTTTTAGCAACATTTTTTTACCAAAACAATATTTTTTATATGCTTTATTAAGATAAATATAGCAATCGTCGATGTTTCTTGTGACGGATCTTACGTGTTCATACTCTATGATAAAAAAACCTCACTTTCTTTCGACTCATCGATTCTGTTCGAATAAATGTAAGTGTTTGCTGTGTGTCTAAAAATTCTCAATCTATCCAACCGATATCTTCAATCGTCACACGCTTCGTAATAAGACAGATTGAGAAACTGATTAACAAGAAGTTTTTGTATTATAGAATGTGTTCCATATATTGGCTCCGCTCTCATGCATTAAAAAATGTAAAAATTACATGATCTTATCGTTCTAGTACAGTGGCTCTTAACCGGGGGTTAGGGAAAAGCCTCTAACAATATAAAATATTTTTGAGATATTAGAATTTTCAATATCATTGGCCAATTTTTTCGTTGATTTAAAACGGTTTGGTAGATTTGACCGTAAACACTCCCACTTCCTTAATCTTTAATATAATATATTTCGTACAAAATTTGTTTATAAAAGTTAGAAAATTGAAAAAAAAATTTCAATACGGTCACATACAAAGGGGTGCGGATTACTTCAATGTTTAAGAAACACTGTTGTAGTATAAAATTTGATTTTTTGTTTCAAATTCATACTGTTTTAATAAAGGGTAAATTGAAAAAAACGGAATAAATATTTTACACTTATATGAATAAAATATAAGTAATTTATTAAATGTTTTAGTATATAATATGAAACTTTCTTTTCCTCACTAAGCCGCGTAAAAATATTTTAACACTGATTACTTCAATATAATTCAAAATAATTCAATAATATTGACATTACATGTAAATATTAAAAGATTTTTCGTAAAAGCCAAGCTTATCAACTATTAATAAACGCATAATGTCGCAACGTCAGTTCTCGTAAAAAAGTCGAATGTTATTAATGCGTTTCGGTTCGGAGCCCAATTTTATACCCTGATTATATATTGTATATACTCACCAGGTCGAAAAAGAAAAAGTATTAAATGCTTTCAAAACAATAAAAAAGTACTGTTTAAATTTCTTATATCATAAAGAAATCCATATGACTTGCATAAAAAAAATAATTTAACGATAAAAGTTAACACGCAATCAATATCGTCTTACGTATTGTATGTTTTTGTTGTGCCTAATTTTGAAACGTATTCAGAACTCTTCCGGTACGAATATTGAAAAAGTATTCATTTTCAAATTTTGATATACCCAGGAAGTATAATACAAAAATAAAAAATCGTTGCATTATAAATAATATTCTACTTTCATTGCCAGTGATTGAAAGGAGACAATATTAAAAAATAACCGTTCATTTACATTCAATTAAAGCGGTTTTTTTGCGTTTTAGATTTTTTGTTCTGAAGAGGATGTAGTAGATCAGGGCGAATCTATCGACTGAAGGACTAGGCAAGGATTTCGACATGAACTCACGGAGAATCTGACTGATTTTGCAACATACGTAAGTTTTGATTAGAAGTCTTTGAGCGCTAAATACCTATTCAATTTGAGAATAAGTAGCCTAATTGAATATCGATATTTATTATGCAAAATATTTTGTATTTTTTTTAAATTCTCTTGAAAACGGAGCGATGATCGATTCATTTCGATTACACAAAAAAATAATAAAATAATTGATAATCCTATCTTTTATTTAATTAATATAATTTTACCAATATTCCAACATAGAGTCGAATAAAATATTTTCTGCAATCATGTCTAACATTTTTGCTCATCGAAACAGTTCACAGAACACGTCTAGTGAACCTAAAATGAACACATAAGGTATTGTTGTGATAATTAATCAAGAAATCAAGTGAAAAAAATTAACACGTTGGAGTTGATATGCTTAGAAATGAATACTTTTTTGTCAATTAACTTTTCTGATCAATTTTTACTGGACAAAAAAATGAATGAATTATGATTGAAAAAGCAATGTTATAGATAGAAAATAAAAAACGAAATGATTCATAACGATTATAATATTTCCATAAAGAATAACACGTTACTTTATTTTACAAAAAAAATATTTTGATTGTTTATCAAATTCTTATGTGAATATGAATTTATTTCATTGCAAATTCTTTAATATGTTTTAACCACGTAGATAACATTGACGTGCAGGTACGCTTATGCTAGTAGAAGAACATTTGTGAACATAAAAAGACTTTTTATTTATATTTAAGCAGAAATCTATACAATGTTATTTGATTTACAAAATTTTAAGACCATGATCCTAGTTGATTGTAAAAGAAATTGCCTAAGCTATAGTTACTATTAAAATAGATTACTTGGCCTTCCCTATATGAAGTAGCCAACCTATATTTTTCATCATTTTGCATCTTACAAATAAAATATGCTTAATATATCCAAAAGATTCTCCTACGCTTCAGTCTCACGGAATAAGCAACTCAAAATTTTTGCAAAGTAGAAATTATAATGCAGTGATACACAACCTTTTAAAGGAAATGCATAATTTACCGATATTTCATCTGCTCACTGTGGCACACAAGTCATTTTAAACATTGTTTATTTTCAAGCCGCATGCCAGGAGGCTTGCTCCTGAGTTTGTCATTCATTCGTCAAGCGTTATCTATTACGAGATTCACAAAAATGAAAATTGCTCGCAAAGTATTTTTTTTCACATACGGTGAAGTGAACATTTTTCTTTGATTCCTGCTATAAAACTGTAATATTCTTAAAATTCTAAAGTTAATCATTCTTAAAAATTAGATGTCAGATGTATCTTTACATTCAGTCAAAGAACCACATCGACAATACTTAGTACGTGTAAGCATAAAAAGTTTTTAGTCTGCTCCCTCAAGAGCCACATTGAGAATATTTCAATAGCGAAACTTATACAAAAAAAGTGTTTATAGGCATTAAATGTTATCAAGCTCATGGAAACTTGAGAATATGAGATATATCTCTGATGAGAATATTTGCTTATATTTAAAAACGAAAGTTCGATTTAGAAGAAGGCTTCAATACTATAATTTCTCTTAATAAGCCATCTCAACAGTTAAAAGATGATACTAGTCATTTTGATTACGTGTTTTCATGAAAAGATTTATAGTTTATATTACTAAAAGAATAAAACACTTTTTATTATTATTTCTTTGAATTAATACTTAACATAAGGAAAAGAAGTCCATCAATGCTGGAATCTCTCAATATAGATGAAATATTCGTGTAAATTAGCAAGGCAGCGGATTTAATGCTAGTATCTGATATTTTAAAAGTATTGTAATTAAATTAAGCAGCGATAGCTTGTATAGCAAATAGTTTGTCCTTTTGACGAGAGAATAAATGTCGCATAGTTGATAACTTTCTTAAACATGTGAAGTAAAATTGATGTAATCTTTCGATATCATTATTTGAATATTTAAAAAATCGGAATACCAAGATACCAATTTCATAAATATCGGAATTGTTATCTTTAGGTTTTTGTGCCGCACGTTGTGTATCACTGTATGTATTCAAAACTTTTGCACGCATAATTGGACTGTCTTGTCTGATGTAAGTCTCGTGAAGTTTTTTTATACTGGCGATCGACTGCTACTTTATTTTGCAATTAATTAAGACACGACGTACATTAGCGCAAGACTGAAAAAAATCTCTCACTGTCTTTTAGGGCAGTATACCAGACAGCTTAATGAAGATAAGTGAACGTAGAAGAGCCGAATGGGCGGGAAAGTTAAATTCAAATCAAGAACATCGGAACGGGTTCTTTTGCGAGCACGTACGATAATGCGATGAAACAAGAAACACGGTTATTGGTATGTGAAATTAAAAGTGGTTTCCTGGGGACCGACTGCCGTAAAATTAATGCCGCTCGGATCTGTGGCGTTGTACAATATTATGCCGGGATTTGTTACGTAATTAAGGATGCCGGTCGACGCGGTGAAGCAACTCTATAAATTTAGTTAAATAATCAAACCAAACAGGTTAATCGCCGAAGATTTATTTTGACATTTGAAACAATCTAAAATGAAATATTGTCTAGTAATTCTAGTCATCAGTCAAACGGTTTTAGGTTGCATCAATCAAAAATTTGGTATTTTCTAGCGACTCGGATAAAATAATTGATTATTGTTAATATTTTTTCTCTGAGGCAACACAAACGAAAAAGTAATAACAAAAAACAAACTATTCATTTTAACGCCGGGAAATGAGTTTATTTAATATATAAATTAATTTTTACTTGTTTTTAAGTAACATTAAGATGCTGATCATAGCATTTGAAAGGGGGAATATTTCCTCAAAGCAATCCAAGGTTTTTGTGCTAACCAATCATGTTGATATGACAAAGTATTAGGTCAACTGACTTTACCACTTAAATTTAAGCCTAACCCAAGGTTTCAGCTAAAAAAATAATTTTCCATACTTAATCAGTTGTAATAACACTAGCTCCTGAAACACTCACTGCTATGATATAATTTTTTTTAAATAAATATTAGGAATCATTATAATGGCTGTACTAGTAAATATATGAGAAAAACATATGTTTTTTTGACAGAAGAAAATAATAAAAATATTAGGATATATCCTAAAATAGAGAAAAGAATTTTTGATCAAACGGTGAATAAGTAGTAATTTATTTAGTTTAACAAATTTAATAAGATATATATTTGATAACTATTTCGGATTACTACCTCACCTAATAGTTCTGATGAGGGCGTAAGTCGAAATAGCTATCAACTATATACCTTATAAATTTTGTGTAACTAATATACATTGCTATTTTTCAACGTGCTAAAATGGAGTTGTACTACAAAAATGTCTCTTCAAACAGTAACTTTTTGATCAGCTTAATTTACCTATACAGTTTCAATGACGTTTCGTATGTAATTAAGAAAACAGATCAAATCTTCACAACACATTGAAAACCGTTAAAATTTTGTTTACACAGATTTATTATTACTATTTTCCGATCACGTACGAATATGTGTAACGAATTTGACCACCACGCGTGTCACGTGTCTCCGTGATTCTCTGCCCTTTGATAGTTACATTGTTTCCTCCCATGACAAGCTACAATTCCTCAGTTCGTCGAGTACATTATGTATACATAGTATCCGGTAGTCGTCCGAAACGTTACTTTTACTGTGTCTAAAACTCAGTTTCTGTTATTTTCACGTTTGCTTACTTTTTATCGTTTTCAGGGCTGCGGATTAGAAACTTTTAATTGGTTTCACAAATAGTCAAGACTGAAGCTCTAATTTACAATAAACTTATTATTGTATGTTGGTACGGCACAGTGAAAAAATTAAAATGTATTTTAGTTCTACAAGTTTATTAAAATATACAGTTGATAGCTATTTCAGCTTAGTATTTCTGATGAGGGCGTAAGCCGAAATAGAAGTATATTGTAAAGTAAATGCCAATTCAATCTATTTAGTTGTTAATATTATATGAAGAGATTAATGTGAAATAAGTATTGTTCATGGATACAGTGATAAAATAAAGATAAAATTCATGTTTTACAAAGATTTTTTTATTATTGTAAATTTGTAAATTTAAATCATGTAGGAAGTGAAACGATGTAATTTATACCACCTTACTACGTCATGTTTACTATATAATTTAAAAGCGATATAATTATAAGTAGGTAACATGCATTTTTTTCGCATCATAAATTCTCGATTCCAATCCTTACGTTTTTTTACAATTTAATACACTTTTTATGACATAAATAAAAACAGCAAGGTCGCAAATTGATATCGTCTAATACACCGCAATTGCATCAGTCTGCAGTATTGCATCAGTCTAGTCCCAATTCTAAAATGTAAATTATATCACATTATTTTACTATCGGCCGTGGTGGTGGTGGTGCCTCGGTATTTGGTGGTATGGCATCACACTGCCATCATCAGAATATTGAGATCGGTGAGATTGTTATTGGAATGGCAACAAAGTATCTCGTTTACCTTGGCGATCTGTTTCGCCGTCGGAGAACATCTTCCTCTCTCCTTTCTTTTTTATTTTACACGCAGGCAGGGCTGCAACAACTTGCATGGCCATGAAACCGCTTTCGATGCCACGATGACAGGTTATACGTGAGGCGAAAAAAAGATTTTTTCAACAGTTATTCCTTATAATATGTCATAAAAAATACATCCAAAACCTCGAATATAAAATATGTGTAAATTTTAAATGACGCTCGCAGTCCGAATAACTTATAAGTAATAATCAAATGTCGATGTATACAATTTAGTTTTGTTGTGATTTCCTAAATAAATATTATTCGTAAACTTTTATTAAATGGAAATACAATACGAAAGGCAAGACAACAATATCGCTAACCTAACACCCCCCACTATTTTATAAACTGAAATGCACATATTATAATATTAAAAATGTATTATATATTTTATGACATCTACCGAAGGTGTTTGATAGAATTTTTACATCAAATTTGAATTGTTGTGTATGTAACCAACGCCAACTGTTTATTGTGTATCAGTGTTATTGCATCCGTGTGATAGAATGCATGAAGATGCCGAAAGGTGAAACCCGGTTCGTTAGTGAAAAAATATGTGGAATCATACAAAGTTTCAACACTCAATAATATATGGTAAGTAAATTGTTAATTATTGAACAGAAATCTTTACAGAAATGATTTTTATGCGTTAATTTTTGAGATAGATAGAAACTAAATATAGAATTTTATGAACCCTTTCGCTGATAAGTTTTATGAAGAACATTTTAACTCCTTAACATCAAAGCATGTTGTAGTTATGTTGGTTGTAAATACGGAGGCGAAAAATATTAGCTTTTATCACTTTTAAGGAGAGTTCATAATACACCGTCCCGGTAAATATAAAAAAAATGAGCATATTTTCGATGAATTCGGCGATACCTTTAAATCAAAGATTTTGTTATATCAAGTTTTTTGTTTCTGAATTTAAATATTAAGAGCTTTCAATTATCGCGATAAAATACATTAAGTTGATCAAGCAACCAATATTGCTCTTGAGATTTTTATCTTGAAACAATAGTAATTAATTTTTTACTAAGTCATTTTATATTTCACTTTTAAGGTGTTAACTGTCACTTCTTGATGGAAAGGCATGATATTTAAAAAATAAAAACACATTTTTTTAGTACTTATTTCCACAATATATTTTTTGATCAGGACCGGTTTCGCTCATCGCGAGCATTATCATCAGTTGATAATGCTCGCGATGAGCGAAACCGGTCCTGATCAAAAAATATATTGTCGAAATAAGTACTAAAAAAAATGTGTTTTTATTATTTAAAATATTAGCTTTTACATAAAACTGTTTCTCACACTTAAATACTCGTGTAATTTTGAGTGTTAACTTTCAATTAACTTTAATCAAACGTCATAACAGTTGAACACAAGTTGACAGTAGGTTAAAACACATTTTTGTACACACACATGTTTGTAAAAGTTATCCGATATTTTGTATTTCATATTATTAGTCAAAAGTTCATCAAATATAAATTTGGTCTCAATAAAAACATTATTTTATGGATATTAGATAGCTGAAGGCTAGGAGTTTACTAGTGTTAACAATTCGCTGTATTTTTAAATGTTTTATACAAACCAAAGAATAAAAAATGCTCAAAATTTGTTTTTTTTTTCAGTAAAAGAGGCTGAAGTACAATGTTAACTTACTTTTTGACACCCCTGCATAAAACTATTATAGGTTGGCATTTACCAACGCCATTCCGCCATTTATTATCAAACTAATACATATTTATTAGATTCTTATACTTATATTTACATAAATGATAATTAATAATATTGTGTCTTTTTGTCTGGTGCGGAGACAACTCGCACACAATAGACGTAATCCCCTTTATAAGATAAATCGCCTCGCCATTATGGATTTTTATTCACAACGTGCTAGTTGTATATTGTGTGTTCATAAATGCATAACATCCTCCTCAATAAAATGGTGTGACGCCATTTTTTTTATTTTTATTGCTAACAAAACAAAAAGGATAAAGTCAGTTCGTAATCTAAGTTTATAAATCATAGTTTTTTTTAAATAAAGAAGCACGCTTAATTTTTTAAATGATGTATGTTATTGCGACAACTTTTTTCGAATATATACTTTGAATGTCTAAGTCATGTTTACATGACTTAGACATTCAAAGTATGTTGGGGAGTTATTTAAATGTGTTTTACGATCTCATTAATCAACTTTTGCGCTATTTTTAAATTATAAAACACAATTTTTGGAACTCTACAATTTTATAGTATCTAAATCAAGACAGATTTCTTTCGTCGCAAGCGTTATCGACTGATACAATTACAATGAATATATATATATAAAATTGGAAATAAATATATATATATAAATATATAAATAATTTGCAAAAACAATATTTGATGATATTTAGAATTTTATTATTATTATTTTTGAATATTAAATTAATAGAACTTTCAGAGCTTTTCAAGCCTCCTTCATCGCTTATATATATATTTTTTGTGTAATTATTCCATCGTTGCTGACAGGCTAAGTCGCTGCAGAGCTGAGCAATTCACAGTAAATCCAATTTACGTTGTCACCACACGTAGTATTATTATATTTATATCTACATGCTAATCTCAAACATACACACAAACGCGCACACAGATACAAGTATTCATATAGTTTGATAAATTGTTTTCAAAATCTAAATATATTGAATTTATTTTAATTTTTTTTTTGTTTATATAAAATTTTATTTTTTATTGAATATAAAATACCATGAGAAACAGATAGATACGCATAATTGTATTCAATTATAAGAGTTATTCACTGCTATCACTGTCGGTTTGTTAATATAATCATTCGCGATTTTCTGAACAAACGTTTTGCAATTTGATGGAACTCATTTGATGAAATGCTGTTTTTAATAGATTATTAATCTAAGTCAATAATTTTATTTTTCTAAGTTACTATTTGTTCTGTTAAAAAACATTGTGGAAAAAATCGCGTATTGAGTAAATCACGTAAAAAAAGTAAGAGTGGCATCCAAAAAGTCACGTATAACTGAAATCGCGCAAGACAAAATGCGTAAAAAAGAACTGGGTATATTTTTCTAAATTGGAAATAAAATACGATAGAAAAATAAACGTACACAAAACGCCACTAATACCACAAAGGGGCTTTTTTTTTAAATTTCGGCTCACCATCGTCAGAACTATGCTTAGACGTACATTTGCTTATCTATATATAGATGTGTAGACAAGGTACACAATACATCTTCTCTTCTGTTTTAACGACCTAGCTTATTTCCTGCTAGTAATAAAACTAAAAAAAATGAAAATCTAAATGAAACTAAACAGGCGGCAATTTCAATAAGCTTAAATATTGGACGGATACGGTTTATTATGGAGTTCTACCAAGTAAATGTCACAAAGAATCCTTAACGAACAAACTAATATATGTCGATCACCATTGCTTAACCCGCTACGGGGGGTCTTTTTGTCTCAATAATAGACCATTTCCGTGCCATATGTAAACTTATTGATATAGCCACATTTTTAGGTTCATTTACAATATTTAGTTTTATTGTGAGCAAGAAACAAGCTAGGTCGTTAAAACAATGAAGATATATTGAATACATTTTCTACACAGCTATACATAGATAATCAAATGTTCGTTTAAGCAAAGTTTTGACAATGGCGTGACCCGAAATAGATATCAACTATTTCTTAAAAAAAAATTAAAATTGTAGAACTAAAATACATTGCTATTTTTTTCACCGTGTTATAATATGTACACCTTGATCATTTTCTTTATCCATCCGTTAAGTGAATAAACAAACAGTTAATAGATCACCATGTTCTATATTTTTTTGGATGTACCATGATATAATTTTCAAGTGAAGACAAAAAGTGCAACTCCTCAAAAAACTTAAGCAATGCGCGCGGACTTAATATGTATTAGGTACATCCTGTTTCAAACAGGCGCAGTCTGCCCTAGATCCTACAACGTCCTTGGTACAAGTCACGACATACGCGCTCTGTGCAATGGGGCAAACGTTGTAAACCTATAGTCCGCGATCCTCTCCACTTAACTTCCGATGTAGAAAAAATCCATATTCAGTTCATATTCACGGAAAAGTAAAGTATAATACCTACTACCAAAACACTACAATCAGCCGTCTCAACAGTTGAGACGTAAGCTGTTGGATGGTGAAAATTTACTTTGTAGAACTCCATTATAACACGGAAAAAAATAGCAATCTATTTTAGTTCTAGTAAATTTAAAAAATATGGTTGATAGCTATTTTGGCTCACACCATCGTCAGAACTACGACGATGGCGTGTTGACGTTGTCAACTATATCTTAAAAAATTTGTAGAGCTAAAATACATTGGTATTTTTTCAACTTTTTTTTTACTTTAAAATTCATAAGCTCTTCCAAATTCGATTTTATGTCATTTCAAATAAGATTGTTTTCAATGATAACTGCTTTTTGCTCAGTTACTCAAACTGTCTTTTACAAGGAGAGTAAGAAGGATACATGGCAAAAAACTAAGACTAGACTAATGGTGAAATTCCCACTTTCATTGATTCCCGTTTTTACGATTGGACAGGTGGGAAGAAAATCTTATCATATCACTAATTTTCATGATTTCGAACAGAATTGATTGAAAAAAAACACGGTTCGTTCTGGATCTCGAAATCGTAAAAACTGTCACGATAAATAACGATGTTCATGTTTAACTGAAGTTAAATCGACACAATGAAACCTTAACACAATTCTCATATTCATAGCGTTCTTTAATTTATCTTACATACTACATGGAAATAAAAACCGTTATACATTTATACTGTGTATATATTTTGGAAACAATTTTGAAAAATGGCCCCGATGGACATCTTTACCTATTTCATAAAGCGTTGAATATAAAAAGGTAAAAAAATATTCAAAAATAAATGTGTTTTTTTTATCATCATTACATTCCGTGTCCGATTTGTTCACAATCCAAACTGTTCGTTTACCGATCAATCACCCACTGTATTAGACATCGTGGTTCGTATTTTTTTTTTAATATGTGTTTGAAAGAAAATTATATTACCTCCTGTCTCTGATATACTAAATATAATTTATTATTCTAGTGATGAAAAATAATAAAAATGTATAAAATTAATTCAATAATATATAATACTATTATATTAATGTGATGTTTAAAATGAAGCTTCGTATAAATGGCATTACTAGAAAAAAAATTTTTTAAGATAAATTTAATAATCAGTTTTCTAAAAAATATTATAAGCAGAAAAATACTTTCATTGTTGATTTTTTATAGCATTGGGATCATATTTGACAATATAACTCCGATTAAATTCACTATATTTTTAAAAACATTCCTAATTTGTTACATCAAATATTTTAATATCTTCTCTCTGAATTTCATTCCAGTTTCTTCACAATTTTTTTTTATTTATTTACTATATGAAATTTTTGCTTAGAATATGTTTTTAAATGAAATTTGAGCCTGAAATTCTTATTTAAGATACAGGGGCGTATTACGCATTAAAGAACCCAAAGATTTGACAAAAAGAACGGACATATATCATTATTGATTTCGATATTATATATTGTTATCTTATGTGTTATTTTTGATTCATTTGTAATACAGCTAATATACTATATAAAAAAAACATAATTTTGTTACGTTACCCAGCGAAGATAAAAATTAAAGCGCTAAAAAACGGTTAAAGTACTTGTTGTTTCTGTATTGGTTATGTCCTGTTTGAAGGGAAAGGTATAATGGATATGTAATTCAAACCCGTCATTGCAAAACGAAATTGTTATGGAATATATAGATCTTTACTCTATGGTAATCGGCAGATCTTAAATTTAGAGTAGTTAGTTATCTTTGATATGTTTATATTATTTACCATTTGCCTTAACCACAAACTAATGATTTGTAGCTATATGTTCTGTGATACAAACTAAAATTCCTTGCTTAAGTTTGCAGATAATCAACAAACAAAAGTGCTTGTATATTTTTTATGAATAAAAGTCGACGTGACTTATAAAATAATACCAATGAAACCAATATTTTGCATGCAATTTGAATTGAAAAAAAATAATTCTTCTAAGCATTGTTCAATTATGTATATTATATTTTTCAGCAGACTTCAATTAACACGGCGAAAAAATAGCAATTATTTAAAAATACTTAGCTATTTTTTCACCGTGTTATAATGGAGTCTACTAAGTAAATACCAATTCAATCAATAAATAAGCTTTCAATTTCTTATTTTTTATTCAGCTTACAATGAGCGCCATTTTATAATTCTAGGTAATCCGGCACTGCTCACGCGCGAGAACAATCTCAGAGCTACGTGATCATTTCAAATTTTGAACGTCGAAATGGCGCCAAAGGAATTCGTGTGCATGTTCTATTATGCACAATTATGTGAGAAGGAGCTATATAATCTCAATCAAAAGCAGTTTGGTACGTGCTTATCATAAATTATACCTACCTATATAAAACGAGCATTACCTACACGTATGTCAAATCTTCTTCTTCATTTAATATTTATTTATAGACTTACTATGAATCTGGTAGATTTTTCTCGGCAATTTTTGATAGTTCTAATTTTAAAATACATTTGAATAAAAAAAAAAGAATGTACTTAAGCTAAATGAGTATGAAAGCAATCAATAAAAAAGAACATACAAATGCTTATCTGCTATGATATAACGACCATATTTAAATTAAAAATTTCAATCATCACTGTTTGTATCGTGTAATAGTGCAGTACTTGAATTGATTGCTTTGAGTATCACAGGAGCAATAACGCAATATTGATTTTACGAGTTTAAACATACTCGCTTTTTTTGATCAATTAGTAATAGAAATAGTATGTCACAATAATTGGAACCAATTCTTTTCGAAGAATACTTGGGACAGTTGAAGAAAATTAAAGATATTTCATGTGTAAATATCAGAAATTTATAGGAGTGAGTAGATAGTCCAAAAACGGATGCAGAAAAAGAGACTATGATTTTTTTGCGATAATTATTATTGTAGTCGTATTGACCAATTAAATTGTATTTTTTTTACATTTATTTATGGATCAAAATTAATAATATAATAAAATGTATTTCTTTAAAAACAATATTTTGAACATTAATATTTTTTATCACAAAAAATCCGAAATATTAAAATATTATCACAAATTATTTTTTCTTTATATTTCTGCTAAATATTTTCAACTGAGTAATTATATAAGATAAATACGATAAGTATTTTCATGAATAGCTCATAATCATCATAAGGATAAATAACACTAAATATCTTCATATTGAAGATTACAGAATGATACAAAAATAAAACTGTATTCTGATGGCAGTCTCAGTATTTGAGCTCAGACCATTTGAACACCAAGAGAAATCTCTCTCCACTGCGCCACAGAAGCGAAGTACTCATTTGACGCCTAGAATCTCTAATTATATCTCATTATCATCACTTGACCGAATGGGTTGATAACAGTGAATTGGAGTCGTGAAAAACAAGTGACTCTATTACTTTTTCGATATGGTGATTTTTTAAGAATATCTCCATGAACAATTTGCCGGGTTGGTCGATTGATCTTTATTTAATGCAGATAAATAGAAAAGATATGAAAAATCTTGACAAAATAAACTTTTTTTAGTCAAATTCGTGAATTACTTAAAATCTTCACAGCTCAAAAAAGCGTGTGTTAAATTACTCTATTGGATTTATATATGCTGTACATTGTGTTTGACATGTTTATTGTATTGTTTATAAATTTGACCTAAAGTAATTTGTAAGTAAAATATAACAACATTTTTATCTTCTGTTTTGTACAACTGCATCGTGCATCACACTTCAGAAGAATCACGAACTATTTGCTAATATTTGAAACCACCGATTATTTTACAGTGCATTGGATTTGTTCTACAGTGAAATGACTGCTTATAAAAGCTGCTGATTTCAGAATTTTAATAGACAACGCTTAGATTTTGATACGATCGTAAAAATGTGCACTTTCAGGACGATTTTAGATTTCACAATTAAACATGATATCTGAAAGAGAAACTACTTTATGAATTTGCATCAAACATTATTTTGTTATACTAAAACACGCAGGTTAATTATTTGATATATCTCCTTCTCGGGAAATCATTGCGACACATTTTTTATGACCCGTGGTACGTGCCCAATTCGCTGCTACATAGAAACTTGAAAGTGCCTACAATTCGAGAGTTCGTTTGTGAGATTACTTAAAAATTTTACTGCGATATAGGCAAACATAATAGCCCTATGATATTTTATCTACATAATTATGATGTACGAGTACGTATAATATATGAATGCGTGTATCTGTATGTACGTTTGTATGCATGTGTATGTGTAGTAGCATACCGTAGACTATGTGGATATGCTTCTCACATGGATAGCTTTATGTGGCCTGCTCACGCGTCGTAAAACCTTCTGATTAATTCGTGTACGAAACGACGGAAAAAAAACAAAACTATTTTGTATCTAAAATCAGTCCGATAATACACTTTCTTTCAATGGCGTTACAAAGCATGCAGGGTATTGACTAGCAAGTAATATTTAAATCTTTTTTTCGCGGTATTTTTCATCCTTGAACATATGCCATGATTTTTTACAGCGACATAAATATTATATTTTTCGCGCAGATTTGAGGTGGACGGTATAAAACGAGTCATGGTTGTTTTGTATCATATTTCCCGATAATAATAGATGAGTGAATGTGTAGTGAGCGAACGTAAACATTGTAAGCAACATTAAGATTATTATTTGATCTTTGACTTTAATATTGATGAACGTTGATCCGATGATTTTTTTAATAAAATATCTATTTTCACGCGGAAGATTTATCACACTGTCTAAGACAAATTGGCTCATTTCTTATAATAATTTATCAATTTGTACGATTAATAAAGTGTGTAAATATCCGTTCAAAGGTGCATTTATGTGTCTCGAAATATCACAATTTATTATCATAACCCGAGATAATATTATTAAGTTTTGTTTGCGAAAAAAAATAAAATAAACAATTACATAATTAAATTAATGATGCTTGTTATAAAATACTTTTCTAAGTGAATCGGAACATTTTACACAAAACATCATACGGTATCGGCTTATTACAAAATGTTTGAATGATCGAAAAGCTCTCACCTATCAGAATACTTCGTAGTAAGGTTTCAGTGAGAATTCATAACTATTATCATATGTAATGAATGATGTATTATAGTGTACTTTAAACCTCCTATAGTGTTCCCTTCTATAGAGGAATTTCCTATAGCGTATGCTGAAGACCCTCGTATAGCGTCATTTTTTACAAAA
Organism: Himalopsyche japonica; assembly: GCA_028555115.1. NCBI lineage: Eukaryota > Metazoa > Arthropoda > Insecta > Trichoptera > Rhyacophilidae > Himalopsyche > Himalopsyche japonica. The sequence goes on along the minus strand of JAHFWJ010000807.1, from coordinate 677,418 downwards.
CGCAATATTTTCAAGGTCAAATTAGAATTTTCATGAATATATTATATAGGTGCATTGAAAAAATAATTGTCAAAAGCTGTTTATCTCTTGAATTCGTTGCACGTTTTCAAGGTCAAGGACAAATACAAGCCACAAGGCCAGTTTCACTAATTGCGAGCAATATCAAATGAAATATATGGATATGCTTCTCACATGGACAGCTTTATGTGGCCTGCTCACGTATCGTAAAATCATCAGATTTATTCATGTAAACAACATACAGATAAACAAGATGTATTATATATCCGAAAGCATTTATCAATTTATTTTTTTGAGTGGCATTGCAATACATACCGAATACTCATTATTATTCTATAAATACGAATGTTTAAGGTATTCTTCAAAAAACCTAAAATGTCTTCACATTGATAAGTTACTTTAATAAAACTTTCTTATAGCTAAAAGAAATCGACAAGCCTTCAAGATGAGATATAATTGTTGATAATTTCCCTTGATGTTTTTTTTAATAACTCTTATGTTTTAGCATTTTGTATGATTAAAACTCGTTTTTTATTATGACCAATAGCGCATTTAATTGCCTCAAACATCATCTTCTCTAAACGTGTACATAATTAGTGAGATATCGACAAAATGTGATTGATTTACGAGCTATCTGATATTTCATAAAATATTCACAAAGTGTACAATAAATTGATTAATATAATCATTTGTAAGGTTAGCAGATGTTTATCATTTGTTGTATCATCGTGAACTTTAGATGGGTAATTATAATATATAGAAATTACTTCCCGTTGGAAAATAAAATAAACGTAATACATTGCTAGAAAGAGATTTAATCTTTCATTTAATTTATAGTTAAATAGAAGCCTTCGAAACAGATGACGACAAGATATTTACAAAAAAAAAAAACTATCAAAGCGTTGAATTTTCTCCTAACTTATTAAAAATTGAATTGACTAAAAATAAAATATTTACAAATTATTCTTACATTTTCTATAATTTATGATATCGAATGAAGGTGCTTGATGAAATTGCAATACCAAATTTGAATTGTGACAACTTTGTACGATTTCGCATGTTTTGTCACTATCGACCCTGGTTTCGCCATTCGACATTTTCGGGCATTCTATCACCCTTATGTAACAGAACTGACGCACAATAAACAGTTGTTGTGAATCCTTCCAAGAATGACTCATTAACAAGATTAATGGTTATCGAAAATTATTACAGGCAATTGTTTTCATTTTTATTAGATCAATATTATTAAATTTGTTTTAGCTGCCATTTAATTTTTGCCTTAGGTTCTCTGTTTTCCTGTAATTAATACCTTGCCGACTATGACGATGCTGACTGTTTATTGTGCGTCAGTTCTGTTGCATCCGTATGGTAGAATGCCTAATCATGCCGAAAGACGAAACCCAGGTCGTTAGTAACAAAATATGTGGAATCGTACAAAGTTGTAACCATTCAAATTTTCTTACATTTTCCATTTTTTTAATTGATGATGTCGCACTTCAGAATACGTTTTTAAACATAATAAGAGTGTGAAGTTGTTGTATGTGATTGTAGGTAAAATTCAAGCTCTCTTAAACATGCTCAACACAATTAATCTCTACACATGACACTTGACTTATCTAGAAATCGATTCGGGGAATAGCCTATTTGATTACTGAAAAAAGTTGTTATCGACCAGTTACAGGTAAAAATGAAGCCGTTACCCTGAAGTGAATAAAAAATGTCCGCTGATGATAAACCAAATAATAGCGCTGACCTCTAATCTCGGAGTCGCACAATATTAGTGTGTTACCTCTACCTCTATTTTTGATATTATATGTATAAAAAAAAAAGGTTGCAAATATTATACGTCTTCAAAATTAACAATGAAGACAGCTGCTGTCATATATTTTTTTTAAATCAACAAGGAATTTTCGAGAATTATTTAAGTGCAAAATAATATATTGTACAAAGGCATCTAGTCAGTCGGTTAACTAACAAGTGAGACATTGTTTTACTTAGAAAACATTTTAGCACGTCTTGGGAAATTGACAGCATTTTTATTCAGCAGAAAACAGTTTCCGCTATTGCTACGTATTAGCTTTGTTACGTTCCGTTACGAGTCCGTCGTAAAAATTATCAAAACTTACTGTTTCTAACATTATACTTTTTCAACAGTAATTCTCTATTTGATTGAGTCATGCAAAATGTTGCAGTTGGATTGTGAGTGATCGGTTCACGAACACAATCTGTTCTAAGACTAAGTTTGGTAATCGAATTATTCGTTAAACGAAAATCGATTTTTTTTTACAGTTAGAATAAGTGGACTAAAAAAATTGTTTTAGTTCGTTATCCGATTTACTCGTTAACCGATTACCCACATTCCATTTTGTACTTTTCAATAAGTTTTGTCACTTACGATTCCAGCTTTTGTATTTTTTTTAACTGCAGGTATTCAAGTGTTCGCATGAAATAACCAATAGGTAGATTGTAGATTAATTTGATAATAATGGCGTTTCATCGCAAGGCAAGTTATCATTTCTTTAACTTAATATCGATTGAGGGTACTTAATAGAATTTAAATGTAAAATTTGAATATTTCCATCTTCAATGTATTACATGTAAATCTTAGACATTTTTTCTTCTATTTTTTTATCAATCCAAATGCATCAATTTATTAACGATGAATAATAAACGAAGCCCAGTTAGTGAATGAGAAAGAACATGAAAGTGCAGAGTTTGAATAATTTGAATTCGATATATATATATTTTAATATTTTTAAATATAAATATTTAAAAAATAGTTACACTTAGTTCGAGTTCATGCATATGCTTAAATCAAAAGTGAATTTTCGGGTTTTTATAACATACATTTGTATAAATGTATACTTTTTGTTTAGAATTTCATCATGCAACTCGGTCAATACCTTTAATAATTTTTTTCTTACCGGAAATCTTGTTATCAAAGTAAGCTCTTACATAATATAAAATGTATACATTCATTTGTATATAAAGCCTTTATCATTATAGGCGATTATGCATCGAATGTAATTTTTGACACGACATCAATCTTTTGATACAAACAAAACATTTTGGTATCTGTAGTGAGAGAGGTTTTGAAATTTCTTTACGAACATTGTATAATGCTCACACAGCAACAATATGCCAATAAAAAATAGTATACCACAATCTTTTATGCATTAATAAATAGATTCCTATGTAATATAGATATGCAGAGCTTGAACTGTACTTGTTAGAATAAAGGAGTAAAGAGTAAGAAGTAAGGAGAAGAAGCGAAGAAGACGAAGAAAAAATGTAAAAAATCCTGGATATATTGACAAGAATAATATCACTATCAATCTAGATAATATTATACTATTTGAACGTAAGAAAGTCTGAAAATACATTATTGCACTTAATTGAAAATTTCTCGTTAATTGTATTCAAGATTAGTTGACGCGTTGCTGCGATTTTAGAGTAAGGAAATTCAAAGAAACTCGTTATGATAATAAACGATTTTATTGTTAACAGTGTTAAGTATTTTTTTTTATGTTGATATATCAGAAAAATTCGCAAGAGTGTATTTAAGAAATTCGTAAAGTTTCAAATCGATCTTTAAGGTATTATATGAAAAAACTTTTGCGGGAGTGTACTCAATAAATTTGTAAAGTTTCATATCGATCGGATGAATGGTGTAGAAATGCATAACAGACAAACAAACATAATTATAACACAATGTAATATTGTGCAACTGCGTAATACAGTTTTTTATTTTTAAGTGTTAATTTAGCGCAGTTCTTTATACCAAATTGCACTTCTTAAGTTGAAAGCTTCTCTCGTAACCTATGATAAATAATACTGCACTACTGTAAGGAAAGTTTGAACTGTGTTTTGGTTCATTTAAGATATTTCTATCTGGCGAAAGAAACATTCAATTTGTTTAATTATAAGGTCTGACTTTTAAATGTGTTGTTTGACCTTTTGGTAGGTTTGCTTTGAATTACTGTACAATTATCATCAATTCACTTATCGTTTTACATAGAAACTATTTATAACGCGAAAATATCGCACTGTTATCTTATCATCACATTGTTGCGAGTACAATAATTAAATAATAGCTGATGTTTTTAACAATAATAAGATTCGCTGGATTTTATTATAATGTAGGCCAAATGCATTGGTTGGTGTGTTATTTTAAAATCAAAAAATATTCACTCGATAAATTGTTAGAACTATAAAAAAAGATTGTAGAAATTAGACACTCTTCGTTTTATTTAATGAAAATCAGTTCTTTCTTTTTAACGTGATGGGGTTCTTAAATATATGCTCCATAGTTTCAAGCATCCAAAAATATATAATATTATTCACAAATAGACAGGAGAACAAATTTAAGCCATAAAGCGTCTTCAATACATTATAATATTTAGTTGGATAAATTTATTATTACAATCAATGTGGTACTAAATTTGTCATGTGTATCGTATCACCAGAATGCCTGTACAAGTATTATATATAAATTTTTAAAAGGGAAACAAAAAAATAGTAAATAATTATAATCATTCTTATTTTTTAATTACAACATTTATAACATTTAGACGTCGATCGCTTAGAAAATTAACCCATTCTGAGCATCGTGTAAACTTCAAAAATATTTTAATCATAAAAACACATTTTGTTGTAGTTATTTCCACAATGTATTTTTTAATCAGGACCGGTTTCGCTCATCAACTGATAGAATCATTATCAACTGATAGAATACAATTTACGTGCAAGAATATTTAAAAAAAATATTTGAGTTTAAGGTAGCAAGCTCAAAATTCATTTCATTAGTGTTAGTTTTAAGCAAACTTACGAAAAGTTTTAGTTTTCGATACAAAAAAATAGTTTTATCACCAAAATTGTATGTTACTCTGCTACTTACATTATATTTTTAAATGTAATTTTTCAGTACTCTGCGATCAGCAAGCTGTGGCGTTAGTAGTCAGAAGGTTAAGACAAATATTTTGATTAAAATAAAACAAAAAAAAACACTAAAACGTTTGAGTACCTTTGGCCTAAGATTTCAAAACCAGGTATTATATCCTAAAAATAAAATATTATTATTTCTATTATGAATGCCTTTCACAAAATATTATTGTTACTGCGTCACATGTGCGTCATTATCTATCTATTGTATATTCTCATGAGATGGGTCCATAGATTCTCTGATGAGTTTTATTTTTGGTTACGAAGAGATCTCAGCATGATTAGACAAATGTGACGCGTTAATAACTTATAATTTAATAATTATTTATTAAGAAACACGCGGAGTAAAAAATCAATTTAAAAATTTCGTGCCTAACTGACCGAATTCCATCAAGATAGTTTGCAATCGTAGTGCGCTAATAGACATTTTTTGTTAACAGCTGGTTGTTTCTCGGTTACAATATGCCTAGCAAAAAATAATGGCGTTCGTTTATTCAAATTTAAACTGTATTTACTTTTCGATTTATTTCGCTTCCTGAATAATACAGTCATTATTATAAATGTGGCATTGTATCGCACTCTATTAGGTCGTCAAGTCTCATTTTTGTTTGCATAATTCTTTGTTATTTTCATTTCGTTTGTTCTTAAAAAATGCACCATATCTTTGTCAAAATCACTAAGTAGAATCACTTAAATTCAGTTTCACAGAATTGCATATTAATTGTATTTATTAATTTAATTTTAATGTGTTTACTGACTCGTCTTGGTGGAAAGGCATTTTATTTGAATAATAAAACGCAATGTTTAGTACTATTTCCATGATAATATATTCTTCTTATCAAAACTGGTTTTAAAGAACATTACCGACTCATGCGACAAATATAAAACAGCCACGCTCAACGTTTTTTTTTTTTTAATTATACAGTTTTCTACGATGTATGTAAAGTAAACCATAGTAATGTAAAAAATCTATTTATTTACAAATTCTAAGAGACAAATAGGAATTTGTGTATTCTACGATTGAGTGTATACCTGTTAAATTCAGAAAAAGGATGAATGAAAACAACGCAATTTATAAAAAAAATCCTTTAATTATTATCAGGCTAACAGTTTTTGTATGTTTTATCAACGTAAATGTTTTTAAGACTAAGACAATAATTTACAAGCTATCGTACAAAATATCTCTAAATGAAGTAACTATTGATTTTTGATTAAAAATAATACCAAATTAATGTTCTATTAGAGTTAAAAAAACCAGTTCTAATTCGCAGATTATACAATTGTGGAAATATAACTAAGTAATGTGTTTTATATTCGAATATATTTATAAGGCATTTTACTAAATATATCAAGCTATCGTTTACAATTTTGAAGTTCAGATATTGTATTCTATTTTGTGCCTAAATTCAAAGTCCTTAAATTTTCACCAATATATTTAAAAACATTATTTTTCTCAAAAATTGTACTTCCCGTGGTCATATGAGTAACCCATTTCATGGGCTAATCAATTTTTCTCACTTCTTATTCAAATATTATATGTAAACAATTCACATTAATGTTCTCTTTTGTATTTTGAAATATGTACGAACTGTCATTATTAAATTTGTTTATTGCATGGGTCTTTGGCGGCAGTTTTTACTCTCATGTATTGTTATTTCATTTAGAAATAAATAAATATTAAAATATATTTCCGCAACAGTTATTATGTAATAAAGTTGATAACTGTTTCCACATTCAGCGTCCATCAAGACAATCATTTTGTCCGTTGTTTTTAAGTTGGAATGATCGTTATATATATTTATATTTAATAATTAACTTTTATCACATTCAATGGAGCTAAAGCAAGATTATTTTGTATTTATCAAAGTCGTTATTTAATAATGTGATCAATTCGTTTTGAAATAGATTTTAGCAATACAAATAGTCATCGAGTTACGACCAAAAAAATAGCACTTTTGCTAAAATACATTACGATGCGCTTTTGTTAACCCTGATTCATGCGTAAACAAAGATGATGCCACAAATACTTCCTGCCGGTCAGTAGATCGCGCATATGCGCAAAGAATGTCATTTGTTTCTCACTTCTTCCATACGTTGCTTTAAAATTATATATAAATAATTTAGTTAGCACAGTGTTTTTGAACTTAGACATAGATACATATTAATATGATAAGATATAAATAATACATGTACCCATTTAATTTCTGAAGTAAATAATCGTGCCCATTATGACTGGCAAACGAATAGATGTGACAAAAAAAGAGAAATGCAATAGATTTAGGAAAAAAATTAAGTACATAAATATTTTGTATGAAATTCGACTTACGACCAATCCGGCTTACGACCAAAGTCCAGGAACGTATTTCGGTCGTAAGTCGAGAATAACCTGTATAAGACATTTTTATATTTCACTAGTGAAATACCAAGAGACAAAATCAAAATTCATCGCTAATCTTTATTTAAAATATGAACTTATTTCATTTTCAATTAATTCAAGTAAAAAAAACTTCCAAAATATCTGCAACGTTATAAAAAGAAAGTCCTTTTTCTCCGTGCCATATCCTGATGTTCAACGATATCCTGGCTTAATCCTGATTTTACACTTGAATATTTTTGTTTTTGGACGTATTCCCGTAGGGTTCTTGCCGTGTCACGCTTTTCTTTGTGGTGACATTGATTTCTGGTTATCCAAGAGCTCCGCATTTAAATATAATATATTATATGTATACAGATGCAAATGTATTTTTTTTTCTTTACTAATGGTGTAGTTGTCATGTTGAGTCTGAAGGGTTGTTTTTTTTTTCTTGTTCAAAAAGAAAGTACTCGTTTGTTTTCCAAAAATATTTATGAAACTCTCATTTTATAATATATTTTAGATTAAAAAAAAAAACATTTTTAGTACAAATTTGCACAATATATATTATGAACTGATTTCAGATGATAATACTCGCGATGAGCGAAACGGGTTCTGATCATAAAATGTATCAAATTTGAATTGTTACAACTTTGTACGATTCCACATATTTTGTCGCCTTTCGGCATCTTGAGGCATTCTATCACTCGGATGCAACAGAACTGACAAAATTGACTGAAATTCATAAATTACATAAAATGATTTGTGGTAATAATTACTAAAAATATGTGTTTTTATTATCAAAATGCCTTTTCAACAAGAAGTAACAGTTGACACCAGTGTTTTAATTATATATTTTATGTATATTATAGACAATATCTGTATGTAGATGTTGTTTCATGATCACGTTCCATAACTACTACATAATACTTATAAAAATAAACAAATTCATTCATAATTTTTTCGGTCCAATTTTTATGTCTATTGCGCGTAGGAAAATAAAAAAAATACAATAGAGAAAAACAGATCTGTCTTCCTCAGCCATTTAGTTTAAATGATTTAAATAAAATATTCAGTAGAAAGAGAGCCCGACGTTACGAAAGAGTTAAATCGAAAGAGGAATCGATAATATTTCGTATACCATTTATGAAGCTGCAAAATTTATAGAATGTTTCAAGTTCGGCCTAATGGTAGTATACAGTGGTAAAATAAGCACTTAAAAATACATACAGCAAGTGACAGCAAAAATAAACGGAATATAATTTAAGACTTGATTATCAAAAAACAAGTAACAAACTAATCATAGGTTTAAAATACCTGTCAAATATAAAAAGAAACAGTTAAAACATAAATCGATTAAGAGAACGGGAAGTGTTTTTGGAGTACAAGAGTTCGCGTGGATTTTAGTGTGCAGAATACAAATACCTTTAGGTCAGGCGTGGGGAACCTGCGGCCTTTTGATTATTCTAGTGCGGCCTTTTGACTGATGCCAATTTGAATGATTCCTTTGAATACATACATATGTATAAAAAATTTACAACAATATACAATATAATATTATATATTAAATAGAAATTGTAGAAAAAATATACAATACAATATATATTTACTGCGGCCTGGTTACTGCGGTTGAATCAAATAAGTGTATGTGACTTTTTGAAATGAAAAAGTTTCCCACCCCTGCTCTAGGTAATCGAAAAATTCTATGATTTGATGTATGTTGTCTCTCTAGCTTGATAATTTGCATTATTCGCTATGTGGCCGATCAGTCCAATGTAAGGTTGAACTGACTTGCGCATTTATTTCTTTTATATATGCATTCGATAACATTGCCATAGAATATGCTAATAATCCTGATTTATAGCATCACGTTTGTGTTTTCGTGTATCCTCATCGAATTTGCTTGGCCAATAATTCTGAGTTCAGATTTAGGATATAAATTCGTCTGCATTCGCCATTTTATATTTTGGAAAAATAAATAGATTTGGTGACCCCTGGCGGAGGTGTTTCGTTTTACGGAAAAATAATTATATGTATAAATTTAATTCATACGCGGCTTATGAAACAATGATATGTTTTTAATTTCTGATAAATAGCGTTTCGCGGTACTGGCAACTTATCAGTATAGCGGTAAATAACATATATGTAACAAAAAATATTCGTTCTTTGGTCCAAAACAAACGCATCTCAATATGCGATATATGGTATAGCTGTGCCATAATGGCCAATGTCCATATAAATTTGTCGGACGCCATTGCCAGGGGCGGCTCGTGTAATATTAATATTCGCCGGCCTTGAATGCTATTGCCCAGGGCGCACCGAGATTACGGGCGCTAATGAGCGTAAAATTATGCACATTATTTTTAATATATAATTTTATTCACCTGCTATTATATCCTATTCTGCTTTATGTATTTTTTTGTTTTTTGCTTAGTAATAACGCAACAATCTACATTCTTACATCGTGTGGGAATACAAAATGTAATAAATCAGCTTGTGTCTTCCATAACGCGTTGATAATGAGTTGATGTGTAACGTTTAATTCACGATTACCTAATTGTAAGATTGCGATCAACCAATCGATTTTGAAGCATTTTTTTATTTAACACAACACATTTCTTGACCAAAATGCACAGGGTCGCTACAAAAGAATGAGATTTTGCTTATTAATAAAAGCTTATTTTTTAATAATTTAAAAACATACTTTAGTACTTATTCCCACAATATATTTACATCAGTTATGTTGCACCTCTGTGATATAATGCCTGAAGATACTGAAAGCTGAAACCCAGGTCGTTAGTGAAAAAATACGTGGAAATATACAAAGTTTCGACAATTCAAATTTCGCTAACGAGTTTGATTATTTTTTTTCATAATTACTTTTTAAGAAATATTTCTGTTTTAAATAAAAAAAAAAAAACTTTTTTTATAGTTGCTTTAATTAAGTTGAACATTTACTTTAACGCATACATTTATGTATATACAAAAATTGTATTTAAATCGAATGAATGAACGAAAGTGTGATTAATTTCAGAAATTTGGTCTTAAAACACAATCACTAAGAACAAAGATATTATCATTCGGCGACAGTAAGCTTCAAAATTTGTAAATGTAATAGATATCATTATCACGCACGATTGGGTGGTGTGTATGCATTAAAACGACAACTCAATTAAATGCTACAGCGCTATACACATTCATTCTCGTTTTAAAACACACGTACCTTTCAATCACGCGTTATAAAATATATGTGTAAATTCGACAATACTGCAAGTGATCGCTATACAACAACAGTATGTGTTTTTTTTCTATTATTTATCAATAGACAATTTAAAGTGAATCTTCTACCCACGTATACACAATTGAACACTTTAAACGACTTTATAGAAAGTAAAGTGGAATACGGATCATCGTTGTCGCTTTTAATGAGCCTTGTTACAAATATGGTCATATTCCAAATAGGTACCCTATTTTATGGTGCTCTGTGACATCAGTGTTTGATGAAGCATGTTTCAACTATAATTGCTTGCTACAAAGTAATACTGTAGCTAATTATATGTTTAAAACCAATTGATAATTAAAGTGCAAACGTGTTTGGGAATGCAGTATCACACCAACCAATTACCAGCTGGTAGAAGATAGATCATGTCAGTATTTCATCATCGAAAGCAAGCAATATAATTTTTGCGGATTTTACAAAGTTGTTGCCAAGTTGTCATCATCGTAAAGTTTGACTTTGGTGTATGATGACTTGACAGTTTAATAAATATATTATATTTTACAACCGATTTAAAGATTTTTTATAGAATAAATGCATATCTGAGAAGCTGAAATCTTTTTTTTCCGGTTATAAAAACATAGTGAACTGATGGCCATAGGCGAGCTCTATCTTTAAACTCGTCTATACTTAAAGTTCTCCGTAAAATAATATTATATTTTTAATATATGCGGGAAAAGTTGTTCATAATCAGTCAGATTTATCGACCCTTTCGAAGTCATTCATAGAATTCGTTTCGTGCTATGGGAAGGCAAATAGAACTTTATATTTAAAATATCTACATTTAAAAATAATCAATTAAATTGTCTATATTATATAATATGTCATTTTCTGCTAACTTCAGCGCATGCTAACAAATCTACAGTAATTTTCCTTGGAAATTCCTGGCAAAATTTGAAACATTTATAACGTTGTTACGTTGCAGAATACACTCTAAAACATAGGCTCACAACCTGGGGTTCATGAAGGATATTTTGGGGGGTCGCAAACTTATATGGTCGACTAAAAATTTTTTTTTTTATGCTTTTAGATTGTATGGGGGGTCGCGTGTCACATGGATTTTATGAAAAGGGGTCGCCACACGAAAAAGGTTAGGAACCTATGCCCTAAAAGAAGAGTGTGAATATCGTTAACGGTAATAGACATAACGTTGACTACCCTTGGGATCTAAAAAAATATTTAAAATAAAGGAATCTTCATTGTATATGTTAAAGAGAGGGGATTATGATTAAAAACAATTTAACAACTTTTCAATTGTAATTTAAAAAATATGTTTTGATTTTTAATAAGCCAAATTTTCAAATGATTCTGATTGTATATTTTATAATGAGTATTATTGGTAAATAAAAGAATAAAATTTGGAAATATTCTAGAGATTCTCACGTGCAATAACTCGACAAGAAGGTTTCTGAAATCTCAAAATAAGAAAGTAAACGGATGAACATTACTCAGAATTCAATCGATAGTATGAGACGAAAATTGTCACAATCACAACCTTCAATTATTATGCATATAGCAGTAAACTTTTTCGAATGCAGTAAAGCTTGTAGTAAAAAATATTCGTGATATACTCCGAGTATGGGAAGGAAAACCCAGACAGAAAACCGAACACCAACCCGCCTGGGCAGCGTGGTGTTGCTATGTCCAAACAACCCCCTGAAAAAAAAATGAAAAAAAGCAGAGGGAGGCCTTTATCCAGCAGTGGATCGACCCCGGCTGATGATGATGATACTCAATACGAGTATTAATTTAAAAACAATAAGGTTAATGCCAGTTTGATTGTAAAACTCTAAAGAGGATTGTGCATGATAAAACATATAGAGTAAAAAAAATAATGAAATATGGATCAACCCTATTACATTATTTTTGCCATTCTTCTATATTTAAAATTGAGTATAGATATTATATAATTATAATGGGCTTACAATGAACAACAACCAATCTCTTACCAACCTAAAATATTATTTCAAATAAAAACAAAACTACATGTGCCACTTTGGTGCATGCGGCAAACTTGATTTGATAAGAACATGTCACAAAACCTCGAGAGTTTAAGCAACTATATAATTGTTTCCATAAACATGGAGCTCTGCATATTTTAATTGATATTTCAATATAATATAATGTCACAGGTGTATGGTCTGTAACGAATCCATCGAGAGACAATCATTAGGAACTAATACGACAAAGCATATAAGGTCACGAGTTTGTATTGCAGTACAGACCCTTTGTATAGATTGATGTTTTAATCATAGCGCTAAAGTCGAATGTATTTGGTATCACAAAGATCTTCCTAGCTCATTAAAAAATGCTTAACATAAGATTATTACACATTTGAAAGAAAAATGCACAGTTCAATAAAAATATTTTTGCGATAATTATATATTTTTAAAATGGTTAATTTGAATAGGTGATTCGAAAAAAAAGCTTTTTGTGATGTCTATGGGCTAGTCAGGGATGGCGTAAAACCGACATGAAGAAATAATGCTTAGATATACGGTCCATCAAATTTTAAGCTGTACTGGAATTGATTTAATGACAGTCTGCACATTTAAGTGCAAGCCATCGAGTCTTGGGTAATTGCTCCTGAGACAATTTCAACAAATAAATAATGTTAACGGCTTACGTGTTACGCTACGGAAACCAATTGCTAAAGCCAGACGTAAGTACGTGGAGAGTGATCGTGAGAAGTGCGTGTACTGGCTATGTAACAAATCCCCTATATTGCACACTTATGCAAAAAGATTTAAGTAGAAAAGAATATTTCATTGGTTTAATTACATAATAATTAAAGAATATATAATAACCTCGCATGGAAAGTTTCATAACTAAAAACCATCAGTATTGAGATTCGGTTTTTTGGTAGAATCAGCTTTTGTCTAAAAATTCAGAAGCAATGTTACAAAACAAAGTGTCATGGTTTTTGCATAATTTTGCAATTTTACTTAAGAAACTGTAACAACACAAAATGTTTCAGTGTCATGATTAAATACACGCTATACAGCTTTATTGTCATTACAGGTTCGACAAATTGTCACACCATAGATATGGCGTTTTTTCAATGAAATCTGGCATAAAAAAACGAAACGGGAAAAAAAAGATATTTGGATCAAGGCGGTTTTATCAATTTTTTTATGATAAACTTTTTCTTCACCACAGCAGATATGATAATTTCACCAATAAAATGGTTATTTCAGTCAATAATCGAAAACGATCTAATCATTTAATTACAAAATAGTGAAAATACAACAAAATTTTTTTTTAATGTATTTAAAAAATATATAATAGATATGCATCATTTAAAACGTTTTATGCATCTTTTACATAGTGCAAGATATTTATCATTGAACGTACGTATTTTCTTACGTAAGTTTGACCAAGTGTGGACCTTTCCGTGCTTGTGTTTCTTGTGATGTAACATACATGTAATCAACTATAATACGACAACGCTCATCTGCAATGAATTGATTCATAAACACGACAAACTGCAATATTGTTTAGCGATAGCAAAAGCGACATAACGAAATTAAAGTTGATAACTTGGCTACATTGTATACAGTCACATTTGCTGAATATCCTTGAAAGAAAATGGGTTTAATAATATTAGTTACACATAAAGACAGCTGAATAATAATAATTTGCTAACGACATACTGAGTGGACAATGAGTTGTATTTAAAGTTGTCAATATTGCAACTATACATTAAATATGTTATGTTCACTAAGTCAGAGTATGAAACAGAAAGACAATGTTATAAAACATAATGTTACGAAGCGTTCAGAAGCAAAACAACGAAATGTTCATTTTGGGATACAAGTACAGTAAAACCCCCATTTACACTAAAATCGGGACCGTGTAGTTTGAAGAAGTGTAATTGGGGGAGTGAATCTCATACAAAAGTAAGGATTTTTTTTCCGCTAAAAATTCAAAATTAAGATAATTCTTAGTTTTGCAATAAAAATTTATGAACAATATAATTTGTAACTAAGTGATAAAATTAATAACGCTTGCAGAATCCAGCACACAGAACGTCACCCAGTTTTGCGTTTATAGCCTGGCACGTGTTGAATACACAGAAGCGAGCACTGTATGCACCGCACAGACGGCCGTCTGGCTGTTTGTGTGCAGTAAAGTGATCGTGTAATTTGGGGATTTGGGGCGTATATTTCAAGTCAGCGTGTAATTCGGAGTTGTGTAATTGGGACATGTATTGTAGTCAACGACTTAATGCTTTCATCGTGTTGTGTTTCAAATTAAATTAAAAATTATACTTTTAATTTTTTTTTGGCCTTTCGAGTTTCGTCTAATAAGTACAGCGATGAGTTCATAAAAATGATAAAAAAACCATTTGTTAAATATTTTGATGCCACAACTGCTTTTTCAGGATCAACCCGAGGTGTCAACGTGTGTGATGATAACAAATATGTTCTTGTATAATATACAAAATAATAGGAGACCAACGATGTATAGCCCTCATTTCACTTTTATCTCGAGTGTAGTGTGTTTTGCAAACATGGAAACATTAAATAAAAAAATTAATTAATAGGGGGGTTCCGTGGAGTTCAAATGAAGATTTCTTGACGATGGTGACACTAATGCAAGATGGAGTAACCACGAGTGTTTTTTTTATCTGTATGTGGCTTTATCCAACTGACTTTCTTTTAGTTATGCTCACTTTAAATACTTCGAAAAATCGAAGAGAAATGTATCTAGCCACATATTTCTTTCGACTAATTCTAAGCCAAAATGAGAATTCTGCCATCCTTAATAATATCAATTTGTATATTCCAAATATTTTTTTTAAGAAATCGAAGACATAATTTGTTTGTTCTTCCAAAGTGTAGAAACAGTCTGCCAATGGTAAGGGCATTGATGATGTTCAACAGTACTGCTTCGGATGTTAACATATTCTATATATATTATATAAAGTGAGTTCAGGCGAATACAATTTTTCAGTAGATGTTTCATGAGCTTACTTGATTGACTTTTTTGCAATCGTTGTTGATTGTTTTGCTGTGTATTTGTTAAATTTCCAATACTTTATGTTCAAATATGCTAACGTTGCAAAAACAATGAATTTAAAATTTGGCAGTTTTGTACCATATCATTATAAATAAATGTGTTTGTGTGGAGTATGCATGTATAAATGCAGATACGAGATTCACTTGTAATACATGCCAACTCTCAGTTTCCCAGACGTTCTGGAAGTTCTCTCGGAGTCGTGATGTTATCGTTTTCTTTTATTCTGCTGCCCAGAACCGTGAACAGTGGAAGAAGGCTCTGTGGATAGTGGGGTGGGGTGGGGATCTAAGGGGGCTTAAGTAACAAGACGTGCCTAGGTCTTGCGTAATCTGAGGGTGCGTTTATATCGTACGCATAATTTTATCGCCGGGTTTGTGTGTTCTTTACAGTCACTGTAAAACTTTGTTGACAATTTTTGAACATGGTCATGAATTGATTTTATCTTTAGATATCTGTGAATTATAGAACCATGGACAAGCCACGCGGCGTCCGCGATTGTACATAGTATTTTATTCTGTACAATTTGAAATTTATCCGTACAAACCCTGCCCGCGTGACCCTATATTGGGGCCACGTAGGTTATGATCGATCTGGATATCGCGGTGTAGAGAAGCAGTTTATCTTTTAAGGTAAGTGTGATTCTCCTGTCTATCATCGTGTACACTCTTCACATGATTTTTGATGCTTGGCGTCTTTTCACCTGGATCTGATGATTGTAAGCTGACTACAAATTCTGCATATTCTTTTATACTGACCCTCTTCTGAAAAAGAGAGGCAGGAATATTAAATGATTGCAGTTATCCATCGTGTCACTAATAAGCAATCAGTTAAAAGTCATAGATAATTATTTTTGACTTAAATACACCCATCCCTTGTTTAACACGGAAAATAGGTTCTGCTAGATCGCCGTGCTAAGCGAAATCGTGTTGAGCGAGACTAATAAATGTATGAAATAGAGAGGATAGGTTTTATAAAACTCATGAAAATTTATTGATGTATACGGATAAAATATATTATTCAGTTCAGACTTTTTTTTTCACTATCAATCGTACTCTGTTCTTCTTTAAGTTGATCCAAAATTTGTATTTTTGTATCCAGAGAAATTATTTTTCTACTAAATTTCGGTTTTGATTATGGGTCTAAAATTTTATATGTCTTTAGTTTATTTAAAATTTATTATATAAATAATGAAAATATGTATTAGAAATAAGAAAACTATACTTTGAATTGTTGTGAAATTATAAGCAGTAATTATTTTATCAGCTACCAGGATGTATATTTCAGGTACTATTTTTTGTTTGAAATTCGCAGTCGAAACATTTTCTTTTCACCAAACTGAATCGGTCTTAAACCGAAACCGTGTTAAGCGAGGGACGGGTGTATTTCATTTTTATAAAATGTGAATTCGAAAATTTTAAGCAATAATTGGGACACCTTTAATGATTTCTTGATTCATAATATGTGCTGATTGAATTCAACTCGAATGTTATTAATGAAACTAATCTTCATTCATTTACAATAACAGCATTGCTAGGTAATTAAAAATGCATTTACGCTAGCAAAATTGCAAACTATCAATTAATAGTAATTGTTGAAATCACCGTGAACGTGCATATCTTCCAGTTGGATGGCAACAATAATTTTCCATTTATTTATAGTTGATAAGTGTCGCAACCGTAGCCAAGTAATCGAATTTATTGCGGATCAAGGCTTGCATCTTATGAAGCAAATTATCTCATTTTGTTCTAGTTTGAGCTTTTATTGGTGATTGCACATTATGTAAGCAACTGTATTATATACATTGTGCTTAGGCACCCTTAATAATACACGAAAAAGCTTGTTTAGCTTGATTTTAGTCACTTTATAATGATCATTATGAGTGAAATCCATCCTTTATAATGCTAAAATGTAAATCTAACACATTATGAAACTCAAATAATGTTACAACGTTCTTTAGTGTCTTTTCAACTATCAATTTTCGAAACACAACCTCGGCAACTAGAAATGACTTTTATTAGTTTACTTACTAACGTTTTGTATATGCATACGTGTATCTGTGTGTTTTTTTATGCGTGCGTCAATATGAAATATAGGAATCTAAATTATAATGCGTGTGTTGATCACATGAACCGGATTCACGGTGGGTTGCTCAGCTCTGCAACGACTTACGTCTGTCAGGAACGACAGAACAATTATATAACAAATAAATTAATACATAAAAGATAATAAAGACTTGAGCAGTTCTGATATTAACAAAGATTTTTTGATCGTCATATCGGAATTTTGTTTATGTTTCTAATCGGTATTAACTCACTCCCTTTTTAAATAATTCTATTCATGTTACACAGTGAAGAAATAGCAATGTATTTTAGTTCTACATTTTTTTTAAGATATATAGTTGATAGCTATTTCGACTCACGCCATCGACAGAACTATGTTTAAATGTATATTTGCTTATTTATATATAGCTGTGTAGAAAAGATATAAAACTCAGCGCCTACGTGTTTACATCTATGTAATAAAGATCTCAAGATTACGGGTTTGTAATAGCTGGAAATCAATTATCACATGAAATTAAAATTCAATTCAAAATTAAATGAACAAACAAATTTAAGTCGGTTACCGCTCCTCAGACCATTGCGAGTGGCTATAGCCTTCCATTAATAAGCCATCCCCGTCCAATATTTAAGCATATTGAAATTGCCGCCTGTTAAGTTCCATTTAAAATTTAAAAAAAAATAGTTTTATTGCTAGCAGGAAATAAGCTAGGTCGTTAAAACAGAAGAGAAGATGTATTGTGTACCTTTAATACACAGCTGTATACAGATAAGCAAATGTATGTTTAAGCATAGTTCTGACGATGGCGCGAGCCGAAATAGCTATTAACTATATTTTATAAAAAAAATTGTAGAACTAAAATACATTGCTATTTTTTCACCGTGTTATAATATTGTTCTACCAGGTAAATGCCAATTCAATCGATAAATCTATTCAAATTTATTACTAATCGGTTAATAATTATCGCTGTGAGTGAATCTAGTCCCCGTTTATGTTATAGACAACGTATTTTATGCATTTTAAAAGCGATTTATGGTTTCGTTACTAAACGCAATGGGTGTCGATTGTATTAAAAAATCGTGAACGTATTTTTTCTTTTATTGTAAAAAGTACTTGTTATTTATATTGAAGTATTTTACTTCATGCGGAGTTGACTATGAAGAATAGCTTGAACAAGTATTTCCGAAGTGGAGCAACTTTAATAAACAGTCCGCTAAAAATATAGTGTAAAATCGTTAAATATGCATACGTACGAAGTCACGTTGCAGAAAAAATAAATTGGTATTTTCTTTTGTTTTTGATTACTGCTTGTCATGTAATTTTAAAAAATGAATACTTAAAGAAATAATATATCATTCAATTATCACATTGGAATTTCCTGCTATATCAAACATTTAAATAATGAAGTAAACGTGTGTGTATATACAATACATATTAAGATAAAGAGCATTTTTTAATTTGTTTTTGTCAATTAATCTATACGAAAACAGTAACAATGCCAATCAGACAAAAGACAAGGATCTATACGATATCTGTATTCACGTATTGCCAATTAATCTTTTGATTAGAGCTTAATTCATATTTTGCGATAATATAATAAATTGTTGAAAAATTGCACCATCAATAAAATCGCATATATTAATATAATACATATCGAGGGTTGCAATCATAACGTAAGGCATGTCGACGTATTTTTATATATAATATTTGAAGATTATATACAACAATAACAAATTTATAATTTATAAATGCATTCAAAAATTATGTACTAATTGCTAATTGCATTTCGACCTTTCATGTTACAAATAATGCAGAATGCTGGTAAAAGGTCTCAATTTAAAGGTTGGTGAAAATTGATTGAAAATAAAAACACATCTTTATATGTAAAAGGAGCCAATTGTAATAAATTTTACTATGCAACAAATTTTTTAAGATTTCACCGTTATTAATTCTTACTACAACCGTCATACAATTAACTCACATTTGTTGTGGCTTTTTTCCTATGGCAAGCAAAAAAATGCATGGCCTAGTTGATTGACACGCTTCTTCCTAATAAGCGTCACATTACCAATATCAAACCCTCTAGCAAGCCAAGTGTCACGTCAGTTCTGTTGCATCCGTGAAATAGAATGTCTGAAGATGCCGAAAGGCGAAACCCGGGTGGTTAGTGACAAAACGTGTGAAATCGTACAAAGTTGCACCAATTCAAAATTCAAGTGTTTGATTTAATAATAGAACTTATTGTATTCTAAGAATATTCAGCACGCTAAAAAAACAGTTTATTTTTGACAGGTTTCTTCCTACCTATCCTATTTATTTACATTAAAGTGAAGATTAACCTATCAATCTGGGATATTGTTCATTGAGATATTCTTAAAAATCGTCTAATCCATAGGTTCCCAACCTTTCCCAGGTGGCGACTCTTTTCATAAAATCCATCTGACCCGCGACCCCCCCAAACAATCCAAATGCATACAAAAAAAAAATTATAAGTTGGCGACCCCCAGGTTGGGACCCTACGATCTTATCGATAAAGTTGTCAAAGTTGCTCGTTTTTCATGACTACGGCTCCGACTCCGTCTAAAATAATGTGAGCCACGAATCGGCCTTCAACTCCAACTTTACAACCCTGCTTTTACATAACATAAATCACTTACTTTATATAATTATATATTATAATATTATCTATCCAACCTTAAACTTATTTGCTTTGCGTCATATGTAGTCATCAAAAGTGGTATTTTTAGTTACAACGTCTTTTACACCCCTGGGTTTTCTATGTCAATTTTAATTGATAAAAATTAATATGTAAATTCCAACAAGATTGTATTGTATTTTTGACATCATAATTGAAAAACATAGGTTCATACAAAACTCACACGAGACACGCCGCAAGGCGAACGTGGCAAAACATAAAAATAACGATTAAAATGCCTAAGTCTATATCCTCCAGTGTTTTTTTTTTTTCATATATTTTTACTAGTAATGTGGGTAGGTGAAAAATGAGATCAACAAAACGAAAAAAGATTCTGCCGTTTTCAATTTTCGCCCACGGTGTATTAAATCATGCATTTATAGTCCCACTCTACTTTCGACGGTTGCAAATAAGACAGGATCATCATTAGACAATGTGTGTATTGTATAACAGCACGAAGAATGAGATCTATATTATAATGCGCACTGTAATTAATAAAGTGAATGTCATATGTCGATATCTTTAAGCAACAGTGAGAAAGAAAACAATATGTCAATTTCGAGTGAAGTATGTCAATTGATTGATGCAAACTAAAATATAAAGAAAAAATATTTTGCACCATTTCGGTGCGAAATCTCATAGATACATTTGTAAGATAACTGAAACAACTACGTATAAATATTAGCATGCATAACATCTAACTATAATTTATGATATCGACTGAAGGGGTTTTATGGAATATAAATACAAAATTTGAATTGTTACAACTTTGTACGATTTCACATGTTTTGTCACTAACGACCCGAGTTTCGCCTTTCGGCATCTTCTGATAGTGAGTTCTGTTGCATTCATAGTAGTTTGATAGTAGGTATCTCTATATGAAAAGAAAAAAACCCAAGTTGTTTCACATTAATTATTGAATAAAACCCTTTAAAGAATGGCTCATTAACAATATCGGTAATTAAAATCATCACATGCAATTGTGTTTATTATTATTAGATTAATATAATTAAATTGGTTTTAGGTGCAATTTACTGCTTGCCTTGGGGTAAGTGTAATTATTAACTTTGGTATATGGACGATAGTAACTGTTTATTTTACGTCAGTTCTGTTGCATCCGTGTGGTAGAATGCCTGAAGATGCCGAAAGGCGATACCCGGGTCGTTAGTGACAAAACATGTAGAATCGTAAACAGTTGTAACAATTTCAATCTAACTATAATATTAAACCGTAAACTAAGCTTTAATTTCAATGTTGTCATGTTTAACGTGTATTTTTGATTTATAGCTCGCTATTTCTTTAAGGTAGCGTTTGAAAGAAAAACATTACAATCATCAAATCAATAAAGAATTTTCGAAACTTTATACATTTATTTACACAGTAATTTTGTTTTGTTCGTACATATACAACCGATGCAAACCGTCTACTAAGTGTCAGTTATATTAGGTCCGTGTGCCTGAATCTCTGAAGATTCAAAAGGTAAGTTAGTTACTCGGGTCTCGAGTAACAAAAAATTGGAAAATGAAGATAGCTTAAGAATTCAAATGTAATATTGAAATTCCTCTATCGATTTCGTTTATTATAAAAAATATTGATATAATGCATTCTATTTCTTATGTTGCCAATGCTGGTTTACCAACGCATAACCGATATGGTAATTAAATTGGCATAACAATTTTAAAGAGCCAGTGTTTATGATTCACTGAATTTCCAGTTATAGACAACATTAACAGTACGAATCTCATAATTTGTAAGAAACATATATCATATTGTGCAGTGATATATAATATGTAATATTTGTACATTTTTAACTGTGTTTGCTTGTCACAATCAAAGTACAAAAACTATTGTTATTGGAACGCGATATAAATCATGATGAAATCGAACGACTGCTTATTAATAGTAACTATAGAAATTGTCGAACTGGCTCGTTTTTGTAGCTTTGTTTTCAAACTAAAATATTTCCTATGATTTTGTCTTATCAACGAATATAATAGTAAGTCTGTGGCATTATAGAAATATAAACACAGCATTTTTATAACTTTGTTAAATAAAAATTTCAAAAAGAAAAAAACAGCTTCCAAAAATATTAATTTTTCTACACTTAAAAAGAGTACTAACGCAATGTGTATAAAACAAAGAATATTGAAAAGAGTTTAATTGGTAAATGATACATTTTCACTAAGTGCTTTATGGCGGAAAATGGCATGAAAATTGATTCAAATTGTTTCAAAATGAAATAACCAGATTTTTTATAATTTATGAAACTTTCCTTAGGAGTTGCAGAGAATTTAGCTGCTTATGGATTAAGCAAGGATACTTCTACGTTTGCTCGCCATTAAGGGGTTGAAATGTTACATCATAACAGGGGGGACCATAAATGATTTTATCAGTAGATTCATGAAATTAATAGAGGCCACTATTTTAATTCAAACTTTATTCTCAATGATCAGCTTAATTTAACTCCCTCTTGTTGTTTCCTTTACGTTAGATTGGTTCAATAAATCGACAATCTCATGAAGAAAATTCTTCTATTTGATCGCTAGACATTTTATGATATCGGCTGAAGATGCTTGATGGAATTTCAATATCAAATTTGAATTTTGTACGATTCCACTAACTAACTGTCAGTTCTTTTGCATCCGTGTGATTAAATACCTGAAGATGCCGAAGGGCGAAACCCGGGTTGTTTGTGACAAAACATATGGAATCGTACAAAATTACAACAATTCAAATTCGCGAGATATTTAATTGTTACTTGCAAAATTTAAATAAGTAGGTATTCCATAAAAAAACCCAATTACATTGTAATGGTAGTTAATTATTATTTGTTGTAAAACCCTTTAAAAAATAGCTCATTAACAAGATTAATCGATAATGAAAATTATTACAGGCAATTGTGTTAATTATTATTAGATAAATATTATTAAATTTGATTTAGCTGCCATTTAGTTCTCGCCTTGGGGTCTATGTTTTCATGTTATTAAAACTGTTTATTTTGATTCAGTTATGTTGCACCCATGTGATAGAATTCCTGAAGATACCAAAAGGCGAAACCCGGCTCGTTAGTGATAAAACATGCGGAATCGTACAGAGTTGTAACAATTCAAAATTAACCAGATTATATATAAGAGTATTTACTGCCATACAGATTTCAATGTTACTAAAACAAAGAATGTATGATTGAACAAAAAACAAAAAACGTTCTTGCTACAATTCATTCGAGTTTTGCTCAGTGGTACCGTTGAGTAGAGTTCCTGCATAGCAAACACTGTCGGAATTTCGAATTCAAATACATATTAGGTCCGTCTGTCTGACAAAAATAATTGTTTTTCATCCTTGACCTTTCCTTGGGCGAAAAAGTTGGCTAAAAAAAGTAGACTCCGTTTCGTATCTTGTATTTGATCAATTCGAAGTTTTTTTTTCTGTACTCTAATTATTGTGTTTGCTTTCGTTTCATAGAGAACCTACGCAGAAATGAGATTGAAGTTTGTTTGTTCACTGTCTTAAATAAATGTCTACGAAAATTTTTTAATAAATATTATGTATTATTTTAAGCAATAATTCATCTTGACAGGTACAGAACTAAGGCCGGCCTAACAGTTAGTAAATCAAATAATTACTAACGAGGTAACCGGTACTACTTATGAATTATTGGTGAGCACAACCAAACTTAGATTAGTCGCTTTTGGGACTAAACAAGGAAGCAATATTAAATCTATATTCAATATTTAAAAATGAATATTTGTTTGTCTGTATAATATGTACGTGCTTTATGTATACTATATTAAGGATAGAAAATGTTTGAAACTTAAAAATATATTCTTCTACGTTCGGAAACGTTTCTGGATTACTACAAACGCATGATTATAAAAACGCTTTCAAAACCATGTCACACTCTGAGAAAGACATTTTATTTATTGGTTGAATTGGTATTTATAATACTTGCTAGAACTCCATTATAACACGGTTAAAAAAATAGCAATCTATTTTAATTCTACAAAATTTAAAAGATATATAGTTGATAGCCATTTCGGCTCACGCCTTCATCGGGAATATACATTCTGTCAATTGTTCATTAACTAAATTTGATTTTGGAATAAACTTTTCACTGAATGATTTTTTGTAAGTACTCACCCGATTAGATTACTTTGAATTCAATTAGGAATTATTGATATTTAAGTATGTATCTAGATACCACCTTTGATAAACTGTCACACTTTTGGGCTATAAATTTCTAATGGCGTTTTGCAAACCATCGATTGTAGCGAGTAGTACAGTTTTGGTAGTTAACTTTGTTTGAAGGGCATTGTATTGCATGCCGGATACTCGCAAATAAAATATAAATATGACAGCTAGTGAAATACTCTAATTTGTATGTTTTAATCATTTTTTTCTTGTAATATAAGTATGTCACGTCTGTAAAAATTAGCAATAAAAACCAGATTATTCGTGCATAAATTTTATTTTTAAGGACAAATCATCACATGTTGTCAAAATCAAACAAAAAATACGTGTACATACTGTATTGTAACCATTAAAAGCATGCAAACTTGTAATAATGATAAAAACATCCGACGGGCTTAATTGTTACAGTAAAACGCCGACGGGTCCAATTTAATTGAAACAAAAATGTTTACTGACTTTTCAAATAAACATACATTTATCTGTTAGGAAATAAAATCAACGGAAAAATTACGTATAGCGATTTTTTCATTAAACAAATACGTCATTTTACTCATTTTATGCATAGTAGACGTTATAAGTTTTTGCTTTTAAGTTCAAAGAATGTATATTTAGAAATGTTTATATGTCTGTTACATAGTGTTACATCTTGAGAATAATACCAGATAATGCATATTTATTGCACCTCTAGTTTTATACTATCACAATCCAAGAGATGTCATTCTAAAACTAAACTAAATCTAAATATTTTCAATGTGTATCAGGGTATCATTTTTTTGATAAATTATACAATATATCATGCAAACAATATATTTTTAGCACACTGAAGGTGTGACATCACATACAACAAAGTTGTGTGAGTATAACTGTATACCCAGTTTGTATGTGAAATGGACAGTGAACAGGTTAAATTTAAGTGTTTTATCTTGCTAGAATAACAGCTGATCTGTACTGAGCATAATTGTATAGATTTATACAAAGTATTAGCATCGTTGATGTGTGAGTGGAAAATTGATACAAATGTATTATTATACATATGTGTATTCATGGGGTACAAGGTAAATTGGCGAAATTCAAATAAAACGACTTGGATATTTTTCATTACGACTTTTTAAATATTTTATTATCACTTTTTTTTTATTTCATGTTTTTTTCATATCGTACACTTCGCCACTGTGTGGACGAACGCTAAACAAATTATGGGCAAGGTAATTTCACTTAGAGATATTCTTTAAACTATAATAGTTATGTTATCAATAATTATATTATCGTAATATACAGAAATAATTATAATATTGATTTACACATTAAGGGTCGGTTGGCCCGTAAAAAGTGAAAGAATAATAGTATGCATTCAAAAAGATAACTTATATTTAACACATTATCGGTATTATTATCATATTATAATATTGACCTTACATTACACAAAATCTATATCGTATATTTTTAGTTCTCTTAATATTTTTTTAAACTTTAATATGAGAGGCCGGGAAATGATCGTATTGTATTGTAAAATAATTCAACGCAACTTTCTAGAGATAAATACGTCATCGAAAACAAAAACATTTACTTTTCAAACATTCAGTTGACTTCTTCCAATATAATATATTCAAAATTTAACATACTTTTTCTCAAATAATCTCAATTGTGGATACAGACAATTATGTAATTTCTAGTAGTGGGTCACTCATAAGTTAAAAAAACATGTTTATTTAAAAAAAAAAAATTTTACGTTCATAATTATTTCTTAACTAATTTTATGACTAAATTTTACATAAAAAAACAATCAATTTACTTAAATGTATTTTTCAGAAAATACAATCAATTTAATTAAGTGTATTTTTCAGAAAATACTATGAATTTACTGAAATGTATTTTTCAAAAAAGGTCACGTAGACAGTAAAATACTTAACCGTGTGACATCCGTATGTACAAGACAATGTTTAATTAAAATAGTTAACGAAATTTTAATACGTGCAAGTTGACATTTCCCCTCTCTAGAAAGTTCCATTTTATTATTCAATAATAAAATGATTGTTTTCATGTGATTCATTCGAAATTTGGCAACAATCATTGAGCAATATTTTAAACATGTATATAAATCTTCCAAAGATAGACTATGAATGTTTCAATCAACCTTTTTAACAGTATAAAAATAGTGAATTTCATATAAATAAAAACATGCAATTTTTACACAAAAGAATTTTACGAAGAAAATAATACAAATATATTATGGCAAGATCGACTTTTAAATCAGCGCCATACGCTAATTTGTAAACAAAAAGTCCATGGGCATAGTGAACAATAATAAGTATTTTGCGGTTTTTTCTTTTAATTGCACATTTATTTTCAAAAAAGAACAACTTAAATCATACTTAGAGTTATTCATTACACCTTGCAGTAGACAAGTAATGTTTTCTTTCTGTTACATTTAGTATTTAAGAAACATATTATATGACAGCGAAATCCCCTTGATATTTGGGGAAAAACTTTTTCATCACTGTATTAAAAATTCAACACTTGAAAATATTTATACAGTGCAGTGTACATTTAAGTAAAAAATAAAAATTCGCATGCACTATTTATTTTCAGTGAAATAAATTTGACTTTTTACAATGAATAGAATAAATTATAGAGAGCCAATGATGCGTTTATGCATCTAAATGAATATATCTTAGATATTTTTTTTAATGTAACGAATTAAAGATAAATTTCAAGCAACACAGATATTTTCAGATTTAAGAAATAAACAAAGATTCTTGAATTATAAAATTGACCAAGTGAAAGGTCGTGCGGAGAAAAATAACAATTACTTTTATTTTATATACTTGGTAAAAAAAAATCATTTGAATTGTATTTACCGGTGACAAAAAGGTGAAAAATGGTCGTCATTAAGTATTCTTGTACGAATTAAATAAATTGTTATTTATCTCTGATTATTATACAATTATGATACATTCTGTACATTGACGTTACGCCAAGTAAATAACGATTTTATCTACTGTGGCTTGTATAGATGAGCTAGTTTTTTTAATCACCGGATGATGAATTATATTTGTAATATGAAATTCGTGAGATTTAATTGAAGTTTATGAACACTTTTATGTTAGACTTATGCTCAAATACCTAGATAATATTTGTACTTAAATTGGAAATGAAAAATTATATGTTTCATAAAATTGTTTATTGATTTTCGTCTGATTTTGACTGAACAAAGAGTGCTGCCAAGTAAGTGTGAATAAAACACTTTTTATATAATAATAGAACGTAAGTCAAATAGTTGAAATATTGCGAGTTAAGTCAGGAGATACAATGCAACGTAATACAGGCAAAAACACGAAGAAAAAGGCTGAATAACTTACGTAATCGATCGATTTGATGAAAAAATTCAATTAAAAACAAAGTTGGACTACTTTTCACAACAGAAAAACAAGTTTTGAAGTTCGTCCGCAGGAGAGCAACGATCGCGTTTCATTCTAACAGAAGATTACGCCACGCTTTTACTGTATTTATAAAAATAAACATCAAATAAATAATACATAGTTATTTTGTAAAAAAAGATAAATTGGCAATACCGAAATACTTCATTTTCGTCCATTATTTAATTCAATAATAGAATTTGTGTATTACATTGCAAATTATATGATAAAAATAGTATTTATGGATATTTTGGACAGATTATTGGGGAAAATATCGGCACAAATTATTCTACTTCCGGTTGTAATTAATTAAACATTATCGTTTGGGTTTTCCTGCAAAAAACGGTATTATTAAATACAACCAGTGGCACAATTATTTTTTACAAAAGTTGAGCAACAACTGAAATGAGCCAAGCACATTCTGTATAAAAAAAATTTAATCTTATTTTTATATATCTCTGCAACAAAAATAGAGCCAAGTGAACAATTCATCGATAGTTTTCTACATGTTAACAATGCAATGATTACTAAAATATTCCTCAAAATGAGGATTAAGTTTTGATTTAAAACAACTTTATTCAAGAATGATGTTGGAATTTGATTAATTGTTATTTTTATTGCATTTTATGTTATATTAATGTTACTTTTTTATTTTTTACAATTATCGTGAAAGCAAATAATTTAGTTGAACGCCAGTTAAATATAATGCTGTGAATTTTATATATTAAGTGTGTGTGGAAATCGAAAACTCAGGCTATTACAAAACGTTGCAAAATTTTATAGAAAAAAAAAACTGAAAACTTTTGGTAACAATAGCACTTCATTCAGAGTTTCTAAGTCATTTTGACACAACAATTCAAAACTTTTGAAAGGCACAACAAAATATTATCAAAATATACAATGTAATGTGCGTGTTATTCAAAACTTAGATTGTAGTGATTTGCACATTAATTTCACTGAGTTGCTACCGTCTGAAACGGCTTGCCATAGCCCCTAGCCTCTGCAAGTAATATAAGTACTTTTTTCTTGTATTTTTTATATGTAAGTACAACACGAGATTATGTCGTATGCAAAGTATTAACTACTTATCGTTCTTTATGACCTAGGGCTGAATATTTTGTCTTACGACTACCAAGAATGGTTTTTATTCATTTATTAAATCTTTTTTTGTTTTACACGCGGACAACAAACATACAGTTAGAAAGACAACAGTTTTACATTTTTATTCACATTTAAATCACATTTTAGAAGGAAATTCCTTTTTAACCTGCAAACTTGTTCAATGGAAAAATAACTACAGCTATTTCCTGCAATTATTCAACATCAAAAATTCTTTTTTTTTATAAAAATAACGTAAAAAAAGTTCAATCAATTTTTGCATTAGCCTTTTTTAAATGCAAATGATTGCAAACAGGTGTTTTTTAATTTTACAAAATATCTTATTATTCAACTCAACATAACACTTGATTCAAATCAAAAACTGCATCAACAATTTTATATTTTGTGTAAAAAATGTTATCAAAAACGTCTACGAAAAATATTTCCAAAATGTAAAAAATTGAGTAGTATAAATGATGCTATTATATTTTCAGATCTATAAGGCCAGATTAACATTTTTTATCACAAAGGAATGCCAATATCAATTAAATAAAACAATAGAAATGGTATGACAATTGTTTGTTTATATAAAATTTATTGATATATTAAACACATATTTATTACAATTATTTTCATATCAATTAAGCATGTCAATTGACCGTATCAAGTATTACTAGTTGTAACGACACATGATTCAATTATAATTTTGTGTTTCATTAAATAAACCGCTGCAGGTTAATTGGATAGAATTCAAAGTTATTAAATAATGTAAATATGTCTATAAATATAATATTTTAATACATAGCAGTATGCATATTTAAGAGCAAGTGGCCCAAAAGTAACTAGCAGTGTTGGGACATATTAATTTCTTTATTCGAGGCTTCCGAGACACGTTTATTTTAAGCCCAAAATTCGTTCGAGTTTATTTATGAATGAATTCAATTCGTATACAAAATACAACACAGAAATTGACATAGTTTTTAGAAATGATAATTGAAAATATCAAAGAATTCAAACTAAAAAATGCGCGCTATGAATTTCACTTCTAAAATTTTTTTTTAGTCAATATAGGCAGTTTAAAAAGACGTTTTTTCACAAAATAATCACAGCTGTTATGTTCGTACTGGGATTGTATTACCATAAAGGGCTTCATAAATATGCAAGTCTCAAATTTTAACACCTACTTTTTCAGAATTATTCATTTTCCCATAAATAAGGATTCACAATAATGATGATCATTTTAGCCTTCTTAGGCACTATATAAGAAAGCGTTTATGTCACAGTTAACTTTTAGGCCTTTACATAAATGACAACAATAAAAATATTCTTTAAAAATGCAATTGAATTTTACAAAATTTTAAATACAGTTTTCAATCGAAAATTTTATCAATAAATGTATTCAATTTTTTTTACAGTAAATCATTCAGTAAATATATGCTTTTTTCTATCGAAATATATCCCTTTTTACTATGATTATTCCAAAGTAATTTATTTATTTAACAGTCAGTCACCAATCAAATAATATCTGTCCTTTTGCGTGCACGTATATTTATCGTAATATTTATCTGATCTATGTATAGTTTTATTTAAATATTAATTAATTGGTAATATAGTACTTTTAATCAGCAACTTATCTTTAAAAATACAATTTACGCTGACTTCGGTTCTAGGAATATTAACAATTGTAAGAAAATGTTATAAAAATGATTGAAGATATGTGGTTCAAGACTGCCAATGTATTATAACATTGGAACTGCCATCTGACAATGCGTACGATAAGTAAAACATGTCTGACGGAACATATAATATTTAAGTAACAAAACGTTTTGTCTATTACCAACATAAAGGATTGACATATGAATCCCTTAATTTTATCGGTTACGGCAACACTTATGAAAACAGGTTTGTTATAATTATTAATCCAATAAGTAGTTACTACACAAGAGTAGCTGTCAGCGGACTTTTAGTAAATTTAGTGTTACCATTATAGACGTTATCGATATAAATTGAATGCGATGAGTCTTGTTTGATAATTGATAACTATTTACCGTTTCTTCTTACTAAGCAAACTTCTTTAGGACATGGCACAGAAGAGCTCAGAATTATTACAATGAATGTCTTTTCTTTCCAACAGTCATGAACGAGAGCGTTCCGAACCCGGAATACTTGAACATGTCCTTTGCATGACATCAATCTCTTCAGTTTCACCCACGATAAGGTAACATTTTTACCGGAAGAACAAAACTTAAAAACTATCAATGACATGTGACAGTGTCTAAATCTAAATAATACATATTTTCGTAGATCATTTTTTTTTTGGTAAAGTTTTTTTTTCGTAGGTACGTTTTTAGATATTTTTTTTTACTATATTTTATGTAAATTTCAGCCGGATGGACATCGGCTTTATTATAATACAACCTCATGAAAAGCATAACTGAATAATGTAACAAATACACAATATCAAATCACACACAGCGGTAACGCGAAATATAAATTGTCACCCGTGTCGAACGACGCGTCAGGGGCGCCCCTTCGTTTTGATTCACAGCCTCTTATCCGAAAATAAATATACACAAATTATCTCAAAACCGAAGAGACGGTCTGTCCGCCCTCTCTCGCGTGGAGATCGCGGAATGGCTTTCGACGGTGTGCGGGAGCTGGGTTCGACTCCGGAAGGCCGCATCACGTCGAGCAGGCCATCCACGGCGCCGGGCACGAGCATGGGTAGCACGCGGGCATGATGGGCGCGTAGTAGTAGCCGTTGGCGTAAAGGAGGGCCGGCTGCGGCGCCGCCGCCAGCAGACGCTGTCTCTCGTGACACAGCTCCTCGCACGCGAGGTTCTCGATCAGCGCTAGCGTCTGCCGTCGCTCGTGTCCCATTAGACACACCGTCGATTCTTCCACAACGCTGTGGAGGAGCATAAGGAAGTGATATTTTAGAGTTTCTTCTTCGGGGCCAGCGAAGTGGTTCCACAGGTAGCTTCCCAATTTGGCACGTTGCTGCGTGATATCGGGGAAGTCTATGAAAAATCTTGAGCACATGTAACGCTCAAGGGTCTTGATGCGGTCTGGACGGGCAGCGCGGTAGGATTTCACCAATAGGTTGCAATATTTCAGAAGACCGCCCCCGCGAATCTCCTCGGGGTGCCGCGTGCATATGAGTTTCTTGTGAAGGTGATAAAGCGCTTCTCTGAAGTCGCCGTATACTGATTCCCCAACGACAGTTGGGTAGAAGTTCTCGCTGATTGGCAGTTCAGCGCAGTCGCTAAACAGAAACAGCGAGTCGAGGACGATCTGGAAAGAGTCAACCGAGAACTCGAACTGCCGTCTCATTGTATCGACGAACTTGAGTTCGACATTCTTGTGGCCGCGAGAATTTCCCAGAGATATCAGAGACCACCTGTCTCCGTCGTTATTTACTTTAACCATTTTGCTCACGTAAGCTTCTTTGATTCCACACGTTGATACTCTTTTGCGGGCAGCTCCTTCTGGAAGCAGATCGCACAGAGATGCAAGAACTGCGCTCTTCACTCGGTCGTAGTGGCGACCGCTGGAGAACTCAACAGCGAATATCAAGTCGAGATCATTATAGGGTTGGCTCTCCGTAGCCAGTACGTGAGATGCTGCTCCGCCGTTGAGACGGATGTCTCTCACTTTCATGCCGGCACCGCCTTCTGTTGCCGGAAGTTCCAGCTTTGCGCGGACGGCGGTGACGAGATCGCGTAGCCTCACGTCGAGCGTGGGGAAATTTCCCCTGCCGTGAATGCTCACCACGTCGTCCATTACGTCACTGAGGCGTCGCACTTGCTCATAGCTCAGCACTGCGAGACGCTGGGCGCCGATCGCCAGACCGTCATCGTTGGCAGCAACCACTGTTGAATTATTGTTCACGGACGTCGGGACACTCGCACCGATCGTCAGACCCTCCATCTTGGCGGTCAAGAGCTCGCCTGGATATGAGGAGTTCATCTGTGAAAAGCATATCAATTAGTTACAAATCACTCAAACAACATTCAATATCAAACAATACTAAAAATCTACCAGCATTTTTAACCAGTAGCCAACAGCGATTCACGATTGCCGCACCTTTGTAACAAATAATCAAAAGCGCAAATTTTAGATTTTTTGAATTAAATAATGCTAAGATTTAATGTAAAGGCAAAAAAATTAAAAGAAAGAGTAGTGCACACGATACAAGAATAGATAATACTTTTGAATAACAAATGACAACTATCGTGATCGAAGACGTTTCCAGCGATTGATAGACGAAACAAAAGAGTGTGAATCGCAGTTTTTTTTGTATTTGATAAAATTTTACGCAACATATTCTTGATCCGAAGGTCTCGTAAATTTTACACGTCTGGTTGGAATTTTAATGACCGTCTTTTCTTGCTTATATATCTTACTCGCCTTGTGAAAACGATTGATTATTATTTCCTTGTGGACAGTATAATTTCCATTGTCACATATCCAAATAAACAATACTTAATTGAAATAATAAAATATCAGGCAAAAGGTAGAACATAATAAAAATATTTTCCGGTCGCTATGTGATGGAAAATAATGGAATAAAATTCCGAATTATGTTTTACCGCTCTTATTCTTGAAAATTTATGAAATTAATTTATTAAGTACATTTTGCCTTAACTGGTGCTATAAATTAACGTTGAGGGCGCTACCCGTCACTTTTAACTAAAATGGTTGACATCTGTCAAAAATTAAATTCGCAGCATGCTATTAATGTATTATATCAATTATATAAAAATCAAAGGTGTTTTCTTAAGTCCAATAACAATTATAAGTTATATTATTACCAATAAGTGTCATTTAAATTCTTGTCATTGTTTTTTCAAGAATCCAAGAATATTATCATTAAATAACAAAAATGTGCTGAGATAAAATTTATCTCAGCTTTTCTTTTGAAAAACTAATTATTATAATTTACTTAATAACTTAGCTACTGCGGTCAGAAGCAGGTAAAATTGATAAAATTTCATTATAGAATACAGTTATTAATTGTTTAGCGTATTGAAAATAGTATTAAAATGAACTCGTTTTTATGCGTTATCTTTATTATTGTACAACAGCTTGTTGAGAAATGTTGATTAGAATTAAAATCAGTAGTTGATATTATTTTACAAACTAGTAGCGTACACGTATGTGTAGTTGTTACCAATTTGTAAATAAAACAAACCGAAAAATCACCACGAGCCAACAAAAAAGGTATTAGATGAAAATGTGTTGGCAACACTGTGCTGTATTTAAATTTTCTTTTATTGTCTGTGGCTGTTGCGTGAGGCTAATTTATCATCATGTGCTTCAATTTATCACAAGAGATATTACTTTCATAACGCCATACTTGAACATACCCGTTATAATTTAAGTGCGTTATGGCAAAATAATTGAATGTATTCATACCGATATGCTTAAGAAATTTACGGATAACCATTTTAACGTGGACCGTTACGAAATTTTAATTTTCTATTTCAGTTATGGAACCAATATTTGGTAACTCGTGACCAATTTTATAATGAATAATTCATTAACGATTTTTTTTACTTAATAGTCTATGTTCCTTAATCAAATTTAACCAGCACACCATTTAATATCATTATCATATAGATTCACTAACACTTTGCAACTTAATACTATCAATTTGTAAATAGTATTTATATATTTTTTTTATTCTTCCTGAATAAAAATAAAACTAAGCAAACTCTTAAATAATTATTTAAACGTATCAGGAAATTATTGAAAATAATTTCATAATTTATTTTTATAAATATATGTAAAACATAAAATAAATATCGCATTAAAAAACTGCTATGTTTGTGACAAAGATGCCAATGCAACGCAGCTAAAACAAGGTGAAGATTTTATTTATTTGAGTTGCTAATATTGTACAAAATTTGGTAAAAAATATATATAATTATATATTGTTGACAATTATTCGACGTATGACTATTTTTTTTAAAATTTATAAGCACAATAAGCAACATCTTAATATAAAGTATTCGATGAATAGATCGAAAGTCACAATGTCAATTAATTGTATTTAAAGCGTTTCATTTATTGGAAATAGCTGATTGAACGTAAATCGGGAATATTTTGTCTGGAAATATGCATTCGATAAACACACGGAATATTTGGATATATGCCAGGATTTGGCCGTGACCCTGGTACTGAATAATGAAAAAAGAGAATGATTCACCCGGTTAGCATGTCTGTCAAAAATATTGTGAATATATGTGTGTTATCTAGCAGCTGTCGTAATGAGCAAAATTATCATAATTACCGCATAATATTCGAAATAAATTAGCGTCAAAATATACTTCAGTGTAAAACACGAAATATATAATTATAGTCAGGGTTAATACTTCAATTATCACTTTGGCCTTCAAAAAGGCAATAAATCCAATATCACACAAAAAAAAATTTTACTTTATATTGGTAGATTAAAAAAAAAAAAAAAAACTAAAAGCTTTCATCCAAATGAAAACGAGAAGAATCACTGTTTAAATACTTTATTGGATTGTTGCCTTTTTTACGATTTTAAATAATATATTAAATATAACAAGATTTTTTATAAAAGAGCATAATATCGTAGTTATTGAAAATATTTAAAGATGTCTATAACACATACAAAAAATTTTGATTGAAATTATGGAAATGGTATAAAACATAGTGTTTTATTGTATAAATTCAAATCAGTTTACAGCTTAAAGGTAGTAGGTCAAGTTTTTTTAATTAATCTATACTCTGTTAGATATTCACTTTAAAAATGGAACATAAGCTATAAATAAAAATTCCAGTTCGCGTCCGAACGGCCAGTGTAAATTGAGTCACTTTCATTGACGTATGATGAACGAATTACAAATGTAAGTAAGTAGGCACAGTTGAATAATAAGTCGATAGTCTAGTTGTACAATGTATGTAGGCAAATTATAAAATATTTTTTAAGCCGGAGCAAATAAATCTACCTTGAAAATATTCAAACGTTTCCGGTAAAAGATCGCAGCCTTAGTTTCAAGAATTTTTTTAAGTGTCGCCAGATCACCAAAAATGTCTAATTATGTAAATAAATATTAAATAAAGACTGTAAAAATTATTTTCTATTCTTATGATAATATTATAAATGTATGTAAGGAAAGTAAAATAAATTTACTGTTACTTAAAAATGCATAAAAAATTATTGAAAGTTACCAGAAGAATATTAGTTACACAAAATGGCCAATGTGCCAGTTATTTTTCTGTGTAAAATAACAATATGAGGAAAAACAAAATATCTACATTTTTTTGAGTGAATTAATTCACGTCACATATTTACGTAAGTTTTGAATGATTGCAAAGTAAATATAGCATTTTTATCATTTTTTTTATGTTTACACCGCAGACAGTTTGTGGGTTGCGGCAATTAAAGCTATAAAAATATGTTTTTAAGGTATTCCATTTTCGGTTTCACTCATTTAATAATAGTCGCTCTTCGTTTTATGGAAGTCAGAGATAAATGACTTTCACATTGTTGATATGTTACATAAATTAACTATAAGAAATTTCGAGCGCAACGATTTGGTCACATTATTCTGCCAAACATAGTTATTTATGCAAAATTTATAAATTTATTCCAAAGCAATAATATCCTTTTTATTAAATTTAAAAAAGATTAATTTATTAATGACTGTATAAAAGAAATAATTTTTCAAAATTAAAATATTGAACTTAGTTTCAGCGTGATATATTTATTATTGTTTTCACAATATTTATCACTATTTTTATATAATGGCTATTTTTTTTTCTATTTAAGAAAAATACGCTTTTTTAATCAACGCGGGTTTATTGACACTTTTCGAGAAGGCGTATGTTTTTGTGTAGCTCATTTAAATTAAGAGTGCCACGACAAGTGTAAATTTACGATATGTATTATAAAATATATTATATTCAGTGAGAATATGGACTTCATTCAGAGAAAAGTTTACTGTTTATAATTTATGAAAAGTAAGACGTATTTTTAAAAATAGTTACGGCGATTCATTCACGGTAAGGTCCGTAATGAGATCGAAGGAAGAGCATTGCAAAAAGACCGATGTCTATTTTGAGTTGTACGCCGCGTCGCGCCTGCCTGAGTGTTTCTATTGGAACGCGAGAAATTTCTTACAAGAGCGTACGAGCTATTTTTGTGGAACTGTGCGATAAGAGGTACCGTTCTATTCTTGTGGAACTGCGATAAGAATTACGACTGACGAAATACATAATTAAAGAACTACAAAGGACGTCTATAAATCTTTATGAGTATCACCAATAATCGAAAAATATTCGATTTAACATGTAGCAAGAAAATATTATTTGAGAAAACACACTTCAGTAAAATCAAAAGCTCATATACACTTAATTTTATTTCAGTGAATGATATTTGTAATGAAAATAATTAAAACAATTTGTTTTGCTTAAATAATCATTTATATGCCACATTGACAAACTAGTCTTCAGCATTGACCGACTTAAAACTAATACTTTTTGATTCTGTTTTTGAACGGAGAAAAATTAATTAATAAAAATTTCAGTAAAATATTCTCATATAAAATGAATACCGCCTTAGACAATAAAAGTTTATTGTAAATTCGAGCCAATAGTAAACTGTATATTTAATAACAATTGCGTTCTTTGTTAACAACAGATTTTAAGTCAATTGTATATCATTAATGACCGTTTCGCTTTGGTTTTGTGAATATAAACGTCTTACTATCTAATTGAATATGTTTGATCTATTTTAAGAGTAATTTATACAGAAGTAAAACTTGATTAACAATTAAAATGTTTAATTTATGTCAAAATCATTACAATTAAATGAAAGGCAATTATTTTTGCATCTTATACAGCAAGAAATATATATTCTGTTTGTATGATTTTTTTAAACGTTGTTCATGTTTAAAAAAACTATCAAGTATTTAAAGAATTTAGTTTTAAAACATATTGTAAAATTAAAACTACATAAACATTACTTAAATATAGTTATTTGCGAGCAGGCTAGTACTTTTTAAAAATGTTTAAATAAACAATTTTTGTATATATTTTGAATTAAATATAGTACAATAGTTAAATTTTACACATAACACACATTTATATATAATTTGATAACAAGCTAGAAACAAAAGATATTTTGGTGTTATTTAAG
The DNA here is from genome assembly GCA_028555115.1 of Himalopsyche japonica. Taxonomy (NCBI): domain Eukaryota; kingdom Metazoa; phylum Arthropoda; class Insecta; order Trichoptera; family Rhyacophilidae; genus Himalopsyche; species Himalopsyche japonica. The sequence goes on along the minus strand of JAHFWJ010000807.1, from coordinate 639,180 downwards.
ATTTTTCGTCGATTAATGGAATTTTAATATGTTTTCTTTTGCATTTTGACCGACATGAACGTAATCAGCATCGTTTGTAACTATGCTGTAATGTATAATACATTGATAAAAGACGACATATAACGTTTATAGATTTTAATTGCAAAGCTATGTACAAAACTCTATATTGTATGAATTATTTACGATTATAAATACACCTCGTATCAAATAATTAATTAATTCACGAGTGTTGTGCGCGTTCTAGTAAACGTAATTATCACTGACAAATTCAGTCTACGTGACAGCATATTCACATTATTGCGTTTGTGTGGAGAATTCTTTGTCGATGCAAATTAAAGAATGTAATCTACACCTAATATATCACGTAAAACACCTGTTTATTGATATTTTTGATTTATGAAAAATACATATTCAATATAATAGCTTATAGAATGAGATAAGAATTAAATTTAAATCTTGAATGCATCTGAAATTAATGCAATGTTTACGACCTTAAGTGTTTCGTAATGTTTCATTTACAACGTGTTAGGACGATACAATAAAACATATTATAAATATAGTTTTTGCGCTATATTATGTAAGATACGTTTCGATTCACAAAGAATGGCATATATTATAAAATATTCCTATTTTTTAGTATTTGAATCAAAATTGGGATAATTTAGAAAAGACTTTGTTTAACATAACACAATTATGTTATAAAAATTATTAATAGTTAGCTATTTTTTTAAATCTATTAAAAAAATAATGAATATACATGTATTAGACATTTGAAGTAAAACAATGAGTAAGTTAAATACTATACAATAAAATTTAATATTTTCAATTTACCCACAAATTTAAATAATGGAGAAGTAAATTAAGAACAAAAGATTAATTACGTTGGTTTTATTGCCATAGATGGCATAAATTATGGTTAAGGGTTGATATTTAAAAATCTAGTTTATGCATAAAAAACGGATTTTGTTTTATAAAAAGGAAGTTATTGATATTAAAAATATTTTTTAGGAAGATCATAAAACTCTAAACAAAACAATAAGTGTTCATTTTAAAGTTATAAGTTTGTAAGACTTAAGTTGTGATTCAAATTCAAATAAAAAAAAACAATGAAATTGAAATAAATAACGTACAAGTATATTAGGCTACATGAAATAACAAGAGAGTAGAAGTAACGATTAACAAATCTGATTTATTTCGGTCATGACTGACGGGAAAAAAGTGCCAATATAACGTTCCAAAAAAAGCGACAACGAAAGAGAACGATGGAAAACGATAGTCCGTAACCACTTTTAGTTTCAGTTTGGACCGGTTAGCGCCAAATATAATAAATCTTCTCGATTGTCTGCCTCAAACCTGTTGTGAAACAAATAACACACGACCGAGAATGGAAATTTACTGTCACATAATTATAATCAAGTAATTGACTAGCATTACAATATCAGGTCATTAGTTATGTGGCATTTAACAGCCGTCATCGAAGGAAAGAAGAAAAAAATACATACTAAGTCTGAATGATTTTGTAATATTATCTAACAATGACATTGCCATCTGAACTTTTACGAACAAAACAAAATTCATACACAATAAAAATATTTTTTTATCTTTTATATTAACCATTTCGTAAAAAACAGTTCTTGATTGTATAATTATGTAAAATAATCATGCATGATTAAATATATGAAGCTTAAAAATTTGGCTGTATCAAAAAAAGACATATTCGCATGTAAATTGTTTACAAAAAATATATTTAACCTTATATAACCTAGAGTTCATTTAAAATGATAATTTTAACAAAGTTTTAATATTAAGTTTCTTTTTTATTATTATTACATTTGATGATTGTTATGTTATAAAGTAATGATGAATAATAAAATATATCACTTTTTACTATACAATTTGTTTTAGCATGCGTTACTGAAAATAATTTTTTCTAAGATAATATATATAATACACCGAAAATAGTCTTGTTTTTCAGCAAAACTTTAATTTGGTAAATAGCTTAAATAAAATTCCAGTAAAAGGTTTTTTTTATATATAAGTAAGATTTAGATTTCATATTGATTTTATAATATGCACACAGCAAATAACGATAATATTACGATTTGTTTATTTTACAGTGTTTTTACGTTATTGAAAACAGCTGATTCGAAATGGTGATAAAACAAAAGAAACGATTAAATTATATTTATAATACAAATTGGTGTTTTGTGAGTTGGCAACACTGGAGTATCGTAAATAATTTTGTTATATGGCTTTATTTCACGATTCGTTATTTTTAATAAATTCTTGATAAAGTTTTGTTACTATGTTAAGTGTTTTTTGCGATTTTTATCAATAATTATGAGACTATTTTTAAGTAGAACGCATATCAATATTTAAACGACAAAGCCACATGTACGTGCACAGATGTGGCTTAAAATTGCAATTGTCTAATATTGATTTGTCAATGACAATAATTGTGTCGTATTTTTGGCATGTCAAATACCAGATGAATTATTGTATTAATTTAATATGTTCAAATTTAATGAATTTATTCCATTTTTAAAACAATCAGAAATTACATCGTAAAAATATATAATGATTGAATTTAGTGTCATTAACATTATATATAAACTAACACACTTAAGTCTATTAAAATTTAAATGGATTCTAAAATTCTAAAATTTCAATTTAAATAATTCAGATAGATCTTTTTACCAACAAATATGATGAATGATAAAATTGTTAAAACGTTGATTTCTTTATTGTCCCTTACTAATTTAACATCTATTCTATATATGTATGTGTGTGTGCTTATTATTTTTCATCTATAGTAATTAATATTTGAATGAAATTGAAAATTTAATTAAATTTTGAGAGACAAGAATTTCATAAAAAGTCATACTGCAGATAATATAATATGAAATAATTGTAGTAAATTTCAAGCCAACCTATTAATTTATATGACTGTTTTTACATTTTAACAGATGTCCGTTGCTTAGTGTAAATTTATTACAAATCATTATAAAAAAAAACATTGTCAAATATTTCAATATATAATTGTGTAAAAAGTTTACCTTTTATGTATATACCAATTGTGTGCAAAAACAATTGCATAAATATTTTTATTAAATACATAAAACAATAATCGATCAAAAATACCATATGCTTTTTATTTTGTATTTTATAAGCAACGCTGAAGTATTAAATTGACGTTTCAAAAAAATGTAACAAATATTTGAAGCATTACAGGCATCGTAGTTGACCGTGACAAATTTCCTGACTGGCATACTACTGTAAACCCATACAAGTCAAGCAAATCGTCACTATTAGGCGTAGGGTATCTTCGATATCGATTATTAACTAACTTTAATACAATAACACAACGTTTGAATTGACGTAAAAATATTATTAGGTTTCAGAAATTTATCATGATTCTAAGTTATAGCACAACAAAAAAAAATCTAAAATGATTTCTGATGGGTAACACTTGCTTTCACAATTAAAATGTATTTGCGATAACCACAGTAGCATACGTTCAAATAATAAATAAACGTTAAGTGTGGCACTTTATATTTTGTTCAATATTTCTAATTATTTGTTCAATCTTAATTTTTTATTATAATAATAAAAATAGCTATACATAAAAACAAGCACCGATTTAATCCGTAAAAAGTTTGTTATAAGAATAATAAATACTAAATAAATAAATGCTTCTCGATGAAACAAGGAAATGAAAAAATACTTTTAAGGTGTTGAATGTCATTTTTAAAATTTTAAATATTGAAAACAGACTTTTCAATATTATTTCCTCAATAAATATTATGAATCATATGTCTTAATTGGTTTTGATTACAAAATATGTTGTGGAGATAGCACTATTTTTTTTAAACAAAAAAACCTAGAAATTTTTGAATGAGAAATAATAATTGTGTTATATTTTTATCAATACAATGATTCCCATTTAATGACTGAGTGAATAGCCATATACCAACTGATGTGCTAATTTTCCGTGATTTTTACAATTAAAAAAAAGAAACGCGTATATTTTTATAAGTAATGACCACATTAATAAGCCACTGGCGTTCGCATGTTTATTTGGGTTTGCATACTTCTACGGAATTATGTAAATTGTTGAATTTGGTGAAAAAATTACAAACATACTCACGTTATTACAATCAAAGAAAAAAATCTACGCGTAAAACCGTGTATTCAATTTATAACAATTTAATGAAAACGTGTTAAATTTGTTATCTATTCAAAATGGCATCGCCTGTGAAAAGCGCTGTTATGTCGCAAGCTTCACTTTAAAACGTCTACATTGCAATATTATACGTACGAAAAATGTGCACTATTACAGTCGTGAAAAGTCAAAGATTCTATACACAATCGTATTAAGAGGTCAAAGATTGTAGCCGCTAATACAACATACTGATATACATATTAATTCGTTTATAACATATTAAAATAAATATCTATTTATGCAATGTATTTCTACAGAAAAAAACCCTACTCAATCTCTGATAATTAAATAAAAACTTCACAAAGTAATTAATAAAACATTAACAAACTCTAAAAAAATGAAAACTATTATGTTGCAAATCGCCAGGAAGCAAGCCAAAAACTTTGGTAATAATTAGTGCGGAATTACTGCATCCAATCAACATTGAATGAGCCAACTACAAAACGAAACCAACCAGTTAATAAAATATTAACGAAGTACGTTAATTGCAACACCTTTCATATTATTTGATACAAGTACTTACGAATACAGTTATTTCAGAATGAAGAATTATGCTTTATCACCCAACGATTTCCCATAAGAATACTTTAGCAACACTAGAAATATGTCATAATTCAAAAAATTATCTCGATATGAAAACTTGAAAGAAAATCGATATTGCTACGGCGCACATAAAATTTTCACGATTTTATTTTTATTAGTACGTTTACAAATTTAATTCACACTATGCATAATAGTATACGACAGGAGTTTTTTTTTAGTTCTTGTGTAGGTATAACAGATTTTTTCACAATTTTTTTTTTTTTGTTAAATAATTGAAATATATTTTTTTTATGGTTTTTACGTTAGATGCAGAAGTTGTCACGTTATCGTAGTATTAAATTAAGTAGTTTAAATAATTTTTCAACCAACCTATTATTTCACTCCTTCTAGATATAATTAACCACACAACAAAAAGCTGCAATTTGATACGTTTTTTGACTACTGTTTTATTTTTGACACCAAAAATTTTTTATTTTTTTTCAAAGTGCAGAATTTGTTTCACCCTCTCTTGCAACAATACTATCGCGTGGTCGCGAATTACCGAAAATTAGGTTTATAGTTATTGCAGACGCGGCTACGAGTGGCGTGCGTCTCACACTGCGACCGGTCGGCGACTGGCGCGGCAGTGTTGCCAGGCGAACGGGCCGTAGTGAAAGGCGTCTGGAGGCGTGACGTCACGGCCGACGTGCGATAGCGGGTCATGCCTTTGCGGCCTGTTGCGGGGCCCCGAATTTATTTATCTGCCAAGTTTATTTTATTGTGTCCCCCCGCTGCAATAAATTATCGTTATTGTACATCAAAATTGAACTATATTTAGATAGACACCGTTAAGGTCTGGTAAACAACCTCAGCCATGTAGAGTATTTTGTAAAAATCATAAATTCACAAATATATTTCTCAATTTAAATATATCATTTCCCATAAAATTTCACGCGAAAAATATCAAAAAAAAAAATATTTTCACGATATAATGTCTGCATAGAAAAAGAATATTTTTTTAAAGTTATTTAGAATAAAAACACTCTAAGCCGATTAACTTACATTGGTAATAAAAAAAACTAATTAAAATCAATGACAGTACAGCAACATAATCGTTATACAAATATTATATGAAAATAACACCGTAAGGTACCGTTTGTCGAAATTAGGGAGCATTTGCTAATATGCTATTGCCTAAACACAGTTTATATTTTAATAAAAATATCTCACATAAATTCTTAGAAAAAAGACTAAATATTGTAATCACGAAAACAATATGCAGAACATTATTCTACGCAATTCTAAATGTATATAGTACCGTTTTTTTTTTTTAATTTAAAATGAAAAGTATTTTAGTTTCATTATTTGTATCTAAATTATGTTTTATTTTTTTTATCAACTCGATGCTTTCATCACTTTTAAGGTGTCAACTGATGGCATGATATTTTGAATAATAGTAACACATTTTAATATTTAGGTATTATTTCAATATATTTTATGATCAGAACCGGTTTCATTCAACTGATTTTAAAAAATGTATATTGATGCTAAATTAAAATAAATGAAAAGAGGGTGTCTTTAGTCATAATAAAAATTAATTGTGACGATCTGCGAAAAGTTTAAACAAACTGAAAGAAAATTGTTATTTGTATTTTGTTGACTGAAATGAAATTATTTAGAGATGACAAAAACGTATTTTTAAACTGTATTGAGATGGATTAAGATTATTATTCACTACACATTGGTTAACTGATAATAGCGTATATTTTTTTGATATTGTTTTTGTAACTAATATAATTCTAAAAACAATTATTACATACAAAGTAAGCATAAACAAATTGTTTCTATATTGGCTTTCTAATCATTTTGTTACAGACACATTCCCAGGAATATTAATAAATACTTTAGTCGTGTTTGTTGCTTAAGATAAATTTATTTAGTGTTCCAACCGACCGCAAAGGCAGGAAATTCTTAGATCGATGCCGACCAAACAAACTAAAGAAAATTCACGTAAATGTAGGCACACACTTCTATGCACCCTGTGACCTCTAAACTTTAGGAACCGAGCCGGGCGGCTTAGAGGCGGAGAACTGGGTTAGGGGTGTCTACCTATCATTCACAAGCGTCGTCCGCCCACGTCAAAAGCACCCTACCGGGCAGAAGGGGTGGAATTCCAACCCGACGTGGTAGGAGATACTACGCAGTAGAGTAATATTAAGGTTTTCCCACGCTAAGGAAAGCTGCACTGCAAAATTTTCATTTTTTTTAGAAACATCGAATTGTTTTAGATGACAACTATTTTTATTTGTTGAACACTATACGTACAAAGTATAACAAGAAACTTTTCAATCAGAAATTAATTTGATTTATTAAATTATATAAAACTTTGGCCCAATCGAAACAGCTGTGAATACGTTATTTTACTTTCAATATTGATGAATGAGGCTAGGTGTCGTTGCTTATTTGTTTCTCGTATGTGTTTACGGGCGTTATACCAGAATTTATTTTAGTCAAATGTGTCCTTATTAACTAATGTGTTTTTTCATGGCGTTGAATTGACTCAAAATAGTTTATAAACCCATGTGAAATTAAAGTGTTCAAGAAAATATTAGATTCTTATAAGAAATTAATTATTTTGCTATTTGATTTTGAAGGGTTATTTTTGACTTGAAGAGTATCCAGCTGATTTTTTTTAATAGAGCAACTCGTATAAAAACATGTGAAGTTTTTTTATGATTCACTTATTTTTATATTTCAACTACAATATAATGCTTATAATACCATCGATTTGAGTTTTTGAAGTAATCTACAATTAAATATAAATAGTTATATTAAATAATTTATAAATTTGATTCGCAAAAGAAGCTATCTTATAAGAATTGCCTTTTTGTTTTCTAAAATGTTTGAACTTGTCGTTTTCTATTTAAAAAAATAAGATAAACAATTGGGTGCTTATTAATTCTAAGCAGGTGTTGTATCGAAACATCAGATCTATATTAGTAAAAAACCGGAATAACAACATTGATAAAATTAATTAGGTATTTATGATAGTATTGTATAGTAAAATGCTATACAAAACAATAAATTTTTAATTTATGATAAAACCCAAAAAAGTGATATGAGCGAAATATACTGTCTTATTCAGAATAACGAATCTTATATTTCGTAATATAGAGATAAACACGAATAAACAACAATTACAAATTACATTTTGATTATGTAGCGATTGATAAAGAACTTATCTTTAAAAGCGTGTTATGTAAAGGGACATTAAGGAACTGAAAGTGACATCTAGTTCAAAAACTGTATCATGTAGAAGCTCGTGGATGAACTAAATACCTTTTTTTTATGTATAATAATTTTCATATATATTTATAGGTTGGAATTTAGTTTGAATACTTTTATCAAGATGCTTTGAAATTAAGACTCGGTTTTCCGACTGATTTACTTACCTGTGTAAATTCATACTGTTTTGCTTCATTGTTTTTCATTATTATGTGTAAAAAAATTTGTTTATCAAAATTATAGAAAAATTAACTTCGTTTTTTTTCCAATACTTGATGTTCTCTAATAATTTTCGACACATGACAAGGAAAATAAAAATAAACGCATATATTCAGTATATAAAACAAAAAGTGAAATTAAAATTTGGTTAATTTCAAAAAATCTTTTAAATTTCATAACATGACAAAATAAACTATAACAGTGAAAAAAAACACAGTAAATTGCATTCTATTAACTCAACTTTGATGGCGTTTACTAGTGTTGCATTATTTTGTTTCAGACCTTGAATAAAAACAATTGCTCGACATGAACAGCAATCTGCTCTTCTATTGTTCATGAACATTTTCGTTGCACAAGTTGTGAAAAATCACGAAATCGGAAAGGAATTTTATAAACGCCTCAAATAATTTCAACGTGTGATATTGAAGTTTGTCTGATTCACAAACATAAAATACAAAAACAGTCACTAATTATAACAGCTACTATGTAATTAATTCATTTATACATGTTTTGTTATAATGTTGGCTTTTAAAGTTGAGCACAAATTATTCAAATCAACAAAGTATTTATCTTGTTATTGACTGAATCGGCATTTACTTGGTAGAACTCCATTATAACACAGTGAAAAAAAAATGTATTTTAGTTATACAATTTTTTTATAAGATATAGTTGCTAGCTATTTCGGCTCACGCCATCGTCGGAACTATGCTTAAACGTACATTTGCTTGTCTATATACAGCTGTGTAGAAAAGATACATAATAGATCTTCTCTTCTGTTTTAACGACCTAGATTATTTCCTGTTAACAAAAATAAAAGTTTCGACATAGTTCCGCCGATGGTGAGCCGAAATAGCTATCAACTATGAATTGTCTTTTAGTTGTCCAATATTTCCTACTTTTCTCTATTCATCAAAGTTTTTATTATAAGTATTATATTTATATATATTTTCATAAAGACGTTATAAGATACACTTTGTGAACCTTGATGTCCCCGTCACCAAGCGAAAAACTGCCAATCACACGTGTGGAGCGCATACGAAGTTCCCTGGTCTCTTCAATTTAACAACGCTTAGTACATATACTCTTATACCGGAAAGAGTTTAAAAATTATCGAGTATCACTGAAACAGGTCAACAGCCTTACGTTAGATCCACATACAAGTTAATGTCAATATAGTTTATACGGAAATTTAAACAAGGGGTCAACAATAGCAATTAAATCGCGATATAAACAATCTTATCTTATTGATATAAAGTAAATTTTGACATTGCACGTGAAATATCTTTGTTAGTCATAGCTATTGTTACATTTTACTACGATATGGGAATACTTTTTTGGAATTCCATAATCATTATCTATCATAATAGAATCACAAAAATTATTATTGCACAATATTTTGATATTGAATATAGTCATATAAAATATATTATATAAAGCAATAATTGATGAAAGGGCTCAGAACGAGTCATTCTATGTAACTATGTTTTTAATCATTTGTTTATATTTACATGATGAATAATACTATCAAAGTTGTGAAAAGCTATTTTTGATTAAAAAAATGTATAGATTTTTGTAAGAAAACAAAGAATAAATTAAGTAGTTTCTAATTTACGCATACCATTTAAAAGGTCGTAATAGATAAGATTTTAAAGAAAATTTTGCGTGCTTCAAAGCATGCCAAAAAAACTTGGCATTCAATTGAAATATTTGAAATAGATTTTCGCATTTTCTTCGATAAATAGTATATTTTTAAGTAATGCCATGAAAGAAAATTTCACATTCCATTTTTAAACTGGCGTGTTGCCACACAATGGATAATACTGAATATTCAAAAAAGAAGTTTCACACGCTAATGTGACCAGGCGGTTAAATTGCGAAGAAAATTCATATCGATGATCACTATGATAGTTTTTTCGCTTTGCGACTTTTTACTTAACGTTTCTTTAGCAATCTTGTTAATTTTAATCAAAAATATCTCATGTGCATGACGTTTAGTCAGTCATTGTGTCGTTTTGGCACGCTAACAACAAAATGGCGCTCACGCATATTCGCGAAGTGTCAAAATATCCCGCCAACTTAAAAAAATGGCGCTTGTCTCCTTGGCAAAGAAGACTGGAATAACTTTGCTGATGCGGTCTATTATATTATGATTGTATTGTAATGTTTCGTGATGTGAAATTGACTTAATCATTTAATATGAGTCGTCATATTAGCACATCTCAATATAATTAGCATTTCAAAAGAAATATATGCAAAAAGTGACAGATTCAACTAGTGTTATTTTATTTTATTCAGGAAACACTATTATTCTATACATTTATATTGAAAAGATACGTATTTGAAGCTAATTTTTCATAATCGCTAATGATTACGTTCTAGGAAAGAATATTGTATCGTATAAAACGTAATTTTTATTTCATCATGAATATATTTACTTGTGTAAGTATATTATTTGAATGTATTTTCTATAAAAAAAACGTTATAGTGATCTAACCGGCCTGGTTTTTCCTACAGTTCGTTGAATTCTAGCAAACTGTTTTTTTTTATTTATCAATAAAACATGGACAGATTTTTTAATATACATTAAAGATTCAATAATGGATTGCTTAGAAAATGTAACGACAACTTTATAAGCTGAGATAAGATGTATGTAACCAGTGGCTACAATGTTTCAATATCAGCTGTAGAGCTGTCAAAATCTGGCGGGAAAACGACTAAGGTTGGGTCACGTTTTCTTTTTTTATTTCGGTAACTGATCGCGTGTACTTATTTGATGTGTTTTTTTTGACGTATTTGCGATGCGATACGATTAGCAACGATATAACATATATACGACCACAACACGCAGTAACAATCAATAATTTGCTTAAACAATCGAAAATGTATATTTATACGTGAGGCCGTGAAAATTCTTGCGCTTAAGATTGTAATGAAAGAATTTGTTTGAAATCACTAATGATAATGTTTAATCGCATAATATTTGTATTGAAATATGTGATCCATGATTTGGATTCAATAGAAAAACACTATTTTTTAAACATTTCGTTAAAAAACCGCTTTACTTTTTTTTCTCAAATGTGTGTGACAAATTTATTTTTATTGTTTACCAAGAGTTTTTAATTGTTCGGAATATTGTACACGCTGATTATTTTCATTGACATGCTAACTTTGTACGATTATTCAATCATAGCTGTCTTGATTTGTTTCCAAGCATCGTATCAACTAGTTAAACATCCGTATAATTAATAATTTATAAGCCATCACGATATCAGCTGTCAAAAACAATACCCGAACTACCTGTCGGTAAAACAGTTTTCTGCGCATCCGGCAAGCGGCAGTTTTCGCTTTTCCTCGCGTACGTACGAGTTGCCGTGACGTCATCGCCTGCTTGTAAGCAAAAGTGCCGAAGGATTCTAGTACTTTCCACGCTTTTGGCGGGCATTAGACAGAGGCGACGGCTTCTAGCGGTGCGGTAACGCGCGAATCAGAGCGAGACGGCGACAGTTCGTGACACATTTCTGGCACCTACCTTTGTCAGATACTCTCTCTCATTCTATTTGAGTGTTTTTAGGTTAGGTCCGCATTATTTTGCAAGTAAAATCAAATTAAATTCAGCGAGTAATTGCAGAGGCGTGTAGAGATAGAGATAATATGTACAGTTTGTTTAATAATTTACAAAAATAAGTAATTATAGTAACACCGTAACAATTGCATAAGTAAGCAAAATAAAAGTAAATCAAACACACCATTTTTTTCCACAGTATAAAAATGAATCGATATTATAAATTCAATTGAAGACAACGTCTTTATCTATTGTAATACAATAATAAAATAGAAAAACAAGGTATTGTTAAACAAAACAGAATTGGATTGGATTATCTAACATGATTAAATGACATTTAAATGAATCAGACTCAAAATATTTTTTAAAAAGAATCATTATAGCGTAATTTTCAATAAGGAACACAGTCAAGGATTGTTAACTTTTAATAAACATTTTTACTATTTATGCCACAGCACTGTATTGTCTCTGGTGATTTTGGATGACATTGAGGGCCATAACTTATGCATTGTCACTTGAACGATACTCGAGCGAGTACCTTGCCGACGTTCTCAATATAAGGAATCTAAAAGAAATTTTTAATTTGTAAATGGAACGCGCGCAAAAAATGAAAACATACGCCATATTGGGACAGCGTCAAATATTTAAAATGGATTCCGACTAATGGATTATTATTATTTGTTTGAACTAACAATATTTTTACAAACTTTCATGAATAATATTCAACGTTTTTTTTTTTTTTAAATTTGTTTAAAATATTGGAATTAGGTTGTGAGACATGTGTGATAATTCAAATTGAGCTTTTATCAAAATAGTTTACGACGTAATATGCATTGACTGGATATTTATGTTTTGAGTTTTTGTTTAATTTCAATATCAAATTGGAATTATTGAAGTTTTGTACAATTTTTCGTGTTTGTCACTTGAATTATTCTGTGCCAGAGTATCTTTTATGCAGCTTTGTATTGATAGTCTTAAAGGAGATTTGTTTTCAGGAAATTAAAAAAAAAAACGGCACAAATTTATTGAATCTATCTAATGAATTTTATATCAAAGCATTTTTTAATTTTTTTTTGTAGCATTACATATTTTTTTATCCTATAAACCTTTTGAGATTTTTCATAACAGCAAGGTGTCCAACCTTTTGATCACTGAGAAATATTTTCCTATTTTAACTTTGCTTAGGATCAACTTCTAATAATATTCTTATGGAAAATTTAATTGGCATTTTATATCATTCTGAGAACCGTATTTAAACAATACAGAGACGGCGTAGCGGTCTCCTTTATTTCACCACTCATTAATTTCCTATAATTGCAAATAATCACGAAACATGTCGAGTCAACTGGATCAACTTTCGGGATCCATTTTTACTATAAGAATTCAGGAAAATGTGTTTCGGGATAGACCAAATTTTGCCTCGCGATCGACCGGTTGGCCACCCATGCTTTACAGTAATGAATTTTCTTCAGGATTACAGACATGCTTTTGAAATTTATTATCGTTTTTATGAAAACAATTATCTATTGATTTTTTTTATTAAAATAAAGAAAGTAATTATGGGCTTTAAATGTTTTGAAGTACGGCAAGAAACCTTACAGTTTCACGTGAGAATTTGGATATTGTCATTCATTAACAGTACGTGTTTATTTTTAGACAATATTTTATGGCTTAGATCCGCACGCATTTTCACATTTGCATGTACAACCATGTGAGGATCGATGTTAAACAAATAGAAACACACTTATACTAGTAATTTATTAGCCCAATTATTATGTACACGAAGACACGCTCGGCGAATTGACGACGAACTATTTGAGTTTCGATTGAAATGGTACTATAATTCTATGGAACTGTGACAACGCGTGCAAACTTTTACTTGTGATCTTTTAAATAAATACTTAGTAAAATATAATTCGTTAGGACGCATTTAAATATCAGCCATCGTTGCTAAAAAAAATTACTAGTGATATTCTAAAACCTCGGCTTAATTCAAAATATTCTAATGTTAGTAAAAAAAATTGATAAATTCAGCGGCAAATTTTAAGTTGATAAACATATAATCGCCCTATAAAGAATGAAAAATTGTATGTAAGCATAGTAACATAATATATAGTAAAGACAACGGATATGCAAATAACATCCTTATTCTCAAATGACAACATTAAATAAATATATATTTTAATAGTAAAAACACATTTTAAGTACTGATTTCCATAATATGGATGGAATTTCAATATCAAATTTGAATTGTTAAATCTTGTGTATGATGAAAAAAAATATGTTTTATTAGTATTTAAAATTTTCTGCCTTTCTATCCAAAAGTGACAGTTAAACCCTAAAAAGTGATTAAAAATAATTATTTAAAATGACTACGTGACGGAGACTAAAAAAAATTCAAATCAAAGGAATTAAAGTTTATACAGCTTAAGACCACTGACTGCTCAATGAAATATCCATTATAACATGTTGATAGAGTATACTCAAAAATTTAAGAATGTTCATTTAGATTTCTGTTTTAAGATACCCTGATTAGTTTTGGCAATCTTCGTGTTTTATTTTTTAATAATAACGACATATATTACCAAGACATACAATTACATTACAAAGCTTCAAAAATTGAATTTTTGATAATGGCAATTATCAATATCTTAAGTCTTGGTTTTATATACCTGCTAATTATACAATAATAACAAAAAATTTTATAAATATATTTTTATTTTATTAGTTGATAATTCTCACGATAAACGAAACCAATCCTGGTAATTAAACATATTGTGGAAATAGTACTCAGGACGTATATTGATTATTTTATTAAAAAAAAACAGGTTTTGATCAATTGAAATAATGTAAAATAAAACATAACAATTAACTAACAGTTTTAACGTAAAAACGAAAAGAACCGACATTTTGTAGTATTTGTAAGGAAATGAAATGAAATTATCTACAAACCAAATGTTAACGGCCTCTTAGAATAAATAAATACTAAATAAAAAAAAAACTACTTTATTATTCATAGATATGTGTGTAGTCACGTAAGATAGATTTCAACAAATACTTTATGGCTATAGAGAATATTAGAATATTAAAAAGAATATGCATTTAATTTCATTTATTTGACCACTTATTAAAACACCTTTGAGACTTTCATACTTAACGTTATTAAGACGTCATTACGAGCTGTAAAATTACATGTCATTAACAATGGGAACTAGTGCAATATAAAATGTAGTATGTATGAATTTTGCTAAAATTATTGAAAACACGTTTATAGCATGTGCTAGTAACGTGAAATATGTGACAATAATAGCGTTAATTAATTATTAATAAGTTATGATTTCAATCAATATTTGTGTCTTAATGTCGTTATTAATAATTAATTATTCAATAATTGATCTTAATCGATGCTATTTTTGATGTAAATTCAAGATCTAAGATGCATTATGAAACACCGCATGTAATTACGGTCAAAATGTAATATAATCGATTATTTTTATAGATGACATGAAATTAAGAGTCGACGCTATTTTATGAGGTAGTTGTGATCATGGATATACATTTTAGTACCAATGATATCTTAAAATGGATTCTACGGTTGAGAAATTGACTGTTTGTGAATTATAGATTCTCTTCCATTCATCACCAGGTATCGAAAGCGAACAGTTAAACATTGACTTAAGCACTGATCCTGATTGTGCTATTGAAAAATGTAGAATGAGACATTGAAAACTGTATTACAATAAAGCTTAAGTCAACCATAGCTTTTACAGCTTAACATGTCTTTTTTTTCATCATGATTAACTGGATTGAATTAAAAATAAAGATTTTATTCATGTATTGAAGTATTTTGATTTTGTTTCATTCAAAATGTAATTTGAGGTTAACTCTTACAAAGTGGATAATTTTAATTTGGAAACAACATATGATATATTATTAAACATCTTTTTTATCGTATTACTTCTTACTTAAGCTGTAAAATGTTAAATCTTATTCATTTTCATATACGTACCACGTATATAAGACGCCACTGGTATAGAAGACGGTTTGTATGATAAACTTAAAAAAATGCATTCTTAAAAATGTTGAAAAAAACCAAAATATCCATTTTCAAGGTAATCAGAAAGACGTGTTGTTTTCTTCGCTTTGTTTATCTAAGTAAAATCAAAATTGCGTATCACACGGTGAAAAGCTATCGACGTACTGTAATTCTTAATAATTTTGTAGAATTAAAATACGTTGATATTTTTTCACCGTGTTTTAATGGAGTTCTTCCAAGTAAATGTCAATTCAATCAATATATTAAAATATTCATTTACAAGCATAATTTTTTACTCGATTTTCTTTGATAAGCTACATTCGTTTATATAACACTAACCAAGCTAAATAGACTTTTGAAATATTCATGAACACAATATTCTTTCACTCTCAACAGGGAATGTGTAAAATTGCTCGTAAATCTATCATTTTTTTTCATTCTAAGATTTATTGGGTAAAAATGATTTCAGATATTTACTATCTACGGATGTTGTTAATGTGATTAATAATCACTATTTAATAGGTGTACAGATACCTCAAATCCATTATTCAGTCGGCACATCCTAGCTGGACTTGAGCAATATTATATTGTATTTAATGTATTGAAAACGAGTAATAAATGCCAACAATTTCGTCATGAGTTATGGCATACTTATCGGAACTGGAAAAAATCTTGTTTACCATAATCGATGATTTCCTCTCTAGACACTTTTGTTCATTGGTAAGGTCATCAAGCTATTGAAAGTAGTAATTTTTGGCTCTCAAAAAACTGCATTGCTGAAATCGTGTTGATTTGAATAATTCAAGTCTATTATTTAATTACTCGCTTAACTCAAAGCGAAATTGTTATCACATAGGCATGTTAGCAGCGGGTGATAATAATTTTATATCAATCTATTAAGTAAATAAAAATTTATTCGTTTTTTAAATTCAAAGCTTCGTTTAGTTATTATTAATTAAATTAATAAACATAGCAGCGACGTATATTTCAAGTGAATTGCCAATTCAGGCAGTGAAAAAACTTGTTAACACTTAAACTACAGTAAAAATACAATTTATTGATTGAATTGGCATTTACTTGGTAGAACTCCATTACAACACGGTGAAAAAATAGCAATTTATTTTAGTTCTACAATTTTTTTTCTACGAAATCTTAAATGAACAAACAAATATAAGTCGGTCGCTGCTTCTCAGACCCTTGCGAGGGGCTATTGCCTACCCGTAATAAGCCATAACAACCATCTCCTCCAATATTTAAGCTTATTGATATAGCCACCTGTTATGTTTCATTTACATTTTCAAAGTTTTTAGTTTTATTGCTAGCATGAAATAAGCTGGGTCGTTAGAACAGAAGATAAATCATATTGTGTACCTTTTCTACACAGCTACATATAGATAAGCAAATGTACAACAAAGTTCAAACATGGTTCCGACGATGGTGTGAGACGAAATAGCTATCAACTATAACTTATAAAAAAATTGTAGAACTAAAATACATTGCTATTTTTTCATCGTGTTAAAAATATAATATTACGTAAAATACACAATCTTCTCAAAACATACAAATGATTAGTTTATTCCTTTCGCAACGGTTTTTTACCAAGTTGTTTCAGGAGGCCTAATGCTCTATATAAAGCCTTTATTTGTTATAAAATTAAAAATACTTGACTTTTCCACGCATTGTGTTACTAAAACGCGAAATAATCTAAACAATATTTTCAAAATAAGATTCGCTTCCATAACGAAAATACTATTGAGTTTTTAAAATTAAAATTACTAACTCTTCCTATTTAAGAGCATATTTGCCCGCATAATTCAAGATTGTGAATTTAGTAATCCGTATCGTTTAATTACTTAGAAACCGATGGATTATATCATATATAAAAAATAATACAATTTCAAGTATATATATCACAAAACATAAAAAAATAACAAGCCTTAATTATCAAAATACATTGATTCGTCAGTTTTGTTCATCACAAACAGATTTTAAAAAATAAAAATTTTACTGGTAATTTTGAGCTAACTATTTTGAAATAATTTAGTAAAAACATACACTTATATAATTTTCACTTCCTGATTCTGTTTAAATATACGGAATATCCTATAAAAATGATGTTTATTTAATTGTACACATATGTGTATTATATTGCTTGTATAGCAACCAAACCAACATATTTCACCTGTTATAATACATTTCGATTTAAGAAATGACACTTTTTTTTGATTATTTACATTGTTGACATATTCGATAAAATTTCACATTTGTGCAACATTTTAGAAGTGGATGAATGAAGAAAGTATGACACAGTGAAAAATTTTGACCGTATTATTATGGAGTTCAACCGAGTAAATGCCAATTCAATCAATAAGAAGATAGTATGTTTCCCAACAAATTGATTATGGCTTATATCAATTTTAACCCATGTTTATATATATATATATCATATATATGTACGTGTTTTTTTTTGATTATAATATTTCACCTTACTTTAAATGGTTAATATTATTAATGTGAATTAATTCCAAATTGAAACATTTAATTCGTTCATGGTCGACATGCTGAATATGTTTTATTCTCATTTACATAGTAATTTAGATTGTATCAATCGCTCAACTTAACGATAAACGTATCATTTTTGTGTTTTCAAAAGAGCCATCATTTTTAAAATAAACTGCCATTTTAAAATTCATTATTGCCATCGTAGGTTCTTGTGTTTTTTTTTTTTGTAAAAAAATAATTAATTATAATTTAATTAAAATGAAGTCAGAACTGTTTTAGAAAGCCGTGGCTTAGTGGTAATCAGGAAATAAATCAATAGCGATACAAATCATATAAAATAACTTTATAAAAAATATGGCTTCTTTTGATTATCTTAAACAAATAAGTGTGATCAAATAAGTGCTATAAACAGATATAAATATGACATAAAAAACTAGATTCAAAATGATGGAATCACTTTTAAGGGATAAACTGTCACTTAGTTATGAGAAGCAATTTAACAGTTGATAGTTAACACACTAAAAGTTAAAATTAAATCCTTTTTCGAATGTGTACATATAACCAAAATATACAATCAACCATGCATACAAATACAATATTTTGTATTCTTAGAATTTTTAAAACATTATATCAATACTGATTTGTGCAATAAGCAAAAATTAAGAGAGAGTGAACTGTGTTGAGCTATGTATTTTTCCAATTCACAGATTGATGAATCAAAACAAATACTGAATTAATTTCATATTTTTATTCGAAACCCAGAGCTAAGGTTTGAGTTTATCCTTTCAATTGTATGTCTGATATTTCCAAAAAACAAAACATTAAATGATAAAAAAAATACGCTTAACATCTTAGAAATTGAATAAAAAAAATTGTAATATCATACATTCGACTTGTACAAATCTCGTTTAAAAAAATAATCTCAACTTAACGTCTCTTATAGCAACCTTAAAAAATTAGGAATATTTTATAGTATTACATCCTATCAATTGAATCGAAATGCTTGAATGTAAGTCAAAATATTTTTTATATACAAAATAAATATGAATGAAAAACAAATGCGATAAGAATTTTATATGAAAGAAAAATAAAAACCATAGAGTCACTTCTTTGTGTAGAAACACTTGAATGATTTCATCGATTTCTCATAGAGTTTTTCACGCAATCAATTTTTATTTTCCTTTTTTTTACAGAATTTCTTATGGACAGTTGTGCATAAACAGAATTTCAAACGCGTTATATATTTAGCGAAAGTATTATTCTATTAATGTTGATTTTTAATAACTCAATATTCATTACGAAGCAATGCACTACTTTCAAGCTGTCAAGGAATTTCATAGCAATTTTATAATGATAGATAAATAAATATACTATCGAAGCAACGCAAAAAGAAAATCCGTACAGATTTTACTTTTTTCTTATATTCATTAGTTTTCTTTTCAAATCTTTTTTTCCCAAATAATATTTAGTCTATTGCAACCTGTTTTTTGATTATTTAAGTCTGCTATGTACTGCGTAAATTCAAAGAATTTGTTTTCCAGGAATTGTTTGTTTTGTGATCAAATATTTACATTTGTTTTCATTTGGACAAACAACAAATTACTTTTTTTCTATTTTAAAGTGCTTTAGATCGAAGAGTTCTTTCATCATTTTTATCTGTGTATATTTATAAAGGGTTTTTTGAGCTATTTACGTTATTTAAAAATCTAACTGAAGGATTATTATTTTAGAAAACAAAGAATACTACAATATTTCGTAAATGCAATAATAAATATATATATATATATATACAGTGATAACTTTATTTATATTTACATTACAATTTCTTCAAATCAAAATTAATGTTTCACTGATAAAAAAGAAATTGAAAATTACATTCATGTGTATTTTTTTAAATCAGGTTTGAAAAAATAGTATAAATGAACCATACTAGAATTAGATCTAGAATTAATGTTAAATTGAAGAAATTCGAAACCACCTGATCGCTTCCTCTTAAATTAAATTTAATATGTTAGAGTCAGCATTTTGATAGATTGTTTATCTCTTTTAAATTTTATTTACAGCTAAAGTTCAACTAAATACTTCACTATAATTATTTCTTAAATCTCATAGACCACTGCTTATTAGCATACTATCACATTATATAATATATCATTGATTTTTTTGCATTAAAATTCGTGATTGTACCCAATAAAGTCTTAAGAACTCATCAAATGCTCGAATTCAAAATGATTATTTTTTTACAGAAAAGTCAACTAGCGACACTTCCACAGAGTCAATCCTCTTTTTTGCGATTTCAAAGTTATACGGTTTTTTAAAAATGCAAATTTGACAAAGAATTACACGACGACGAATCGGAAGAAATTTCAGTTTCTTTCACTACAAAAATAATTCAAGAAGGTCTCCAATTTTGCAGTAAACTGGAAAATTATTTCATTCTAAATGTTTCAAATTCTGATAGCGCATTTAAGTTTCGAAGAGAGACAATTGTATTTCGTGGTATAACGAATTGCATAAACAGTAAATTATCATAAACAAATATCAGAATAAAATTTGATCACTAATTACTATGTTAGAAAAAAAAGGACACACGTAACGATAAAGTGGTTGAAAAAAATTCCACACATAAAGAACTATCGTTTTTTGAAACTGACGTGCATACTATTTCTTCCAACGAAAGTTTCTTAAGATGTTGCTAATTAATCAATAACTTAAAGTTTTATTTTTTATTAATTTTCATTATAACAAATATAATAATTTTTGTGTTTGAATTTGAATTTGAATTTGATAACGAGTATTTTTTAACTGACAGTTGCAAAGTTATGCATATTTTAAAATTCATAGATTTTTCCCAACTTTCTCGATGGAAGTCAAGACTTTTTTTTAGCGATGTATTTTGATACTCATTTACCACATAAAAAAGACGATAGACTATGTATAAAAAAATGATTGTGTAGAAATTAACATTAACACCTTTCTGGACGTTAAACTGATTGATATTGACGTAATAAACAATGTCGATTGATATTGTATATTGCATTAAAAGAGATAATACACAATACAAATTTGGCTGACCACATCCGTTAGTAAAATAAATAATGTTCACTTCAATTACAAGAGTAGATCAACCAGACAAAAGTTTTGCAAATTAAATTAATTTAATTATTCTCAAATCTGACAACCAGCAATTTCGTACACTCAACTCGATTTAGAAACATGTTCTCTAGGGATCGCAGTCGAGAATGCAACATTTCGTTATTGCAATATTACAATTTGGCGGTCTGAATGCAAAATGTATATCTTGTAATATTTTTTTATTCTTTTATTGCTGTGATTATATTACCGGACTAAAAATGTTTTTCAATACATTATTTGGATCAATGCACTTGATAAACAAATATTTATATTTTTATTTGGCATCAAAAGCGTGTTGCTGTCGGTGATAATTATAATGACTATCGTTTTATAATGTCATCAACATTATTAGATTGTATATAATTATAGTATTTTTCTTCTAATTAGGTCATTAACAAACATTTAATTTAGAAAAAAATATATACATACTTACATGGAAATGTGTTTTTTTTAATAAATGTATACAATGAAACCTCGATTCTACCTTTTTCAAAGAACCCTAAAAAGAGAAGGAAAAATGCAGGAAACGAGGAATGCGGGAAAGCTTAATATGATTATAAAAATAATTAGGACAATATACAGTCTCTTCATATTAATATACAAAAATGGAGTGTTAAAAAAAATGCTAAATATGAGAGGGTTTTGTATTTTTTTTTAATTACAACCTATTAATTCAAAGTATCGAATTGTATTTTTAACTTCTTCTTGTGAAATTCTTTATTAAAGAAAATCTAAAGACATTTGAGCGAACTATATATTTAATCATTAATTTCTTTGGTGAATATATATGATATAATATGTTCGAGCTCACAAATTTGAATTTGGATAAAGAGATTTATCTACCAAAAAACGGTCATTCGGGATAATATTTGAGACGGAATCATAATATTTAGACGATAGATCGAGGAAATCGATAAATCTGAGAACGGATAATGCGGGCTTATTAAACATTGTTCTGTATTTGACGGGACTATATAAAATGAACGATCCATCCGGGAAAACGTATTATGTGAGAACGGTTGATCGGGGTTCCAATGTACTCATTTTATATAGCATATAACCTCATAATCGAGATATCGAAATATATTTTTGTCTACAACAATTTCAATCTCTCTTTTACAGATATTGTAGACATAAAATGATAACGCTTTCGCAGGATTAATTAGCTAAACACTTTTTTCAGGTCACAAATATGTATACATTCAAACAAAATCGATTAGAAAAAAACCCGTGAGATCTGTGACGAAAGTTAACGACGTTAACCACTGCGTTATAAAACCGATGAATCAAATTACTACAAAATATTCATAATACTTTACATGAGACATTTGCTTATTCATCGTCGCCTGTTCCTTAGTTAACTGGTCCAAACTCATAAGCGTTTGTCGAAAATGGTTATTTAATTCATTGATTTAAATTAACGTAAAAATATAGTCTTAGTATTTCATATTTTCTGGCGTTTAAGGATTACTAACCAGTTTTCGTATATCAATTTCTGAAAAAATGCTCTATTATAACCCCATTGAATAAGACACAAATAATAATAAATCTTTTGATAATTTATAAATAGGAAATTCAAGTTTAACATACTTGTGGGCGAGAAAGAGAAATATTTTTTATGAGCAAAACATATTTTATAATAAACAAAAAAAAATTTATTTCCATTTGTCATTGAAACAAGTTTTTTTTTTTATCAAAGTTATATTAACAACGCCGCATTATTATTTTGAATAAAAGAAAGTAATTCCTTTTATGAGAGATTTATCCATTTATCTATCTAAAGAAATTATTTATTCTTATCGAATTTGGCCCACGCACTTTTTTATTTTATGTTGCATATAATACCGTTCTTAAAAGAAGTTATCTAAGTTTAATTATAATTTATTTTCAATAAAAAGATATAAATACATAGGGTTCAAACAAAAATCAAATCAAAAGTTTCAAGAAATATTTCTTAGTAGGTGATGGTGGGATAACTAAATATAATATTATATATTAATTTCACAATATATATTAAAACCACCATTTTTCAACTATTTGACAATTATCAAACGCATGTATACATTCCATGTTTTTTTATATCATCAAGAAGTTTTATGTTGCGACGATGGAATTCTTGATTACAGTTACACGAGTGATCGCGTGACAGCCGAATCATATAATCAGATCAGTTGATAATGCTCGCGATGATTGAAACCGGTCTTGATCATAAAATTTATACTGGAAATATTACAAAAAAATTTTTTTTTTATTATTTTAATTATGAAACCATTTTTCAATCTAAAAGTGCAAGTTATACCTTAAAAATATTATATTGGGACATGGTGAAAAAAATAGCAATGTATTTTAGTTCTACAAAATTATTTAAAAAAAAAAATAGTTGATATCAGATACCATCGTCAGAACCATATAATTACAGATGGCGTGAGCCGAAATAGCTAACAATTATATTTTTTAAAAATAATTTTGTAGAACTAAAATACATTGCTATTTTTTTCACCGTGTTATAGTGGAGTTCTAGCAAGTGGATGCCAATTCAATCAATATATTATATTGTGTATTGAAATATTTAATTTATAATTTTTTTCTTTCATATTGTGTTAAAATATTTACCTCATACTTGGGATTAAAAGCGCGAAAATATTTTTGCTTTGGAACTCTTCATTCGTATTAGCGGTTGTATATATTGTATAATATAATATAATATATACACAAAGGGCAATGCTTGCAAAAACTAAATTGTCGTGCAGTATAGATCGAAAAATTGAAATGATGAAAAATTTGACTGATTATCAGTTTTTTTTATTATGTTATAATTTATCATTATTTATCGGAAAAGATTAGCAAAGTGACGCTAACATGATATTTAAACGCTTGATAAGTATCCGTTTCAAAAATTTGCAGTGCGGTTATTAAAAATCAGAAACGTTAAAATATAAATTACAGTAGATAAACTGAGGCGACACAATCTGGCAACACTGATTTACTACCCCCTAAAAAGATCGTAGAGTGAGGCTTTAGTTTGGAGTTGGGGATGCAAGGGAGTTTTACCCCGTGGCATTTACACCCACGCTTACTGCGCAGTGGTTGAAAGCGTCTTTCTTCCCCTGGTGCCTCTTTCCTCGTCAAAATTAGAGTGCTAAGACTGACTGGATAAAAACTACAAGCCTATTGGATCTGATCTAAGAATTAATATTTTTTAGATACTGTTAGAATCAACGATAAGGATGAAGAACCAAAACACTAGGTTACTAACGACAGGCTTGTTTCCTCATTTTTGTATATTTTCATTTATCCATGACATTATTATATAACATAAAGAAACTTAATTGATCATTATTCAGGTACATCGATTAAAATGATAATCATGTTAAATATTGTCCCGAAAGCAAAAAACATCATTGTCTTTATTAAGTTATGTTTATATAAATTATTAAACATTACATAAACAAAGAAATAAGTTATGCATACAAAGAGCTTTTATTCAATTTACAAACTGTTAAGCTATTTTATTTGAAAGCTCAGTGTAGAAAACATTTTCTTATGAACGAATAAAGTATAAATTTTATTTTTCGAATTCAGGTAATCTAGGCTTTTAAGAAAACCTTCAGATGGTTATTGCAATTCGCATAACAGGCTAAGAATGGATATTTTTTATAAATGATACACCGTGAATGAATCACTATTTTATGATTAAAAGCTTTGAATATAAATCGCTTAATAATTTAAAAAATATATTATTTAACTTCATATAAAACATTTTTTATTTTTTTGAACGATGAAAATCGCTTTCGCTTAGTAATTTAATGGTGGAAATATGTTTATATGAGAAAAACTGACACTGATCGCTTAAAAATGTGGAAGAGGTACTGAAATGTTTTCTTTTGTTGTGAATATAACACACCAAAAATAAACATTAAATATATATATAAATAAAGTGGCATTGAAACATCGTTTTCCATGGAACGTACGGTATATGCCACATTAGGATACATTGATGAGAATTTAATTAATAAAAATGGATTCTCTCCGTTCAAAGTGAAAGGAAATATATTAATTTTTAAATTAAGCCGACTCAAGGAAAAATGAAGTAAATGAACGCACAAATTCAAGAAACTGTTGTTTGTTCTGTATTTACTTTTAAAAAACCAGAATAATATTTGCATAAATGTTTTTTATCCGAAAATAGAACTGTGGGAAGATAATATCTTTCCTTGTTTTAATTTTGTAATTTGAAGTCTGATTAATATTCAAGTGGAATTTATTTAAAGTTTGATTGAATTTTGGCAACTAATTAATACCATGGGATGCTTGCGTGGGCATATGGCATACAATTATAACGGAAATTTTGGGATAAATTTTAATGAGAAACTTTACAGTGTACTTCGTATTTGAATAACATAATACTGACACAATAATGACTAATAAATATTAACTGTGCCAAAATAGGACGTTTCAAAAAAATCCTTAGTAATTCAATTTATGATTGACGACTGAAGGTGCTTGATTAAATTTCAATATCAAATTTGTACGATTCCACATGTTTTGTCACTAAAGACCCTGGTTTCGCCTTCCGGCATCTTCAGGCATTCTATCACATGGATGCAACAGAACTGACTAGTTGCGTCAAGTTATGTGGAATTGTACAAAATTGTAAAAATTCAAACATATTTATGCATATAAGCGTTATAGGAACATAAATATTCGTATTATTTATAAATAAAACATTTTCTATCATCAGTATTATATTTTCTATATATTGTATGGACAATAGTGAATATAACTTTAATTTATAATCAAAATTGTATTTATAACGTCACTAAATGTGTTCAAATTAACCTGTACAGCATGTCTAACCAATTTTTATTTGACAAGCAATATAACACTAAACAAAAAAATGTTAGACAGCTTTTATATGATGACGTTATATATTTCAACTATTACAATCATAACTTATTATAAAATAATAAATATTTGATATATTTACGTTTAAATTATAGAAGACAAATATTGAAACTTATGGTAATTGGTTTAATTAAGATTGGCTTTATAAAATATATTTAAAAAAAACAGTGAAACATGTGAGTATTGACGATAATTGACTGAAATGCTTGATTTAACTATCCTTGATTATTTACTGAGGAATTACATAAAGATAATTTTTATTTTATATTAGAAAATTTAAAGTAATGGATATTCAGGTGATTTATACTGTCAAATAATAAATTGATTCCATGTACAGGCATTTGTTGGCAGTATAAAAAAAAACTTTTTTTCGTTTCAAATCTAAGTGGAAACTTTAAATGGATTATATTTAATTGCACACTCTATTAAGTGATTAAAATTATTTTAGTCGAGCTATTTTAAAGAAAATAAAAATACGCAAGTATTAAGTTAAAGCAACAGATATAAAGTCCTGGATTAAATAAATGATATGTATAAATATGCATGCTCAATAGTAATGTTTTAAAACAAATCTGTGATACCAAAATGATAAAAATGATGAAGTTTATTAAATTTTGTATGTGAAACAAAAAGATTTATTACAAAATCAAGATGAAGCTATCATTTTTAGTTCGAAAAGTTGCTGGCGATCCAACGATAAGTCTAAATTTATCAATAGAATCTGATAGAAAATTGACATTGATTCGATTCAAAATATCTTTGTTCCATGGGGTATTTTAATTTGGAATTCCCGTCTGTAGGGCTTTGAATTTACAAGTGAATTTTGGCAACACATTTCCACCGAAATAGAACCACCCACACAAAGTGGAATAATCCAAAATTCTTCAAACGTTTCACTGCAGAGGCGCTAAACCGTGTATCTAATGGGATAATTAATTATGCCGGACGTCATAATACAGAGTTGTTATTCAAAAAAGATGAATTTATAACTGAGGAAAATAAAAAATATATTTTTCCCTTTTTTAATCTGAATATATTCATATATATGAGTATTTATCAATCACGAAGTAGGCTTGTTATTTTACTTTACCCTAAAAAGGATAAAATAAAATGAAGAAAATGTGATGACAGGCAGTTTGTGGTTTTTAATGGCTTTATCGATTTTAGTTGCCTTGTCGTATATATTTTTTAGTTAGTCTTTTTTGGGTGGAAAATAAATTATATCAATAAAGTTCAATATTAAAAAGACTAAAACTATGCCGCGTATTTGTTTGCTTGATCTGCTGAAGCTTTAGATTTCTCGCCAGAAAACTTTTTGTCTTGAAGAACAATTTTTTTTTGTTACATTCAAAAACTTCTAAAAACTTAATGAGTCTTAGGAAATGTTGTTGTCTTACAAAAAACTATCATGAAAAAAATGAAAATTACAAGACAAAGTACTGTGTACACCACTTCGCAATACAAGTAAAAATTATTGAAATAAAACAAACCAATAATATTGCTTTATTAAGAATCAATTGTTTGCGACTTCTTATTACAAGCACAGAAGGGTTTAAAAATACAATATTTGCACACATCTAAATTCGTCTCATATTTTTCTCTATTTAGTTAAGACATTTCCTTTTAAGCTTTTCCAGCGTTTTCATTCGAGAATTTTTATTCAGAAATGATTTCTCATATCTTTTGATCTTTCTATATCCATTGACATAAAAAATAAGAACTTTTATACCTTTGAGGCAAAATTTTATAGTTTTTCACTGATCATTGAGAATGGTTTGATTAGAAGGTATAGAAAATTTACAAGATGAGATCTTCAAAAGGATTTCAATATATCGGAAAAAGAATTTTGTAAATGAAAATAAGAACCTTTATTTTACATGAGAGTTCACGTTGGAGGGAAAAACTTTGAAATTGTGTGTTTTTTTAATTAATGAAATACATATAATATAAATCTCTTTTTTTTAACGTTCGGATACAAGATATGGTATCGTTGTATTTTTATAGGGATCGGATAGTTGGGACGGCATAGAAATTACATGATCATTGGATTAGGGATTGCATTACCGGTTTACCGATTAACTAGCGGTAATTACCGGTAAATTAAAAAAATTATCGGTTTTTACCGGAAATATTTTCATCGCGATTTAATACAGGCACATTGCAACGAATTTTTATTATGAGATATGCATGAGGGAGTTGGAAGTTTTTTTCAATTCATTTATTAATAAACTCTATAATCCTATACATAAATTTATATAAATATATACAAATTATGCATACATGCATAAAATATATATACTACATCAATAAGTTAATGGATAAGCTAATAGTTCAGCGTATGAACTTCTTACAGGCAGGTAAATCAAATATTACAAAGTGGTAATTTAAATTAATCAATCTTTGTATGGCAAATAATAAATTATCTGATTTACTTAAAAAAATACATTTAAACTTACATATATTCACCTGAAACATATTTAAACTACATTTTATGACAACGTGAAAAAAAATAGAAATGTATTTTAGTTCTACAAAATTATTTTTAAAAATATAGTTGATAGCTATTTCGGCTCACGCCATCGTCAGAACTATGCTTAAGCTAACATTTGCTTATCTATATATAGCTGTGTAGAAAAGGTACACAATACATCTTCTCTCCTGTTTTAACGGCCTAGCTTGTTCAACAATCAATACATATTATGACATTACTATTCACCTGAATTTTAAATTATTTATGTTTCAATCCAGGATAACCTGTAAGAGGTGAAATTATTTTCTGATTTCCGGTTATTGAAATTTGACGATAAATTGCAATCCCTATTTATGACTGATCAAACTAAAAGCATTGGAGAATATAAATTGTATATTATTTGATGATTTCTATTTGGTAAACAAAAATAGTTTTTAGTATTTCGAGATAATCGAATTTCGAAATAATGCTTGTAAAATGATTATAAACGAATTTTATAATAGTTCGCGCGGAAGAACAATTGTTTGTACAGTCCACGAATGAAAAATAAATTGACCAATGAAAATTGTTTTTGAATTCACTATGAAGACATATTTTAATTTTTTAAAGTATCAGGTAAGAGGTAAAATTATTTACCGTTTACCGGTTATTGAAATTTGACGGTAAGTTGCAATCCCTACAGTGGATATTTATAAACAGCTTTTTTCATAATTAACGATAATGTATAATAATGTAGGAAAATTATATTAGATTTCATAAAAACAATATCCTAAAATCACTGCCCTATATAACCGTATACCTCATATGATACGTAAATTCACCCCATACCATGAAATATCAACTCACAAAACAGGTCAAATAAAAAGCGTCCATGGCACATATTTGTTGTGTATCCTTGGGGGTAGGCGTGTAACTTGAGAGGCTCTTCTCTATTAAAGACATGAAAAAACAATCATGAGTTTGACGCTTATGAGATTGCCTTCTTTGAATGTACACAAATAATAATGATATAAAAAATGTATTAAATAAAACAAAAACTATAATAACATGACATGACACTTAGGTGCCTGAATATGTAATTCATAATTGATAAAAAATACTTGTATGTAACACACATATACATCACGGTAATTTATTGGAGCTTAAAGCATTATTCAAACAACACGGTGAAAAAATAGCAATGTATTTTATTCCTACAATTTTTTTTAAGATGTATAGTTGAAAGCTATTTCGGCTTACACCTTCATCAGAATCGTAGAAAGACGTAAGCTGAAATAGCTACCAACTTTATATCTTAAAAAAATTGCAGAACTAATATACATTGATATTTTTTCACCATGTTATAATGGAGTTCTACAAATTGAATGCTAATTCAACCAACAATTTTTAACACAGCTTATTAAAAACGCAATTGAAAAGAGAAAATTAAACAATTGTTTGTTTATTGTCTTACAAAAATATATTTAAACGAAAATATTTACTATTACACTTTTATATGTAAAAAAAAAAAACAGCTATAGAGCAGAAAAAAAACACAATGTGCTTCTTAATTGACAATTCCAATTGTCATTGAAAATCTAAAATTTGTATTGACTCTTATGCGATATGAATTATACAATATTAAGAAATGTATGATCTCAATGTACAGTCTTACGACTAAGCCACAAAAGTAAAATGATATATTCTAGTCCATTTTGAAACAAATTAATACTACTTTTCAATCTTATATCATGTTGATATTTTATAACTTTTAAATTAAACGAAATAAAATGTTTCTCAATTATTTTTAATGTTATATCTTAATTCAATACTAACAAAAATCTATTAACGAAACTGACTTCCTACTCTTGTTCATTAAGCTTAAAAATCCCACGTTCCCACGCATTTGGTTAGACAGACCATCCCTTTTAATAAGGGAGAAAAGAATTTGTACTGCGCAAATGTTTGAGATATATATTACAGAGGTTTCCGTAGCGTTTCATAACCGGAAATATCTACTTCATCGTAGCGCAGGAGCGTCTACGTGCTACGGATGCTACGAAAGGAACTGAAAAATACAGAATACTGCCGCGAAAAAGTCAACGGAAAGCGTTTTGTGCGAAGTAATGAAATATTTAAATTTTATTTTATTATATTTTTGCTGATAAAAATAAATTCTAAAGTTGTTCAGAGTTTTCAATCTTTTGTTGAATTGTCACTAGTTATGGCATTTTAGTTATTTAAAATCTGTGTCATTCGTTCATCGTTAATACTAAATTTACATGCCTAAAAAAATTTTCGGTACAGTAAAATTTATAATGCAAAACATATTTTAATCATATATGTTAAGTGACTCGTTGCATGTATCAATATCGTTCATTCATAGGTATATTCCATAATATGTAAAAAAAATATTGTATGACTAAATTATTGATAAAATCAAAATTGATGATTGCCGATGGAACAATGAATCATTAATATATGTAAACATTTTAAGCAGTAATGCCGTTATGCGTCTTTATTAAATAGTTTTTTTAATCAATTTCGTCAGAATAAATTATGTTCAAATAATTTTGAAAACAACCCTTTTTTATATATTCCTGGTTTGAAAATGACTGTAAGCAGTATAATTCCATTTTTATACATTTAAAGAGCAACCCTACTAAGGGTAACAATTATTCCGATATTTGGTACGTGTGGGTGTATGCAGTAATTCACCCCAAAGCGTCCGTTAAAAGCTTAAATGCATTCAAATACGAAGTATGTGTAGTCATTCCATTCAAACCTCGTAAATTTTATGCACATTGCAGTTGGAAACTATTTCAGAAAAGCGCTTAACCGAATCAAATTCTAACAGTTTTGGAATGAAAACCAACTTTTTTCATAATATGTTCAAATACAAAGTTTTTGATTGTTTACAGTGTATTTCAATTATTCTTGACTTATAATTGGTATAATTAGTTCAAAAATTACCTAGCTGACAAACTGATAATAGAAAAATCATTTTTGTAAATGGCTATTCATTGAGTATTTATTAGCGAGAACCATTAATATTGTCAATGGGCGATGGATTTAATATTTTATTCATTATCTACTTTGTGAGAGAAATCATGTCAACTTAAATAATCCTACAATTCTAATTTAAGTCGACAGTATTTTTTCAATCAATTTTGTAAAAGCTTTTTTGTGCCTGAAAATATTACAAATGTAAGTAAATAGTTGTACAGAAATATTAATTTCTGATGTAATGTTTCAGGCTTTAAGGACGTGTCATCCAGGTAGAGGATACGGACATCAATCAAGAGAGCTTTGAGAACCTTTGAACTATACATGAACCACCTGAGCTTTTTGTAAAGGCCAAATGTTAATCTACCGAGTACACGTGGGCGCTTCACGCGTTTGGAGCCAGTTGAGGTCGGCTGGCCTGAAAACCAATTTCCAATGCCATTACTCGAAGAGGCAGTGAAGTATAAACGGACATCTCGTGGGCGAGATACTGGAAAATCTAGATGAAAAATTAGCTCCTATCGTTGAGGCCACAGCCGTCTACCACATGGTGACAGATTCATACAACGTAGTCTATAGAAAGAGATTACGTGGATTTTTTTGAAAACATATGGAATCTTAATCTCAATTTAAACGCGGAAAATTTCGTAAAGAATACGAAGCAAAAAATTGAGAATATTCAGAAAAAATTTAAATATCTTTCATTTTTTACATTTCATAGAAATTTCGTTTATTATGCCCGTCGTACTTTTCTTTGAATACCAAATTGATGTATCGTTAAAATATATGACGCGTCAACATCAGAGATTTACAAATTTTTTAACCTCTTATTTTTTTGATTTATTTATGCATTATGTTTCAGTCGCTGCAGAGCTGAGTAATTCACAGTGGATTCGGGTCACGTAGACACTATATGCATTATATACATCCACATACTAAGCTCACACGCGCGTATCTATATATATTTGCATACAAAAACACACCCTAATACTCGTATGTACATACAATATCCGAGAAGTTGAATCAAGGATAAAACATTTTCAGATGCCGATGTCGTGTATTTTCTTATATTATTTTTTTTTCAATAAATACGCGAGAAAAGTGAAGAAAAGCTGCAAGCTAAAGAATTTTCTGTAGTTAACATACTGTAACGAGCTTTCAAAAGCATACCATCTTTGCGAAAAATCATACCTGGAAAATAATTATCAACGTCCGATAATAGAGCAGAATTTCAGTCATTCGCGATTGAGATATCTTACCTGGAAATAATAAAAAAAAAAGGAATGTTAAATACAATACATAATGTTGTGATTTATTAATAAAATGAAATGATCTTGAATACATTTTTTACAAGAATAAAACATGATGAAAGTTTATTTATTTTTTTGCTTTACGAATGTTCAAAGACTTAAATAACATATATTCGAATTCGATTTGGAACAATAAAACTTATTATTTCCACAATGAACAACTTAATTTTAAGTTTTCACCATTCCAAAGCTCGATAAAAAGTTTGGTCCAGTGAGGAAAAATACATTTTTAACTTTATTATTTCTAATGGTTTGTGCTCATTGAAAAAGTTATATTTTTACACAGTAGTCGAATTAGTTGAATTTATTTTAAGTTCCTGATTAATTTGTCAAAATTAGTACTGTAAAGAATAGTATTATATTATGTGTCAGTATTTGGATACTTATTTCTGAACTATAATTAAGGACATACATAGTTACGAATCCATAAACACTTAAACTTTCAGTCGTAAAATGTCATGGATATCCATTTTTAACACATGTCCAATTTCGATTCAGACAATATTGCTTCTTAATAAAAACATACAAATCGAAGTTTTTTCTACGCAAGCTTTTTGTTACTCAGTGTTATTTTTATAGGTAGAGTAAGAAAAAAAAGAGACTTAGAATATGATTCGCGGTTAGTCAACCGTCCTTGCTAGAGATTTTGAAAAACGTCAGTATTATCAAACAAAAGTGATGAATGAAGAACGTTGTTCGTACTGAACCTCAAGCTAGTGAGATCTTTCACATAGCGCAACGTCGTTGATCATTGCACCACAGAAAATTGTGTGACTATTATTTTTGTGTAGTAAACTCGTCCGTAATGCAAGAGTGCAATATTTGCAATAAAACAAACCGAAAAAAACCGATAAATAAATATGCAAATTTGATCATTTATATTTTATATCAAAATTTATGATCATAATGACTTTAAAGAGAAGCACATTATTTTATTATAAAATCATGCCAACGGCGTAATAATTTATATGCAAAGAGATAAAATCATTTTTAAAAATTGAAAATAAAT
The DNA here is from genome assembly GCA_028555115.1 of Himalopsyche japonica. Lineage (NCBI taxonomy): Eukaryota > Metazoa > Arthropoda > Insecta > Trichoptera > Rhyacophilidae > Himalopsyche > Himalopsyche japonica. The sequence goes on along the minus strand of JAHFWJ010000807.1, from coordinate 605,018 downwards.
ATCAACATTGCACTATCCGAACAGGTGTTTTCCATTTTAGTTTTCAATAAAAACAAAAGAGCGATAATGAAAATAGCAAACATCTATTTGAGTGCTGTGTTGTGTTAATGGTCAAAATTGCATACAGTTTTTTTCATATTTATGATAGGTAGCATTTTGTACAATTTCGCAACGTCTGTTACAAAATTCATGTATATTTTGTACGATGAAATTAAAACTTCAGTTTTATCTAAGACTGTGAAGATATGCATGGAAGGAGGAAATAATCGATTGAATTGAGCATATGTATCTATAAAAAATCTAATCAACAATATTCAATAAAATCATTTTTGGTTTTAATTCATTATTTTATGTCAATAATGAAAATTTTCATTGAGTTAGAAGGACTTATTTATTTATCTTTTCCCTTCTTGAATGCTGAAAGTTAAATAATATAACATTTCTAATATCTCAGTTGTTTTTTTTTTTTTTTACTATATTTGGCCGATCGCACTGGCTTATTATCACAATGCTGTTTCTGGATAAATAGGTCGAATTCAACGTCAATGCACCGTCACACGTCATGTAAGTAAATGTTATAAGACAGCAGAAACTACGAGAAAGATAGAAAAATGTGCGCCTGAGTTAAGCGTCGTAGCAAAATGAGATATGTTAAATATGTGATATCCAAATGATGTTCGTGCATATTTTTTAGTAATGTATGCTTGTAAACAACATTTCTTACAGAATTAAGTGTTGCACTTATCGCCGTTTACGATAAGACTTATCCAATTACTATGGCAATGATTTATATATTAAAAAAAAATTTTACCTACTATACTTCCAATATAGTTTATAATCAAGACCAGTGTCGCTCATGTGAGCATTATCAATTGATCAAAAAATATTTTGAGGAAATAGTACTAAAAATTTGTTTTTATTATTCGAAATTTAATGCCGTTCCACCATAACCAAAAACGACAGTTAATTCTATAAAAAAATCTTTATATGATTTATATTGTCTCAGTTTGTAATGCTTCAATGTGCGATTTTATATCAATATTGCGACTTTCTGCGATTTCATATTTCTGATATTTTAAGGGCACCGGAAAACCGAAAAAAGTTTGAGAACCCCTGGGATGGACTGATACGTATATCTCTAAGACCATTTGGTTGTACCAAATGAATTATAAATGGCATATGACGATAGTAAGTATTTTCATTTTTAACTCACAAGTCTTCATAAATACGATTATTTTGTATCCATGAAAACTGATGAAAAAAATCGCATATGTATATATAAGAAAAATCTGTACAGAACTGTAATTTCTAAAATTATTTTTATATTATCAACTAGGTTTGTTACAGTGTGAACCATAATAATAAAACATTTATTTCTTAGAAAACTATTGTCTCATTCCTTGGAAATATAACAGAACGTTTTTGAATGATAATCCTTTTATCAAATATATTAGAATCATAATAATCACACACAAACAACTAAAATTTAATATTGAATGTATAATAGTTATTTATGGTATTTAAATGTATATATCATAACAGGCCAATATGTATATGTCCTTCTATCATAGATATATTGCAGCCCTGTGTATATATTATTATATATAACACATAGGCACTCCTCAAACCGAAACAGTGTTTTAATAATCAAAATTCGGTAGTATATTTAGTACAATCATGATTACACTAAGTTATTCACGATTCCCGGTATATGTTAATCATAATACAAAATTTTATTGCATTAGAATGAAATTCATTCAGGTATAATTGAGGCCTTGCGATTTCATTACGCATTCCAAAATGATCCCATCTGATAGCGTCGAGATCATTAATAAAAAATGCGTGCACGGAATCACGTCAATGCCAATTAAACCGATACCTATTTTTATGTATTGTAATGAACTAACTACTTAGTGCGCAGTACAAATTAAACAAGTTCATTTTTTTATTATTAAGTTTATATGAGTTTCTATTGTGGAGTTCCAAACGGACGTTCTATAACAGTTTTTCTCCAAGAACTCTCTGTTAATTAGTTGTTACACCTCTGTTTTACAAAGAAGTAATGATAAAAAGGGATAAAGCCGAGGTAATACTTTTTAACTATTTCAGTGCCTAGATCGGAAAAGTATTTCTACCACGACCGGCCGCGTGTTTTCAAAGCATCAAAAATGCCATAAATCTTATAAAAACGCATATCTTTTGTTCCTACTTAATCATATCTCGTCTTATGTTCGCCTTACTATTTTTATGGCCAAAGTTGCTTCCACGCCAGTGCGTGAGAGACTTACATGTCGAGCACTCTATTCACGCACTGGAGCGTTTAAAAAAGACGCTGTATTCGAAGATCACAAATGTTTATTAGTACTGAAATTCGAACCCAAAAAGTCGATCACGGAAACTAACGACTAGCAATCTCGAAATGTTTTTAATAGTAATGTAACAAAACGGAAATTATCTACATCTTTGATACAAATTTGTTATATTACGTCACATATAAAGTAATGATAAAAATAATATGTTTAAGACAGTAGTGGTAAGCTAATCACTCTCACTTCCCCTCATTTTATGGGATCAGATGAGGTGATGGTTGAGAGTAAATTCTTCGAAATCAAAGATGTGTATGGCTTCACCAAGTAATTAGATTTATTATTTTTTGAATTGTTACAACTTTGTACGATTTCACACGTTTTGTCACTAACGATCGCGTTTTTGCCTTTCGGCATCTTCAGGCACTCTATCACACGGTTCACAGAATGCCTAAAGATGCCGAAAGGCTAAACCCTGGTCGTTAATGACAAAACATGAGGAATCGTACAAAGTTGTAACAATTCAAATTTGATATTGAAATTCCATCAAGCACCTTCAGTCGATATCATAAATTAAGTCTTTTATTTAATTATGTTGTCATGATTTGTCATAACTGTATTGTTATTGAAAATTTATATTTGTTTATCTTAGTAACATTCATAGATAAGATATCTATTTACTGATAATAGTCATGTCGGAATTGTAAGAATTTGAATTTGTTCCCTTTTATTTCACCCAAAACTACTCAAAACACTTGAAAACATTTTGATAATTGACATAAAAGATTACGATGTCGACGATTCCAAACACAAATCATAAAAAAAAAAGTTTGTTATAAATACTATACATTCTATACTTTGTAATCATATGCATATTAAGACCAATGCTATCTCTGATTCAAAGCCCATAAATGCCAAGGTCGAGGGAATCGGCGTCATATTTAGGCCACAAAACAAGATGTTTGGTTTATTTTGTGTTTTGAACGGCCAAAGTATTTGTGTGTCTAGACCAAGCATGAATTTGCTTTCCTAATTAACAAATTTAGAAAACGGCCTTGGTTTAAAAATAAAGACAAATTAATGATAATTCGTTCGCAACATGCGTGCAAAAAGTGCTCAACTTTTTTCTCATAGTTTCCCATTCGTGATTAAGTAGTTTTAGTGGTTGAGTTAAGCTGTATGTATTCCAAACAATCAGGGTTATAAATATAACTTATAAATGCAGTAAAAGTTCTGATATTTAGGAGAGTAATAAGAATGAAAAAATGTCATGCAAAAGAGAACAACTTAGATTCTCCACAAGTTGAGCTTGGGGTCTAAAAAAAGCACGACTCCGATTTCGACAGTGACCAACAACACGAATCCGACTAAAAAAGTTTAATTTCGTCAGGTTTTAATCCTACCTTTTATATTCATGAGCATTACACTAAAGATTATCCAATACGGAAATTGTACATGGACATGTTCTTCAAAATCGTCTAATCGAAGTCGCTCATTTTTACGACACTGACATCACAACCCTGATAATAAAGAAAGAAATTTAAAATATTGAACATTTTTACCATTTTACACATTGTATCACACGAATGCAACAGAACTCGACACCAATTAATAAATAGAAAGATTTGATAAAAAAATACGTCATTCTCATTGTCTTTTGAATTTCCACTATTTTTGAATTTATTATTAAAGTAGATTTTTCATGACTTGTCACTTAGTTGAATTTCGTGCTATCCTGATTTATTGTTTTGTTGTTAATTTTGATTTATTTCCGAGATTAAATTTTAGAATATTTTCACGTTGCAAAAGCAACATACTTATAATTTGTAATATTTTATTACGTGTATTTACCAAATAAATGAATAAATCGATGACGTAAAAAGTTTATGATATTGACTGAAAGTGCTTGATGGAAATTCAATATTAAATTTGAATCGTCAGTTCTGTTGTATCCGTGTGATAGAGTTCACTTTTATTTTCTTTCCTGAATATTAGCGATTTTTAATAGAGTCCTTTTTGTTGGGTTGGGGACATATTATATATTATGTAAGAGAACTAAATGTTACGTATTTTGAATGGTGAAAATTTAGCCTGAAGTGTATCGCTATTGAAATCATTATGACTGTATTCAATGAAACCGCACGTATCAATACAATTGACAAGCTCGAATAGTTTTATCGCTCGTTACTTGAAGGACGACTCCGGTTGACTTTGTCGCTCGGTTGGTGCGTTGAGGTATTCACATTCATCGTCTTATTTGTACTTGTTTGCTAATACCGGAAGTTCCATACATTTGTCATCGAGCCGTGAGACGTTCACGTAGATCAAGCGGTTGACAAACGTTTCTAAGTCGAACACAACTTGATATAGGCAACGTTATTTGCATGAAAACATCACTGAACTGAAAAAACAATTTTCTTTATTATTATTGATTGGGTTCGCTTTGACTTGGTAGAACTCCATTATAAAACAATGAAAAAATAAAAATGTGTTGTAGTTTTACGAAATTTTCTTCGAATTTTTTAGAACTAAAATACATTGCTATTTTTTCACCGTTATTTTTATTATTTATATAAATACTGTTTGAATATATTGATTGAATTGGCATTTACTTGGTAGAACTCCATTATAATACGGTGAAAAAGTAGCCATGTATTTTATTTCTATAAATTTTTGTAAGATATAATTGATAGCTATTTCGGCTCACGCCATCGTCAGAACTACTACCACTACTAAAACTAGTTCTGATAATGGCATGAGCCGAAATAGCTTTCAACTATATCTTACAAAAAAAATTGTAGAACTAAAATACATTGCTATTTTTTTACTATTTGAATATTTTACTGTAAAATGCTTTGCAAGACTTTAAACAAACGAAAAATGGTTATGACATAAATACAATTTGTTTGTACATTAAAAATAAGTGCACCAAAATATGTTTGGTTCTTATTTGTTTTATATTCTCAATTCCAAAACATGAACCTGTTACAGTAATCATTGCTTTTTATTTTGTATACTTTTTTCATCAACATTTTGAACATGTGTGACGCATTAACGTCAACTTTAATTACATTCAGTAACATAAGAACATTCAAGTGAAATTTGAATTGTTGAAACTTTGTAAAATTCCAAAAGTTTTGTCATTAACGACCCGGTATTCACCTCTCGGTATTTTCAGACATTCTATCACACGAATGCAATATAATTGACACTGTGTCAGTTCTGTTGCATCCGTGTGACGTTATTGACTTAACTTATAGAATCGTGTAAAATTTCAACAATTCAAATTTGATATTATAATTTCATCAAGCAATTTCGGTTGATGTCATAAATTAACACTCAAGTCTTCGTGTCGTGTCTAAAAGTATTTCCTAAAGTGAAAGAATGATCCGTATATACAATATTAATATTCTCGATCACCAATATAGGTACAAGTCAAAATAAATAATAAATGATTCGTTGTATGTCTAATGAAAATTTTTTCTGTTTAATTTTTTCAATTTCAAATTCATATTTTATTTAACAAATCATTCAAGATTTTTTACTTCTCTAATTTCTTAACATAATAATATAATTTATTTAAACAAAAATCAATTAATTACAAAAAAGCATGTCATTCAATTTCTCATTATGCTATATATAGCCAATGGGCCATTTGTGTTGCTCCTCTGTTATTGTAAATCTGCCCCGTTCAATTGAATATTGATGACTCACAATCTATATTGAAATGACAAAAGAGATAAATAAATATATATATATTGCAAGATTCGGCTCTATTTCAGAGGTCACTTATTGTGACGAAATCATTTTTTACTGCCAATATTTTAAGAAGTAGCTTAAAAGGACAATAGCCGTAGCATTAATGAATCACAGATCTAAAGTATTACAAGAATTATATAATAAATATGCAAACTCAAAGTTCTGATTGATTTGAGTACACAAAAAAGGCGTAATATATTATACAATAAAAAAAAATCTGTTGGTAAGGACGGGTTTCGAAAGTTTTACGATATGAGCTTTTTTATAAGTATATGTCTTTCCACCAATAATTGCAATTAAAAACTTTAAAAGAGAGTAAAACACATTGTTATTTCAATATAAATCCAATATTGCTAACGCAAATGAAATTCAATAATTTAAATATTTCATCTGTAAAAATAATGCATTACTTTGTTATATTTAATGACAAGAACAAATTTTACTATAAACCTAGATCGTACGTGCTTGTCTATTGGAATAAGCAAATACATAAGGATATTTATGTTCGTCCTCGCAAAAGTCCAATAGATCGCGCCACAATTTTCGTAACGAATACTTCACATGGGTAAAAAAAAGATTTTATTTAAACAAAATCACTTTACTGGGCGTTCAATAAATATTTGATCACTAGTGTCATACAGGTTATTCCGTGTGTTGAAATAAAATGAAAAATGATCACAAATATAAAATTAATATCTTTAAATACACAAATTCAGTTATTAAATATATCATGCTTAATACATGTTAATCAATTATTGCTAACATTAAAAATGAAGGATATTTTTTAATTTTATTCCTAGTTGTGAAGAAGTTAGATATAAATAACAAACGACAAACAAATATAAAATGACTTAGTAAAAAATTAATTACTATTGTTTCAAGATAAAAATCTCAAGAGCAATATTGGTTGCTTGATCAACTTAATGTATTTTATCGTGATAATTGAAAGCTCTTAATAATTAAATTCAGAAACAAAAAACTTGATATAACAAAATCTTTGATTTAAAGGCATCGCCGAATTCATCGAAAATATGCTCATTTTTTTTTTATATTTACGGAGACGGTGTATTATGAACTCTCAAAATATCATTTGCTTTACTTCTATTTTCTTATATAGTCACGATTCAAGTTAAATTAATCATTCAATGATTTGAATTATTTTTCATTTTATTCAATAACGGTTATGTACTACATAAACAATAAAAACGAGATTAACGACTATTTTAACAACCTTTAACAATGACGTTTATCATTATATGTACCTTTTAATCTGGTAAACGATCTGTTAACAGAAATGTAATGACGTATGACGGTAACTAAAAATATTATTGATTAAATAGATAATTATTTTCCTAATGAACAACACCCGATACTAGCACGTCTTATTGATGCTTGAAAAATACCCTATTTAATGGTTTTGTTTGACGTCATGTTTTTTTACCTGTATCAATATAAAAATAATAATTTTCCATTCATATAACCTGCCATCATTTGTTTCAATTCTCTATCTTGATAGTAATTGTGTTGGCTCAAAAAGAATACAATGATTTTTTTATAAAAGATGGCGGTAGCAGATTTCAGATAGGTTTTACTCGTTAAGAAGTTTTGACATTAAAACCAACATCTGAAAATTCTAATAAAGAAAGCCGCAATGACTATGAGTAATGAGTTACTATTTAAATAGTTATCAAGTTAACCCTGGTAATAATTTTTACTTACAAAAGACTTTTATGTGTATGTACGTACTCCTTATCTGAAGATCAAATCCTTATCTAATTTATTTATTTGAAAAAAAAAACTATTGTAGACTACAGTGAAATGACTGTCAGTCTTTTTACGTGGGGAAAAATACGCATTCTCTAGAAATAAGAGTATCATAACACTTAGCTTTTGTATGTTAAATAACGATACATCGGCATTTACCAACCATTTAAAAACAACTCGCTTAGCGTGGATGAATATGTTAAATTCTAACGTGTAAAAACGTGTAAAAAGACACAGAGTCCAATTAAATTAAATACCTTTTTTAAGCGACCGGCAAAATTTCCTATATTCTTCTGTCTATTATATTCCTTATGTTAGACTATTTCAATCAGTTGACTATCTGAAAAATATTATTCTTCTACTAGGTCATATTTAATACCACCCATTAGGTATCTCTCTGAGCACCAAATTAGCCAACTGTTTATTATTGGTAGTAAATTATTATGAAAACTTCCCGTGAAAAATCCTCCAAAAAGTCCGTATTGGAATGACGATTATCGATTCATAATTTGAATGTAATTATAATCAAAGCCGAAATTATTAAAATTATTTTATTGTTAATTATATTTCGCTCCTTTAAAATATATTTAATATCTTTTTGTTTAATTCCTCTTGTAAATAAGTGATGTAAATAGTTTACTTAGTCTTGATTGACAATACATGTGGAATTGTACACAGTTTAAACAATTCAAATTTGAAGTAAAATATTGGTTCAAATTTAAAAAAGTGTAAGATCTAAAAGAAATCAATCGCGTTGAATTTTTATGAATGATGTTGTTAAACGATAAAAACACGTAGCTTATGATAAATAAACAGCAGTTAAAAGTACAATAGTATGAAATAAGTTAAGGATCCGGGTGAACATTAATTACTTTACGCGTGCTTTATTCTTGTGCCTTTCAAATCCAAATATATCTAAATATATTTTTAGTACGTAATATTGTGTGTTTTATAAATTTATTATAGAAATAAATCAGTTGTTGAGATTTTGTTTCTTATTTATTTAACGCTAGACATAAATTAAGTTAGTTTATTGCAAACTACACAGCCTACTTTCTCAGCCGATGATCCGCGATGTGATATTATTTCGATAAATAGTCGAATTTTTATATTGTATTTTATGGATTTTTAATTAAATTTTTTTGTTACTGTCTGTTTTAATATAATATTTTATTAATATTGTTATATCAGCATACAGTGTTGCAAAAATAATGGTTTTGAATAAAAATCAATTACAAAAATATAATATTATTTTATTCCAATGTTGATAGTCCCCAAAACATTTTTGGATTTTTTGATGGTCCGCGGATGTAAAAAGGTTGAGAAACTATGCTATACAGTATGATTCACGTTTTAAAATCCTCAGAAAATTTATGATAAATAAATTATTGAGACCGCTTTGAAGCAACGAATACACTTAAACATAATATAACACATATTATGTAATGTATTTTAGTAGAAATGATATTAAGTAAAAAAATGCGTAGGCCAGAAAGACGTCTTTAAATTTGACTGCGCGTCTATCTTTTTGGTTGAATTAAATTTTCAATACATGATAAAACACGTAATAAACGTAAAATCTACGTGAAATTATAGACAGTTGTTGTCAAAAGATAGCAGTGAATATGAATCAATTCAAAATAACGTAACACTAAACTAAATATACACAGTATTTCTACTACATTGAACTAAACAAATATCAGTAATTTCAAAAGATATTGTTTTCCGAATCGTTAAACTTGAAGCTAATGCAAAATCTTAGACAAACAGTACGAAGCAGGAACAAATAACAATAGCTTAAATTGTGATATAACACAATTTGCTAAGTCCATAAACATTAAGTCGAGAAGCGTTTTAAGCCTCAAAGGATTTCGTTTTGTATGACTCAAACCGCAGTACACATTTGAGTAAAGTTAACCTTTGCAATGCTATATATGGATGATATTTTATGACCAATGTAACTGTGTTTAATGTAACCATGTTTTACAGATTAAAATACCGGTGTTATTGAAACCGGAATCTCGGCAGGTTGGCTATTCGTTTCAATCTCGCTTGTAAAAAATACCGAATACAAAAGATTAATTGAAGTGCAGAAATGCTTAGGAATTTTATTCATGCAATATACAATTGCATCAAGTGCGGAAATAACGAGTTTGACGGAGTTGTGTAAATATATTGTGTGTGTATTTGGTTTGTCACTTTTTGCGGCATAAAATAACAACTTAACAAATAATTTTTCGTGTAAAAATAATTATTCACCGAACAAAACTGTACATTTTAACAATCTCGCAGCAAAAAAAATATATTCTAACCTGTCATCTCAAAAGAGATCACTTTTGAAAGCACCGAAGTGGCATTTGAAATGTGTGTTTTTCTATGTTGAAACACTTTACATTGCTTTCACTGACGTCACATTAAAATCAACATACAAATTGTGATTTAGGTATAGTTTTTACTTCGAAACATATTTTCTCTACGTTTTTTTACTAACTTGAAAAATATAGTACCCGAAGAGGGATCTATTTCGTTTTTACCTATGCATGTAATATTTATTTTTAATTATAATAAAATTTTAATAAAATCAGACAGCTTTCAATAAAAAAAGAAAATACTAGTTATAACATCTTCATTTCAGTTTCGAAAACCACTCGAACAATCGTTGGCTTGACTATCGTTAACTCCTTCTCTGCTGAACATTTTAAAGGTTATTCCAACGCCTTGACTTCGAAAATTTATTGAATAATATTGGTTTGAAACAATCTTATTGAGTTTGTCAGGACAAACCAAGCTACACATTAACTCAAAAAATAGCGAGTACAAGAAGGTTTTAACCACTGTTAATTCATATATTTTCGGGTACCAACTATAAACACAGTAAAATCACCCGTCTCAACAGTTGAGACGTTAGTAGTCAGAGGGTTAATACAAAATATCGACTAAGTAATAATTTCACTGTGTCCAAAATGAATATTTTTTATTGACTAAATTGGCATTTACTTGGTAGAAATCCAATATAACACGGTGAAAAAATTGCAATGTATTTTAGTTATACAGTATTTTGTAGAACTAAAATACATTGCTATATTTTCACCGTGTTGTGAATATTTTTTTTTACAAACATAATTTAAACAATTATTCAGCGTATGTTTAGTTCACTGTTTAAGCAAACGCATTCTTCAGGTTAAGCGTTATGCCCTCAGACAACGTGTCTCCGCACGATGACTAAAATGAAGTTGGTTACAGTACAACAAAAAAGCACTCATTGCGCATTCTCCTGCGCAGTGTCGTTTAAATTAGCGTCATCTTGACGTGCGCGAAACGTGCAAAATACGTAAAATCCATCGATTTCCAGGTAATTCCATTAGTGACTTTGCTCCCTTGTCATTCACGACGCGTTCCGTTTATTTTTTTGTGTGTTGTATTCTTTCCACATATGTCGGCTTCAGGAAATAAACATTGCGGATCTACAACCAATTAGGGTTGCCAGATACTATAAAAAAAAAATATGTCTTTATAGTCAATTTAAAAAAACGGTTCTCATTGTTCTATTTATATTTTATTCGTGGACGGTACATACAAACGCTCAAACTTTTGAATTCAAAAAAGTTCAAATTGTTGTTGGAGCAAACTTGAACCCCTGACTGTAACGTCTAAACTGTTGAGACGGCTGATTTTATTGTGTTGATAATTGATGCTCAAAAATATATGCATTAGCATTATTCATGTCTTCTTGTACTTGCTAATTTTTGAGTTTATCCATTGCTTGATTTGTCTTGGCAAACTCAATAATATTGTTTCAAACGAACATTATTCAATAAATTTTTGAAGTCTAAGTGTTAGAATATCCTTTAAACAGCTCAGAAAGGAACGGGTTAATAATACTCATTTATTATTATTGAACAAACACTATCTAATTACGATTAAGATTATTTTGAAATACTAAAAAATATTTTTGTATACCAAATAGAAATCATCAAATAATATACAATTTATGTTCTCCAGTGTTTTTAGTTTGATCAGTCATAACCAATTGTGGCCTAAGCTAGTCTGAACATTAATACACATATTTTGTTTGATAAAACTTTTTTTTAAGTAAATATTTTACATAATTATCATATTAGTTAACATCACTATAACCAGCGCTAAAAATGTTGAACATACCTAAATTTTTTTTCTGCTATTCCATTTTCTTAACTAAAGACTATTATTGAGATGTTTTAATTAATTAGTTGTCACTATACAATAATAAAAATTAATTAATTTATGCAAAACATGTTATAGTTCAATGTAACCATGTTAAAATGTTGACTTTGTGAAAAAAAGTCATTTACGTACATCTCTTTTTCATGTTTTCATCTCGAATTTATTTTTTGTGAAATGATTTTGTTGATAACTCATATAATCTTATTGTTTAATACATTAAATAAAAAATGTTAATAACAGTCCTATTTTTCTGGTCTTCGTCAATAATTTTTCATCTGGCAACCCTATTTATAAAACATCAATATAGCAACTCAAATCGCGTTGTTTATAATATTATTTGGTAAACTATTTTGTTTACTACTTAGTTACCTTGTGCCTTTATCTTCCATAGCCTAAAATATAATTGGTAAATAGACGGCTTCAAACTTTAACCCGTTGCTACAGTTACCTATATTAGAATAGTATTACTAGTAGTAGTACTATATTATTAACCTATGTTATTTCATCCAAAATCTATTGGTTCAACGAATCTTTGATTCTTGTCATATTTCAAGGACGATTATTTGCTGTTCGTTGTTTACTATGACGTAAATAATTTCATTATGATCTGACGTTGGCTACTTTATCGTTCTATTTTCAAAACGTTTGTAGTGATGCATTTGTTTGTTTCGATTAGTATGTTGCTACGTCAATTTTAATTATTATTGATCAGTTTGTCGCTTTACATTCCGTTGTATTGCTCCAAGAATGACATAATATACGTAATAGAAACTTTATGAAATACTGTGCCTGTAGCTTAACCACATTAAGCCCGGACTTAGCAGAAAACAATGTATAAATAGTCTAACAATACTTACAAATGACTGAAAATGATCTTGCAGTTGAGAACCTTATCAATATAAATATTAATTTACTAGGAATATATCATTTACTGACTAGCAACATTTTCTCACTGAGCTTGGTCATTTTTAAAGGGAAAAGCGAAGAGATTTCAATTCGACACTCTCGTATTTTGAATTTATTAAAACTAAAACTCACTAAAAGATAAAATTGTTACACACATTTTTTTTCATTTTAAAGCACACAAAACACCCAATCGTTTGTGGAAAAGAATAACGGCTTTTTAGGTGTTAACTGTCACTTCTCGATGAAAAGACATAACATTTTAAGTAATAAAAATACCTTTTTTCAATACATACTTCTTCAATATATTTTATGGTCAGGACCGGTTAAGCTCATCGCGAATATTATCAACTGAAAAGCGGTGTTAAAAACCAATGTTAGATTAATTTTTTACACCAATCATTATAACTTAAAGGGTATATTTGTGTAGAAAAAAAAAGAAATCATTTATTTAACGCTATTGATTAAGTGAATATATACCAAAATAATCACATTTTCATTCATTTTTTTCATTGAAAGCTTCCACTTTGTAAAATTCAATCTAATTCGTGTCAAATCAAATTACTATATTGTTTATATCAAAGCCCTATGAAAAAAAGCAAACTTTATTTAAGAATGAATTTATATATTTTCTCTATCGAATTACTTCAATGAGGATAATGAAAGAACATTGTATCAAATAACACAAAATGTAGCGATAACTAAGATAGTATTTTTATTTACAATATAAAACAAACAAGACATTCGTTTCACGTACAAATAAGGAAAAATTTCCCTCTTGCTTAGTCACATTTTGTTTACCAATGTTTGTCCACGCAACAAACGGAAGAAGTAATAATTATTGTTCATGGTTTTTGTATTTAACACAGAAATCTAAGTACCTCTGAACAAGGAAAGGTTATTTGTGAGTCATAATTGAAATTTACAATTTGTATAGTATTCAACATCTTTTTCTTTTTTTATACTTTCACATGCAAAAAATGTTAAATATACCAGAGGTAACTTGCTTGTTAGTAATTTAAATTACTATTCATTACAAAACCTTTCATTTATGACAGTTTTAAGTGTTTATAAAATAATTAATTATCATTATCATCCTTATCAAGGGTATTTAATGTGATTTCAGTTGTTTATTTGAATCGTAGCCTTTAATTATTTTTCATTTTCAATTAATTCAATTGATACATAAACAATGGTTCCCGTGTTGTGTTATCTGTGTTGCAATTGTGTGATAGAATGCCTGAAGATACCGAAAGACGAATCTCAGCTTGTTTGGAACGAAACATGTGGAATCGTACAAAGTTTCAACAATTCAAATTTGATATTGAAATTCCATCAAGCACCTTCAGTCGATATCATAAATTTGTATTTATTTATTCAAATACAATGCCATTTTGCAAAGAAGTGGAAAATAAAACACCGTGAAAAAATGGCAATATATTTAAGTTCTACGAAATTTATAAGGTATATAGTTGATAGCTATTTCGACTTACGCCCTCATTAGAACTTTCAGAACTAGAAGTAGTACTAGTTCTGATGAGAGCGTAAGCCGCAATGGCGATCAAATATATACCTCATAAATTTTATTGAACCAAAATACATTGCTATTTTTTCACCATATTATAATGAAATTAAATTAAAAGAGTAGATACTCTCTGAATTATGTTACACTACGACGTTTTTTTAAAGTTAAATAAAAAACACAGTTCACAGATTCACAGTTTTTTACACGATTATTTCTACATAAAGATCCTATGATCATAAGAAAACATCAAAGCAAGAAGATTATAACCTTTTGCTCAGTCAGCATTTCTACTACCACATGAAAAGACATATGAATCTCTTGTTTTTTTTATATAAAAATAAAAAAATACTTTAGCAGCTGGTCTGACAATACATGCTCGAATACAAGGTTCTTCAACTGTTTAGTAAATCTTTTTGCAAAAAAAGTTTACCCGAATAAAGGTGTGGAAATTAGTTACAATATGCATTATTTATCTTACTGTTTCGTAAGTAACGCACAGCAAATTACTGAAAATTGATTGAATTTTACTAAAATAACAAAATTGATTATTGCATTTTTTTTTAAATTTAATTGACTAAATATTTGTTAGATTTGTTGTTTCACTAGTTTTGACACGTGTTTCGTCGTTTTGTACTACATCCTCAAACGATTGTATATTTGTGTTGTCACATATTTATGTCTAACACCTGATCAGTAAAGGAAATACACTACAAGGCTAGTTTGTTAAGAATTGTTTATTTTACTCTTAAGCAACAGCCTGTCATTTTGATAAATTGCGCCAAAATACAATTGCGGCGTAATATCGCAGATCGAATTTTTTGACTGTACCGTAAAACAACTTAATCGAAATAACATAATTTATATTTGTGAAGTATTTTGGCATGTTGTGGTTTCAAACATTTTTAGAAGACTCAATATTTCAAAAATCGAATCCTTACAAAATATATTGTAGTACATATTTTTATTAATACATATAGATGTCGCTATCAACATTGACAGTTAGCTGACTTTGGCATTCTTTATTCATTATTTATTTTTCTACCGAAAACTTTTTTTTTTTTTTTAATTTTAACGGTTAATTCATACTAAAATATTATTTCCAGACCAATAGTTTTATTTAAACAAAAAATTAAGCCGTTATTGCAATTGGATGGAAAATGTATTCATTACGCCTTGTATTACTTATTTAACAGGAATAAAGAACTGATAATATTATTATAAAAAAAAAAAATTTTGACATTCGATTCTAGACTTAAAAAAGGGGTTCCAAGCAACAAGACGTTACACATTCACTGTCATGTAAGGTATTAAGAATTTGTTGCTTTGGCAAGGAAAAAACCGTTTTCCTTTGAAAGCGAATATATTTCAAAATGGAAATCTATGCTGAGCATACACAATAAAGAAAGATATAACACCATAAGCTATTACTTTCCTTTTGCAAAGAAAAATGGTTTCTTTTACAAGATTTGGAGTGCTCAAACTATTTTTTTTTATCACGCCAGCTTAAAAGTTTTCTTTATCAACATTATCGGAATTTAAAAGCATCTCTTAATTTTACATCCAGCTCGATAGCTTACATTCTATTTAAACTAATGTTTCTAATCCAACAAGTCAATGGTATTGATTTTAGCACTGGAAGCAAAACTATGTTTCGTTTTCTGTAACGTCGAAATAGACATTGTGTTATATCAATACAGTAAATCATTAGTAAATAATTATTTAATTTAATCAGTGCTTAGTAACAATGCAAACTTTTTGATAACGCTGTTTTTGTTAAATGGCAGGTATAAAAAAGAGAATTTAAACCGTTTTAGTAAGGGATAAAAGTTTACGGTGATATTAAGTTATATTCTTTGAAATTAGGGGACGCACTTTGACAGAGGAAGGGTACTAAGCTAATATGTGTTTTAATGGAATTTTGGAGTGTTAATCGAATATTTTTGACGCACACATTAATGGAACAAATGTGATTGGGGGGTATACTATATTATTAATTTTAATTTGCATAAAAATAATTTCACAATACAAAATTTTCCATTGTTAATATTAAATAATTATGTATAGACTTTTTGATATAAGTTTATCTTATCTGATAAAAAAAAAAATATTGCGATCACTTACTATTGGACCAATCGATCGAGCTTTTACTATATAGTATTAGATTTCATCTCTTATGGATTTTGTTTTTGCTGCTATTCTTGTCTAGGCAAATAATGGCTTATCATTACTATCAAGATATAAGTAAAACGATAAACGTTTCTTAATTCAATATTAGTATATTAGCAAATATATAGCAAAGTATATAGCAAAAAAAAGTATTTAAAATGTCCAGTAAATTGTGATAATGTAAATATATAATTAAAGTTTTAGGTATTTTTAGTTTCTCCGATCCGACACATTTACTTTAGCAACTCGAACTTCATTTTAACCATTAAATTTTAAGAAAATTTGAGATCAAATAAACGATCAAATAAAAATAGCCGTTGGAATTAATACATTAAAGAATTTCCGCTAACTAAGATAACTAAAATAATTTTATTATAATAAATTAGATCTTATCTCCATAATATCATAACAATAGTATATAATTGACTTCTCAATATTGAAAAATCAAAAGGTTGTAAACAAAATTAATAAGAACGTTGTAAAAATTATTTTGTTTTCCCACGAACTGTTTGCTGGCATATTACGTCTTTATTACACAGAGAGATAAAATCTTAATCTTGTTGAAGCACAACTATGGTCTCAAGACGTCAACAGTGTGTACCTGTTGGACAGGTTCTTAACTGGTGGCATTCGAGCTCTTTCAAAATGTGACATATTTCATAATGAGATTAAATGTTTTGTCATTTTATGCGAAAATATCTCTCATGCTTCTCGCAATACAAATTGCTTATATATTTTCATGAACTATCATCAAAGCAGAATTGAATTTAAAAAAAGGAGATGTTGCTTAATTTTTTTATCGGAAAATGTGAGGCTAGAAAATATTTTCACGATAATGTGACATTTTAAAACTATTGATTGATTTTTATGCAAATCCATATATTCTTTACAGCAATTTATTAACAAATACAACATACTTCACTCATTAATAAAAAAAAAATCTTATTTGGAAAAAAAATCGTCACATTTAAATAAAATTCATTTTGTTGATAAGATGCGTATTGAATAAAAAAAGAATTAAATACACTTAAACTTTATATAAATCACAGATTTCTTCTTTTAAACATTTAGATTTAAGAATAGTTTCTGATTGATTGTACTGTTTAAAAATGGTTGGCATATATTTGTATGCGTGAAACCGGGCATGAAGTATGCGTTTTTTACCTGTTTCCTGATTATTTCATATATCGCGTAAACGCCAATTCAAAACATAATATTAAAAAGAAAATAATTCAGTTGAGATAGTGTTCAAGAAACTTGCGGAGAAACGACCAATTAGGCTTTATTTTAATTAAAAATTAGCTTTTTAGCGACACGATTAATATAATTAGTACAATTTTATTCTTAAGAATACACTGTACACTGTATTCAGCCGTATTTAGTATACTGTATTCAGCCTTTTCAAGAGTTATTGACAGTGAATGGGTTATACATGACCATTACGACGTAATGTTTTTAAATATTGAACTGGTGGCCGAAATTTTAAGATAGTTACAAATAAAGAAAAAATATGCAATAAGATTTATAATATTTGGTGAATTATGAAATTTTAAAATGTAGGCATACGTTCTCAACAAAAATAAAATTAAACAAATTCATATTTTTATCCTACTCACTGGAACACATTTATAATGTTACATAAGAAAAAAAATATGCTACAAATACATTATTGTCATTGTTGCCAACTTCTGACTTTCGTGGGCAATCCATTGTACTTCATCGCATGACACCTGCTTTAAAACGTCTGGTTTTATTTTGTTGTGTTTTCGTTGTATTAAAATAAAAAGAGACACATAGAAATAAGCTGTTTATGTATTATATAAGTTATATAGTTTCATATTACAGAAGATATATTTATTATTAAATTGAACTCATGTTCAAGGCAATGATTCAGAAAAGACGAAATATTCAAATAAAAAAGATATTTTAATTGACAATATTATTACACCATAGTGTTGCAAGTGAACCGAATCCATTTTAATAAAATAATTAACATTTATAAAAGGGCATAAATGTTTTCCCACAGTATTTACTAATTTACGATTCTCAACGTATCAAATGTAACAATGTTATCTTAAGTATGTAAAAAACTGACTAAAATCTACTACATTTAGGTACTCAAGTATGAGAAATATTATTTCTTCGCGCACAAACAAACAATATATTTAGTTTATTGATTGAATTGGCATTCACTTGGTAGAACTCCATTATAACACGGTGAAAAAAATAGCAATATATTTTAGTTCTACAAAATGTATTTTAGCATGTATTTTATATTTTAGTTCTACAATATTTTTTAGAACTAAAATACATTGCTATTTTTTTTACCGTAGTATATTTAGTCATCGGCAAAACAAAGATTCTTTCAAATTTAAATACTGTAATAATAAACTTTTATGTTTATTTATTATATTATAGTATATATACACACTATGCTAAAATTTCAATTTGATCGATGATAATTCTTGCGATGACTGTTCCTGATTGTTATACATGTTACTATGAATTTTCCACGTATGAGAATTAAGGCTGCTTTCAAAATATGAAATAAAAAATAACTTTTTCTCACAGGCAATTGTGTTAACTATTATTAAATCAATATTATTAAATTTGTTTACGCTACCATTTAGTACTTGCCTTGGGTTCTGTGTTTTCCTGTAATTAATAATATAGACGATACTAACAGTTTATTGTACGTCATTTTGTTTCATCTGTGTGATAGAATGCCTGGAAAAGTTGAAAGGCGAAACATGGGTTGTTAGTGACAAAACATGTAGAATCGTACAAAGCTGTAAAAATTAAAATTTAACATTTTGTCATTCAAAATGTATTATTATATATTCAACTTTTAATATCGGATTGTTATTCGCAAGCAAATATAATTTCCCAATATTAAAAGCTCCCGAACAATCTACGGATTAGTTGAGGTAAATACTAGAGTAGAAATTTCAAAGCGCCGTAGCTTTTGTGCGAGTTTTATGTGGAGCATGCATTTGCAAACGCTTCATTCCTCCTATGCAAGGGATGGAAAGAAAATGGATGCAGCAAAAAATAAAACAAAAGCAATACAATACAGATTGCAGCATAGATCTTATGTCGGTCAATTTGCCGCTGTACGTACAAAAGATTCACGCCCAGAAGTTCAGAACTATCTCAATTTATTTTGTTGAATTCCCTATTGTTGTATTTAAACAGTTCGTAAAAAGCCATTTAATTTTTTTTTCTCCTTGGAAGAATATAAATAGGTGAGCTGAAAACTGTCATGTTAATCTTGTTTACTTTTTAATTCTTTGGATGCCGAAAGCCTCTCGGCAGATATTGGAAAAATGACGGAGCCGTCGGCTTAGCTTCATCACATTAATAATGCTTCCGGCATATTTTTGACAGTCTGTAGTATATCGTTTCAGTGGCTTATACAGCATGTTGCATCAAAACAATATATCATAAGTAATGGTATAAATGTTTACCAAAATGTTATATTTGCACTTATTGTGTAAGAAGCGTGAAATTGTTCGCAATATTTCTCAAAAAGGATGGGCAACCAAATCACACAGCTTTCAATCGAGGTGACACCTAATTCATTCATACGAAAGTAGGTCGAGTAAAATTTCTCGATAGCAACTCAAAGCAAAAAAAAATCACAAATACGGTTGCATGTCTAAAATTTTATTTGTGCATTGACTTTGCCGGAATTTGAAACAAAACCCATCCGATCGAGCTGTTAGCACGATACCACAGATGCTAACATTGAAATGCTAAAACATTAGCTTTTATGCTTAAAATACATCAATACTGTCATTTTCACCATTTTTTTATGGTTTTATGAATGTTGAATGGTCCAATAAAAATAATATGCTAAAATCCTCCAAAAATCAATATTAGGGTTAACTTTTACTTCTTGTTGAACATGAAGTATTTTGAATTGTTTAAACATAGATTTTCTTTCATCGCGAGCATTATCAACTTGTGAATGATTAGCAATACCAACATTTATTGACGGATCAAAATATTGTTTTAAATCTATCCTTTAAAAACAAATTTGTACGGTTTTTCGTCATCCAACAGAATCCAAATAACATTTTCCAAGTCATTGCTTTCCTTAAAGTGTTTTTTTTTTGTATAAAAGCAATGTTTTATCAACACATGAAATTCAAATTATTCCATTGTTTTGAACGTTACAAGAGAAACTTCACTAAAATCACTGAAACTTTTCAACCAATGCTCAGAATGTCATAAAATTTTTACATGTAATATATCAGTTAAAGATTGATACTAACATGTATGACTTTGTCGATAATGCCGCCTTGTACTATGTAATCCTACAAACTTATTAAGTGACGTTTTAATCTAAAAATGTTACTTACTAAGAGCACCTGATTCTATAATAATTTAACTTTAAATATTTCTTTTCAGATTTAGTATACCATATTAACTTATAAATCAAACCCTGCTATTTTAGTTTTACGGCTTCAATTATGAATTGAAAAATCGCGGCTTTAAGTGAAAAGAAAACAACACTTTCAAACATAGCCGTATTTTTTTTTATCAGCTGTTTACATAATATTGTTACAGCGCTGGATATATTTCAACCGTAAAATCAAAATTATAAAAACTGCGTGATAAAATATTTCATTGTTTTTTGAAATGTTTTACATCAATGCGACTTATGAATACAATGGCGCGTGAAATGAGGAAGCTGTGCCTGTAAGTTTTTCAGATGAAATAATTGTATTTATTGTATAATATAATTTAATTACTGTACAGAGATAAAGGCTTCTTATGTAAATTGTGTTTGTGTGATGTTGATATAATTTAAATCGTCGGAAAAAGGAAGTGAATTTTACGTGTTTAATTTATTTTGTTATTAATTGTTTATGCGTGCTTTTAAATAAATTAAAACGTAGATTTAAATTGTGCAATTAAATTTCATTCTTCATAATATTTAATGAAACTTTAACAAAGTTCTTTTAACAATTCGTAGAGAAAAATTAAATGACATACGATATTATTCTAAAGTCTTTAAGCGTTAGCTTTGGCGAAGGAAATTCTTTGATTTTACATATTAAACTTTTTTTACGTGTATTTTGTAATAAAATAAACATTATCTTTTTTGTATACTGCACGTGTGACAAATTTTCAAGTTAATAGATTTTGGGCTTTTTTGGTATATAATGTAAAGTATTCTTAATAAAATATATTATTCTAAAGTATACACAGTTAAAAGTTAAATATTATGATTATTCGTAACATGAAATAATTTTCGTCGCATAAAAAAGAGAAAAATATTTTTTTTGTTTCTATTAATTATTTATTAGACAAATGTTATGTTACATTTGACCCCTTATTATCAAAAAAATACTCAATCCAAAATACAACAGTTTGGTAGCTACCCAAACAATGTTTTGTACATAATTTCGACTTCTTCTCTGTGCAATAAAATACTGAAGATTACTTTATATCAGACTTCTTCAAAATTTTAATATAACTTCTTTTTGACCAAATAGTAGCAATCAACAAAGTTTTTATTGTTCGCACTAAAGGCGTTATGAAATAAAGTCTATTCCTGGTAATTGTTTTTCAGAAGTTTACTTATTCAAATAATAGTTCTGAAAATAATGTCGAAAAGATATGACTCTCTCATATAAAATTTTGAAGATCTTATTACTTATTTCATTTAGATTAATGTGTTTCCTGGGTTATTCACTGTAGCTCAATCTTATTAACAGCACCAAAACATATTTAGTTTTGTTACAAATTGTAAAGCCAACAGCTGTTTGTGTCAGGGTGGAGAAAACAAGCCTGCAGAAATGTAGGTTACAGTGTTTACTGTAGCGGCGAAGCCTTACGAGAAGCGACACAGTGTCATTTGCGTTGGGCAGTCCGCGACGTCTAGGAAACCCGACGTCCGACCGGAGGCGTCGTCTCCATTCAGATTGGCGCCCCAGCACGCCGGCGCCGGCGAGCAACAGGCTGCTGAATCGATACCAGCCGGACCCGACGTGACGTCAGCGTGAAAGCCTACCCACCCACTCTACGCAGCTTGCCGTCTACGGACGCCGAGTAGCGCCGTGACGTCTTTAAGGAAAATTGCGCCGAAAATTCCGCATTTCGGTTTGCCTGACATTAAAATAACGCGCGCGTTGACAAATGTATTGAATTTAGAATAACAACAATACAAATACGATTCTAGTTCTTAAATCTCAGAAATCAATAAAAGAGTTCAATAAACTTCCTTGACATCCGAAGGGAAAGTTATTTGACCTGTGACTTGGAATACTGAAACATTTTCATTTTATTTTCCCATATTCAAACTAGCTTAATGAAATAAATGTGGTCAAACTTTTAAAAATCCCTCATTCCACAACTTAACAATCTAAATCTGATTTGTAAATCTAAAACCTTAAGCTTGCTTCTACTCGCATAGATAAACTATCAAAAGCCTTAATCGATATAACTGCAACACTTAGAAATTGTTTATCACTCTCCTTGAATGAAAATATCATTATTTTAATAATTTTTTTTTACTCACTATAGAACTTAGTTTTGACGAAGGCGTAAGCCGAAATATCAATCAACTATATATCTTATAATATTTGTAGAGCGAAGAAGCATTTTAATTTTTTTACCGTGTTGTAATGTTGCTCCAAGATCTACCAAGTAAATACCAATATAATCAATCAATTTTTGTACGCTACGAAATAAATGCTATAGCTTTGTGACATTGGTGTATTAACTATTTTTTTTAATAAATAAATCATCATCATCAGCCGGGGTCGATACTGCTGGATGAAGGCCCCCCCCTGCTTTTTTCCAGGGGGGTTGTTTGGACATAGCAACAACACGCTGCCCAGGCGGGTTGGTGTTCGGTTTTCTGTCTGGGTTTTCTTTCCCATAGCCAAGAGAACACGGCACGCGGTGTTCCCGAGCGGTCACCCATCCAAGCACTATCCGCGTCCAATGCTGCTTAACTTCGGTGATCGCACGAGAGCCGGTGCTTTCAACGTGGTATGGTCGTTGGCTAATAAATAAATATATATATATATATATTATGATGCCAGCTCAATAGGTATAAGAAACCTTAAAATTCTATCATCTCAGTCGCTTGATCAATTGCTTAAACTTTCAAATAGATTTAAATATTAAAAAGATGTTTAATATATTAACAAAACTATTTTTTCCGTTGTATTTTTGATATTTTTTAAATAAACCATTTTCTACTCCTGTATACAAATGTACATATATATGTTCGTTACTTTACGCGGGTCGTATACCGTAATAATTTCAAACGATAATTTTATTCCACGGCTTTTTAAAAAAAATGAAAATTGGAAAAACATTGGTGCTGATAAAGACATGACAATAATTGATTTATACAGAAATTTTGGCGAATCGCAAAAGGCTTGCAGAACGCATATTGAATATGACTGCATTAAAAATTGTATGTAATATATTTACGATGAAATAAAGATAGAAAGAGAGCTGTTGGTTAACTAAACATTTTGTCATCGTTTTACACTAACCTTTATTGAGTGGGGTAGCTAAACGGCTAAATAACAGATTTTTTAAAGACGAATTTTTCATTATAATATATACGCTTTGAGATAAATCAAACACTCATTAAATTGCTATTTGCTAAAACATTTTTCCATTCTACCTTAGCGTGTCCCAAAATGAGATATTTATTCTGAGCACCACTTTAAATGAGTTATTTTTAGATTCGACACAGCACATTTCGCCCTGCTGAACCAGCAGTAGCTATTTTTAGCTTCAAATATTAATTTTTGTGACTTTACAAAGGCGTACCGGAAAAGTTTTCTGGTCAGGGAAAAAAATAAGAAAATATTTCAAGAAGTAATCACGTTATTTCACATCTTTTAATTTCAACGTAACAATAGTTACAAGTTGGTTGCCCCACATTCACCCGTTATGTGTATGCAGCTGTTGTTACACGGCCGCTTTCCATAACACAATACTGATAAAAAAATCGATTTTACTACTGAAATTCTTGGCCTGATAAAGATCTGCTCGGACCGATCGTTAAACCGTGCACTATTGTGCTTAAAAGAAAAGAGAAAAAAAAGGAAAATTTTACTTTCTCACTCACTTTGAGCTCACACTTACGCTACGCGTTGAATCCAATGACGAATCGACAATATATTGTTTCCCGTATGATCTTGCAAATTTATCGAATATATCAAAGTTGGCCTTGGTTGATACTAAGTCAGCGTGGCCTATTGGGCCCGTATGAAGACGAACCGTGACAAACGACACTGTTCTTTCGGCATTCATCTTGGGGCAGTCCCACAGTACGTGATTAGCGTCCTGATGGTTGTGTCCAAAAGTGCAATCCGGCCTTTCAACCAATTTGACCAACCCAAATAGTTTGCCGTTGAACTTGAATAGTTATGGCAAAAGATAAAATATGTCACTATTCTTAGAAGACATGTATATCTATACTACTCGTAAGATTATGGTATTTTACCCTATCTGGCCGTGAAACAGGTTTATAGGGATTGGGGTTGAAACACAATTGAGATTCGGGCTCGGGTGTTAAATTTATTTTTCAAACAAATATTTTGGACTCCGTTTAGATCATGAGTTGCCCTTATCGCAATCAAACAAAAATGGAGTTTTTTTCGGGTTAAAAGAATTGTCAGGACCGCGTTCGGGTAATAATTGTGATGATAACACTCAGGTTGGGCTAAACATAACATCGGGTTAAAACGGGTCTAAAAGAGTCATTATTGAAGTGATTAATTTGGTTAAATTTAAACTCTTGCTGATATCTCAATGAAACAAAGGCAGAACCACCAGCAATCAATACTGTGCTAAGAGTTGCCTTATTACTGGAAGAAAAACACCATATCGAATCAATTAAATGAAATTGATATTTAAATTTGAATATTCGATTCAAATACAAAAAAGCTTGTTAAAAGTTTAATGTTAATTAAACCTAGGAATCAGTCAAACGCTTTGTTTCATGTTGCATTGAATTATTGATGAATATTGAATTGTTGTTAAAATGTATGATATCGATTGAAGATGCTTGATGGAATTTCAATATCAATACTAATCGGTACTTGCCGGATTGAAATAAGTAGGTATTTCTAAAAAAAAAGCTCATTTGTATTTTAACGATGGTTAATTATTATTTGTTGTAAAACCCTTTCAAGAATGACTCATTAACAATATCGTTAATCAAAATTATCACAAGCAATTATGTTAATTATTATTCAATTTGTTTTAGCTGCCATTTACTGCTTGCCTTAAGATTTGTATTTTCCTCTAATTAATACCTTTGGTATATAGACGATCTTAACTGTTTATTACACGTCAGTTCTGTTGCATTCCAGTGACTTTCGGCATCTTCAGGCATTCTATCACACGTCGGGTCATGTCATAGAGGTCATAGGGTCGAAACCCGCGTCGTTAGTGACAAAACATGTGGAATCGTACAAAGTTGTAATAATACACATTTGAATTATTGTGATAAACATTCAATGAATGTGTACACATCCTTCTCCCCCTAAAATCTGCCGAGAACTTTTCCAATATTTATGAATTGAAAAAAAGTCACTCCGTTTGTTTATCTGTTGCTGTCAAATATTTTGTGAGCTAAAAATACCCCGCGAAATATACTTGGAAAACTCTCAAGCCTTCCGTGACGTCATTCTCCGAATGCGTGACGCACGTGGGAGTATCCGAAAACTCGCCACATTACGCCTTTTAACGAACCGTCGAGTAATCCCAAATGATATACTTTATCTTTCGAACCAAAGCTTGTTCGAAAAGCTTTCGTGGCGTTTTGTGCTTCGGTAGAAATCAAAGAAATGATAAAATAATTGAAATATCATAATAACCACAAGTATTTCGCTGAAATGCTTAGATTTATTGTGAACTTGAAATGATAATTATGAAAACAAAAGCTAGCTGTATTAACATTAATGCATATTGTACTATTTTCTCAATATTCAACAAAATGAGGCCCGAATATACAGCGTGTTAAAAAATATATATATAATACAATCGAATTCACGTATGCTTAATTAGTGAAAATGCATAGCATTTGACTTTCTTAAGTGTAACTATTGTCTCAAATTTGAGCTATTTTTTGTTAATACATTGAAACCTTCAAATACTACTTCCATCAAATCCAACACAATTAAATTATATCGTTTCTTTCAAAACGATTTCAAATATTTTAAAAAAACTAAGGTTTATTTACACATTTATTATTATGAATAAAATCGAATGTTTTTTTAACAGTTTTGAATCAGTTCTACTGCATCCGCGTGATAGAATTCCTGACGATGTCGAAAGATAAAACCCGGCTCGTGAGTGACAAAACATGAGGAATTGTACAAAGTTAACAAACAATTTAAATGTATGATATCGACTGAAGGTGCTTGATGGAATTTCAATATCAAATTTGAATCGTTACAACTTTGTACGATTCCATATGTTTTATCATAAACAACCCGAGTTTCGACCCGGTTTTCAGTTCTATTGTATCCGTGTGATAGAATTCCTGAAGATGCCGAAAGGCGAAAGTGACAAAATACGTGAAATCGTACAAAGTTGTAACGATTCAAATTTAAACAATTTAAATTTCATTTTTAAATTCCAACACGCACCTTAAGTCCATATCATCAACTGTTTAAATCGTTTTGACATATCTCGCTATCAAACGAATAAGCCAATATTGTTAAAAAACTATTTTACATAGGAGTTAAAACAACTTTCGCAAAAAGCCAGATATTGCTAAATTTAACGGATGCTTCTTTTATCAAACTTTAAAAATACATCTGAATGAATATATGCTCAGTGAATATTGAGCCATCCATACAAATCTAAGTAAACGATACTATAAAAAAACTTTCTACCATTTCGTTGAATCCTGTAAGGGTCGATAAAAATAAATATAAATAGATGAATACCCACCCTTTGAATAATTCTATTTAAAGCTATCCTAATATTAACAGTAAAACCGTAATTTTCCACGGAGAAACTGATTCTCATGAAAGAAACGTACCAACTAAATTAAATATTATGATAACAAAGCATGTTTTTACGAATACAATGTCTAATTTGGTTGTTGGTGGCTTTTGTGCCGAATTCAATGTCGAACGCTTTTATCATTTGATATTTGTTTACTTGTTCGACAAATTACGTTTGGAAAATTTGTTGGAATACAGCATAAGTTAATTTCAAGTTATTTTAAAACACAATACGCAGAAGCTGTAAACGGTTACTCGTAACACATTGTTCTTTCAATCCGGTTTCGGACATTTAATTCGTACCCTCTTCACTAACATAAAACAGAGAAACAAAATTACTTACTTGCAATTAGTTAGCTTCAACTAGTTTCTGTCTTTATACTGCTAACGGACTCTATTTTATTCATATTGGGTAAGAAAAAAGGACAAAAAATCTTCTCCTTTATTATTAATTCGATTTCGACAATTACATGAGTCACATTTTTCTCTAAAAATGAGTTAAGTAAGCAAACATCTCTAGAATACCTAAATACACAAATGTTATACGAAAATCTCCTACAAATGTATGTTATCAAAATGCATGTATCGCATGCATGTATTACGTAACAAGTCAAAATGTTGATTTAATCAAAATTTATAACATTCATGAAAAAAATATTTTTATATGAAAATGTTTCATTTTATTAAACAATTACCAAAGTGTGACTCGTAATATTTTCGTAATACACAAATCAATTTTAAGGTGCTAACTGTCACTTCTTGATTGAAAGGCATGATATTTTAAATAATACAAACACATTTTGTTGTACTTTTCCATAACATATTTTTTTATCAGGACCGGTTTCGCTCATCGCGAGAATTATCAACTGATAGAAAACAGTTTACAAAAAAGTCTATTTATACAAAATATTTGAGTTGAAGGCAGCAAGTATACAAAACTTATTAAGAATTTCCAAATTAATTAAGGTAAATCGAATCGAAAAAGTTTATTGTGGAAGTAAGTACTAAAAAGTTTGTTTTTATTATTTTAAAAAAACACAAACCAATTGCTTAGTAAATCTAATTTGTGGTTTAAAAAAACCATTTTTTCCATTCAAAAGTATGAATTTTGTTTTATGAAAAAAGTTTTGACGGCCAGAGCTTTCTTCATTTAAATATGTAGTATTAAAATATTTTAAAGTTATGAATCACATGCTTCACATTAGCACTTTTATAAGTTTAATTAACATCTTTTTAGTGCGTTTTCAATATTTTTTCTGAGTTATTAAAACTCTTATTTTATTAATCTGTGCATGAACATCCATTGTCCAAAACGACAAATCTGAACTACAAAAGCAAACGATAATATTGACAAAAAAGCTTCTCTGCCTATATTGCTTTTTCTCCGTAAAAATATATCGTCGGAAAATTCATTCGGGTATCTCTCTTTACCAGCACCGATTCTATTTTTAGTCCGGGTTAAAGTTACTGCCTACTAGAACGCTAAATTGATTTATGAGGGTCGTTACTTTCGACTGACAATAACATGTGCGCTCCCTATTGCTCTTAAAAGAAAAAAAGTTATAATATATGAATCTATTTATACCTTATATGGGCAGTAACCACAAATTAAAAAAATTCATATATTCGTGTCCAGAAGCGATGGCGAAATAAAAGGAAGACAATTTTTTATCAACTGTCAAAAACCAAAATTAGGAAAAATCTTATCTCTATCTTATCTATCTTCTCTCCTGTTTTAACGACCTAGATTGTTTCTTGTTCGCAATAAAACTAAAATTTTTAAATGAAAGTAAAAAGACGGCTATATCAATAAGTTAACATATGTCACGGAAACAGTCTATTACAGAAAACAAAGAAACACTTCGCAGAGGGTTAAATAGTGGTGATCGCCATATATTAGTTTGCTCGTTAAAAATCCTTTGTGATAATTGATATCTATTGTTTTCCAGCTGTTCCAACGCCGTCATCCTGCGACCCTTACTACAAAGATGCAAACACTTATACGCTGAGTTTTAATTTATATTATTATTATTATTTGAATCCTAGTCTTAGAAGTTGTGTTTTTTCCTTTTTAATTAATTACTGTAGTATATAATCTATGCTAACTGTTAATTGTTTGTCAGTTCTGTTGCATCCGTGTGATAGAATGCCTGATTGGTGACAAAACATGTGTATCGTGTAAAGTTTCAACAGTTCAATTTCGATATTGAAATTTAACTAAGCAACTTCGACTTCAACTTTAACTAAGTCAATATCATAAATTATACTGTAGAAAAGTTAATTGGAAATTTACAAAATATCCATATGTTATTTTATTAAATACGCACTAACTTGATAAAACAACATTAAAATAAGTTAAAAAATAGCCAAAAATTTTGTCGCTAATTTAAAGAAAAAATTGATTCAATTGTG
Source organism: Himalopsyche japonica (assembly GCA_028555115.1). NCBI lineage: Eukaryota > Metazoa > Arthropoda > Insecta > Trichoptera > Rhyacophilidae > Himalopsyche > Himalopsyche japonica. The sequence continues at coordinate 574,983 of JAHFWJ010000807.1, read as the reverse complement.
AAACATGAAACTATAATAAATACTTTGTTATTCTAACCAAACATATTGAATTTGTTTTTATCGTCTACAAATTTAATAACCAATATCATTTTTCTGCGACTATTGAGTTTTATATATAAAACAAAGTGAGAATTAAGCATCGCGGTAATACGTATCCAAGAGGAAACTGAATTGATAAAAGGATCATAAAATATCACGGTCCATAAAGGATCAATTTAATGTTCTCAGTCATGAAAAGCTCGCCGAGTATTTCTTTGGTTTAAACTAAATCACTTTATATTTTTTGAGAAGGAGGAGTCAAAGCCATAATTTCAACTTCAAATTACGCTTTCTGACCTTTTTTTAAATTTAATGCTATTGCTAAATGAAACGCATTTTTTTTAAAGAATACGGTAATTTACACGTGCATGTTGATAAAGCTTATTGCAGCTTATAGCAGAATTCATAACTATTTTGTATAATTTAATTTAATATATTTATTGTTTTGTAGAAATATACAGAAGGAATATTTTAAATATCGAGTTTCTAACGTTAACTGGCAGATACTTGCTAAATATCAATGATAAATACTATATATTATTATCATTGATATTTTTATCTTTGTACTGTTTTTATTATTCTGCTCCAAAACGAGAAAAATAATACAAATCAATGAAACAGCTATGATTTTGGCTATCTATTTTTATTGTCAAGTGTCCTATTATTGAAGGAAGGAAGAATGACTTTATCTATTAACCTATATTGTCTGCCATACATTACCAAATGTTCACGATATACTATACAAGTCGTTTTGAATTCTAATTCTAGTTTCTTTGAAATATTTAAAAATGTAGGTGTGAATAAATTCTAATCTATTGAAATATTATTTCTTTCTTTCAAGATGTGACCATTAGACAAATTAAAAGTGTAAGTTTTTGTATTTCGCTAAAAGGTCACATGTTTTTAATTTGATAGAAAATGAACTCGGTCTGTACTTGAAATTTATATATTATGAGCTTGAATCTATCTTGGGCAAAGTCTGATAATATATAAGATAAATGCTGTCACGCTTGTGACAGAAAAAGGCTATCCAAAAAGGCTACTCTTTGTTGAAAGATGTCACTTCTACGCAATCAACCAAAATTATGAAACTAGAAAACATTTTTTTTAAAACATACATAATTTTATATAAAAATCGTAAGGAGTAATATATTTTTTTTATGGCTTAAATAAATATTTCTGTAAGACCGTTTGTTCTTTTGATCGTATATTTCGACTGGAAAGACTTTTTATTTGTGCCATTAATGTTATTGTTGATTTCGCGTTGCTATGAAAACAACACAATACGTTGCTATGATAATATCACAAAGGTGAGTTAATACACCTTAAAGGCATGCTTACTAAGACTTGAGACTATGGGTCATATTAGTTTAATATTGAAACTTGATGATCCTGTAGGGAGTATTAACGGGAAGCTTAGTCAGGAGTATGTTTCTTAAAGCAGGCAGCTCAGTTCTCAATACATAATTTTCTTTTATTTTCTTTTTTTACTGAATTTTTAACTTATTTATCGAACGTAATTCCATACGCCTCGTAAATTTTCCAACTCACGTATCGTTACAGTGCCCAACATCATGAAGTAAATATTTTTCGGTGTAACAAGATTTTCTTTTTGTGTTTGACAATATGACAAAATTTTGGATATTTTTCAAGCGTAACACATGAATGAAATCATATAACTTGTGTTATGTAAGATGATATAAAACCAAAACAATCGCACTCTGCTATAACAATCTACATTCCAAACAAATATGCTTAATTTCTGATATCGACTGCAGGTACTTAATGGAATTTATGGTCAGTTCTGTTGCATCCTTGTAATGGAATGCCTGAAAATTCGCGAAAGACGAAACTTGGTTCGTTAGTGATAAAAATATGGAAACGTTAAACATTTCAAAAATTCAAATTTAAATATTCTTAAGCGAGAATACTTTTCATCGATAATTCTATATAATTGTTGATAATTATTGAATATTTTTTAATAAATACAGACCTTAATAGAGATAGCTATTTGTGTTATTTTAAATTGCGTTTTTCCTATTTAATTAAAAAAAGAAACATTGTGTTTTGTCTGTTTTCAAAATTTTATATTCACAAGATCAGGAATGGACCCATATAATATTTAGTATTTGTAATAAACAATGCTTTATTCAACTTGTTAACTCATTTTTTTTATACAAAAAGTCATGTATTAAATTTTATTGTATCAATTGATAATGCTCTCGATGAAATAAATCGGTAATGGTCATATAAATATGAAATTGTGGAAATAGTACTTTATATTGTCTTTATATCATTCTTTTCTACCGAAAAATGACAATAAACACATTAAAAGTGATCAATTCAATCATTAAAATACATTTAATTGCTGACAACATATTTTTAAAATATTGTACTAGGCAAAATATGTATAAGTGACAAATATTTGCAATTATATTATTTTAACTTGAAGAAACTGCCTTTTACTGAAAAATACGGAGCATTACAACCCTTTATAATTTTAAATTTCAAATCAAACTTTAAACACAAATTCAACATAAGAACAAAAGACGATTGTAAAATTAGCCATTTTTTGCATACCAAATTTAATCATTGAAACACAACAATTTTGCTTGCTGACGTTTGCTTTGAGACGCTTCATTTCATACCATCCGTTTAAATATTCATGCTCTAGAAAGATGTCAACTACATCTTATGGAACAATTATTACATAATTTATAAAATTAACAAGTAATCTTGATAAATAATCGCAATGTTACATTCAATAATACATGTAAATTTATTCGCTTAAACTAGATCGAGACCCAATTAAAATTCATTACAAGTAATACTTGTTGTATTTAATGTAATGTTGTATGCAATTAAATAATGTTACAAAAGTAAACACACTCTTGGCTGGCTTTTACATTGCCTATTAACAAATTTTATTTATGAAGCCCTTATACGTAATGGACAAAAAGATTTTTTTTTTTTTAATTTATGATATCGACTGGACGTGCTTGATGAAATTTCAATATAAGACTTAAATTTTCTATTTAAACATATTTCAAATTATCAAAAATATTTTATGTTTTTCAATAATCATGTTAAAAGGAATCGCTTTATAGCTAACTTTACCGTTTAATTATGTGATAAAATACTTAATCTTTGACCTATTCCTGAATTAAATTGAATTTTCATATCTCTACAGAATTAATTGTGAAAAAATTTTTTGGTTTAACCATATTTAAAAAAAATTATTTGCTATTTAAATAATTCTATTGATAGTGTTACAACCAATGATGCTAGCAAAAAATAAATATTTTACATAAGACATAACATCGTATTATGTCATTCAAACTCTTTTGAAATAAAAATTATTTGTTTTTGAATTCTCAATGTTTATGGTATTGTATGTTAGAACAGAAAAAAACTTAAAAACAAAATTTTACTTCATAAAAAAATTCATATTTTAAATGTTTAACTATGATACATGAATTGCATACCGTATTGATTTTGAATCGAATCGATTACATTGATTGAATTGGCATTCACTTGGTAGAACTCCATTATAACACGGTGAAAAAATAGCAATGTATAGCCGAATTAGCTATCAACTATATTTGTTGAAAATAATTTTGTAGAACTAAAATCGATTAGAATTTGAACGTCATAATATATTCAAACGGATCTTTCTATACCTGAGGATTTCCTCTCATTATAAGTATCGGTTAACTAAAACGATGTCAAGAAATTACATCAAGTATTCAAAAGAACCATGCAAAAAAAACATCATCCGTTTGGATATTATCAAACAAATCGATGTACTCCGTTTAATTCAAATATAAAAATTATATTATTTTGAAATATTCGCTTCTAATGTAAAATTTCCGGCATTATTGTATTGCTAAAAACGTATAAATTATACATTACATACATATACATACATATTATACATTGTTAATGACGATATTATTTTAGGAAACACTTTTTATAATATATCAATTAAACTACTTTTAAAGGCTGATGAAATAAATATATTTGTATGAATTTTTGAAACTTTGTACGATTTATTTTGAACTGTCAGAGATCTTAAATTTTTTACTGTTTCAACAATTCAAAATTGACATTCAATTTCATCAAGCACTTTATTGGATATATTATAAAAAATATCTGTTCTTAAATAATGCTTATAATTTGGAATTGTTAAAACCCCAAAACATGCACCATTTTTGAAAATGATTCAAGGTGAAATATTTTTGAACTGAACTTTTTTATAAGAAGTAAATAGATAGAGATTTCTGAAGAGATGAAGATTATTTTATATTATAAAAAGACGTGCAAATTAATTGTGACCGGCCATAAGGGTAAAACAATAAAACCCTCAAAGTTGGGTTTTTTTTCAATTCCGAAACGAAATGCTAGTCTCAAAATAGAAAATATCATATTTTTTGCAAAGAGATATATAATGCTGAAATTATTTAATGACTCTTCATTCGAGTTCTAAATTCAATCAGAAAGTACTTTTTACAAAGATGACTTCTAATTTATTGATTGAATTGGCATTAACTTGGTAGAACTCCATTATAACACGGTGAAAAAAATAGCAATGTGTTTTAGTTCTACAAAATTATTTATAAAAAATAGTTGGTAGCTATTTCGGCTCACGCCATCGTTAGACCTATGCTTAAACTAACATTCGCTTACCTATATATAGCTGTGCAGAAAGCTATATAATATATTATAATATATAGCTGTGCAGAAGTGCTATTTTTTTCAACGTGTTAATACTTCTAATCTTTATTTTCTGTTTGAGTTCATTCATAAACTTGAGCACTTGATAAATTGTTATCACGATGGTAAAGTGATCTATTACAGACACTAAGAAAACGTTTTTATTTCACCAAACTAACATACTTTTAAAGCACTTACTAATAGTGATGAAAATAAATAAGTAAAACTGTGTATTCCAAACAGATTTTTAATGTATTTAAAGATCTTACTCTCTTAAAGCAGTTTATAACAGAATATATTTAACAAATATAAAATCATTTTTATTTTAATGTTAGCAATCCAAAAAAACTCTATAATATCGTGAATAAATTATCGTAAAGTAAGACTGAAATCCGCAAACAATCACTCAGTAATTGACAATAAAAAAAATAATCTAGGTTAGATCACCACTAAGTTAATATGTAATAATATAATACTGTTTGACTGACGCAATAATTAGAATATATAACAAGGAACAGTTATCGTTTTAAAAAAATACCCATTTTTTAAATATGTAATGTTCATAGCGATTGCAAATTTCGTTCGTTTGGGAGTTTTACTGCTGATTTTACCGTGTTGTAAATGTAAAATCATGAAGATTACGAAAACAGCTGATGAAATATATCAATTTATCGTGTAATACTGACAAAGAACTACACTTAATAGAGAAAGGATTGCCTCGTTTGTTTCTATACCAGGAGAGTAATGACTTAATACATTTAATTCAAGTACATAATTGAATGATCCGATTGCCTTTAATGGAATACGTTCAATATTTTCAAATATTTTTATAAGTTATTTACTGTCAATTCTTCGTAGAAAATATTATATTAAAAAAATAAAAATAGATTTGATTTGTACTAATTTGACTTTTTCATTTTGACCACTTTCCCTAATCATATTCATTAGTAATTAATTTTGATAATAAAAAGGATATTTTTTGTATCTTTACCAAAACAGTTTGACAAACAAACTCCGAATTACGCTCTGGCTTGAAATATGCGCCGTTAATCCCCCAATTGCACGATTGCTTGACTGCACACACACAGGATTGCGGTACACAGTTCACTTCCCTAATTACACTTGTCCAAATTACACGGTCCTGACTTTAGTGTGAATGATAGTTTTACTGTACTGACATGTAGGCAAGGCTTTACACAAGAAACAATTATATTTATTTACCTTGAAATTAATTAAGAGTGAGATAAAACAATTTAAAATATTTAATTATTCGTGTAACGATGTTTGATATGTTTACTTTATTTTTAATAGAGTTCTAATAGTTAAATAAATCATTAAAAGTTTTGATCTATGTGAGGTTTTTTCCATTCCATCTACGTGATGTAGAAATATAATATTATATTTTTTAATTTAAATATAATCGTTATAGTCTATGCATATAATCTACAAACATTAATTTATAAAACACAATTAATTATAATACGTTTCTAAGAATACTTCAAATCTAGTAAAAGCATAAAAATTATAATAAAATTTTCATAATAAAAACGACTTTATGCAATCAAAATCTTACATCATAATTCATTGCGCTTTAATAAAAACTCAGTCAATGGATGTTCATTGTTTGCTTCCTATTTTATTACGGAGGAATATCCTGTCACATTCGAAAGCTTAACCAGGACGAAGGCTTTCGTGGCATGTAATGGGTGAAAGGGATTTCACCCTGGCCTAGTGATCTAGTTTTCCGACCGCTTTACCCCTGAGATCGCTGGATATAAGTCTTTCTCAATATCTTAATATTTATAAAAATCACATCATCACTTTTGATATTATTTTTAATCGAAAATGATTTGCGAAATAATGCCGAGTTGTTGTGACTTGAAATATCGTGCTTTAAATTATTTTTACTACGATAAAAGAGCTGATTTAATTTGTTATGCTTCTTATACTATTCATATTTTTATCTTCAATCAAGATGAAAAATAATTTTTAAGCTATACTCGCCAAATGACAGTGAACTGTTTAGTTGACGTTATAATAATTATTATCATTGTTATACAAAATATGTGTGATAGATATTTATAAAAATAGCACTTTGAAGTAGAAACTTTTAAATTAAATATTTTACAGCAATAATAAATTGATTATTTTTTATAAGATTACTTCCAAAAAAGATTGTAGTGTTTCAGTACACTTGAATACGGATGCAATGCCCAACTAAGTTCAATTCCTCTTTATAAGAACAGTTGCACTTCTTCTATTTGTGTAAGATTATAATTCAATAATTTGAAAAAATACGCTTTAAAGCTATTTACGGTTAACTTTCTTATTAAACTATTGTATAAAGGTTGGCTATTAATTTCCTTTCACGAAACTCGAAATTGTTTTTGATTTTAATCAATGTTACTTTATGCTCGTTTTCGAGTCTCCATTTTTTAGGGTTGCTACGTATCAATGCATTGCATTATATACTAGAGCAAAAATTTTCATTATTGAATTTAGTGATATTTGCGAACTGTTTTTAGTATAATTTTCAGGTGAATTGGCGATAGCTGTAATACTATATATTTTCATTTATTTTACAAATACATTATTAAATAAACAATATTTTTCAAGTAATACAAGGTATTGTAAAGCCCTGCTTTATATGTTTTTACTACTGAAAATGCACTGCATTACATTTCAGAAAAGGGGATAATCTAAATAAGTTTTTATGCTAACATTCTTTGGCCATCTTTGTGGTATATCTTGCACTCTTTTGTTTTTTGTTAAAAATGCAACGGTATTTTTTTGAAACAAAAATATATTTGGCATTATGTCTTAGAAAAAGAGGTTACGTATCTAAAAAAACATTTTTTTATATTAAAAAGCTTCTGTTTGAATGTCTACAATAAGAGCTTTACATTATAGTTATCAACCAATTTTACCATAAAATTATTGATGAAAATATACTCAATGATTGAAAAAAAGTGTCGCATTCTTAAAAGTGGGTAATAAATAATATATTTATTTCGTTCTTCTCAAAAATATTTCGTTAATTTCAAAAATACCTTCAAATTAAAGCGATCAAATACTATCTCAATTAACACGGTGAAAAAATAGCAATGTATTTTAGTTTTACAAAATTATTTTTAACAAATATAGTTGATAGCTATTTCGGCTCACGCCATCGTCAGAACTATTACTACTACTTCTACTATTACTATTACTAGATAGTTCTAACGATGGCGTGAGCCGAAATAGCTATCAACTATATTTGTTAAAAATAATTTTGTAGAACTAAAATACATTGCTATTTTTTCACCGTGTTATAATGGAGTTCTACCAAGTGAATGCCAATTCAATCAATAAACTATCTCAATTACTTTTGATAATGAATATTTTCCTGAAAATGTTTAAATAAAACTACATTTATAGCCTCAATTCAGCCATCAACATTTACCACTTACCACCCGCTCACAAATTAACGATTAGTCCTTTAGAATGTATCGCATCTTATATTATAAACGATTTTAAAAACATTAAATGATAAATAAGAGAGAATATAAAGGTGAAAAAACTACTTTTTTTTTTGATTAAAAACTTTTTTAACGTGAGTGTTATCTTCTTGTCTTATAAAGCTTGAAATGCAATTATATTATTGTTACTTTTCATACAGTTTTAACTTGATTGTATTACAATATTTTACGAATGGTTGAATAGTTGGGTAACACATGGGTTGATATTGCTTGCGATGAGCTAATCCAGTCCAGATCTTAATAATATTAACTTGCGAAAATACTATTTTAATTATTCAAAAGTGTATTCTAGTGTATATTTTTTACTAATAATTGACAGTTGTGAAATTTCTGTAAGTAATGCTATGTGAAAACCATTTAATATCGTTTGTTTTATTTTAAAATATTGATAAAATAAATAATTTATTATTCAGTTAAAAATATTTTTATCAAAAAAGTGGTAGTCATTAGAAAGTATTGAAAGTGAATGCGATTTTCTAATGTATCAAAATAAATCCCATGAAAGCAAAAGTGATTGTCTTTCATTCAAGATGACCACAGCGTCTATCAAAAAACCGTCACAGAATTTTTTTCTCAATAGATCAAATATAAGCAGCGTGAGCTAATTTTATAGGTTCAACGTACTTCATAAAGATTCTGTAACAACTTTCAAAATAATCCACCGCTTGCACATTCGCAGGCCAAAAATGATAAAGGTAAAAATTTCAAATGCCAAAGTTGCAAATATTTAAAAATAAATGAAATGTATCCACTGTGCTGTAATTACTTCGGTCAAAACTTTTTTTGTAATATTTCAAACTAGAAAAAAAATGTGGTTCATGGCGTAACAACGGTCAAGATTTTGAAGCTAATATTTATCTCGTTTGTCTATAATCTAAAAAGGTTTGTAACGAAATATATTTTAACTCATTTTGCCTGGTTTATTCAACTGAATATCATTATCATTGTGTGTGTAATGCTTTTCAAGAAACAGAACGTTAAAACTCAGTGGAATAAAGAACACACCTGGGCTTTAAGTTTACGTTCCAAAAAAAGTCGAAGACAGTTTATATAAATATATTCTTTATTTTTATAAATAAACAAATATTCGTTTACATATTCATTGAAACGAACTTTAATAAAATAATATACAATTCTTTCATCATCGGTATAACTTAGAATTCTATGTTTTTTACACTTTTTCGAGATCGATTGTGAGTTTTCATCATCGGACTATGAATTCTATGTGCTTTTAGCATTAAAAAAATTGTAATAAGCGATTGTCTGCCTTTAGCGTATAAATCTTTACGTATTTCCTTCCAAACGGTTCCAAAATATTTTGTAATTCCCTCTTGAATTTTGAACTCCTTTTCATTATAGGATCATTATCAATAGTAAAAATCTATTTTATTGGCGTATTTTAAGCCGTCATTTATTGTTTTTAATGTGAAACATATAGCTACTTCGCTACAATTGCTTACCGAGTCATTAACTGTGGTAGCTTCATTTAAAATTTCATTTTAATATATTTTTTTCCCTTATGCTGTATTATATAAAAAAATGTCACAATTTATTCATCTGTGTTGTATAAAACCGAGTTATATGATGCCTAAATGTGTATTCTTTGTGGAGACACGTTACACTTTGGGTTGAAGATGGAATACCTGCGTTGTAAATGATATTATATTTTCATCGAACAATATAAGGTTACAGTCTATGACGATGTTAAGAAATATTAATTTTCGAATAACATTAAAAAAAAAAAACACGCGGAAATATATCATTGAGACAATCGTAATTATCATTTTAAGAGCTATGAAATTTCCTGATTTTTAATTGTTTTTATACCCGCGGCAGTACCGATGAATAATGAACACAATAAGTAACACTCATAATTTATATAATATGTATGTATGATGTTTTAAAATTTGTTTGAAAGTACACTTAATTTCCTACAAGAATAATTTACATCTATTTTTAAATTTTTAATGGATTTATGAATTGATCGTTCTTATAATAGAAGAAATAATATTATTTTCGTTTTATGAATGAGAGCATACCACCGAATGAAAATTTAATTATATTTTTTTAAAATAGATGGCAGTAAAATATTTTTGAATTGAGATTTTTTTTTTTTTTTAATTTAATTGTCTGTCATTTGTTCAATAATCGTATGAGACCGTAAAGCATTTCCCGATTGTGAATATTTACGTTGTACGGAGCAACAAACAATTTTATCACCGTGAATTCATTTGTGAATAGTAAGTTACGTTGCATACATGTAACAAAATGTCTGAAGATGCCGAAAGGCGAAATCCGCGTTGTTAGTGACAAAACATGTAAAATTGTGCAAAGTTTTAATAATTAAAATTTATTAAGTACATTTTTTTTATCTGTCTGAATAAATATTCACATATAATTTATGATATCTACTGAAAGTGCTTGATGAAATTTCACTATAAAATTTGAATTGTTGCAGCTTTGTACAATTCCACATGTTTTTTGCCTAAATTAATAAATGCCTGAAGATGCCGAAAGGCGAAACCCGGATCGTTGGTGACAAAACATGTCCAATTCGAATAATATTGGCTTTCAGGTAAAAATATTACTCAATATTAAGAATATTTTTTTTTTTTCGAATACGCTCTTAATGTTATTCGATCTAACAAAATATAGAGCAACTTAACGTAAGATAAAAAATATTTACAAGATTCTAGTATACAAAATATACAACGTTCAAAGAAACCATTAAACAGCTTCGATCATGGAATAATAATCATTAACAAAAGTTCAACGAAGAAAATTCAAACTCCCATAAATTGAACCTTAGTCTTCTAGGAAATATTTCTTTGCAAATATTATACTTTAGCTGTTGTATTACTTCCAGTAAAACCACGCCATAATAACAGTTTCTTAATGTAACACAGATTTGCACGAACACAATTTTTTTTTTATATTTTATTTCTGTAAAATTTTTAAAAAATGTTTTGTCATACCTCCATTAACTAAATTAGACATGCAAGATAGTATAAGGTATCAGTGGGCATTACTACTTAGCCGTTATTATAAGAAAACTTATCATTTATATCAGTGTATTAATTTTAACATTTTGCTTCTTAACCCGTTCCATCAATGAATTGGCAGCGCAAATAAAACTTAAAAACTAATTATTTTAACACGGTGAAAAAATAGCAATGTATTTTGGTTCTACAAAATTATTTTTAACAAATATAGGTGATAGCTATTTCGTTCTGACGTTCGTATAGTTCTGACGATGGCGTGAGCCGAAACAGCTATCAACTAGATTTGTTAAAAATAATTTTGTAGAACTAAAATACATTGCTATTTTTTCACCGTGTTATAATGGAGTTCTACCAAATGAATGCCAATTCAATCACTAATTATTTTAAATAGTAATAATGCTAGTGCTATATGCTTAAGCACAAACATTTTTAATCATAATTAAGACACATTTTTAACACTTATACTGCTTAGTATAATCTATAAATCGCAGTAAGCAATCTCAACAATTAAAAACTTGACAGTCAGTGAGTTAATTATGCCACATTGGTAATACAACAATAGAGGTTTAGGTCGTGATACAGTAAAAAAAAGTTTAAAAAATTTGAAATGTGTCGAAACCGTACAAAAAGAGGATTGGGTGTAATAATAAAAGAAAGTCAAAAAAGCAAGTATTATACATCTATTTTGATATATAATAAATACTTCTCTCCGTATATCCAATTAATTATTATTACAAAACCATATGCTTGAGTTAAGGAATATAATTGATAAAGAAATATCATTTAAGCAGATCTTCTTCCACAATATTATATGCCATTCTAAATTGAGTTAATTTAGAGCAACAGAATGTATAAACTAATTATGTATAGATGTATCGAGATAATGCAAACAGAAATCTATTCTTGAAGCTATTTTCAGAATAAATTATGATAGCATCAATGCTTTTAGTATTATTGAATTATCTTTAAAGCTCATCGTTATTGTAAATTATAAATAAGAGTCAATTCTGTTGCATCCGTGCGATGGAATACCTGAAGATGCCGATGGGCGAATCCCGGGTCGTTTGTGATAAGACATATGTAATCGTACAAAGTTGTAACAATTCAAATTTAATATTGAAGTTCCATCAAGCACCTTCAGTCGATATCATAAATTATATAAATAAGAGCTTAAAAAAGCATATATTTATCATATTAAACAGAAAAATGTTTTATTGTAGTGCAATAATGCTAATCGAAGAATAACGGTACCATCTATTTTGAGTCTTTACCAGGCGGGGGGTACCTGCGGCCCTTTGGCTGTTCTAGTGCGGCCTTTTGACTGATAAAATGAAAATAAAGTCAAATTGAACCAAATATTCTAATGCTTTCTGACAAAAAGCTGAAGCAAATTATCCCTTAAAGGTTGGTTAACTGTAACATTAACAAATAATTTTTCTGGTGTACGTACTTAATTATGTATTATGTTACTTATAGATAAACAGCTTCATGATTGATAATTAGTAAATTAATTGAGACGGCAATAATAATAGATATCAACAAAAAATAATATATATTAAAATATGATTATTTTTAATACTATACATACATATGTATAACATTTTTAAGCAATATACAATATAATAAATTCAATTTATAAATTAGTATGTTTTCTTAAAAGATTTTTCAAATTGCGTTTTGACTAACATATATATATATGGTTAGTTAAATATTTAGTTTATAAGGTAGGGGGGGGGGGTGTCAACGTTTTCTTTACTGCGGCCTTATGTTAAATCAGATAGGTGAATGTGGCCTTTTGAAATTAAAAGGGTCCCCACCCCTGGTCTAAAACATAGATGTTCGTACCCGCAAGGGTCCGTATAGACTTGCATAGAGTTTTGTCACTCCTCAAGTTCATTCTTCTCATTAACAGCATTTATTCATTTTTTTACAAGATTTTTCCTAGGTTTATATTTGTTTCAATCCAAATTCAATTTTTAATTACATTTTGCTTTCATTAAACCATTTATTCTTTTATGAAAGGTGTAAAAATATATTTAAAATGTTTTTCTTCTTTTGAAATTAACCACCACGAAAATAAACCTTTCACAGTTAACAACATTTTGTTTATATTTGAATTTAATATTAGCCAGTCAAAGGGTTCATGGAAAATAACAAAAAAAAAAAAACACGCATGGTTTCCACGTTTGAAAAGTTAACAATGTCAACTTATTAAATACCCGATTACATTTTTTAGTCCCTTGACATTTATTAATAACGATAATCTGTACTGGAAAGTGTAAACACACCCGAGCAGTGCCGTGAAATAAATACACCAACAAAAAATAAGTTGTTTGCACTGAACAATTATTGTTATGCAACCTATGTACGGTAATAGTTAATATGAGCAATATAAATAAATATAGCCAAGCGTTATTATAAGAGCACGCGACGGGAAACATTTTTTGCGTCTGTTGTTAAAATATGGGCTGTGCTTTGAAAAACAAAATAATAATGTAAATCTAGATATTGTGTAATAGTATTGTGATTCTGGGTTAGTAACCTTTGTTGTAGTTCTACAATTATATTAATATCTCCGATTAACTATTGGCTTTCAAGAAGTAAAAAAACCTCCGCAATTTAGAGATAATTTATAGTCAGAAGGGTTTTTGCCTTTTTACCTACATATATTAATTTAAACGAATTAAATGTTCACAAAAAAATCTTACAATCATAATATTTTTCAATACACATCTTGAGCATTTTGATGCTCTAGTAAATAGAATAGGTTAAATGAAGATTCAATTAAAATTAAATTACTTACGTATTTTTTTTAGCTCAGTGTTTTGAAAGTCATTATTCATTTGAAAGAAAAATATATGAAAAAAATCTAAAATTCTATTGGAAGTTCCAACCACGACATTGTTTAAATTAAATTTTACTTAAAGTTAGACATACATTGAAATAATACTTAATACATATTTTTTATTTCATATTTCAAAGTTTATTTTAACAGTTATTAATATTGATAGTCTTGCTATTCCACTTGACATGTTATTAGATGGTAACACGTGTTTCGTTTATTCGAGGAGAATCTTCAGGCTGTATCCTAAAATTATTATTACTAAAAAAATATTTTTTAAGTTTTTATATCAAGCAAAATATCAAAGCTATCGCTACATTATTTTAATTCAAATTTTAGAGATAAATTATTTTACAGAAATATTTCATCAGATTGAGTATGTCAAAAACCGAAAATTTCAATACTTAGATGTTTGTGTTGATTATAATTTATAAATTTGCTTAGTAGCACAGTTCAATGGTTGTCGACCTGCGTGAGGTCGGTGTTTGGTCAGTGACGGCGAAAGAGAGTGCCGTGCGGCCTTCCAAGGACGTTTGCCTCGATTGGTCCAGTTATGTCTAGCGAGCTGGCTGTTGCGACATGTTTGTATGCGGACCCAAACAGCAGAGGGCCCCCCTCGCTCAACTCGACCACACCCGTCACTGCCCAGACACCTGCGCAGTAAATGAATTCGCCAATGCGCAACAAGCGACTGATGCAATTTGGTAATATTATATTTATAAAGAAAACAACTTCTTAAATTAAAATATAGACTGATATAACATATAATATAACTAAAATCTAAGGAATAATATTATCATTTTTGGATTGTAATGTCCATTTTTTTTAAAATTAATTACCGTCCAGTGCTGCAACTTTACCTATCATCTTAACTTTATCTAGAGCAGTGGTTCTCGTGTGCGGCCACCAGAGGATTTTGCTGCGGCCACCAACAGTTTCACAGTAAATATTGATATTTGAAAAAAATGTGTTATTACAAGAGAATTTGTATAATTATTATTATTTTAAAATTGACTGAATAAGGAGTTTAAGTAAAGGACCGTTTTAATAATGAAACTGTTCCGAAATTTTGGTTGAATTTATAGGTAATCAGGTCAATATAAAGAATTAACAACAATTGCTTTATTAATTTTGTCTATTTTATCTACACCTGTATATTGTGAAAAATCATTCAGTCTAATGCACTATATAAAAAGTAAATATCGAAACTATTTTTATCACATTTGGTGCGGCCACGAGACATTTCCATAGGACAGCTGATGTTTATAATGTGGCCACAATAAAATTTCACGTGAGAACCACTGGTCTAGAGTTTGCCAAAAGGTTAAACCTGGGTAGTGAGCAACAAAACATACAGAAATGTACAAAATTTCAACAATTCAGACGAGAACCTCTTTTATAAAGTAATTTTTCAAATTTTAAATCTCTTTTACATTGGCAAGAAAAAATGTAAACCTACTCTTAAAAACTAAATTTCTTAGCGCAAATATTACTATACTTTATGATATCGACTGAAGGTGATTGATGGAATTTCAATATCAAATTTGAATTGTTACAAGTTTGTCACTGTCAGTTCTGTTGCATCCGTGTGATATAATGCCTGAAGATGCCGAAAGGCGACACCCGGGTCGTTAGTGACAAAACATATGTAATCGTACAAAGTTGTAATGATTCAAATTCGCATATATTATTAATTATATTTTATTCTATTTTTCAACATATTTTTATTTGCAATATATTGAAAAACAAATTAAATTAAAAAAATGCTTCAATTTATCGAATATTCCGGTTCGTAAAAGTGTCCATTTGAAGCCCTGGGTAATTCCTTATAATAAAATTAAGTTCTATTACATCAGATATGCCAATCTTTAGTTTATTTATGAATACTTAGGATTGATATTCAAAACAGATATTAATTTGAACGTTCAGGTCGCAAGTTTGCTGTCAGAGAAATGGTTGACGCGTAACTGCGACCCACTTGTTTAACTGCCCGACGATGTGGAAATGACAACAGCAATACTGCCAGCAGACTGACAGTAATATCTCGTTTTTACTGAGAAATTATCTGATGACAGCTCGCAAAATAAATGGTCACCAACCTCCGCGCTATGACAGTATTATTGCAGAATCGTGTTCAATATAATTTAAATATTTTATCCCAGTAATGATTGCATTATCGATATCCCGGTATTTTGTCACATTTTAAAAACTAGAATACTAGAAAAATTTAAACATTCGTATTTCACAAAAGTTTTTTTTATATTATACCATCCGTATAGAAAAAAATTGATACAGTAAGCCCCCCATTTACACTAATGTCGGGATCGTGTAATTAGGGGAATTTGTTTTAGATTCTAATAAAGATTTTAATAAATAAAATTTAACAAAATATTTAGTTACTAGGTGATAAAATGCATAGCGCTCGCAAAATCCAGCACACAAACAGTTGTGCGTGTGTAACCTGACACTTTTGAATACACAGACGCTAACCAATATTCGACTGTATACACCGTACATGCGGCCGTCTGACTGTGTATGTACAGCCAATCGATCGTGCAATTGGGGGATTTGCTGCTAATATTTCAAGCTAGTGCTTAATTCGGAGTAGTATACTTTGAGGTTCCACTGTACTTGAAAATTGTACAATTATAATTATTTTTATTCAGAATTTGACCCGTAGAGGAAGCTTAATTGATCGTTATAATTTTTAATCATGTTTGGCTATTTTTTACTACTGATATTTATATATCCATTGGATATTTATATTGTTAACCCTAGAAGACTATTCAAAAAATGACGGATGCAAAACTCTCTCACGTAATTGTCGCCATAAAAACAAATATTGATGCTAGATAATACTAAATTTTATGTAGTGAAAGGAGAAAAGTTGATCGTGAATATTTAATTCACTTTCAAACAGAAGTATAATTTGGACAACGTATATGAAAATAAAAAGTGAATATAATTAATATTCTTAATTACATAATAGGTTGTTTGAAAAGAATGCATTAGAAAGAATACTTTTTCAATAATGTGATAGTGTGTGTTTACTGTGACCTATTGCAATAACGTATTGACACCAAACGTGTTACTTTCATGATTTTTTGTCTCAGATTAGATTGACACTCAATATTCGCGTGAAAATATTGTTTCAAACCGCAAAGGTGCTTATTAAATAGACATTGCGAAATGAATAATACTGCACGGTATCATAATGCGGTTGCATAATTTTGCGGTGGCATTAATGCCGTTTGTTTCTGTAACTACCCGCAAAAGGATAATGTCCAATTTTGAAAATGGCATTTAATAATCTAAATTAATTATTTTTTTATCGTAATTAATTTGATATTCATTCAATGTCATTCATATATACATTTTAAAGCCGCCAAAATAAATAAAAAAAACAAATATTCATCGCAGGTTCGTCACTTCAAGTAAATATTGTACTTTACAAAATTTAGCAACGATATTCAATATTAATGATAAAAGAAGAAACACAAGTTGTTTATCCCACCTCCGTCCGTTATGTGTATGCAGCTGCTGTTTCACGGTTGCCTTCCATAACGCAATACTGATAAAAAAAGAATCGATTTTACTCCTCATGTTCTTGGCCCGATACAGAGCTGCACGATCCAATCGTTAAACCATGCACTAAGCAAAAGAAGAAACAATTGAATCTGGTATATGATGAAAACACGGTAAAAAAATAGTAATACACAATATTTTAGTTCTACAAAAATTATTAGATATATAATTGATAGCTATTTCGGCTTAATATCATTATCATCAGAATTGAATAGAGGTAAGCCGAAATAATTATCAAATATATACTTTATAAATGTTGCAGAATTAAAATACATTGCTATTATTTCATCGTGTTATAATGGATATCTACCAAATAAATTTCACTTCAATTAATGATATAAGATGATTGTTGAAAACAGCTCTTAGTGAACGCTTCAGAATAAAAAAAGTTGATGTTTTATGTTATTAATATATTATAAAGTATTTCGTCGTTCGTCGTGCTTTTTGATCGTGTTTAGTTATATTGTTAAATATATGACCTATTTATATAATATCCTTGAAGACGTTACTTGTCGCATACAATAATATTGAAAGCACATACAATATAATACAATCATTTGAGTACTATTATTAAAAGGTAATAAATTGATCGCAATTACGCAAAGGACGGCAAATTTAGTGTCGTATTATAATGCACACCATCGGTCGACAAGCAACAAGCAAGAAGGCTTGCAAAATATTCAATTTACAAAACACATTGTGATATAACCTCCCAGCTTTCGTTTTCCTTTTGATTAGAAATTACTGCAATTTGTCGCGAGTATCTACGGGCTAGTACAGCATAATAATATGCAACCAGAATAACAATTTCATTCTTCGATTATTATCGAGATGATGCAGTATGATAATTTAACAGATGAGCATGTAAGTGCCACCACCTATTGGTCGCTAATGCATACTAAACATTCTCTTTTATATTCTATTTGATTTTAGTATACGTAAAGATATTGTCACCATTTATTATTTTATTCAAAACACAACTTTTTATTTTGTGTTAAAGCATTTGTTGTTATGGTATTACAAAAATACATTTAGAATAAAATAAAAATAAAAATATGGACACAGTAAAATTTAAAAAACGCGTATTATTATTATGCGCTTATTTTAAACAAACCCATAAGAACATTTCAAGAACGAACAAGGGATCATAAATAATTTATAATATGTATTATACAATAATATAAGTTATATCTTTCCAACAAAGAAAACTGCTGAAGTATATTCGGTTGTTTTTTTTTTAAATAAAAATGACATTCGCAATATGATTTCTTAGTATTTACTTTTGCAATCAAAATTTGACTTGCGACTAACTATGTTCTATTATTCGCACACTGATGAAAAAACCCTTTCTAATGTTGAATTAGTACCGAGCAGATATGTTATATTTTGGGTCGGAATATGTTGAATTTTCGAGGATGTATTTGTGGACAACGGGATTGACAACCTTAGGACATCACGGATATGTTGAAAACGGGGCAGATGATCACGTTAAGCACAAAGCTTTTGCGTTATGAGAGCTTAAAAAAATCTTTAATTACAGACGAGATTGTTTGTTATCGACAGTGTTATCAAATTATTAATACAGTCGTTATTTGAGATAATTAAGTCAGAAATGTAATTCAACAATGATTAATTTTAATGAAATAATAAATAACACTGAGTTACTGATTAAATTGAATACGGTTTCAAAACCATCGACAAATTTCACCTCATTTTGCGATATTTAGAGCTCATAAAGATAATGTCGACATCTTCCTCTCACCGGTCAGCAATTACTACCAATAAATAAGAGATACAACCATCATCGTAATCTTATGCACCGTCACATAAATTCAACGAGTTTATATGTGTAATCATAAGACTATAATATTTAATGAGACATGAGAGAATTGACTAAAGCTCGACAAATTACGGTTTTTTTGTATAACTGATTGAATTATCATTCATTTAGAAGGAATATAGATTTTATGATGTATTGTTGTAAGACAGTTATACTATTTAGTTGATAGCTGTTTAAGGTTCATCTGTTAAATATTTTCGCCAGAATATATTACTGAGAATGGCGTCAGCTCGCAACAGCTGACAACAAGATCATATTACACTTTTACAACATTTTTTTATCGGTTCTGTTGCATCTGTATGAAAGAATGCCTGAAGATAGCGAAATTCGAGTCGTACAAATTTTCAACAATTGAATTTTTTGTTTCTTTGTGTATGATATTTTAGACTGCAAATTTTATTTTAAGTCCAAATTGAACTCTTTTTATAGTCATTTCATTATCAGTTGACCCTTCTTAAAATGCAATACACTATTCATATAATTTATAGTATTTAATTAATTGGCATTTACTTGGTAGAATTCTATAAATATTGGAAAAAATACACAATATTTCGTAATAGTAAACAATTTAAGATTGTTACTGTTAAATGATGAAAATTTAAAAAAGGCGAAACCCGTGTCGTAAGTGATGAAATATGTGGAATCGTTCAAAGTTTCAACAATTCAAATTTAATATTAAAATTATATCAAGCACCGGGCATTAATAAGCGGCTTATCATTTTTATAAAGGTATTGAATGTTTTTATCAAACTATTACTTGAAAACTGTTACTAATGTGTTCTCATGAAATCATTAATCACAGAATTCCCCTTTGCCAATGAAATCTTACTAATATTTTGTAACAACACTCGTAAAGTAAGTACACGTACTTATATCATTACCACTTGCCATTGTATCAATTAAATGATTGTTTTATCTGACATATTCACATCGTTATTTGCAAATATCTTGAGTGGCGATTCGATAGTAAAGTTGATTGACAAATCGTTCCATCGTTGGGAATCCCACAAATAAGCCACACACACAAGAAACTTGAAATCGATGGACTATAATATAAAATTAAACAGAGTCATAGTTAAGCTCTTTAAAACCAACATTTCATACATATCTCAATTAGAATATTTGATTCACACTTTTTTGACACAATTTAAGAAAATTTACTGAGTTTTGGTGTTTTTCAGTGTGCCAAAACGAAGTCCTTCGCGCAACATTCTGACTAAATCCAGATTTTACGTTTGCCTCTTAATAATATAAATATACACCTATCTCTCGATTTACACGGTAGATAGGTTCCTGAGAAAAACGTATAAATCGAAATTGTATATTTTTTAATGTATAACCGTGTAAATTGAAAAAGTACACAAAAAAAGAATAATTTGGTTGTTTTCTAAAATACATAAATTTAACACACATATATAGAGGAACAAAAAAATTAAATCCAAAAGATTTATAAGAAAGACATTGCAACGGTTGGTGGAGTTTTTAATGGTTCTCTTTGTATCTTCATTCTCTCTATATAATCTAGCAACATCTATTACTCTTTCTCCGTTTTGTAAACAATCCAAAAAATATATTTTGGGTGCTAACGAAATAACTTTTCTTTTTACTTCTTTCGACAAAATAAGTTCATTCATTCTGTTGAATTCTGTTCTGTTGATTCCGTGTGATAGAATGCCTGACGATACCGAAAGGCAAAATTCGGGTCGTTAGTAACAAAACATGTGGAATCGTACAATGTTTAAAATTCCATCGAGCACCTTCAGTCGATATCATAAATTATTTTTTTATTTATAATTTTGGTATTCACGTTTTATCTGCTGTCAACTCTGCCTTAATCTACAGTAAGAACATTTTCATTGTAAATATAAATACTTTATATAAATGTTTTTCATTCATTAAAATTAAAGTTAAATGTTTTAAAAAAATATAACTGACAAAGAAGTGGAGGACGAAATGACATGTGTAAATTTAACGCTACTACTTACTATTCACCGTTTCAAAAGAATTGTGACGGACAAACAAATAAACACGTAAAGCTTTATACCTATGTTATTTTTGGTTTGTATAATAATTGTTAGAACTTTGCAAAAATCCGTTTGTTTATGGCTCGTTGGTATTCAAGCAAGAATTCAAATGGAAAATCACCCGGTCAAGAAGTTCTTCTATTTTATCTCTATACGATTGTTTAATCGAGCACAAGAAGCTTATGATCCTTGAAAGATAGTTGTTATGTGTAACTGATCTTTATGTACAAGCAGTAAATACAGCCTATGTTTATATAATACAGTTTAATCGTCACACACTCAAGGACTTCAACAAATAATTAAATATTTGCGATATTTCAAATATTTAATAAATGCTTTTATTTCTGAATAAATTGATGATTGCGAGTTTTATATTGAAAAACACTTAAATGAATAAACAATCCAAGATTACAGCTTAATTTAACGGTATTATTTAAATATTTATAAAATATGTTATGCGTTGTACTTAGGGTTGTCAATTTTTCCTGACCGACCGGGATTTTCCCGGAATATAAGTTCAATTAAGCAGTTAAAATTATGGGTTGTATTAATGTTTCAAACTCATTAGAAGAGTTTTATTGAAATGTTTTTTTTTAAATTTATTAAGGATATAAACTGTCTTTATTATTAAAACGTTTTGTGATGCTTAAATTATAATAATGAATATAAAAACAAAAAAAATGATCGTTCAAAACAATGTTAGCTACTTTTTAGAGAGTTGTCAGGCATTCTACGGCTTTTTTGACAAATTGGACATTAGTTGTCCACTAATGACTAATTATTCATATTAAATATTTAATACTAACTAAAAATGTCTAGCCTTATAATATAATATAATCAACGAACATACTTCTTCATCTTAACGTTGATACAAGAGTGATAAAATTGTATGTGTTAGGATCAATGCTATCACAAATATACAATATGTTTGACATTTAAAAAAACATTGCCAAAACTTACAATACTAAATTCATATTTGTTATGTCTTACTGATAAGTCACCTTTCGTTAAAGGATGGCCGACAACTGTGCTATTTATTACTCTATATGCAAAATTATTGTTGAGCTCAAGTGAACATTTTTAAAAATGTACTGGTGGTTAAAAATAAGTTAGCTGTACTTTATTCTGAATTGACATTTTCTATACGTAATAACTTTTTTCTGTGATCCAGTGTTAGGTTTTGCACGTCATCTCTAATTAACTGTTTTCTTTCTTTGGTCAATATGTAAAATAAAAGCGATACATCAGACGTACACCTGCAAACGCAATATACCTTCTCAAACAAACATTCAAAGAATGCGTTCTTAACACACTTTATGCGTTGTTGCGCATTGACTTCACATGTTTGAATTATGTAATTGGAATTCTAAAATAATTGTCATTAATTTCCTAACGATAATGCAGAACGAAAGTGCCCCGTCGGCCGTTCATAACACAAAGATCTTATCGTTTCTAACATAAGAAATCATTTTATGATACTTAAATAAAGCCATTAACACAGTTACGATTGTTCATTATGCACTTCTGCCGTTGTTGCAGAAGTGCATAATGAAGAAGGCTCATCGCATTTACTGCAAATTATGCTGTTTGACATCATTAATATTTATTACAGAAATTTAAAACATTTTTTTAATATCTCACGTTCTATTACGTTTTACACCATTCCCAATAATTATATGCACTAAAATTTAAGAAAGCTTTTGAAATTTTCTATCTAAACGACGTCATAAAACAAAACCCTTAGTACACATGAGTTATGGATCTTTTTATAATAAACTTAACACTGTTCTTCGTGTAAAGCCAGGTACACGAACTATTGGTCAGTGACGTAGCATTCGGTTGCAGTAATCATAGACTATAGTCTCATTATAAACATGTAAATAAATTAATTTTACAATCAATTTAAGAAAATTCTATTTTAAAGCATCGATTTGTGTAATATCTAACACTACCCCTCACCAAATACTAGATTATAGATTCGCGAATGATTTGCTATCCTTATGTCTCCAATTTTAAAAAAGGTATGTAAAACAATTGAATAACAGAAATTTTTACGTAGAAAAACTTCTAAACTACATTAATAATTCCAGATTAAAGTAAGCTATGATAATATTTTGTTACCGTTTTATATACTGACTAAAAATAAAAGTTTAAGTAGTTTCCTTAAAAATATCTTTTTGTAAAACTTTAATGAAAGCTTTCGAAATGTATGAAGCGTTTTTTGAACACGATTTTATTGATTAAAGAGAAAACAACGTTTAAAATTTTTCCTTAATTGTTTACAATAAAATATAAAAAAGATTATTCGCTCTTTCTGCTATACTGGCGATAGCTATGTAGCACCATATAACTTGGGTAAATTTTGGTTGAAGACCTTTTCAGTGGGTAGATATTTTAATGTTACATAATAAAATTACAAATTTCGGAATTCACATATGCTTAAACAAACCTTTTCCAATTTTCTGATACAATTATCTACAATTTTACAGCTGGCATAACTGTAGTTGCAATATATATATTGATTGCTATAATATTGAGCTTGATGCGTAGAACTAATATAACTTTTATGAATGATTTGAAGATTCAGTTTATTCATATGTTTTGCGTCAATCACGTTAATTGTTACAGTTTTACAAGTTTCAAAATAAATCTTAAATATACAATAAATATGATATTTCTACCAGAAATTTGAACGCGAAATATTTAACTATCCCGACAACTCGTATCGGGAATATTTATGAGGACACAGCCATTACATACAGAAAGGTATAGCTCAGAATAAATTAAACTTTTTCATTACCATTATTATTCATGTCTTCTAAATTTAGGTATTAAAAATATCCACTTTCAATTGTTTTTACTTTTTAGAACTTTCGCAATTAAGCGCTCTTATGTAAATCAGAAATAAGACACTTCCCACGACACTTCTAAGTTTATACAATTAATAAAAATCCAAACAAAAAAATATTGCTGACAGAACATTGTGCGACGAATACTTTCATTTATTAACTGGTAAAATTATCTGATTTGTCGAGTATAAAATATGTGATCAAGCATGAAATTATTATACGAATTGTTGTTTTAATAGTCTATCTAACGCTTTCAAAACTGCATCGTCGATATACATTTAAGCTCGAATGCAATGGTGTTGCATTTAAACATTTACACGAAACGAAACGCTATAAATCGAGAAAACCAACGTTTACAAGTGTCGTAATTAACATTACAACAACGATTTAGATAACTTACCAATTCAGTGTATATTTAAATTGTAAATCTCTGTCAAACTTTTATCTTTCTTCAAAACTTCACAACCTTATACACTTTAATTTTGTTTTATATGATACAGCTATTTCGACACATGCATATAAAATTGTCCGCATCCAAGTATAATTAATATCTGTTTCGCAGCATCATTTCAGATAACATTTATTACCACTCAGCTGTTAAATATTTTATCTCCAATAATTTCATATATAATTTTTTTATATTCATAACGTTTACTGCAGTATCGATGATAAAAGAAAACAACCTAAAACCGTAAGCATAAACGTTTAGAGTATTACAAAATATTCGTTTTTTTTTGCTATGTTGGTTAAAAAAAGATTAAATACATTGCTTAAATAAGGTTTAATTATATCATTATTTTCATCGCGAATGAAAAATAAATAGCTCCTAACATTCGTCGTAAGGGCTTGCCCAATCAAAGGAAAACTTTCAAACGAACAGTTTTGAGACATCAATGCATAATTTAAATATTTAAATATAACAAAATTTGTGTTGCATCAATTGATAATATTTTACTTCTTTTATTGAGCTTAAAACAAAAGAGTTTTATTTTCTTCAGACAAGTAAGTGCTAAACTTTTCTTTTGAAACATTTTTATGTTCTGTATTAAAACAAATCGTTATTTTAAATAATGTGTTTACCTTTTATAGCTATGGGATTAAAGATTGAAGCGTTAAGCGTTGTTGAATGACTGTAGGAAATACAATACATAACACTCGAATATAAAATAGTTTATAGATTTCAATACTATCTCAAAACGTAATATCGAGAGCGATAAGTTTGCATAATATTTATGCACTATTGCCTATAAAAGCGACGCTCGTTTAGTCATCGTGGCAAATTACGATTCGACATGGAATACGATACAATTATAATGCTTTCTCCATCAATTTCGTTTTGTGAAATGCAACCATTTTGCTTGCATTTTCATCGACCGCTTCGCGATGCATTTACAAACCATCGTATGTAGCACAGGCTCTAAAACTTCGTGACCCGCTTCAAAGTTTAATTTCACCTCAGTAGCCCTTTGCGCCGGGTGGTTCTTTTTTATGATAATTAATTAATTATATATTAATGAATTCACACTGCTAGTTTTTGTTTTCGATTACATAAGCTATCTGATTTAAATTGTTGTTTAAGTTGTTGGTTGAAACTTCACGAGAAGTTACCACCAAAAACACTTGACACTTATATTCCTATTATTCCACTCCTATTATTTATTTTTCCAAACATATATATAACCATACTCCCGACATGCATATATTTTGTAATAAGTAGAAGTCAATTAACGGCAAAAAAAAATATTGAAGATTCAAGCTCATTGCAAGCTCGCATGGACAGTTAGTTATACCATAAAAAATAGCATTTAAATTGTTTTGTTTGCTAAGAAAATTTTCAAAACTTGACCACATACTAAACGGTAATTATCTACTCCAATTTTTGGCCAGTTTATTTAAAATTATCAAATTTAGCAGACTGTTATTCATATCAAATAAAAAGGTCTAGTTGATCAGTTATAGTTAAACTTTTAAAGTTTTATCAAAGACGATCTCTTTTTTTTTCATTATTATCGTCATTTCTTCAAATGATAATGCTCTTGATGAGTAAAAGCGATCATGATCATTAAAAAATATTGTGGAAATGGTACTAAAATTAGTTTTTATTTTTAAATATAATATATATCCTAACCTTACTATTTTTCAATGAAACACTGAAACAAAATATTATTTTCTTATCACTCATGTATCTTTACTATCCATTACTTTTTTCTGACGACTTCTTTTGATTGTACTGACCAAATATGTAATTTTACACTGACTAATCATCCATTGAAACATTTTATTGTTTTTTCTTGTCACTATTTATGAAATAGAGCACGGCCCTCTAGGGGTGCATTAAGTGACATTTAAATACCACGGTTGTAGAGCTAGTGGCCGACAAGTCGGTTACATACAATTATGGGATTGCTTTGTACAAGGAAGCAGACGGTTTGTTCGATAATGATTTCATCGGCTGGCAATTAACAAGACACGACGCGCTTGCAAACGTAAATATATTTTAATTACGTTATTTGTGCGATATCCAGACTATTGTATAAATAAATCACAAAGCAATTACGTAAAGAAAAATGCAATATCACGCGTATTTTATTTTCGAATATTTACAATCGCATTCTTTAAAAACGAACATAATGTATTCATTTATAATAATTGTAAATGGCAAGATATTTTTTGGTAAGTGTAATGTGACACAGGTTTTATTACCGCGTCTCAATGCGATTTTTAAATGATGGATATTTTCAACCCAATATCAATTTTATTTAATTTATAATATCGACTGGAGATGCTTGATGAAATTAAAATATAAAATTTCAATTGTTGAAACTTTGCACGATTCCACATGTTTTGTCACTAACGACCCGGGTTTCGCCATTCAGCATATTCAGGAATTCTATCACACGGATGCAAAAGTTTCTGTTGAGTGATAGAATGCATGAAGATGCCTAAAAGCGAAACCTGGGTCATTAGGGACAAAAAAAATGGAATCGTACACAATTTCAACAATTCATATATATTTTATGAATAAAAACTTTACAAAGTTTCATTTTAACTCGTCTAGTGACTTCAGTAATTCACTGCTTCTCCCACGAGTCGTTTACCCTCTCACTCTTTCATATCAATGCTTCATTTAAACTGTATGCTATAATCAGAGCATTTTTCGAAAGATATTTTATTTCGTCTATTTTTACGCCAATGTTTACAAAAATATATGTGCAGTGAATGGGTTAAACAAGTTTTTTTTATTATTTGTGACATCTATCATATATCGAACAATAATATTCTTAGCTGTACACGTGACATAAACATTGTTTACGTTGCTATGACTACATCAGAATGTCACAATTATAACTTTAACGCATGCGCATTAGAATACTAATTTACTAAGGGTAGTACAAGTGATGCACGCGTTGGTTATTACATTATCAACCCTCCAGTTTCAACAATTATATATTCCAGTATTACTGTGATTAGCAAAAGAAAGATCCCTATAATATCAAATGATTTTCGCACCAATATAATCTATGTCAAATTAGATATTGTTTATATTATTTAATCAGTTGATTTTTTGACATTTACATTTTTGAATGTGATAGCACGTTTAGTCGAGGTCAATGAAATAAATGAATCAACATTTTCAGTAATCTATTTTCTAATACTTTGGAACGACTTCATATTTGAGAATACTTACAAACTATCAAAATAAAACTAGCCTTGTTTTAAAATAACTTACCTTGTAAATTACTGCCCGTTTAATTTAATAACTACGAGATAAACTGATAGAGTGGAGATTAATCGTTAATTACATTTACTGAATGCTTTATGAATGTATTACTGACAGTCGATTTAATTTACTGACAAAATATTATAAAGATAAGATATTCAATAAAGTTTTCTCTAATAAAACATTCAACAAAAACATGTTTAGAGCTTAGATTTCTATATTTAATGTTGCAACGCTCCCCTATCGAAAATATTTTATCTCGACATCTTTCCGTGTATATCTACCACGGTGCAATTAATAAAAAAAAATACTAAATCAATAAAATTTAATTGAAGAGTATTTATTTATTTTTTGAAGTGAAGGTGTCATTCAAGAAAGTTCGTCGAAGCAGTCTCGATTTATTGGGTTACGAAACAATATTTCTTTGAACTTTTTGCCCATATTTTTACTTTAGTTATCGCCTCCTAGTTTGACAATGTCTGCTCAAGAAAGTATCCGTCGTAAATAATCTATTTTATGTTTCGGATAAGCAAATAAACGAATATTTTTCACTAACCTTTGATAGTAAAAAAATGCGTTTCGGTTGGGTAATGTCATCAACGGTCAAGAATTTCTTACCTGAAACAAAAAGAAGGAATCTTGTTATTCTGACAATAAATTTCGATAAAAAGCATTTTTTATGCCGTAATAATTTGCGCAGCGTGAAACCAAAGTGAAAGGTTATCATGTTACACTATCTTCCATGTAAATATATTTTTATTCGCCTGGTCAATATTATAAATATGAAACAAATTGATTATTAATTAGGTATTATTATTGAAAACGTTACATGTAAATGCCAGCTTAAATTTATTTTGTAGTTATATCTCTAATATATTTATAAATCCAACAAAAAAAAAAACATGTTAATCAATCTGTTTGTCTATCACAAAAACTCATATCAAGCGGCGAACTGTGACGACGTGAATTTTGAACATGTTGTTCAAGCTGCAATATATTATTTATTTTTAATAATTAGGTATGTATGCTCTATTGATTGATGATATTTTAAGCGTTTAATTTTCAACAACTTGAACCAAAATATCGTCAAAATTTTAATAGTTTAACAGATATTTTAGTGGTATTATATTTTCCAGGGTCACAGGGAACAGAATGGCTCCAGGAGGAAGAAAGAGGCCACATACAAACACACATTAAAATTTGTGAGAGGAAACCAACCATTCACCTACGGGAATATTTTAAAAAAATATTACACTTTAAAATGTTTTAAATAGTACATAATTTTTGTTTGATAGATACAGCTTAGCAATCATGAAATAATTATAAAATGTGTTATTAACTAATTATAGCATGTGTATCGTCCATTTGATTCAATTACGTTACAATATTATGAAAATCTTTAAATCAATTAAGGAGTTGGTAAAAGGTTTTTTTACAATGTGCAAAGGGTTAATCGTCGTCAAATATTAATACTATGATAGAGTTGTGAGGATAATAGAATTTTTGAGATGTTTATTAAAATACTACCTTTATTGCATTAACGTTCATAGAGTATAGGCAAATGTAATATGTATTTTAAGTAACACATATTTCTTGCTTTAACTAGATAAAGAAAACGTTACACGTGTGGGACTAATACAAAAAATATGTTCTAAAATTTAAACATAAAACATTATTATAACTTTTCAATTAAGCACGGGGCTTGCAATATATATTTATATTTTAAAACCAAAATGTTTGCCATTTAAATACATTGAAAACTATTCATTTCATTATATAGAAATTTGAAGAAGTTAAAAAAATATATTAACGTTGACTATTATATTACTTTAAGTGGTTTCCAACAAAAACTTGAAATAAGTTGTTACACCTGATTTTCTAGTTACATCCTACGCATGTTCTTCATGAAGATTAATTAAGCACTTTTTTTCGAGGTCAGGTGTATTGAGCGTTATTAAAATGCAGAGGCAAGAAAGTCACGTGTTCTCTTCATCTACAGCATTTGGCAGTTGATTGCTTGGTGCTGGGGATATCATAATCCGCAACTTTTATGTGATTGCGTTTTTTTAAATATGTATGATGATCATCAAGGCTTTTAGTTTATTTTAAGTCAGGCGTGGGTGATATATATTTAACGAGTACTCGGCATGCGTTGCAATGCAACTCAAGCCAAGAAAGTGATTGTGTTACATTTGAATTGTTACCACTTTGTACGATTTCACAAGCTTTGTTACTAACGACCCGGGTTTCGCTTTTTGGCATCTTCAGGCATTCTGACGAAGTTAGTACTGTTGCATCCGTGTGATAGAATGCCTGAAGATGCCGAAAGGTGAAACCCAGTTCGTTAGTGACAAAGCTAATGGAATCGTACAAAGTTATAAAAATTCAAATTCGCTATTTAAATTCCATCAAGCACCTTCAATCGATATAAATAATTGGATTAAATTTGATTAGATTGTGTTACATTTCTGTTCATCGAAGTGCTTTTGGATATATAAATATTCTTGTTCATCTTTATGCTGCGTACAGGAATAAGTCGGAAGGTTTTACTACACGTGAGCAGGCCACATAAAACTGTTCATGTGAGAAGCATATAATATATTAGCATAAGTTTATAGTTCTCCTGATAAACAAAAACGGTAGCGATCTAATGGTTATAATAATTCGGTTACCTTTGCAGACGTTTGCAAAACAGCCCACCAAAGTCCCATTGCGATTGTATTAACGGCATAGGATCGTATACGGAACGAACAAACAAACAAATATTCATTTTATATATAGGATTTCAAAAACTTATTCTCTGTTACAATCAATTATTGAATTAACTTGGCTGTTTAGCAATGTAGATGATATAATACGTTCATTGAGAGACATTAATTTGTAATAAACAAGGTGAAATAGCGATCTCTCTCTACACTAAAATTCAATTAAAATCATTACACAGGACTGAATTAATTTATTCAATGATGTCAAACCACTTACTAATTATATATGTTATACAGTTGTCGTAATTAATCAGATTAAAGATAAAATGGAAACTAATTTGACTTTAAGATATTTTTCTTTAAATAAAAATTGAATTTTCTAAAAAGTAAATCTCCAATCGTTATTAACAACATTTAAGAACGAAGAAAAAATGATGTTTTTATAAATATTGTATGGAAAGCAAAAAAACATTATTTGATAGTTGTATTGAAAAAGAAACTTATAATATGAAGAATCTATTCTGTGGGAACATAGATTTGCGAAATCTAAATTGTTTTTGCTCTCACTATTCAGTTTTGATTGAGTAGCTCATTCAAATACATTGATAGCCTGAAATTAACCTCAACTATCTTGCTAGTATCAGCTGTTACTATGGAAATTTTCTACTCTAAATTTATTCAATAATTATTTATAAGGTGTAGATATGCTTTATTCTCATAAATTATTTATTGATATCCAAGGTCATGACGTCAAGGGTCAGAGTGCCTTAAACCGGTTTACATTGTATTTTTTTTTTCATTTTTATAAATTAGAGTGGACAGATTTCTAAATAAAAGATCGGAACAGTAGCTCAAAACAGCTGAAAATAGTTGAGAGGAAAAATTAACGGAATATTTTTTAGAATTATATAGTTTTTGTCGAAAATTAAACCTCAAAAGTATAAGTATACAATATTATACGACGATCCGATTTGAGCACAAACGCAATCTGCAAAATTATATCTGTCACATTTTAACGAAAATTAACTGTTGATTCATAACGTCTAGCAACCCGACTATACTATTAAGTCAATTTTCTTTGTTTTAGTTAAGTGTGATCTAAAGTTAATGTATTAAATGATTATTGACTAGCTGTTAGTGCTTAAAAAGACACCCATTTTTGACATGTACAATTATTCACTTTCAGGTTAATACTTTAGATGTTTTTCTTTTTGAAAACCAGCTACATCATGTTTTTAGTACTTGATATCATATCGATTGCAAACTGTATTCATCATTAACACGCCTTCATAAAATACTTTATTTATTAGATAACAATATAAAAAATATGTTACATATTAAAAAAAAAAAAATCGGACAGTGGTTGTACTACTACTACAAAAAGCGTTTTTTTCGACTTCAACTTTCATCGACTTCAAAAGCATGAGTGCCTTAAATATTTTAAAATCACTTCTAATGCATTCAATTCTAAAACAAAAAACGGAGCGATAGCGGTTAGCTAATCAGTAGTCTGCTGTAGTATATCAGTTTTTTCTACAGAAAACTTTCCTAATGAAAAAAAGGTTAATCAAATGAATAACAAGCAGTTGCCGTAGAAAAGCTTATTTTTATAAACTTCATCACGATTAGTTTTTTAATTGATGTGTCTTTACACAAAGAAAAATTAGATTTCTTAGTAATTATTTCAATCGTAGAACTTTAAAAGTATAAAATTTAAGTCGTTCGAGTCTTACTATCATATAAAATCAAATAAGAATAAATTAAAATGATTCTGATAGGTTTATAAAGAAATTATTTCTCTTTCAGTATAAAGTCATTTTCATAAACATGTTGCAAGAAATTGAAACACCATAAACATTGATTCATAAATCAATTGACCGATTCAAAAATAGATGTATTTACAAAATTTTGGAACAAGAAATCCTGATAACTTAATGAGATATATTCTATAACTATCTCTTCTTTATTTCCATCTTTGTATTAAAGTATTCAATCAAAAATGACAATATAGAGCTTTATTCTAATAAAATTGAATATTTTAATTTACCCGCAAAATCAAGATAATATTTTACTGCCCTAAAACAATCTTTTTTTAAATATGTAATTAGTATAAGGGATTATAAGAACAATGATACATAAAAGAATTCAAATTGCAGTTTTTGTGATATATAGTGTTTAAAATACAGTCGTCAACGAGAGCTTGACAAAAATTTATTGAAATTTTTAATCTCCAAAGTACCAGAGCTCGTTTTAAATGAATTTGTTACTTAAAATTGAAAATAAATTCCATTTAACCTCTTCATTATAAGGTTCAGATAACAAAGGCAAAATATTATTCATAGGCAATTAGCAGTTCGACGTGACATTATCTTGTTTTTGTGGTTGTTTTGTTAGAGATGTTCTCAATAAATAAATCTACTCGAATTTTTTCAATTTTCATTTTTTTTTATATATAAACTTTAAAAGCAAAATTGTCGACTATAATAATTCTCATTCCACTTTTTCAATTGATATATATAATATTAACAATATTTGAATACATAAGAAAGATTTATTTTCAATTACATGTCAACTTATGTTTAGGTAACATTAAAATCGTGTGGTCTTTTCTTATTGTAAACTGTAGTCGTAATTCGTTAAGTTTATAAATTTATATAAATAATGCTTACAATATAACAATAAAAACCAATGCATTTAAAACTAAACAAGAGATAACACGGTGAATAAATAGCAATGTATTTTCTCACGGTGAAAAAGACGGCAGACGGCTCTGAAACAGCTGGAAATCAATAGACCAATTATCAGAAAGGATTCTTAACGAACAAAGTAATATAATAGTATCCCCATTAGTCCGACTCTATTACTAGGGTATGGTCTGATTTGCTTCCGTAATGACCACTTCCGTCCCACATGTAAATTTATTGTCATAGCCGCCTTGTTTTTCATTTAGAATTTTTGAAAATTTACTTTTATTGTGTGAAAGTAACAAGCTAGGCCGTTAAAACAGGAGAGAGGATGTATTGTGTGCCTCTTCTACACAGCTATATATAGATAAGCGAATGTTAGTTTAAGCATAGTCCTGACGATGGCGTGAGGCGAAATAGCTATCAACTATATTTTTTAAAAATAATTTTGTAGAACTAAAATACATTGCTATTTTTTTCACCGTGTTATAATGGAGTTCTACCAAGTGAATGCCAATTCAATCAATACAATGTATTTTTGTTCTACAATTTTTTTTATAAGATATAGTTGATAGCTATTTCGGCTCACGCCATCCATAGTTCTGACGATGGTGTGTGTGATGTTTCAACTATCTCTTATAAAAAAAAACTGTAGAACTAAAATACAATGCCACTTTTTCACCGTGTTATAATGGAGTTCTACCAAGTAAATTCCAATTCAATCAATAAACAAGAGATGATGTGATGATATTGAAATGAAAAACAAAATTTCTCATTATTTATAAAATAAATTAAACACAATTGATCAATAATGTAAAAATAAAGTTTTGTTCCCATCCCTAATTCTAACGCATGCCATTGTTTGGTCGGTCAATAATAGATTAGCTGCAATTAGCAGTATCAAAAATAGGGCTCCAATCGCTCAAGAAATAATAACAGCCACCTTTGTCAAAACATGGGTCATAACGAGTTTGCTCGCATCAAAATTAGCCAGGCTGTAAACCCAGATACCCTAGGGATAGGATACCCCATTACCAAATAATATCATTTCATTTTTTAAATCTAAAGTTGGTAGTAAGTAATTGCAGGTATGTTTTTTTCTTATTTTTTGAGAAGAAGCTTTCGTCATTTTACGCATTTATTAAAATTTAAACAAGTAACGCGGTGAAAAAAATAGCAATGTATCTTAGTTCTACAAAACTATTTTCATAGTTCTGACGATGGCGTGGGCCGAAATAGCTATCAACTATATTTTTTAAAAATAATTTTGTAGAACTGAAATACATTTTTTTTTCACCGTGTTATAATGGAGTTCTACCAAGTGAATGCCAATTCAATCGATAAATTTAAACAAGTAATTATTTTGGAAAGTATTCTTGAAATAAAATTTGTATTTCGTTGATCTAACAGATAGATTTGAATAGATTTTAACTAAGTCATTCTTTTTTCTTTTACACATTTTATATTTTAAAATAAAACATACACATAAAATTTTCTAAAAGCTCCTATTCAGTACTTTTCTACATCGTACTTTTTAAAAAAACATAATCACTTCAAAATCACATTTAAATACGAGAATGTAATAGATCAGTAATTAATATAAACTAAATCAGCATTCGGTATAAACAAAACATATTTTGAAAGCTTATCGTTTAATTTGAAATATATATAGCGACAATATATAGCTCATTTTGACGTGTCAATCAAATACTTTTTATACTGTTTCTATTTTTTCCTGTGTATTCCTTTTGTATTATATATAACCGATACAGACTGTTTAGGTCTTTTGTATCCGTGTGATAGAATGCCTGAAGATGCCGAAAGAGCCGTGAGTAACAAAACATATGGAAATGTAAACAGTTTCAATAATTCTAATTTGATAAGGAAATTCTATCAAGCACTATCAGTCGATATCGGAAATAAATACTTCCGATCAAAAATTCACCTATTCAATTGAATTCCTCAAATTTCCAAGTCATCTAAAAAAATATTTGAAGCATATTTATGTGCGTAGTTATATGTAAAACCATTTATCCAAACCAAATGTCCAATTTCCGTAACTATTTCCGAAAACACTTTAATTTGAAATTTAATATTAATAGCTTATTTCAAGCTATTAATAGAAGAACATTAAATATAATTAATGAATTTCAACATTTTTACGATTAAACTGCGATCTATTTAATGCGATCACATGTGTCGTCGTGAAAAAACGTAAAAACCTAACCTAAACCTAAAAAGGTCGAAATTAAACTCAAAATTAAAGTCTTCAGTAGTCAAGGGAGGTTTTTAAATCGATTTATGTTAAAATTAATATCTAAAAACTGTGAGTGAAATATTTTCAAGTAATTTAACCCGTTTCCTAATGGAGCTCGAAAATTATATTTCGACCACGGATATTTCAGAAAATAATTCAGCAGTGTTGGTGTTAAACATACTTATAAATAGGATACATCAGACTCACATCATATACAACAGTTTTAACACTCTTCAATATCTCTTATCATAAATAGTATTTAGACGTGTCAACGATGGAAACTTTAGCTGACAGTAGGCTAAATATTCGAAAACATTTTAAAATCAATTTAAAATCATGTCGTGACTGCCTCTATAACAGCGTTTCATACTTCATTATAAAGTGTCAGTTTTCTTACAACACGTACAACGTAATACGTTGAACACCTCTGTTTGAGATACGTCTCTATACTGATATCTTAACCAGCTGTCTTAAAAAATTTTGCTTTACAATTTTAACTGCCTGATAAGTAGTAAGTATTTAAGGCGTATCGGGAATTTAATTTTATTACTAAGGACACAACGTTCAAGATGCAGTGAAAGCAATATATTTAGTGACGTCATACTTAACAAAAGAAAGCACAAACCTAAACAAAAAGTGTATTTTTCCATTGAATGCAGACATCGTTATGGTGATATATATATATTAACGTCTGCGTAATCACAAATAATTAATTCAGCAAAACAGAATTATTACTGTATTACATTGAATAAACAGATGAGAAAACATGATTATTAGAAGTTTTACTTTATATTTTTAATTTACAAATGAACTGATCTAACAACTTTAAACGACTGAGAATCGAACGAAATTTGTCATTAAAAATATGTGTTTGTGAACGAACAAATCCAATTAGTTCAATGTTTGAAAGAAACAAAACATACACATATTTTACCTGTACATATCCGCTAAAGTTAATGGCGACAAATTAAGAAAAATGTCAAAATATTAACCAAATAAGTCGACTCGATCGAACGAATCTTTACTAAACAATTTGGAAGGTCGATTAACGATTTAACAAATTTGATTCGTTTTACATCGTTAGTGCAAATACATCTCAATTGATGGAAACTATAATTTTTGATATTTATTTGAAAGGCGTTAATTGTGTTTTATTTTAAAAGCTCATTACTATGGTATAGTTTCAGATTTTTATATAACAGTATTACAAAATTGTTTTTGTACTTAATTTGATTTAAAATGATATTTTTACCAACTGCTTAGATAAAAACAGGGCTTACTTCTAACTATCAAAGATCGACAAAAAAGGACTATGAAATAGTTTTAGAACATCCTGATAATTGAAGCAGTTATGATAAATGTAATGAAAAATTGTATGTGTATTTATTATTTATATAATTGTGAGTATTTTTGACTCTGCGTTGAATTAATACTGATCTGAATATGTTGACCTAAAAGTGTTCCGATTAGTCCAGTTAAAAAAAATTGGTTAATCTATTTGGCACATCTGTGTGTAATGTATTGCTCTTCGCCGACTTTTTTCTTTTAGCTTTATAACTTCTTATAAAAAACCGTCATAATAACATATTTCTGTGACACTATATATATTTAGCAGGTGCGTGTTTTGTCCCACTTTATCAAATTTTAAGTGAAAAGTGTGAGGAAAATATCGCGTATAAACATCTTTTTGGGATTAACATCTCACATGACGGCCGATCTATGCCTCGTTTATCTTTTCAGCTCTCAAAACGAGGTTGTTGCATGGTTGAAACGAAATACTTTTGACATTTGATCATTTATCTTTCTTTACCATACGTAAGTAAGGCTTTATGATTGAAATAGAGTAACACCAACTGTTATATAGTTATTGATTGAATCGGCATTTACTTGAAAGAATTCAAGTATTATACGATGAAAAAACTATGTGTTATATAATATTTTAAGATCTACAATCTATTGCTATTTTTCATCGTGTAACGCTATTTAGTTATATCATTAAATTCAAAGTTTGGTCGATCAAATAATGTATATTATTTTAATCAGAGGTACAGTTCTAAATGATCAAAATTGAACACGTTTTTAATTAATATTTTTGTATTCAAACTTTAATTGTTACAATTTTGTAAGATTCCACATGTTTTGTCACTAACGACCCGGGTTTCGCCTTTCGGCATCTTCAGATATTCTATCACACAGATACAACAGAACTGACAAACTGACTTTTGTATTCCTTATTTGAATTTTGCATCTTTGTACGATTCCACATGTTTTGTCACTAACGAACCGGGTTCTGCCTTTCGGCATCTTCAGGCATTTTGTCACACGGATGCAACAGAACTTCCCGGGTCGTTAGTGGGAAAACATGTGTAATCGTACAAAGTTGTAAAAATTCAAATTTGATATTGAAGTTCTATCAAGCACCTTCAGTCGATATCATAAATGGATTTCTTATTGCTTATTTTTTTCTACATAATAATTTAACATAAAATACAGAAGTTCTATGCCACTGGTTACTAAAAGAAGTCATTCTAAGGCATCTTTTATTGCCAACCGGAGATCTTTCACTAGCCGCGCGCTGCGTACAAGCTTTACGACCCCATCACATGAATTATCGCCCTCGTAAGAAAATATGTCATAGCTCTGTGAGTGATCCGGAAGTAATCAAGGGTAGAGGCATATTGTTTGAGGTCAACAAAGGTTACGTGGGATGATTAACGACCTTGAACACGTGTTAAAAGCGTCTCTCGCAGCGGGCTGTATTACTAACTGCCGCGTCAAATTTTCCCTAAAGGTCAACTGGCGGTCATAAAGTTTTGTTATAGATACAACACAACTTACTCTTTCGAAATAGTCGTACTGATAAGCGAAATGTTCGCAATATTCGTCGAAATTTGGAACCAATCGATAGGAAGGCATATATTGTCGATCGCAATCGGGCAGTTGTGGCTACATGTTAGTAACGGTGTACTTTAGTTGAGATTTTTTTACTAGTTTGCCTTTATCCTCAAAAAAATAGCACTTAAAAATGATTAGTAGTTTCTTCAAATTTAAAAATTAAAAAAACATCTCATTTATTTTGTTACAAATAACATTGAATTCAATTAGAATTAATTTCATAATACTTACAAAAAACCAGAAAATTTTGATGTATTTTGGTTCTAGAAGAATTATAAGGTATATAATTGATAGCTATTTCGACTTAAGCCCACGTCAGAACTATTAAGTTAATCGTTAGAAAATAGCCGAAATAGCTATCAACATATCATATAACTTTTGTGGAATTGAAATTCATTGGTATTTTTTCAACGTGTTATAACGAAGAACTACCAAATCAATGTCACCTCTGTTTTTTTTTTCTTATGCAATATTAAATTCGTATATTTTTCTCTCATGATAAAATTATTTTATATTATTCTATTATACATAATAAATTAATTTCATTCAATTATAATTAATTAATTGAGTCAATATTGTAGGCCAGCATGTCTTACGATGAGATTTTTTTTTTGTTAAAAATATGAAAAGAAAAACCAATTGCATTGTTTCTGACACCTGAAACACGAAGTACAGGAAGTGGTGCGTGGTGTTGAAGGAAGAGATATTTAGGTTTATGCTTTCAAAGTAATAAACCCACGTCCAGTAGTGTGTAGACTTAATGACCATCATCCGCAAATACAGAAATGAGAGCTTATTAAATTTTATGAGGTTATTTTATTGCTTTGTTACTATTTCTCTCTCAAATATTCCCGAAAGCCTAAAGAAATCCAGACAAATTTTTAGCCATACCCACTCTCAACGCAACTTTCTCTCTCAACAGATACTGAATGTTTTTTTCCTTTTGTTTTTTAGATAGAAAAATGAGACTTAAAAGTAATAAACTAGACGCTATCAATATGCTCTATTTTATTTTATAACATTATAGAAATAGGCATATTTGAGTGTATTTTTTCAGTAACTTAAAATGATCGTGATGAAACGAAAAAACTTTAGAACAAGCTTAAAAACACTTCTAATTGTTATCGATAATGAATTTTTACAACAACAGATCCGGTCAACATACGGTTTTTAAATAAAGTGCTTTAACAATAACGTAACCTTCAGTCGTATTTTTGTGTACGCGTTCGTAAAAAAATGATTTCTTCTTTTATTGTTCTGTAAATGGCTATTAATTATTTCCCGATAAATGAAATATTGCAGGCTTATCACTTATGGTTAAAATATTTCTCATTGTCTATCAAAGTTATTTATTAAACCCTGGTAAGATTTTTTTTTTGAATTGATATGATTTATAACCCGTATCGATTACAATAAAAACCATTAAAATTTTTGTTTTTCGATTATGGTTTCAGTGATTATTTCTTTGAGTGCATATTTTAATTATGGCTTATCTAAAAATATTATATAAAATATTTCATTGAAAAAAACAATTTTTCAATTACATATAACGGCATATAAATATTCATTGCTTTCATTTAACATATGAGAATAGATTAATATTTTATTTTTCTCTCTTATGACGATGGTTATGTCATTAAAGTTATTTTGTTTGTTATGGTATTTAAAGATCCATGGCTGTTTTTAATACCACATGTATATGAATTTCTAATATGGAAATAAAGGATAACTAATATATAATAATAATGAGGTCTTCTTTTTTATATAAAAACTGATTGTTACTCAGTCTAAGCCTTAGAATAATAAATTTATACATTGATTGAAAAAATGTTTCAATCAAGACATAAGCCTCTGAGTTTGGTAGAGGTTGAAATAGATTATGTATTTTTTTAATTATCTTCTTGTGATCTTTATGAAATATATACATATATTATACGAACAGGAATCATTTATCTTTACCATGAATATAAATATGGCGCCGACAAGTAGCTAACCATCAACATTCAGTAAACAATTTTAACACAAAAAAACTGCGAGAGGTACATAACTTGTATCAAAATAAAACATTTAAATTGATAACACGATAAAAGATGAGCTAGATATTTTACCGAATTAAGCAAAAATATATCAGTGAACAATTCTTACTGTAATCAACGTACACTACAGTTTGATTTTTCTGTATTTTCGACGTATTTATAAAGACCTATGCTAGTTTTTGGTTAAACAGGTAAACAGTGGCAAAATATCTCACAAGTCAACAAATGAATTGTTGTGAATCGGAATTGTAGCTTTTTTCAGAACACCTACGCTCCAATTATATAACAGTTGTAATACGATTTTTAATTGCATAGGGGCAGAAGAATATTAAAAAATCTTTTATATGGTATTTTAAGATTGTCGAGTTTATAGCTCAGTCGATTTAAATTATGCAATTCCAAGTATTTTTTCGTAACGAACGAAAAAAAATTACCTAACGAAAAAACGCGTTCAATAATTATGTTTTGTTATGATTAAACGTAACGTGGTATATTGATAAAATAAAAAATGTAGATACTATTTTTAGATTAACGTTATTAAGTACCTCTCACTGATGACCTTGCAAGGCTCTTATACAGTAATTAAAAAAACCTCACTGACACCTAAATATATTAAAATAAATATAAATCATATTTCTTTTAAATACTGCGTAGTGTAAAAAAAATGTGATAAAAAATTATTTCAGTCGGAAAAGTGTGAACTCGTTAATCCATTCAGCCTTTCAATTCAACTTTTCAGAAATAATAATTTTTGAATTGAAAGAGGCTTGTTGTTAAGCACAAATTTACTTCCAAATTTCATGAGCTTTCTAAGATCTTTATTATTCTTTATACATCTTACTAGTGCATAAATAAAACTGCTTAGTAAACGAAAAATTTTAAGCTTTGCCATGCCATCGCCAGAAATGATACAAAATTAAAGCATTGATTAATGAATTGAAATGAAAATACGGTTATTTTCCACATATTAAACGTATACAATAAACGCTTCGTACGTATATAAAATAGTATCAAAATTATTTAAAAAGTGATAAAAAAAATAGTAACATACAAATTCTAATGAGAAAAAACCAAAACTAAAAAAAATATTGGCAATATATTGACCAGTCAAGCAGTTTAAGCAACAAACTGCTAGTATGACCGATAAGAAAAATAAGTGACTATGAAAAGAAAAATATCTTCAAGCTTCAAGAGATCGAAGCAAAAGTATATTGAAAAGAATTTTGATTACGAGGTAATCTTTTAATGAATCATCAAGAGAAAAATGTGTTTTTGTTTTATCATCTAACCACTATGATTCTGCTTCTGGGCCTTCTAAATGACTACTAAAAATACCCAATACCTAATTACAATAATTTTAAAAGGGTTTGCATAATTTAAATTTCGCCATAATGGCTTTACGAGCTCCGAAGATTGTGTTATCACACATTTCAACTTAAAGAACGTTTAAGAATGAATGTAATGTTTTGTTTTTCTAAACGAAAAACTGCTTTTAGACTTTTTTATTTAATTATTGTTTAATTGTGGAAAGGTCATAACTAATGCTCGCAACGTGTTTTAATTATTTAATTACATCATTTTTATAAACATATTTCAAATCTACTACAAACTTGAAATGCCATCGTGGTACCTAATAAAGTCATTAAATCATTATGCAGTTATGTACTGTGGAATACCATAAAAATAGATAAATTATTTGCAGAAAAAACAGTTGATACAGTGGGGACTATAGATTAAAATACTATACTTTTGTACAAATACGAGGAAAGGCTAATGTCATTTAATTTACGTTTATTTTTGAAAATGTGCAAATATTATAATATTAAGTATAAAGGAAAGTGCTATGTAAAATATAATACACAATCAAAACTTGAGTTAGCTTTTATATCACTCACGTAATGACGATTGCTCTAAACACTGGCCAAAAAATTTAGTTTGTGGTCATACACTTTGTTTATTATCGATTGACATAGATCTATTTTGACTTAATAAACAGAACATGTTTATTGAGTTGAATACGGTCATGGGTTGTCTGTTTTCATTGTCATTACATGATGTTTAATCTGAGATATACTCTTCATTACGTAAGACAAATATAACAACATATAAATTTATAATTTATGATATCAACTAAAGTTCTTGATAGAATTTCAATATCAAATTTGAATTATAGAAATTTTGTACGATTCCACATGTTTTGTCGACAATCTGATACATAAAATTCCTATATTACGTTACCTGATGTTTAATTCTTACTGTAACATGCCAATATGAAATAAGTAGGTATTTCTAAGTCTAAAATTACCCAATTGCATTTTAATGTTAGCTGATTATCGTCTGTTGTAGAATCCTTTCATGAAAGACTCGTTAACAGTATTTTACATTAATAAAACTTATCACATGCAATTGAATGTTATTTTTATTAATTTTGTATAATTGTAATTTAATTTAGTTGTTTATTTGGATCCAAGCCTTAGGGTCTGTGTATATAACCGATTCTAACTGTTTACTGTGTCAATTATGTTGCATCCGTGTGATGGAATACCTTAAGACGCCCAAAGGCGAAAACCCGGGTCGTAAATGACAAAACTTGTGGAATCGAACAAAGTTTCAACAATTCATATTTGATAAAGATTTATAATTGAATTTTAAATCTTTTGAAATCATTTATATTAGATATTTTATATACTAAAATAAAGCTATTTTACTTGGCGTCTATAAATACCCCCATCGATCCACTTGCTTGTTTTTTTTTTTTTGCCATAGTCCTTAATTTATAAATGTAATTTCGTTTGTAGTCATATTGAATAAAGATTCATAAATTGTTAGCTAGTCATATACAATAGAACAGTGTTTATTTCAGGTTCAAAAAATATTTATTGCAACATACCAATTATACCAACTGTTAATGACTACTCATTCAAGTTGTTTTATATGATTGCAATATTCATTAATCATGTATTTACGAACGAATTATAGCTTTAATTAAACGTTTCATTTAATAAAATTATATTTTTTTGATTGACTCGCATAAAATGCATACAGTCTTTTAATCACTTTCGAGTAGCAACTGCGGGTACATAACAATTCGTCGACAAACTGCATTCTTGCGAAACCAAAATCCAAGTAGTTGCAGAAAAGTTGCAGTTGTACCCGTCGACTTGTTTTACTGGCACACTCTACAATCCGTTGGCACTACTTCTACTAACAACCGATATCATAACATCGTAGACAGTACAGTTCGCACCAGGAAAATTGAAAGATAATTTCGCTTTTTTTATTAAATTGGTAAACAATTTTTTTTTTACAGAATTTGCAATTTCTGTCCTACTGTTTTTCATACCCATTCTTTGCAGTTGTTATTTCAATACATACCAAAAAATAGATTTTGAAAATATTGCAATAACCTAATAAACGTTTTGCCCTATTTATTCCTAAAATGAGTATAACTTCAAGTTGTTACTTATTTTTCTTCTTGAACCGTACATTGGCTGTCATAAAAATTGAGAAAGAAAATACATTTTAACGAAATTTACCCACTAAATGGATATCTTCTTACACATTCATACATATGAATTCTCAAAGAAATTTGACCCAAAATAGCTTGTGAGACGATGGCAATTTTTTTTTATCTGATAACAAAAAAAAAGCTATGGCTAAAATTTTTATGTTATTTATCCCTAAGTATCTATTTTATAATAAAAACTATATATTTAAAA
Organism: Himalopsyche japonica; assembly: GCA_028555115.1. Taxonomy (NCBI): domain Eukaryota; kingdom Metazoa; phylum Arthropoda; class Insecta; order Trichoptera; family Rhyacophilidae; genus Himalopsyche; species Himalopsyche japonica. The sequence continues at coordinate 530,554 of JAHFWJ010000807.1, read as the reverse complement.
ATGATACGAAAAAAACGATCATTTAGTTTTATCAGATGTTATAAAACGTTATGTTTGAATTGTGATAATGTCTTTCTATTTAGAGAAAATATTTAATTGCGGTATAATTGGCAACATAATAAGCTTTCAGTTTGGATAACCTTAAGAGTAAAAATTGTGCTACCAATATTAAAATATTTATTGTAGGTAAAGTGACAGTTGGTAGAAGATATCTGTGCTCTTGGGTATGAAATTTTTTTATGTATTTCCATACATTGATTTTTCAACTGATTCAATTGGTCATGTCTAATTGCAGGGTTTAAATTATGGAGGATTCATTTGTTCCAAGACTAAAAGACAAAAGCCTAAAACATCAATCAACATATTTTTAAAATACTTTTCAACATATTTTTGTAGCAACCGATTAAGTAGGATTCGATAGTCACTTATTAATGAACGTTTTCTTTCAATTTAAAATATCAACTAAGGGTGTTTGATGGAACTTAAATATTGATTTGGAATAGTTTAAATATTACTGACAATACGTGATTTGTCTTTTCACATCTTCAAGCAGTCAATTTTGAATATGTGTACTAAAGTATCTTAAAACACCAAAAAGCAATCCCCGGATCATAAATGAAATAACGTATGGAAATGTAACAAATGGCATGTTCTTTGAAAATAATAGCTCAAAATCACTATTTCTCATTCTTTCAAAATGAAATCTATTATTTTTTTGAGTATTGGTGTTTTCACAAAATAATACTCGTTTAGATAAAATGGATCTATTCATCTTTCGGAAATGGGGCTGTAAACTGTCTGTTGCTTGCCCAGCATCGCGTTCGTTCACCCTATACAAGACTTGCTTGTTCTGCTGACCGACATTTTCACTGGCTACGTATTACTCAGTTATTCACTCGAGCATTGGCTCTCATAAACCGTTCCCATGAATTTAATTAATAATTTAAAAAAAATATGATAAAGAAATTTAGATTCAATATGTATTAGATGTACCTATAGATCTGACTGTCTACCATGAAAACGAACACGTGAAGTTTGCACTTGTCATTTTGATCATCTTTTTAAAGTTAACCGCGCCATTTACCTCCTACAAATTGTCATTTATTGGTTAACTTATAAGTGTGTTATAAGAAATGACTAATAGGTTATTTTTGACTTTATCTATTGAATCGACTGACAATATGATAACTTCAAAATTTCTGTACAAAATTAACAATCTTATTATTTTTTTTTAATTTATTTCTATCATTTGTCTATTTTGGAAACAATTATATGATTTCAATACGAAATATTAAAACTATACTCTCTACGCTAAAAAAATCATTCAGTTGATGATTTTTAAGCCGAAAATTAAATTAAATTTAAAGAAAGTCGATGGTTTGCAAAATGCCATTAGAAACTCGTAACTTCAACTCGTGACAGTTTTGTAAAAGCAATAAATACTTAGGACTTATTTAAAACACCAATAGTTCTTGATTAGGTTCAAAGTATTCGAGTTGGTTGAGTTCTATTTAAAAACCGTTTTTATTCAGTGAAAAGTTAATTCTAAAATCAAATTTAGTTTATAAACATTTGACAGAATGCAAAATATCATTCTCAAAGTATTTTGTAAAAGTTTTTGCTATAGATAAAAATCTTTTCAGATGTATTATTATGTAGCTGTAGTAATTCAAAAACCTTCATGATGGTGGAAAAGGGTTATTTTGAAAGTTTCAAATATTTCTCATCTTTAATATAGAACAAACATTGATTATATAGATTGCATTATTATATTTCCGTTCACAAACACTGGATTCCATATCTCACAACAAAAAAAGCTACACTGCCATAATCTTGTTGCGAGAAAAGCTGTTTACCACATATATCCAAGTAAGACACTAAACCTGAATATGGTTTATTTACAACAGATAATATTGAATAATTTATATGCCTCGAAAAAATACCATTCGTAATGCACAGGTGGAAATACTTGTAAAGGGCGTGATTGAGAAAGGTAGCGTAAAATGTATCGATTATATTTTACATTGCAACTATTTATGCCGTAAGATTCGGCAAGGACATATTTTTATTACTTTGTCGATTGAAAGGTTGTTGAATTTACTATCATGTAATAAAGCGCTCATTTTTATATATTGTATTAATTGATTAAAACTGTGAAGTTTGAGCCGCTTAAATATTTAACATTCTCATATTTTGGTCAATAATCTTCTGGTATTTTGTTACAGTATCAAAACACGAATTCACTCAACCTGGTTAAGTATAATATGAAGTTTATAAATAATATATATCAATTGTATAAAAGAAATATAAAGAAAAACTAGGAACGAAATTGATATTTGAATTAATTGAAATACTAATACACTAAACAGGAATCATATAATATAAATTCAGACTCAGTGCCTAAGTGTTTGCATCTTTGTAATAAAAGTCGAAAGATAATGGCTTTAGAACAGCTTGAAATCAATAGATATCAACTATAACAAAGGATTCTTAACGAACAAACTAGTATATGTCGATCGCCATTGCTTAACCCCTACGGGAGGCTGTTTTGTTTCCGTAATATACCATTTCCGTGCCTTCATAATATATATTTCGATTTTTAATTTTAAAGAAAATTTCAAATTAAGGTCAACTTATAAAGATTGATATAAATAAAAAAACATTACTGTGAAAATGTTAAAATTAATATTCTTTCTACAACGAAACGTTATTTTATTTATTTTATCAAAAGGATTTTAAATTAAAATATTGCATTAAAAATAAACGTATTTAATAAAATACTATGTATGCTTGGTGTGATAATAGTTCTAGTATTACAAAGACGTTAACAGATAAATAATTCAAAACAGATAATAAATTAGTTCAAACTGATATGAAAGAAAATAACAAATGAATATCAAATTCTTAATATGAAACACGACATTTATAGCAGTTAACTATTTTCATATTGTGTAATAAATAAAATATCACTTTAACAGCAAAAAAATTATAATGAAAATCTCACCTCGCAAAGAATTAAATATAACGGCTAGTGATAGAATAAGTATAATATATAAAAATTTTAAAGCAAAATATATACATTTTTTGTATTCCCATAAATATGAAATTATGCGCATAGCAATAAAACGGGCTGGAAATTTTTATTATTGCTTTTCGATAAGAAAATTTAACAGGCTGTAAACAACATTAAAATTTATTGAAATCGTGAAAAAGCCAATTATTTTCGCAAAATCCGATTAAGTAGGTGGTCGCATTGTATGAATATAAATTGAGTAACTCGATGCGAGTCTGACAACAAAAATAATTTAGTGTATCGGTCGCTAACCCAAAATAATTACTTTTGTCCTCACTCGAATGGTGTTTATTGTATATTTTTATTCAGAAGACATTGCGTGTATAATGAGTATTGAAAATAATTGCAATTATTTGTACGGCTAGTGTTTTCAAAAATGAATTTCATCCTCCAAATCATTATGTTTAACGTTTATAAGAAAATTCCCACCGAACTTTAATTATATTTACATTGTCACATGTTAATAGTCAAAATTATGTGAAAAATTACTGTCTCATATTACGTGAAAGCTTTTCAATGGAATTGGTATGAAGACGTATTTCGAATAAAAATGTCATACTTAGACATAGACAGTGAAACAATCAGAAGTTAGTTATGTTGCATCCAAATAATATAATTTATTGATTGAATTGGCATTCACTTGGTAGAACTCCATTATAACACGGTGAAAAAAATAGCAATTTATTTTAGTTCTACAAAATTATTTAAAACAAAATATAGTTGTTAGCTGTTAACTGTTTCGGCTCACGCCATCGTCAGAACTATGTGTAAACTAACATTTGTTTATCTATATATAGCTGTATAGAAAAGGTACACAATACATCTTCTCTCCTGTTTTAACGGCCTAGCTTGTTACTTTCTCACAATAAAACTAAATTTTCAAAAATTGCAAATGAAACAAAAGGCGGCTATGACAATAAGTTTACATGTGGCAAGGAAGTGATCATTACGGAAGCAAACTAGACCAAAGGGAATAGGTTGAACTAATGAGGACCACAATATATTAGTTTGTTCGTTAAGAATCCCTTGCGATAATTGATGTCTATTGATTTCCAGCTGTTCCAAAGCCGTCATTCTGCGACCCTTACTACAAATATGCAAACACTAGGCGCTGAGTTTGAATTTATATTATGTGATTCCTTAATAACGCGATTAGCGAATTGTGAATCTGTTTTTTTTTACTGTTGAATGATCTCTCTTAGCTCGAATAGATATACTTCTACCTTTTAGTCCGATATAAACGGATAAACATGAGCCACAGGACATTTTATAAATACCGCTTCTGTCAAGTTTATTAATTTTATCTTTACTATTTTACCTGAAGATATCGAAAGGCAGTCGTTAGTGATACAATATGTGTAATCGTACAATGTAAATTTGTAATTATTATAATTATTTTGACTTTACCAATGTTTCCCAAACAAAACCTCGAATTTTGAACAGAAAACTTGAATAATTTCACGCAAATAAAACTGCTGATTACGTTAAAAACAGTTCCTGGAAATCATTTAGCAGCTCGGCAGCTGTAAATTTTCAGTAAATTACATTTACATAGAGATGGTTTCCTTCTAAGCCTCCTAAGCATAAGCAATAATTATTATCACATCCGGTTTCCGGAAGCTTTCCCGCCGTATTTTTATATTTTTTTATTGAAATTAGATTTGTATGGATACTTAAACATGTTTGTAATTGAAAACGATTTATTTAGTATAAATATGCTTACCAAGAGCGGCCACAATACGTTATTCAAAAAATACTGTACAATTTTTCTTTACTTAATATTACTAACCCGTGGATTAATTTGGGGGTCAAAAAGACCACTATTTAATGAGCTTTTGAGGGTGATTCGTTTAAAAATACTTAGTTTATTGGATTTCCATTTACATAAAGATCATATATAACCTAAAATTATTTCGGTCCACAAACGTTTTTGTAAGATTTTAGTCTAATTAGTCTTTTCAGCGGCCGCCATCATCAGAATGATAAAACTTAAATCCAATGACTTCAAAGGTATACAAAATTTTTACATAATTATTCTTATATCATAACCTTAATGCATAATTTAAATACATAATTAAGTTGAAAGTTGTTTTAAGAAAATAAGCCCAAATAGTATACTATATCTACAATATATATAGAAAAAAATGCACCGAAGATGAATGTATTATAAGAAGATATATATGAAATGTATATTTGAAATAATTTTAATATCTACTGATTTGATTATCATAGATTGAAACCAATTTGAAACGAATTCTTATAAGCAACACAGCCTCGTGACTTTCTGATGAAAGGTTTTCTAAATAATAAACTACTATTTAAATACAACTGAGTAATCTAATATTAATGGAAATTAACTTATTTTAAGCGAGTGTGTTATGGTTAGGACTTTTAGCTTTTTGAGTAAATTTCACATAAAAGATAATGTAAGTGAAAATTGGGTAATTTTAACTGCTCGCTTAATACACTCAATGAACTCAATTGGGCCTAATTATTTTTCAATTTTCTCATTAAAATATTCGATGATCTTCTGTGTTATTATAGGATTAAATTGATAACGTGTTATAAAATGCTTAAATATGCCGAAATTTCTGTTTCAATAATTCAGATTTGATATTGGTGTTTAATAAATACCAGTTTGTTTTATTGAGATAATTATTGGTCAAATATTATGAGAAGCTGTAACTATTAACAAGACCTTGTCGTGCAAGTATGAGGTTGATAAAAATGCGAATAACTACGTATTTTATAATTGCATTGGAATTCCAGAGCATTCTTGTTCACTTATTAGAATAATAAACTTAACAAAGACATATAAGTAATTTATTTTGACCGATTATCCTCAATCTTGAAGGGGCCATTGCAAAATACGCAAGAACAAAATCATTATCGTATTAAATAATACATATGTATGCGCTATTATATTAACGAGTGAAAGAGTTTTTGATCAACGTCCTTGCGTATTTAAAAGTAATTTGTGTTAATGTTGCAGGCACGGAATGACAAGGAAACTTGTTTGAGGCTATTTTTTTTTATTTTTTTATGGCAGATCGACGTAATTGTGTTACATGTATATGCTCTATGAGATAATATTCAGTGCATGATGTTAGTTATCTTAGACTCTACACCAGCGGGATCTTGCTCAATTTTCACAATGTTGTAAGAGTAAAATGTGACTAATTATTTATCCGTTTTCTATTTAAACTATCAAAAATAATAAATGTTTTTTTAAAGGGGTTACCTGTCACTTTAGGGTATAAAGACAATGTATTTAAGTAATAAAACACAATATTTAATACTATTTCAACAATTTTCATAAATACAATAGAACTTAAATTGACATACAAAAACAATGCATTAAACTTCAAAATTATTTACAAATAATCATACAATATGAAATGAAGTAAAATATTTTACAAATAAAATGTAAATGACCTCTTAAATTAAAATAAGTACAATTTTTTTATAATTTTATTGTTGTTTTAAGTCATCTATATATATTTAGACTATATTTTCGGTTGATTTGGCGGGAATTTCGTGGAAGTTCATTTAAAATATAAAATTTCTTTGAATCGATATTTACTCTTAATTTATCGATACATAATCATGTTGATCATTTCAGCAATAAAACGGTCTTGATTATAAAATATATTATGGAAATAGTACTAAAAAATGTGTTTTTATTATTAAAAATATCATATAAATAAAATATCCATCAAGAAATATAACTTTAAAACACAACAAACGACACTTTAAAATTGATTATTTGTTATTGATCAATTAAGTTAATTATCAAAATTGATCAAGTTACGTAAATAATGTTTGTGTTAAAAATTTATTAACAAATATTCTAATGTAGAACATATAGCCTACTAGTGCAGGTATCTTAGACGAAGTTTTTTCTACTATAACTGGTTGTTATTCAAATATTCAATTTCTCTTGTTTTAGACTAGTAAAGGTAAAGAAACGGCTGGAATATTAATAACAGTAAAATAATCGCTCTGATAGTAGCTTTTATACCTCAAACACATTCATTATTTGCCTATTTCATCAAGAACTGCTTGCTCCTCAGTCAGTTTACCTTATATTTTAAGCAATTGGGCTTAAACGAACGACAGGATTAGTGATTGTCGAATCGCTATTGATGTCGTTTTCAGGATCAAAAAGAAGGTGTAAATTTCAAAAATCATAAGCAAATATGCTTTCAAATTCATAAATGATCATCCATAATGCTTTCTAATATTTAAATGACGAAACGTCGATAGTCTACTTTTTCAAAGTCGATAGCTTAGTATTGAAAACACAATTAAATTACTTAAATCCAGATTTTGGTAATACCGATATTCCATGCCCTATCGGTGATTTCATCTATCAATTGCAAGCTATATTTAGTAAGTGATACATGCGTAGGCCGGCCATTTTCGGAAATAATGAAAGCGAATCAAAGTAATTTCAATAAGCACTCCAAACATATCCATATAACAATCTTAAAAAAGCAAATGTATACAAAATGAACGATGCTATCATAGCTATATTCTTATATATATTTATATATCTGCTTTTGATTACTCTTTTCTGGGGGGAAGAGATCGACAAGGTTTTGTAAATTGAGCCGCAATCATATTTAGAGTCATAGGTGCAATGATGAACCAGTTATTTGTTGCTTTAATACATCGGCATAAACTGATTAGTAATGTTTTATTAAAACGCATTTTTGTCATACTAATTTATTTTCAATTAAAGTGTTCAATCTTGCAATAAAACGATTATATTTACTAATTGATTTCAACGTTGAGATGAATGAAAAGACTCAAGTAAAAATATAGATTTTTTATATGCTAGGATCAGTGGTATCACATATGCAGTAAAAAATGTGTTGTAACTGAAGTAACATATACGTTCTTTCAAGTGACACGCAAAAAAAAACATTTTTCAGCTAATTGGTTCATCATTGATGGTTGATTAACGCCTGTATCTTTTACCCTTTTTTTAAGCAAAATTTCTGCGGTATTGTTTATTCTTTCGCGTTAAAGCTTAAAGAAAATCGTTACGCTTAACCTGAAAAATTTGTATAGTTTTCACTTTTAACAATTATTAACACTACAATTGATTTGATTTCTCATTATGGAAAAGATTTTTAGTTTCATATCTATCTGTATTAAATTTTTCAAAGATATGTTTAAATATTTTTTATATGTTTATTTATTTTTTAATCTGATAAAGAAGGTTTTTCATGAGCTTGCTTGGTTGACTTTGTTTTTTTGTTACTTTCCAATACTAAATGTTTTAATATTATATATTTTGACGTTGCAAAAGCAAAAAACTTGTCATTTTTAATGTTTGTAACGTGTGTGTATATATAAATAAATAAATGTTGACAATGTTATCATTGGTTTCAATAAAAGTTCTGAAACCAATTTAATATTGCTAGAAAGTATATGTAGTATATTTCAATTCATAAAAAAGTAACCAGATATTATCAAAACGTGCTGTGTTATTATTTTACTAAAATCCTAGTAAAGATACATTTTAACTTGAAATATACTATCGCTATAACATATATGTATTTAATTTTTTAAATTGTTATAACTGTACGATTCCACATATTTTGTCACGAACGACCCGGGTTTCGCCTTTCGGCATTTTCAGGCATTCTATCACAGGGGTGCAACAGATTTGACGAATATATGTATTTATAAACCGGGGCTTAAAAAGGCAAAAATATACACAGGATCAATTAAATCTGAAGACAGCTCCGTTCAAATCATCAATCTAGCAGATCTACTAATAAGTGTAATTTTAGACCAAGGAAATCTTCATAGCACGTTTTTTATTCACTCTTGGAAATATTATCGAGTTATAAATATTATCTAAATACATCTTTTATAAACGCACTGAATAAATATTTGTAAACCTCGAGCTTTCAGTTCCCAAGATTTTGACGTCGTTCTACAAGAATGTACAAATAACCAATCAGAATACCGTTTTATTTACCGAAATAAGAGCCAATCCCTATTTCGCCAACAAACACATCGAAAAAATTCGCTTCATTTTACACAAGTACTCCTTATTAAAATACTTCAGACTGAAACATATTTTTAAGTAACAACTGCTTGGGTAATTTGAAAAAAAAATATTTGTCGACACGCTTAACCTTGTCGTGTCCTTGCTCTGCCGATAAATAATTAACTTATCTTTACGATCGCATCAATAACCAGTTAGTTATGTTAAAAAAAATCGCCAATAAAGAGAAAAAAATGTTTCCCCAAAGTTAATTTTACGTTTAGATTCGTCAATTACTTGTTGGTTTCAGTGAAATTGAGGTACTGATTCGAAAACAGTGCCATCTGTTAATAACAAACAAATTTTAATAACAGATTATTTTTAATATGAATAAAAACACGATGTTAAGTTTATAATTTTGTTTGTCTATTCGGTGTGTTGTTAGGTGTAGCAAATAATTTTCTTATTCGTTGAGCATCTTTAAACTAACTGAATCTTACGTTTATTCATTGCTAAGGTTAACAAAATATCTTTTTCTTAATATATTGATTTATAAAAAGTGTGATAAGACCGTTTTCTATTTATTGGACGTGTAGTGAGCTACCTGTTTTGTGTATTTTAAATGTTAAACAAAAATAATTTAAGCATGATCGATATCTAAGAAAATGGCATTACCTTAAAAAAATATAAATTCTTGTCGTTATTTTAGTTTTTTTTTTAAATTGCCGCGGTGTGCATTTATTAAAATGCCGTCCATAGGCGTTACCATGAAAATAATATGACATAATTAAACACCGAAACGCAATTTAGAAACTCGACCGTTTATTTCATTTTAACCAAAGTTCCAATATGCACCGAAACACCTGCGAAATTATTTGCGGCATGCTGAATGCATAATTTTAATTTCGCGCCCACGCATATTATGCTAAATGTCAAATGCATAATGTCAGATCGTATCAGCCTGCTGATAAAATTGTAGTTCCGTTTGTTGACTTGATGACATTATGTTAAATAACTACGATTTAATTTTCATCATTCGTCGTCAAACTCACTTTGAGATGTTTATCGAATATTGCACTTTCGCATAAAAGACGATGTTCTAAAAATTCTATTACAATTTTATTCAAAGAACTCAATAAAATTTACTAACAAAAAAATAACGAATATAAAAAAACTATTATTACTAGGACCGTGGTAGACTGATCAATTTCATCGGTTTATAGGCTCGAATTCTAGTACGAAAAATGTCATAAATTGATTGTTCAGTCGGTTAAAAGCAATCAATTAGAACCCGCTGATTTGATCTTAACTAAATCCAACTTTAACAAATAAGAAAAATCGTTGGGTAACGAAATATTCTTGGATGATGGTTTGATCCAATGTGGAATAGATAAAACTGTAATGTCACGACTAAGTCTTTTTTTCTATTTTTTTTATCTTTTGAACACAGTAGTGTATGGGTTTAAGTAACTTCTCGTGCAGCTCTATATCGTTACACTTAAATAACGCGTAGGTTATTTTATTATTAGTATTGGGTAATGAAAAGCAACTGATTGGCTGAATTTATTATATATAACGGATGAAAGTAAGACACCTGACTTGGCTGTTAAACTTTGTTAATAAAAAGCTTTGTATCATATATTTTACAAAATTACATTTCATTGGATGGCTGCTATTATCATTTTAACGCGATGTATAAAATCTTGTGCTCACAAAACTGGCCATAGATATTTGACGTGTTAACGCGTCATGATTAAATCCTTAATATCTACTTTATGCTAAATGTATTGAATTATATAATATTTTAAATGCACTGTGAAATCTATTAAAATCATGATTGAATACATTATGAAATATTTTTGACTTTATGTTAGTTTTTTAATAGGACTTTTTTGAAAAAATTTTCTTCCTACTATTAACCGCCATATGAAAACCTTCCAGCGGTAAATACATTGTATATTCATGTGTATGACTAAACCTGGTAAGTAAACATTTAAACTCAATGCAAAAAGTGCCTCTTATATCAAGCGTTTGCAACTCATGGATGTAGTTACACCTGCGTAACCTTTGCGGTTTCCGACATAACACTTTTGATCCTGGAACAGAAACTTTACTTTCACTTAAATAACCCACACATAATTTTAATTATGTTATAAAACGTTTTAGACGCTTAAAGTCAAATTAACATTAACTGTTTATAACTATTGAGTCAAAATATACAAAAATATCGTTAAATGCTTTCAATTTTATCAAGTTTTACTATCGTTATTAATACTTCATAAAATTCACTTTGTCCAAGTTATTTTAATTTATAATTTATAAACTAGTTAATGTCACTCACCGAGCTTTATTACGAGATTTTAATTTTTCTTAAATATAGCCGAGCTTTCGATGAAAGTTATAGTTTTTTATGGAGCCGGAAATTTCGCTACATTTATCGTCTACTTTTTATTCATATTTGCGATATTCAGATTTTGTTATCTGCTTTATGTCAATTCCTGATAAAAGGGCGCAAAAAAATATTCAAAAAAACCCAAACTTCATCTTTTGATAGTATTTTAGTAAGTAGGCAAACTTGTTCTGGATAATAAATTACATTTAATTCAATTTTAAATGTAGTTAGTTATGAACTGATGTATTGTTGAAATGACCTACCTCTTAAATACCTGTATAATATATTTCATACGTATTGATAGAATATCACAAACTCATGTATAGCTTGAATACATCTATCTTTTATACTATTTTTATGTTTAAAATACTAAAAAAAATTGTATAAACGCCAAAGAATATGTCCTGGATTTAAGCTTAAATAATGTTCAATATATTTATAGAAAAACCAATTGTGATATAACAGGATAAAAAAATGTGGGATTTTACTATGGATTTTCTTTGTGTGGGGAATAACACTTTGCCATTTGTACATTTTAATCATGATTAATCTTTCATCACTTTTATTTCGTTTACATTTATATTAAAGACGAAACTATTTTTATTGCTGACTTTAATCTAGGATTTATCATAAAAAATAAGGCATACCTTCTAACGCTGGCAAATTTGTTTTTCGTTACAAAAAAAGTGACGAAATATCGTTGAAACGATTTTTATGAATAGGAAGTCGATCAATCATTATTTGGATTAGATCAATCTAACTGAAAGTTTACTATAAATAGTTTGACAGCGTTGCCTTTTTGAAAAAGATTCTTCCTAAGATATTAATTCAGCCCAATCATATTAGTTGTGAAAAATGGTTTGATCTTAAATTGTACGATTCGGAAAAAAAGCAAAGATTTTAACTGAGTGTTAACTCATCAATGACAATCACAAAACTATGAATTACTTGCGAATAAATCGTTTTACGGTCATCAATTTTGGTTGTAAGCTCGTCCAGTTCATTGTACAACTCAATTTTTTGGTTACTCATTCCTCTGAAAGTCATCATTTGTTATTATCTGTTATTTTGTAATTTTCGTTTATCAAAAGACAAGCGCGGCAGCCTTGAGATTACTAAAAATAACATTCATAATGGTACTGATTTCGTTTATAAGAAACAAAAAGGAATATATAAAAGTAACGAAGCTTTTAAAAGATCCCTTAATTCAATTTCAGGAAATGCAATATACTATCACCGTGTGTGCGATACCTGTGCAAAAGCTCTATTTATCACTTCAAATTGTGGGTCTTGGTGTTGTTTTGTGTGATCCTTGATAGTGTGTTGAGGTATAGATTACCTCGAGCTTTTGTATTTTTTTTGTTTGGTGTGGATACTATTTGTGTGTAAGCTATACGCCAATGTGTACACACAAGTATACACGCACACGTTAGCATATAAATCTTACATATATTAATGTATTTTAAATTAATTTAAAAAATGATTTTAATGTAGAAACAACGCTGTCCCAGGTCCATAGGGTTAAATCTCTTATGCATCCCATAAAGAGCAAGAACCATAAACATGACGCAATTCATCTTCAGCAACATTGTTTGGACTTGTAAATCCGTAATTTTATGTATTATTTCAGTCCAGCCGTTGCAAATGTCAAATTACTGCTCAAAAAAAATCACGGCAATTTTAACACAAAACAATAAAAACAAACCGGTTGCAATAAAACCCAAACACCGAATCAAACGTTTTGAGGCAAGCTTGTTCGTTAGCGACTAACCTCATGCATTTAGCGCGGACCGAATTTTTACACCATAAATGCGGCAATAAATATAAATTTGAAAATTCTCACTTTTCATTTCTTGATTGGAATTTATTAAGAGCCTAACAAATTGCAGATTATCGAACAGCATATTTCTTTTGCAATCTGTTACGGAATAAAAGAAAATATTGAGAAATGATTGCGAATAATAATTAATAATGCTCTTCAGTTATTCAAATGCAATTTTGATAAAGTGTGAATTTTTTACTGAACGTTATAAATAAAATAAAAGTGTAGATGGCATTATAAAAGACATTGCTACTTAACGAAAAAATCAAATTGTTCTATACTTACTATAATTTTAGCATTATTTTGACAATATAATGCGAAAAAATTAAGCATTTTTTATAAAATTCTGTGAATAAATATTTAAAAAATTTGCCGCTCCATTTTATTATATATACCTACGATATTTCGTGGCTGTTTTTGACACTTGTCTCTTTATTCTATTTCGGTGAAAGAACATGTGATATTTAAAAAATGTAATGTGATGCGGTTTATTGGTCGGAGAATTTCAGTTTTTTCCTTCGAAAATAAGGAAAATCGTGCGAATTTTAATTTAGAAACAGGATACAGTGTTGCCTCTTCAAAAAAATGTGTTTAAATAAATAAATATTTAATTTAGAAATATTGCTGCATTGTTGCACTAATTTTAAATAATAAAAATACATTTTTTAAATAATGATGATCAGTTGATAATGATCAGGACCGGTTTCGCTCATCGCGAGCATTATCAACTGATCAAAAAATATATTGTGGAAATAAGTACTAAAAAAAAAAATGTGTTTTTATTATTTAAAAGATAATGCCTTTCCATCAAGAAGTGACAGTTAACACCTTAAAAGTGATATTTGCACTAATTTTAAAATAGCTAATACCGTTTTGAAATTATCATTATAAAATTCACAACATCGATTCATAACTCATCATTATTAAGAGTATAATACAATCATATGATGAATATTACTTTGATGGAAGAAGGTTTGAAAACATAACTTTTTTTAACATAATTCTACACTTATAAATGCGTTGATATTTTTTTTATTATTTACGATATTCTATTGATGGTCTTTAATGGAATTTTAATATCAAATTTCAACTGTTAAAACTTTGTACAATTTCACATTTCTAACTTTCAAATTATTTAATTGCATTTCATGGTAGCTGATTATATTTATTGTAAATTCTTTTTATCAAAAACTCATTAGCTGTATAATCTGTGATCATAATTAAATAAATTATTAGTAAAGTTATTTAAATTTTTCATTTAGATCCTAGCTTTAGGGTCTGTGTTTTCCTTTTATAATTGAATTTTGTTGCATATAACCGATAAAAATATTTCTTGTATGTCGATTATATTTCATCAGTATTAATATGTAAAAATGCCGAAACATGTTTATTATTTGTGGAACTATATAAATTACTAATTTAAAGCCATTAGAATGCAGTTCTACCAAGTCGACAGATACAATTATATTTTAAATATTAATTTGAAAAAGAAAACAAAATTGATTGTGTTTAATAACAAAATCACACAGTGTAATTATTTGTGATTATTAAATGGTGTAGAGGTTACTTTTAAGCATTATATAGAAACAATAAAGCATAAAAAAATATATTATTTCCACATTTTAACCGTAAACTATTATATTTTACGTTCTTTGGTATACATATTACAAGATTCCCTGTAGATTGTTTTCTCATTTCTTATACCAGCTAATTATTAACTAAAACGTTTGTATAAATAGTATTATTTTAATTATAAATGTTCATGATTCCTGCGATGAGCGAAAGTAGTTCAGATCTTAATATTATAAAATTTTGTAAATCGTAAAAAACAATTTGTTTTATTTTTGAAATAATATAAAGGCCTTTATACCTTGTCTTTTAATTTACGTACTAGAATCTTTAAATGTCACTTTAAATATTATCAAATAGTTACTAACTGAATGCATAGGACTATAATCGCGAATACATTCGGTTTAATAATATTGATAGTGAACATTTAATTATGTACGTTTAGTTGAAAGTGGCCATTAATCAAAATCCTTTCTCTTTCAATAGTGAGTAAAACCACAATTGGTTATGTTATTTTAATCAGTGAATAATTTGCACTCGAATTTATTATATTTATTTAGTAATGCAAATTATCGCAAGAGAATAAACAACATTATTTTTTCATTGGATAATAGTTTTATTCAATTAAAGGTGTGACAAATTGTGCCTTTATAAAAATATTAGCAAAACGGTGCTAAAATTTTTCTCAATTTTTTGTTTTGCTTCATAGTACGATTGCGTTTCAGAACAACGTTTATCTATATATAACTTTAAAAAACTCAATTAAAGTTTCTATTTATATGATCAGATATACTGAATAAAAGATAAATGAAAATAGTCGATAATTTTTTGAAGTTTCATACTTGTTCTGCAAAACGGTAGATTTATATTTTTGAATCACGACAGAAAACAAAACAATGAAATCGAATGATATTTAAGCTATGCCACGTAACGCAATAAAGTTTTGTTAGTCATTAAGATGTGTATGACAATAAATATTATAAGAAATTAAATTTTAGGTGGTATATTTCTATCACTAGAAAATTTTGATAAAAAAATGTATATTTTGTTTTTGGGGAGTGTGTTATTGAGATTTAACCATCATGCAATCACCAACATCATAAACATGCAATATAAAAGTCATTATGAAGTCGAACATTAATAATTATTAAGTAAATATTAAAAAATATGCATAATGCATTATTGTAATTGAATTAGTGTTTAGAAAATTTTTCAAATTAACATAATTTAATTCATTAATAACTAGTGAATCATACAAGAATTTAGCTTTAAAAAACTAAAGAAATTTACAACACGATCTTTCCATAATACAAGATATAAGCTGGGGATATAAGGAAATTATATAAGCTAACTGCATTTGATACTAAGGAAAAAAATTACTGTAATTTTATGAATATATTTTCAAGTTTACGATTTTTCTTACGATTTCAATACATTTTTATTTATTAAGTAAAAGCTGATGTTATTTTACAATATACAAAACGTGATCATACGCAAGTTGTTGGCTTGTTTTACATTAAAATGTATAGCCAATCCATATGCTTGATACCAGTGCATTATAGCTTAACATATTGATTGGAAATATGTTGTTCAACACAAAGAATACTGTTTGTGCTCAACAGTATGTCTGTCATTATCTACGTTTAAATTGGTCACGACATAAGCGAAATTGCTGTTTCCTTAACAGTGAAACAAACTAGAATGTTTTTCATACGCGCTTACACCTGACTGAGAAATTTCGAAATCGATTATTTAAGCCAAAGTATCATTTACACAACCTGAGTATACTGTCATGAGAGTGAACTCGACCGAGTACTAACCAGTCTGGATGCGAACCGCAGTTATAGACCTAGTAAGAGCGAAATGAGAGAGTAAAGGAAAGAAACTGTTTGTATTTTTGAAACCAAGTAGATATCTTTAACACTTATAGTGTTATATTTTTCAACGTTTAACCATTTTGATATCACCATTTTCAACTCTATGAAACGCAAAAATAAAAACTTGAAAATTTATTTATTACATTGTTCTTTATTGGTACTATCAAAATAGTTTTTTTTAATCACAGGATTTGAACAAAATTAAAAAATGTATATATATATATATTAAAAAATACTGTTGTTACAGCTGTGACACTTGAATTTGAATGACATTGGAATGAATAAACATTTGAAAATTCTGGAAATCAGATGACATTATAATGATGTATCTATTTTAAATTTAATGACTAAAATTAATACCAATAATATATTTGTACTTGTTCTCGTGGTAGCATTTGCGTGCCTGCACGTTACTGCCGTGTTGAGGTGTGAACAAAAATATTTATTTAACATCACTGTGTTTTGCTGATTTTTAAGTCATTGCTTTTTATTTATGTGGTCAAATTCTCTGCTTTTTAATTTACAAAGGAAAAAAAGATAGTGCTAGGATAATACTTATTATATGTTATAACCTTTTTATCGCTTTCTATACGCCTTTCTTTAAGAGCGAGATATTTGGAGTACAATTTTTAGATATCACAGACTTTATTTCTTTGACTGAAATTTCATTCATCAAATGATTCCAGCCTGAAAACCTGAATGAAAACTTTTTCAATACTTATTCTATCTGTAGTAAAAGGTAAGCTATGATATTTTGGCTACAACATAGTCTTAATGCTATTTTTCAATAAATAAAAAAATCAATCTGTAGTTGCCAGAAGGTATATTAATTGAATAAACTGGCAACTTATTAGCTGAATTTTTCTTTAATATATTTAATTTTAATAAAATTACATAGAAACGTCAATATTATTTATTTATGTATAAAATAATGTCAATGATTAAATCTAAATTGCATTTATTTTCACGCAGGGGTTCGATCAGACATTCTCCAGTTCGTAAAGAAAACCAATTTCCCTTGAGGATTTTGGCAACATTCACGACAAATAAATAGCTAACATTTTCAGCAACCGTAAATTGCGTTCCAGCAATATCCTCTCGAAGTATGTGTGAATAACATAACATAACATAAAACCCAACATAACAAGCCGTTGATAGGATTCATTGAGCAAGTAAAAAAAGGTGGTTAACTGCGTTCCAAATTAACCTAAACAATAACTCACCGGCAATTCTTTTAATTTCAACTATTTAATTCTTAAAAGCAGTCTTATTATTTGAATTGAAAACATAAAAATATGTTCATTTCACTCATTTTTCAATTCAACAAAGTTAAGACATTTTCAGATACCGGTGTCTACATCCTGGAAAACGGCAATACAAAGACTTAGTTCTATATTTGCCTTGGAAAAGATCAACTCAACAATATACGCAATGCAGACTTTCTCTAATATATCTAATAATTTAAGTGTATACGAATGAAACCAAATAACATTATTCAACGCTTGCATTCTACTAGTGCTGTTTTTCGGTAGCGAATTTTGGTACCTGACGACGATTCAGAAAAACTTTATAACTCTAATTTTATAGCCTTAATGATAGATAATTGCATCAGAGATAGTGGTGTGAAAGATTGTGGAACGTAGAGAACAAACATGACGTTAATGGCGTTAGATCACAGGTTATAAATGCTTCAAAAGAACTTCAAATCTATCTACCTCCTCCTTCAGCCTTTAAAATTCTATCGATTTTTACTGTAGGACTCTGGCATTTCTTAGAGGGAAACAACTGGCGGGTGATGAAAATTCATGGAGACGCTGTTCATTGGCTTTGCTCTTTACATGAAGTGTATATGATCCAAGGAAAAAAATGCTATGTACAATCCGAACCGCTTAAACAATGTAAATTCCCTTATTTTTTCTACGTACCTTCTGTCATCTTAAATCGTTCTAGTAAATGCAAAGCGTTCTAGCAACGACAGTGGTTTTAATGTGCGTCCACCAGAGGATTTTGCTGCGGCCACCAACAGTTTTAAAGTAAATATTGATATTAAAAAAATATGTTTTTACAAATGAATTCGTAAAATTAGTACAATTTTAAAATTGATCGAATAAACCTGACTTATTCAGCATTTAGTCGAGTTTAAGTATAGGACCGTTTTAATAACAAAACTGTTCAAAAATTTTGGTCGAAGTTTTACTATGACCATGAATCAAGTCAAAATTTTGTCGGTTTTACCTACAACTGTATATTGTGAAAGATCATTTAGTGTGATGTAGTATATAAAAAATAAATATCGAGACTATTTTTTATCACATTTGGTGCGGCCACGAGACATTTTCATGTGAGAGCTGATGTTTATAATGCGGTCACAGTGAAATTTCACGTGAGAACCACAGCTCTAGGACTAAAATTGATATTTGAAATAATTTTACTAATAAATACACCTATTTGACAATAATTGAGTTTTATGTGTTTCATTTTCTCGTGTTCTATTGAAATTGTGTTATTTTGTTGCTGTGTTACTTCGCTACTGACACCGATTCCTTATTTCTGCCTTTTTGTCTAATCAAAATTGAAAAACAATTGACTTACAGCCAGCTATTATTGTAATTAATTCAAAAGTACTACGTAAATAAACTTCGTTATCTACAACTTCTGTTGTATTATAATATATATATTAGACTTATTAAATTGTAATAAACAAGTTTTCTACCTTACTTGTATCAAATATTCTTTCCACGTGTAAACGCGACGTCTCGGTGTTGTATTACCGTAGACTGGACTAACTTGCCGTACTGGTTTGTATTGAATAGATGATTCTCTTTTGAGTTTAAGCTTACTATGGAATAGGCGCCGCCCAACAAACAGCATCAATATTATATAATATAACTAGGAATGGCAATACCGGTATTTTTGAGACCCGAGAATCATTTTTCAAAACAACAATTGCAAGTTTCAAAAAGCGAGCATGCGGGACTTAGGAACTGAAAATAAATATGAAGCGAAATGTTTTTGTTATTTATTAATATTTCATTAACATAAATAGCTTAACAATCGCAGCGTTTTCTACGCCTTGCATACACTAACGCCAGGGTATTTGAGAAAGATAAACCTAATGTCGAATTAGCGTTATCAACTAAATTTCCTTCATATTTTTTTTTTTTTTGTAAAGTTCACTTTAAAGGTGTGATAGAATGCCATTCTATTTATATATTCTCTGCAGTTGTATCTGTTTTCCGGTCCTGATTTTAATAAAATAAAATTGTAGAAACATCACTTAGCACTGTTTTGTATTATTCAAATACTGTCTACTTACTGCTTTTGTGACTCCGATTCGAAGTGATTATTTTATAACTACCAAAGAATACCCGACATGCGTTGCCATGCCACTCAAACAAAATAAGTGTTCATGTCATAATTCTGTTCATCGAAGTGTTTTTGGATACACAATATTTTTTTTATTCATCCGTTGCGTGCATGAGTAAATCGGTATATTTTACGACTCGTGAGCAGGCCACATATATCTGTCCATATGACAAGCAAATTCACATAGCATAGTGTATCAGTTGATAGTACTCGCGATAAGCGAAACCATTACTGATCTAATATTTGTGTTAATTCTGGAATCTTCACGGATATGTGCAAAATCACTCACCAAATTTTCATCGCAATCGTTTATACTGTACATGAACGCATACAGAACGAACAAAAAAATTAGCGTTTATTAATACATATGTGAGATTTTAAAAATATCTGTGCTTATCGATATTCCAGATACCCGCATTAAAAAATTAAATACCGGTAGCAATTTTTTCTTCCGGTATTATTGCCATCCCTATATTTAACTATTCAGCAAAAGAAATGCTGTTTGTGTAACCTGGGGCAGCTTAAGCGTCACATAACGACGTTTGACAAAAGTTTCCGGTAACATTCAAGAAAACGAATGGATGCAAGCACTTAACCTTTTAATCCCGGATCGTTAATATTACACATAGGCACACCAAGACAATGAGGAAATTTATCAAAGATCAAATATATTAATAGATGCATATAGGCAAAACCTGAGTTTCAAAAAATACGAAAGAAAAGGAAATTTGTTTGAACAAATTTGGATGACAAATTTTATCGAAAACTTATATGCAGTGTGTTGCAAAATTTTCTTCCTTTTATTTAATTTATCATCGTTAACCGTGCATATAACAAGTTTTGGAGAATGTAAGCACAGATTGATAAAGAATGTTATAAATTGTTAAAATTTCTTACTGCCTTTCGCATTTTAATGATCTGATATAATTGTGTTATAATTATACTTAAGGTATATTATGTATATTTGGCTTCAAAGAAAACGAGAGATTGATTTTACTATTCATTCAATAATAAGGATAAAAAAAACTACGCGAAAAAACCTCACAGAACTATTCACTTGACAACAAGATTTTTATTTCTAAGATGAATTTTAAAACCATTTTAGTTCGTCTGTATTCAATACAATGTTGCGCTAAATAAAATTTGCGTCACGTTTTCACGTTTTATTAATTTTACAATGTAACTTTTTCGCAAATTAGCGTGACATAACAATGCCGTGGACTGTATAATTAATTCTAATAACTTCTAGCTACTATTTATAATATTGACTGACGAGGTATCTTCACCTATTTATCAATTAATTATAACGCCCATAAAAATGCATCAGACTTCATATTAATTAATACAGCAAGTAATTATGCTATTATTAAATATCTAAGAAAAAAACTTCATGATTGGTTTGTGGTTAGATCTTAGCGTTGTAATATCAACGTGCATTACCAAATATACTAGATTTTCTTTTCGCGGTTATACCATATGCAAACAAGAGATATATGTCTGAAATAAAATTATTCACTGACATGATCAGTTAATAATAAGCTTAATTGGTCGTTATCATAAAATATGTTATGGGAATAAGTACAAAAAAATGTCAAATTTGAATTAACAACGCGGTGAAAAAATAGAAATGTATTTTAGTTCCCCAAATTTTCATAAGATATAGTTGATAGCAGTTTCGGCCCACGCCTTCGTCAGAACTAATTGTTCTGTCGAAGACGTTCTGAAGTATAGTTATCAACTATATCTTATAAAATTTTGTGGAACTAAAATACATTGGTATTTTTTCACACGTGTTATAATGGAGTTCTGCCAAGTAAATGCCTATTCAATAAAAAAAATGAATTATTAAAACTTTGTACGATTCCACATGTTTTGTCACTAACGACCTGGTTTTGGCCTTTCGGCATCTTCAGCCTATCTATCACACGGATGCAAGAGAATGGGTCCCTTGTCGTTGGTGACAAAACATGTGGAATCTTACAAAGTTTTAACAATTTAAATTTGATATTGAAATTCCATCAAGCATCTTCGTTGATATCATAAATTACTAAAAAAAGTGTTTTTATTCACTTTTAATGTGTTAACTGTCACTTCTTGATGGAAAAGCATGATATTTTAAATAACAAAAACACATTATGTAGTACTTATTTCCACTACATATTTTTTGATTACGACCGATTCTGCTCATCATAATGCTCGCGATTTGTTTTTAGTATTTGAAATATCATGTCTTTTCGTCAAGAAGTGACAGTTAAAACCCTCAAATTTATTAACATTTATCAAATTCATTAAAAATTGTCAGTATACGTAATGATTACAGCACAGCACATGTCAAAAAGTTTTTCAAAAAGCATAGCAACGAGAATAAATATTCGTATTCAAATAAAAGCTGCTTTGTGGTGCATTTCCGACCTAAGTTTTCAACTCAAAAGTTAAGCGAGTACACTTTGCGAATTTTCAAAACAAGAAATACCAAGTATTTCGTGGTCTCAATGTTTTTTTTATGCTTTTGTTTAGATAACAATATAAAAATGTTTCTTTACGAGAGGTTCATGACTGAAGCCAAACTGTTAATTTCCCACTTTAAAAAGAACTGCTAATGTAAAAATTCACCGCTTATACATAAAGTTTGTTCGGTAACCTGGAAAACATTTTTACGTCGAAAAAAACAACTCCTTAATTCTTCTTTGGGCATTACGAAATACCCGTCTTCGGCGTAAAAACTTTGCAAAAATGTGGTCAATCAAGTCATAAAATAATGTTAATTAAAATTTTTCAGACTTATTTCCCTCGGAGAAATTAATGATGCATTTTTATAAGCGCAAAACTTTCTTGTGTTACCTAATAATTTCACATCAGAATAGACTGGTTGCATACATATATTTTAACATAAAAAATAATTGCATAAGGATAATTTATTTCTGGTTCAGTTTTCGAATCTATTTATGCATTCTTTGCAGAATATTGTATATAAAAATTCTGAGTGAACTCGTATGATTGAATTAAATTATTAATATTCATAGTCGACAAACAGTCATATTATTCGTTAAAAACTTTCTATGAAAGTCTTTTTATGATCAAATAAGATTTTGAACCGTTATTGCCGAGCAAGGATTTTTTCAAATTCGAATATAAAAGCTCCACCACTTCCGACTCATTTAGTGACTTGTAAAATCTCAAACGTTAAGACAAATAATTCAGTTTAAAGATATTAACCGACCGCTATAACAGTGCGCCCGGAAATGCGGCAGATGATGAAACTAAATTTGAAACCCCTGGATATAACGAATTAACAGACCGCAAAAATGACAAGTAAGAAGCTACAGTATTTATGAACGTTATAACCTATTGAAGACAAATATTTTTTTATAAAATGCATTTATGGAATAGTAGAGAAAAAAACACACTTGTGTCAGAACGGAAATGCACACAGCGCTAGATTTCCACGCGCATACGTAACGTGGTCGATCATTAGATATGTTCTTTTATTATAGATACTGTATGGCTTCGTAAAAAACATCAGCATAGACAGCAGATATGGGATTCATACCTGAGGTAGATCATAAATTAGTTCTTTTATCCTCAAAAAAAAAATATTATTTATGACTTTTTTTTTTTAAATTTTAATGACTGACGCTTATATTTTTTTTATTCTATGAAGAAAATTTTGAACAGAAATAAGATGATTATAGGAAAACGTAACACCAAAAATCACTTCCAGTTTCTAATCAGAATTTTTCAGGGAGGAGAAAGCTTTTTTCGGGCTTGATTTAAACGTTTCTATTCGTACGGCACCCACTAGTCGAGCGTATTATTTTTACAAATTGGTATATTGCATTATTACTAAAATTATCTAAAGTGATCTTGAACAAGTTATTGAAAATTGATTATTTTTAATATATACCACGTATTTTTGTTTGTCGTACACAATTCAGCAACTATTCTTCTTTTTGTTCTTCATTTCATCCATCAAAAGCTAGCATTTTTATAACAACAATTTTTCCATTTTGATAAAAAAAATCATATTCTCATTTTTTAGGAATCGTTAAGAATTGCATGTTTAATATTCTTCGTAGCGTCACATATATATATTATAACAGTTAAAATATATACAAAATTTATATATTTATAAGAAAATATCACTAAAATATATATTTCATTTTTGTCCTTAGATTAAAACCAAAAAAAAAACTGAATTAATTTTGCGATACTCGCTTCTAAAATATAAATGTTTGAAAACTATTAACGGGTGCATCAGTATCATTAATATCAAGTAAAGACGAACACAACACATTATTGGATTATCATAACTGATATTTAAAGCATAATAAATTAACAGTTTAAATCTGAGTATAAACATTAATGACATAAATATTCTTTGATATTATTGAACTGACATAAGTCAAGTTAGCCTTTGACAACCCTCAGTGCAACCTTTTCCCCATTTAGTGGTTTGAGGCGATGGAACTTTACAATATGCGAGCTTAAAGCTTCATTGTTGACGCTGCTTAATATGCAAATAAGTTTGTAAGATTACTTTCTGTGCAGCAGTTGAGAATAAATTACAAATAAAAGCATATACATTTTACCTAAACGTGCTGATGAATAATAAAAACTAAATAGTTTTATTGTCTTTTTTTCATCATCGCAAAAAAAACGGATATATCTTTCCTCATATCTCGTTAGATCGTTTGATTTGAGAATTCTGCTGATTTATGAATTATTTTCGGACTGAATATTTTTTTGTATATGCTTAGTCAAATCACGGTCATAAATTAACGGGACAGTAATCAACTGTTCAATGTTCCTATCGTCAGTTCATGGAAAAAGTCGACCGAGCAAATAAAACTCTACTTTGAGTTGGCAAGCTAAACTATGGGTGTAAAATATTTTCATTTCAAAGTTGTCGAGCTTACATTACAATATTTAAACGTGTATACTTCAACTGTAGATCTCATTGGCTCAAAGCCACGTACGGACAGCTTGCAATAGCCAGTTTATGAATCGATTTGAAGATTTATGCTTTTTATGTTTAAAACTTCCTTCCACTTGTTGACTATCTTTTTGTTTCTACGCTTTTCCCACGTAGGTTTTTTCGTAAAAAAATCTGCTGAACACCTCAAATAGGAGACAGTATGCTCATTTAGATAGAGAGCGGGAATAGTTTGAACAAAAATTTCTATATATTTTAAATTTTACGTTATTGACTAAGATTGGAGATTAAAAAAAACTGACTCGAATAAACTTTGTGCATTATCACACGTTATGTCACTCATAAACCAGGCTTAATCTTTTGGCACATCTACGCATTCTATCATACGGATGAAGAATACCTGACTGCCCAAAGATACCGAAAGTAAAACCCGAGTTATGATTGACAAAACAAATGGAAATTTACAAAGTTTGAACAGTACACAATTGATTTATTATTTCTTTGAACGCTAAGTTCCACGATAAAACACTGCGTCAAATTAATAGTTTGCACGGAGATGTTAAAAGTTATTGTAATTATTCAGTAGCCGTATTTTGTTTGTGCGGTATATTTGTACGCTGTAAAGTTTGGTTATCAGTATGGAAATTAGCGATTTTGTTTTTCAAACGATTAAGCCCTCTTTGCTATATATATAAGCCAGATTTACACTCAAGCGTTTTCTTTTACGCGTGATTTGATAGTGTGTATGCTCCGAAGTTTTAACATTTTTTACATTTAAAACATACTGAAACAATACGGCTTAAAATGTTAAATATGTATCAAAAATTATTTCAATTATCATGTGAAATCTATGAAATTCTTGCTAAGGTGGCAAAATTCGACGTTACGAATTTAATTAGTTGAGGGGATTTTAATACTTATACATTAATTAATATTGTAATTCAAACATATATACTAAATTTTGTCAAAAGCTAGTCTTCACAAATAAGAATCCTCTGAAATACTTCAAAAATTGTCTTGTTAATCGGTGCTCAAATATACTGTTGCCAGTTGTTAGGCAGTAGGTACTACTTTTTATATAAAATAAATATCTCGTCATCGAACAAGTAGCCAATATTGTTTTTTTATTTTTTTGTGAGCAGTTCTTACTTTTTATAAAGTAATAATGAACAAATATTGCAACTGTAAAAGTGTCCGTCCAAGTAAATTGTGTTGCTGCCCTCAAACATAGTTGGGCTTTTAAAAGCATGCTGATTTTGCATCGTTAATATTTTAACGTAAAAGCTTCGTTCTTTGTTATAAATAAGATATAATGTCAAACTATAATGCGTTAGATTTGACCCTCATGTTTACTTATTTTTTATAATCAGATTTAATAATACAAACACTTAAATCCTGATAACATTTGGACGAATCAAAAGTAGTAATACGTATAACTTTGTGTAATAGGTAAGGGAAATTAAATGGTATAAAATACAAATTAAAATTGTGACCCTAATTGCTTAACAAACTCAATAAAAGCTATTATTTGTTGAGTTTAGCTCCCGAATTCACTGATCAATCAGATTGATTTTATCAAACATCAATATACAAACAAGTAACTATATGTGTAGAAAAAATTTGAATAATTTGAAAATTAGGATATTAATTTTGATTTGATGTGAGAACACACTCAAATAAAGACCGTATGCAGTAAAACAGCTCCTCTTTGAACCGCTTTAAGTTTTATTGATTGAATTGGCATTTACTGGTAGAACTCCATTATAACATTGTGAAAAAATAGTAATAGATTTGAGTTCTACAAATTTTTATAAGATATAGTTGATAGATTTTTTGGCTCACGCCATCGTCGGAACTATGTTTAAACGTACAATTGCTTATCTATATAGCTGTGTAGAAAATGTACACAATACATCTTCTCTCGTGTTTTAACGATCAAGCTTATTTCCTGCTAGAAATAAAACCAAAAACTTTGAAAACGTAAATGAAACTAAACAGGTGGTAATTTCAATGACCTTAAATATTGGACGTGATGGTTGTTATGGTTTATTACGGATAGCCAATAGCCCTCGCAATGGTCTGAGAACCGGCGACCGACACATATTTTTTTGTTCATTTAAAATTTGGTGTGATGATTTATATCTATTGATTTCCAGCTGTTCCAAAGACGTCATCTTGCGACCTTTATTACAAATATTTAAACACGTAGGCGCTGAGCTTAAATTTATATGATTTGAAAATTGTGGACAACAGAAATTTTTTGGTAGAACTAAAGTGTAGAGACGTTTATGAAAAATTGCGCGCACTTATGATTTTTATTGTTGATCACTCTAACTGGCATATAAACATCGTGTTTGCATGAAATATATGCCAATGAAATGCTAGAAGAAATAATAATTATGCAAATATAATACTTTTCTCACATCTGGCAAGTGAATAATATTTATAAAATATCCATTTAATCCAACTGATCAAACTAAATTTCTAAACTTAGAAAAATAGTAAGTGTTTTATAATAAATAAACTATTTATAGTTTTTTTTATTCAAATCATCAATATTATGTACCTCCGATAGCTCTTTCATTTTTATTGTGATACTGAAACCAATGATACTTTATTGATTGAATTGGCATTCACTTGGTAGAACTCCATTATAACACGGTGAACGAGCTAGTTCTGACGATGGCGTGAGCCGAAATAGCTATCAACTATATTTGTTAAAAATAATTTTGTAGAACTAAAATACATTGCTATTTTTTCACCGTGTTACCAACGATACTATTATCATAAAATAATTTCGGGTGAAAAATGACCCTTTGTTCGAAAGTATTTTTAGTTCATTTACTTGCTCAAATATACTAGAAAAAACTGGTATTTTAGTGCATTAAAGTCAACAAAGTAAATCATTAAATTCCACATTTTTTGTTTATCAATTGAATATTGTTATCTTTATATGATGTGCTTCATCTTTGTTCATATGCTCCTAAATAAATTAAAAACAAAAAAGACCTGCATATTTGTCTTAAGTAAAAACACCTAATCAAACAATTCAGAAAATAAAGATTTTATAGTATCAAATATTTATCTATAAAGAGCAAGGTTATTCCAAAAATAGTTTTGATATTGAGTCTTTGATAAAGTTTACGCAAGTCTCATATAAGTGATCTTAGATTTCACTTTTAAGGTGTTAACTGTCACTTCTTGGTGGAAAGGCATGATATTTTAAATAATAAAAACACATTTTTAGTACTTATTTCCACAATATATTTTTTTTGATCAGGACCGGTTTCGCTCATTGCGAGCAGTTGATAATGCTTGCGATGAGCGAAACCGGTCCTGATCAAAAAAATATATTGTGAAAATAAGTACTAAAAAATGTGTTTTTATTATTTAAAAAAAAGATCTTAGATTTATAGAAATTTTCAGTATCTGTAAATCCTAGCACAGCTAGGATATGATAGTTTAGGACTGAATTAAGAATTGTAATGTGCGTATTACACGTTTGGTTCTGGTGTCAAAAACAACACAATCTTCAGACTTAAAAAAGCACAGCCAAAAATTATATGTACCTGAAAGCTTTCACTAATGTCCTGCAGATAACAATAACGAATGCATAGTTAACATGTTAAATTAAATTAATAATATGTAAAAAATAGCTATTTATAAAATATATTACACAAACAGCTGTATTCTAATAAAAAAGCTCATAAATTGTCTGTAAAATTAATAACGTCTCGACCAGACGAGATGTCACAGCAAATTCACTACCGAGATATTTTCGTCAAAACAGCAAGGTAAAGTTTTCAGGGTCTACGCTTGATAGATTTCGAATCTATTACTACCTACTGCTTTTATTTAATTTTTCTAAAATCTGTATGGGTGAGCAATCTGCCAAGCGGAAAATCACTTCTGTATCTCGTTAATTCAGTATATATCACTAACTAACGATGTATGTATATTGGCAACGGTTTTACAATGCCATAACATATTATTTAAACCGGAATCCCAGGGTCTATAAATTGATTTTTTGAAATATTTGGTTTCGGTTTTTTTGTCGATATTTCAGTTTTAAAATTAACAGAAAACGAAAAATATTTTTTTGATCTGACAATATTCATAGTTGATATTTTTAATCAGGGTCTAATTTTAAAACTCCCGTTCGTTCAACAAGCGTAGATTTTTTTATGGATTTTCTACAGTTACATCTAAATAACATTATTAATTAACTATATTTTGTTTAGAATCAAATAAAGAATAAACAATATTTTTAATTCTAACATATTTGTTTAATTCTGGTATTTTTAACAATTTTAATAATCTTTCAAGTGTTTCATATGTTTAATTTATAATATCTACTGAAGGTGCTTGGTTGAATTTCAATATCTAATTTGATTTGTGTCAGTCTATTGCATCAAAGTGATAGTATGCCTGAAGATACCGAAAGACTACACCCGGGTCGCTAGTGACGAAAAATGCGGAATCGTACAAAGTTTCGTTCATTGATTGAATTGGCATTTAATTGCTAGAACTCCATTACAACACGGTGAAAAAATAGCAATGCATTGCTCCACAAAATTTATAAGATATAGTTGAAAGCTATTTCGGCTCACGCCTTCGTCAGAACTATTATATTAGTATTATTAGTTCTGACGAAGGCGTGAGCCGAAATAGCTATCAACTATATCTTATTAATTTTGTAGAGCTAAAATACGTTGCTATTTTTTCACCGTGCTCAACAATTCAAATTTGGTTTTATGTGTATTCCAATTAACATATCATAATTGTTTTATTCGTACCTTACTGCGGCATTGTTGAAAGTTATTATTATTGGTTTTGGTCACTTTCGTTGCCTTTTATAATTCCAGTATTGATATGTACAATAACGGAATAATGTTGTTACTTGTGCCAGCCCCAATCGTAATTCATCTCATCCTGCATTTAAATATGTATTAAGTCGTCAATTAATACCGTTTATCAATAGTTATATATTATAAATTCTATTAGGATACGCAAGTTAACATAAAGTTGCATTAAGCATGATTTGATTATATTGAAATATAGCAATTCAATAATATATTTAATTATGTGTAACACAACATTATTAGCTTCGAAGCGACAAAGTATTGTGAATTTAAAAAAAGGTGACAGATATTTTCACTCTCACATTCCACATCGTACCTGCTCTGTTAACATATTGTACTTCCGTATTTTTATGGAATTTGAGTCTCATTAATTTCATATTTCACTATTTTTTTTAAATTCAAGAATAACTTGCTAAAAAATTTTTTCGATAAATTCAACAAATACTCTGAAAAAGATCTCTTTCAACATGAAATCATGATTACTCTAATTTTCCCGGTTTTGTATGACTTCACGCTACATTTCAAAATATTATAAATGTAGCAAATTTTTTTTAATGTTGTGTAAAAAACTTGTTCAGTACATTAAAAAATAAAAATTGATTTTGCTTGGAATAAAAAATACCAATAATGATCATAGCATAACAATTTTTTTAGAAATAGTTAATATTTTTTAATGTGTGATACTTGTCCAATAGATCCACAAAAAATATAGGGTACACCATAAGATTGAGCAAATTATTGATTAATATACCTAGACTATTAAAAATATTTTAAAAAATGTGCGCTTACTGAGTAAATATTAAAGAAGAAAAAAACATTAGAAATTATTTTAGAATGTGAAAATAGCCATTACCAATTCAAAACTATTTATATTTACTTTATATAAAGTTTAACTCCTTTTAACTATAATATCATAATTGCAGATATTTTGAAAATGCATTTGTTAGAGGCATTGTATAAAAATAATTATTTCTTCCTCATTTTTTAATCTTAAAACCCAATTATACAAATATCGTTGAATCTGTGAATATTGTTCAGTTTTCCAATGAATTGTATCTCAGTAATCGCATCAATAAAAATGTCATTTGAC
This sequence comes from Himalopsyche japonica, assembly GCA_028555115.1. NCBI lineage: Eukaryota > Metazoa > Arthropoda > Insecta > Trichoptera > Rhyacophilidae > Himalopsyche > Himalopsyche japonica. The sequence goes on along the minus strand of JAHFWJ010000807.1, from coordinate 499,566 downwards.
ATGCCTAATCAAATGAATAATAGTTGAAATGAATATGTAAATATCATGAATATTTAACATGATTTTAAGTCATTGCAAATAATTAACATCTCAGAATATGATTTATCATGTTAATTTGTTTGTTTTAGTTATAATGATTTATAAAGATTTGGAAGATGAATACGTGAGTCATTTTGATAAATTTTAATATATACAGTGAAACCTCGATCAACCGTTCTCGTATAAAACGTTTTCCCGGCTGGAACGCTTATTTTTTATAGTTCCGTCAAACGTATTTTTAACGTAACGCATTGGACGCATGTGCTATTTTTTGGGTTGAAATCCACCACACGCGTATTATTGTATATGATGCAAATACATTTGCAGTTGTTCAAAATTCATAGTAATAATGATTCCTGTACATACAAACTTTTAGTCACAAGTCTTTGTTTCGATTAAAGTGCCAAATAACAAAGACGCAAACTAACATAAAGGACTTTTTTAAAAAATAAATTTCATATACAGTATGTACAAGTAACTAATAAATATATTTTTTTTACGATTTTACTTGTTAATTATTATTTGAAGCTTTCCCGCATTCACCGTTTCCCGCATTTACCGTTATTTTTTCAAGGTCCCTTGGAAAACGTAACATCGATGTTTCACTGTAATTTAAATCTCTAAGGCACATTTCATTTTCTTATCATTAGATAATATTACAAAAAAACATACTTTCAGGTAGGGTATGAAGAATCTACGGAAGTTAGTCAGTCAAATCTTCTTACCTGTAAAATATAAAAAAAAGGCTTATTAAAATTTCATTTACAAGCAAGAACTTATTGTAAAACAGTTTTTAAAAAACATAAAACTATACAGGACAGTCAAAAAAGGCTTTTTTCGTTCACTTACTTACTAATATTAAACTCGATTTCCGATTTATAAGAAACTGTAAAAGATATGTATTATATTATAAGCTATCTATCATGAAGCCGATAGCTTAAAATGATGTCATTGAAGAAGCAACAATTTTTATAATATGACTTATGTCTGAATTATCGATAGAATGCTAAGAAATTAAAAACAATAGAATACTGTCAGCAAGCACAATTGAACAATATTGTTTACTGATAATTATTGATTCAATTGTTATCATTATTTACTTATAATGTATGCCTTTATTGGTATTGTACTATTACTGAAGAAAAAAAATGTTATTATATTTAAAAAAATAACATTTTTTGTATGTTTATGACCAACATTAACGTGTGACAAAATTAAATAATGTGACTTTTTTAAAATTTAAAAATAGTATTTTATTTATTTATAAAATGCGGTAAGTACATTCCTCAACAAAAATACATTAGCTTTTGATAAAAATAAATTATTTGATTGCAGTAAGCGATATATTTGATTAATGAAATTCACTCGAATAAAATAATGTTTTCTAATATAAATATGATTGATTTTAATCATTCTAACACGATCATTTTGTTTTAAGATTTTAGTATTCTATTGTAAGAAAAATCACAACTAATAAAAATTATTCCTGTTCTGAGCATTAATAAAAGTGCGATTAAAATTACATTGTTTTCCTAAAATACGTTAAAGAAGTGACAAGCATATCTACAATAACTTTTTAATTTCGGAAAAAATAACAGAGCTAAGAATTCGTTTTGCATTTTCAATAATTAAAAAAGTAATTTATTGGACAGAAAAAAAATGTGCATTTTTTACGATCATTTAAATTTTTGTTTTTATTTTAAATCGATCCAGTTCTAATTATTAATTACCTGACCAGTTATATAGTCAAACTCAATCACTTAAACACAAAATTATATCATAACATTATAAAATAAAAATCGAATGCTTTTTTAATGACAGGTCAAAAGTTTTGTAGTGTTTCAATATAGAAATCTTTTCTATAGTTGAAATTATTTTTTTCAAACAACACATTTACAAATAGAAAACATCTTCAAAACTCACATCTGGTCATTCTTTGAGATACCCTTTCAAATCATCTATTTACTTACTACAAAATTGTTCATACATACAATATATTTTGGTGTTTACTTCTAACCACTAAATGACTATACGGCGTAGAACGGGTAGTTCAATTACCAGTCAAAAATATTTCCAACGGGGTGGAAATAGCGGAAAATATGCCTTAAAAATATCTTTTATTGGAAAAACAATAATTGCACTAAAAAAAAAAAAGTAAATAATCATATATTTATTGTTTGATTATCAATGTTAATTACAAATTTAAATAATTCTAATGGTTTTTGTACGATTATGAATATTAATTACACATTTGAATAATTATATATAGCATTTTGTTCGAAATATTATGACAGTTAATAAATACTAACTGCAAGCGATATATAAATATTATTTAATAACTAATAAATTATATTTTTAATAAGTCATAGTTCTTTTTTAAGTAAAAATAATAATGCCTGCTAATATTGCTAATATTATTACGATTAAATATTTATACGTTTTATTCAATATTATAAAAGGATTTGATACTTTTTCTGATATCTGATTCTCTTTATAAACAACATAAAGTATTTATAGAACTATAATCAAATAAATATTAATTAAAATGAACCATAATCTTTCTTCGGGTTAGAACAAATAATCATTATTACATTATATTTATTTAATTTTTACTATATTTAATGAAATAAATATTTCATTTGAACGTTCCTCGCTTTGGTAAACCCATTTATCCGCCACGTGTTCATATATGTGTGTTGTGTGTAGCAGAGAACCAAGTAAAATTGAACAGGGTGAGTTGGGACGTCCGCAAATTGACGTTATTAGGCGTCGCGACGTCCCTCGAGAAAACTGGAGCGCTTTGAAAGAAGTTTCTGCGAATATAGTTCGATGAGGCTTTATGCTTGCCTAGACACTTCGCTTTGATTTTCCTAGTGAATTTACAGATATTAAACGATGTCTAGTATGTAATTGAAACACGTATAGTTACTTACTCAAACACTTTTATTTAATTGGATACGTTTACTTCATTGAACACACCAATCCAAAAACATAAACTATTTGACAAGACACTTTCACACACTCAGCATGTAGCTATTCAGGAAATAAAAATCTCAGCCAAAATTTTGTGTTACTAAAAAATGAAAGATATACAACAATATTTTTTCCGGAACATTTTCGCTAAGTATGCAACATTTATATATATGTATACAACATGTAATGACAACATATTCACAAGACTTAACAAAAGTGTATGATAAACATAAGCTTCGAAAAATTGCATTTAACGATAAGTTTAATGTTGCCGTTATTTCAACAAGCACTTGGCAGGCTTTTAAAATTATGCAAATAATTTTTTCTCTAATTAACATTATTACAATATGACAAACATAATAAACAATCGCTAAAACCAGAAACTGCGTAAAACATAAAAATATATATTCTTCTAATATTGCAAACTAATCACATCGGTTTTTAGTTCGAGCCTCTGATTGCTAACACCTAAGCTGTTAAGAATGATGAGTGCAGTCTGTTGACGGTTGACACATAAAATATTAGACAGTTGACAGTATAAAATCTTCTGCGTAACGTTTATTTTCTGTGTTGAAATGCAGTCGGGTTTTCTTCATAATTTTCATAAGTTTGGCTAGCAATATATACAGAATATTTTGTATGGGGCTCAAGAGGAACGAGTTAATCGCCTTTTATATGAAAGTAAATGTATTTTACTCTGTCATATTATTGTGAAGCATAGTACATTATGTTTGTGATAAAGGTGTCAAGTAAAACATACTTCAGCAATCTTTGGGAATGTACCAAGAATTTCAAAATTGTCAACAAAATTGATGTTAGATAATATGCAATTAAAATGAAGAGGTGTACATATGAAGCCATTCATTATTACTTGTGAAGTCGCTGGTCAATATATTGTATTTACTTGTAACGAGTCATATAATACATCATTTTTAATATACATGTTAACATAAAGAGTTTTCCATTTGATTCAATAAAATTGTAGTAGTATTTATTTTTCAGTAGAATATTTACAAACATTTAATTTGTTAATTCTCGGTAAAAATGCATACCTTTTGCGACCATTCTATAATATATTAAAATCAGGTCTGCGATTCAATGTCCGGGAGCAAGGTTATTTATATAATTCAGTAAAGATTCGATTTTTCTTTCTCAAAACTACATTTCTTCGTTAGCCGTAAAATACTTTGGAATGTAAGTATAATTCACAAGGTAAAAAAGACTAAACTATTCGGTGAGACGAATGATTAGTCTGTTTAATGATAAAAACATTATGGGCAGGTTGTCAACAAGTTTGCAGATTTGGTTTCTTTTTGCAAATGAAGTTGAATAGGGTTACACATGTTAATAAAAAGGATGACATTTGATTGATAAAACAGTAGAGTAAACTATGCGATGAAACAGTAATAGTGTAGGGGTGGAGTATGTATTGAAAAATTCTAAGCAGGGCGACTAATTTATGACGAAACGATATATGTATGTAGTATTTGTGATAAGAAATTAACAATTACTAAGTAATGTCGTACATTCTTTTTTCTTTATAAAGATTGATCCGGACAGAAAACAAAGAACGCAGTAATATTTATCATTTTTGTTTTATATTATGAGTGTTTGGATGAGACTTTGTGGGATTAATAATGATTGCAAAGACGATAGATTGATAATTCTTTGGTGTATAATTTAACGAAGATGGGAATTAATTTTCTAAGAATTCCTGTACAAAATTGAACTGGTGCTGATTATCATATTGTCCAGTCCAGTTTATTGTAAGTCCAAAAACATTAACAATATTTCTAAAAATATTTTAAGTCTGAATCAGCTTACGACAATGTTTTTTCCATTGGTTAATTGCATAATTATTTTTAAGACAAAAATCACCTTATAAAAATGTGTTTGTATTTGCTAATAGCTTAAATTTTCTGCATTGATGGACTAAATTTGTTTTTTTTTTTTTCAATTTTAAGCTATTGAATTATACTAAAAATATCTTTGACTTAAAATGAAACAAACAAAAGTTTTAATATAATTATCATTTAATTTGTCAAGTTAATGTTTGCTACACATCAAAATAACTTAAAACTTCAAACATTTCTCAGAAATGTATTAAGTGCCTAAAATAGCTTTCAACAAACGCCAAATTCTGAATGAAATATAATATGGCTTAAGCCATAGTTGAATGAGCAAGGCTTGGCTTAAATCTGTGTGATATTTGATTTAATTAAATAATACAAGCAAAATTGATTTACAATCAAATTTAAGTTGAGTCGAAGATTTTAGGCGGTATTAATATTTTCGTATAATGAACGGAAAGTTATGTTATGTATGTTAGATATCGATACTCAACTACAATAACTTCTATGAAAACTATTATTTTACAATACGTAATAATCGTTGCTATTAAATTCTACTTGCAGGATTACGAAACTTCATCACATACAGCTGCAAATTTGTTTTTATTCACGATTTAAATGTGAACTGGATTTAAAAATCTGTGTCAGATAACCGTTTGTAGAGGGAAGGAAAATAACTCTGGATATCATTTCTTTTACAGGAGCAAATGCTCGTTAGTTTCTTTGTTTAAATCTGTGATGCTATCATAAAAACGCAAATTATGTTAAGCTGTCGAATTGTTGGAAGTTGTTTGTAAATAAACTATTTTTTTTTTTAAATGAAAAAATCACAAATAATAATGGATCAGTTGTTTTCATAGCAACTGGAAATGAACAAATATATAATTACTTAATGATAAAATTCTTAGTATTTATAAAACTATAATTTGGTTACTCGAATCGAAAAGATATTCAGTTATCTAAACCCATTCCCTGCTGAGTCACATAAAACATATTTCAACACGGAATATTTTTACAATTAATTCAGTAGTGTAAATTTTAAAATCAGGTTATATTCCAGTACAAAATTTGGCTCGTGTATGAAAGTATTCTCACTATTACTTCTCATATATTTTGAGAAATCGACTATTAATATACTGCGATCATTCGTTTCAACAGTTGATTCGTTTCGGAAAATGAAAATTAAATACTTATGACGGCCTTAATCTTACAGAAAATACAACAAAAAACATGCGTAACGTCACAAATTCTTCGAAATACCCCTAACAAGTATGATATATACGATATGATTATTATTAATATTATTATGTTTGTTTTGCAAATTCAGTTCGTTGATTAATCTCCAGGTCTAATAACTACTCTGTTACGCTTTCATTTTAATCCCAGAATTGAATCTTTTATATATTGGCTTTGATATGAATAGCATTACATAGCTACAAAGCTTCTTATTCAATCCAGGTAAGCCTACATATTTGCAACAAAAGCCTTCAACGTAATTCAAATAAACAAATAGACACCGAAAGATATAACCAAGGCAATAACCTCCTTAATAACCAAACAAATAGCCGTCCATGACCCTTATTTAAGCCGTTACAGAAAGCTTACGGTTTTACGCATAATCATTAAAATTTCAAAGTATTTGCATTAACTCATTAAGTTTTTGGTTTTTAGAAGAAATCAAAACACAATTATTATGACAAGTATTTTATTACTAATTTCTAATTAATAATATATTGCTTCGTCAAAAATAGTTTATACAGGTGAATTAAATTATTGTCAAATGTAGTACTGAAAAGTTCATGAATCCGAAATATTTTCTAATTATTTAATAAAATGAAACTTAACTCTTTTACTATATATTAACGTAATCCGTACAAAGAATACACTTAGTGTGTCCATACGTATTTCCACTATGTGCTCAGGACCCGCGCAGCGTGTTCATGCCCAAAACGCAAGAAAAATATTTTACGACTTTTGATATTGTCAGTATTATATTTTTTACTAGCCGACACTATTCATTTCTGATTTCGTCGCCTTTGTATCGTACCGCGTATATCACTATTTTGCATAGTAAAGCTAAATCTAAACTTACCGTTGAGAATTTTTTTTTTGTAATGTTCATTCAAATTTTTTTCATTGTTTCATTGCATTATTGTTTTTAGCAATTGGGTTTTTAGCATTGGAGCTATTGGAAAAAATAACTGGAGCATTTCCATTACGTCTTTTGTGGAAAGTTCACCTCAGAAGAATTATTTTGTGTAAATTTTGATTATAATAATTTTCGATTTTGATTGATTTAATGAATTTTGAGCAAACAAATGTTTTTGGAATAATATAGCATAGAAATTTGTGTGTTTAGTATATATTGATAATTATGAATCAAAATATATTTGAAAATAAATACACGTGTGAACCAACCATTATAGTATGAACTTGCCGCCGATTTATCAGTGTAATATGAGAAGCAAAATACCGACGTCGATTTATTTGTTCTTACTGACACTCGCATGTATAGTCTTTGAAATAATGCATATAATTAATGATTTTGTGTATATTTTTATAATTAAAATACATTTAACATGACACTTTTACATGGGATATTACATAAGTAGTGAAAGCGTTTATAAAGCTCTTTTTATTAATGCAAATTCAGTAAATCAATCTCTACGAGTTGATTAATCCAAATTTATTAACTTTGGTGGGGGAAAACAAACACTTATTTTCCTTTTATAACTTTTATAAAACAAGATTCCGCAAACTAATCAAACATTCACGTGATAATATGTAAAATGAAAAGAAAATTTACATAAATAGTGAATATTTCACCTGTGTTACGAGGTTGGCAGTTAAATTTGGAACGTTATGATTACCGAAATGAGGTTATCAGCTTTTTAAGTTTTTGGCAAATTTATGTCGTTTAGATTATAAACGGAAATTGATGCATAACTGGCGAATAATTTACCTATTTACATTTATTACATAGAATGTCATTTATGAGTGAAAAAGCAGTTAATTTTATCGCTAAACGCTTGTTATCAACGGTAAAATTTGATTAAACAAATGCACTGCGACTGTTCAAATTGATAGTTACGTTCCGAAATTGAAATTCAATTTTAGTAGAAATTTTATCTGACTTTTATCATATATGAATATGTAACGGGTTTTACAAAACCGTATTAAAGAAGTCAATACAATTCAAGCATTTGTTTTCCTATTTTTTTTTAAAGTTGAAAAAATTATTCAACCAAAAACATAAATGAACATAAACCATTGAATAAAATAAGCTTTCGAGTTTAATTTTTTAAATTCCTGAAATCAATATTGTTTGACATCCATAAGACAGGAAATTGATTTGATAATTATAAAAACGACAACTGATTTTGATTTTACAATGGCTTCCACGCACGTCAAGCTCTATATATTTAGTATATATTCCAGAGGTAGAGAATTTTTTCAATTCACAAGACTGCATTAAAAAAATTTGTTTTTTTTTTACTCACAATAAAACTTGAGAACAAAATCTAAATAATATATTAATTTTCAAGTCTACTGAAATGTAACAGTTGGGTTTTTAGCTTCTAACTAGTTATTGTTTTACCATAAAACCAATAAATTTGATGGCACTCAAAACTCTATTAATGACATGCGAACAACATATTAAATAAAACTGAGAATTTCCACTTTTAAATTATATAAAGTATTTTTATAATCAGTTGACGATATCAAATAAAATATAGAGATAAAATTTTGTTATCTTTAACCGCATGATATTTTTCTCAAAGATTACCTAACAATGTTGATGTTGAGTTAGGTTAGTGAAACTATAATAAAGTTTATATTTACAATTAATCAATCAACCGTGTATACGACTGCAATAAGGATCGCTAACAATAACAAATTAATCTAAATACATAAATTTGCATTGTATAATACGACGTTAGTCTGTGTTCTGCGGCTTACTCAATCAACACAGCGACCAAACCATATTGTCAATATTTGCCTCAGCATATCGCTGATTTACCGCAGGTTTACGATCAATGAAAAATAAACAACGAGTAAAAAGTAGCTGTTTAAGTAGGAAGATATTAAAAGACAAAAATCAATTATTACTTAGAATGACATCTATTAGGCTCGTCGTGTTAACGTCAATAGTTAATGAGGTTCTGATTCATTAACCGAATTCACGAGGTCGAATTGCAGAATGTATTTTATATGTCACAACTTACTATTCTACCGCAAACAATGGAATTTTAGTTCGATCCGTCGTGCAGTCGTCAACGTTAGAAGCTTCTGTTAAAAAAATCGACTCCAAGAATCAACAAAATATTCTCACCACCGACTGTCGAGTTAACATAAGCAGTTCTGTTCAACAACTCTCTATAGATTTGATGAGACTTATTTAAGTTATCAGTGAAAAAAACCATCCCAGCAACTTGAAAATAGCTTTTCAAGGTTCCCTTTGTAATATGCATTTTTTGCATGCTTATGTATTAGTGGGTATAGTATATGAAGCATATATATACATAAATTCATTAACAGTTCTCTGTAAATTACTCAGCTCTGCAGCGCTTACTTTTAGTCGAAAACGACTGAATATAAATGTAACAAAAAAAATTATAAGAGATTTAGGAAACTATAATAATTTTGACGCAATTGCTTTTTGGCTCTTAGCGCCGCTCCATTAATTTGATATACAAAAACCATTTACTTGCATTTTACTTTATTAATTGCTTGATAACAAGAGAATATATCCGAATGCGACCAATTATCTCGATGACAATGAATAACCCCGCAATACCGACAGACCATTGTTTGAGATAGCTCAAAGCGGTAAACGATGATCCGCTCATTAAGCGTATCTCTGGTGGATCAATTGAGAGCATTTGGCTTATTCACAGCAATAATACAAATTAATCAACTGATTATCCATAGCTCTGCCAATAATATCAATAATTTATTGAGTCAGTTTTGTTTTATTGCTACCATTCAAAGGTGAGAATTTATCTTGCAGCAATTATTATGAAACATAATATTTTTTTTTTAATATTTTGAATGATAACCACGTCCGTAACCTTTTTACATAATAATTCAAGTAAATTTTATCAGTAATCGTCATTAATGATAGCAACACTACAATAACACTACAGAAAACATAACTACTACAATAAATTGAAAATTAACTACACCTACAGCCTATCTTCACTCACCAATTATTTCCCATGCGTTAATTTTAATACGGCAGTACACTTGGTCGTTACGATCGTTAAGCTAAACAAAAGCTATTTTTTTCGTTATTGGGAGTGTCTTTGGAGCAATTTCATTAGAATTAATGGCGTGCTCTTAAGTGTGCGGAAAATCAATACCCGAAGAAACCATACAACATCTATGAGTATAAAAAAAAACAGGTAAAAGTATTTTCTTTGTGGAAAAATACTTAAGTCAAGCAATTTACTGGCGCCAATCTCTTCTTTCGAACAGAGTAACGGTATGAACAATTGTGTTCATTACCTAATCGGTTTGCTCGCTACATTTTGAGAAATAAATACGCGAGACTTGTTAATACTTTTATATATTTAAATACATACACATGTTTAATTGATTTTTTAAGTTGCCTTTACTGGGATCTGAACACCTTTACTCAAATATTACCAAAGGTTTGACACTTATCTAGGTGAATTCGATGCAAATGCGATTTAGACGTGGCTTGAAGCTAATATTAAGCGAAGCGAAACAGAGCGACAACGCTCTCTTAGCTACCACTCCACAAATCGCCAGTTTATATATCCACGTTTGACAGCTAAATATTATACCAAACACGGCTGCTTTGTTTTTTTGTAATAATCTCAATCCAAATTATCGGGTTGTTAAAACAACATCGCGTCGCTCAGCGCGTGCCATCGCTAACATAACATACATAACTCCTAGTTACTGATACCGCGTAATACTGTCGCGTTCGCATCGCCTTCGCGTCGCTTCTGCATTCAACGAACATTATTCTAAGATTGACCTATTTTAAATAAAATCTACTTTACCATGAGTAATTAGTTACCAATCGAATGCGCAATGTAACATTTATCATATCCTCGATATTTCATGTAACATTTCGAATACGTCTTTCAAACCAGTTATACGCCGCAAAATTAACAACTATGTTCGAAAGATAAACTATTCACACGGCAGGTCAACAAAGCCAAATGAGAGAAAGCCGACTATTTATTGACTACCAATTAGCTGTTATGACAAAATTGACAAGTTTTCTGTAAGACAGCCAAGTATCCGTGTTTTGAAAACGAACAAGATGTTATAATATAGCATTGCGATTCAAATCCGTACTTACAATTCACCTTCATTTATCGTCATAAATCGTAAAGCAGTATTTGAAAATTTTCTCTCGAAATAAGTACAAGGATATTTCATCTATTCATTGCTTATACCCGATAACAATATTCAAAATTCTAAAATTAATCTAGTGTTAAATAAAGTTATAAGTATTGAATTCGAATTGTGCCAACTTTTTACGATTCCACATAGTTTGTCACTAACGGCCCGGGTTTCGCCTTTGGGCATCTTCAGGAATTCTATCGCACGGTTGCGACAGAACGCGTCCCGGGTCGTTAGTGACAAAACATGTGGAATCGTACAAAGTTGTAGCAATTCAAATTTGATATTGAAATTAATCAAGAACCTACAGTCGATATCATAAATTTATAATAATAATATGCAAAAATTGGGCTACATTTTTTCCTCCAGCTGAAAGCCGTAATTTTTTTCATTTGCAACATATTTTTGCATTTTTCAAAGTGTCGTTGTATGAAAAATGTTTGAAAAGAACTGATTTGTCTCACAAAATTTTGTAATATATTCAACTTATAATGTCGATCATTCAATATGTTATTGAAATACTATAATACATATTATAAATTAGCTTGTTGTAAAAAATGTATATATTTGAAGGTTACAATGTGATTTGCAAGATTAAAAGTACACGTTAAAGTTAATTACATACAAACGGGTAAAACCTTTACCTCGTAATCAGCAATTATTGAAGCGTACTTAGCGATTGAAATACAATAAAAGATTTCATAAAATTTTATTGCGCGGGAAAAAGGTGATTTATGGCTACTTTTCTGTGAATTTATGTCATTGGTATTGTCTCATAAGATTATAATTTATGAAAACATGTCTTGCATATTTATTACCATTGCTTATAGATAATTAATTGTAGTAGTGTGCGTTTTGAATGACTGGCAATTTTATGTTACTTTCTTTACCGCTAAATCAAAAATGCAGTGACATTGAAATTGTAACAGGTGGATACAACTATAACTAACAAATATATTTATAATATAACAGTATGATACAATTCATATTTAACAAAAAAAATATATTTCTTTATTTCAACATATAATATGAAACTTGCTTTTGCAGTGCTGCTGTAAATGTTATTATTAAGAACCTTGGCATCGCATAATCCTTTTAATAATTATTATTTAACAATTACAAAAAATACAAGTGAATGTACAAGCAAGAAAAACTTTTTTAAATATTTTTGCATGGCAAATTTCTTGAAATTTGGCACACTGTCAGAGGCCCGAAAGAAAGTCTCGGACCACCAATTGGGAAGCACTGATCTAAACAATGACTCCCAATTAACTCTAATCGCAATTGGTTCGACGGTTTGCTATGAAAACGTAGATAACATCTGAACTTTTTCTGTTATTTTGCAGTATCAATCTTATGTACCAAACATTTTTTTTTCAATCTTGTTTTATATTAATATTTATTTGTTTTGTTTAATTTATAAACCGCTTACAATGCTTTGTCCTGCTGTGAATAATTGCATCACACATGTCTTCTTAAAAAGTGATAAATGAAAATTTAATTCTTTAATCAATTAAAATTGACAGTTTTATTATAATTTTAAACGTTTTTTTATATACAGGAGTGGGCCTATGTTTAAAGTCAATTAAAATTTGGTTACTCGTCGACACAAGTCTAGCTTCAAATCGCTAATTTATAACTTATTCCTGTTTTTTTAATTTTATTTAATATTTAAATTAATAAAAAAATACCCAGTGTATCGAAAGTAATTCCTATGATTTTGTAGGAGACCAAAAACTTGATTTCTATGTAAAGACAGCTAGTTTCATTCTTCGCATACTAAATTGTGAACAATGTTATTTTTGCGAAGGTAACGATTAAATAAATATGACTAGAATCTTTATATGAAAAAAATTACTCCCGTGACACTAGCGCCAATTTCCAATAGTTGGTTCATCGTATAAATAACTGCATTTATAATAACATACAACCCGGAGTTTCACTTTAATAATTATTTTAATCGTGTTTATTTCAAAATCTTTACTAGTCATATTTCTGTAATTTTTCTGAAAAGAAGAGTAAAAATTTTCATATAAAATATTTTTTATAGTAGGAAAAAAGATTTCTTCTTAGAGATAATATATTTGGATTGGATCCACTTTTCTAATATGGACTAGTAACGTTTTAGTAATATATCATAATATATGCATTTTTTAAATGTACAAAATGCTTTTATAACAATCATACATATTTATGAGATTTTCAAAGATTTTTCAAAATTTTCATTTTTCAGCTATAAAGCCTTTGTGTATTTATATATTTTGAAAATGTTTTACATATTTAATTAATTTTTGGAAAAAATGTTACTCGTAACATTTTCGTAATACAACGTTCATTTAGGGTTTGTGTTCATTTTCATTTTATCATTTATACTGTACAATTAAAAGAATTATTTCAGCCCATCCTGTTAAAATAAAAAAATGAAACCGGTTAACTTTAAAAAAAATTATACATAAGTGATATGAACTTTACAAATAAAAAAACTATTTAATATGGTGTAATTAAGATAAAGTGAATAAATTATTAAGTTGTACTGTAATGTGATAATCTGTTATATAGTACAATTATTTTTTGTAGTCGTTAGACTTCATAGATTTATTTACCTTGTTGTTTTGCATAATATTTCCATAACCGTTATGAGGTGAATATATTGTAGAAGCGTGATAGCTGAATAAATTAAATGCATTGCTCATAATATTTATGTGAAATATATTTTATAACACATTTAAAAATATTACTTTCAACTATGGTAGTACAAATTGCGGTTCTTTAGTAGAACAAATAGCAGCCTCTTTGTGTCGTTTATAAAATAATTTTAAATATCGAAGTGTCATTAATGACAACCAGTCCGAAAGTGAGGCATTAAAAACTTGTACAGAAAATTTTGAAAAATGTATGTATCGTAAAATCAAAATATATCGCAGTACCATGATGTAAAAATAAACAACATATTTTAAATAATGTACTGGAACAAATGACATAATGTGCGTATACAATTTAAGCCTCGATCATAGTGACATTTTCAACACATTCGCGACGACATAATGTGCGCGAAGTACGGATAAATTGTAAATTAATAAAATTGACTGGTCTTACAAAAATCATTGCTTTTTCACTATTGGGAAATATTTGTTGAAAATTGTTTTTTTTTATCTATCGTGATAAATATATTTATTATTAATACAATCACTTCAAGATGTCCATATTCTTATTAAAGTAAAATATTTACGTATCGGTAAACACTGAAGCTTGAGTGTTTCATAGTTTTCCATATATCTGTATTGTTTGGAATAAGCCAAAAAATATCACATTACTTAAATAGCTTTACTTCATAATTGCCGGGATGGCATCAATATTGCAAGTCGTGCGAGCAATATTGATGCACTTATAAATACTTACAAAATAAATTTTAAAAAAATATTCATAAAGTAATGAACGATCAATATGAACTATATCGAATGACACTCCCCGTAGTTGACGTGTTAGTGTACCGAAGTAAAATAAAGATTGAAGACGGCTGATCTACAGTAATAAAAAAATGTTGGTTAAGCCAGGAATCTAAATAAACGTTGTCTATCTCATTGAATGTGAATAAGGAAACTGTCCATACTATCATTCGATAAAATGAAAATTTGATCCCAGGGGAATATATTAGACCGAATGTTTGTATTTTAAGCCCATTAAAATATGGTTTAGTAGCAGTGTAGAGAGGACTGCCTCTGAGTGAAGTATTTATAAGCTCCAAACTAGGGTGACCCATAGTAGGTTATTAATATTAAACTTTGTTCAAATCACAACATATTTTACTGCATTGAGTACACTTCTTCTTTATATAACGAAAAAATACAAAAAACACGATAATATATGTTTTTCTATAAAAAATATCAACGATAAATCTTAAACTAATTATTAAAGCTTAACAACTAAATATTCATTAAAATCCATACGTCTCTGAATAAAATATTTATCAGGAATTGATTCAAATAATTTATGTTTCACTTCGAAAAAATTACGAACTTTGCTATAGTTTATAATCGATGACATTTAGTAATATATTATTTGTTTTTAATTGTCCTGTTAATGTGTGTGTTATAGCGATAAATATGAAGATTGCAACTAAACAGGAGATAACAGAAAAATAAAAAATAAATACTTCAATTCCGATAAGCTTTGTAAGAATTTTGTCAACTAATGAAATTCTATTTATTCACTACAGTGAAACAATATTTAAATATTGAGAGTCTAACAGAGGCGGTTGAAGGGAAAACAGAAAATTAACCAACTACTGATATTTATTTTTTATATCCTAGAACTAAATCGTTCGTGGAGAGAGATTTTTACAAATAAAAATAAGTGGATGCGTGTTGGCTTTTTATTTATATGAATTTTACTATACGCCAAAGTTATACCAGAATTTATACGATATAATGAAATGAAAGAAAAAAAAATAACGAAAAATTTAAATATTATAATTTGATTATTGGAATTCTCGGAAAATCATACAAGCATTGGAATGGAAGAAGAAAAAAAAATGTTGAAAATAATCGAAATGAGTATCTAAAATTTCTCCAACAAAACTACACGAGGCCTTACCATACTTATTTGATATCTAAGTCGTGTGCGTTGATTATTTTTGTTTTCATTGATTTGATCTTGCATGACTTCACAAAAAATATATCTCAAATTTTTCTTATATGTTGTATTACATTAAAAAAATACAAACGCCTTGGCAGTTATCTCAGACAGCTTAAATTATTTATAACAAGACGTTTACGATGACTGTGTAATAAGCTGTAATGATATCTTATTAGAAACAACTTTATTTGACAGTGTTTAAACATGTTTTTTTGTTTAACACTGTATTCAAGTATAACCTCTCACCTGTGAGGCGATTCAATCTAAAACTACAAACGCAACCTTTTATCGTGGCATTCATAAAGCTATGTTGCGGGTCTGTTAATGGCAGTCGTACGGAGAAATCGATACAATTGTAGGAAGTATTGAACCCGTCATCGGTGGCACAAACGTGAAGACGCACGCTGAATATCAAGTAGGAAATTGCTGACATTATGTCGCGAATGCGTTTTATGTAACCCGCATCGAGGAAGAATATACATCTGGCAGACTGTATTGTATATTATGTGAGTAACGGTCCTTAAACGGCATGCAAATAGGAAAATAAACACTGAATTATTCGGGCATTGCACTCAAATAAAATAAGAATATATTGTTACTGCAAAGCGTTCTGTTTATTTGACTTTTTTCAATTGTCCCATCTAGGATATCAATTTGAATACTACAATAATGGTCGAAATAATTGTTTAGATATTTACGATTACACATCGTTCACGAGAAAAAAATTATTTTATATGCTTAGTGAAACTATATAAGACTCCAAACTGGTTATAATTTGACTCAACATTAAATTGCCTTACTTCAGATATTTCACAAATTAAATAACTTAGATAAACTGGTGGGAAGTTGATATATCAAACATTGTCAAGACCTCAATATGTAAGTTAAAAAAAATGTCTTTGATATTTAATCAAGTCGGAAAATTACAGCGAGGCTTTTTAGTAGTTGATAAAAATGTTCTCTTTTTGTTGTATTTCGTCAATTTCAACCAAAATTGTAAAAATAAAGGTTTGTATAGGCGTACCATAGATTTTATAATCACAGTGTGATCACTTTGTTATATTTTCTTGGTGAAGTCATTATATTAAAATAACAACAACAGAATGTTAACACAACTACTATTTAAACAGTTATATATTTGCTTATAATTATCGCAATAAACTAACCTTGTCTTATCTTAAAAATAATGTATTACATCGTTCATTTGTCGTTAGTTTACAGATGAGTCTTCGTATCGGTTTCAGTTATAAACAAAGTATATTTTTATTGATATTTTGATCTCATTTCAATAGCAACATATCGACGAATAGGATTTTTTTATCAAAATCAAATCGAAATTGATAGTTGAAAACACAAAAAACAAAAAAAAAACAGCTTTATTAAACGACTCCTAGATTTTCATTGTTCATAAATTATGGTTTTTTATATATATATATTATTTGTAACTATAATATAATACCAATTATTTCTAGCGTTATTAAACTTTTAAAAGCAAGTGATGAATTAAGCGAAGATAACTAAAAATATGTAAACATATTTTTATATACGTTATTTAGCATTCCGAAATTTACAAAACCTTATAATTTTGCAAATCTTTAAATATTTCAATTTCGAATCCTGTCTTCTACTTGTAATAGTCCCTTACGTTTTTACAGACGTAAGAAAATGTGGAAAATCATTTCTTTTTATTTGTTAGATTCTTTTGTGAGAAATTCGACCTTTCAGTTTAACCTACCGATACGCAAATTCAAGATAAATAAAGGTATTTTTCCACCTACGCCGATTTACATTTACCTACATATACGGGGAAACAAATATACGCCACAACACCTAAGCAATCCGTTATCTAAAAGGGTACATATTTCTTGTTGTTATTTGCCTAAGCTCTGATGGAAAAGCTTGGGGGATTAACATTATTTACAAAAGTCGTTCCACAAAAGTTTCCCTGAATTGAGAATTCACATGTCAATACCATCATTAGCTTCGATAAATCGTACATTTCGTCAAGGATTATTGTATGTTATTCTTATATCTCCCGAATAAAACTCTTATTTCAAAATAAAATACATCAAAAGATTTTGTTTTCAATATTAAACAAGCCATGATGCTTAACGTAAAAAAATGACAAAGCTTTCTGTCAGTATTGCTTTAAATACGATTATTCTTTTTGAAGTTTTTCTTCGTCGACTTTTTACAAACACATTTTGTATTTTCAGTGATAACTGTCAATTCTTGGTGAAAAGCCAAGCGTTAATTTTTCGTAAAATTTCTACACAAAAAACACTATTTTCTAATACTATAAAGATTTAATTCTAAACGGTTTTCCACATTAGTATTTAATCATTATAAAAACACATTTAAATTTACTTCTTTTCCAACGTTAAAGACAAAAGCATTGGAAATTAATTATACAGGTAACTGATTAAACTTCAACAAGATTTTTTTTAACACATTTAAAATTTTCTTCGTCTGAACTCGTTCTCGTCCACGTGAGATAATATCATATCGACATTCGAAACAATACCGTTATATATTTTTTGATTTCTTTCCAGTGGCTTTTCTATTACCAAGCGATTTCGGGAGCAAAATAGATTTACTCGCTGTATAGCAATTTCGGCTTATGATTAAGCGTACATCTACTTATCTATATATAATGGTGCAGAAAAGATATACAATACATCTTATCCTTTGTTCTAATATTATAGTTTTTTATAGTGATTATAGTATTTATAATAAAGTGTTAACGTGGCAGATTTTACATATTTTTCGAGTGAGAATTTAACTCTACGTACGTTTAAATATAGTCCTGACGAGGACATAAGCCGAAAAAGCTATCAATTATATACCTTATTAATTTTGTAAAACTAAAATACATTACTATTTTTTTCACTATGTTATAATGGTGTGTAGGACAAATAAATACCAATTCAATCAATCAATCAATCATTTTTTTTGTAATTATGCCACTAAAAATATTGTATGTTAATTTAACCGAAACACTCATTAGAGTAAATCTATTTTGTTCCTGAAATTGCTTGGTAATGGGGGTGCCACGCTTGAACATAATTCTGATGAGGGTGTTAGCTGAAATAGCTATCAACTATATACCTTATAAATTTTGTAAAACTTAAATCCGTTGCTTTTTTTTTCACCGTGTTATAATGGAGTTCTACCAAGTTAATACCAAAATTAACCGAACCATTCATTAGAGTAAGTTATTTTTCCCCTGAAATCGATTGGTAATGCGGGCGCCACGTTGAAACATAGTTCTGACGAGGGCGTAAGCCGAAATAACTATCAACTATATACCTTATAAATTTTGTAAAACTAAACATGAATTGACATGTGTTAAATAGTATGATGTTTCTTAAGTTTGATGGCGGATTTTGTATGCAACATTTTCTTGAGTCAAACAAAATATTTACCATATTTGATATGGTATGGGATAAGTAATAACATTTTATTAATTATTTACGGTGAAGGATGTGTACCGAATATGGTATATAATTATACACTCAATTTGTTTCACATGATTGACTGGGAAATAATCGTTGACGTCTGAACGTATCTGTCATTATTCCTCTAAGCATATTCATTTATTCAACTTTTGCTTTATTATTAGTTATTACTCATTTATAACCAAGTCAGACAAGAGTCAACAATTTTCTCATTGCGGTAAACAAAGAGCAAGGTAAAGGTTAACAAAGAAATGGTAATTTGCTTATTATTAGAACTTAATTGCATTAATGAATTGTTTTATGAGACGTTGGTTAATTGACACGTTTTAAAAATAATACGGAATGAGATTTTTTTCCTATAATTAAAAAATAAATTGGAACATTGCGAACAAACAAACAGACTAAAATGCGAAGGAAATTTCAAATTGTGGATACCTAATAGCATGAATCACCTTCCTAGAAGGTTTTTGGTACATGTACGTTGTTCCATCATCACCCGTTATGTGTGTGAAACCGTCGTATCATGGTTGCCTTCCTTAACGAAATGTAATATCAATTAAAATGGAATCGATTCTACTTTTCATTTTATTTGCACGATAGCTCTGTAGCTGCATGCACTGGAATTTAAATTTTGCATTGTATATTATATCACTTTTAAGGTGTTAACTGTCATTTCTTGGTGGAAATGCATGATATTATATTTTAAATAATAAAAACACATTTTTAAGTACTTATTTTCACAATATATTTTTTGATTAGGACCGGTTTCACTCATAGCGACTATTATCAAATGAATTATCAGTTTATGATATCGACCGAAGATGCTTGATGGAATTTCAAAATTTTGTACGATTCCATATATTTTATCATCATCGATCCGGATTCCGCGTTTTGGCATACATAGATTCAAAAATTCAAACATGAACAATTGTGCTTTGAAGAGAAGAAAAAAAGAAAAAAATGTATAATGCTCAGCCACTAAGCTCAAGTGAAATTAAGTATTCTGTGTATTTGTATACTGAAAATTCACCGTGATAGAAGATTTAAATATATTCCGCGTTGGATCTAAAGAGAAATCGAAAATATCTCATTCCCTGTGTGATTTTGTAAATGTTTCGAATGCCTCAAAGTTAATTTTTATTAATATCAAGTCAGAGTGACCTATTGGACCAGTACGAGGACGGACTACAGAAATATCTCTCACCATAAAAGGAGAATAATTAAAAAAAAAACTCTTTAATGGTTTTCGACCACGCACCACGGATAATATTAAAAAAGTGTAAGTGTTATAAGCCTTATAAATATATAGAAAGAAAAGTTGATAGCTATTTTGACGATGGTGTGAGCCGAAACAGCTATCAACTACACCTTACAAATTTGTTATTTTTTTCACCATGTTATAATGGAGTTCTACCAAGTAAATGCCAATTCAATCAATAAATATTCATATATTTAATAAAGACATCAGTATTAAAAAAAATGTCTGCTCATCGTCTTTATTTATACAGTAAGTATCTTATAATATCTGGTACATCGACAATTAAATAAGTGAAAAGATATACATATTTTTAATCAGAAAAAGATAATCGTTTGGTTACATTAATAAGTATGTAAAAATGTAATATTTTATATAAATTATGACAGAAAAAGATATTAAAAAATCACTCCGTATGGAAGAGTGAATCACAAATTGTGCACAGGTAAAACCTAAGTAAATGGCGTAAGAGAATGGTCACGTGGAAAATCGGGTTTTCTATAATGCATTTTCCAGGTGGGAGTGTCAGGTAACGAGGCGTGCGGAGGTGAGTGACGCAAATAAAACCTTCTCGTTGGTGGAAAAATTCATGAAAATTCTTTTTGAAACATCGCCTCCGTGAAAACTGTTCAAAACACTGACATAAATCACAGCAAAGAAAGGAGGAAATTGGATGAGATTGCAAAGTATTTATGTATTACTATTACGATTGATTACCACGTCAATGAATTGGAAAAAATAAAATTTATATCACATTTATATAAGATTACTGTAAATTATGTAACATTAAAAACTAACTTAATAAATAATTTAATTATTGCCATATTTCGATCTGAGAAATATTGTATAATAATCAAAGACAGTTGAGTTACAATTATAGTACTCAATCATTAATAATATTTAATGGCGTTATCACGAGTTAGAATAAACGATTGAGAATATATTTTAACTCATAATTTCCAGTGATATTATAACACAACCTTTACAGAACTGTCATTGAAACCATAAACACCGTCGTTGACAGATTAAGTAATTTTAACTGTCCGAATTCCTGCATCATATTTTTACTTGTGTATGAACGTTTACGTATTAATTGATGATTTTTGCGATGAGCGAAACCGTTCCAGAACGTTATAATAGAACATTAGAAATTGTATTGTTACAACTTTGTACGATTCCACATGTTTTGTCACTACCGACCCGGGTTTCACCTTTCGGTATATTCAGGCGTTCTATCGACAGAACTGACCAAAACAAATGGTAATAAATTTGTAACAATTCAAATTTGTCATTGAAATTCCATGAAGCACCTTCAGTCGATATCATAAATTATATTAGAAATGTGTTTTATTTTATTAATATAATGTCTTTCCACCAATAAGTAATAGACAATTGCGTTCAAAATAGATGGATGAT
The DNA here is from genome assembly GCA_028555115.1 of Himalopsyche japonica. Classification (NCBI taxonomy): domain Eukaryota; kingdom Metazoa; phylum Arthropoda; class Insecta; order Trichoptera; family Rhyacophilidae; genus Himalopsyche; species Himalopsyche japonica. Next base: position 477,559 of record JAHFWJ010000807.1, on the reverse strand, counting down.
TGTTTGTTTTTACTATTTTTTATCAATGCTAAAGACTTGGAAAAAATAATCTAAAACAGTTGAATACTTTGAAATATTACTATGTAAATAATATATCCTTCAAATGGTTCAAACGCCATGCGAAAAATTCCATCTAACAATTCTATTGTCTAAAACATCGTCATTTAAAAAAAATGCTGTAGTTATTTTTATTTTTCAAAAAAGGAATCAATCTGTGACTGGTCAAATTTCAACCAATTAAAATACACCTGTTGGACTGTATTACAGGACTGCCTGTGCATTATTCCATTTTTACGTCACGCATATAAATTACTCGCGAGTGTTTGAAAATCGATTTGAATAGGTTTATCGCTATCGAACATACGTCAAGATGTCATAACAATGCTATCTATGTTACGTTCAGTCGTAAGTGTGGAGCTACGTCACACTCCACGTGATACGGGCACGTGTCAAGAGAATGAAATGACAACCAGCTTGATGAGTTTTCGCTGATTCTTAGCTTGACCGTATTGTTAATTGAATTATCTATCCACTGTACAGAAATATTAGAACACATGTGATATTGTGAGATGGAAAATACGATATTATCTTTGATTATTTTGGCGTAAATATACATTTAACATAAATAATAATTAAAAGATGAAAATATAAAAATAGTTTTGAGTATTTACGAAACATAAATTTGGCAACACAGTACAACCAAATCTCTCTCAAATATTGAGTATAATGTTTTATTGTTTTTCATTCATAACTCAGGATAAGTTTTAGATGGCAAACTGTATTATATAACATTTTATATTCATCAAAAAAAGACGAATGATTTTTTTACATCAGAAAATTATTTTCAGTATACAAAATATTTCAATATTTCCAGCTAAAATTCTTGTATAATATTTAGCGCAATATCGAGAGCATTTCGTAAAATTATATAGATTATTGTGCCCCCAATCGAACCAAATTTATTTTTTATGTTTACAAATGACTATTAACAAACAATTAAATTTGAATTTCTCCAACTTTGTACGATTCCACATGGTTTGTCACTAACGATCCGGGTTTCGTCTTTCGGCATCTTCAGGCATTCCATTCAGTTCATTGTTCAATTGCATCCGTGTGATATAATGCCTGAAGATGCCGAAAGGCGAAACCCGGGTCGTTAGTGACAAAACATGTGGACTCGTACAAATTTGTAGCTATTCAAATTTGATATTTTAATACCATCACGCACCTTCAGTCGATATCATAAAAAAAAATTATATATTAACAAATCATTAACACTAAAAATTAACAAGATAAGAATATTATACAATGCTGGGATGTTCGGGATGTCCGGGAGACGTGTTAATAAAATTTGTGTAATTATTATTGGTCTATTAGTTAGACGTTGTTAGAGATAAGCTTCAGAAGTAATTGACCGTGTCTATTACAACTGTGTCCAAAGGCCGTATTTCCATAGTGATACTTAAACCATTAATCAACGACGGTTTGGTTTTTAGGATCAAAAACATGCGTAACTAGAGAGAGAGCACTCGGCAACTAGCTCATCTGTCAGTGTATAAATAGATCGAACACGTTTAAAAATAGAGCTACTGCTGATAAGCGCGCCAAAACAGAGTAACCGCGAATATTGGCGTATTGTTTCAGTGGGTCACGAGATCCAGGAAGCATGTCAAATTCTTCGACGGTCAGGGCCCTGCGACCGCTGCCAAGATTATGCGGGCGGCCATTGTTAAAGGAGTCGGTGCACTGCCAAAAAGTTAAGTCACAGCAATATCATAACATGACAAGTTTCGTCGGCCGTGGACATTGAAGGTGTGCAACATTTGCGCTCGCCGCGGGAAAACTTTGAACTATTTTTGAAGTTTGTGGATAAAATCGCGAGAAAATAATCATTATGAAGTCAATGAATATTGCAAAGATATAAAGTCTGAATACATATTTAAAAACAATAAAAATCTCTCAAATTTTTTCATCGGTTAAAAATTATGAAATAATATAAATATTATTATAGATGAATAACATATTTGCTTCAGACATTATCAATTTGTGATTTTAATATCATTCTTCCAAAGACAAACAACAAATAAAATATACAGTTTATGGATTATTTTAAACGAGGCCATTTTATCTATGGAACAGTCATACTATTTTTCAGTTAAAGTAAATTTTTCATGAGCTTGCTTGGTTGACTTTCTTGCAACTCTTGTTAGTTTAACTGTTTATTTGTTAAATTTCCAACACTATATTAACACTATATATTCAACATAAATTTTTAATTTGTAATTTTTGTAACGTATTATTTTCGACATATTTTTTATCGATTAGAATGCTAAGAAAATCATAGCAACTTTTCAACCAAACAGTTAAAACCTACGAACCAATAAAAACGAGTTACCTACCAAATGAAATATTTTGCAATGTGTGGAATGTTAAGAGATAATTTCTTTGATTCTTTCTGGCAACTTTGACATATTGACAACTGTTGTCTTTTCAAACATAAAAAAATTTACCCGCGATCTATACGGTATTTTGCGTCAAATATTTTCAAATTACAATTTTACGTATCGAATGGATTTTCACGTCTCATAAATACAACTTTAAAAGTCACTTTTTATCCACCAGAATGTATTTATTTCAATAACTGTGCAGCATGGATATTATTGCAGCCAATTGACATATTGAAAACTTTAAGTAGAATTGGTTACGTCCTAACAAGAAACACTAAAATCGTGACTGGAATCATAGTAACAAACAGCTTTATCTTACGTGTTTACGGTCAATTATATATTATATTATCTTAATAAAAGGATTAGTTTTAAACACTATGATCATCCATAATTATTGCTAATAAACGATCGGTTGGCATTTAGCGTTATCGCAACTTTTGAAAATTGTTTCACCATAACGTGCGATAATAATAAATTATTAATTATCGATCGACTCTAGCAGTAAGCGTTACTACGCAATATTATTCGTTATTTACAAAATACATACAATTTTACCATTGCAAAAAAACTACATTTTACCCTTTGTATAACATTTGCAATTTTAGTCAACGTTCATGCGCTTTGTCGGCTTAGTGGCCAGTTCACGGAATTCTTATCACAGAATTTGACCTTATTATTACATATTGTTATCCAAAATCATGAATTTGTAAAGGTTCTGCGAAATACTTTAAAATAAATTGTTTGCTAAAAGCTCTCTCCTAATACTTTTCGAATTTCCTTGATTTGTACAAAAAGAGAGATAAACAGATTTCGCCAAAACAAATGCAACTGGAAGTGGAAACTGTTTTTTTCTAAGCATTAATTAACCACTAACGTCCCATCAATTTAGACGGCTTTCTAAAGTGTGTCTATATTTAGGAACTTAAAAATATAAGCGAATTTGGAGTGTCAAAACTTTCGAGCAAGACCTAACTTCTATACTGAAATACAGACTATTTTTCCAGAATATTCTATTAAAGTTTGATATACTACTACTGAATTAATTTTGAAATTATTCTGTTTTGGAATATTTATTTTGTAGTTTAGACGGCAGCGTGTTAAGACAAAAAAAATATCTTTTAATGAGTTAATTGCTCCTTTTTTGATGGAAGTGCATGATATTTTAGATAATGAAAACATATCTTTAACACTATTTCCACTGTATATTTTATGATCAGGACCGGTTTCGCTCATCGAGAGTAAATATTTCAACTGATGAATAAAAACCCCAAAATAATATAAATTTCAATCTTTTTTTATATTATCTGTATTTTTCACTTAAACAAAAATCATTTTTTTTAAGTGGAAAGAAAAAGTTTAAAGGCAAAGCATATTGTTTTATATGAAAACTGCAAGGTATTCACTTTTCAGGAAAATATGGACTATCGATGTTATATTATTTGATCTATCGAAGAGAGGTTGAAAGGAAAATATTTTGATATCAAAAATATTTATGCTATGGCATACAGATTTAACAATTAATAAAAATAACATATTTTTTTGGAAGTGATCTATCATAATTTGAACCTGAGACTTAATTTTGATGAACAATATAAAACATTAACTACTTAGTTACAGGAATGATTGTATTTATAATTATGATCGATATGTTTATAAATTGATTAATGTGATTTTATTAAAAAAATATGAATCATCGATAAAAATCTGTACCATTTTCCTGGTTGTAAAGTATTATGACGACGTTCTCGAGTTATACCTTCGTTGACTAGAAATGTTTTTGATGTGTTCGACAAGATGAGGTCAGTACTGGTTTGATCTTTCATTTATACTTCATGAATATTTAATACGAGTAATTTTATTCATAGCGTAAAATAAACGGAAATAACCGGAACAGTAAACAATTTCATAATCAAACTGACAGCGAAGGCTTCTATATATTGGCGGTAAACATCGGCACTACGCTGACGAAACTACAGAGAATCGCCTTTATACATTACTATTTGTAATTACACCATAGATAACCGTTCCTAGAATAATAAACGCCATCAGAAAATATCTCAAATGTTGTATTAAAGCGTTTATAAACTTTCGCAAACTAACGTAATTGTCATCTGCCATTTTTACGTATTTTAAAATTGATTTAATGTGACGTTTATCGAAACAAATTGAATTTGGAATATAGCTTTCAATAAACAATAATAAAGTTTTATAATATGTTCATGTATTACTGATATGAAGCATGGAATAATAAATTATTTTGAAAATGGAACGAATAAATTTGATGCATTGGTGTTTATTTCGGAAACTGTCTTGATTTTTATATTGACGCTTAAAATAACAGCGACAAATTGAGTACTTTTTCATATTTAAACTTTTAGTGAAGGTACAGAAAGATATAATAATTCATTTTGACGTATGTACTTCATCCTAAATTTTATTAAATACACACTTTAATCTCTAGTAGTATATATAACATATATATGTTTGTTTTCTAGCTGACTGTTTTCAACACCAAAATATCAAGAGTTACACAAGTTAAGACGTTGGCACACAAACGTTACATAACATTTTGTTATCTTAAATAACAAAAACATTTTTTAAGTACTATTTCCACTATAAATTTTATGAACAAGACCAGTTTTGCTCATCGCGAGCATTATCAACCGTACAATATACATTCAATTGAACTTCAATGTATAACTTACTGTAAATTGTTTTTTGGTAAAATATTTCTTCATTCATATTCATTCATAAAATATTTTGTGGGAATAGTACCAGTTTTTATTATTTTGAAGATCATGCCTTTTCATCAAGTTCATACCTTAAAAGTGACATAATACAACAATATTTTTTGCGATATTAAATTTGTTATTTGTTATTTTCATTTTGCTTTCCATATCTATTATTGTTACTTAATAATATCGTAATCTCTTTTTATTATGGAAATTTTATTTGAAAAGTTCTTAACAACTAATGTGCATAAATTATTCAACAGGAAATTAAATACATCTTTTGAATTTCATTCACTTAGCTACGATTCAAGCTTCAAATATTTTATGTATTATTTCTTTTTTGTTTTAATATTTTATAAACTTTTAATAAGAAAAATATAATTAATTTTAACTCAATAGGATTTCCTAGCGTTCATGGGACAGACTATTTCGACCAAATTCAACAATTGTAATGATGACGTAAATATCAAAAATATTTGAGCAGCCATTGCTGACTTCATCAATATGCTTATGTTATAATTAAAATATCAGTAGAACATAATAGTGATTAAAATTATTTTGGTAAATTTTAATTATATCAAATAAACACATTTTTTCTAACCCAAAAATATTATCTGTAATGGTTATCAATATATAAGGAATATTTAATAAAAATATTAATCAGAGACCTCCCAAACTGTGTAAGGCTAAAGACCTCTGGAATATTTTACAAATACCAGTATAAACCAAATCAATGCGCCTAGATTTGTTTCCAACATAAGAGGGTATCATTATCTTCATATGTTGTTGATTGGGTAATTCATAAACGCCAGCTTTATCTCGTATTAGGGACTTCCTTATCATTTCACGCATGCCCATTCAATCATAAACTCTGAATATACGCACTTCTAGAGAAAAAATAAAACTAACCTGTAATTGATGGGAATGTTAAGTCTATCATCCGTTTAGTATAAAGTGTTGAAAATCTTACCTGAAAAGAAAGAAAAAATGGAATGAAAAAAAACATATATTTTTTTAACAACGACATGTATTATTTTAACAACAACCAAAATATTTTTTTAAAAATCATTATATGAATGAAATAAATCCAGAGTCGATAATTTGTCAGTTGTCTTTATTTATTACTAGCAATATTTGGAAGAAATATTAATTGGGATGAATTCTGAATGCGTGTTTAATTCGAAAAAGAAATCTAAGAGATAGTCGACAAAAATCTGTTTTTATTATTCATAGTATTAAGCTTCATTATCTAACTTGTAGAGTAATTCTTTTAAGCCATTTCATAAAACAAATATCCAACAGTTTTGTTGATCAGTCTATAGTTGAGAAAAGTCCAATTTTTCCATGATTTCAAATGATCTTTTAAAATTGAGAATATTTGAAAATTGCAATTTCATTGCGTGCGGCGCTTGAATCGTTAGTCTTGCTTTAGTATAGTTCACATCCCTAAACAGCGGCAAGCCTTCAAATTCTAATGTGTTAAATTTGCTCAAACGTCAGCATGACAATGTTGTAATAACAGTATTTATGCTGCTCCTATTATCAAGGCATCATCTCTTGAAGTGTCTGCCGCCTTTCGAGTGATTTAATGTGTTAATGAAGCTAATGAAAGGCGTCCCGACGCTGGCGCCTGACGTCACGGCAGACGCCTCCGCCCTCCGTGGATATCCCGCCCACGGTTCTATAGGATTAATTTCCCAGGCGACAAGATGTGCGTTCGATTGATGTAGTTTAATTTTCCTCTTTATATACGCGCTTACAATGGAAAACGTATTTTGTTTAGTAATTAAAATTTACGAACTAAAATCGCTCTTTTGACAAGGTTTACCATAATTTTCCTGACATTACCCTTGCCAGTGCAGATTTTAAAGAGTATTTTCAAAGAAAACCTAAAGACTGTGAATCTATTATTTGTCATGTTACGATTATAAAATTTTGTACATGCTTTTTAAAAGCTTCTAAGCATATCTCATTATTTATCAACAACATCAAACAGTTTATTGATTGAATTGACATTCACTTGGTAGAACTCCACTATAACACGGTGAAAAAAAAAATAGCAATGTATTTTAGTTCTACAAAATTATTATTTTTTTAAATATAGTTGATAGCTATTTTGGCTCACACGATCATCAGAACTATGTTTAAACGAACATTTACTTATCTATAAATAGATGTGTAGAAAATGTACACAATACATAATCTCCCATGTTTTAACGACCTAGCTTGTTTCTTGCTAGCAATGAAACTAAAAAGGCGGCTATATCAATAAGTTTACATATGGCACGGAAATGGTCCATTATCCCCGTTTAACAGTTTTTTTTAAAAGCGTTTAGCATTTCTTCAATAAAACTTCTTAAATATTATTATTCATTATTCCTAAATATTCACCTGCACAAAATACTTGCCTACCAGACGGCTGATGGATTAATCAATTAATAATTTATTAAAAATTGCTTGAATTGATCTAAACGACATGTAATCATAATTGAATCTAGTCTCTCCATTCTTACCTTTTACGTCAAGTATTGTGAGATGGTAAATCTATAAACTAATAACTTTCTCATCTTCTTCTAATAAAGTAATCTAGACAAACAAATGAACATCCGTTAAGATACTGGATATTTTGAGAGATTTGCTAATTTTCCATTTGAAAGATTGCATTAATTTCTTCATACATATTTTATCATATACACACAGATTAATATCATAGAACGTGCAACATTTCTTTACGTAAATATCCATTATATAAATATAATTCAAAGCTCAATTGAACCGATTAATTCTACACAAAAGTAAATCTACTCTTGTAGGGTGAGTGATTCGTTAAAAAGTTTTCTCTTGAAAACTTTCAATATCAAAATAAATAACGTTTAATTAATGTTTAAACTTTTCCCTTCGAGCCATCATGAGTAGTTTCTGTCTCGTTAAAATTCTAGAATGATTTATTTGAACAATTTTATTTGATATTTCTTTATTCCAATTATATGATTAAATGTTATATTTCACTGATCCTGACGAAAAGTCTCATTCCCAATTAATCTTTTTGTTGCTTACACTTAAAGTTAATAAATACATACACACGTGTTTTTCATTAATTCATTTGGTCACAACTTTAATATAAAATTTTCATATTTATCAACACAGATAATGCTTAAGACTATGTTTTAATCTCATTACAATCTTTTTTTTTCAAATAATAAAAACACATTTTTTTAGTACTTATTTCCACAATATATTTTTTGATCAGGACCGGTTTCGCTCATCGCGAGCATTATCATCTGATGAAGTCAGCTGATGAAGTCAACTGATGAAGTCTGATAAGTTGAAGTCTACATATTTTTTCACTAACGACTCGGGTTTTACATTTACTATATCTTCAGTTCGGTACTGTCGTTACTAACAAAACCCAAGTCGTTAATAACAAGACCTATGGAATCGAACAAGGTTTCAACAATTTAAAAAAATAGCTTAAATAAAGATTATTGTGCTTTCTTTAGTTATTAACTATAATTTTCTGTCTTAACCTTAAAATAATTGTTATTTTAATGTATACTTTACACTCATTTTATTTCGTAGACCTTTTCTCGTTATTGCATTTACCATTCCGGTTATTACGATTTTTTAAGCCGAAATAGCTTTAAAAAAGCATGGTTAAAGTTTTGTAAAGTAAATACTTTCGTATAAGCTTATTTTTAAAAGTGTTCCTATGATTTATATTTCTCGGGTTCGTTAATTTTCATGATGAGCGGAAACAGTTTTGACTATCATAATAAATGTTGACAACTACAATAATTCAATTTTGTTTTATTTTTTAAAAAATATCATTCTACATTTTTTGAGTCCACAAAAAACTTTATCTAAAATTTTGCTTCAAAAACTAAATTCATTCCACGTCCAAAAGAATAACAATTGCCTTTTTATTTTCACATGCGTGGGCGAGCATCGGCGCTTGTGAAAAAATGGAAGTCTGTATATCTCAGAGCATCATGAATGGATGCGACATTATCATTGCTTCCACATAAAAGCCTACGCATCGTTTTATGTCCTGGACATAGTAAAAAAAAGTTTGTTCGTTTTGCGTAACGAATAAATGAAGTAGTGACGTAATTGAAGAAAAACACGTATATCTCGTACTTAGATTGCATATGTTTTATCTTTACTGCTATTTGTATACGTTAAATTTGTGGTGGAGGTGTTAATATAGGTAAATACGTCAGTTGAAGTTTAAAAGAATAAATAAGCAAACAATTCATGCATTGAATATCGAGGGAAACTTTATGAAAATATAATATCTAAGTTATATATTGTGAACTATGCATATCCGTTTTATTTAAGATAGTCATATTGTAATTCTTTGGCTGAAAAAATCTATGTATCTGTATCATATATACCAACATAAGTAAACTAATTTTAGTAAGTTTCTATTCATTAATTAACACATTTTTTGTATTCACAATTCCAATACAGTTAGTTCACACTTTTTATTAAGCAGTAGCGAGTACCCGGCATGCGTTAGAATACCACAAAGTGAACTACTAAAATTGGACAAAAATAAATTGTTTACGAAATGTCATGAGAAATTCATTACCTCAAACTGTGACTTGTTTCTTAAAGGTATTATCTAAGCACTTATTTAAAATATCTATAGTTTTTGATTAGATTCAATGGAATCGAATTGGGTTAGTACTTTTAAAAAAAGTTTTCATTTTGTGAAAACTTATTTAAAAATCAGATTTAGTTTATGAAAATTAGCAGTATGCAAAATATCATTTTCGAAGTGTGACATATTTGACAGTTTCGTAAAAGTTTTCGTAGTGATTAAAAAACGTGTCAAGTATGTTTTCAAGTGGTTGTATTAATCCAGAAAACTTCGCAAGGGTGGAAAAAATATATTTTGAACGTTTCTCATCCTTTATATAGTAATGCATAAATTACATACATACAAACATTCATTTGAGAAATCTCTCAAATGAACTCTCGAATTGTAGGCACTTTCATGTATATTTGTTGCAGCGAATTGCGCACGTACCACGGGACATTACAAAGTCGCAATGATTTTTTTTAATAATCTGAAATGTCTGAGGACATTTCTGGTGAGCATAAGCACACAGTGGAGTAGTTTACATAATGATTGGGCGTGTTATTGCTATATAAAGCAGCGGGTTGCTTTGAAAGTAAGCTTGCTCCTCGCATTAAACATAAAGCTTAGTCTAGCTTTTGCACCATTAGCTTGACGCTTTTATTCGGGGTGTGTTCATTGAAATTAAGTATTCATTTAAATAATAATGAATTTACGAAAAAAGTGTTTACAAATAATTTTAAAACTAAAACCGGTTTACACAATTCAATATAACATTTTTTTAAATATATTTTTAATTTTTCTTATCTGTTATACTGATTCATTATTTCGTGAACGTTTAAATCACGTAAGATTATTTGCTTAATTGTGCAAATAGTTGATAAAATAAATTATAATTATAAATAATTTTGTCTTTAAATTTCAAGCTTAATAATATAATTTTGCAGTTCACTAAGTTGTTAAACTTATATTTAAAAAAATGCACAACAAGGATAAAAATAATTTCAGCCCATTTGAACTTAACTATTTATTACACCTTTATGTTATATAATTATACGAACGGCATTATAAATACGGCTAACACACATGTCACAATTGATGTTATTTCATATTTACCACAATCGCATAATTATTACTATTCATAAAAAAAACACCATGTAGGTACAACAATCACTGTTAAATTATGCCTCGCGAGGCCTTGATTTATCGCGGGTTTTCCCCGTTAGAAAACAAATTTGGTCACGGCTATCACACAAATGAAATTATAATATATTCATAAATACTTTATATTACATCTAAATATTATTATATTTTAGCGTCACTAATGATTGGCTCCTACACAAATTTTTTAAGTGCTTGTTTTTTTTTACCCGGTAGCCACATTTTGTGCACTTCAATAATCGAAATTTGGTTTTTCATGCCAGTAAAATACTTACTTTTACTTTGACATCTTCTAGTTAAGAACATTAATAATTCTAATGGAATGCGTCATTAGTGATCGGTTGATAATTCTCGCGATGAGTGAAACTAGTCGTGATTATAAAATATATTGTCGAAATGGTACTAAAAAAATGTGATTTAATATACATGAATGTTTAATTTACTGATAAATAAAACGATCAGTCCACGTTTTTTCAGAATCCAACAAAAATTTGTTCATATTCAACAAATAATTGTTAACAATATTCAATCACAAATAACTTGCTTTGCCTGGCAAAAGTACACGAACAAAGTGTCATTAATGACCTGCAGAATCCGTTAATTTTAATGCTCGCAATCAAATGCAGGTTTGCTTCACTTTACTTCTTTTATATTTTTTGCGATGAACACTGAATAAACTGGTTAGTAAAAACATTCATCGATTTGACAATCAGTATAAATTTTGCACGGAACACAAAACTCTGTTGAGTTAATACAGCAAAATAGACATATCGTATTTTGCTTTTGAACGATTTGTACCTACGGAATTTAACTGTTATTTTGAGTTATTTAAAGACAACGATGTGTTGACTTTGAATGTGTTTTGTTACTCACAATACGAATTTCGCATTTCGTCATTTTCAGACATCGCGCCTGCTTCATCTTTATATGAGGTAAGGTAATTCTTATTAATGAGTCGTCAATCTCAAAAACATTATTTCTATTTTACATCACTTGATTTAATCCCACCGTAACCCACCAATTTTAAATAAGCAGGTATCTCTAAGTTTCAAATCACCCAAACGCATTATAATGACAGTTGGTTATTAATTATTTTAAAAAAACTTTCATCAAAAGCTCATTAATCCCATGCGTATAAATTTGTCACACGGTGAAAAAATAGCAATGTAGCAGAATAGTTCTGACGATGGCGTGGGCCGAAATAGCTATCAACTATATTTGTTAAAAATAATTTTGTAGAACTAAAATACATTGCTATTTTTTCACCGTGTTATAATGGAGTTCTACCAAGTGAATGCCAATTCAATCAATAAATATAAATTTGTCATATATAAAATTGAATATCATTCGAATCAAATCGATAGAAGCTAAAGTTATTTCGGGCATGTATGTTTAGCTACTAATCTAAAGGCATTTATTTTTGACTGTGTAATTTTGATTTTATATAAACATTGTTACTGTTTACTGCTTGTGTGCGATAGAAAGCCTGAAACTACCAAAAACACAAAACCCAGCTCGTCAGTGACAAAACCTTACAGTAATAAACAATCACGCCAGAATATCGCAATTTTATAAATAAACTAATAAACGTCATATATTTTGTCATTTATTCTACTGAAAAATGTACCACATCAGTGATGTGCCAAATTTCTGCATTAGACAAAAGAAGCCTTCTACCGCATAAATGCAATGTCTATCGATGTTCGCCAATAATAATATTTAATCTAACGAAGCTTATGCGTCGCGTTATTGTTATCGGTTAGTGCGTGTTATCGTATGTACTATTATCTTAATTTTCCAGAATTAAAATATTCCCCATTGACATACAATCATGTTGCGTACGATATCAATATTCGCGTAAAACAATAACGGCGCTTATTGACACTGTTCTCCACATATATAATGAAAGATATTTTTAATCGTTGACACTACCTCAATAACTGCAGTAAAGGTATCTAAAAGTCATATACTACAATGGCTAGTATGATTTTTAAAAACTATTTGCATTTTTTTGAGTTCTAGTCAAATTAAATATCACGTTTAAACGCTAAAGTATTTATGGATTATGGCGTAAAAAATATCTCATCTCGTTTTAACAAGTGACCAAAAAGAAGCTTCGATGAATTTTTCCATCGTTATTTGTATTTTTAAGCGATGAAATAACTAAAACACAGCCAGGTAAATTAATTAAAATGTTCGAATCAAATTTTCATCCCGAAATTTAATTACCTTATTTGTTTCTATATTCTTTTAGTGAGTCAGCTTTGCTTCTACCTGATTTATTTGAAGTCAGATATTTTTCAGATATTTTCCTGGAATATACCCAAACAAATCAGTTGGAAACCCACCTTCGGGGCGGAAAACATTCCTTTAAGAAAGTTTCATCAAGCTTATTTCTTCAGCTCGTCTATTTTTGTCGTTCCCTGGAGATAAAAACTGTTGTACTGAATGCTTTTTTGAATAAAAATAAGTATTATGGTTTGTGGCATTGTGTTGAGACGTCACCCTCTTTCAATCTTGTTCTTATGACGTCTGGCTCACTCAGAAACGAAGGCTTACTTGTTCTCATTTAAGAGCGGTAATTTAATCCCATCAAAAAAAAAATATTTTTACTAGCGCTTTGGTAAAATCATATACCAGCATATTCTTATCGTGTCTAAATTACTGCTTGAAAATTTTTATAATAACAATTAGAAACGTCATGATTCTGTCATTGACAATTTTAGTAATTTTTGACAAATTATCTTAAAATATAATACAAATATATTCGTTGCGGTTTCCCTTCCATAAGTCGTTTTATATTTCGTGTTACGCCTGTTTGGCACGTTTTGGTAAAATGACGGTCAACAGTTAATTGATTGATGGAATTGTAAATAAATAACCTATTTTACATATCAACAAGTACAGGAAATTTAATTTTGCACACGATCAAATAATTATTGCTGATTTATTGATTGAATTGGGATTCACTTGGTAGAACTCCATTATAATACCGTGAAAATATGGCAATGAATTTTCGTCCTACAATCTTTTTAACATATAGTTGATAGCTATTTCGGCTCACGCTATCTACGCCGAAATAGCTATCAACTATATCTTAAAAAAAAATACATTGCTATTTTTCCACCGTGTCGACAGTTAACTCTATGTCATCATTTGGATTCAAATATCTTCTACAGTGAAAAGATTAATACACATTTTACAGCACAGAAAAACACATTTACTAATCACTTAACCAAGAAGATAAGAACAAGAAGCGTAATATTAAAACATACTTTATAATAATTTATTGATTGACACATCTTTTGTTGAAATTTTCTACATTAACTTAAAATGTTATTGTGTAAATTATTTTTGTCGATTACAAACTGCACCCATGTATTCTTACATTTGCTAAATGAAAATCTTCAAACAAATTCCTGTGATATTAAGAAGATACAGCAATAAATAAATCATTAGAGTTTCGGAATTTCGCAGAGTTCGTGACAACGTTGCTAAAACCAGTTTTCGGTGGTTCAGCTAATCGGTATGTAGATTGTTGTCAGGTTTCACTAAATAATGTGATATAACATTAAAAAAAATTAAATAACATTTTTGTGCGGATGGTATTATGTTACATGAATAAAACGAAAGAACGGCGCCGTCTTAACGTAAATATTTTAATGTGTCAAATTTGCATAAAGAATGAATGACACTGAATGAAATAGAGATTTTGAAAACATGATGAAACACAGTCAAACAAAAAGGTCACGACCAAATAAAAAAATTCACAGTGTTAGTTTTTATTTACATTCATGACCCCTCAGCTAAAACAAAAATCTCTTTTTATTTTCATTGTCTATTTGTCAAAGTAGTATGTGATTTAAAATTATTAATTAATAAATGGATTTTCTTAGTAAGATAAAAATTTATTCAGCGACATAACCGAACAGCCGAAAACAGGATTAAAAAAGATTAATTAAGAACAATAGTAATATAATATATGTGCTATTTTTATCAAATCTATTTTTGAATTGATGAACGTAAATATATATTACTAACTGTATGTGGTGTTTATACAATCATAATTTCAAATAATTTTTGTCATTAAAACACAATTAAAAGAACCACTAATTAAAAAATTGATGGTAAAAATATTGTTGAATTTCTGTTTTTTTCATCCTACGGTCGATTGCTTTTTTTCTATAATTTTATCAAATTCGACAGTTTTGTCAATTCTTACAAGTGTTACTGTTATACGGTGGATGATCAGTTAACGTTCATAATCTGTTCTGTGAAAGACCATGTTCACTATCCGAACTGTTCATTAACCAATCATCGATTAACCACAGATTAGAAAGATCGGTTTAACTCGTTATCCGATTTGTTCGCAATCCAAGCCGTTCGTTAACCGTTCATCTACTGTAACATGTTTTGACGAACAGATACTTAAAAATTTTCAGGAAACGAATAAAAACTTTTGTCACTGTTTTTAATGAACAAGGTTAATTTATATTACACTATAAACTTTTATTTACGTTGCATTCATTATTCACAATAAAGTGTGCATTTTGTACGTGAGAATTGTGCTTGCCATTACCACAAAGCGCTTATTACATTAAATTCAATAATTTTTGTGCGCTTCAAATACTAAAATTCGTGAAATATAATAGCAATTTTGTTTTTTTGACAGAGTATAGCTCATTTACAGGTCAAAAAATGCCAAAAAACTTTTTTACATTGAATAAAACAAAGCACCGTGCATTCCTTAATTTTATTTTACAACAGCAAATTTATTGCAATATAAATGACTTATCAAAAGACATCTGTGATTTTTTTTTGTTAATATTTACATTACATTGTATTTATTTTACTTGCACTGTAGTCATCGAGAAAGATCTACATTTGCGGATGCATAATAAATTTTAAAATCACTTTCTTTAACTTTCTATAACAGTTTCATTTGTACTGTTTTATTTAATTGGACATAATCGTAAAAAAACAGATATTAAAAAAAAAAATCTAGTGCTGTCTTCAATAATAAAAAGCTATATGTGTTTTTTCATACAAGCATATTTTATAGCTCAATTTTAAAAAAATTTAAGTTGTATCTTTTGAGATATTACATTTGCTAATGAGACTTTTTTTCTTGCGTGTATCATTTAATTATAAAATAAAATCTTCTTAGTTCTAAATACAAAATATTGTGTCTCACTTTAAGTTCATTAGTTGATAAAGTGCTCATTAATCAGTATATCATTTAGAGAAATTATAGACGATTTTAAGTGCACCTGCTGTTTTTAACTAGTACAAAAAATGATTGACTGAGACAAGGCTGTACCTATTTAAAAAAGGATACAAACGGTATGAGATATTCTACGAGTCTTGATCCACTAATAAATTCAATATGAAAATTTTTATGTGTTGAATGGATTGAGGGTGCTATAATAATTTACTGACCATTAATCATTTATTTTAAAAAGTATACAATATTGTAAGTGAGTAACACCCTTATAGATATTGCAAGAAACAATGAAGCTACAAGAAATAACCTAGAAGAAGGTTAAACGTAGAACAAAATAGATTT
The DNA here is from genome assembly GCA_028555115.1 of Himalopsyche japonica. Taxonomy (NCBI): domain Eukaryota; kingdom Metazoa; phylum Arthropoda; class Insecta; order Trichoptera; family Rhyacophilidae; genus Himalopsyche; species Himalopsyche japonica. The sequence continues at coordinate 461,071 of JAHFWJ010000807.1, read as the reverse complement.
GAATAAAGGCAGACAAAAATTTACAGAAATGTGAATAAGATCATTGATATTATATGTTATTGATATGTGTCAAAAATGAAAAATTTTAGGTATGATTTATGACGGTTTGTAATATGTGTGCATATAAATTCAAAAACAAAACTATTGTTTATATTGTTAACTTATTTTTAACTCTACAATATAGAGACTCGAAAGTATTTTTATAACATACGCATAACCTACTCCCTTATACTTACGTGAATGTAACTATAAGAAATTTATTTCATCTTGACAACTCTTCTAAATTATTGAAGTGGTATGTTGCCATTTTTTTCTTTATTGGTTTCAAATATTTTTCGATCAGAAATGTTCCATTATTTTAAGAATTCTGCGTTGCTAAAATAGTTTTATGTACTGAATGATGAATTCAAACCCAATCGATCCAGCAAATTTAACAAGAATAGTAAAAACAGATGTATAAGATTTTGGCACTCAACGGAATAAGTTGGTTTGTGTGTGTCGTACCACTATGAAGGTGGCTTGTGATTTAACGCGAAGAGTATTTGTGAAATAAATGTGTTGAAAGTAAGCGTGAATTTGGGTTTTTTGCTGCTTCTTTCAGAAGAGCTCAATTCACTTTTTACGAGACGAATCGGCGGCGTAGATGACAGTTATAGTCTGTTCATTGAACAAATTTATAGCCAATATCAAAAGTCGTCTATTTTTCTACCGATACTTTTAGCATAAAATATAAGAATATATACAGCATTATGATGAAATCACTGTCAAGTTAGCTGTTTTATTCTCGAATAATACATTACATTCTGTATTGTGACCAGATGCACTTTTGAAAGCAAGTTGATGATCCAAAACAACACAAATGTAATATTGGTAAAGAACAATTTGCATTCTGATAACTTATTTAAATGAATGAATAATACAAATCACTCAAAAAATTTGAAGAGAAATAGCAATAATTTTTAGTATAACAATAAGGTCCTTCTATATTTGATCTAAAAAACAATAATATTAACTCATTCCCTGCTGAGCCGTTTAAAGAATATTCCAACAACTAGACTTTTAAAATTTCATAAATAATATTGGTTTGCAACAATCTTGTTGAGTTTTTCAGGACAAATCAAGCAATGCATTATCTCAAAAATTAGCGAGTATAAGAAGGTTTTAGCCACTGTTAATTTATATATTTTCGGATATCAACTACCAACACAGAAAAATCAGCCGTCTCAACAGTTGAGACGTAAGCAAGCGTCAAGAGGTTAACATTGTTTTTATGTATAACTAATGTCAAAATAGCTACAAATTATACTAGATAATTCATTCAAATTCTAAAAAGATTGAAACATTTTTACCTTATATGCTTAAAAGAGAAAACAATTGAATGAGATAAATTTTCGTAAGAATTCATACGCTTAGTTGAAATCTTTTGCTTCTCAAGGTTTCTTCGGGATGAAACTTTGTACAAGCCGTATAAGTTGTCATTTTTACAGTTGACTTCCTATGATTTCATCTATTTCAAACCATATCTTAATCAGCATCAGTATTTACTATATTATGGTAAAACTATTTCACAACCTTGTCAAAATAAAATTCTGTTAAGATGCTCATTAAAAGTACACATAGCATTTCGTTGTGATAAAAGTGGCACAGTTCATAATAATATATTAATAACAATAAAATATTTCTTTATGCTAAAATTCTTCGAATGAACTAGCTCTAACCTCATCAGAAGACTTATGAAATGAAATCGAAAGTACGTTTCAAAGCAAGAGTCAAACGAATTGGTTCTTCTGTCAGATAATTCTGGGAATGTTCTCGATTGCCTCTTATTACTATTATTGTTACATTTACCTTTGCTATTCAGACATTTTTCTCTACGCTCTGTTTGCCACACTTACTTCTCGGAACGATTCCGCGAATTAATGCAACATTGTGTTTTTTTATGTTTAGTATTTTTTATTTTATTTTGGAACAATCACTTTTGTTGAGAACGCTAAACAACGTGATCATTGGACAGATTATTTTCTCGAGAATTGTAAATAAGAATATGCAATCAAATTGCGTGTTACGTTTATTCCTCCCATAATCAGTTAATCGGCGGAGGACATTACGTGTTTACTTGTAAAGTTAACAAGAAGCTACTGAGTTCTGCTTTCTTCTCTCAAAATATCATAGCTTTTTTTTATCTAAACTAAAATGTATACTTTTATCATATTATACAAGTTGCAAATATACTTTACTTACTAAAAATGACACGATGAAAAAATAGCAACGTACTTTAGTTCTACATTTTTTTTTATATTTATTGTAAGATATACACCCAGCCCTTTTTTTACGCGATATATTGGTTCCAGGAAACGGCGCGTAAAAAAAATCGCGTAAAAAAAATCACAACTTTCGTATAATCTGACAATTTGGTTCCAAAAATTAAAATATAGCGTGAAAAGGTACCAGAAATGTATGAAAAACCAAAATTTTCTCTTTAAAATTCGTGCAAAAAAAAAATATATTTTCATGTCTTTATTGCTTATAAAAATATAATGAGACTATAAAGATATATTTTTTCTCTTGCAATTTTTTGAACGAAAGTATTGAATTTTATATGAATCTGAATTCTCGGACTCTTGTATATCGGAATATGTATGAAAGCCAAGTTAAAACTGTCTTTTTATACTAAATATAATGCAAGTGTAAATTATTTTATTTTTAAATCCTTTTTACTTCAAGAGTAATATTTTTATCTTCGGTTCGCATTTATTTTTTAACATTTAAAATATTTGGACGTCATTGGAGCGCATTTATTTGACATAATAATTCAAAGTGGTAAAATTTATAGCCGAGAAAAGTGATATTCCACGAATTAAAAAATACATTGTGTTCTTCAGTTCTCAGTACAAGTTCTTCTTAAAAACAATTTGGGGAAAAAGTCGCGTAAAAACGAGTGTAGCGCGTAAAAAAATGAAACGGTGCCGTCCAAAATAATCGCGTATAATCGAATTCGCGTAAAAAAAATCGCGTAAAAAAAGGACTGGGTGTATTTGATAGCTATTTATAGCTCAAAACTCTTAACGAACAAACTAATATATGCCGCCACTCCTTAAGCCACTGAAACGGACCTTTCCGTAATGAACTATCTTCATCCAATAAACTATTTCCGTGCAATATGTAAGCTTATTGATATAGCCGCCTTTTTAGTTTCATTTACGATTTAAAAGTTTTTTAGTTTTATTGCTAGCAGAAAATAAGCTAGGTCGTTAAAACAGTAGAGAAGATTTATTGTGTACCTTTTCTACACAGCTATATATAGATAATCAAATATTCGTTTAAGCATAGTTGTAACGATGGCGTGAGCCGAAATAGCTATCAACTATATCTTATAAAAAATATTTTTAAAAAATTGTAGAACTTAAATACATTGCTATTTTTTCACCAGTTTTATAATGGAGATCTACTAAATAAATGCCAATTCAATCAATAAACTAATAATGATTTTTATTGATATTTTTCAAAATCTATAAATAGTATTTGAATTATTGCGTTAGCTCTTTGCTGTATTATATATGCCCCAATTCTGCAGTCAATCACTCAATTTTAAAATACGAGGAAGCTGTATTAAAGCTGTTGTAATTTTATACAATTTATTTACAAATAGAAAGTTAATCTTTATGCCAATTAGCCAATAATTGCTCAAAAGCTGTGTTTGCCTTACTTGCCTTAATTAGACGCAATTTTTCACGCAGGTAATTAAGATTTTTAAGTGTTACATGACATTCAATTAACAAAAAAAACATAAAAAGTCGGTCGTTGAGCGTTGACTAGACTATAATTTACGATCGAAATTACCTACGCAGTTTTAATTTAGTTTTGGAAAAAAAATAATCCTTCACTTCTATGATAGACATTGAGTAGTAAAGTACGGTACAAATTAATTAACTTACTGTCTTTCACTAATTAACATTTCTCATGTCTCCCATACTATCTCAATATACGAGAAACAATTCACAAACGAAATTTTAACTTTTACGTGATATTATGTGTTATTTAAAAATGGTTTTTAAAAGCCAAAATAAGGGGTACATTTACCGTAATTAAAACTTTTTGAAATGAGTACCATAATTAAACAGTTTTTAATTGGCTACGATGTTAGCTGTCACTTATTGGTTGTATATATTATTTTCTGTCAACTATCGGATTTTCACGGACCGATTTTTAAGGTTGCTGTTACTTCTTAGTAGAAAGGTATGTTATTTTAAATAAATTTGATGATATAGACTGGTTTCGCTCACATTGCGAGTATTTTTAACTGATTTATCATATATTGTCAAAAACCTAACAAGAAAATGTGTTGTTATTATTTTAAATGCCTTAAAACTGTTAGAGCGGTTGATTGCTAATGGTTAACTCTTAAAAATATAAGAGAGTTGACAATGTCAAAGCTTCCATGCAATAGTCATTTTGTGTTTTTAAAAATGATCTTATTTACTTTCGTAATCTTAATAAGTTTTTTTAACACTAACACTAATTATTTTATATATATATATATATTGTGCTGTTATATCGTTGATTTGGGTCAGCAAGGAACGGATATACACATTTTTTTACACGAATTGGAAAACCTAATCATAAATTTATCCAGTTATGTTATCATCAATATAATCTTTTTTTTCTTTTAAAACCGTATTAAAGCACTTAACACATACCATTTCTCATTAATCTCAGAAAATATCTACAATATATATTATATATTTTAACCAAAACATGTAAGAATGATGCTTTGACTTCGTCTAGCTTTTTCGTAACATCTACATATACAATATGTTATATATAAAGCTCTGTGGTAATTTAACAAAATCTTACTAGAATTCGTTTTAAAGCTTTTGTCGGTTTTGTTTTAAATCATTTATTAAAATAGTAAGCACGTTTAAATGCTTGATTTTTGTTAATGATGGATGATAAAATTATTTAATTCTTAATGAAAATTATCGATTTTTCTTATTAACTGTTAGATATGCTCTATTATTGGGTAAAAATGTTACTAATAATATTTTAGGCATGCATTTTCAATGCAAAATATTGTATAATATATTATAACTGAGATTATATCTTTTGTGATTATAAATAAAATTATTTTTTCCACCTTACTTTAATATGTACAAGAAAATACAAATCTTTCTATACACACTGTTCAAAAATAAAATATTTTGACGAATAATTTCCGGCAAGTACTATTCTAATCACTTTTAAGGTGTTAACTGTCACTTCTTGATGGAAAGGCATGATATTTTAAATAATAAAAACACATTTTTTTAAGTACTTATTTCCACAATATATTTTTTGATCAGGACCGGTTTCGCTCATCGCGAGCATTATCAACTGATAGCTCTGAATAGCATCTCTGGATAGCAACTGAATGCTCGCGATGAGCGAAACCGGTCCTGATCAAAAAAATATATTATGGAAATAAGTACTAAAAAATGTGTTTTTATTATTTAAAATATCATGCCTTTCCATCAAGAAGTGACAGTTAACACCTTAAAAGTGACTAAAAAATGTGTTTTTATTATTTAAAATACTATTCTTATGTTACTAAAACCAAACACATTAGAAAGATTTTTTGATTCCTTAATTATATTTACGTTTTATAAAACGTTTCATTTTTATATAGAAGTTTTTATACCCCAATAATTTAAAGAGTTTTAATGCATCATTAATATGTCACTTAGGGCACCACTAATCTGTAAAAATATATTCTCTAAGACGACTTTAATAAAAGGTATAGCAATAAAGAATTTTCTGAAACCAAAACCGCAGAGAAACGTTAATAAATTCGTCTTTGATATTTTATATTTCGTCGTCGCTTTTTTGTATCCGTTATATTTTTAAAAAATCTTTTATATTTTTAGCAATAAATAGCAGTGTTAAAAAGTCACGGGCAAAAAACGAGACTTGCAAAGAAACACGCAGGATAGAAGTAAATATAAATAAAATAAAATAAAACAGTAACTGGGATTAAATATTTTATTTTAGTCATGTTTATTTAAAAATATTTTAACTGTGTTTTCTATTTTTTCTATAATTATGTAATGCAGAATAATCATAATCACAAACTATCTTTGAACGTATCCCAATAAAATTTTAGATGGTGTAAATGTAATACATATCTAGACTAAATAGATTAACTATAGATTAAAAATTTTTAGTTAACACTTTCAATATTTTATTTCATTTGATTAAAATTGATTTCATATTTTTTCTTCCAAATTTCATTATTTAGTACGTTGCAACATAACCATATTGAAATAATCTCGACTTGCAATAAATAATCAATCATTTACAACGAATGGTAAAATTGATAATCATTGAACAAAAAAATATTTTTATAATCGTCAATTTATTAATAATTGGATGCAAGAGCGTGCATATGGCCTAAAGGCGAAGGGGGCATTGTGATAAACATATGTTTTCAATGAAATTTATCTTTAAAGTTCGTTCTTACTGTACGAATAGCTTTGGGTACGTAATGCATTAATCAACGTCGATAGGTTTCACTACAGATCCTATGGTGTTTGTTACAATACCGAAAACATTATTCTATATATTTATGGATTTCTTTTCAAAACCTATGATGTATTTAATATCTAAAATTCTTTTAAAACGAAGCATCAGCGATAATCTAATAACTATTCTCGTTCTTGTTGTAATTATTTTAACAAAAAACGAAGTAAATGATTTACAAGCATTTTTTGAGTAAAATAATCTTGAGTATTTTTAATTTATATTAAAATGAACTTCCACAAAATCAACCAATCCAATGAAAGCATCATAATACGCTGTACGACAAAAAAGCGTTTTTATCTTGTTTTATTACTTAAGCAACCTTTGCAACAGTAAGTCCGTAGATGTCTTTAAAACAAGCAAAACACGTGTCACAATTATTAAAACAATATTTGGAATAGTCAAAGTTATTATAAATTTTATTTTATAATAAATTTTAAAGTAATTGGTCGTTCAAACACAAAAATCCTCATTGAGTTCTGAGTAATACCAATAACAACTATTCAGGCTACAAACAGCGCCTATATGGGCTTTTTCCTGATTTAGTGGACGCTACTGACACTGTTCACGCATATAAACCTGAATATGAACCATCGTAAACAAATTGATCACGTAAAAAAGGCCGTCATAGATAATATCATCCATAGATAAAACCTACGACTGATACATCGCAATCAACTTTTACTTTCGTTTATAACGCATCGAAAAACTACTTTCAACATAGATAATCTTCAAATTGAGAGGTAAAATATGAATACAAGAAAATGGTGTTACGTGACCATATGACCGCTCGGACATGGCTCATGGAAATAAAAATTGGTTGTCTGTAAAGTCGGTTTACGGACGATAGTTTAACGTGACAACGTCATAAGAAAACATTGATGAAATGATTGCATACTTTTATGAATAAAATGGAATCATTTTTATTGAATTATCATTATTTTGTATGGATACGAAGAAGGACTGAAATGAAATCTACAATTTTTTTTCTGAAAGAAATCGTTGATAATTTATTGTTAAAAGTATATTTGTTATACGTTAATCAGATTTTTAATATGCAAGAATTAATTACCTTTATTGCCGCAATTGTTGTTGTAACATAAACAATGAAAACCACATTAACATTTCACTTCACTTTATAAACAGTTGTAAACAGATCACGTGTAGGTACTGTAGGTGTATAAGTTGTGTGCTGCCGCTGTCTCTTTTCTACTCAGACGCATCGACCAATCGAGTGGAAGAGAGATAGATGCGGCACAATCCGAACGGTAGGCCGATCGTGCCTCTCTATCGCTTGTCCGCGCTCTCGCTCGCACGCTTGCCTTCGGCGTAACGCGACAAACGGGACAATGAGTCATGTTTTTTCGTGCGTGCAGCGGGCGTTCATCGATTTATAAGACGTTGTCACGTCAAAAACGGTCATCGTAAAGTTACTTTTACAATCAAGTTAATTTGAGGGAAATATAATAAATAGCTTTATTTGATATGTACGTTAAACGTTTGGCAAGAAAACTTTCGTATTAAATAATATTAAAACACATGACAATATAATATTTGATATCAACAGAAGGTGCTTGATAAAATTTGAATTCTTGAAACTTTGAACGATTCCACATGTCTGTAAGATCTGTGTTTTTCTTTTGTAATTAACTAATCTAGTATATGACAGATGTTAAATTTTTATGTGTATTAGTTCTATTGTATCCGTGTGATAGAATACTTGAAGATACCGAAAGAGTTTCTACATTAATATATAGCTTTATTTCTGACAATTCTCAAACGAAAAATGAACACTTGCCCCTACAGCGAGAATTGCATATTATAATTTATATTTTATATTCACACTTGTAAAATATACACGATGCAGCAGTAACACCAAAATAACACTCCGGACTTATCTCTCATTTTCATCTCTAATTTTGAGAGCTTAAAAGCTCTCAATAATCTCAAGATGATAAGTTACGTGGTATAATATAAAATATCTACCTTTTAAAACTGTTATGAAAATGCATCATAAAATAGAGCGGGCATAGTTTCTTGAAAATTACTAAATTAAGTCATCAAAAATTTTATATCCCGCATTTCTTTCTCAAAAAAAACTATCATGCGTAACTATGGCAATATTGGTTTAAAATATACTTTAGATAATTAAACACAAATCTGTAACTAAAGATTAATTTTTATAGTGAATATAAAGCGGCACGAATACAATGATTAGTTTAATTTTTTTTTTTCAAAATAAAAAATACGTATTACTTGTTATAGAAAAAAAAATTGCGGCCGTTTAAATGGTGAAATCAAAAAATGATTGTTAAGATCGTTTAAAACATAACATTTTACGACACGGATACAATAAAACTGACTTACCATTTATTATGTTTAATGGCATCCGAGGGGTAGAATACCTGACGATGCCAAACGGCGAAACATGGGTTGCGAGTGAAAAAAAAAACTTTACAGTTTCAACAGTTAAGTTCGTGTATAATTCTCTCTTTGGTTTTTTTGCAATATGTCATCAGCATTACTTTAAATTACTAATATGATATATATACATAATTGAAAAGTTTATATAGTATTATTTAACTCTATAGTTTCCAAAATTCAATGAAGTCAGAAAAACGAATATTAAAAAAGTATTAGGTAAATTTTCGACAGTCTATGTAGTACTATTTAAGCATAAATGTATACTAAAAATGATAGAACACATTTCGCTGTTCAATTAATTTTAGTATTATAGCATTGATTGCATATTGATCCCAAGAAGTCCAGCATCTGTATAATAAGAAGCAAAGTTCATTGTTTTATGAGATTGGTCACGGTTGAACCGTCCGATTAATTATAAGATCACTTCAATACAGCAACCTACTTCAAGATCATCGATCAATTATAATTCATTTGTTTTCCCATCGCAAACAATAAAATTAGCAGCTGTTTTGCATCGGATGAATTGTATAATACTTTGATGAATGAGTTAATTATATCTACGGATCATTGATTATGCACTTAAATTGTAATAAATTGGCACAATACCATTAAAGTATTAATGGCATACTGTTGCTGACAAGTGCTTTTATATAAAAGCACTTAATAATTGAATAAACGACAGATTACTTTCGATTTATTATATTCAATCAATAATCACCATGTTTGCTTACTTTTATTGTCAATTAACGATTAACAGGAATCAAAAGTTGTAACGTATATCTTGCAAGTTTACCAAAGCTACGTGTAACGTTTCGTTAACGATGAGCTGTGTGGGACTATAGTTTTTTTATAACCATGTTCACTGCACGAGGGCTTCAAACGAAGTATAGTAGGTCAGTAGTTGTTCTATAAAAACTGCTCGTTCCTCAGTTATTCAATCTCTCTTGTTTCTAAAAGAGTAATAACAAAAGGATGGTTATACGGTAGAGCTTAGGCTCAAACTCTTGTTGTAACTCGTTTAGTTGGGTAAGAATCAGCATTAGGCTACTAATACGTTAGCAAAGGCCTCACTTAATCTTGGAGAAATTTATTTTTCAGGGGCACTCTTTAAACTATACGCAGTAATTAAATCAATTGAATGTTACTTAATACGAATAAAAATATTATGACGTTTACAAAAATGTTGTCCTTAAAATGTTAAAACATCTAGAAGCCATATATAATATAAACATAAAACGTCAGCGTTTTTAAGCACCGTTAGAAAAATTAACGTAAATAAATGTGTTGAAATCGTAATTTTAAAATACAATTCAACTAGCGACAGAAACTGCAACAAAATTTTGATTATATCATAGAACATATCCCCTTGCCTCTTTTTAGTGGGGAGATTTTGTTTTTTATTAAAGAAATCTTTAGCTCCAAGTTTACGAATCGACAGAGATTATCAAAAAAATAATGTTTTTTATCGGGGTCCATGCCAACCAAAAAAGAAGATACTGCTTATTTAATAACAGGTCATTTATTGATTTAAAAATAGTAAAAACTATTAGACAAACTTATTCTGCTCCCTTTCATAAAACTTACTGCTAAAAAGTAAAATTGAAAACTCATCATAAACGTATGACATCTTAAACTGACGCGCAATTAAGCTCATAATTGTGAAGGTATTTTTTTCGCCTTAGCATGAAGATGTTAGTAATAAGGCAAATATTTTTTTTTCCATAATGATTAACGCGAGAAAAGATTGGGTGGCACTTATAAACGCCATAACAATTTTGATTGTAATATTAATTAAATGATTTTTTTTAATACCGACGACTTTTTGCAGAGTAAATTAACTTTCATTTTTTAATAGATTAAATTTTCCATTGGCATCTTTTAAAAACTTTACTTAAAGCAATATTTTTGAATTAAAAGCCATTAAAATGTCACGTAACGAAATCGAGAAAGTTTCCTATTGTTACAAAAATATTAGATAAAATTTTATTCTACCTACTACAAGTTTTTTTTTATTGAAATTACGTAATATAAATATTATTATTGATTCTGTATAATTAGATTATTATATATGCTAAAAGACGTTAATGGTTAACTAAATTTATACTTCTCATAAACACCTCATTAAAATAACTACGCATTTTGATTATTTTGAAATATTTTATTTCAAATAAACACTTTCGAATACTTTTCAATACGTATCAATAAAAGTTAGATTATCTCTGCCTCGCTTGATCAACACTTTGTGGAAATTGATTTAACTTTTGACACCACTTGAAATGAAGCGCAAAATACAGATTTAGAAATGAGTTTGTATTTGGCGTGAAATATCGTTGAAACCGCCAAAATTTGTATTTCGTTTATAAAATAAGAAATGATTTTTAGCTTCTTGGAGTCCATTTAAAACTTTCAATGCGCGTAGGTGTCATGAAAGTATATAAAAGCTTCCTTCCACAAAAAAACTAAATATTTGAATAAGGAAACTATCTAATGTTAGAAAAAAATGAAAAACGTTAATTCTCCCTTTTTCCATATTTCAAACCAAAAATATGCATTGAGTAACCGAGTAACAAGCATTACTGTGTATGATATAGAACAAGCGTCGGAAACCTACGGTCTTAAAACCAGCCACATGCGGCTTTTTGACTATTCTAGTGCGTCCTTTTGACTTGTACTAATTTTAATGATTCCTTTAAATACATACAAATGTTAATTTTTTTTAATAATATACGATACTATAAATTTGATTAGTAAATGCGTATTTCTTCTAAAAAGATTTTTTAAATTGCGTCTTGAATAATCTTTATTGTGAATTAAAATATTTAGTTTATAGTGGGGGTATCAATGTTTTCTTTAATAAGGCCTTATGTTGAATCAGATAAGTGGATGTGGCCTTTTGAAATTAAAAGGTTCTCCACCCCTGATATAGAGTAAAAGTTTTTCGCTTTCTCAGTATGTAAACTGTATTCCCAGTATGCAATTGTAAAAAAATATTACTCTAATAGTATCAAAAAAGGAAGATGAAAGTTAAAACTGTAATTTCCATGAAAAACTAGATTTATCTTCTTTCACATTACGAAATAAGAAATAAGCTTTTTGTGTCCAAAACTCAAAGCGTACCTGCAAGTAGCTTTTCTTAGTTTCCACTTTTTGATACAAGAGACCATGAAAACCTTTCATTTTACTCTTTAAAACTATTTGTGGTAGCTATTCATTAAGCTAAATTATAGAGAAACTCATCTAATTATTAATCTAATTGGTCAGAACAGCATATGTTATAATAACAACAAAATTGTTATTATTATTTCATTAAATTAAGGAATTTTTATGATTGATAATGCCTCAAGTTTAAAGAAACACGATACATTTAATGACTAAATATGCAATATTATACGAAATTAAATTGAAAACAAATCCATTCTAAAATATTCATATCAAACACCGATAGAGTGAGTCTTATTTACTAAATTGTACTACTGAACAGTAACGATAGAAAATATTTTCGTCGACCATTAATAAAATAATTGATAAAAAAAAATGAATCAGTTTATCGGCGACCAGTAACCGCATTTAATAATAAAATAAAACAACAATGTAATAATTGATTTCAATGTCAAATCTTTGATTTAACAAGGACACAGCGAGCAAACGAAACGTTCACTTTGCCCGGGAATGTCAGAAGCAAAACAATCTAGCAGATAATGTTAACCATTGGTGATTTTGTTTTATTGTTTTCTTATAAATAAAATACTTATTTAAAAGGTGAATTTTACGGCAACATGTTATGATACTGCGATTTCTAAATTATTTTTTCAATGCTAATTGAGAGATAAAATTAACGTAAACATTGATTTACTCTCTTCTTTCCAGTTTCATGGACTTTTTAATTGAATACAGAGATTAAAAAGAGATAATTTATCGCAAATATATTATCATCAGATCCTTAAAAGTTTATGCCCTCTAAAATAAACTGTTGATTAAAATTTTAATACTAACTGTCTAAAGCTCGAATCACACTAAACATAAATTTCCGTGTAATCACTTTTAAAATGTAAACTGTCACTGTATAATGGAAAGGTATGATATTTTAAATAATTAAAACTCACACACACGGTGAAAAAATAGCAATGTATTTTAGTTCTACAAAATTTTATGAGTTATTTTATGAGTTGATAGCTATTTCGGCTCACGCCTTCGTCAGAACTATTTTTTGCTATTTTTGCTATATTTGTTATTTTTTCACCGTGTTATACTGGAGTTCTACCAAGTAAATGCCAATTCAATCAATAAATAAAAACTCATGTTTTAGTACTTATTTCCAAAATATATATTATGATCAGGGTCGATCCTGATCATATAATATATTGTAAAAATAAGTACTAAAAAATGTATTTTCATTAATTAAAAAAAATCGTGTGAGTAATAATCATAATAACAGAAGTGACGGCTCGTGTTAGGGGATCAAAGGGGCCTAACATATTTTTTTATCGAAATATTCTAAATTAATTTAGATACAGAGTTTCAAAATCAACAATTAATATTTCGTGAAAACATTTGGCCAACCATTTCGGGCCCAAAGACGCTTTTCATTTCTTTGGGGTTTTGTTCCGTGTCGTCAAAATTTGAGGTCACGTGATCACTTCCTTGTCAGTTTAAAAAATATTTTGAAAGTATTTTTTTATTTAATTGTCTACCATTATTGGAAACACATTATTTTTTATTTGTTTCACTATATTTACAAAACATTTTATGTTTGTGAAAAAATACAAATTGACCCTTGGCCCCACCTGTTTCTATTGTCACCGGTCGCCCCTGATTACCAATAAATCAATTTAAAAAAATACATTTTGTTTATTGTACAGGAATGACGTTTATACTAAGATTACAAAATGTTAGTTCTTACTGTTATGTGAATAGTATAAGTCTTCATCGCTTGAACTTTATCATAGACGAAATAAAACTTAGGCCGTTTCTCAACTTATTCAATTCATTCCTGATAAATACCAACATTTTTAGCAATCTTCCAAAACTTTTTTTTCCTGCCTTTACTTTGTTCTACAATAAAAATTTACCCTTTTAAATAAATAACAAATGAATTTGTTAGTATTTATTATAGCATTATTTGATTCTATTGTCTGACTGAAAGGTTATTGAATAATATATTCTGCATTCTTTTCGGCCTATTAAATCTCTTTCCGGTTGTAATTTGACATTGCCATGACTGAATAAATGAATCGAAGAAGATCGAACAGGTTTTTTCTGTTTTTGAAGAACTGAAAGTTAAAAAACTTACTCGTACATTTACTCGTCAAAAATATTTACGTGTTAACACAAAATTCGTAGCCAAATTCGAGACAACTAATCTCAAACTTTTGGCAGTCACCCAAAGATATTTCGGCTGTAGATTGGTGTTCATTCTCGTAATTCAAAAGGTCCATTACCTCACAATACTAGCTCACAAGGACGGCGATTCTATGCCTTACGATAGGTCAGTTTATTATAAATTATTTGTTTGCGTTTTCTTTACAGCTAAAGGTTAAATATCTTTATTTGCATTCGTTATTGAAGCCTTAGATATACAAACACAAAATGTCACAAGTACATCGGAAAGTAGACACTGTTGCTCAGTATTAAATCAAGTATTCTGTTTTTGCTTGTCTATGTTTCGGATTTTTTTTTAATAGAGCGGCGACTCAGTTGAATAATAGCTAAAGTGACAGATATATGAATAAATAAAACTGTGCGGCATTTTGATTTGCTAATCCAAATGTCCGGAGATTGTCAGTGAAACCGAAGAGATATTAAAATAAAAAGACTGGCAGTTGAAATTTGTCAGTATAAGAGCTGAAATTTCTCCTGGTAAATAAATAAGCGTAAAAATTTCATGCTAAATTCCCAAAATTATGAGTAATATTTAAAATAAATATCTAAGTCAGTATTATTTGCAACACAGGAAATTATTTATTTACACTTATAAAATTTGTTTTAGGTTCTCCTCAGACACTCACGGCAATTTTTTGAAAGTGTATAACGATGCTACGCGTAGCAGCTGTATATGCAGGGCGGTGAAAGATATAATGTTAAGTACCCTTGGTAAGATTTAATATCAACAAATTTCATTTTATGTACGTGATTTGATAAACAGTAGTCTCTTTCAGATAAATATGTGCCATCCTTGTATAATTTCTATGTTTCCTAATCAAAAATTTATTGTTAAAACTATTGAAGATTCCACAGCTGTAATATATAATAATATACGACTACTCATTCTTCTGCAAACATTTATTCATTTAATATTGGTGATACAGGAATCCATTTCTTCATGAAAAATCAGTTATCAAAATTAGATAGTTCTTTCTTATACCAACTTATCATATTAATGATAATTACTTTGCTTATTCAACGACACTTATTCAATAATAATTGCATTGTATAATCTGTACGCTGTGCACACTGAAACATATTTGAAATTGGAATATACAATTGATTTGCTAGAAATAATTCGAATGTTATTAAATATTTGCAATGTTCATTGAACGCCATCTACAGCATTTTTTTTAATATTACAGATTTCTGTTGTACAATTCGAGTGTCATAATAACATATAAAGGCTGTCTCTTTTTTTCAATTATTTTATCCATCGATATTGCAACATTGAAGTCATAATTCGAAGAACTATAAAATATTTATTTTATTGCAACCAGTGTATGCGTAATGTGTAAAAATATTATAAAACCACACAGTAATGTGCGATTATGTTGCCATTATAAAAAAGAGACACAATTCAAGTTATCACATTTGGTCGAATGAATGAGGTTTGTTTTTTACACCGATGCAAAGTACCGTGGGATTAAAATATATTAACATTTTTTTTCTTTCGAAAGTAATATCATCAGAAGGAAAAAACTGCGAAACAATATGTTAAATTAATTCAACAATGAGTGTGTGTTGTTACAGTCTTATATGATATATTCCGTGGTTGTATTTTTAATGATGAAAGTAGGTAATGAACAGAAAAGGTCACTTCATCCCATGTCTACTCTCAATGTGGAGCATATGGCTTCCCAATGGATCTATCTAAACAGTTTTTTACGATACCTGCGTATCACTTAATTACTCAGCCACTCTTTTACAAAGCAATTAAATAATAAAGGAGGGAAACGTTTTCTTTAATCCATGTCCACTCGTGGTGTGGTACATATGGCTTAATAATGAAGGTATTTTATTAGATGGTTTTTCTACGAAACTTTCTTGTAAATTTGTTACTGAATCACTATTTTACGAAGGAAGTAAGGAGATGAAGCATCAGTTGATAATACTCGCGATGGGCGAAACCGGGCCTGATCATAAATATATTGTGTTTTTATTATTTTCAATATCATACTTTTCCACCAAGAAGTGACAGTTAACACGTTGGATGCTGAAAACGCAACCAATATATTTAAATGTTTCCAAAATACGTGTGTAAGCGGTAGACACCTCTTAATTTTTTCTGCAGTTAACATCAATAAAGTGAAAAAAAAGCAGAGGAAGTATTGGGTTTCTCCAATTCTTGTCCTTCTCAATGCAGAGCATTCAACTTTCTTCCTGACGCATTTTAACACAAGGTCTTTTTTTAAGAAAACTTCTTGTCACTCAGTTGCTTAACCTCTATTTTATCAAGCAAATACATAAATATATTATCCTATATGAATACATTAATATTCTATCTATGTCCTTCTTTCACTCTATCATGAACATAACTGTTTATAATATATTTATAACTACTGCGGAAAAACAAAACGCATCCAAGTAAAAAAGCGCTCAGTTATGACTAGTGTATTTGTTAACCGCTTTCGCAACACCCTGTTTTTTTAGTAAACAAAATGGCGGTTACATCACAAACACATATGAATTTGAACAGAATCGGTTTAAAAAGACGCTTACCACTGAAAAACGGACCAGAAGACACAAAATTCCAGCGCGAAGTGATTATTATAATGAAAATACTAAAATGTCGCGAAATGTATGAAAATTAAATGTGTCTATATAAAGAAATGGCTCAATGACTTCACCCAATCTATGTGAAGTGTCAACATTATCTGCAGTTATGCGCCGCTTCGTTAATTTGATTATTTTCTGTTGCTTATTGAATTCTCGATTAGTTTACTCCACATGACAACACAGCACTGAATGATATCATTTCATTCTTAGTTATCGTCATCAATTGTCATTATTATCCATTGCTTGAAATATAACTCTAGTTGTTACTACGAATTGCTAAGTACTCTAAATAAACATTGTATAACAAATAAGGACAACATACAATAGTTCTGACAATTTTCAGAGAAACACTTACTTCTATTCTGTTTTTATGATATATTATATTAAATGAACTTCAAATAATTCTTATTTTTAACATTTTTTTTAAATGCTTTTTTATTAGCTACTTATATATAGCACGTATGTGGCAAACCTTTGTGAGATTTTTCAATATAAATAATATATCGCGTGCCACATGTTATGGAAATAAAAAAATGCATCGAATGTTTATGCAATTACAAATTTTTAATATTGACACCTTTTGATTGAATTGGCATTAACTTGGTAGAACTCCATTATAATTGTATATATATTTATTTCTAATTTTCTTTTGATATTTTTTTCTCTTCAAAAAGTATTGTCTCGTGTGCTGTATTTTCGCCATCCCTGGTCTAGAATAGGCCTACATATTATCGTTTAGAATTTGTCGCTTTGCATTCAGAATATCAAATATAATGATCCAAATTTCAGTGGAATTCCAGGCCTTGTTTAGCATAATAAGACGTAGAGAAGTAATACCACGCCTTCTTCACGACTTTCCATTCCAGGTATTGTTCTTTGAACATAGACAAAGGATTTGAGATGGATGTTGCAATAATACAGTAGCGTAGTGTCTCTCGTTTGGAGAAGGAATTTGAAAGAAAATTCTGTCAATATGATAGCTATAAAAAACAATCGCGACTGATTGGGATCGCTATGTTGATATTGAAATTTGATTTTTGAGACAAACGTCTCGATCCGGGAACGCACAATGTGGCGTCTTCGGACTCGCGCAGCTATAATACCAAAATTGTTAAAGAATTTTAGTTCTTACTTTCAAAATTTATCGATAGATGGGTGAAAAATATACACGAGGTATATAATTAAAATAGGAAATAACTATTTCGGTGTAGTTATTTAGCAAAAATGTGCGAACCGTAAAGTGTTAAGTGTTTTCGCTAAACGTTATCGATTCTACATTTTTATGCATGAATACCATATACCTTCTCCAACTACGTTATTTACATGCACGGAAAATGACATGTTCAAACAAATCAGTAGTCCAAAATTATAATTAGGGTATGAAATATTTTTTTAAATTATAAAAAAATAGTACTTAAGCTTCCCTCATCACGAGTATTATCAACTGGTCAGTTGAAAGAATCAAAAAAAAAATAATCAGAGATATCTATTATTTAAAATACAACACTTTTATTTAAACCAAAAAATGATAGTGAGCATCTTAAATTGACTTTTTAATTACTAAATTTAGCAAGTGAGTAAATCGCCAAAAAAAAATGCGACAATATTTTGTGTTTCAACCCAATTTGAAATTGCTGTACGCCACTGCATACATGCTTGCTGAGTAAACGACACCTTATTAATAGGCTGAGACAGGATGGTTAGAATACACGAATCTCTTACATACCTTCGTAAGTCAACCCACGCACGCCCATGTAATTTCCTTCGCCAATACAAAACATAAATTTTGTCAACATGCTGTACGAATTCGGGAGGAGAATAGAACGATAGACATATTCACGTTTTGCTTAGGTGTCTCGATAATTAATACTACGCAATCAACAATAAAATGAGAATTCATTTAGAACAATATTTCGGCGAAAATAAAAGATTTCAACAATCTTAAGTGAAAGATTTTGAAAATTTGTTTATGATAACAGACTTCCGATCATAACTCTATTTTTTGTCATTTTACGTTATTAACAACGTTCAAAAATTATAATTGACTAGTATATTATAATTTTTGAGGAGCAACTAAAAAATGTGGCGATGGAATTGAATTTCGCTGTGATTAAGATGCGAAATATTTTAAAGTAATTAATTTAACCTCAATAATCTTCGTTTTTAGTGTGCTTTTTTAACTGGCGTAATTAATTTAATTAATGTTTGAGTCATTCCTTTCCTAACAATAAACAAAACAGATCATTACCCTATCCCTATTTTCTATCCTTGACTATAAACTTAAGATAGTTAAGAAGGTTTTTGAATTGTATACCGCATTTGAACTTGTCTCTGAAAATATTAAAAAATAGAAGAAAAGAAACACAGTCGAAAAAAATAATATTTTAATGAGAAAGGATACGCAATTTTAACGAATTTAAGAGAAATACGTATAAAGCGATTAAAAGCGTGTAATCCACATAGTAATGTAAGTTCATATTTACAAAAAGGCATAAGGTTTCGTTTGTGCTAATTAACCACACATAAACGGGTGCTTACGTTGTTTTTATTGGTGAGCCTACACACAAAAGTTTTAATAGCACGTTTACAAAGTAAACTTGTTACAAAATGTCAATTATTCTTATTTTAGAACCTGATTGTTATTATTTTTTTAATTTTTTACGAAATGTAGAACAATATGGCGAAACAAGAAATATTGTAGATATTTGCAACGTGAACACATTTGGAAGTGCTGCTTTAATACTTTAAACATTACTTTTTATGAGAGTATAACAATAAATATTTTAGGAAAGTTGCAGTAATAACATCTATTTGTAATAATTTAAAATTAATAATAAATATTCATATATCGACGGTTCTTTCAAGTGATTGCTTAGAATAAAATGATGCGAAAAGATAACAAACTAATAAATAATGTATTGGTTTTTTTTAACTTCTCATTGGTCATATATTAAGTGGTGTAATGGTTTCTGTGTTGATTATCATGTATTTTTTTTTTGTTTATTTAATTTCCGTCTGTAAATAAATAATATCATGACGTTGTTAAAATTTATTCATCTTAAACATTGAGGTGGCAACCACACTGTAGAATCTCGCTGTATTGAATACTAGGCACCCATACAATATAAACGGTTAGATTTTTTTCAATCACACTAATACGCATCTAAAGTATTGTGATGAAATCACTTTGAAATGTTGCTTTTCAACTCAACATTAGATAAATATTTTCTTGCAAATGCATGTATAATATTGAATGTTTACGAATTTTATAAGAAGCGACGCTCTAGAAAGGGGCGCCATACGAACGACTACCGCTTGCGCTATAGAAAACTACTTTATACCAAAGAGTTAGTAAATTAGTCGCTAAAACTCTCGGTAAGGATATACTTATGGGGAATGGAAATGACCAGTTGTTCACTAATTGCCCTCAACATCTCATTTTATCAAACAAGTAAAACGGGTTGTATTTTTTGGTACACTAATGCTACACTAATTAATACAATGATAATTCAATCGCAGTCTTAGATGAAAATTTCAACAAATTATTTCTATAAAGTAATAAATATGTGATATTTTT
The DNA here is from genome assembly GCA_028555115.1 of Himalopsyche japonica. Lineage (NCBI taxonomy): Eukaryota > Metazoa > Arthropoda > Insecta > Trichoptera > Rhyacophilidae > Himalopsyche > Himalopsyche japonica. The sequence goes on along the minus strand of JAHFWJ010000807.1, from coordinate 440,538 downwards.
TCAAATAAAATTCATGAAATATTGTCTTTTTATTTTTACCGTTAGAAACTATCTTTTAAATTAATTGCAGAAATGCGATTTAACGTTTACGCAATTTAATGTTTTTTTTTTGTCAATCATCAAATATTTACGATTGCTAGTATTATCCTTAACACATGTATCAAAAGTAAAAGTAATGAATTTGAAAGCTATTTAATTGACACGTTTAAGGGCATTTTTCGCCATGTTCACGTAGCATCTTAGTGTGAAAACAAAGAGACAGATGTCGCAATAAAACTGTCAAATAAAACTAAACAAAAATCGTGAAACATGTCCGTTTCTTTTGTGTTAAAAAAAACAGTCTCTAATGGCACCACATTAGCAAGATAGTTTTAAATTGTGTTAGAGGCAAAATTCTTCACACGAAAATCCATATAATGCTTATTCGTGAATATTAAACATTTTATTTTTGGCTTTCTAAAAACTCTTACAATATTTGACAGATCAAATTCTTTTAGCTTGAGATTTTTTATGATTACAAAAAATGGTAGATACATTATTATCGTATAGAATCCATTTAAAAATATTGTTGATACCATATGTATTAAATAGGTTTTATTTTTATCTTCATTCAATATCCTTCGCTAATAATCCAAACTGTTATTTTGTGCAGTTTATTGAGCTTTATGGTTTTAAACTTATATTTGCCATTCAACCGCACATTTAGTTTATCTTTTTGGATTCAAACAAAAAATATTAAAGCTATTTTAAACCCTCCATTTGGGCGACTCGATTATCAAAAAAAAATGGAAATCTTCTTTTAACGGTAATTGAAATTAATATTGTAAAATAATTACAAAATATGTCAAAAAGTATTTATTCAAACTCTAATTTGACTCTTTCATTAGACAGCATTAGTAAGCATGCTTTGAGCTTTCCTACACGATAACAATGAGATCATTTATTATGTGTAATCAAAAAACCATACGAGCTTTCAACGATAAATTTCAGCAAAACGATTTTAACTTTTAAAATTATAAGATAACTGTTCCCAAAGAAGAAATAATTATGAAAGTATTTAAAGTAAATACAATTTATATTTATTTTTATTTATATAGACTAATTCATATAATGTCTTGTTCGGTGGCGATGAACTTCAAACACGCGTGCCAGAGATGTCATGTAACAATTAACATTTTTTTTTATAGAAAACTAATCACCGATGAGATATGCGGATTTTTCGTACATAAATTTTTTCGTAGATAAATAATTTTGCTGAAATAAAAAATGCTGAAAACACTGTTATTGAAACCTATAATTATTTGTGGTTATGTTTGTTTTCTTGCTATCTAATCAGCTGACATTCGTCGTAAAAAAATAATATAGATAGATGTGTGCATCCTTAACATGTTGTTAAAAGTAATTTCAAAAAATGCTTGAAAGAGTATATTAACTTATTCTATATAAAAAAAAAATTATGTCAAATTTATGGAGCGTTAAGATCCATGACGCGTTAGCATCAGAGCTCTTAAGGTCTCCTTCATCTCTTATATACAGTTTTTTCTTATATAATTGTTGTATCGTTGGTGACAAACTTACATTGCTGCAGAGCTGAGGAATCCACAGTGAATCCGAGGACAATGCTGTTTGGCAGCATTTTAAGTAAAAAACTAATTATAATATAAGATAACTGCCAACTGAAGCAATTTAAATAATGTACATTAAAAAAAATATTGATTGAATTGGCATTTACTTTCAGAACTCATTATAACACAGTAAATATCAATGTATTTTATTTCTACAATTTTTTTATAGATATAGTTGATAGCTATTTTGGCTCACGCCTTCGTCAGAGATATTTATCTTAGTTCTTAATTAATTCTTACGCAGGCGTGAGCCGAAATAGCTATTAACTATATCTAATAAAATTTGGTGGAACTATAATACATTGCTATTTTAACTGTGTTAAATTTAAAAAAACTGATTAGTAATTCAACGGTGCACTTATTTTATTAAATGGATTTTTGGCATGCAGGTGTAAAAAGGTTTGCCATCACAAATCCGTACGATAAAATAGTCTTAATTTCGTTGGTAGTACTGGGTAAACGTATAGAGTAACCAGTAGGGGGTCAAAACTATATATTGGCCAATAACATTTGAAATTAGAACATCAAACAAATTAGAACGGAAAACAGTGTTTCTACATCTATATGCAATTTTAAATACGTTGATAAGTTCTGCTTACTCGAACTGTATTAATAGTAAGTTCGCTTCACGTTACACTTCGTCATCCAATTATATTATGGCATATTGTAACGTAACATTGTCAGTTAAAATTTGCATACAACTTGCGCGTATTCCAGTTGAAAGCCAGTAGAAAACAATATGTCTTCTCTCATGAACGCGTGGTGTCGTTCAGAAGGCGAAAATGGTGGAATACTACAAACAGCCAGGACAGTCGGTCTTTAAACCATATTTATTCTCATTTCACGACTGTTTAAATAATGAATTATCTAGTGTTTTATATGTGTTACAACGAAAGCATATTTTAAATCAAAACATATTTTTACCACTGAAATTTAGTTAACCGTTTGGTGAGCGAAAATTTATTTAACATACCAACGATAGCGTCATAATGTTGTATGACAATTTTCAAAGAAATTTAATATACGCGTACAAGGATTTCAACTGTTGATAACGTAATAAGATTTATGATTTCTCTGGGACACGAATTAATTTATAATTTTATTTATATACACTATTTCTGTAAAATAAGCAAATATATTTCTTGTAATATAATAAATAAATATTTATATTAATTAAGTTGACGAATAAATTAATGCTAGCTTAAAGATAACATAGAAATTTATAACCGGAGATTCAATGCTTCGATACGTCTTAGTAAATATTATAGATGCCAAAATTATTTGCACTAAAAATGTATACAGAAGGTGATTGGTTAAATAGCTTAATCTCTTCCAAGATTATGTTTGCTATCCGAATTGTTCGTTAACCGATCATCAATTTACCATAGATTTTTCGTCCTAGAAATGAAATCACGGACCATGTCAAAAGTGCGCCGTTTTCAAAATTCTGTCAAATGTTAAACGTCGATTAGTTTTACAGATAAAATAACTGGATTAGAAAGATCGTTTTAGCTTGTTATCCGAATATGTGTTCGTTGTCCGAACACAAAATTCTTTCGTGATAGTGTCCATTATACAAATTTTTTCGCATTCCTACTAAAATATAATATTTGTTAACCGATCACCAACTGTATTATGTTTTGATTTTGTTCTTATTCCAAATTGCTTCATAAAGGTGATTTAAACAAAACCGAGAAAAATAACTTATACAAATGTCAATTTTTCATATTTATATTATGATGGTGTGGGAGAAACAAATAACAATACGTGTTTATAATAACATTGTTAATAAAAAAAAAGAAGATTTAAATTATTGATTTCTTTAGTAGTAACACATTTTTAAAAAATTGAATTTTTGATGTGATTCAAATATAATATTGTATCATAATTTTTTTTTTTTTATAAAACCACGTATATTTTATCCATTAATTTACATCGTAATTTAACCGCCCTACGTGCAAGTAGAGCTTTCCCAGAAATATGCAAAAAAAAAAATGTTTCATAAATCAAGATTTACGCGCCTCTGACTTTTGAAGAGTAGGTATGAAAATTACGTCAAAAACCCTTAAAAAATACTTGGTATTCCGTACGGTTTACAGCTTTAAGATAAATTATTTATCTCATTTGCGTACGTGATACGGGATAGCGCAGTATGGTACAGTCAAGATTTGCGTATCACGTACGTTCATATGCGTAAGGCGGTTAATAGCTTATGTACACGGCTTTACAACGCCGTATATTCTTTAGTATACGGCACTGAAATAAATAAAAGTTTTATTTATTGTCATTATTTGGTGACAAATACATAAATTTCTTTAGTTCAGTGTCTTATCTGAAAAATTTAAATGCATTTTTTGTTCCAATTGTTTTTTTTATTTTAGTACTTGCATTTTATCAAAATTTCAATTGGATTATTTGGACTGCGTATTGTTGTTTTCGATAATTAATTTTTGCCGTGCTCGCAAAAAAGGTTATCACCCGTTTATTGAAAGTAGGTATTCCGCAATTGAATTATTTCACTGATAAGTGATAAGGCATTTACGCGATTGTGCATCTAATAAAATGTGAACAGTCAACCACTACAGTGTGTATAATAATCACAGTTAAAGCCCACATAAATATACATAACTCAAAAAAATGTGTATATACTATTTTTTAATAGATCATTATAAAGAATTAATTCACTTTACATCTAAAAGTCCATAACGTCGCGATAAAATATTATTTTCTGTGATTATAAAAAAAATAATCTAACGACAAAGGAAAAATTAAATATTTAATTTGAACAAATTCTTATTTTAAATCCATAAATTTGGTAATCTAAATCAGTGTTTCTCAAACTTTTTAATTGCACGTTTTTTTTATACTGAAACAAATAATCCACGCCCCCCCCCCCCCCTATAGCAAAAGACATTCACTATGAATATATTTACGACCCCCACTTTGGGAAGTACGGATCTAAATCATTGTGAAAATAGGATAATGAATGATAGCATAAATATTTGGGATTGAATTCTCTACAAGGTTGTATAGTAAAATATTAAAAAAACACAGCAATTTGGTTATGAAATAAAATAATATTTTTATAACGTACATATTTCATTCGTTTTACATCATTCTCAAAATTTATTTATAATTCGTTAAAGGGTGCACTTTCAATAAGTTGAAGTAATTAAATTTTAATCTTAATTACTTCAACTAATTAATTTTTACATATTTTTTTTTATTGAATATATAACATTTTCAATTATTTTTTTTAATTATTCAGTAGGAAACTTCCTTGTCAAGATATTTTTTTATAGATTTCATTCGTTATATCTAACATATTTAACGCAATATATGCACAAAAATCGCAAAATGCACTTAAGCACGCTAGAAATTATTGCCAAATCGGGCGAAATTACAATATTTGCACTTGAGGTAAGTGGGAGAATTTGAGCGTTAATGTTTGTGTTCCTTGACATTTTGATCTGTAATATTGGCATATTTAATATTTCCATCTAAATGCCAAATGAATGATGACTAACTTAATAAATAAATATTATCTGTAAGAACATACATATAATACGTACATATAATAATACAAAGCCTTTTATTCTAAAAACACTATACTGCATCTGTGCATTCCATAGAATAACCGAACAATTCAGAACATGAACAATAATAACAGTGACAAATCAGATCAATGCTAAATCAACATAGCGAAAAATCAACACAGTGACAACTCAGCACACGGAAACGAAGAAAATTAATAATTCTCCTTTAACAATTGATTACTTTAAGGAACAGGTCGTCAATATTTACTTATCATAGTTTACTTGTAAAATTTTGACATTTTTAATACATCTCAAATATTATATAAAATATATTTTAAATAATAATAACTTATCACTCAACTGAATATCAGTGATCAGAATGATCAGTCTTGCTTGTAAATTGTACTCTATAGGTTGATAGTTCTCGCGATGAGCGAAACCGGTCCCGATCAAAAAATATATTGTGGAAATAAGTACTTAATATCATGCCTTTAAAACACATTAAAAGTAAAATGTATTTATTAATAAAATTTACTATCGACGCGATTGTATTTATTATGTCAAAAAATATTCAATTCAAATTGTTACTTAAAAACACTGAATTCATAAATAGTACGTGTTTATCCCAAGTTTAACTGGCGGTGTTGTGAATTTGAATGTTTTGATTTGTCACTGTTTTATTTGGCCACCAAACTGTAGAATATTAATATAATATATGACGTGGTACCAGAGATACACTTGTATCGCCATTTTTATGGAATGAAGAAATACATAATGAAGCGTTGAACTAAAACGTAGTCTAACGGTGGGAATCTGCCAAATCGACTACAAAAGAACAAAAACAAAAAAAAACTACTTCTGTTCAAATCGGATGGCAATAAATAACTCCGTCATAATAAATATAAACGCTTATTCATTTAACTTCGAAAATCAGCAATCTGTCTTACTCTAGAAATAATATAATATTTGCTAGTTCCGACGTCCACTTTTTTTATGCTCGCAAAAATAGTATTTTATCTTAAAATACTCTTTAGCTGATTGTACGTATATTGTTTTGTTTTTTTTTTTATTATTTTTTGTCAGCATATAATCATCGCAATGGCGTTTATTTAACAACGCATTTCAAAGAGCAAACATACACCTTTTGATTGTTTTAGCACGCAATAAAATTTCGGCAATATTATTTAAAATACACCAAGGTCAAATATTAATAAAATATGATTTCGGAAATCATATGAAAGCTTTTTAAACGTTTTTTTAAATTATTTTTAGTTATTTATATTTATTATACATTCGCAATAACATTTACTGATAATGCCATACATGGTGTGTCTTTGTTTGCTGATTTTTTAAACGCATATCATTATTTTCTTTGAATCAATTTCATAGCTTAAATTTCTTTCATAGCGCACATTTGAAAAAGTAAAGTGATTTTATTCATAATTTTTTTTCAGAAAGATCGTTTTAGTTCGTTATCTGAATACGTGTTCGTTATCCGATCTGTTCGCAGTTCAAACTACTCGCTAACCGGTCACCCACTGATACTTTTTTCTTCATTGTATTGTAAATAATATATTCTTTAAATGACTTAAAACCGTTGGAAACTTACGTTAAAAAAATAAGTTTGCGAATAGTTTATTTTTATTATATAATAATTAGTGTGTTGGCAATGTAAGATACACTAATCCCAGTTAATAAATTACTATTTTTTTTCACTTGCAGTACAACTCTCCGATACTTAACACTTACGTGTTTTCATAGCAGAACCGTTATTATTTAATAGCATAATTCTCAAATCATGTTTTAATATGACCTCGCTTTTTGCAACAACAAAAAATAATGTTCACGCATACTTATATAATAACGATACAATTAAGTTGTGTGGGTTCGGTATAATTCGATCAAATATGCATTACTTTTACGTATGTAGTATTATTACTATTATCGAAAAAGAATAAGCTTAAATTGAAAAATAATAATCAAAAAAACCTATTCATACTATCTCTTCTTACATCCTATGAAGCTTGTTTAAAGAAAATAAAACTGTACTGATGATATCTTGAATGACTTTTAATGTGATAACTGTCACTTTTTCATGGAAAGGCATGATATGTTAAATAATAAAAACACATTTTTAGTACTTATTTCCATTAATATTATACGATTTTCTGTAAATTGTTTTCTTAGTTCTTGAACCCATAATTTTGTTTACCTGCTACCTTTAACTCAAAATTTTGTAGAAATAGAGTTGCTTGTAAATTGTCATCTATCAGTTGATAATGCTCGCGATGAGTAAAACCATTCGATCATAAAATATATTGTGAAAATAAGTACTAAAAATATTTTTTATTGTTTGAAATATCTTGAAAGATTTTGAAATCAGTTAAATTAATACATTCGCCGATTCAAGTTCTCGCCGAAAAAAGTTTACTTCACTTTTCAATTAAAGGCTTACCATCGCCATGCAACCCATAATTTACTGCCATTTTTTAAAACGAAACAATTCAAATTCCATCAAGCACTTTCGTCCCATATCATAAATTAAATTAACTGTATTCATTGATTGTTTATTAATCGTAATTAAATGAACCATTAATGCCTCATCAAGAAAATAATTATCTTCAGTATGTATGATACACACAAATGAAACGGAAAACAGCCTGAAATTAAAAGCTCTTTCTAGCTATTACTTACACATAGTATTTTCTATAAGTAGACGCACTGCATATGAAAGCTTGCACATGACTTCGCTGTACGTATCAGTAGACGATCATTTTTGTTCACGCATTTAAGTCAAGCTCGATTCGGAAAATTTTATAAGTTCAGGTAAACCATATTTGTATTTATATGGACAAGGTAAAAAATAACAGCTGATAGCGAGGAAATTCGATAATTTATTCACTTGTCTGCCATTGGTGGTTTAATTTAATACAAAGCCGATAAGCTTATCTAATTAATAAGCTTAATTGTTTCATGGTAACGCAGCAGGGCTAAAAACAAGCGCTTGATACATGCTTGCAAATTTAACCTATCTCAACTTATTGTCACTTGAAAATTGTTACAATAAAAATCAATAATTACATATGTTACAGTGAAAGTAAGTAAAAAAAATACTGGCAAGAGAAATCATAACACAGCACACTAATCATCATTTGTTATATATTTTATTAAAATTCAGTCGTATACGAACATTTATTGTGACAAAATTATAATACTATTGTATGCAGGTTTATACCGTCATTAGTAAAAGTAAAAATGCGTTTTTTTTGTTTAAAATGTATTTTTGCATAACATATACAATACATAATCTATGCTATCGACTGAAGGTGGATTCTTGATGAAATTTTAATATACATGTTAAATTGTTGAAACTTACAACGATTCCATATGTTTTGTAATTATCAACCCGGGTTTCGCCTTTCGGCATCTTCAGGGATTCTGTCACACGGATGCGACATAAGTGACGCATAATAATCAGTTTATATCGGTTATATTTTATACAATAGGATATAATTACAAAGGAAAAACATAGACCCCTAATACTTGAATTCAAATATCAATCTGTAATTAACTTTCAAAATTGCATTTGTGTGATTAAAATGTTTACGTTCATTAGAGGAGTGGTAGGAAATACCGTGTAATATTGTAAAACTTACCTGATCATATTGCGATTGATAGTGGGTCTCGGACATATCCACTTGGTAGTAACTGGGGCAAGTGACCCTCGGCTTCTTTGGAGAACGTCCTCTCGGCCCAGGAGTCAGCACGTCATAATACGCCACGGCATTATTAGCAGACACTACCGGACAATCGTCCGGATACGTTTTAACTTCAGAGCCTCCGCTTGGCTTTCCACTCCCGACGCTCTTGTTAGAATCGGTTTCGTCGCAATCGTTGTCGACGCTCATTGCTGCCGAGTCGTACGCGGAGTCTTCATCAGTGGATCCTGAGCATGACGCTCCGTCGGCGAAGTACAGCGCAGAATCACCAGCCGTATCTTTCGCGCCATTTTCATTATCGAACACCGCGTCGGCCATTTTGTCGTCGTATTTCAAATCCTCCATTTTGATCAAACGTTTCGTAATAGCTGACCCGCTTTTTTCGTCGTGATTTATTGTTATCTATCTCTTTTGCACTAATAAGTTCGCGAATCTGGAACCGGTTATACGGATATATTTCTTAAATTGCGCGCGCTTTTGCTGTTTGCGGCGACACGAATTTGAAATCCGGTTTTAATTATTGTTATGGTTCGAATGAACGCAACGAAAGTGATTTCAAGCCACGGTCTATGGGCTCATTTCATTCGGTAGATATTACATGGCAGTAGTGTCTATGGTGATTTATGATTTTACAATCAATCTTGTCTAGAGGCGGTAACCGAAAACAATAGTCGAAATAATAACTGCATTTAATAGGTGCTTTAATTAATTCAAAATAAATCTAATTTAATTGCTCGCAGCTATACATAGAGAACGAACGCTGGTATTTGAGAGAATGTCCGCTATCGATACGTTGATTAAATAGTGAATTTATTTAATATAACTTGTTCTTGAAGGTAAACGATTACGACTTCTGTGGCACGTCGCTGGTAACAGTTGATCCGCTCGATATGCTTGTGACCGGGTCTGTAAAGGAAAAAAATGTTATTTATTAACACGCAAATATCGAATATGTAAATAGCATAGTAATGTGAAAATTTATAGTAGATGTTAGATAGTAAACAGAATTTTATTGGGCACGTAAATTTATTCTGAATGTTCAGTGAACTAGTTTAAATATTATAATTATTCTGTTCTTGATGTTTAATTAACTCATGACTTGAAATCGACTACTTATACGATATATTAATGCTCATTTTATTCAATGATATAATATAAACTATTATTGATTGAATTGGCATTCACGTGGTAGAACTCCGTTATAACACGGTGAAAAAATAGCAATGTACTTTAATTCTACAAAATTATTTTTAACAAATATAGTTGATAGCTATTTCGGCTCACGCCATCGTCAGAACTATGCTTAAACTAACATTCACTTATCTATATATAGCTGTGCAGAAAAGGAACACAACACATCCTCTCTCCTGTTCCAACGGCCTAGCTTGTTAATTTAACACAATGACACGAAACTTTCAAAATTCTAAATGAAACAATAGGTGTCTATGACAATAAGATTATATGTGGGACGGAAGTGGTCATAATGTAAGCAAATCAGACCACCCCTTTGTACAACGGCTGGACAAGTGGCGATACTATTATGTTAGCTTGTTCGTTAAGAATCCTTTGTGATAATTGGTGTCTATTGATTTCCAGCTGTTCCAAAGCCGTCATTCTCCGACCCTTACTACAAAGATGCAAACATTTAGGGGCTGAGTTTGAATTTATATTATGTGATTCATTAATATCGTGATTAGCGATTATTGTCATAGACACCTATTGTTTCACTTAGAATTTTGAAAGTTTCGTGTCATTGTGTTAAATTAACAAGCTAGGCCGTTGGAACAGGAGAGAGGATGTGTTGTGTGCCTTTTCTGCACAGCTATATATAGATAAGCGAATGTTAGTTTAAGCATAGTTCTGACGATGGCGTGAGCCAAAATAGCTATCAACTATATTTGTTAAAAATAATTTTGTAGAATTAAAACACATTGCTTTTTTTTCACCGTGTTATAAACTATTATGTTTTCATATGAAGGCATTCAATTGACACAAATTCTTTATTAAAATCACTAATTTTACATGGATTCAATCAGTCTCAATCAACAAGTAAACATTTTCAATATCTAGATGTAAAATAATCATGAGGTACTATAATTTTTTTTTTTTATTCAATTTATAGTCATATGGCATCATAGTTAGTTTATGTCACTTCATAGTGAAAATGCGGTAAGTTTGAATAACAAAAAACGTTTTGTTTTTCTATTTCCATAATTTTATACCACTCAAATAAGAGCCATAATACAAAGACGAATTGACTTCATTTATCATCGATATATTTACTACGATATCTTGTAAATTAAAGTTCTTAATAGTGAACCATTTGTTTTGTATACCTAGTAACACGCAAACTCGAAATTTTGTTTCAATATCCTTGTTTAAAATTTGTGCTGTACCAGTTGATAATATTGACAATGAGTGAATACTTTTCTGTATTTTATAATGAACACATATTTGTTTTATTTAAGAATAAAGAAAAATTAGTTTTTCATTACTAGAAAGGCGTTAATAATATTTTTTTTTTTTTTAATTTTCAGCGCTTTCATAACTTTTGTATGTACAAATTACAGCTTGTGAAAACGATTTATAATGAGTAAAAACCAGCAAGCTGTTGAAAGATTTTATTATCAAGAGTAAAACCAAACCATAATAAAATATTTTTACTTTCCACTTTATCCATGATAAGTGTATTTTTAGTTGCGTTTCATTGTGTATTGTTTAGTTTTGTAGAAAATAAGATATTTGCAGATAAAAGGTTAAACTAACCTCCATAGCCATTTTACCAGCAATAAAATGTTCATATTAACAATTTTCTGATATGAAATAACTGTAAGAGTGTAAGAACAATGAAACTCATTAACACATCGTTATGTGATTTTTTAGGTGTTCTTTTCAATTTTTCATCCTATTTTTAGCTTTACTGATAATACTGATTGATTATAAACAGTTTTTCGCAATTGAGTGCGCTTATCAATCATAACCATTAATTATCGTTAGTTCAAGGAATAAGTTAATTAACTAATATTTTTTTCTAATAATAAAGAACAAAACTGGTCCTGAACATCAAATATTTTGTGGGAAATAAGTATTAAATAATGTGTTTTATTGGTTAAAATTACACGCCTTTCCATCAAGAAGTAACAGTTAACAATTTAAAAGCGATTAATTAATGTTTACTCAATAAACAGCTATTTATTATGTTATTACTTCATTATAAATTCGGGATCGTAATTTTAAAACGTCACAAATATAGGGAGATCATAAAATGGCTTATGTCACAATCCAAGAATAGGTAAATGAAAAGCAGAATAATAGCATGCTACAATTATTTCTAGAAAATCATGTATCATTCATATTTTATGTGGGCTAAAGATTCCATAAAATAACAGATACACGAAACGAAAGGCTCCCACTAATCAGCTGTTGCTATATATTAAGGTTAACAAAACCGGTATTGTCGAAACATGCTTATCGGTATTTCGCTTTTTTTAACTAACGCTTATCATTGAAAATACGAGAATATCAATTATTTCTTTTATTTGAGTGTACGAATAATTTAAGACTATTGGGACAAAAAGCTTTCAATCTGAAAAAGATCTTTCCGTCGCTAAATGTTTGAAATATTTAACATATTAATAAAAATTCACCTCCTTCATATTCAGGTAATAAATATTAATATATGTTTTATATTCTATATAAATTACATATTTTTGGGTTTCCCTTTCAATGCTTTAATTGTCTCTTTTAGTAAATGGAATTACAAACATAACATTTAGTATTGCTTCCACAAATAAATATTATTAGGTCAGTTGATATTTTGCTAGCGATGAGAGAAAACAATACTGCTCTCAAAAATTTTAAAACACAAATATACACTGTTATTTCTTATATTGGTTTTTATTGATTCGTTCGGTATTACAGTTCCATTCGAATTAGCCAGTAAACAACTTTTCTTTTTAACTCATGTTTTTATATATTTTAATAAAACCGGTTTTAAGTTTCAAACACGAATTTACCGGTGTCAATATAGTCGTTTAAAACTGCACTCCCTAGTTACAAGTTTGCTGACTGTATAAGGCGACGATATAAACGATTCTCCAAGTGTTCTTCATACGGTAAACGTCGTTGCATCAGTGAGAGTTCACTATTTGTCGGTTTTGAATTATGGATTACAAAACGTGCATAATGAGTTGCTGTTTTAGCGCAAGTATAGATTACGCAGTCATTCATATAACTCTTCGCACTCTATAAGTGTTGTGTGCATTGTGAAAAAACCTTTTTTGTTGATTTATATAATATTGCATTACAATTACCTTATTCAATAATATTATTCATATTTTACGTAACAGTATGTGCTCTAAATTTAATGACCATTTCTGTATAAAGATTACCATTTATGACATACCGTAAATGTATGAGTGTTTTAGCTCATCGCGAGCATTATTAATTTATAGAACACAAATAACATAGTAAGCAGGTGTACAGAACCAATAACTCAAGAACTAAGAAAACAATTTACAGGAAATCATATAATATTCATTCAACTGAAGTAAATGTGCAAGTAGATTCATTTGAAAATGAAATTTAAACAATCTCTTATTAATCATTTGCAAACAAAATAAAGACAGATCAAAAATTTTATTAAGACTTTTAATGTGTTAACTGTCACTTCTTGGTGGAAAGGCATGATATTTTAAAAAATTTCAGTTAATAACACTCACGGTGAGCGAAACCGATCTGATCGAAAAATATATTGTGGAAATAAGTATAAAAAATGTGTTTTTATTATTTAAAAAATCTATTAAGTAATCAGAACAATCTGTCACTCCTACAATCAATCCAAAGTTATGCGTGATTGCCTCTATAATTAAACTTCACAATTAATGATAAAAAGAAAATATTGGGAAACGCTTTGAGAAATAAATTCAATATTTACTATGCTCGGACAAGATAGGATGAATATTGCACAAAGTGTATCAAATGACTGCGCAAATAAATATATGTGTATGTCTCAGAAAATATTTCGAATTTGAGCGCTGCATCATCAATAAAAAAATGCTTATTAAATCTTTTTTTATTTTTAACCATTTCTTACCAAACGTCAAAAAATACTTAGCTCATCATAAAAAAACATTGATAGATATAGAATAACCTATAATACAAATATTTAGATTAATTCAATGCTTAGGAAGTGAAAATTTTACGGACAATATTAATTACAACCGATAAGCTGTATGATTAAAAAGTAAAAGAAATTTAGCAAGCGACTGCAAGTAACTTCATCACGCGGCTGTTAACTAAACGTGATAATTTCCGACTGTATTTATATAAACTTGAATAAAAAAATTGCTTTATTAATTAATGAATATTGCCACACTTATTTCAACTACGTTTGGTCTACTTGGAGTTATAGTCGCTTGGTGAAATATAATTTTTTCTGCATTTCTTGTAACAGCTGTTTTGTTGATTAAGTTTTTATTCAGTCCCCTCCATCGCTAGATTCGTCTGCATGACTCAAGAAAATTTTGTAATGAATTGATCAGGTAAAAGTGATAATGAAGTTTGATTGAAAACTTGAAAGGAGTTCAGAGCAATCCTTTGCGAGTACTTTTTCAATTAACATATAAATAAAAACGTCGATGATGTACCTAAATTTCCGTCGATTTTACAGGTGAAAAAACTGTTATAGTATCTGTGTGTAATTAATACCAGGTGGTCTAATTTTTAACTATGAACTATATCAAAACGTTTGCAATGTAATATTTATCAATGTTAAATTCACACTAAAAACAACAAACCTCGATGTTCCCGTTTACAATTATACAATTATTTTTCCATTTAAGATTAAAATAATATCATTATATGCATTCAATGTATAGTATTAACATTGCTTATAAATTTTTGGTAAAGCTAAAAACAAAAATTGAATTGTGTTAGCCTAGAGACGAAACCATTACAAACACCTTTGCTTTTGGATTAAAATACCTTTATTCTACTACAAACAGTTAATTAACATGAATTGTTGAAATTGTTCCACATGTTTTGTCACTCACGACACGTGTTTCGCTTTTCGGCATCTTCGGGCATTCTATCACACGAGTGCAACAGAATTTGCGTACAATAAACAGTTAGCATCGTCTATATATTAAAGGTATTATTTACAGGAAAACACAGACCCCCAAGGCAAGCACTAAATGGCAGCTAAAACAAATTTAATAATTTTGATCTATTTAATAATAAGTTGTAACAATTCAAATTTGATATTGAAATTCCATCAAGTCATCTTATCCATCCATTCCATTAAGATATCTTATATTTTAATATAACTGACAAACAATGAACATTTTAAATCGCTTTTATTATATATGAGAAGGAATACACAAAAAAATATTGACCCTAAGCTAAGTGCTAAATATATTATATTTGATTATAACTGATTTTGTTATAAAGTGTTATTATTTGGCGATGGAACAGAGTCTATCGATTCAGCCTCGATGCAATTTTTGTTTTTTTTTGTTTGAAAGACATAGTTTTACGTTGTCAATTATTTTTTTCAAACATTGGACAAATCTTGTTAATAAACTGTATATTATTGTTTTTTTATAAGACAAACCGTAGCAAAAAAAAAATATTACCATAATAATTTTTCTTGTACTTTCGTCTTATATATAAATTTAATTCAATATCTTGATATTTTTAACAATGGCATTGAAAATTGCAAAAACAATTTTAATTTAAAATATATAAATGATACCAAAGCACGCCAAATATAATTAACAAAATGCTTACATATTAGTAATCGTTATTCAATTTGTACCAGCAGAAGGCAAGTTATTTTATTCGATTGCATATTATTATTTGCATGTGGCAATCACTGCACTAATTGAGTAACATAACACTATCTAAATATTGCATACATTAATCAACAGTTGCTCAAATTTATTTAAACAGTCAGTCAAGAGAGACTCAATCTCAAAACATTAATTTATTTCGCCTTTATTTGGTGTAAGTAATCGACATACTTTTTTTATGTTGGTATTACCAATCATTCGGTCATAATTCAAATTCGTTTCTCATTAGCCACAATATTCGAATTTAGAACTGTGGGACAATCTCTTACAATTTTTTTTTTTTTTTCAATAAGATAAGCACCAAAATCTACATTTTACTAATCATTTATTCTGTTTTTATAAATATTTGTACAAAATTAAAATATGCAATTTCTTTTGAGGCTAGAAATCTTTAATATCAATTATTGTCGTAACAA
This sequence comes from Himalopsyche japonica, assembly GCA_028555115.1. Taxonomy (NCBI): domain Eukaryota; kingdom Metazoa; phylum Arthropoda; class Insecta; order Trichoptera; family Rhyacophilidae; genus Himalopsyche; species Himalopsyche japonica. The sequence goes on along the minus strand of JAHFWJ010000807.1, from coordinate 424,391 downwards.
TTAATGATTGAAAATGTTAATGACATAATTTTAAATCTTTCCTCTAAAATTTGAAGGATTATTTCGAATGAGATAGGCATTTATTTAATGATATCCAAAAATTACTTCCAGCTGTCTACATATTCTCTATCAACCTTTCGTCCATTTATCAAAACAGAAGTTTCCTGATTTTTTTATACAAATTGAAGTTATTCAACTTTAGTATAATTTGATATTTATCAGTAGAAATGAAAATCCAGGTAATATTTTTTTTAAGTCCTCGACGTTAAAAATTTCTTAAGCGTGCTGAACACTGGAATTGATTTAAAAAATATTTGATTATAGCATATTCTTTACATAGCCCAGAAAGGAACGTGTTAAGAGATTTTTTGTAAGATTTATTTAAAATTCTACTTAATGTTAAATTAGTTTATTTTCATTTATTAGAGTAAACTAATTCACAAGTGACCATTTTATAAATTGAATCCGCAATCGTCCTTTTTGCCTGTCACGTATAGAAAAAAAGTGTAGCGAAACTGCATGCATAATTCCATGCCTTCAAAGTGTCACTTGTTGCTCGTTTGCTTTTGAGACAACGACACTAAGCCAATTGTATAATTAGTGTTGGCTGTAATGGGATTCAAGTAATTAAAAATGTGATGTATCCATTTTGGTTTCAACGACATTTTTTTCGTACATGCAACATGTTTATTTGATCTTTAATGCAAAATTTTGACGTGGGATAAGATTGTCAATATTCAGTGAAAGTAACAATTTTTTTATCTTATTTTACATTTCTGAAAGTAAAATAGTACTTAATTATCTCAAGCGAATTCGCAATAAACTACCTCTCATATTTTAACTGATTGTATTTAAAATATTCAAATAACATATGTGTCTAAACGTAAAAAAATATATATTTTCTTGCTGAAAAATACAGACAAAAACTTCACTTATTTCTTATGTTACAAAAAAAAATTGTACAATTGCATTAGCGTTTATTTAGTAGAACTACGCTATAACACGTTGGAAAAATACATTGCTTTTTTTCATCGTATTAAAAAAGACTTTTAATTAATATTTAGACCATAAGTTGCCATTTGTTTCTTAAAACTTAATAGAATTTAAATTTTCTTTTATTTTTGATTACAAATTAAAATTTATTTAATTTAAAAATATCCTAAACATTTTGTTTGTAAATTATTATAAGACGATATTATTTAATGAGACTAATGTTCTTTAGCCATTTTTTGATTGTGCACACAAAAGTGATAATTACCTCAAATTTTTTAATGTAAAGAAACTCTTAAAATTGTGTTATATTATTTAAATATTATACTTCTATACCATGCAGTGACAGTTAACACCTTAAAAATCATAATCGGGGCAAATCGTTCATAAAAATTCTCTACACACTAAAATATTGTATATATCTCAAGTTTCACTCCATTCTTTATTAGGTTTTGTCTTGTTCATAGAACTATAGGTACATAAGTAACCTATTTGAAATTGCTAAGCTATTTATTTTAATTCGCTTATGTTATAAAAGCACAGTTATAAAAATCATTTAAGTGGATAATCAATTAGTTGGGCGACGCTGCAATATTTTTTTATGTGTTTAAGCTTCGAACTCTAATCTAAGCGATAAAAAATAATTAAATATTATTTGCCTCAAAAAAATTAGTATAAAACCGTTTCAGAGCATTACATTAAAATCAAAATTCCAAGATTGCTTCTCATACCTATTCAGTAATTATAGTGAATTAAATTTTCATGTCTTTTCTTCTTTCTAATTTTTCATTATGAATTTTGATATATTATATTTTCAAATTGATTAATATATATTTAAATCAAATACATGTTAGTTAACCCCACTTCTTAACTGTCAGTAAAAATTTCATATATAATTATTTAACATACAAAACGTCATTATTTTAGATCAAAAACTAAAATTAAGATATATTTGAAAAACTAAATAATTATTTTAATCAATTATCTAAGAAAATCATTTGTCGTGAATACAAGTAGAAATATATTTTTATCGTTATTAAATATATGAATATTGAAATATGTTTTAGAAGTAATATTGTACAATAACATTTTTTTAATAAATTAAGCAATATTGAAAGTAACTAAGTTTTAATTTTTAACAGGCCTTCTTTTAGTAAAATTTATTACAATTAGAATAAAATGGCAATAATCAGAATAGAGGATAATTGAGACAATTATAGGTAGTTTTGGTGAAAAGATAATGACGAAACATTTATTATTTCTTTGACATTATAACAGAAGAATTGAAAACGTTATTCAAATTATTTTTCTCCGACGCATATAAAAGAAAAGGCATATGGTAAAGTTTACGAAACCAAAAAAAAAATATTATCGGATTCATAATCCGGCATTGTTTAAGACTCTGCAAATTAACGTCAGATTCAGCTCAAATTGCGCGAGATAGTCGTCGTTGAAATGTATGGCAAGTAATAAAATTATATTTCTGGAGTGGCAAAACACATTCTCTTTCGATGCAATCTAATCGTTAACATCATCTGTAACTGGTAGCCATTTCTCACCACAGCATACGAAATAAATTATTTAATATTTCCTAGACTTCCGCAGTATTATACAGGCTTCCTCGTAAAGTTGAAAGATTCAACGATTTGCTTGGTAACATATTAATAACAGGGCATAACTACGGAGGAAGGTTTAACCGTTATTGTATTGATTTACAAATCTTAACAAATCGCCCAATAACGAAAGTATAATTGAATACGTATGAATCAAATGTGTGTGTGTGTTTTTTTTATTAAAACTACACATTTGATCAATATTACTTTTTTTCCTTAAATAACATGTTTTTTTTTTCAACTAAAATTAAGTGTTCTAAATGAATTTAAAAAAAATAGTCATTTATATGCAATTCACTATTTTTGTAGTGTACTTTTTATGAAATGATTTACATCTTTTTGTGACATTACTTCGTAGTTTCTAGCTGAAAAAATATTAATTTCAAAAATATTATTTTTCGTGAAGTATTTAAAACAACCAATTTTAAATATATTTCCTTACCTAATGCATAAATATTAAGATTAAATATTAATCTATTTAGCATTTAGTAATACTATAATAAAAATTGAATTACTTTTATAAAAATTAAACGCTTAATTTACAGCTCTAATTCAATTTAAATTGCATTGAATTAAAAAAAAGTAAATGAAAATTAATTTTAAATTTGAGTGTTCCTTAAACGTATTTAATAAATCCACAACAATTGCGTAGTAATATTTTATTTTTCGCATTTTAACTAAGCTTTTACAATATTTAAGCAATATGTAATAAAATATTTATCCGAAAATGAATTAAATATTGAATACTGTTAAGGGGAAAAATCTATGTATTTCATAAAAATACACCTGTGATTGATACGCTTTTACTGTTATAGTATGATTGATAGAAGAGCTCGATTTGCTTAAAAGATGTCTGACAATAATATAATTATCAAATTATCGTGAATTGTGAGCAGTTTTCAATGATAACTGTACCATATGTTAACCTTCGGACTGGCAGAAATTCCACTCACCGACAACACGAACAACGCATATGGTGGATAGAATTGTAGATAAAGCGAGCACGGTCTAAGCTATCTGATATTAACCAGACACTAAACGTTAAATGCGAACCTTTGATAAAAAAAGAACCAGGTGACTTTGTTTATTACTCTTTATAATATGTTGAAATGACAGATTTTTGATAGTATTAATACTTGAAACATAATAAAAAGAATGATTGTGAATTTCTAATTATTTATTTGTTATTTTAATGTAAAAAATATATTATTTATTGTACAATAATTTTAGATATAACATAGATTTTTCTGTGTTGCTTTAGTGAAAGAAAGGGGATTTTTTCACAATAAATACAAACATATGTTAACGATTTCTTCGTATAATATTGTATGATACTCGTTGTTAATCTAATTTTTAGTGCGTTTGTTGTATTAAGATGTACCTTTTGTGTCAATATATTATTTTATTATTATAATTGTAAAGTGCAACAGTTGTAGGAAAAAGCAAAACAAAACAAATGAACATACTGAACCGTGGATCGACGTAGTTTTCTTGGCGTCGTTCCTGCAGACGTCGGTATTCTTTTAAACAATATACTATCACTGGTGTATGTGTAAAGTGCTATTTTTCACACAGGTGCAATTGCAGTGGCGTACGAGCGTACTGTTATTTGCGAACTAACTAGTTATTGGCGATTGGCGGAGTACGTAATGGAGAGGACGTCGGCACGCGCGATACAGGCCGCGCGGATTTTGCACTGAGGACAGGCGCTTGGCGGGCGTCGCGCAAAGACGTCGCCCTCCCCCCGCCCCGCGCACAGCGCCACCCACCGGCGGAGGATGTAAATTTTGTATCACGCGGAAGCGGCGCGAAACAATGTTTCGGCACTCTCAGAAATCACTTTCATCTCTTTGGATGTATATCGAATAACTAACCTAACCTAACACAGCATTGCTAGAAGTCAGAGCTCGCTTTCGTTTCACGCAATGATGTCGGCCATCTATACTTCATACTTTTAATATATGATCTTCGAAATTTCAATAATAAACCGTTTTCAAAGACAGTTTTATCTTCAAAACCCTTATTTATAACTGAAGTTCAAGTGTTCAAGACTAAACTGAAAACTATCATGGTTTATCTTCTTTTTTTAAACACTACAAAATAATTATACCGTACCGATGATTTTTTTCAAACCGAATCTTTCCAAATAATTTTCGATGTCCTAGAAATGGCTTCAAGAAATTAAGATCTTAATTAATCACATCACAATTAAGATTATAAAGAGCTTAAGTGCATAATGAAACTTGAAAAAATATTTTGATTCAATCGGCATTTACTGGGTAGAACCCATTATAACACGGTGAAAAAATAACAATGTATTTTAGTTCCACAAAACTCATAAGATATATAAAGTCGATAGCTATTTTGGCTTAAGCCTTATTATTATTTCTGATGAAGGCGTAAGCTGAAATAGCTATAAACAATATGTCTTGTAAATTTTGAAGAAATAAAATAAAAAAATTGCTATTTATCCACCGTGTTAAAATAAATATGTATATTAGCAATTTCTAAAGAGCTTTATTCTTTCACTCGTATGGTCATGAAAAAGAATAACAAACAAAAAAAATCAACAGAAACTCCTTAACTTTGAAAAATGTATGAAAGTGTCATATATTATATCATCTTATAAAAACTATTATGTCTATTTTTTAAGCTCGAATAATTTATAATAAATCAAACATTCCAATATGGAGAAGTATTTAAACTAGTCCATATTCTGCATTTTTTTTTTGCAAAAATAGTTTATCAACAATTGATATCTTTACTCCTTCAACGTTACGATCAGAGATGTACTGCTATGGATTTGTACCGACTATTTAGAACGGTTATTTATGTTTATGTGTGCCAAAATAAATTTCTTAGATGATATATTATTTAAAATAAGAATCCACCTGAATTCCAAAAAAAAATATTTTTCTTAATTTGAAATAAATTAAACATAAAGTGACATCTCTTGTCCAACGCAAGTAAGTACTGCATAATTATAAAATAAAACATAATGAGTAATCAACTAATGTCAATCTATCTAACACCGCAATCGAATTGACATAAACTCATTCGAAATTTGAATTATTCTAATCGCTTATAACACATTGTGTTCGTAAATCCAACTTACTTCTCATACCCAGCACTGGTTCAAGGATATTATATTATTCAAGTTTATGAACGTACACACAATAATGTGTTCGTGTAATTTCCGAACACAATAGCCATTCACTCATCGAAATAATGCGTGATGAAGGCGCTTCGGTTTAGTTTGAGATGTCAAAGAAATTGCATCGTGCTACCAATACAACCGTAAATAATTTTCTTCCGTAATATGTGTACTAATATTAATAAATAATATTATTTCTGGCTTATCCATTATGCATCATATAAAATATATGATAATCTGACATTAATTTTACGACGCTTTTTTGATATTTGATAAAAGAGAGCCTGCAAATTCCGCATTGACTCTAGACTCGTTTGCTCAATCTCACTTTTTTTGGGTGTGAGGATTAAAAAATAAATTTAGTAAAAGCCTAGTTGTAAGCCAATTGCTCTAGCACCATTCCCTCTTTAGGAACGTATAAGTAAGGAGGAATTTCAATCATCAATGTCTTCCGACTGAAATCGATTAATCGAATTCAAGCTCTCGAAAAAATTTGTCCCGACAATAGTATAAATGGGGGTTGTATTGTATTATATAATAATAATATTATTTCTGCTTCAATGGTGAAGATGTGATAAGAGTTTTAAAAATAATAAATAATTTTGGTAACCATAGTATTTAATACTTAAATCATAAATACATATGTTCTACTCGCAATACATCATCGTGGTGTAAGTAAACCGATTTCTTTACATGTATTTCCCAGTAAATTATTGAGTCCAACAAGTTGTTCTGTGATTTCACAAAGAAATAATAAAGACCATCTTGATCAACTTGTTTCAAATTTACTTTAAACGTTATTTTTCATAGCTTTTATTACACTTAACTCCTGGGTTTACTCCGTTTACCATATTCGTGATAAGACTCACTTTTAACTATACAATGTATCTGAAATTGTAAATGCAATGTAAATTTTTTGTTCGGGCTTTCCTACGAAACCATATTTTCATCGTCATATTTGTGTATTGCATCCATATTATATTGTATAGATATATGAATTGAAAAAGTTTTTAAAATGAAATAAATATTATAATAAAAATGATTTACTTCGATTTGCGTTTCAAAATTAAAATATGCAGTACATTTTGGATAATATATTAAGATTGTAAATTTCTTTGCTCTTCTTTCAAAATAGTTTCAACAGTGTCTCGTAATGAAAAGTGACGGGAACCAAACAAATTTTCTTGTTTAAGATGATTCCCAATTATTTACTTCAATTTGAAGGGAATGTGGGCTTCGAATTAAGTATCAACCGTTATAGGTTATAGATTCGGAAGTCGAATTTCAATTGAATAAAAAAATGATCAACTCCTTACGAATATTGAACTTGAATCCAAAAACGTCTGTATGGCTAATTTTAAAAAAAATTCGGCATAAAATTATTACTCAATAACATTTGAATTGTTGAAACTTTGTATGATTTCTCATAAATGCAAGAAAACTGTCAGTTTATTTGTATTTGTGAAATAATTTGAAAAGAACCTAATCGTTTGTGACAAAACATGTAGAATAATACAAAGTTTCAGCAATTTAAATTTGATATAGAAAATTCATCATGCACCTTCAGTAAATATCATGAATCAGTACAGTTTTAAGCGAAATAATTCATTTAATTCTTGCGAGCTTGTAAATATTATATTGATTAGAAACGAAGAGGTTTTTATGCGTCCATTTACTGTGCATTGCCAATACTATTTTTATTGAGATAAGAGTTGAAATGTACAAACTTATTAATTTTAGACTATACCGAAGAACTTAAGTTAGACTTTTTTGCATACAATTGAGTACAGTTTTAGTTTATTAGTTCAAAGCTTGACAGAATGCGCCATGAAGCCAAAAATGCGCCAACCTTAAAGCTTTCTACAGGCGATGCAATGAGCTTTTATTTTTGATCATTTTTATCAAAATTATTCCTCAAAACATGTTCAATATTGTTGAATTCACTTAAGTCATTTTACTTGTCCAGAAATATACCACTAGGCGCTATTGAAAAGGATACTGATACGGGACTAAACAAAATAGTTATCTTTTGACAGATAGTTTTTTTTTTGCTGTTTTTATTTATATAGATTAAAAAATTAATTGTATGTATTCGGGGAAGATATTTTCAGATGCAAATATTTATAAGTAAAAATTTAGATCAGTGGTTCTCATGTGCGACCAAAGGATTTTGCTGCGGCCATCAACAGTTTCTTAGTAAATATTGATATTTTAAAAAAGTTAAAATAATAACAAATGAATTTGTAAAATTATCATTATTTTAAAATTATTGAATGCCCTCGGCTTGCACTGTAAGAGAGAACTGTTGAAAAATTTCTATTAGTATCGCTTTTAAACAAATATGTTCTAATATGTTCAAATGATGTATTTTATTTAATATAAACTTATAAGTTAATCATTATTTTATTAAATGCAACTGCTACGTTTATCACATTCGGTGCGGCCACGAGACATTTTCATAAGACTGCTGATGTTTATAATGCCGCCACAGTAAAATTTCACCTAAGAAACACTGATTGAGACTCAATTGACTTTTGATCGATATAACCTACCAATAACTATAGCACTAAAATCTAGGACGAAACGTTATTTAATATATAAAATTTAGATAATAATATTAAGGCTATGGATTTCATTTAATATAATAAATCTTTAATTGTAATATAATATTTAAAATATATAAAAATAAAGCCGCCATCGCGCTGCCAAATATAATTAGTATAATCTGTAGTATAGTGGTGAAAGTAGTTATTCGACATTGAAAGGTCAGGGTTCGATCGCCAACGAATACACAGAATTACAATTTTATGCTGAGATTGCATCAGAAGATATTTTTTTCAGATTTTTGCCGATTTGTATATTTTATGATAAACCAACAAAATGAAATAACATAGTATTCATAATAGCTTTAAATGCGAGTAGAATTTGTTAATTATTTTAAAGTACCGTCACTTATTAAAGACATTCTAGTTTAAATAACAAAAACACATTTTTAGTAGTATTTCCATCGGAACCGATTTCGTTCTTATCTTGGGGTTTTACAAAATGATTCGGATAGAGCTCATTTTTAAATATATTCTACATATTAAAACATTTTTAATAATTTCAGTATAGTTGGCACGTAAACGACTAAGAAACACTGTGTTTTTCATGTGCTATGCACTACTACTCAGGACCTTAAACTTCAGTTCAATCCCACATTTCAAACTGATTTTTAATCAGTTCTAATTTTTGCTTGACAGTATTAATTCCTGTAATATATACATACACAATTTGATTCTCAGAAGCATTTTTTCGTGTACGTACTAGCATATCTTTTTATCTACATCCTTTAAAAAAATGGACGACTTATCTGAGATGTATCCACAAGGAGTCAATATGAAAATACATAAGGATTTGTTAAAAAAAATCAATTACAATTTTTTTTTGTGTGGGATTATACAAATCATATTCTTCGTTTTAATAAAACATGCAGCACGCAGTAAATTTCGTCAAAACTGCAGCGTTGGCCTTGAAGATAATTCAGCCATTAAAAATCATTTGAAAAAGGCAAAAAAACCTCGGAAAAGCAATCAAACATTCAACCTGGCAGAATATATTTACTGCGTATTATTCAATACTTTTTTGAATATTTTAAGAAGTGGTTATCGAAATGAAAAACAAGTTTTAGCCACTCAAACAAGCGTTTTGTATTACATTAACTATACCATAAAACACATTGAGGTGAACGTAGCTCTAAAGTTTTCACATGTGCGAATCCTGAAATGGAAAACTTCATACATCCATAACGGTAAGTCCTACATTTACAAAGGAAGAAAGGTTCCGTCAACAGTTGGAAGGCGTACCAAAAAAAAACTAACCAAATAAAATTTGTATATTTACGCGTTAATGGAATAATGGGGGTGTTAATCGAATAATTTTGCTATCCGTGATAATGGAATGCGTGTTAATCGGAGGCTTGTTATTTTTTCCCAATAAAGTAAATTTAACTAAGCTAGCGATATCGAGTGGCATGTCAATTTCTATTAAGTCGATATATAATTAAAAACTTTTCAATTCAAATTTTTTATCTTGGACATTGGACTATTCGTCAAGTTTTTTCTCTATTATTTTCCAATTTCAAAATATTTGGCGCTTTGTTTGATACCCAAGAAATGAATGCGTAGAAATTAAAGACGTCACCTATTCATGCCTTCGGACAGAAGCCATCAATTAATTAACTATTCTATGATATCGACCTTGATGGATTTTCAATATCAAATTTGGATTGTCGAAACTTTGTACGGTTCCACATGTTTTGTCACTAATGACGGGGTTTCGCTTTCGGCATATTCGAGTATTCTTTCACACGAATTCAACAAAACTGACAATAAACAAAACCTAGTTCGTTAGTGACAAAATATATGTAATCGTTTATCAAAGTTTCAACGATTCAAATTCGACAAATCGATTTATAAAATCGTTCGTTCTGGGATTCGGGCGATCGCGGGATTACAACGATGCTGACCACTCGACCGCAGGCTTATTCACAGAAATAAACAAAATTATGTTTAAAATCAAAAAATTCTTTTGACTTTTATTAAAAAAAATAAAACACTACTGTTTTTTTAAATAATAAAAACACATTTTTTTAGTACTTATTTACACAATATATTTTTTGATCAGGACCGGTTTCGCTCATCGCGAGCATTATCAACTAATGCCTTTCCATCAAGAAGTGACAGTTAACACCTTAAAAGTGACTACTGTTTTTATAAAAAATCATAATTCCGAACTCTACAAAGACCAGATAAAAATGCCTCTAATTTTCTATCTTTGGTTCTCTTTTCTTTATAGCTAATAATTTGTTAAGAAGTGTTATAAATTCCATCGATATATTGTATTAGTATTTGTGTGACATTTATTGTGTCACATAGTAACTTGACAAATATGGTGACAGCCTCCGCATACAAGTATCATAAAAACAAGCCAAACATTTTGATTAATCTCGATGAACGAGCGCGTAAATTTTTAATTAAATCTAACAGAGTGAAACGTTACACCATTCGCTTTCCGCAGGTGTTGCAATAATTTATATATTCAACAAATTCTATACGAAGAATGCTGTATAAAGTATTTTAAATGTTCGCGTACTTTGTACCTGTACTGGTTTTTGATTTGTTAAGTAATTTGATGAAGTATTGTTTTTTATCGTCTAGTGCCAATTTAGATAATGAATCTTATATAAATGAAAATACATATGGTTTCATACTGTATTCTTGTGAGCTCTGTACTTTTTGTCACACTCGACCTGGTGTTGTCTTTTGACGTCTTTACACGTTCCAAACTCACTAGAACACATATAAACTAAAATAATTACAAAAAAGAAAATTAATAACTATTTTTTGGTAATTTTAAATAATAAAAACACATTTTTTTAAGTACTTATTTACACAATATATTTTTTGATCAGGACCGGTTTCGCTCATCGCTAGCATTATCAACTGATAATGCTCGCGATGCAGTTGATAGTGCTCGCGACGAGCGAAACCGGTCCTGATCAAAAATAACACGTGGATCAATAAGTCCCGGGACTGACACATAGATGGCGTTGCCAACAAAAGTTCCGTATGATTTTTCATAAGTACCAACCTTCAAAAGATACCTGTCAAAATTTCATGACATTCTGATGTTTGGTCCATGAGTTACAGTGATTTAAGTGACGCTCGTCTTGATATTCTCAGAATAATGGATTCGAAACAATTTCGTGTGTTGATTTATCATTGTTTTTTGATGAAAAAAAACACACTGCAAGCTCAGCAATGGCTTGAAAATTTTTTCTTTTTGTTTTCTTTGGTGGACCAAATCGTTTTCGAAAACCGTAAATTAAAATTGCGTGAGATAGCTGACACCTTAAAGATATCATACGGCAGTGTGTACACTATTTTGCATGAACATTTGTCTATGAGGAAGCTGTTGTCAAAGTGGGTGCCGCGTTTGCTCACAGTGGATCAAAAACAACAACGTGTCGTTGATTCTGAGCGCTGTTTGAAGCTGTTTCGCCGAAACAAACCGGATTTTTTGCGTCGGTATGTGACAATGGACGAAACCTGGATCCTTCACTACACTCCAGAGTCAAAGCGGTCGTCAGCCGAGTGGACTGCAGTCGGTGAGAAGCGTCCAAAGCGGCCAAAAACGAAAATGTGGACCGGTAAGGTTATGGCCTCAGTATTTTGGGATGCTCATGGAGTTTTGTTCATCGACTACCTTGAAAAAGGTAAGACCGTCAATAGCGAACGTTAATTGTCCAATTGATGCGTTTAAAGAACGAAATCGGTGAGAAACGGCTCCAAATGAAAAAGAAGAAAGTGCTCTTTCACCAAGACAATGCGCCGTGTCACAAGTCGCTCGCTACAATGACGAAATTGCATGAATTGGGCTTCGAATTGCTTCCACACCCACCATATTCACCGGATCTGGCCCCCAGCGACTACTACCTGTTTGCAGACCTCAAAAAAATGCTCCAAGGAAAGAGATTCTACTCCAACGAGGAAGTCATCGCCGAAACGAACGCTTATTTCGAGGCCAAAGATAAATCGTTCTACAAGAAAGGTATTGAAATGTTAGCTGCACTGATTGTGTTGCTCTTGAAGGAGACTATGTTGATGAATAAAGTCGAATTTTGCCAAAAAAACGTGTTTTTCTTAGTTAGTCCCGGGACTTATCGATCCAAGTGTTATATTGTGGAAATGAATATTAAAAAAATGTGTTTTTAATAATAATCTAGACGTGTTAAGATACTTTTATGTTTAGTGTATGCGAGTTTTTCCCTATGTAAAAATACTGGCAGTCACTTCATTGTATAAAAACAAAACTGAATTTTTTCTAATCTTTGTAGCATATTACTACATTGCTGTTATATATTATAATATATGCCTAAAAACTCCGCATTGGATTTCGATTACGTTTACTATATGACAGTTTTAGATGTGAATGATAGATTTTTAGATCTTTTAAAATCCAAATCGTATATTTATATAATATATTTATCAACATTTCTCTAATTATTCAAAAATCAAACACCTATTTCAATATTATATTTTTAGCATGTATTAGCGTAGTCATTATATAAATAAATTATCCTTTTGGATATGTCCATTAACAATTTTAAAATTTAAATCGTTTCATGTTAATTATCCACAGATTTATTTTAACATATGATAGGGGAAAAAAACAAATTTTAGAGTAAATTATATTTCAAAACATAAATTTACTTCAACAAAACTTGATTTTCTTCTTTTACGGCTTTTGAACGACTTTTTCAAATGTTACCATATTCTCTTCTGAAAATAAGCAATAAATTATGAAAGAGTTTAAAGACGTCGACAGATCGACGCTTCACGACATTGATGTTTATAAGATGTCTTTGAGCCTATTAAATGCATTAAATTTTAGTATGGATCGTCATTATTTTTTATAAACATTTTATCAAGGATTCTGTGAAAACGAATGATCAATGAAAACACACTAAAACCAGACTCATAACGTTTTTCATCAGATGAACATTTCAAAGTGCTTTAAAGTGGTATAATTAAATTACTAAAATTGATCGCATTACTTCATTAAAAGAAGAAGAAAGCGTAGAGTATGCAATAATAAGCACAATATGTTATAGCCTACGCAAAAATCGATTCATATTTACAATCATACACTAAGCACAAACTAACTTTATTTTAAAATAAATGAGAATTGCAAATATAAATTCTTTATATTTAAATTGTTGAAACTTTGTACGATTTCACCTGTTTTTTCATTTACCACCTGGATTTTACCTTTCGGCATCTTCAGACATTCATTTAAACGACATGTGGAATCGATCGTACAGAGATTCAACTATTCAAATTTGATATTAATATTCCATCAAGGAACTTGAGTTGATATCATAATTTATATGAATTCTTTGACTTTATATCGAACTCATTTTAAATCAAAATCGATTATGTTTTCTTTTTGTTCTCCTGCAAAATTTTGTTTTTTTTTTTTTAATCTTTCACTACTAAGTCACGCAAAGGATATTTCCCGAATATTTAAAAAACAAATCATCATTGTCTGTAAAACAATCTTGAATATGAATTTTAATAAGCTAAAGTCATGCTAATTTTTTAAGCAAAAATTAGTTGATAAAATTGACATTTACCTAGAAAAACTACATTATAACACGGTGAAAAATCAATTCTCACACAAATGCTTAGAGATTGTTAACTAAATTATATTTTTAACCCTCAACTATCAAACATACTGAAAACATCTGTTTCAACAATCGAAACTATTTCACGTAACAAATATCTCTTACGTTAATTTATATAATCCACATATATTTATATATACCGATTTCCTCGATCTATCGTCGAAATATTATGATCCCATCTCAAATATCATCTCAATTGACCGGTTTTAGCAGATAATTATTTTTGTCCAATACAATTTGTGAGTTTGAGCACATGAAATGTTTTATATTAACCAAAGAAATTAATTACGACATATATAGTTTGCCGAAATGTTTTGGATTTTCTTTAATAAAGAATTTTAAAAGAAGAAAAAGTTTGAAACACTATTCGATTATTTCAATAAAAAATATTTAATTGAAATAACTTTTACAAAACCCTCCCATATTTACCAATTTTTGCAAACCTCATTTTTGAAACTTGGGACTTTTTCATTACTATTTTAAGCGTATCCGGATCCCCCGCGTTTATTTTAGGGTACTTGAAAAACGTGTTATCAAGGTTTCACTGTAATATAATAGATATAAATTATGAATAAATATATCAAACAAATATGTCTAAAACGTTGTTTACAAATGTTTTCCCCATGCAAATGATTCACGTGCACCGTGTTTATTCAGACATAATTACTAGCTGATGAAATACACGAGTTTCTAACCGATTATAGAAGTGTTAGTAAAATTTTTAAATTAATTATATTTATATGAAATATATATTTATTAATCTAATTTAATGAGTATAACAATGGTGACGACACAAAAGTAGTTTGTTCATTTATAAGGTTAGAATTAGGCAAAAATTTATATCGATTAATTTCAAAGATTTCTTGTTTATCTAATTTCAGTGATTTGTTATTGAAATGCAGGATTTTGTAGTTTATAGTAAAATCACATGAATGTGTATTTTGAAACAAATGATTTCCAAAAGTGGAGATCTCATCGCCTTTTTTGGCACAAGCTAAATGTTCCTTAAATCTAGTATGAAACGATCTTCCTGTTTGACCAATATACCTAGCCTCACAGGAATCACATTTTAGAAGATAAATACCACTTTGGCTTAAAATATTAATTTTGTCTTTCGTGTTAACTAACATTCGACTAAGATTATGATTGTTATTTTATTTTTATTTTTTTATTATATTATTATATTTTATTTTATTATCATTATTTTATTATTTAAAATATCATGCCTTTCCATCAAGAAGTGACAGTTAACACCTTAAAAGTGATGAATGTTTTATATTAAAATATTCTGTGAATTAAGACCAACTGCTCAGTGTGTCTGGCCTATGTATTCGGTATGACATTTTTCATATTTTGGCGTTTTCATCGTAGGCAACAATCGAACTAACGTACCTCATCTTCTGAAGGTACTTGATGGAATTTCAATATCACAATTGAATAATTCCTTTCGGCATCATCAGGCACTCAAATACATATATATAATAGAACTGTCTGCCCTATTACACTCCGTATGTACCGAGCTTAATCGATTTGAATCTACTTCAATAATATATAAATGAAATATTCATTTTATTTATAGTATGATATTTGTAGCTATTTATTTCTACTTGTCCTAGAAACACAGGCTTTAATGTATATCTTTTTCAAAATACTCTCAGTTTTTCATTTAGATGTTTGATAAATTTATTTTTAATTTATTACACTTTATCTGGATTGGGAAAGTACGTAATTAATATTTAAATAAGTAAAATAAATGAAGTAGATGAAGAATTTTAGCGGATATCCTCTTTTTCATTTCATAATTACACAAATTAAAAAAACAAGTCTGGTACAGATAACATTGCATTGCTACAAACTTTCTCCGTTTTGAATCCAAATTCTTTAAATGCATAACAATCTTCACGTATGAATCATCAGACCAACAATTTACCACGTTTAAGAATGATTCTCTTTTGATATAAACAATATTTAGATTTCATACCCGATAAAAAAGTAAATAACTGACTTAATTTATGATATTGACTGAAGGTGCTTGATGGAATTTCAATATCAAATTTGAATTGTTACAATTTTGTACAATTCCATATGTTTTAGCCTGTAGCGCATGCAGATATAATATGATGAAGATGCCGAAAGGCGAAACCCGGGTCGTTAGTGACGAAACATGTGGAATCGTACAAAATTGTAACAATTCAAATAACTGACTGATTAAAGAGAAATTACGAAATCAGTAGGGATGATTGAAAAGGAGTAAAGGAACTTTACATTTTTTATCGCACAAAATTTATGTATTTTAAATTCCTAAATATGTATATGAATGCTGTCGGCGAAGCAAAAATGATTTTTCAATCATCCGCATTAAATAAATATATTACCGACAGTAAATGGTAAGCAAACGTAGAAATATCTATACTTAATCCTAAAGCAGTGCAAAGTGTTCTGCAATTCTTTTAATTTTAAGGTACGCGTGGTTTTACCTGCGTAAAAATATTGACATTCATTGCACTATAATTTATAAATATCAGACTTATCCCCAAAATTAATAATGTTTTTATTGTTAACTATTAATTTTACCAACAAATTCTTATAGAAGAACGCCGTTCTAATATTACCTTAGAAACTTACTTTACAACAATAACTGATGTGGTCTAAGTCTTTGATAGTGTAAAATAAATTTAAATCTGCCTTGGGTGGAACCGAGAAGCAAATTTTCAAATATTAATAATAAATTTCATCCGATATACCCTGAATTATGATTTTAATATAATAATATCATCTTACTGCAATCTTATTCAAATTGGTATTAAAAAGATGAATTAAAATGAGAATACCTTTGAAATCAATGGCAGCTTTTTTCGTAAAATACTTTCTAATATGAATAGTCTCTTGGGCAATAAACTCATAAAATGAATTTCTATTATTATTCAAAAAAGCATCATTTTATTCGCAAACACTTAGTTTTTATTTTCTTTTACACATTCAAATAGGCATATAACAATTTACTGAACAAAAGATATACTGTAGTATTCAGTTTATTTGTTGAATCGATTTTATTGACAATTAAGTTTTTATCTTTTTTACCTTATCGTAAATAGCAACCGCGAGCTAATAGACCTTGTGTATAATCAATACGTTTAAAAATGTCTCGCAAGCCGCCACATGTTTAAAATGATATTTTAATATAAATCATCAACAATTTACCTTCCAGCCCAGCGTTTCTCAGCAGTATTTTACCATTAATCCATGGTTAATGGTAAAGGTGCAATCCTGCATTATTCAAAAAACGATTCCATATAGATGCAAGAAAACTGTTAGTTCTTTTACATTCGTGTAATAGATAATAATAGCCCGTTAGTCACAAAACATGTAGGATCATAAAATTTTCGTCAAGATATTCCATCAAGCACATTCTGTCGATTTTATAAATTGTTCATTAGTAATATCAGATTGTTGATGATGATATTTTGAGAAGTCGTTGACACATTTTGTTTGTTCCTTGATAATGTTGAACCAGATTGCCGATGGGGATTCCACAAATAAGAACTGCATTAACGTTCAACTTGATTGCTTCATATTTTGACACATTCTACATGGATTAGTTAGTTGAATTTTTAATTCTTTGAAGTAGATGAAATTGTCTAAACTTTCTTGTTTGTATAAGTAATTATCAGTGTCAAATGGTTAATATTTTATCACTTTTAATGTGTAAACTGTCACTTCTTTGTGAAAAGGCATTAAATTAATATTTAAAAAAACACAATATTTACAACTCAATTGATTTGATAATGTTTGCGATGAGGAAATCCGGTGGTTATGATCTAAAATAAAGATATTTTTAGAAATAGAACTAAACATTGTGTATATATTATAAAAAAATCTTTTCTTTTTATCGATCGTTTTTGCGACGCAAAAGCAATAAAATATTTTTTTGTAATGTACGCGTAGATATTTTAAAATAAATAATAATTTGATTTAAATTTTAATGAGCTAATCTCCTTTCGTAAATCATAACAGTAAATTCTATCAATCATAAAATTCACAATGCATAACTTTATAATTATACCAAACCAGCATCTTTCTTGTTCTACTTTCATTTTTCAGCAAGCACAAATCATCGTCGTTCCGGTTAAACTAAAAAAAACTAGTTTTAAGTAAATCAATTTTTAATTTTGTATGCCGAAGAAATTACGAAATGGATACTATAGAAATTTCGTAAAATAAATTGATAACCGTTAACGAGAAAAAGGTGTGAATCTATCAATTTATGAAATTCAAAATCTAAATTGCAATCATTTTGCACTCTTCAGCATTTTATACTACACTATTACAATATACATATGTATGTAATCAAAAGATTTCCAATTCAATGAAAGATTAACAGATAAGTAAAAATATGACGATGGCGTGAGCCGAAATAGCTATCAACTATATTTATTAAAAATAATTTTGTAGAACTAAAATACATTGTTATTTTTTCACCGTGTTAAAAATATCACTTTTCATCAACCTGAACCAAAGGAACTAATTTTAAATAAATAAAATACAACGATAAGTACTCTTGCCATAATTTAAAAAAAAACGAAGAGGGCACGTTTCGTTTGTTGTGAACATTATTTACTGATCGCTCAATACTATCGCGTTATCAGTCTTGATTTTTACATGATAAACTTGTGAAAGTGGTATCAATATTACGTAATAATAAATTAAATATATTTCTTTTTTACAAATAAGTGATAGTTTTAAGTAAAATTGGGTTAAACATATTTTTTTCTTTATCTTCGAGGCTTGTATCGCCCGATTAAAGCTTCTTGGATCATCTAACATGGCTTTTGCTGATTGTTCCTTCACCAAAAAGCTCGTTTAGAGGAAAAAATAACAAAGCTGTATTCCAGCTTTTTTTGAAGTGGTAAAACATTATATGGCGAATTAAAATCACACTTTCGATATGCATCTTCACTAACTGAAAATAGAAAATAACTTTTTAAGAACAAAGCGCCAATTTCAAAGACAGAAAATGTCAAGAAAAAATCTTTTGGCGTCTTCAGATATTATTTCAGATAGGAATTCAGCATTATTATGGATAGTGCATTTAGTAGATTTGGAACGATTTAAATTTGTTTAAAATAAAAACACATTTTTTAGAACTATGTCCTCATGACTGTTTTTCTCATTGAGAACATTATTAATTGATAGAATACAAATTACAAAGAAGCCCATTTATACATTTTACATTTTGAGTAAATAATTAACAGCTATACAAAACCAAAGGTTCAAGAACTAATGATTACCTGTAAAAAAATATGGTTGTTATTTAAATTATCACGTTTTTTCACCAAGAAAATACAGTTAACATGTCAAAACTGATTCAAATTTGACATTAAAATTCCATTAAGCCAGTCAATCTCGTAAATTAAAAGAATTATATAACATAATATTTGCAGAACTAACTTCAAATACGTTTTATTTGTTTTTATTTTATTATTTTTGCATAGCAGTATTTTCGTAAACAGATCATTAATTTGGAAGTGTTTAAAAAGTAAGATTAATATGACAGTCCAAAATTTGCAACAAATTCTCTTTCTCTGCTGTGATTTGAGAATGTAAAATGCAATACGAAAAGATATGTTGTCGATTGCGACGAACCTATTGCGTAACAAAACAGCTGATTTACTTTCAATGGATGTCTTCGTCTTGTAGCAACAAGTAAAAGGATTCCGATTATGCGGTCAGGAAGTGTCAGACGAAATATCAATTTGCAACGCTCTAAATGTATTTTTACAATAAAATATTTACACGAAAACATGTCATAGTTATTATCAATTAAAAATGCACATTAACTTATCAATAACTGGAATATATTTGTAAATTTATCAGAATGCTCATCAATTTTTCAACCCTAATTAATAAAGCAAAATCGTCAGTTTGATTAAGAAACATTATTTTAGCTAATTATTACGGTTGATCGAATTGGTATCAAAATACATTCTTAAATTTAGTCAATAAACATCGAGACATGAGTTTTATTTTCATGAATAATGATAAAGTTTATTCAACATATCATAAATCATCGATTTTATGACTTTAAAATTTTTTATATTATATATTTCCCTTATTAAATTATTTCTAATTCAGTCCATATCAGCTGATAATGCTCGCGATGAACGAAACCGGTCCTGATCAAAAAATATATTGCGGAAGTAAGTACTAAGAATGCGTTTTTATTATTTAAAATTGTCTTTCCATCAAGAAGTGACAGTTAACAACTTAAAAGTGATTTGTATTATTATTGTCATTTTTATCAGCTGAAAGCTTAATGATAGTCAATGACTGATTAAAAATCGTTTATATTTATACTTAAATCATTTAGGTTTTATAAATTAGTATAACCTTACAATTTTCACATTCAAAAATTTGTTTGTTTCACCTCCACGAAATTCAAAATATAGCTTTATGTTGGAAAAGAATATGAACTTTTTTGAGACTTCTATTTGAGAGCGTATGGATGCTTCTCGCAGTTGTATTTAACAGAATGTATATTAAGCATACTCACAGTTTGTTGCATCCGAGTGATAGAATGCCTGAAGATGCCGAAATGCGAAAACTGGGTCGTTAGTGACAAAACATGTGAAACAGTACAAAGTAGTAACAATTCAAATTTGATACTTTGAAAGCTCAAAAAGAAAAAAGCTTTGCTATATATTTATTTCGAAATTTGAAAATTCTATCATCCTTGAAAATTTTCAGCTTTTTGTTCCTAATCAGTCATTGAGAATTCGTTTGTGTATTTTTCACGTCCATAAAACCAGACTCCAAATTAGTATGTCGCTGGAAATAAATTTAACAATGCCCAGTAATATTCCTTCTAAGGTTTTAAGAGGTATCAAAGGAATGTATTTTTTTAATGTATTAAAGTCAATTTTATCAGATTAAACTCAGCTGACGTCTTTTATAATTTACAATATTTTAATCGTTTTTACATTGCAAAAGTATTGTGTGTACTAATCATAGATAAAATAAATAAATTATTCATATCTCCCACGCATTTCTATATATAAAACGATATTTTCCATGTCTCTTAGCCCAAAATATTATATATAGTCGATAGCTATAATTGGTGCATCTTTTTATTTATTGTAAAAATGGACGTAGAACCGTATGAATCAGAAGCGATGATAGTTTATCGACGAAGTATATGAAAGACTTTCAATTCTGCTAAAGCATAGTATCGACAAGATTTATCGTAGAGCTGGCAAACGAACCCGGAAATGAATGGTGTTTAGCAATATTGTATTTTATCATCAGGAATATTCTGAAAAAATAATTCATTTAGGTATCGATGCTCTATATTTTGTATTGTTAAACAAATGCCATCAACAAATGCAGTTAATTTTACCTTTTCTAGAATACTCTATTGTATAATAATCAATAACTCTAATATAAAATACCTCGTTATACAATGTGTGTCTTGTGACACAATGTGATGCGCTTTCGAGATATTTTCAAGAGTGACTCTGAAGCAAATATTTGAGAACGTCTCACGAAAAACTTATTGTAATACAGTGGGTGATTGGTAAACAAAAATAATCTGTTTCAAGACTATGTTCGTTATCCGAATTCTCCGTTTACCGATCAAATTAGTTTTACAAGAACACATGAATTATAAAGTTCATTTTAATTCGTTATCCGAATATGTGATGGTTGTCCGATTTGTTCGCAGTCCGAATTGTTCATTAACCGATCACCCACTGTACATGGTTTAGTGATGTATTATATTAAATAACTTATGCATTTAAATACACTTCTCTTGTGAAAAATATATCGCACCACTGCAATAAAAATGTCACAATCCATTATTATAAGTATTTAGGTAGTAATAATTTAATGGGTATCAAGGTAGTATAAATCAAAATCGTCCCAAGCACAGTAGAAGAAAAGGATTTGTTTTAAATTGTCTATAATTTATTTGAGTTAAATATAAAAATAAAATAAAACAATATTAATTTTACTTATTTTGTGATTATTTTTCATCGAATGAATTTATTAAAATCGAATTCATTGTATAAAGGTACAATAAACGATGAATGAAAAATTAAAAAATGTATGAATGTTTTTTTACATACATTCGGTATAAATTTAAACGTACAATGCTCCCGAATAATTGTCATTGTTCAAAATGTATCATTTTTTCACGACGACTGACACCCAATCGACACATAGGCAAAGTATTATTTTAGCTTTATAGTTAAAATAATATACTCTTACAATTTAAACTAGATATCTACATATATAATACATTTAAGAAATTATGTTTTTTAATGGCGACACATGCGAGGTGTGACATGTTTATTGTGATTACCATATTTATTCTAAAAGAGTATATGCTGGAAGAAGAGATCACAATAAAAACGTTTTAGCCAAAATCATACATGCCTAATCGAAAAATATACAGTTTTTTAAAATATTCTTTACATCAAAGAAAAAAAGAACGTTTGCAACAAATCATTATACTACATTATATAGTACATTATAGTACATTAATCACATGTAAGTTAATTATGATAGTGTTTATCGGTGTATTTTGGCGAGATCTGACTGAAAATGCAGACCAATAATTATCGTGCTCGACGGATAAAATTGCAAAAGCAACATGTGTAAACCATAATTAATAGTCCATCAGTAGATTTTCTTGTTCTTACAAAATTTCTGTCAATAAGTAAACTCTATGCAAAGGTAGAAATATTCAGTGCATGAGACGAAATAACGCAATAAATTTAAATGTTGAGTTGTGACAGTGAGATGAGAGCGATTTCATTCGAAAAACCAAACATACTTATTCCGTACCATAGAAATACTACAAACAAATGAATATGTTATCTGATTCAAATTTTTCTTTGCTTATTTGACATTTAACAAATGAAGGATAGATAAGTAATGTATAGCTTTAGTTTAAATTGTATCTGTTTTAAATCCATGTCTGTTCCAGAAGGAAACCAAACAAACAGTAAATCGGATAAAAAATGGGTTATCAACAAAACAAAACAGGGGAAAAACTAAAATCATCAAATTTTATCGTTTCAACTATATTGCTTATGAATAATTGTATCAATTTTGGATATATTTTTTTACACAATTTATCTAAGATATTTAAAACAAATACCCGTATTCTGTTTTACCACTGTATTTTTTTGTGTTATATTTTGACATAGCAGTAAAATGAAATCACCTTAAAAAATATGAGTGAATTTCCCATGTAAAAATGCACCGCAGGATTTTCTGCATACTGGTTACAATTTTCAACACTATGCAATATATACTAAAATATTACAGATCGTTCCTTTAAAATTATTTTCTTTATACATTTCTTTAGAGATTTTTATTGATTAAACTGTTACTTTAAAACGGGTACAAGATTGATAGAAACAGACAATAAATATATTTAATTTGTTATGATGATTGAAAGGTGGTTCGCAAACAATTTATTAAATACTTATTATAAAATCTAAAATTTTTTTCTCAAATAAAAATACACTTTCCATTAAACAGAGTTAAAGTTCAATATACCTTCTTTATTTCACCATACATTATACGATTTTTTTGGTAAAATGTAAGTAGTATAGTGCATAGATCAATATAATTAAACACGATTTTTCGTACATATACAATATCAATAACTTAAACATTAATTCTGCAAAAATTTGTTATCAGATCGATAAAATGGATATCGATCGCCATTGTTATGACAGCCATTCAAAAAGTTTCCATTTACTGATACAACATCACGACTTGGCTGCCGGCAGAAATCGGAACTAAAATAGTCAATCTCGCACTTGTAGCTACAAAACTCTTTTATCAACTCAATTGCCGGTAATTTTTAGACGAAAGAATTCAAAAAAGTTTTGATGATTCCTATCAATAACGCTGCGTATTGCGGACTTGTTTAATATTAGTCGCGTGACGCTAGCGGCCTCTCTAAAAGGACAACTTATAATGATACCTTATAATGTATTAACTGTCACTTCGTGGTGAAAAGTGTTTATATCATATAATATTTAAACAAAAGAAACGTACTTTTTTGTGCTATTTTTAGGAATGGTTTCGCCCCTAGCGAACATTATCCTCAAATTAGCAGATATTTATCTTTAATATGTATATTACATTTTATTTGTAAACAATTAAACTTTATCAAGGTATGTCTAGCATAACAACGTGTAAGCTCTTGTTTTAGATCTTGAGACATTCATTTTGTCTTGATAACGATCGTTATAAACGCAATCGGACTTGATAATGGTATTATAATCAGGGTTGTGAAGTCGGAGTTTGACTTTGAGATATAAAAAAATGAACGACTTAAACTACTTTTTCGATTTGACGATTTTAGAAAAATATCTCAATGAACAATTTTCCGGATTGTTTGGTTGATATTTAATTAAATACACATATATAGAAACAGTAGGAAAAAATAACGAAATTAAATCTTTTTTAGTCGAAAACGTATTTTTTTACGAATCCAAAGCCCTTATTATATATATGTTTAAATAGTAGCAATTTTTTTTATTTATTTGAAAAATATCGATCTGTTTATTGCTACGATAATCAGTCTCTCTTATGTCACACTAATTTCTTAATATAGCGAGAGGAAATGGTTCAAAAATTATCATAAACTTAAATAGAAATATTGATGTTGTATGTCAATTACTGTGGATTTTACTCTACAAAGAGCATTGAGTGTACATATGCTCTACATCCAACATTACTGTTTTACGAGAACGTCATTCTAGAAACGAAAGTTAATTAACCCAGCAACATTCAGGCATCACCAATTGGAGATATCGATAATTACAAGGTGTTTTACCCATATTTATTTAGAAAATATACAGTAAGAATACCAAATATCTCGTGAATACACACTAAAGCTACGGATTGCAATACCAAATAAATAAATTAATTCATGTAATTAATATAAATAACCCGTATCGAAACGTCTACAGGGTGTTGGCCGAGAAGATTTACTACTTCGTTTGATCATAATTGTGGAATTGACGGCTTACATTTGGCAGTCGCGAAGTATTGACGTTGCAAATTTATTATGGGAAAATATTCGATAAACTAACATGTTCCAATCGTATTTTTTACCAGTAAATAGCATTCGTGGTGTAGATAAAATAATCACTACTACTTTAAGCCAAATACGGTATCAAAATAAAATTTGTCTCCTAGCATTTAACTAAATGTCAAACGCATTTATTTAACTAACTAGCAACAATGGCCACAGATTCGTTTAAAATCCTACTGCCTCCCACGTATATTTAACTGATACTAAAGCTCTGAACGATTTTATCATAATGTCCTTATATTACAGTCATCAATGTAGACCCTAAAAGTTTTTTTTCCAAATTATATATTCCTCCGCGCATATTTCTTATAATTACACTATCTCACTAAAGTTTTCGACTGAAACATTGATAAATGGACCAAACCGGACACGACAACCGATAAGGATAGTGGACAAGACTGACTCGTACTCGGATAAGAACTTACAACTGAAAAACGCATAAAATAAAACTGAACACAGGAATAAACGAATTCAAATAAAATACTGCTTACCTCTCACGAGATTTTCAGCCTTAAAAAATAAATACAATTTATAAATACTTTATCAGCTGTAATGTAATTTTGTTTTTCTTTAAATAAATGCTTTAAAAAACAATGAAACTCAAAAGCAGGGCTGTGGTGACGTTCAAAAAACACACCTCTGTCATTGACCAAAAACACGACTCCAAATAAAAAAACTTTAATTTTGTCAGTTTTTTTCCTGCCTAATCTATTTGTAATGTGCATTAAAATAAAGATAAACCAACCAATCCGGCAAATAGTCAAATTTTACTATAGTATTATATATTTTTTTGGTTGTCCCACCTTCACCCGCTATGTGTATGCAGCCGCTGTGACACGGCCGCCTTCCATAACGACTATAGTATTATAGGACTCAAATGATAATGATTTATGTATTTTTGTTCACTGATATATTTTTCGAAATCGTATAATATTTCATGACTTCGATTTCGGCCAAAATACTACGTCTCCACAGTTCTGTTCAAAACTTATAATCTCGTCGGTTTTGTCATTAATAAAATACTAATTAATTACTTCAAATTTATAATTGATAAAAGTCATTCTGTATGAAAGTTACTAAACTTTTTATTACTGATATAAATGTTGTGAAACAACCAGTCTTGTATTGAAAAAGCTAAATCGTATAGATTATTCTACCCAATGCAAAGAGAAAGGTTCTTCAGTATTAAATTGCGTCATAAAACGTAATCATACACTTAAGCATGTTTTTTACTCTAGATTAATAATTTAGACTGTAAAAATAAATTAATAATTATGTCGAAATATTATATCAAACAACAAAATGCACTTTAATGATGTGAAACGTTTTTACATGCATTTTATTGAAAGTATTCTCGTAAATCTTTCGCTATATTTTAAGCCCCCTGAGGCGTTATAATCAAGTTGAAGCAAGTAAAATGAATCGCGTTGAATTTGAAGAGAAATTTATTATACCATTGTTTTAAAAGGGAGATATAATGAAATATATTGACTGTACGTGATCGAAAATTTACACGATTTTTAATGTGAAAGTGGGTCCGCAACATTTCCTTGCTTCGTTCGCATCATCATCGGCAAACAACGTACCCGACGAAGATCCATGATTGATACAGGTACAGTACGACCCTCTATATCAGTCGTTCTATGTTGGGGATGTCCGCACCCCTAGTGGTGCGGGAGAAGCCTCTAACAATATAAATTATACATGCGATATATGAAAGCTATTTAAAATTTCGATGTTATTTGCCAATTGTTTATTTGATTAAGCCTCGCTTCACAAATACTATAATGAACAAACAATAACAGTCAAACATTGAATAAAAATAATATTTTTTTCTAATTAATAAACAATATATTTATTTAAACATCTATTTTTCTACATTAAAAAAATCTAAACAGATTTTTAATGCGGTGCGGATACCGATATTCAGATTCAAAGGGGTGCTGCTTACTTAAAAGATTAAGAAACACTGCTCTATAGCGTTTTCTTACATATAAATCTGTCCTATAGCATATGCAACAGTCCCCTCTACGGCGTAGTTTTTTTTAAAAAAAACGTATATATTTTCAACGTCAAAATAGAATTTTTACAAATGAATAAAATCATAAATAAGTAAATTATATACGTGCATCGAAAAAAATATTTCTCAGTTATTGTTTGTCCATTGACTTCATCATACTTATTCAAGATCAAGGATAAATACAAGGTAATTTTATATAAAATGTTTGATTTGATGACTTCGGCCATTTCACGAAATACAATCGAAGTAACCTAACCTCAAATTTTATATTGGTCCTTACTCCTATAACCAAGTATTTGTTTGGTTTAGTTATTTTCAATAACAAAATACATATTTGCTATTGAAAAATATTTAACTTTTTACTAGAAAGCTACAGTTATAAATTATTTCATCTTAAAAATAAAAATATTAGCTCTGATACCATCTCTTGACGATACGAGCAACTAAAAATTAACATACGAGTATGGTACAATTCTCGAAAATCTCTTTATTGGACAATTTTATTCTTTATGCAAATTTTAAAGGTCAAATTGTTGTATCTCCGCCGAGGCAGATTATTTCGAAACATTATTTTTTTTAACACGTAATACTGCTTTGAATTAAATGATACCTGCCGGTTTATGTAAACGAAAGTGTTTTATATTAGTATGAATGGCAGACATTTTTTTCAACTACGCATAATAATAGTCACGATATTACGTGCTTAAAATAAAATGAATTCATTTTATGGCAAATTGATTAAAGCAGATTTTTGAACAAACTTTGAACTTTAATATTTAAGATATCGAATGACGGTGCGTTACGGAATTTCAATGTCAAATTGGTTTATCGTAGAATCACTATTTTAACCTATAAGTGCTAAATTATTATATCAATTACATTTATGCTGTATTCTATACTCATTCACGAGTATATGATGGATTTTTGACATTTGTTCATGCAAGCAGTATTTACTTTGTTATACGTTTAGTTTGATTCGTGTTTTCGTCAAGACTATGGTTAGAGTTTTGGTCGCCATTATGCAAACACGAATTAGAAATTGCGACATATATTAAATAGAACATTCTACGATCTATACCAGTGTTTCTCACGTGAATTTCAATGTGGCCGCATTATAAACATCACCTATCCTATGGAAATGTCTCGTAGCCGCACCAAATGTTATATAAATAGTTTCGATACATGTTTTTTATATAGTTCATTACACTGAATGATCTTTCACAATATACAGTTGTAGGTAAGATGTACAAAATTAATAAAGCAATTGTTGTTAATTCTTTATATTGACTTTATTCATGGTCAACGTATAACTTCGACGAAAATTTTTGAATAGTTTTATTATTAAAACATTCCTTTACTTAAGCGCAACTAAATGCTGGATAAGTCAGGTTTATTCAATAAATTTTAAAATAATAAAAATTTTACAAATTCATTTGTAAAAACGCATTTTTTTAAATATCAATATTTACTATAAAACTGTTGGTGGCCGCACATGAGAACCACTGATCTATACCCACCCATATATTTTTTAATGTTTAACTAGATAAATAATGAGATTAAATGTTCGTACATTTCTTATTTATATATATAAAAAGAATCTTAAATAAAAATAATATTTATCAAAAAATTCAGCAGTTGCTACTTATTTACTTAGACGTGTTCTTTACACAAGATGTATACAGTTCGAAAAAATAAAAAAGCAACTCAACTTTTTGAAAATATGTACTTTCTTTGATGTCGTATATATGTTATCTATTACGAAAAAAATATTAACTAAGTTTGTTCAACTTCTAAAATCAGCCGCTCGTGTGTACTGCACAACTTGCACATAAAATTCGATGGGACCTGGTTCTCACCGATAATCAAAGTGTTCAACACTCAAATATCGGTTTAATCATAGTTTCTCAACCGGTGGTCCGCAAAGATTTTTCGATGAGCCGAAACAATTGAATTTCATGTTGTATTTATTAATTGTATTTTTTGTTAATGTCTATTTTAATATACTTTAATATTAATATAATACCCGGTGTTGCAAAATTAATAACTTAATATAATTGAATAAAAAATCAGTAAAATAAATATTTATTATTTTATTCCAATATTGATGGTCCGCCAAACATTTTTGGATTTTTAGTGGTACACGGATGTAAAAAGGTTGAGAAATTATGAATTAAATTTTTCTGAATTGTAACGATATAAGAAATATTTTGCCACGATCACAATGCTTACATTTTTTGACGTTTAATTGAACTTTTTTTCATTTGCAATGAACTAACACCAAACTTCTTTGCTAGTTGAATTTACTTATTTCTTTTAAGTAACGCCTATTTGAAATTAAAACTTTTGTCTTTGAAGACGAGAGAATCTGTATAAAATTCTAAATGTCTCCACGTTTAATATTGTCATATAAATTTTGAAAAAGTATTTCATACAATGTTGCTATAACATTCAATGAATCAACGTAACCCATTTTTAAATGTTCTTTTTTTGTGTTGTGAAAAACTAAACACAATTTCATATTTAAAACTATTTTTTTAAAGGAAATCGGTATTTAAATCAGTGAAGCGATATTTTTTCTGCCTCTTTATAATAAAATTTTTAACATATTTAGAAAACGGCATGAAAATGAAATAAATATCAAAACCACATAAAGTTTTTGTAGAGCTAAATACTTAACCACATAAAAATACTGTTTACTGGTTGAGTTTTTATTATCAAATTGGATTATGATAATGAAATTTTTATCTAAGGATTTAATTGAAAATAAAAATTAAAAATAACAGAAAATATAAATAAAAACACAAATTCAAAAATAATATAAACTTTATTGCCCATTTTATTAAGTATGAAAATGATATTTCCCTTTCAGCTGTAAATTGAAATTTGCATTAATACTGGTTTTTTTCTACAGTGTTTCGTATAATAACAATGTTACATATCTCAAACAAAAAAAAATATAATTTGATTCGAAATTATGCCAAATTTTACAGTCACTCGAGATCAACTCGAGGAAAAAACATATAACAAACACCCATACCATATAATGAAATGAAGATTTACAGTTTGACACATTTAAAAAATGATATATATATATATATATATATATATATGTGTGTGTGTGTGTGTGTATGGAGAGCGCTTCTGTAACTGTGTGTATATGTGTGTGTGTGTGTGTGTGGGTTGTGCTGTCCTAGGCACACTTTTTTGAAATAAAAAGTTGTAAGAAAACTAATTTTGTTTTATTTAAAAGACTTAATTTTTTTTATTTCAGTGAGTTCAAATGAGAAATAGCACAAATGTATTTAATACTCAATATGAAATCAATTGTTTGATAGATTCGAAGCAACGCCATTTATCAGGTAAATAGAAAGGCTCAAATACATTTGGGAACGGTGTATCCCATCCTGCTACTCTCTTCACAGGTGCTTCAAGATGTAGGAAACATTCACTCTGCAATATAGACCACAATTTTAAAGAAACGTCATTTCTACTAATTCTAAAAGGTAAATTTCGAAACACAATATCATTTAAAACGTGGTCATAATATTTTTATAAACTATAAATATACAAGCTTCCGACTTGTGTTTAGATTTTAGTTACTTCACATTCGGAATTACAAAATATATACTTTACACTAGGTACTATGAAGTTTAACTGTCTTATAAAAGGAAATGTATATTATGTACGTAATATTACACATTTCCTTTTGATTACGGCAGAAACAAAATTATAATGACCAACGAAAAAATTGACAAAAAATATTTCGCAAATATAAAATAGAAGTTACACATCAAAGTAAAATATAACTTAATCAAAAAAAATTCTTATTAGAGAAAAATGTTACCCACTGCTAACAGGGAAAATATTTTAAGAGGATGGAAAATCAATGTTCCTTTGGTAAAAAATAAACTCTGTTTAGATTTATCTTTATCAAAATGAAATTATTTGATTCACTTTAACAACAGCAAAAAATGATGGAAAATATTTCAATCGAAATATCAAATTAAATCACTTCTTTAGTATATGCCAAAACAAATTATATACAATTAAAACTACTCATAAATGTCGATTTACTAAAAATATAATAGCTTATATTTTTAATAGAGCACAGCAACATTAAAATAAAAACTTTTCAGTAAAAAACAACCGAAAACGTATCATAAAATTAAAGAAAATAATCAAGACATTATTACATAGTTTTTATTATAAATTAATTTACGATATCGACTGAGGGTTTTTGATGGAATTGTAAAAACATTGTACATTTCTACATACATTTTTACTCACAACCCCTTATTTAGTAGAGTTTCTCTCATAAATTTATATATTGGATAATATACTCTTAATGTCCTATCGTAAAGTAAATTTCAAATTCAAATTAAATGTAATTCAAAAAATTAATTTTAATTGGCAGAAAATGTTATACGAAGAGTATAATGGCTAAAAACACAGCAAAAAATAATGGAAATCAACAGAGCTCAATTAAATTCGATGTTTATATTAAACGATCGATTAAGCCAAGGGCAGGTAACCTTTTTGAGGTTAGGTTAGGTTGGATTAAGTTAGATTAGGTAACTACTTTGAATTGAGATTTACATGGCGATCGATTTTCAATCAGAATCGATGAAGAAATTTTTTTGATACTTTTTTTTAGTTTTTTATAATTTTAACTTTAAATTAAAAAATTCAAACTATCGTTAAATATTTATATTTATTTGTTTATCTCATTATTTTCGTTTTTGTTAATTGTTTTATATACCTGCTTACTATCATCTCAAAATTTTTGTGTAAATAGGTTTGTTGATAATTTGTATCTTAACAATTGATAATGCTCGCGATGAGCGAAATCAGTTAGGATCATAAAATGGGTTGTGAAAGTTGAATTAAAAAATGTGTTTTTATTATTTTAAATACAAGTGATTAAGATTATTAATTATAGAGAAGTATTAAAGATTTTTTTTTTTGTACGATTCCACATATTTTATCACTAACGACCCGGCTTTCGCATTTCGGCATCTTCAGGTATTCTATCACGCGGATGCAACAAAGCTGGCCCCAAGTCGCCAAGTGTGATAGAATGCCTGAAGAAGATGCCGAAAGGCGAAACCCGGGTCGTTAGCGACAAAACATGTGGGATCGTACAAAGTTTCTACAATTCAAATTTGATATTGAAATTCCATCAAACACCTTCAGTCGATATCGTAAATTATATTTTTATATTATTATTTCTATCAATAGTCGATTAAGCAATGTAAAAGTAAGTGAAAGATGATATAATTAAATAATTCAGTATGCACATAAATTAACAAAGGAAAAGTATGTCCGCGTCGAAGATATAATGGTTTTTTTTTCTTTGTGATATGAAGATATGCAGTGAAAGAGAATCTTGATTATAGAATGATTACCTTTTACTTTGTATGCTTACCTGAATTGTGGCTGCAATCTCTGACCCGAAACCACTTGTTATCGGAGCTTCGTGAGCAATCATGACACGCCCGGTCTTTTTTACAGACTGCAATAATAATTATTGCAATATCATATATTTATTAATTTTCAACGATTGCATAAAACAACACAAAATATACAACATTAATTGATAAGTTAAAAAATATTTTTAACCTAAGTTAGTTTTGATGATTACAGCTAATGTTTACAGTTATGAAATGGATAAAAATTAACACGGTGAATGTATTTTAGTTCTGTTGTTTAGTTAAACGGTCCGGTTTAAAAAAGTGCATATATCAACTTTAGATATACCACATTTTTATCTATTGAGTGAATTGGCATTTACTAAAAAGAATTGATCGAATTGGCTTTCACTTGGTAGAACTCCATTATAACACGGTGAAAAAATAGCAATGTATTCTAGTTATATTTTTTTTTATAAGATACAGTTGATAGCTATTTCGGCTCACGCCGTCGTCAGAGCTATGTTTAAACGTACATTTGCTTATCTATATATAGCTGTGTAGACAAGGTACGTAATACATCTTCGCTTCTGTTTGAACAACCTAGCTTATTTTTATAGTTATGTTTAATTGTTTATATTTTTTATTGTTTAGTGAAATGTTGTGCAATGCACAATGCACGTACTGTCTCTAAATCTGTACTGGATATGAATTACTTTAATGTGTATCTAAACGAAAAGCAGGTTTTTCAATCTTTTTGCGACTTTGATTTATTATTAATAATTGTCTTTCTTTATCTATACTTACAAAAATACAGTCTAGAAAAAAACTATTATTTCTAAAAATTTTATTAATAAAAACACATTTTTTAGTACTTATTTCCAAAACATATTTTTGATCAAAACCGGTTTCGGTCACCGCGAGCATTATCAAGTGATTGTAAATATTTTACTTTTAAATTAACTTACATTATTTGCATTAATATTGTATGATTTCCTGTAAACTGTTTCTTAATTCTTGAACCCATGGTTTTGTATACATGCTAAGTTTGACTCAACATTTTGTATAAATAGACTTGGTTGTAAATTGTATTCTATAGGTTGATAATGCTCGCGATGAGTGAAAACGGTCCTGATCAAAAAATATGGTGTGGAAATAATTAATAAAAAAATATTTTTTTATTATTTAAATTATTATGCATTTCTATAAAGAAGTGACAGTAACACCATAAAAGTGTACAATTCCTAAGTTTGAATTCATATCAACTATGAACACACTTAAATTGCGTCGCAATTTCGAACATTACGAGTTGTCAATTATGCGTGTTTTGTATCGATTAAAATGATTTCATTCATTTTCCCGCACACAGTTTTTTTTCCCTAAAGAATTCTTTTTCACTATTCCATCAAACCCCGTTTAATCGATAATTCCATGGAAACCTAATAAATCGATAATTCCATGACAATAGATATGGCAAAATTCCAATAAATCTTGAAATATTTACAAAACATGTGGTGACATTATAATGCTGTAATATTATTGCATCCTGTCAAACGATTATCATTTAAATCGCAAATTAAGCGGTCAAGATTAAAAAGAGTGTTGCCACACTCCAAAAAATAATTCCCTTTCAAAGAAGCTGCGAATCTTCCGGCAATTATTATTTACGTAAAAAACTGGTTTGGGTCACTGAAACAAAATGTCAACAAAATTCCATTTTTATAATGCAAATTCGGCAAGATTATAAATATTGATTATTCATATATGCATTATTTATTGATTGCAAATAAATGGATATTATATAATTTTGTTGGAATATACTTGCATGCTTTTTTACGCTGATATGTTTCATGAAAAACAACAGTAAAAAATCGTGTCGGCAATATAGATTGCACATATGTCGTATGTGCGTTGCAAATATATCTTAACTTTACTAGATGTGGGAAACACCGGAAAACTTCATTAATTACAAAACTTGAGTATTTAATCTTTGCTATATAAATGATCTGAAGACTCATCAGTTGATAATACTCGCGATGAGCGAAACCGGTCCTGATCAAAAAATATATTGTGGAAATAAGTACTAAAAAATGTGTTTTTATTATTTAAAATATCAATTGAGTACTACTGCAAATTCAGAGGTATCTCAGAGTGTTATTTTTAAATTCAATATTATAACAATAATACTTCACAATTTATCATATCTAAGTATTTAATCGTGATTTCAAGAGATTTTACCGTGCTTATAAAATATAATATTATTTAAAACAGTTGACATATTGTAAATACTGAGTATTTTAGCATGACGCGTTAACGCGTCAAATCATTATGTCAAACCTTGTGACTATACAATAATAGCACGCGTTAACACGCTTAGAACGGTATATTTGCATTTTGACTCTTGATGCCAAATTTATTCCTGAATTCTTTTATATGAATGCCAATTATAAAAACATCAAATATATCCTTACATTGCAGACTGTCTCAATGTCCCAGGGTAGTATTGATACAAGATCGATAACTTCGCAATTTATTTTCAATTGATCCTTGGCCATATTTGCAACTTCTAGCAGGACTTGAACCTGGGTACCCCAACCGATCAGTGTCATAGCATCACCTGGAACAAAAAAGATACGCTATTTGCTCGATTTTAACTGAATAAATAATTAAAATAGATTTTAAAGAAAAGACCAGAGGGGGTTAATGAACCCTTTTTTATATTGTGTATTTAAAAATTTCTGCCGTGACAAAAAGTAAGAAACCTACATCTTTTAATTATCAACGTCAACGTGGCGGAAGTCACGTTTTGTATTCTTCGAAGAACTTGATTTTTTGTCAGAAGAATGATGAAATGGTGAACGTCGCTGACTTCCGTTGTGGATCTTACGATTTCAAGTCCTATTTTACACAGTTTTTTCTCAGTCAAATTATCGATTCCTTCCCAAATATATCGGTAAGAATTGCTTCCCAACCAATTCGATTTTTCTCTAATCCTATCCTAACCATATTATTTCTATTCCTACCTTACTGACAGCTTAATAAATTAAGTATTTTTCACAAGAGCCGTTTGTTTATTCAGTTGCTTGATTTCACTTTATCAAAGAGATATGGCAAGGCTTGAAGTAAGGTACGACCTGTTTTTAAGATCGAATGGGTAAAAAGGAGTTCACAAAATTCCCGCAATGAACCGAATTGATAAATCAAATAAAAAAAACGGTTGTCATCTAGGATCTTAAGCCCGTGAGATATTTAATGGAAGCAATCAACGCTAATTAAAATACAATAATATAATATTATCGATGTATACAATAAATTTTAAAAAAGAACACTTTTTTAAGCTATGAAATTCTCTCATAATACATACACCACGGACCCAAAAACATCGTCGATGTTTATTATAAATTTAAAAATGGAACAGTTTTATAGTTCATGAAATTCTCTATTTAAAATACCTGGCCATAAATGAACATACTTTCAATTCAAAATTTTTTGTATTCTATTTTCAAAATTACGTTGAATAAATTTTAAAATATCTTTTTAGCGCAAAACATTTTACTATACATAATATCTCTTTCCGAGCATATTTTTTCTTGCGAAACAGGTTTATTGTTAAGACTCCATAATTCGAAATACAAAACGCATTATTAGTGGTTTTTTATTACTATTTTATTTTAGATATGATTGAATTTTTCTACCCGTGCGCGCACAATCAAGGACACAAAAACAGAAAGTCGTTCCAAAATTAAAACAGTTTCGAGCGGACTACAAAAACACCATTTTGTTATTTTTTTTTTATGTACGTTGAAACATTCTATCGCATATTACAGTAAAAAAAAATGTCTTCTAACCATCTTCATCGTTTTGTAGACAAATTTTAGGCTAAGAAGCGTGATGCTATAAAACATTTTTTTAGTAACAATTTTGCCGTAATATTAAATTCATATTCGCTTTGATGTACATTAGTTTGTTGAACCGGCAGAAATACTGCTAGTCCATTCTTGTAAATAGTCGTATTACATTTCAGGTACCATTTTATTTGATTGTACGGATCTTTAAGTTTACTGATTTACACTAGCGATATTCGAATTTTTCAGCAGAAGTTTTTTCCAGTTCAGCTTCTCTGAATTCAGTTACTCGATTCACATAGAAAAGATTACACAGTAAAATCCCCATTTACACTAAAGTCGGGATCGTGTAATTTGGAGTAGTGTAATTGGGGGAGTGAATCTCATACAAAATTAGGGATTTTGTTTTTTTCCCGCGAAAAATTGAATACTTAGATTATTCTTAGTTTTGAAAAAAAATATAAATGGATTGAACATTTAGTTACTAGTTAGGTGATAAAATGCATAGCGCTCGCAAAATCCAGCACACAAACAGTCGCCCGGCTGTGCGTGTATAGCCTGTCACATGTTGAATACGCAGACGCTAGCCAATATTTGACTGTATGCACTGCATGGATGGCCGCCTGGCTGTGTGTTTGCAGCCAAGCCATCGTGCAATTGGGGGATTTGCGGCGAATATTTCAAGCCAGCGCGTAATTCGGAGTAGTATAATTGGGGGTTACACAGTATTGGGAATCCATTTGCTCTAGATTAAGAACTAAATTGGTTTAAAAAAAACTCGCATTACCGGTTAAATGATTGTCCAATTTTAGATAAACTTTACAATTATTCTCAAAATATTCAAAAATGTACACAGTGAAATGACAAATGGTATTGCAAATTCGATAAAAGACGCAAACTTTATAAAAACCAACGCGTAAATTAAAGCAAGGCATAAAAATGTCAATTACGCGTTGATTGTGTTTATTTTCTAACCAAATTCGATCATTCAATATTTGCTCAAGTCTCAATTTTAGATCGTCCCTACCAAATCGAAAGTTCATATGTTCGGTTATATTCAAGAGAGAGAAATGAGAGAAAATATATTATGCGAAGGAAAACATTTTTTTCTTTATTACTTCTTTCCATTTTATACATGTCAATACAGTTTTGTCTGAATATTATTGATTTGTCACTAACGTCATTTTTGTTTGGATTGAGGGAATGGGTTTATTTGTACATAATTACTGTATGTTACGTGTATAATTACCTTCTACTAAAACGTCAGCCTTTCCAATTGGCAGCATGTAATCACTAACAGGAACATCTTCCACGGCTCCACGATACAATATCTTGGGTTCGAAAAATATACAAGGGTCCTTTTCACGAATACAGGAAAGAAGCAACCCTTTGGCCTTTATTGGCCCTCTAGGGACTACAATCTGCAAGAAAAATATCACTATGACTACGACACTAACGCCATCAGATAATGGGATACAGTGAAACCTCGATTCTGCATTTTTCTTGAGACCCTTGAATGTATAAATTTTCGTCGTCGTCGGAACTAAACTAACGATGGCGTGAGCCGAAATAGCTATCAACTATATCTTTAAAAAAATTGTAGAACTAAAAAACATTGCTATTTTTCCACCACGTTATAATGGAGTTCTAACAAGTAAATGCCAATTCAATCAATAGCTTCAATAATACTTTTTAGATTTTATTCTTTACCACTTCATAACCTTTACTTTTCCAAAAGATCCTTAATATAAAGTCGTTTAAATTTGGTGTGTTTGACTGTCAGCTCTTGGTAGAAATGCATTATATCTACATAGATAAAAAATAATTTATGATATCGACTGAAGGTGCTTAAAGGAATTTCAATATCAATTCTTAGTTTTTGAAATTTTCGTCCAACTACATATGTTTTGTTACTAACGACCCGGGCTTCGCCTTTTGGCATCTTCAGGAATTCCATCACCCGGATGCATCAGAAGTGACAGTTTTGATATGAATTAATGCCTAATTGTTTGTTTGTTTCGTATGCGATCGTATACCGTTATGTTTTGAAAACACCAGCGAAGGTTTCTAAATTACTATAACTATTCAATCAGGACAGGTTTCGCTCATCGCATCATCGTAAGTATTAACTCTTTCATCCGATTGCAATAAAACTTTGGTGAGTATTGTGCATAAGTCCGCAAAGGTTTCTGAATTAGTTCGATCATTAGATCAGGGCCGGGTTCTCTCATCGCGAGCGATATCAACTGATACAATACAAATTAAACGAATACAGTTCATACAAATTTATTAATTAATTATTACGTTGCATAAAAAAAACTGATATTTCAGCCATAATCTATATATGTATATAAAAAAAATACATGCTTTTTTTTTGTCGATACAAGTGTGTGAATAAAATTTGGAAAATTCATGTTTCTCACATAGCTTTATGTGGTCTGCTCACGGGTCATAAAAACATCTGATTTATTCGTGTACGCAACAAACGTAAAAACAAGTATATTTTGTATCCCAAAACACTTCAATGAACAGAATTAAAACGCAAACACTTTTTTTCTTTTAATGGCATTGAAACGCATAACGAGTACAAACTAGTAGCCTATAAATAAGACACAATTTTTGACAATTTATAATTATAGCGAAGAGCGAAACCGGCCCAGGCTTTCATATTTTTAGAAATAGTACTAAACACCAAGTTTTTGCTCTGCAATTTGGTACTAAAGTCTAAAACAAACTAAACAAAGAACTTTCAGTCTCGCCAGTTTTTCTAAAAACAGATTCATATTATCTTTGGAATAATAAAAAAGATTTTATCTTTTTAAAGGCCAATAACGTCTTTTTAAATGACAAAACAGGAAAAATGCTCAAAAGAGATAATATTTATGGCAGGGCCTAAATATTTAGACGATACACTGAGGGTATCGATAAATACATGAACGTAAAATCGATGTTTCACTTTATAATAAAAAAGGTTCGGTACCAAATTATTGTAGAACAGTCATAAAACGAAATCAAATAATGATAATTATACATTTAAAATCAGCTTGTTAATTGTATTTGATATATATGTCACAAATAAATTAAAATTACATTTGTTTTATTCTTCTTCTGTTCTTTTTTACGAAATAATCAATAATTTTTAAAGTAATTTATTCTTGGACAAACCAACAAAAACGCACATCCGAACACGTATGGCTCGCGGTCCGAAGTTTACTGAAACCTAAATTCCATATATTGGATGGCATAAAAAATTGTCACGCAAAATATAATCAATGATTAATTATTTACAATTTTATAATAAATTAATTTTATTCACTAACAATACCATAATGATATATGTTATCAACAATAAATTGAAAACAATGGGACAGAAAATGAGTTTTATTTACCGTACACATAATTTTACAGTTTTATATATGCAAAGCGGGAATATTATTCTTATCCGAACACCCACTATATAAAAATTCAAAAAATACTCACTTTAAGTCCTGGAGTATGTGAAAAATAAGCCTCTGGACTCTGCGAGTGGTACACAGCCCCGTGACCGACAGCACCACAGGGTGCTCGCACTGTGAGACCACCACAATCCCATGTTCCACCACTTCTGTATCTGTACTTAGCTGCTTCATTTACAAGCTAAAAATATATCACAAATAAATATTATCGCTATTATTCATTCAGTTTTACATTGTCACCATTCTGGCAAAACAAAGACTTCAAAAAAGTAGTTTGTTTTTAAAATTAATTTATAAACTAGTAAAACACACGAAATCAATTTACGTAGTCAACCTTCCCAAGTTTTTTGTGTGTAGCAATTATACTCCTGATTTGTCTGTAAGAGTTTGCCTCCACATAAAAACTGTCACTTTTATTTTTTAAGTTTTTTCTTTGAATATATTGTTACAATTATTATGTTATTTATGTTAAACTATTTTGTGATCCAGTTAGCGTATGAATACGTTTATGCGGCCCGGGTAAGAAATTTTTTAAATATGACTGGACTTTCCACAAAACTTTCAGCATCGGTTCAATAAAAGCAAATATCCCGACAAAAATTCTTCTGTCAGAAGAAAGATGATTTTTTATAAACCATAAAAATAAAATTAATACTGCTTTCCAAACGTAGTTATACGTTTAGGTGAAAAAATAATGTACTCAAAAATCTGAAAACAGATATCGTTTGATCATTGCAATTACAACGATGATAAAATTTATATTAAAAATTTTACAGATTTCATATAAATAATAAAAATGTACATATCATAAAAACTACCTTCTTATAAATCAGTGATCACCAAGCGGTCGCTCGCGAGCTACCGGTAGCTCGCGTAGGATATTATATCATATTTACAAATTTGCCTATAAAATGTCACTCCAAAAATAATCGAGCCAAATTTCAACGAAATACTTGAAAGGTTGCCGTTGTGATATTATTTTTTTGGCATAAAAATTTGCGCGTATAATAGAGGAGCGGTCAGAGATGTATTACGATTGATGCAAACTGCACTATACACTTTGCCTCTCTCTCGTTCATTTGCATCATCATTTATAAAGAAGGAATATGTATAGGTAGCTCACCAGACAATTTCAATTTCTAAAAGTAGCTCGAATCCTTATCAAGTTTGGAGATTACTGTTATACATCATGGAGAGCAGGGGCTGAGAACATTTGGTAATTGTAATAAATTTTATGAAAGAATTATTAAAAAAATATTCTTATACATTACCTGGTCAAAAGCTGGAAAAATATAATCTGCAAATTGTATTTCTGCTATGGCCGTAGACCCTACTGCAGCCACTCCTATACCAAATCCTGCAATCCCTTGCTCACAGAGTGGTGTATTGAACACCCTGTCTTTTCCATATTTAGTCTGAAATATACTTTACAATTGTCATGTCCGTGTATTAATTTGTCATACCAATCACTTTATTAAAAATACATGCATGCAATCCTTGCTGTGATTATTAAAACTTAAAGTTTATATTAAACTATTCGATTGCTGTGAACTTCGTCGTCATTTTTTTTACGAAGTGCCCTTCACTAAGTGCGTAACGACTAGGGATTGCATTACCGGTTTACTGGTTTACCGGTTAGCCGGTAAATGGACCAAAATGCACCAGCGGTAATTACCGGTAAATAAAAAATTTACCGGTTTTTACCGGAAAAGTTTTTATCGCGAATTAATGCCAGATACAGGCATATTATAACGAATTTTTATTATGATATATGCATGCGGGAGTGAAGGTTTTTTTTCAACTCCGGCAACATTGATAAAAAGTTTTTTACTCGTCACGTCATCTGTCATCGCAATCGCGGTCACCGTGATGCCCACTGCAGGCTGCAGGCTGCAGCTGAGCGAAGAAAATTCGTATTTTGGTACATATTGAACTATGTCTTCATTATACCAAAGCAAATAACCATTTATTAATAAACTGTATAATCCAATAAAAATGTCTTTTATTTTATTTTAATTATGAATTTACATTCATAGATACAAATTATGCATACATGTATAAAACATATATATATACTACATCAATTAGTTAATGGGCAAACTAATAGTTTAGCGTATGAACTTCTTACAGGCAGGTAAATCAAATATTTCATAGTCATAATTTAAATTAATCAATCTTTGTGTGGCAAATAATAAATTATCCGATTTACTTAAAAAAGTAAGTTTAAAACAAACATATATTCACCTGAAAGATATTTAAAATACATTTTATAACATTACCTCACATCATCATTAACATCACCTGAAATGTATTTTAAATTATTTATGTTTCTATCCAGGACACCATTTTTAGTGAAAGTAGCCACGTACAGTTATACTTTGATGATATAATCCACGTCTTTTAATTTTTTCATTTACCGGTAAATTACCGGTAAACCGGTAAGAGGTGACATTATTTACCGTTTACCGGTTATTGAAATTTGACGGTAAATTGCAATCCCTGGTAACGACAAATTAGGTTGACACAATAGACTTTTCATTTTGTTATGTAATATAAAAACATTTTTAATGCTTTCATCGGTTGTTATAATTACATTAGATTTTTCATTTTACTAAGAAATATGTAATATATATTCTCTTTGATATACAACATAAATATAATCTACGATATCGACTGAGAATACTTGATGAAATTTAATGATTAAACTGTGAACAATTCCAAAAATTCTATCATTCACGATTAGAGTACCGCATTTCGACATCTTCGTGCATTCTATCACACGGATGAAATAGAACTGACTCACAAAAAAATAGTTTGCATCGGTTATATACAAGAACATTGACACAGGAAAATATTTAATTTAATTAACTATTGATTTAATTTTATTAACATTCAATTTGTGTATGATAATTTAATAGACAATCCGTTCAATTAATGAGTTATTGACAACAGGATTTCGCAATAAATAATTTAAAATGTCTTGTATATAAACAATTGAAAAAAAAAAGATCTACGAATTAGCTAATTATTATACTATACCTGGAGACCTAGTGTACATCTAAACACCCCTCCGAAGGCGACATCTTCTCCGAAAATCACGGCTGATTTATCGGAATCTAATGCAATATCCATTGCGCTATTGATCGATTGCATCATATTCATTTTGGTGGTTTCCCCTGTGAAATGATTTAGAATAGATTGCATTATAATAAAATAAATAAAGGTAACTATTGCACCACAGTTTGAGCATCTCATGATCCGAAAAATGTGAAAGAATTGAAGGGTTGATTACAAAAAATATATGTATGTCAAAACTAAAGAATTTTGCAAGAAAGCTAAAAAAATCGTAACTTATATCCTTTTGAATTATGATAATATTTTTTAATAAAAACATTCATAATTAAGTATTCTTCATTGAGAAATATTAATCTTGAAGTATAATATAAAAAAAACTTGAAGCGGCAACATCATTTATATGAAAGAACATATTTTGACATATTATGTTTTTGGTTGAAACTATAATATGTCAAATAAGTCTACTACTATAGGACTATTCAATAATAAATAATAGATAAAATATGTATGGAAGAAACTAAAAATATATTTGCAGTACTACTGAAAAAACATTAACACATTTTACCTCTAGACATATTCTTTTTTAAAAATAATGATTCAA
This sequence comes from Himalopsyche japonica, assembly GCA_028555115.1. Lineage (NCBI taxonomy): Eukaryota > Metazoa > Arthropoda > Insecta > Trichoptera > Rhyacophilidae > Himalopsyche > Himalopsyche japonica. The sequence continues at coordinate 380,890 of JAHFWJ010000807.1, read as the reverse complement.
ACAAGAGCAGAGACAACTTTTATTTTGTACCTACGTTATTCCACTTGGCATGATATTGGTGTGACACGTGTTTCTCTTCTGAAATCTAGTAGCACAGTGCTACTCAAACATTTTCGGTTTGCGGACCACAAGATATTTTTCCTTGCTACATTGGAACTAGTATCCTAGTATTATTATAAATAAAGAGTTAATTTTATTAAGTTATTTATTTGTTTAGCCACGGACCATCTGTCACTCATCTGCTCGATATTGGTTTAACGGAATGACATTTGAGTACCACTGTAGTAACACACCAAGTGAAACAACAAATTTATGCATGCTGTATTGTATTCTACCCTTTAGTTACAGTGGAAACCCGATTTTTCGTTTTTCAAGTAGCCCTACAAAAACCTAAAGCTTACCGAAACCATACTCCTAAAAATCGTATAATTTTATAATACATATTTATTATCCGCTCAGGTGTAATATTTGTTTCTAAGATGTATATTTTTGTAATAATTTGTATTGACATCTATGTCACATTTGTCTAAGCTTTTTTCAAAACACAAACTTACCGAATTAATCGCATATAAACACATTGATTATGGCGTTAAAATAATTATTACATGTTTTAATTTTATGTCTTGCATTGCTTGGCACGTTTTCCAAAATTCACAACACCAAAAAAATGCATTTTCTACGCCTCTCCTTCTACCCGTTTACCCATAGAACTTATTAGACATTCTTGTAATAAAAAAACATAACCAATATTTTTTAGGTTATGTTTCTAAAATATTCATCTGACGTTTATCATATAAATTACCTACTTCTGGAGAAAAGTATATATTTGTATAGAGGATTATATCGAATATAAAAATTTTCATGCAAAATTCATTCTTTAATAATAATTTTACTTACCATAACTTGAGTCAATTGTTTCCGGCTTGAATGTAAAAGTTGACGACAATTTTGTAACATTTTCAAGTATTTTTGGTTTAGATATACACTTCAAAACACTAATAGATTTTGTTAAGCTAAACGCCATTTCAAAAATTAATCAAAGTTTTGCACAGTAAGCAGTTTTACTATATATCACGCAACTGAAATATTGTTATCAGTTTATGTTTTTACAAACATTGCCTACGTAATCCAGTTGTACACAACCACCGCCGTTCTGTGCCAAACTTCATCAGTATAAAACTTTATTTAAGCAAATCCATCTATGTATTTTGGTTAAAATAAATAAATTACATTTGTCAACCAGACACTAGATGTCAACACAATAGTATAAAAATAGTAAATGTCAAATACCTATCCAATATTATTACATTGTATTTTTAATACTATTTCCGCATCATATAAGTTGATCAGGACCGGTTTTGCTAATCGTAAGCGTTATCAACTGATAGGATACTAATTCAAAACCAGCCAACTTATAAATTTTTTTTTATATTGTAATGTTTGCGATGAGCGGTACCAATCTTAATCTCACCATTTTGTGTTTTTATTTTTTTAATTTATTTCATTATTATGAAAATAAATACTTTTTCATTATATCTTTCGCTATGAATAGTGAATGTGAACTTTAACTGTACCTGAAAACTGAATCACATCATTTACAATATCGACTGACGGTGCTTGATGGAATTTCAATATCAAATTTGAATTGTTACATTGACAAGTTAAAGTGTCAGTTCTGTTTCATCCGTGTGATAAAATGCCTGAAGATGCCGAAAGGCGAAACCCGGGTCGTTAGTGACAAAACATGTGGAATCGTACAAAGTTGTAATAATTCAAATTTAAATCACATCAATTCAACAACAATAACACACTGCATTGCTTCACTTGGGAGGAGGACATGAACAAGGAAGGTTGCCAACAACTTCTAGGATATAACCATTTTGGTTTTAAAGTTTTGCATTACATATCAATAAAGGTTTGCAATAGCTTACATCGTAATATAAACAGCTGTATTTTCTATCCAAATTAGATAGTTGTCTGTATGTCAAATGTAAACACAAAATATCACTTCATGTTGAAGGTTTTATTTATTGTTTTATACAGAAGCACGACGAATTATATTTAAATATTTATGAATTTAATAATTGTACTGTTTTATTTACTATATTTTTTACATTAAATGCTTAATTGTATCTGCATATACATGCCATATTCAATTAAAATCATAACATTACATTTATTGTGTCACTAATGCTGATACATATTTATAGGAATATATTGATGGTGATTCCTTATTTTTTCCTAACTTACAATTTATAGTAAATTATGAACTGAAACACTGAAAATGTACAGCTTTGTAGGTCATCGATAGATCAATTGGACAAAACTTGTAACCAGTGGTGTCTTATATATATATATATATATAATAAATTTTATTTGATATGCAGAGAGCTCATAGAAGAATTAAGAAGACAAAAAATACCAAACCACTGTTGTGGAAAAGAGAATACAAATTGATACAATAGTTGACTTATAATTTTTATTTTAAGAGTGTTATATATAACACCAAATAATACAATGGGTTGACAGGCTCGAAGAGCAGTATGTGCACTGTTTCTTTTCAATCAATTTATTGGTAAAGTTCAAGGGCATTAAGTCTAAAAATTCTCTAAGAAATTTGTATTATGTATCATTATTACGCATTTGAATACTTACCTACTTACTTAATAAATACCAAACTGAATAATTCTTTCAATTTTTATCATTTTTTCCTCCTAACTATAATCCTTGTTTTTATTTATCATTTATCAAAATTAAATTTTTATTTACATTTTTTATCTCTACTCTGGAAACATAATCATTATATATTGTACTATACAAACAGAATGTCAGATGACAGCAAAAAAATTTTAATAAAAAAAATCCTTATTTTACTTTTAAGTAAAATTAACGATCACTAAAATTTTTATAACGTTTTCTTGAAATAGTATTTTGAATGTGGCACTGTTAACTATGTTACAAATGTTACTTCAAAGGTCATTTTTGAATTGATAAAAACTATTTGAAGAAAAAAACTTGATCATGATAAAAATATGCTAATTTATTCAAAATTAAAGATACATAGCTGTTCTATTTCTATTTATTGTTATGTCACACAGTAGAAACTGTTAAACATGAATCCACACTGGCATAAATAGTTGCAAAAAAGAAAATAAAATATTACTGTAAACGAGGAGTAAACATTGTGTTCTTTGGTCACAGCGTTTGCTGCTTTAAAACCCAATGGAGACAGTCAGGCTAAAGTGTATTACATACTATTTCCAAAATGAGCATTATTGAGCCCATACCTAAAATTAGGCGTTTATCATCAAAGTTATAATGCCAATCGATTCCTTCGACTTGAATTACCTGGTCTGCAAATATAACTCAATATCGCTCATTTTGGAATTTGTACGTTTTGCATTGTAGCTTCAAATTTGTAATTTGATTATTTATTTCAATATATCAAAAATGCTAACAACTATTTTTCCACCTATTCATTATTTTTCTACCTTATTATTTAATTATTTATTTTTACTATATTGGCTTGGCTACAATTGACCATATAGCATCAGGACTCCAAAAGAGTTTACTGCCTACAATTGTTTAAGGACATAAATACGATGAGATAACAAGTTTTTTTTCGATTTTACTTCATTAGAAATAGAAAATACACTGTTCACCTCATGTTTAAATAATAATATTTAAATAAACTGAAGAAAAAATGGAAATACTAGTTCGTAAATGAAATGATCTAAAATTAAATTTATCTAAGTGTACACTCTTTATCATTCTTGTAATGCACATTTGCATTGTTCATTTTTACATAATTTAGCACCACCAAGTAGCAGAATTTCAAACTAATGAATGAATGCACTCTTCAATATTTTGATTGGAGTAGATTCTCCAATAATAACTAATGTTTAACAATGAAATGTCTTCCAGAACGAGAGTGTATGGTTCAGAGTGTCACAATGTAACATACAGTCTTTTTCTCTATTTTACTTATGCTATAAACCATATGTCACTTGTATTATTGTTTGACAGTTATTTGTTATCAAACGTGCATAGTAGATAGTTTTGCGCTCCGTTTTAATATACGCATGCATTATGAAAATGCTAAATCTATTAAAACTCATATTGTCGACTATAGATGTCAGCTATACCCATAAAAAAAGACAATAGTGAGTAGGTCTATATATATGAACCCACACGCAAAGTTTTTCGGGGGTTTTTTCAATGGGTTTCGCCTTTTGGCATCTTCAGGCATTCCATCACACGGATGCAACAAAGACTGACTGTCGGTAATTGAAATCTGTAAGAGGTTAATATAACAAACCATTTTTAGAGAATATTATTATATTGTATAAGTATAATAGTGAATGTATTGTCTGCTTAAAACTATATCTTGGAAAAGGAAATTCTATAATTACATGGGCAGGCAAACTAGAACAACTACGCTTTTTTTATCCAAAATTTCGAGTAGACTAAACAGGCTGAGAATCGTCTGAGTTTATTGTAAGCATATTGTTTTCTTTCTAAAAAGCGAACATTTTTAAGGCATTGACAAATAATTTGCTTTTAACATGTAAATGATTCCCTGTCCCTGTGGTTGATTAATGATATTGTAATTGGTGGCAAAACAAAATTTTACTGAAATATATTTTTCCAAGAAAACTTAATTTATAAAAATCACTGAAATAAATAAAGAAAAATAATTTAATCTACAAGTAATCTCGCTCATAGATAACATTATTTTTTGTTAAATATACCAGGAAGACATAAGATATAAAATTGTAACTCATTTCATATGATACAATTCTTATCTTATCAACTATACATAAATTGCTTTTCTTTTGACATTAATCACACGTTACAACTTACTAAGAATCAATTTGTAAACATTGCAGTAATATTATTATAGTAATAGTAATATGGTTTGTTAACATAACTTAAGGATAGGCTGATATTCAAATGGTAAAGAACATTCTCTTCAATTGCCTAGCCATTGTTTAAATAAAGAATAGTATCCAGTTTGTATAGAAGTTTGTGAGTTTCATGCTAACTGCCGCTTTTATTTACACTCTGTGTGTACTTGATTACACATAAGTTAAACTAAAATTAAATACAGTAGAACCTCAATTATCTGGACTAATTAAGAATGAAGATAGTCTAGATATATTCAAATCCAGATAATTGAAAAAAATCATAATTCACATTTTTATTTCGATAGATTAATGAATAGCTTTGATGCTATTTGTTATTATCAATTATCGATTTCTGCTTCGATGCTGCGAATACTTTCAAGACATATAAGTTGTCCTGAATTGCACTCTTTTTGAGTTTATTGCGACATCTAAACACTGATTAGTTTTAGAATGTGTAGGACCAATGTCTCCCTTCTCACAAATCTCTTTTTCGTCATCTTGACCTTGTTCATCTGAGGCAGATATTTCTTTAATTATATCATCATCATTCAAAATTTCAAATCCAGGAACATTTGAATATATATTTAAATCGTGATAATTTTTTCTAGAAACAAATGTTCAATGCGTATCGAATTTGGACGGTTGAAACAATTGCATTAAAAAAAATGCAACAATCAAAATGTTAAGATTGTACTCCATCATGTTTGTAAACAGTAGACACAATTTTTTATGTGCATATCAGCAAATTGGTAATTTAGTTTTTTTTGATTGATCCAGATAATAGAAAATCCAGATAATTGAGACCCGGATAATCAAGGCAATACTGTATGTATATTTTCGATATTTCTGGTGTTATTTTTTGGTAGTTCATTTTTACTTTGTTATCCCACTTGAAGTCTCACTAAACGTGACATGTATTTTGACTCTTTGAGAAGCATCTTCAACCTCTCTTTATTGTGTGGTTATTTGATATTGATGTAAATGTCTCTTTTTAGGGACATGGCAAGGTGATAAGACACATACAATTAAAAGCTGTCTCGCCTGAGTTCTATTTGTGTCTAGACACTAATGTATATAGAAATACTGCAAGAAGTATATTTAAAATTAGTCAGTGGGTATAATAATGTTTACAATATGTTTTAGGCAATCAAGAGGTTTCTTTATCAACTTGCCATAATGTGCCGTGCCTTTATCGATTTCCTTGCATACTTGAGATATACGCCCTCCATAGTCATAATATTCTTTCCTGAAAAGCAAAAATTTGTCCAGTCTTGATGTTGAGTTTATCAGATTCTTCTATTCATTTTGTATTGAATATTACGCTGGATGCTTAGTTAAGCATTCATTTTACAGAAGTTTTTAGAGCAATATAATTAATTGATAAATGTTGTCGATAGTTCAGTTCAATTCAGTTGTCCGTGTCAAAACTGCAGTTTTTTCATTTTTCAATCAAGTTAATACACTATAATAGTAAACTATTTACACATTCGTAAAAAAATAAACTGTCAAAAATGAAACACATCGGCATGTGTCTAGGGGTAGAGGAAAGTGAAGTAACTGTATGAAAGCGTTAAGTTTTACATTGTCGATAGAAATGGAAATTATTTTATGTGAGAATTGGTGAATTTCGCAAAATTAGAATTTGGGAAAGTCATTTGTATTTTATGATTCTTGTGGAACCAAAGAATTATCTTATCTATCAACTTATCATATAAAATAAACAAAAGACGGAGAATTCAGTTCAAAATCAACATTAGATATTGACTCTGTTGGGGCTTGAACCTGGAAATGACGGATTATTAAGCAATGCACAAAATCCCATAACTTGAAACTTATGGATTTGGGGTCCCATAGAATGAATTTAAGCAGAAGAGGATTTTGTTAATTGAGAAGTGGAGTGTTATTCAATACATTTTTGTGTTTTTTACTCTTTGCATTTATTTACAAGAGACCCTTTGACAGTCTTCTGAATTCTTTAATTTGAATATTTTTTTAAATAAGTGGAAAATATAATAAGCATAGTTGTTTTCATTACATTTTTTATCAGTAGTATAAAAACCATCATACCTCATTTAATGCATTAATTCTGTCATTAAAAATCAAATCAAAAAAATGAATCACTACTTCAAGGAAAATGGTAAAAAAGATAAGAAAACATTATAAAGCTCATTTGTGCATGCTATGTTAATCATTTGTCAGTCAATATCACTCAAAGATAAACCTATATAAATTTTTTTGTATTTATATTTTTTTGTTGCCAAAAGTTTTATAATTATTTAAATATGTCTGAAGAATTATCTAAACGTCAAAGTGTACGAGAAATCAGTTCCTTATTTGACACCCAAAAATCTGTGCCTAACATAGCAGTAAGAAATATAACAGTCAATGAAATACGTAAGAGAAATTCATTTAGGTGTGTTTCACAACCGGGCACTTCTCAAAATGTGGAAAAGGATTCCAGCGTTATTGAATTCAGAAATAAACGAGCAACCTTGCCGGGAAGTGTTTGTGATGAAGTTAAAATTTGTACACTTGACGAAAAGTCGAAAAATAATGTGGATGAATCGTTACATTCAGAAGTTCAAAATTCTGTTTCTGAAATGGTTACGATTGTAAATGAACAACAATCAACTGGTACAAAAGAGGATGTCTCAAAAATTATTTCACCGGCAGTGACAGAAGACGAGTCTGTGATCAAAGATAAAAAAATTATATTGTGCAGATTGCTTTTAAAAAATGATACAGGTGAATGTTCATGGACAGGATGTCATGATGAATTCATACAGCATTGCAAAGAAAACCACGCTCATCAGTTGGCGATGAGCGCAAGTGAGACTATCGGCTGGACGATCACCAAACTGTACAAAAATACTATCACCGTGAGAATATTTGACGACAACATATTCTGGTGTTATCACAGAGTTACTACTGACGATAGTCCCGGTGGGGGTATGATGTATTGGACTGTTCTCCAAGAAGGATGTGAGAATTACTTTTACTTTGAACTGAAATTCTACATGAAGGGAAACATTTACAAAAGAGTCATCTTCGCAGAGTTGTGTCTAGCGAGCGATTCCGATGTTGAAAATGTGTTTAGGTGTAAAAGGTGTATTGCTATTCCGAAGAATTTATTGCAACTGTATTTTGGAGTCGGTGACGATTACATGGATCAATTGTACTGTGAACTTACAATTAAGAACAATGTAGAACATTCATTTTAACTACACATGCATTATTATAAAATCATAAATAAAAAAACTGTTATTTAAATTTGATTGGAATTATGGAACTGTGACTGTCTTGTTAATTGGAATAATATTAAATTTTCTTAAATATTCTCTGAAGAATTATTTTTGATTTTTTCCTCATAAATACTGTGCATATTTTCTCTCTTTATTATCACTATAAAAGAAGTCTACTATTTCATTAGTGTAACGCAGCAAATATTGTATAATTGATACTATAAGAAATCTAAAAACAATTCAGCTGCATGGTGACCAGCCTGGGGTATTAAAAGTAGGATTTGGCATTTCCTTGACAGATCACTACCTGGTTCGTTTTGTAATTTCCAAGATGCTATGGAAATCAAGCCACTTATATCCAATACATTCATCTATTCGGAATATGATTGCGCAATAGTGTGATTAATTATATGAACAGACAGTATCAAATTTGATTTATGGATGTAACTCCAAAGGCATCATTGTCTGACGTTTTTTCATTCCTTTTCGTTCTCCCTATAGCCGATACTGTAAACAAAGTATAAAGAGTGAATAACAATTGAATGCCGATTTTCTTTAATGATCAAATTAGAAAGTTTCTACCTCCTTATAAATGAAAAATATACAAAATACAATGGGAAATTTCCAAATAGTTTAAAAAATAAACTTTTTTTTATGTAATTTTTTTTGATTACTTACCACTACTTGCCATTATTTTTTCATGCCTTGAATTTGCAAAGAAACCTGTTCTTAAATTTGTTAACTTTCTTGTCACAGAGAATTAAATAAATTAGGTAAATTTAGCAGTACTGTTGCAGCAGAAAGGTCCTTTTCTACTATTAATAGAATAAAATCCAGTTATTGAAGTAAACAAGACCACGAAAAACTATGTAGCCTAAGCTTAATATCAATGAAAAAAAAGAATACTCATCGAGTTAAGCAGAAGACTACATTTTACGAAAACATTATTGAAAAATTTATATATATGAATTGCATATGCTTTATTTGCAAATTGCTGTTTACACTGGACTGTACAGTTATTACCTACACCAATAATGCTCTTCTGTTGATCAGAGCAAATAGCTGCGTTGGCCTTGAATGAGCTGCTAGCAGTGTGTGTATAGATATTCTCAAATGCGGAAATTTAAATAACCTGTCATTCACTCCTACCAAAATGGAACCCATCTTTTGTAAGGAAGAACAAAGCTTAACTTTCCAAAAAGGTTTATAAATATTCACACATGGTCTATTTTTCTGTATGTGTCTCTAACCAATTCAAATTTACTTAGGGGTTATTTTTGATGACAAATTGTCATTTCAATATCACACTGAAAGACTTGTAGAGAATGCTATTTTGAAATATCTTCATATATCTAAATTGGTTGACAGATACTGGGGGTTTAAAGCTTTTGCGCTTAAAATAGGACATAGTTGTTATTTTTATGGACTTTCATCTGGACACTGAGCTTACCTATTTAAAACAAGCCATGGCAAGTTCAACATTAACGATTTAGGCCAGGCAAGACACAATCATCAGAATGCTAATCACATACTGTGAGACGGCTCTAAGGTGGATGCCGTACGAACAAAGCTGTTTGCTGAGGTCCATTCTCATATGAGCCCAAAAGGCCACACAAACTTGGTCGACCAAGGCCAACTTTGAGGCATTCAATAAGTTTGCAACACCATACAGAGGATGAGATATTCTCGATTCATTTTTAGATTCAACGTGGAGCAGATTGTACTCTTCTGCTACAGCAGATTTTCAGTACCCAGATACACAGGATACTTAATATCACATAAGGTAAGTGGCTGAGAAAGCCACATTTTCTTTATCCTTTTTTTCTCTTCTATTTTCACGGCAATAGTGGATGGTTTTAAGATCGGTCGGTGCAGAATAAATTGATTCATTTTTATCAGTATTGCATTAGGGAAAACGGCTGTGAAACATCAGCTGCATACACATAATGAGAGAACAGACTTGTATATCAAATGCGAAGAATTAAATTAATACATATATAATAAAAAGAATATCTAATAAAAAAAAATTATCAATATATAGGATATACACCGCACACCACTGCTTAACAGTGACATTTTTATAACAGGACTCATTTATTATCAATAAAAAAACACCATTATAACATCATTGAAAAAAAATCTGATTCACATGACTGAAATTTCAACGCTTCCTTAATAACAATTTCAAACAAGATTAAACTTGCTGCATGTTGATTAGCACTTCATGCTTTTTGTGGTTTTTTTACTTGGTTGGAAATTCCAAAAAAATCATTATATGAGTAACCTAGATCAAGCTCTAACCAAACAATATACATTTATTATTTTTCAATTGCATCTTAGTAAAGAAATTATACTTGTGTGCTAAAAATTACTTTGAATAATGTAGGAATCATTGCCAATTATCACTGTAGGTCTCAAGGACACTCACACCACAAAGACATAGTTGGTTAGTAAATTATCAATTGATTACAAATATGTTTAGACAGTCTAACACAGGGATTCCCAAACCCGTGCCCACGGGCAACAGTTTGTGCGGGCGAACAATTTGTGTGTGCCCACCACTATTTGAACGTGACAGATTTTTTCATAAACAATAATGAAAAATGAAAATTATTTTTATATATTTGTTAAAGTTTTAAATTTTTTTGAATACCTAGGTTTATTATATAGTGAAAATAAACATCGAGATCTTCTTTTTATTTATTACTCACGTCTAATTATAAATATCTGTAGAAAAAAAAATGGGTGGTGCCCGCCACCCTACCAATATTTAAGAATGCGCTCTAGAGTACAAAAAGTTGGGAATCCCTAGTCTAACACATCACTTAATAAGTTCATAGGATGACATATAAATGGTGCCAATATTGACAAATTCATATGATTTTTAGATAGTATTAACCTTCAAGCGATATATTTCAAAATTTAAACTTATGTTCTCCGATGGATGAGATTCACGGATATTCACTGAATAAAATGAATGGCAAATTGTATTTACATCATATAAACCATTCACATACTAGAATTTCAGAAGATTCAATGCAAATTTAGCATTAAATTCTATCAATACCCGACACCCTCAGTCAAAGTCTTCATTTGTAACCATATTTAAATTGCTTCCTTAGCGATGGATGAGATTCACGGATATTCACTGAATAAAATGAATGGCAAATTGTATTTACATCATATAAACCATTCACATACTAGAATTTCAGAAGATTCAATGCAAATTTAGCATTAAATTCTATCAATACCCGACACCCTCAGTCAAAGTCTTCATTTGTAACCATATTTAAATTGCTTCCTTAGCGATGGATGAGATTCACGGATATTCACTGAATAAAATGAATGGCAAATTGTATTTACATCATATAAACCATTCACATACTAGAATTTCAGAAGATTCAATGCAAATTTAGCATTAAATTCTATCAATACCCGACACCCTCAGTCAAAGTCTTCATTTGTAACCATATTTAAATTGCTTCCTTAGCGATGGATGAGATTCACGGATATTCACTGAATAAAATGAATGGCAAATTGTATTTACATCATATAAACCATTCACATACTAGAATTTCAGAAGATTCAATGCAAATTTAGCATTAAATTCTATCAATACCCGACACCCTCAGTCAAAGTCTTCATTTGTAACCATATTTAAATTGCTTCCTTAGTTCATAGCTAGAAATAACTTGACACACCATCTTAAATTTCAAAATGACATATATTTTATCTACAATAACTTACAGCACTTTACCGACAAAAATTATTTACATAGTATCATAATATTATTTAATTTTAACAATTTTATTGCGATGTATTCGATCTTTCTCGTTCAGACGCCTCAATAGCTGCTAAAATTTCTTCATTTGCCTTCCGCCGCATTTCTAGAATAGTTTCCTGTAACATGGTTGAATTGTTTTTATTCTCTGATGGAAAAAGCTCTCTTTTTATACTTGTTACCCATTCTTCAAAATATTGTGGCTGATTGAAAACATGGAATAAACCAACAGGAAACGCTAGGTAAATGGTCATTTTGAAAACTTCAAGTTGCCAGTTTCCCATATCTGTGTAAAAAGAAAAAAATATATTGATGAAGGTATGCACTTAAGATTTAATTTACAGGGATCTGAATCAATGTTATTCGGAAGTTGAGCATTAAAAACAAAAAAAAAATGCATAGCATATTTTTGAAACCACCTGACAAGCATCAAATATTATTTTAATTAGAGTACCCTATTTTAAATACCAGTATTTAGTCAATTATAAACTGCACTTTTTTCCTATTTTTTTTTGTCCATTAATTTGGAACTTGTCTCATAGTCTATGGTACCTTACAATCACTGTAAAATTCCCCAGTTCTGATGAATCGCTCAAAAATTGCAGAATGGACTGCTTGGAAGCAAATCTCAAAAAATATTATTTCAATAAATATTGCATCACTGAAACTTTTGATGGCACAAACAATAAAATTTTGTTGAAAAACCCAGACGCTAAATCAAAAGAAATTGTATGAATGTATTTAATAATTTATTTTTATTGGGATTATACGACTTTGTATAATAAAGATAAAGTTTTTATTTTATAAATATATTGCCATAAAAATTAGGTTGTAGCTCATAATCGAGGAAATGTGTTATACAAATTTTAGTTGCAGTGTGCTATAGAAATCTAGAGAAAAAATTGTGGATAGTAGAAAAGAAAAGGTTGCGAAGCACTTTTTTAGTATATGAAACCAAATCATGATGAATTTATTCATTTATTTATTTATTAAGTTAAGGTTTAAAAGTTACCAGCTAGCAGTTTTTTTTCATGTGCAACCAGTGCAGCAAGAAACAAATGCCATAAAAACAAGCTACTCATTTTTTAGCCTAATAAATACTGAATGTTGTTGAAAATAATATAATTTTATTGAATAATTAGTTGCGGTTCGGAAATCGACAAAACATTAGGTATTCGAATCACGGAAATTGATGTTTCATGGGAATTATGAAATATTTCAGGGTTTTCCATAGTTCCCTCTAAGAACGGCCATAATGACGAACTTTTCATACTGACGTTATATTTGTTTTAGTCGTGAAGTATTCGTTCCTTTGACCCTTATCCACGATCGTTTTATATTAATTATTATTTTTTTTTTAATTTTATACAATATTGCAATGTTATGACAGGATTGGACAGGAGACGAAAAGAATAGTAAAGTTTAGCATATTCACCAACGATACTATAACAATATGTTACGTGTTGTAAAATAACCAAACGTTCAAAATAATAATAAAAATATTTTGCAGGAATTTTACAAGCATCAATAAAAGTGATTGGCTTCGTTGGTGGCGTGCCGTATCTACGAATTTTTAATGCGTACAGGCATCACCAGTTCCATCATTAAAGATCTAATAAATTCAACTGAGCATTAATCAGATTTAGTGATGGAAAGATATTAGTTTAAATTATATTGTACGATATTATGCTTCAAACCTGCTTTGTTATCAGAATATGCTATGCCGCAATCGATTTAGAAAATATTTTGACGTTTCAATTTTTACTATAGACTAACATTTCTATAGTCTATGGACAGTAAATATTTTCACCACAAATAAGTATACTTGAATTGGATCCTGGGCATAATTTAGAATTATAATATCTTCACCAGCATCTTGAAAAGACGAAACACAAAATATTCAAAAACATTAAGAAAAAAATAAAACCAATTAAGTGAGCCAAACGATAATAAAAAAATGTTTTTTGTATGTTTTTACAAAATATTATTTTATATACACATAAACATTTATATAATATATATATATATATTGCACATACATTTTATTTCACAAAAAAAGTTTTTTAACAGTATATTACTTTATTGCTCACACTAGTATAAAGTGACTATTGAAATCATTCAAATTACACAATCACTAGCCACATAAAATTCTCACATAGCTAGTCGGTGTCATTTAACGTAAACAGCAATACTTAAATTGTATCTATTTTAATAACAATGTAATGAAATCATATTATGTATTTTACTAAGAGTTTACAAATATAAATAAATAAAAATCATCGAGCTGAAAGTAACTGCGCATTTTTGTTTGCTTCCATTTGGTATTTGGTAATTGGCAAAAAAAACATTTTTCCAAATGGAATAAAGAGCGTATCTGTCATGTATTAAGCTACATATTTTTGCTACGGCCTGTATGAGATAAAAATTTTAATTAGAAGGTTTTGAATTTTATAGCTGAATAAAGCAAACGGGCAGTGCAATTTATGAGTTAACTTTAACACGTTGTTCGCCATGGGGGTCACCGGTGACCGGCATGGATTATTTTATGGGGGCCATGTGGGTCATTGGTGACCGGCAAAAAAGACCAGTACATGAAAAAACCAATTATTCAAGTAAAAAAATCATCGAAATTAAAAAAAAAACAATGCATTCTGACATTAGATTAGCATTAGATTTTTTTTTACTTTTTAATTCATGGGTAAATTAATGGGCTAAGAAGTACCAACTGAACTAGGAGCAACGATTTTCGGCCCATTAACTGCATTTCTATATGTTTTATGTACACATCTTTCACAATGCTTTCCTTCGTCGTTATTGTATAATATTAATGATTTCTACATATTTTTTTCTGGAATTCCGAAAGGTGTTGATGAAATAAAAACATAACGAGATAGCAGACGAAAAAAAACCGTTAAGGACGCCTGACGTCTACAGTTGGAATTCCCAAGTCGGTGGTCGTCAAAGTTCAAAGTAGTGTCGCGTACACTGTCGTACACATTTCAATCATAATGCAAATTTTAGTAGCCGGATGTAATTTAATAAAAAAAATAATTTAGAACAAAATAACACGATGCTTATATTTTACAGTCACATTGTCAGGTCATATATTACTAATGAAGTCATGTTATCAGAAAATATATTATATTAGTTACTGCTGATTGTTTTGTACTTGAAACAAACTTGTATTTTCCTTTGAATTCTGGTTTTGTATTATGACAAACGTCAGTAAAGTTGTTAAATTACTTTTACTACGTCATTTTAACCCATTGCCTGCTGAGCCGCTAAAAGAATAATCTAATAATGATTTTTTTAAAATCAGTTCAGTATTGCTGGTATTCTATAAACTTGATAATATTGTTCAAGATTATCTGGTAAAATTAGGCTATATTTTAACAAAATTAACTAAAATTTAACTAAAAATTAACTTGTATTCCAGAATTTGATCAGTGATATCACACTTATATTTTTGACTAGCATCTATCAACACGCCGCAATGAGTCGTATTAACAGTTAGGACGTTAGCGTTCAGTGGATTAGGTCAGTACTTCTCAAACTAGGGGCACAGGGTTTTTGCGGGGCCCGCAAAGTTTTTCATTTTTAAATGTCTTTTGTTTAAAGGGGCTGTGGACTATTTTTTCAGATTTAGGGAGCCTTGATATGAAAAAGTTTGGGATGCATTGGGCTAGTGAGACTCGTGGCATATCTTCGCCAAAGTTATTTATCCAATTTAATGTTCGCGACAATAGCTTGGGAGTCACTAGCCTAAAGCATCCATACATAATCTTTTTGTCTTGGGCCACATTCATTGACTAGTTATAGTATGTTGGCCAAAACAAAGTAAACAATATATACGATAAAAATTATAATAATGTAGACAGTAAAATCTCAAACATTTATGACCCTTAATTATTATTAATTATATACAAATCAAATTTATAGTAACTATATGTAAAAAGCCTTACTAGGCCGCAGGTTGAGGATAGCTGGTCAAAAATGTTAATTATTACAGCTGATAAAATGTGGCGCCGTTACCGAGACATCTCGCGGTTTCTTGCGGAAGCTTCAATTTACACCCTCTGGCCGAAGCTCGCAAATACTATGTAGATGGGAAATGGTAACAAGTATACAAAAAGAATGTTACTGGACCAAGTATCATCATTGGATTATTAGTATTGTATATCAAAATACTGTTTTCAAATTTAATTTCCCCGAAATCCTTTGAAAATATGAAATTCTAGAAACCTTCGCAGTTAACTTAATGACGTGTAAACCAGAATGTTAAAAATGTACACTTTTACGTTAAAAAATCTATGGAGCACCGATTTAAATATATTCAAGTGAAAATTGAATTACCCTTGCGTTATTTTAAGGTACAAAACGGATGCAAAAATACATATTTTCAAATTTGAATCGTTAAAAAATCTGTACACTTTTTTATAATCCCATTAAACACCTTCAATTGATTTCAAATTTAAATATATTCAAATGGAAATTGATTTATATATACGTTGGAGATCCAAAATGCGGGGGGTATTTTCTACACTCAGAATTTATACAAACGTACAGTTCCCGTACTCTTTCAATTGAAAGGTACGGAAAAATATTTCATGCTAAAATTTCTTTTGAACGTTTTTTTTAATTATGCGATTCAATCAGGCCACGTTACCTTTACACTTGATCCAATATATTGCCTGATACATAAAAGGGGTTTTTAATTTTGGAGAAAATAAAAATAGCAAACCTGTTTGTGATTTCGGCAAATATCTATATCCCGCCGGGCTTGGATTACTTCCGCGTATTGAATAAGTAGGTAAGTTATGAATTGCATCTCGAAATTGCAGAGCGAAGACAGAACCCAGAATTAATTATTCGCGTTATAATAGAGCAGTGAAAAATTATTGAAATTACGAAAACAATAAACTAATAATGAATTTTTAGTATTCCTATACAACAAAACATTTAGGCCAGTAAATATGGTACATAAGATTTGTAATTAAACATATAGTCATTCTTGGCATTATCAACCGATGACTTTTTAACAATAAACTAAATTTACCCTAGATCAACGCGAAAAGAAACGACAATTGCTTGAGAGGCCCTGGGCGCAATTTGGAGACCGTGTTTTTCGAAAAACAAAAATGTTACAATATTCTTAAAATTATCTGTTTATAATTTTGTTAAGTGATAAATAAATATCTAATTCTAAGTACGGAAAACATTCAAATGGAAGTATAAATAAAAACTTTGTTGTAATTTTATAAGTTTTCTAAATTTTATAAAAGTGTTTATAAAAGAAATACGAAATGTAAAAGTTGGGTTTTAATAAAAAGTTAATTTATTTTTGTATACCCTACGTTTTAAGACCATAGGGTCTTTTAACGCAGTGTTCTCTAACAGATGGTCCGCGTGGTCCCAAACAGTATATGCCAAATTTTAAAAAGTTTGCCATGCAAAAATGTTACATGTACAACATTTTTTCGCCTACAAATCTACTTGTATTTTTAATTATTTTTAAATAATATTAATTATTGATAAGATTATGCGACACTAAGGAATATAATATTAACTGTCTGGGACAGCATTATGGCCAAGAATACCAATTATATTAGTAAAGATGTAACGGCAAATTTCACATTAGTTTGTTGAAAAAAAAAACCTTGTTTTTGTTGAATTTTAATTGTATAAGACTGTTATATGTACATTTGTAAGTTATAGTTAAGTAAATCTGTTACAATGTAAGATTAAAAAATAATACATGAAAAGTGATTTTTATTTCAGTAATATTAGTCCGCGATTTTTTTTTACCGTTCCACAAATGTAAATAAGGTTTTTTGTGTTTGGAGAGGAGGTTGCGACCACTAGTTATATCAAATTAATAAAATCGCAGGGATGTATAGATTTGGATAGAAAACTTTTGCATGAGAAAGATTAACCATTATTTGAGCTCATAAATTGTTTGGGCGTTAACCACTCCACAACGTTGCCTTTGTAATTATTAATTAAAATACTCTTAGAAGGTATTGACCATGGCTAAAACAAAATTTTATAATGCAATATTCTAACTAACCGTCATTTTTTCTTCAGTTATTTGCTAGTCATTCCGTAATAATTAAACCATTGGCGGCCTCTGTCGGTAATTTTTAACACTATTAACCCAGCGGCGTAGCGGCCACAGACTGCCTTTTATACATTGTTCTTCGTATGAAAAAAAATCAGGATCGAAAGGCTTGGAAAAGAAATCGGTCTATTTGTAAAATGAAAATCACAAAATTTAGTTAACTTTACGACATAACATGAGGAAATTAAATCACTAAGCCTGCAACATGCAACACATGTATTCAAAAATTACATCATTTTTTTCAGAAGCTTCACAGAATTGTTTTTTTTTAATAAAACATCATTTTTTAATCGAATGTATTGGACAATTCGAGTAATGTAACAAAATCGTTTATTGGTGTTGTATAATTATTAATGGAATATGTTTAATGTTGCAAATTAAATTAAATAATTGATAAACAAGTTGGGGTGTCACTGACTAGCATCACAACCGAAACGGCTTCAATCTTTCTATCGTAAACAAAGTTGATTGTATGTCAACAAACTTATCTTTGATATGGACATTGCATTGAACGCATTAATAGTTGAACATGGCCGCGTTCTTTTCATATTTTTAATTAACATCAACTGTACCACCAAAACAGTGGCCACTGACCTCTCCGATAAATGTTAAATACAGAAAAAATAATATTTCCAGCCCATTCTGATTGCATACAGTAAATTTCTCGAACCATTATGTTCATTAGAAAGGTACATATGTACTTTATTATTGTTATTGAATAATAGTAATATTATACACACGCCAGATGGCAGTGTTATCTGTCAAAACTCTATTCACTTAGAAATTGCAATGCCGGACGAATATACATAGCATTACCGATAATTTACTAGTTTCATCTTCAATATCTGTGTTACGAAAACAGAAAATACATATGGCGAATTGAGATCGCAATGATCGTGATGTCGATAGTAGGTGATTCGTTAACGAGATTACACCCAGTCCTTTTTTTACGCGATTTTTTTTTACGCGAATTCGATTATACGCGATTTTTTGGACGGCACCGTTACATTTTTTTACGCGCTTCCCCAAATTTGTTTTAAAGAAGAAATTTATATGATATATAATGCTAAGCATGTACATTTCATTATTTTTTTAAATAAAAAAATATCTGTATTTTTAAAACCTAATTTTGTAAAGCATTCCATTTTTTTAAATACACATACAATTGGCAAATGTTGACAAGTGTATCGGATATTATGCGTATTTATGTTTTAGGGTGTGTAAAGAAATATAATACAATTGTGAGAAATCATTTTTTTACAAGATTTTTTTTACGCACCTTTTTCTGGAACCAATGTATCGCGTAAAAAAAGGACTGAGTGTATTATACTTTTTATGATTATCAAAAAAATTGTCTGTGGTGCAGTGGTCAACGCTATCGGCGTGAATAGGATCGCACAGGTTCGAACAATAATCTTTAGTCGATTTACGGATTACTTTTCCCATCAGGGCTGTGTAGTTGTCAAAAAAAAAAACACTACTTCGACTCCAACGTCGACCAATAACACTTTTTTCCTATTTTTTCTATTTATGTGTATTAAAATAAGAATCAACCAACAAATCCGGCGAATAGCCAAAATTTACTATATTGGGACTTAAACGAGGATGATTTGTTCATTGAGATATTTTTCAAAGTCGCTTAGACAGCAAATACCAGTTGGAGCCGCTCATTTTTCATGAATCCGGCCAATCCGGGCAACTCCACGACTCCACGACTTCACAGGCCTAATTCCCATCCATCCGATACTTCACAGGGTGGAGAAAGAGCGATTGACCAACTCCTAATCCTGCCCTAGCCCTTTTTATATACCTACACTTACAAAAAGAGAGATTGAGTATCACGCAATTTTCACAGTTAGAAATTTTTCAACACGGAAATATCAGTACCGACCGCTATAACAGTGCGCCCGGAAATGCGGCAGATGATGAAACTAAATTTGAAACCTCTGGATAAAACGAATGAACACACCACAAAAATGACAAGTAAAAAGCTACAGTATTTATGAACATTGAAACCTATTGTAGATAAATATTTTTATGTGAAATTTATTTTAGAATTACTAGGATTTAAAATTTTTTGAACTCTAGCAACTTTTGTGTCAGACCGGAAATGTACACAGCGCTACGTTTCCACGCGCATAAGTAACGTGGTTGATATGTACTTAACATTTTCATAACCGATATTTCAGTATTTAAAAAATCGAAAAAATCGCCCAAAACTTCCTTATGAGACAACTTGTGTGCATTGATTTTGGCTTTATTTAATGCTTTCTTTATAAATATATCTCTGAAAGAAATCAAATATTTAGTCTTACATATACATCCGACACAAGGCAAAAAAATACGATTTACTTTCGATTTTAAATGTGTGTTTTGTAAAGCAAAACTTGTGTAACACCAATGTATCGATAAGCTATTCACAGATTTACTATGCACGACTAAGCTAAATCCATTCTGAAACAAATTATTTTTTTAAGCCATCTTGCAACCACTTGAATTGAATGTTGATAGTAGTCGCAGACAAGAATACATTATCTTTATTGCTGTATTTATCAAGTTAAAAAGGTTGATTATAACGTCGGCATCCGTAGTTTAGCGGAACGAACTCCGCTTAGCGATCAGTATATGATATAAATATAATTAATCCACTGATATTTTCTTTGGTATGCTCAAAATAGCTTGAGAGCTCGGAGAACACTTTATCTGGCTGCATTTTTCTTTCGAATTATACGAGGCCAAAATGAGAAATCTGCTATTTTTGATAATATCAATGTGTGTTCCTGGTACTTTTTTGAGAAGGCGTGGATATGGATTATTTAATATTCTTAAGTCTTAAAAAGAATCGTCGGCTAATAGGGATACTGTTGATTGAAGCTTGTAAAATCTTTAAAAGTATTTTTCGAATGAATTAAAGTAGATAGATTTAAAATTAAATTTAAATGTTTAATATTATATTATGTACACCCAGTCCTTTTTTTAAGCGATTTTTTTGGACGGCACCGCTACATTTTTTTACGCGCTTCACTCGTTTTTAGGCGATTTTTTTCCCAAATTTGTTTTAAAGAAGACATTTATATATGATGCTAGGCATGTACGTTTCATTAATTTTTTAAATAAAAAATATGTGTATTTTTAAAACTTAACTTTGTAAAGCATTCCATTTTTTAAATACACATACAATTGCCAAATGTTGACAAGTGTATCGGATACTATGCGAATTTATGTTTTAGGATGTGTAAAGAAATATAATGCAATTGCGTGAAATCATTTTTTTACGCGATTTTTTTTACGCGCCTTTTTCTGTAACCAATGTATCGCGTAAAAAAAGGACTGGGTGTATTAAATAAATAAATATATTGACAACATGTTTTCAAAATCATAAGCCTGATTTGTTATGAAGGATCTGATTTTACCAGGCCTGTGAAGTTATTAAAAAAATATGACTGAAAAAATATGAAAAAATCTACTCCTAAATTTTAATTTTTTCGGCTTTTTTTCCTAACTTCCTATTAATGAACCTTTTATTAAAGATCAACCAAACAATCCGGCAAATTGTTCATTGGTATATTTTTCAAAATCGTCTAATCGAAAAAGTGGTCAGAGTCGCTTGTTTTTCATGACTCCGGATATATAATAAAACTGCGACTTCATGATTCTAGCCAAAACACCGCGAATCTACAACTCTGACTCCGATTTCACAACTCCGGTTTTCAGAGGAGGTCGCAAAAACTATTTAATTACAATAATTAATAATTAAGTCCATCCGTGTTCATAGAAGCCAAACATTTCCTAAATGATGTTTAAAACATGTGGAACCGTACAAAGTTGTATCAATTCAAATTTCCTAACTAGTGTCAAACGTCAACACAAATGATGAACGATTACTTAGTAAAATATTCACTTTTGTTAACTATTAGCTAAATTTTATAGTAATCACAAAATGATTGTTGATGAATCTTTGGGATCGTTGAACTTCAGGAGCTGGTTTGAGGAAAAAATACTCAATACATCTTGGTGAGTCAGCGAATCACATCTTTGGTATTTAAAAAAAACACGCTTTCCTCGTGTATTAAGGGTCTAAAATACGTGATTATATGACGAAACAAAATGAATATGTAACACGTCCGATATAAATAATTAAATCAACACAGTTATTTCGAAGCAATGACATCAACAACAATATGATCGTATTTCATATAATATAATATTTACTCGCTAGAGCGATATTATATTTTACTGGCGTTTCGGTGAAATCACATTTATCCATATTCTTACCATATCAATTGAAAAATACTTGTGAAAATATTTTTTTTCAAATTATTTCCAGATATATTGCACCATTTAAGCGACAATTCCTTCTCGTTTGAAAACACAAAATATACAGATGGAGCGTCGTTGTTAATATTCTGGAGAGCAAAAATAATGAAAAATACCGTCTCAATAAGAATCCTTCCGGTTAGAAAATGATGTTTTAATTTTCTCCTTTTGTGAATTGACCCTGCTCTGTTAAATAATTATGCTATTTTTCCAGCTATCCAACAAAACAGGATAGTCCTGGTAAAACTAGGACATTTGGTCAGTCTAATTATTGATATCAGTGACATCTACCAGAACGAAAAGCGATGATAATTTGATTTGAAATGCGCACAAGATCATAGAGCAACCATAAGTCACTCACAAATCAGACAATATAAATTGATCGTAATTAACTACGATAGCGTCCTACACATTGAGCTTTGGGGTTATTTCGATTATATGCTTGTTTAACTGCTAGTTTTACAGACGTGTCAAATGTATGGTCTTTATGATAATATATCGTAGCCTCAAAAGCAATTCAGCGCTTGTGATATCACCGTAGTTTGGAGCTATGAATGCAGTTTTGTTTACATCTTTTCGACACGATAGTTAATGTCAAACAAAACCTATTAATTCACAATTGAATAAAGAAATGTATGTACAGCTAAATATTGCTAAAAATCCTATTCTATTAAACAAAGTATATGCGAAAAACCTCAATCATTTTCGACAAAAAAACCAGAAGATTTTATTTATTTTTTATGTTACTTTATACTTAGTACCTTAACTTGATTTTTGTGATGGTACTCCATGATACATTTAATATTCTACAATAAAAATAATGATTTTAAAACACGACAAAAAATATACATCTAGCATAAGAATTAATCGAGTAATCGCGCTTTTTATATAATATTTATTTTATTTTTTTAATCGATAAAAGAAAAAACTTAAAACCATTCATATAAATGATACCAAAAACATCAAGTCAAAGACAATGGTAAATGTAAAACATTACGATTTATTTAGTTACAAAATGGTTGCAAAATAAAATTGATAGTCATTTCGTATCATATCCACCGACATTTATTTACGTGAATTATCTTATAAGCTTAAAAAGGTGAGCTTTCTGTTTCAGAATCAGAAGGGGCCTAACAAATAATGTTCCCATACGCACTTATTGCAAATTCCAATATTCTTTATAGATTTTCATTTTCGACATATTCCATGAGGACGAAAGTGAGTTCAAGCGAAAAATATTTTTTAATGTGTTAAAGTAGATTTTTCATGAGCCTGCTTGGTTGACTTTCTTATTTAAAATTTTTTAATTTCCTAAATTAAATGTTTAAATATTTTGACGTTGCAAAATCAATGTAATTGTAATCTGTATTTTTTGTAACGTGTACACCCAATCCTTTTTTTACGCGAATTCGATTATACGCCATTTTTTTGGACAGCATCGTTACACTTTTTACGCCTTTCATTCGTTTTTTCCCCAAATTCGTTTTAAAGAAGACATTTGTATATGATGCTAGTCTTTACGTTAGTCTTACGTTTCATTATTTTTTTAAATAAAAAATAAGTGTATTTTTAAACATATGCATACTAGTGTAGTGTAGACTAATGTATCGGACATTATGCGAAATTATGTTTTAGGGTGTGTAAAGAAATGTAATGCAATTGAATAAAAGTTGTGATTTTGTTGCGCCTTTTTCTGGAACCAATGTATCGCGTAAAAAGAGGACTGGGTGTAGATATAAATAAACAAATGAACTTCTTTATGAAGGCATGGTATTTTAAATAATAATAAAAAAAATTAGCACTATTTTCATAATACATTTTAAAATCAGCAAATGCTCGCGTTGAGCGAAATCGGTTCTGATCATAAAATATATTGTGGAAATAGTACTTAAAAATGTGTGTTTTTTTTTTATTAAGAAAGTCAAATTTATCTATGTAGTTTTTTAATGAAGAGGAATAAGATTGGCTATCAAATTTTATTCAATCTTGAATAATTCATTTAATGTTCATTAGAATAATGATAACAATATCTTGTTTCATTCAATCCATTGAATTGATTAGTTAACATTAAAAATTAAAACAACATATTCGCACAACCTCTGAATGAGTTCTAATGTGATGATTTGGCTAATTGCCAGGGTGACTATGTACGATGTTGAGAAACAATATTATAAATTGACCATGCACAAATTGATACGATCGAGTCTACCACCCGACTAGTAATGACTTGAGAATCGATTGCTGTATTGTTCAGCAATGGCAAATACGTGACACGCGTACCCAAATATAACGACAACGCAATTTTTCTTTTGTAAATATTAATCGTTTTTAAGTTTATTTTATAGACCTAGCTACCTCTTATGTCATATTCTGTTACAAAATCTTTAAGCTCATTTTTCAGATTATTCGTGATTCGTGACAAATTTATGTAAGATTTTGGTTAATGCAAAAGCTCCCCTAGATCCTGGTTTCTCAACCGAGGGCCCGCGAACCACTGGTGGTCCGCGGAGATTTTTGGATGGTCCACGATGTGATATTATTTCGATAAAATCGAATTTTATGTTGTATTTTATGCATTTAATTTTTTTTTCTCCCTTTTTAATGTGTTAACTGTCACTTCTTGAAAGGCATGATATTTTAAATAATAAAAACACATTTTTAGTACTTATTTCCACAATATATTTTTTGATCAGGACCGGTTTCGCTCATCGCAAGCATTATCAACTGATCTTTTAATATGTTTTTTTTGTTTTGTTACGCAAAACATTTTTTATTTTTTGGTGGTCAGCGGATGTAAAAAGGTTGAGAAACTATGCCCTGGATTCTATAATATAAATCTTTTCACATTTGTGTTACAATTTTTGCCACAAAATATTTCACCAAAATAATTACGATATCTATACTTAATTTACTTAACCCATTCCCTGCTGAGCTACATTGATGATATTCCATCATAGATTATTTCAAAAATAAATTAACAAAATTAGCTTATTGAGATTAATGGGACGAAATACATCATATTTTAAGACAAAAATTAGCTGTCAGTTATCAACACACATCAATCAGCCGTCTCAACATTTGAAACGTAAGCCGTTAGATGGCCAACAAAATAAAGTAATTATATACAAAGTAATAATTTTCTTTAAGTGGGTAGCGTTTCTTAGATTTAAAAAGGGATGTAAAATGAAGAAAATTAAATACATCTGTATTCGATATTTAAAAACGAAATATATAAGTTCCTTAAATATCAACTTATTATTTACAGCGAGGATAAAACATAAAACAAAGATTTTTCCATAATCCGTGAACAGAAATGAAAATTTTGGTATGCTACTCTACTCGGAATATTAAGCCGACGGCTTCTAAAAAGGTTATTTTTGATTTATCATAATACAGTACAATTTAAAAATTTCTATGACCCCCTCTAACAAAGACCAAATGTCACATAGGTTAATATAATTTATTTTAGTTCTACAAAATTATTTTTAACAAATATAGTTGATAGCTATTTCGGCTCACGCCATCGTCAGAACTATGGCGTGAGCCGAAATAGCTATCAACTATATTTGTTAAAAATAATTTTGTAGAACTAAAATACATTGCTATTTTTTCACCGTGTTATAATGGAGTTCTACCAGGTGAATGCCAATTCAATCAATAATATAATTTACTTTAACTTTTCTTGTTTGTTGACGAGAAATGTATCTTGAAAATTATTCATACAAGCTACCGCTGCCTTAAGTTTTACTATCATACATAAAAATATACTTAGAATATATTAAAAGAAAAAAATCACCGATTTTTTTTCGTATTACCTTCTATGAGATCTGATTCATATTGGTTTACCGTGATAATGACTAGAAAAAATATTATTTATTTTTATTGAAGTGTGACTTCAATTTCCAATTGAAACGCCTTAACCCGACATACATATTATATGTATAAACTTTCATTTGTTGTCATACCAAACCGTTTTGACGAATCGATATATTCCTCTTCAGAGTTTATTTCTAAAAAATTATCTACTTTGCGAAGAAAAAAAAAATGTTTATTTTCTTACTACATTTTAATGATTTCGCTGGCAATGTCAAACTTATATAATAATTAAGCCGGCCAGTTAAGAAATGGCATTAACACTTTTTTATATTATAAATGAAGCAGTGATTATTTGAATCAGTAAAATGATAAGTAATGAATAACTGTCCATGATAATATTACTCAGAAATTCAAGGAATGATTCCAGAAAAATATGTGAACAGATTTTGACGTGACAACGTCTTATAAATCGATGAACGCCCGCTGCACGCACGAAAAAACATGACTCATTGTCCCGTTTGTCGCGTTACGCCGAAGGCAAGCGTGCGAGCGAGAGCGCGGATAAGCGATAGAGAGGCACGATCGGCCTACCGTTCGGATTGTGCCGCATCTATCTCTCTTCCACTCGATTGGTCGATGCGTCTGAGTAGAAAAGAGACAGCGGCAGCACACAACTTATACACCTACAGTACCTACACGTGATCTGTTTACAACTGTTTATAAAGTGATGTGAAATGCTAATGTGGTTTTCATTGTTTATATTACAACAACAATTGCGGCAATAAAGGTAATTAATTCTTGCATATTAAAAATCTGATTAACGTATAACAAATATACTTTTAACAATAAATTATCAACGATTTCTTTCAGAAAAAAAATTGTAGATTTCATTTCAGTCCTTCTTCGTATCCATACAAAATAATGATAATTCAATAAAATTTTATATTAAGAACGAGTTCAAAAAAAAAAAAATATTATTTAAATATAATATCATATTTCAGAGCTATTTTGTACAAGGGAAAAACTACCTCCTTGTGATTATCTGTATTATCGACAAAAATCGGTAAAACAGGTGTCGACAGAACAGTTGAGGAGCGTTAAGTGTGAACATAAATGGGTGATAGATGGTAGGTATACCAGTACTAATACGGAGTGATGTATTCTCAAGATAAAATCATCTTTTAAATTATTGTGTACGTAGCCACTGTTTGTATGTGTATCTATATTAAGAAGCGGTACACAACAATTGATATCCGTTCAAAGAACGGATTTCGAATAAAATTATTTTATTGTTTCGCTTAAAATATTATACATGCTTTCGGTTTGAATTTAAAAATTATGAAATGTAACATAACAAAAACAAACGCAAAATATGTTTTTGTATATGTTTTTATAATTTACGAAATCGACTTAATGTGCTTGATGATAACTTTGTTTTAGCTGTAATAATCTGCTTGCCTTGTGGTAAGTGTTTTCCTGTAATTAATAACTTTGGTATATAGACGATGCTAACTGTTTATTTGACGTCAGTTCTGTAGCATCCGTGTGATAGAATGCCTGAAGATGCCGAAAGGCGAAACCCGGGTCGTTAGTGACAAACCATGTGGAATCGTACAAAGTTGTTACTATTCGAATTTGTATATATTTTGACTTTAGTGTTGAATTTTATTACTTTGAAATTTTTTTTCCCATAATACTGAATCAAAGATCAATAAATAAAGTTAAGTCATAAATTATTTTTCCCGTCTTTAATTTATTTAATATATTTACTACGTATCCTGTATCACGATCAAGAGTTGGGGACCATAAACCATGGCTAGAAAACATACGTAGGTATTTAACGTAACAAAAAGACGAAAATTTATTCATAAAATATGATAAAATTGAAGTCTAATATATTAAAGCAACGCTTGAATCCGTCGTTTTTTTTTTTTTAAATATTAACGAATCATAAGATTTGTCAGCATATTATTTTACTGACACCGATAGAAGAGGTTTCAATGTGTTTGGTTATAAAAAAAACTTTCTATTGTATAAGTATTATTTATATATGCTTCTGTACTAACTTATATTTATATAGAATATAAATAAATATTTGACGAATATTGCATTATATTTGCATATTATTGGAATCACTAATTATTGAGATTTTTAGCGTGAGATAATTGATAGTTTTGTTGAGCAGAGAAAGGGCGAATAGTATATTAATGTTAATGAAGGCATTTTTTGTTCGTATTAATAGTCAAAAATCTATTCAAATATTTTTATTTTGATCAATGATTTCGCTGTATTTCCGTAAGAAACCATTTATGTATGATGCTATATATTTTAATATTACAGTGTGAGATTCAAAGTTAGCACACCTCTGCAATATAGTGCATCTGATGCATTTAAAATGCTAAGGTAAAAGAAACACACTATCCGCGGCGCCACTTCAGTTCGTCGATTGGCGTCGAACGGGAAGGTAGTGTCAGTCGCGTGAGTTAATCTGAACAGTGCGAAGTTTCCGATGTTAGATATAAAGAAAAAAACAATAAATTGACATCAAAAACACCGGCTGTCAGATGCTCATCGCGAAATATTTTCTTTTAAAAAATAACTAAAATTATATGAGTTATAATTTTAATCTTTGAGATTATTTTGAGTTTGGACACAGTTTTTGTTGAGTGATTTTGGACCAGTTTTAAAGTGACATTATTATCAATGATTTTTTATGCACTTTCCAATCCTGTGACACTTATATTATCAGTGGCTTAATGTGAGTAATGATACCGACTTCATTTACATGCTATTTTGTGAGAGCTGATTTTATAACTTGGCCGATAAGAAGTAACGCGAAAAGTGTTTTGTGAAATAAACTGAGCAATATTTTATACCAGGATACACTTATGGTTTATTTTGTTGTGTGTCGTAACGAAATAATGAAACATTACGTCGTTTTTTTTAATACAATATATCTTTAATATCTGTCATACTTTTGTATCAGAAATTGACTCATACAACGATACTGTACCTTGTTTAAAAAACGAAAGTAATTCTCGAAATTCATTATATTAATCGTTAAAATTTTAATTTCAAATTTAACGTTAAATCTCTCAAACCGTTCAGTGAAAAAATAAAAGACGATTGAAAATCAAACCAAATATATAGGTATGTTTGAATAAAAAAAGACCTACTAAAATATCGATTATATCAAATCAAATATCGACTCCTTAATTTGCATACCGGTTAATATGTTAACTTTTTAGGGCATATGAAAAACGTAATTATTTAACCATCAAGCTTAATTGAACAATTCCAAAAAAATATTTCGTTACTTTTTTACTTATAAATAAAAGAAACGAAATGTACAGATTAGTAAGACGATATACTTTATGTTATTCAAAGATAAATATTATTCAATGCATATTTTATTTGCTAGGCTCATCAGGCGTAGTCAAATTTTTAGTAAATAGGACTCGAATTTAGAGAACTATAAGCATGGTTAAAAAACATTTACTCTTTAATTAAACCAATACAATCGATAAAATTATTATTTACAACATACTGTTTCTTTCTTGGGAGTATATTTACAGATGCTACTAATAAAAATGCTTTTATGGAAGAAAATCTAATAATGAATACGAAAATGTAAAATCATCATTATATCACAAATCAATTTAAATATTTTGTAGTTTATCGTAAGGCACAGTACAAAGAAGGGAACGTTCTCTGGACAGAATTTAAGTAAATATATTTTTAATTAAGCGGAAAAAAATCATTCACAATTGATATGAAAAATATTGTTTGTCACGCAATCGTATAACTAATTTCTTATCTATTTGTATTAAATTATAAAACACGATATCCGGACTAGAACCGGTTTCACAAGCATTATCAACTGATCAGTGTTTTAGTGTTTAAATATTATTTCTTTCCACCAAGAAGTGACAGTTAATAGTTTTAATGTTATTTCTTTTTTTGCTTTACATATTGTGTTTGTAACATACACCCAATGCTATTTTACGTGATACACAATTTGTTCTTCAAATTCGCACAAAATAGTTTTAACGTGTAAAATTTAATTTCCTTTTTGATTATATAATTTAAATGAGAAACAGATACACTTGTAAATATGCATAATTGTTTTTTGCATAAGAGTTATTCGCTGCTGTCAAAGTCGTTTTGCAAATATATCGTTCGGGATTTTTTTAATGTACATTTTGAGTTATGATCGGACTCATTTGATGATATACTGTTCCTTCTTAATTCTTGATCTGAGTCAATAATTTTCATAATAATCATCTGTGTCACACTTTCTTCTGTTAAAACATTCGCTTTACAACGAGTAAATTCTTTAAGAAAACTGACAGTGACATCCTAGGGAATCGCGTAAAAAAGGACTGTGTGTACTCGCAATTCGATAATTGTTGTCAAATATATATTTTCACATTCATAATTATCGAAGTTTGGCAAATACGTACTTGAAAAACCCTGTGATAAATGAATAAAAATAAAATTAATCGACACAAAATCGCATTATGATTTTCTTGATATTTTTTGTTACTTATTATGTCCACTTAAATTTCATATATTATTTGACTTGACAATATATTCTGCACGATTAATGGCTTACTTATTCACTCTCATATACACGTACTGCATTATATTATAGTAAGAACAACTATATAGTGACTATATTTTCACATTAGCAAGTTTCTTGACAAACTCTGCAATATATGAAAAAATGCATGTTAATAATTAAACATCTGCGCAAATAAGTTCTCATTATTGTATTGCATTTTCTTGACGAGGGGCTCGCTCGCTATTACAATAATTTGTCTGTTAAACCGACATTTTTGCAAAATACATTTTCTTGTTGCCATTTTAAAAACATATAATAATTGAGAGAAGGTATTGCATGTAAGTATGTTATTTCAACTATCTTAAATGGGTAATCTGTTTCAAGTATTTTAATATTTTTTTTTACATTTATAGGTTTTTAATGAACATGCCGATAAAATTATTTTGACATTCGATATTTAGCTTAAAATGAAGATTTTTTTTATCAATTTAATACCATTCTTTGATTTTGAATAGGTATATCAATGTCTAGCATTGGCTTCTTGTATCTTATTTCTTAACCTTCTGACAGCTAACGTTTTAACTGTTGTGACGACTGATTGTAGTGCATTGAAAGTAGACATTTTAATTGACATTAACAGCCCCAAAACATTCATTTGATAGCTATTTTTTGTATCGAAATAATGTATCATTTGTCTTGATATTTTTCATACCTTTGGTTAACACCAAAACTGCTAAATAATCTTTGATTTTTCAATGTTTTGATGTTATTTTCGTGGGTCAGCTGTTTGGGCATGTTTGGGTATTACTGTATATCAATGATTCTTACTTAACACTTTAATGTGTTAACTGTCACTTCTTGATAGAAAGGCATTATATTTTAAATAATAAAAACACATTTGTTTTCTTACTTAACAGTTTTATTGTGGTCGCATTATAAACAACAGTGGTCCGGTGTTATGAAAATGTCTCGTGGCCGTACCGGTACAAATTAATTTCAAAATATATTTTTTTAAATCTAAATATTTACTGTTAAAATGTCGACGAAACTAAATCCTCCGATGACCGCTCATAAGAACCACGTATCTTTATCATATGAAAAAGATGTGTATCATATTTATGATTCAGAAAATAAAATTATAACCTTTACTTAAATTATTTTAATGGACCATTAACGAAATAGGACAAAATTCTGTTACAAAGTGTCAATGTTAAAACATAAGTATGTGTATTTATTCAATGAATTTTGAAATTTACCAAGTGATAATTATATTATTCAGTGACGTTTTTAACATTAAAAATATTGAGTTTTCAATAATATTGATTAATTATTTGAATTGTCGAAACTTTATAATTTTCAACATATTTAGGGATAAGCTGTATTATTCGTAAATTATTATTTTCAAAATTGAATATCTTTACCATTAAATTGGAATTTATTAACATTATTTAAAATACATATTCTTCAGTTCATGTTCTAATACATGTTCTTCAGTTCTTAGCCTTTAGTTTTATACTTTTCTCGTGTAATTATTCTTGAACAAAGATGGTGCATATAGTTTACTTTGTGTCAATTCCATTGCATCCATGTGATACAATGTCTGACGATGCGGAAAGACGAAACCCGGGTCGAGAGTGACTAGACATCTGAAAATGAACAAATTTTCAACAATTCAAATTCGATATTGAAATAAGTCAAACACTTCAAGTTGTTATCGAAAATTAGTTAGTAATTATCATTAATTTAACCTTTCCAGGGATAACTAATTAATTTTAACCGTGCTGTGAGGACTGAGTTTTTTCACATATTTTTTTAAGATAAAATCATTGTAAAAAATACAACCCAAGTTTTTAGGGGCTTATCGTAACAAATCCAGTTGCATAATCCAGGGATCACAAACCATTGACAGATAGCACTTGAATATATTATCACAATAATTGTTGACACATTCGACAAGTACCGTCCATACTCCTTTACAAAAAAATCACGCCGACGTACCAGTACGTCCATACTCCTGGAAAGGTTAAAAGTACATACAAATCATTGACAGTGGGAATAAGATATTCTTCTGTTTGTCTCACTTTTATCAATGAAAAATGCTCAAGTTGTGCAAAGCCGGTCGTGATAATTATTAAATATTTTTGAACAAGTCCAAAAGGGTTATTTATATTATTTCAACTATCATAAATAATGATGATTGACAGCTTCCACATAAAAAGTCTTTGTTCGTTGAAAGATATATTAATATACAAGCACAGAAAAAAAAATATAAAAACTTTATTATTTTTGTCATCCATGATTTTTCGTGAAGCCATTAGACCTGTCAGCATTTGACTGACGGCCGTTTGACAGAATGCAAAACAAAAATAACGGAACATAGCGCATTAGACAGCTATTGAATATTGCGGGAGTAGGTTGAACACCTTCTTTGGGCGCCTATTGTATCGCACCAGAGCGCCAAGTTTATGCGGGCGTCAAAATTATGCACACGTATGTGGCGTGGCCATATACAATGAGCGCTACAAACATTTTGGCCTTTTTTGTATTAATTCAGGTATTTTGTACATACTATTACAATCAAATAAACATATTTTTTTAAACTCTAAAACTATTTATTTTTTTATAATGTATTTTCGGATTAATATGTCTACTTGTAAATTTTGAATAGTACTGTAAGATAAAACCAATAAAAAGTCTTATATTGGTGCATAAAGACGATAAAGCTAAATTATACAAGACTTCTACGAGACGTCACTTTACACAAATGCGCCAGACAGGTTGCGCAATACGTTAGTTGAACACCACACATGATGAAAGAACTGTATACCAATTATTTCTACCTGTGGTGAACTAAGCAGATGAGAAGCCCCAAGTGCAACAAAATTCACGGTCCTTGTTTTTCTGATATTGTTTTGTGTTTATTAAATCAATTAAAAGCGTCGTAAGTTAACCTTATTAAATTATTTTCAATATTAATAAATTAAGTTATTAATTTCTGTTATGTGGCAGAAAATTTGCCTACATGAGCAAACCGATGCCAAAACGGATTAATTGTTTTACACTTACTCTTCAAATCGGACCCTCAAGTAACGTCATTGGTTTTATTTTGACAAAGATGTCTTAAAAATCAGTCGTAAAAACGAGTGATTTTTAAGGACACTAAAATTCACAATCCCTTAGTACGTGCCTGATTAGTTTATTAAGAATCAATCAATGATTTATACATTAATTAAATACAAAAAAAATTATGTCTGAACAATATTAAAAAAGTAAGATGGAATATAATTTCGGCTTGAAAATGTCGATAACACAATCAAAATCATTAATACATAGAATGAAAATAATTATTTTTTCCAATTGACAGATTTATAATATATAGATTGAATATTATCAGTATGAATGATATTTATGTACCAATTGATCAATTTTCAAAACATTACATTACGATTGTTTCATTTCACAATTCCGTTACATAACTGAAACATTCATCCGTATAGAATCAGCTCAGACATGGTTCTTAACGTACGCGTTTTGAATTATTTAGCCGTGTACGTGCAATGCCTCAATGTTTTTTGTCCTCTTTATTTGTGAACAGCTGTTTTATTGACAGTTCGAACATGACAGTAATCGAATACCTCAAATTGATTCATACCACTACAGGTTTCCCGTAACCATATTTAAATTCTTACTAATGTATATACGTTCTATTTTCAAATCTAATTTTAAAAGTCGGTGAGATAGGTTAAAATGGAAAAAAAATATGCAAGGTAATATGGTATTTTATTTATAATGTATACTTGATCCATTTACACATTTAAAATAATAGGCTTAGTCGTCAGAATTATTATTTTTTGTTTATTAACCGATTGCATTGTCTTGGTAATTGATAATTACCAATAATAGAGAATTAACAGAGACAAATGTTTTGTGTAAGAGCTAAACATATGTAGTATCTCCATAACTACACCAAATTTGTGTTTGAGTTTATTTTTGAAATAATCATTGATAAAGGTGTTCCTTACATGGCTCAGAATGAAATGGGTTAAATTTCTTCGTGTATCGAATCGAAATGAAATTTTTTGTCTTACACTAGTGCTTCCCAAATTTTGTCATGTTCCGGTTAGCAAAAATATGTTGAAAATGAAATATTTTTCTGTCTCCTCACTGTAAATAATTATATGGAATACAATATATGTATATAAAGTCACGACTCAACACCTGAATTAGGATTTAACCTGTAAGCTGAGCTGAGCAAAGCAGTGCTTTCTAAACTAGCGGCCACAAAATATTCATTTGTAACATGTTTTTTGTTCAGGGGGGTCGTGGCATGAAAAAGTTTGGAATGTATTTGTTTAAGGGATATTCCAACACAGTACCTTTATTTTACTATATCGGATTTAAATAATCTTACAAAGATAAATAATCAATGATCAGATTATATTATAGCACAAAAATTAGCTCATATCTAATAATTTTAACACTGTTTTATTTTTAAGTTAATACTTTTAACACTGTTATATTGTTATATTATTTACTTTTAACGTTAAAATCAGTGATTTCAACAGTTGAGAAGTTAGCAGTGTTTGGGTGAATACATATATATATATATATCCAGGGGTATCTGTGTGAAAAAATGTAACTTAAAATATAAACTAATTTTTACTCTGTTCATTTCGTTCAATATTTTGTGAAACAGATTTCGTATATAATATAATACTTAATTTGACTCGGTGACTTTTTAAAAATATTCTGGTTTATAATTTTATTCTGTATTAAGTTTCTAAAGGAAACGATGTATTTAATTCAATGTTACCAATAAACTAGTATATTTTATTTGTGATCATAAAACATTAAAACCGTGAAAGCTCAGAGGAATAGAGGCGAACCTCTGACCTCTCCCATGCCGGACGGAAGTTCTTAACTACCAACATCTAGATTTATTGCATAATCAAATAACTACATGACGTTACATTTGGTCTAAAACGTTTGCTTTTAAGCTATATACGACATGCATACAAAAGCATTTGGTAATATATGATTATTAGAATTGAGGTATGGTAAAATATTCCAATCGATAGATTAATTACACCACCTCGTTTGAGGGTTGTACCCATCTTGTAATCGAGCGTCTTAGATAGATTATGGATGGGATAGGATTATTGTTAAGGTAAGCTAATCGTTATCTCTACGCTTCATCATTAAGGACAAGGAGGATTGAAGGTAATATTCAGACATTACGAATACGAATAAAAATCGTTTCATTGATTAAAAAAAGTTATTAACACGTTGACTGCGGAAAAATGTCTACCGAGTGCAGACGTATTTTCGAAAAACATTTATGTGTGTAACAGTTTTTATTATGTTATGCTACATTTATATAATATAGCTTATAGCAATCACTTGACAAATTTGGCATCATAAAAACATAGAGTAACTTTTGATGCGATAGGCGCTTAATCAGCGTTTCTTAAATATATTGGATGACGCGCTAGGCACGTTTTCAGTATCCAGGGTGTTAATTAACCGTAAGATCTGAAACGTTAGCCAAAGGTATTCACCACTATACCACAGACCCGACTTCTCAACCGACTCAAATATTGTATAATATCAGTCATAAAATTAACTAAACAGGCCAATTAGCTCTACTATTATTGTAGAATTTAGTTGGTATATTTATTTCAGCATAACGAAATTGTCAGAATAGTATGGTTTTGATGATGGTATAATGCCAAAATAGCAATCGAAAGTCGAACAAATCCTATATCAAAATGGAAATAAAAGTAATTATTATCGTATTTAGTCGGAATATTTATTTATAAAATTCATTAAAAAAAAATACACCCAGTCCTTTTTTACGCGTATTCGATTGTACGCGATTTTTTGGACGGCAGCGCTACATTTTTTTACGCGCTTCACTCGTTTTTACGCATTTTTTCCCCAAATTTGTTGTAAAGAAAACATTTATATACGATGCTAGGCATGTACGTTTCATTATGTGTATTTTTAAAACTTGATTTTGTATAGCATTCTATTTTTTTAAATACACATAAAATTGCCAAACATTGACAAGTGTATCGGATTTTTTTTCGCACGAATTTCAAAGAGCAAATTTTGGTTTTTCATGTTTCTGATACTTTTTTACGCGATTTTTTAATTTTTGGAACCAATTTATCAAATTATATGAAATTTATGATTTTTTTACGCGCCTTTTTCTGGAACCATTGTATCGCGTAAAAAAAGAACTGGGTGGATGTGAAAAATGTATCGGAGCTTATATAATAATAAAAAAAAAGAAGAAAAACGCCAATTCTTAATCCAAGAATTTCTTTAGATAATAATAATTGTTTGTTCAAAAATCGCATATATGATCCTTGGCCTCAAATATGCAGCGCAGGTGGTTTGCCAATAATGCTTGAAATATGAGACCACGACTCATGACCGCCAAAAACTTTTCATATATTGCGAACCAGTTTTTTTCATAAGGAAGGTAGATAGGTAGGTAAGTAGGCACTGACATAAAAAAGAATTGCCCCTGCAATGTGCAATCACGAGAAAAATTACAAGAAGAAATTTTGAGAACTAGCGCGGTTCTTAATTAATTTCATGCTCAGTCATTGTTCATCTTTTGTGCAGATAAAACGTAGCTAATATAAAATATGAAAATGGAATATTTTTTATTATTATGGAGACCATTTTTTTT
Source organism: Himalopsyche japonica (assembly GCA_028555115.1). Classification (NCBI taxonomy): domain Eukaryota; kingdom Metazoa; phylum Arthropoda; class Insecta; order Trichoptera; family Rhyacophilidae; genus Himalopsyche; species Himalopsyche japonica. The sequence goes on along the minus strand of JAHFWJ010000807.1, from coordinate 343,445 downwards.
TAGAAAATATTTAGAGTGAAAAAATATTTTCTTAATTAATTAGTTAATTAAATTATATATAACACGGTGAAAATTTAGCATTGTATTTAAGTTAGCATATTATTTCAGTTGGCTTACGCCTTCATCATGAAGGCCTAAGCCGAAATAGCTATCAACTAAATATCTTATAAATTTTGAAGTACTAAAATACTTTGCTATTTTTTCACTGTGATATAATGGAGTTCTACCAAGTAAATGCCAATTCAATCAATCAATTATCTATTCTAACTGTTTGAAGAGTACACGCAGATAAATATTAAATATTATTTCTGCTCAGACATATAACGCTAACTGTAAGAATACACCTTGCAAGAAGTGGTGTTTAACCGTTTGTATAATTATATAATATATTTATGTGTTTATATGTCCATTGGATTTAATTATTATTTTTAAGATTAAACATATAAAGGTACTGAAAGATATATCAGTGAAGTACTTGACAAACGTCATCAATTGAAATTACGATCGCTGCACGTATGATGATTAAATAATCCAATATCAACAAACTTGGTAGATGAAAATGACTTTCCTCAGTTAACTAATTAACTTATTGTACATATATCCATTTGTGTGTGCGTTTGTATGCATGTTTGAGTATAGTATGATTTGAGGATGTAAAACCGGATTTAATATGGATTGCTCAGCTCTGCAGCGATTAACGTCAGACAACAGAAAATTCCTGCCTTCCAGCAGAAAATTTATACAACAAAAAAAAAACAATACATACGATATGAAAGAGACTTGAATTGCTCTGATGCGTCATAGATCTTAACGCTCAATCAATTTGATATTAAGAAAAGAGCTTTTTAAAAAATGATTGCAAATTTATTGTCGGTTTTATACCCGTATTTTGAAGAGCGAGAGTTTTTGACGATCTTGCCTTATAAATGAATCTGTACAGATCAATACCCGTCAAGTCCACTGTGATTATTTTGAGAGCACTCATATCGCGTACAACATTTAATTGATAAACAATAGGCAGGAATGTTAAATCATAACGAGATATGTACTTAAATCAAAATTTCTTCTATTTTATTTCGATGGTGTTATCCGTAAAAATAAATATTCAATTAACAAAATCTAAGCTTTAATTTTGAGGTTTGTGAAATTAACGGACAAATCAAATGACAATTTAAGTTTATAGTTACTATTATTTTCAAGACTTGAAAACACTTTTAATATAATAAGTGCCCGACACAAGTGTCATTGAAGTAAAATTATAAACAATTATTAACAAAAGTATTGTTAACCCTATGGTTGCTTTCGTTTTAACTGTCGAGGCGATTGTAATGCGATGATTGTTGATACTTCAATATAAAACTCGTTTTAAAGTGTTGAAAGATACTATAATTTGTCTTTATAACTCCAGATTATTCAATATATTTTAAGTACTCGTTGATGAGATATCCTTTACATATAGCTCAGTAGGGAATAGGTAAAAAGAGACACTCATATTGCGTACGTTTTTGTTTACTTATGTGTAAAAATATTGGTCTAATTTTAAATCGTAGAAAAAAAAAGTTAATAGAAAGTTATTTTATAAGGTTTAGTAAACTCTAAAATGAAGTCACTTCTACAGCATGTTCCATAAAGTACTTACCGTTGTTAAAAATAAATTATGGCCGAAAATAGCATTTAAAATGTTTTATGGCAGACGATTTTTTACGTAGATATTGTGAAAGTGAACTGCATTCATTTTTTATGGCGTATCAATCTTTACAAGTTATAAAATATTTTATTTTATTGTCCATGCGTTTATTACGCTTTCCATAGACACGAGTTGAAATATTAAATGTACCATAGACATACCACTCCGGCCCGATTTCAATGATTTCACACATTACGTTCACAAATCAGCTTTTAGTTTTATTTAGATATGATAACACTAAACTTCTTGCTGACATCATATTGACCAATTCATTGTCAGAGATCACCAACCATTTAAAGCAATATTAAACAATATTATAATTCAAACACAAATTGTGTAAGCCAGCACAAAATAAATGATAACTTAACTTCAATCAGGAATTTGATTTGAAAAAAATCAATAAAAATCATCCATTAAAATTATGTACATTTAATATTAATTTTAACAACATTTTCGTCTAGCATCTCTATTCTACCCTTACAAGATCAAATTTTACATGATAGGTTTTATCAAATGATTAGTAAATACTTGAGAAAAATGTGAGTTAGTTAATTGTTATGGTTATCCAATCATTACTTGGTTTTATTTGATCCAGTTTACATAAAGAAATTGTATACACAATATTAAATTGATATCACTTTATACATGCAAAAACTTTTACGATTGGAGTCATTGTGAGTAAAACAAACGGTTTATTAACTTGCTGATAATAAGTCTTGTAGTAATATAAAAGCAAAGTTTTTGAAACTTATGTACTTCTAACAGTTTTTATAAAACACTGATTTATTGTGTCGTTCTCGCTCCAGCAAAAAATGTTTGTCGTGACATAAAAGCTCATCTGTCGTTTGAGGAATTAAGATACCTATTCTGAGGGAGCTTTTACGTCAAAGCTAAAAAGTTTACGATTGAATTTATATGACACGAAATCATTCTAAAGGGAAAGTACTACAATAAAATTTGAACTGTGGGTTATATTTTATCAAGAAATTATCGTTAGATGCTCCATTAGGAGGAAGCCTTGACTCGTGATAAGTAATATTAGTGAAATTTTAGTCGAATAGTGCACTCGGATTTTTAATGCATTTCTACAATTTATGATTCATATTACTAATATTTTATAACACAACTTTCACTAATTTGAAATATTTCGTAATTTTTAAATAATACTAAGTATTTACTTACTCAAGGTTCTTTAATTTTTACTGTATATCTTGGTTCAATGACTTTTACGAAGACATTAATTTACTACACCGTTTTTTTATGTTATATAAAAAAGACGATTTGTTCATATATCGCAATGATTCTTCTTCGTTCATGATTATTCATGAGCCATGAGAAAAGAGCAAGATATAATACACTGAATATATACTTAATTTAGGCATACATCGAAAACGTTTTACACGATATTTATTTTACGTTGAAAGAATTTTGCGCTAAGTACAACAATGCATACAAAAAACACCATCATTATTTTAGAGATATATTGATAGTCTGTACATTTTACAATATTTGATATCGACTAAAGTATTTAATGGAATTGCAGTATAAAATTTAAATACTTCCATCAACTAGTCAATAGTGATAATTATACCAATTGCTAGATTGACTAAACTTTATAGAAAATTAATTGAAAAATTCCATGTAATATTGACTAACATTATTATGATGTCTTTAGTGATCACATACTTACAGTAAAAACGGTAAACTTTATATTTAAAATATAATTTATGATCAGTTGATAAACCAATCATTTTATTTTTATATTCCACAAGAATACATAATTTATCACTATGAGTTGAATTGTATTCCCATGAAAAATATATACGTATTAAAAAATCAAGCCTGGTCATTTCCTTTATACTTTTTTTTATTTGCTTTCTACCTGAAAGTATTTAATTTAACAAAACTATAAAATTCGCGAATCAGATCAAGCTAATTAAAGGAACGTTTTTCTATCGTAATTATATATATTTCATTTTACTATAACAACCATTTTAGTTAAAAATATACAAATTATTGGAGATGGTCGAGTTCGTATTTTCTTTTTGTAGTTCAATATTCATTTTGATGGACATTGATCAGATTTTTTGCTTACTATGTAAATATACATTTACGAGAACGGTCGAGATTATTTTGAATCTATCAATGAAATGTTAACTATCATTTCTTGGTGAAAAAGCATGATATTTTAAATAATTAGAAAAATATTTTACACAATATATTTCATTATTAGGACCGGTTTCGCTCATCACGGAACTTATTCAATACAAATAACTGACAAGGCTATTTCAAAAACCTTTATAAGGAGTTTATATGTATATTGTGGAAATAGTACTAAACATTTATTTTATTATTTAAAATATCTTGAATTTATATACAGTTTTTCATTAATTGTTGTTAATTTATTCATAAATACTAAATGTAATTTGGTAGAAGGGCTGCAAAAGACTAATATTTTTTTTTATATAATTTTTCAGAAACGACAAAAGATGTCTTCTCATTCAGATAAACAAATGCATCTTACTCCAGTGAATCGTGTTAAAAAAGTGCATCAACAATTTCAGATCATTTTAGTTTAACAGACCTACCTAGATCATTAAAAAACCACATTCATCCGGTGTAATTAAAATCAAAACGGAAATTTAGAAAATATACAAAAAGTGACCACAGAGTTTTAATAGTGAAGTAAAGTCACCCGCTCATTTTTAATTGCACCCATTCAAAACGGATCTGAGTGAGTGAGCGAGAAGATATTTCCAAGCAACCGCGACCGCATGCGAAAGCGAGATGACGAATCTCAGTCGTATCAGGGTTGTAGTCTTAGGCGGCCGGAGGGTGGGCAAATCAGGTGAGTTTTTTTTTTTTTTTGAATTTTATTTTGTGTTCTTTTATGCATTTGGCTGTGTTCTCACGAAGGGTTTCTTTGACAGAGACACCTGCTAAAGGTATCCATTAACCACACATAGGTGCGCTTGACAGTGTTTCACAAAATGTGGGCTCTCAATAATCAAGTCTAATAATTAAATTCTTTTACTTGGATACGTTCTTGCGACTAGACTACAGAGATCATTCTTTTTGTGTTGGTCAACGTCCAGCATTGTTTTTTAATTCAAATACAAAAATGTCAAATACTCTCTTATTAATTACCTTTGAGGTCCTTACTCTCAATTCTTGGTGGAAATCCCTTAAAATTTAATAATAATATAAAATATTTGCTACTATTTAGCATTCCTTATTCTTGTTAATGAGTATCTTATAATTATTTCTTAGCTTAAAATTTGGTTTTATTTTCGATAAAAAAGTTGTGGATATTTAATGTAATGAAGTTCTTAATATTTTATTCATTGCCTATTTTACTGTATTCATATACATTTAAAATGATTACCTGCTTATCATTCTCGTTTTACTAGTAGCCTCAATTAAATTTTTGTTTTATCAGTTGATAATACCCACGATGTGCGGAACCGGTAATGTTCTTAGCAATAAAAAATGTGGAACACGGTGAAAAAATAGCAATGTATTTTAGTTCTATAAAATTATTTTTAACAAATATAGTTGATAGCTATTTCGGCTCACCCCATCGTCAGAATGAAGTGAATGCCAATTCAATCAAAAAATGTGGAAGTTGTGTTGCAATAAAAAAAATTATTATGTATTTGAATTGTTACAACTTTGTACGATTCCACATGTTTTGTCACTAACGGCCCGGGTTTCACCTTGCGACATCTTCAGCCATTCTATCACACGGATGAAACAGAACTGAACCGGATCGTTAGCGACACAACATGTGAAATCGTACAAATTTGTAACAATTCAAATTTGATATTGAAATTCCATCAAGCACCTTCAGTCGATTTCATAAAAAACTTATTGTGTTACGTCCACATAGGACAAACTGTCTGTACTCCATCTAAAATCAAATATTAATATATCCATTTGATTTTAATCCTTGACGTTTCTGAATGAATAGAGTATTCAACAAAAGGCTACGGATATTGAAATATACATATATATATATAACATTATAACTCCGTTGAGTTTTAATTGCAAGGGGTTATCGGAGTAAATATTTTAGAAACCGTGGGATAAGGCATGACCAGATATTATTTTGCTAATTTAATATTTCTCCTCGCCGCTTTCGTGTTCATAATAACCCGATTGTTAAAGCATTAGTAAGTTTTTTTTGCTGTAAAATATCGGTGATTACGATGAATCATTGCCAATTAAGATTTAAATGCTGCCAATCAAAAAATGGCAATATTTTTTTATTGCTGTAAACCGTCGTTATTCGCGATGATGTTCTTTTCTTTAGATACTTATGCTAAATCTATCTGTCTATCATAAAATCTTTTGAAAACAACAATATGGTTTTCCCTAGTTTACGCTTTAAACCATAAAATTTGAATTCAAATTTTAATAATAACTTTCAAATTCAGAACACTTTATTCAGTTTTTTCACTTCTTTGGAGTGACTCTTCAGTCCAATAGAATAAATTTGACAAGCAAAATTAATTTCGATATGAAATGACAATTAATAAAGCTTTTTTTTATAGGATTTATTGTCTTTTAGACCATAGTTTCTCAACCTTTTCAAATCAGCGTACCACCGAAATATCCAAAAATGTTTTGCGGACCATCAACATCGAAATAAAATAATAAATATTTATATAATTGATTTTTCATTTAAAAAAAAAAATTTTTTGCAATACCGTCTGCTAATATACAATATTGAAACAGACAGTAACAAAAAAAATTATTTAACAATCTATAAAATATAACATAAAATTCGATTGTTTCGACTCACCCAAAAATCTCCGCGAACTACGGTTGAGAAACTATGGTTTAGACAGACGTTCCCCATCCGGCTCCGAGAAAATCGACTGAATTATTTTTTGACATTATGTATTATATGTTATATGTAAAATGGTGACAAATTTGTTCACGCGTCTGTATTTTTTTTTAGAGTTAATAAGTGCTTTGTACACAGTATAATTCTTTATATAATAAAAAAGAAGAATTAATTATAAACAATGAACAATAGCGTTATATATACATGCGTTTTTTATATATTTATTTTAAATAAATAGTGATTTTTTAAATTAGAAATATTCAGACGAATAACATATCCGATTGATTTTATTTACACTTTTATGTTGACATAACGTTCCTTATAGATTTAATGATCCACATAACCTTTTTGATTTGTCAAGTAAGGACTGTCATACATACAAATAAAAAAAAAGAAATCGTCTTGAAATCATAAATACGAATTGTTTGTCACAACTATTGAAGTATAGGCACGTAATTGTGTCAGAAATCATAGAATAAATAAGCTATAACTTGATAGTTATTTAGTTCATAGAAAATTAACAATATTATTAGAACCAAGAATGGAATTAGAAGTGAATGCCAATTCAATCAATAGATTATTAGAACCATTACATGTTGCAGTGAAAAGTGCCCTAATCAAGACGGAGTGAATAAAAAACAACTAATTTATTACTTTAAATTTGAATTTAGAGCTTATTCTAACGTATAAAAAACTGAAGCCTCAATATCTATTGTAGTCTTGCCCGTAAATTATTATATTAGTTCTTGAACCTTTGGTTTCGTATACCAGCTGATTATTGGCTCAATTTATTTTATAAACAGGATTGTTTGTAATGTATATACTATAAGTTGATAATTCTCGCGATGAATGAAACCGGTTCTGATCATAAAATATATTGTGGATGAAGTGCTACAATGCGATGAGATTATTTAATATATGCCTTACCACCAAGAAGTGACGGTTAACATATTGAAAGTGAATTCCAAATAATTATTTAGCAATTTATCGCAATAATACTCTGTAGTTTTATTTTGTACATTACATAAGTTTCCGCAAAACAACGTAATGTAAAACACATGTTTACATACATAATAAAAATCAATCATGTGCAGTTTTCTCGCGAAAAGACCGGCGTTGTTTATATTGAGTATGTGTTACGCACGTGCCTAAGTTAGCAAGGCGTCAACGAACAATGGAACAACGCGCTTGATGATTTGTTTTAAAAAAAAGCATTTTGCATAAAATAATGCAATTTATGTCTGCGCTTAGCACGTGTCGCGTACACTGACGCCAATAACATCAGACTGTTATTTGATTTTATTATGAATAATATATCATTTAATAAGGTGAGTTATTGAGTCAAGAATTAAATGGGATAGTTATGAAAACATTAATGATTTTTTTACTGAAAAATAATACGGTTTTTAGCCCTTTTCTTGCTGGGCATCATTAGGAACATTTTAACAAAGAATATTTCAACAGTATTGATGATAACAAAGATTATCGAGAAAAATCAGGCCATATTTTAATACAAAAATAAGCTTACACGCGTAAGTGTTAACGTTGTTGATTAATAGTATGTATTTATAAGAGTGGCATATATTTGGTAGACACCTATTTTTATAAGACGAACATACAATTTATACATTATTTTAGATACGGTTGTTGATAGCTGTTTCGGCTTCCGCCATTGTCAGAATCAGTGCTGTGGACTTGCGGTGTTTTGGCCGGAGTCGAAGACGTATTTTTGGTCAATGTGTCGGATTCGTGAAAAGCGAGCGACTCAGACTGCTTTTTCGATGAAACGATTTTGAAAAATATCTCAATGAAAAATTTTCCTGATTGGTTGGTTGATCTTTAATTTAAAGCAAATAAATATGAAAAATAGGAAAACCTTGACAAAAATAAACTTTTTTTAGTCGGCGTCGAATTTTTTTTAATACGACTCAACAGTCCCGGTCAGAACTATTGTTGAGCTAAATGTAACCTATGATTTAAATACTGTCAAAGAAGATTTTGTATCAACAATTTTAATTTGTATTGTATTATTTGATGATGATCTTGATAAACGAAACCAATCCTGATTTAAATAATGTAAAATTGTGGAAATATTACTAAATATTGTCTATTATTATTTAAATATATTATAGTAAAATTCCACCAAGAAGCGACACATTAAAAATGAATCTTAATTAAGTTGTTAATCGAAAGCAATTCAAAGACACTTAGTATTGAAATGTTTCTTTAGAACTATACGCTCGAATTTGAATGTTTGCCATAAACAAAACAATTGCCAATGTGAAAAAATTGTAGATAATACATTATAATTGAAGAGAAACTTATAAATATTTATAAATAGTTTATCGGAAATTTTGAAAAAATATATTACTTTTACCACTCAGCTACCGTTCCCGATGAATATAATATAATTTGAATGCATAAAACATGTATGCCCATGTTATGAATCACGTGCGATCAGAATCGAAAATTATTTTTAACGAAATTTTATGTCATACAGATATCCGCGTATCTTAATTTAAATTATTGATAATAAAAGTCATATAAAACACGTTGACTGCAAATCAAATATTATTTAAATGTCGCTTTGGTCGTTAATGTCTCTGCAATAATATGTTGTGTTGCTGTACAATAAATTAATAAATTAGTATTTAAATATATCATACAGTGTGGGCGCAAAGTACACAGGGCAAAAAGCCACAGATTTTTATTAATGGCTTATATAATATATCTAACAAACTATTTCGAACATAAATATGATTCAGGGGTCAATCGTTAAACTTTTTAAAAATTTGTGTATAGATTCAAATCATAAAACAATACAAATGGCTGTAAAACGTTTAAAGATTTTTACAGTTGAGTGGTCACACGCTACTCACAATACTGTGGTTGAGTTAAAAAGTTTTTATGGTCCTCCAACTCCAGGAGTTGTGGCGGTGTATTGCTTTTGTTTGCTTGGATAAACTTTTTGAGAAATTTACTGTTATTGTGTTTTGAATTTATTCCTACTGTCTGTAATAAAGAGAAAACGTTTTGCCACTCAGTTGTCCAAACTTTCTATAGAAATAAATAGTGTTTAGGGTTTTTTCATATACTTCCATTCGGACTTTACAAACTTGACATTGTGAGTGGACATGATTAAAAAACAAACGCTTTCTATTTACCCACTTCATATCCGATTGAGAAAAGGAATTGAAAAGGTTTTTCTTAGGGAAAGGGAAAAGAAATTTAAAAAAAAAAAGATATATAGCATTCTAGTGAGAACAAGTCCGGAGCTTAAAAACAAATCGGCTTTGCCAAAAAAACATAGTACGAAGAAAAATGACAAAACAGTTTTCGACTATTTTCCATTTTTTATCCATTCTGCTTAGCCACATAAAAAAAACATTCACCGAATATTTATGAATTTGATTAAGTCATTAACCAAACTTATGCAGATTTCATATTCCGTTTCAAAAATTTTCTCTAGTGCGAAAGTTTGAACCCTTCTAACATTATTATACTTTTATAATTAAACATCTAAAATCATAAAAAATCTATCAACTATTACCACACTCCAATTAGCAGTCTCAACATTTGAGACGGTAGTTGTCAGAAGGTTAAAAATACAAGAGTATTTATTAAACTAAATAAGTATATTAATACGAGTAGTTCATGATAAAAATTTAAAAGACATACCGTCTTAACACGGTGAAAAAATAGCAATGTATTTTAGTTCTAAAAAAATATTTTTTTAAATATAGTTGATAGCTATTTTCGCTCACGCCATCGTCAGAACTATACTTAAACGAAAATTTGCTTAGCTATATATGACTGTGTAAAAAAGAAATAGTTTTGTAGAACTAAAACACATTACTATTTTTTCACCGTGTTATAATGGAATTCTACCAAGTGAATGCCAATTCAATCAATACATACCGTCTTATTTTATAAACTTTATAATATTAATTATACTGTATGTATGAGTTATATCTCTTTTCGACTAATAGAATACATTTTTTGTAGTTTTACCCATGTTTATTTAAGGTCAATTGTTTGTTATTGCAGTAGAATGAATAAGAGTAGAATGCTCTACTTAGTTTGATCATTCATTGTATGGTGCATTTCTCAAATCCTCGGTCCTGTTGCCAAGCGCCGACCGAGCCGTATTACATGGAATCTCGGATCGCGCGTCTTGCACGAAAGAGAAAGATCCAATATCTAAAAATAAATGGCCGTTCTTTATAAAGGAAACTCCTTCCCACTTGTTCCAGTGACAGCCACAATAAGTTTGTTAAACTGCAACTTCAATAGCCTAAAAGTAAAAAAAAATATATCTGCCCACAAGCGAAAGTGGTTATCCATCCAGGCAATACGAATTTATGTTGTCAATGGAAACTCTTTGCAGGGCCGACACGTGGAAGAAAATATTTATTTCACCTATACTCTTTAAAAATCTTGTTACGAAGAAGTAATTTTAATCTTTACGATATCGAATAAGCAAGTCTGATATATAACTCGGTAAAGTTTTGTGTATATTTTTCCAAGGTTTTTTCTTGTTAAGATAAAAGTCTTTGAGTTTATTGATTAAATTGGCATCACTTGGTAGAACTCCATTATAACACGGTAAAAAATAGCAATGAACTTTATTTCTTCAATTTTTTTTTATAGATCAGATATAGTTGATAGCTATTTCGACGATGGCGTGAGCCGAAATAGCTGATAGCTATATCTTATTTATAAAAAAATTGTTGAACTAAAATACAATGGTATTTGTTCTTTGAGTTAAGTTGAAAAAAGATAACTGCAAACTGAGCGGCATACGCCAGGTCACTGGTATTAATCAAAATGAATTAAATGTTTTTACTGCTTTTCAACCGATTTATAAATTTTTGTCATAAAACGCGAAAGTCTTTTGTGTCTTTGATTTCTTTCCATGCATCCAATCCTGTAATCAGAGTGTATCGGTAATTACTATTTCTGTCCTAACAATCCTTATTCTCTCGAACGAAGTTGTAGGATCTGAATAACAAGCAGTTATATTAGAGCATTTGGTATTAATATTTGGAGATAAATTCCCAGTGTTTGGAATACGAGCGACTACTTTTTTGATGAGATAATTTTCAAAAATATCTCAACGAACGATTTGCTGGATTGGTCTTTAATTAAATACAAAAAATAGAAAAGGTAGGGAAAACTTGACAAAATTAACTTTTTATTTTTTTTAGCAAGAATGAGAAGACATCTTTTGTCGTCTTTTGCAGCCTTTCTGTTTAATCATATTTAATATTTACGAATAAATTAAAAACAATTAATAAATAAATATAATATATGAATTCAAGATATTTTAAATAATAAAATCAGGGCTGTGGAGTAGGAGTGTATTTTTAACGACTGTGGAAGCCCTGTGAATTCCATTAATTACTCAAAATTAATGAACAAATACTTCTCATCTCTGTATTTGAAGAAAACTCATAATTTCACAGAATTATATATGTTCAAAATAAGCTTTTTTTCTGACAATATAATGAAGCTTTTTACAGTGAAAAATTGTTTAAATTTATTAATCATTTCTGGGGCCCGTTACCTAGACGGGCACTGTTCAGTCAACGTTCTGCGGTACTGTGTAATGTATCTTTGACTTATTTATATGTCTTTGAAGCATTTTAAAATACGTGGCATCCATTTCAGATTGTCATAGTAATTCATTCAAATAACCCATTGTACATTGTAAGCATTTGAATAATTTAGCTGAAAAAAATGTTTAGTTTTAGTTTATTTGTTAAGAGAATCTGAAGTACTGACAAGCGGAACATGGACCCACGAAAATCATGCTTTTTCATATCTACTACTATTTTTTAAATTAATCTACATTCTTTAATGAAATGTGTGAATTTATATAATGCTTTAGAAATGATTTTTTGAGTGGCTTTTGCATACTATATCAGTTTTTATCAACTTATCTACGTATAGGTAAAACTAGAATGAAACAGATAGCAATGTTTTGAAACACTAGTCGTATTGCAAATATGTCAGGTTTAATCACCCAAGCAGAAATGATAAAAAAATGACATAATAAAGCTATTAAATAACTCTTCTTTGTCATATCCAATATGTGGAAGAATAAAAATGTTTTCAAATCAAAGCGTTAGTAAAAAAAACAAATGACTAGATATTTCTTTTTTTGAATCACACTTTTTTTAATATATTGACTGATAAAGTTTAAAATAATTTCAAAATCAAATTTGAATCGTTTAAACTTATTTTTTTTGTTATTATTTTAAGTAATTCTTTCGATAAAATCTGATGTTTTATTCCACTGAAACCCACCCATTTAAAATCAGGAGGTATCATTAAATTATAAATTACATTTAAATAGTGGTTGATTATTTTTTATATATGTTTTTAATATTATTTGCCCAAGTTTTATTTTCATTGTTATCGAATTAGATGCCTTAAAAAATATTCAAAAATCATATTAGACACTTAATTTAGAATGAATGTGTTTCATATTTCGTTTTATAAACAAACTATGTAAACCGATTTATGACGGTCAATTAGAGTGCATCCGTATGCTTTAACCGTTTCTGTGCCTGAAGTTTTAGTATGGCCAGATACGGAGGACCGCGATTTTATTTATACATGAAAGCTTTTTTAAAAATCGATATTTCAGAGATTATTATACAAAATATGTCAACTGTAAGTATAACACTATGATCCTAAGAGATGTCGCTGTGTGATTGAGATATTCAAATTATTAAAATTGTCAACCTTGTTCAGTTTTAGAATGTTTTAAGTGGACCGTATATATACACGGATTTTGTATGGCCGGCACCGCGCTCACGGAATTATAGGCCGCATTTACACGTCTCTCGCAGATATCCGGTTAATGCCTGAAGATGCCAAAAGGATATGTCGTCAATAACAAAAAAATGTGAAAGCTTATAGAGTTTGAATGATATCAAGTGTGCGGATATTTATTTCATTTCACTTGAGGTTAATTCAGAAAGAAAATTATCAGAAATATTTTTTAACTAAATATCAAACGTTTAACTGGTTTAATTAGTGTGATCTTGATGAGAAAAGATCAGGACAATTTGAATAGATATGACTGTTGGGGTAAGCACTGAACTCTAGCAAACACTATTCACCTTCGAGAAATATAAGAGAATCTTAGTAGGACTTAATATAGGTTTAAGTAATTATGAATGAAATCGAAAATTGTTTGATCCGTTTTCGACTTCATACGAACTATCCTGACTGCGCGGAATATACTTGTCGTAAATTTTTAATTAACGAATTCTTGGCTTTTCGTTTAACAAGATGGCGAGTCACGGCTTTGTTTTAATGAAGCAGGAGAATAAAAGTAAATTGCACTGTAATCTGGAAAGCTTATATTTTTATAGCGAATGTTCCCGGTAACGAGCTTTAAACTAAATACACGTGACATCTCACAAGCAGTATATACGTACATTACGACAGCTACATACTTTCCAAATTTCTCAAGGTAGAAGTTAGTACATCAGTTTTGAGACATTGACATATATCAATGAATAAAATTGGCACTTTTTAAAAGTTAAGTGTATGACTCAGAATAACACTTAAAAGAATATCAAATAATCATTTTAAACGTTGGACAAGGATGTAAGCCAACGGTGGTGAACGTTTTTGACGTTGAGAGCTACTTTAAAATTTTTATGACAATAGAATTCCAATCGGAAAATTCAGAATGTCGTTAAATAGTTTCAAAATAATAATTTTTAAATATTTTCGTATTGGGATCGACTATTTTTGCTTCCCGATCGACATGTTGCCCACACTTGTTGTAAGCAATATGTAGTGCGGTTATCGAGTCCATTTTTTAATTCCATAAATGACCTAGATCAAATGATAATGCTAGCGATGAGAGAAACCGGTTCTGATCTAAAAAAATTAATTTTGATAATTGTATTGAACATTTTGTTTTTAATGTTTACTTTTCCATATATCACCTTTCCACCGAAAAGGACACCTTAAAAGTGATTATATTTATTATTATACTAGCGAGTATCCGGCATGCCTTGCAATGGCACTCAAACAAATAAAGTGATTGTGTTGCAATTCTGTTCATCAAAATGCTTTAAGATATATAATATGTCTTGTTAATCTTTCTGATGCATACAGGAATAAATCACGCGAACGGACTACATAAAGCTGTCTATGTGAGAAGCATATCCACATAGTTCAGTGCTCAAGATAAGCGAAACCTGTACCGGTCTTATCGTCGTAATAATTCAGTAACCTTGACGGTTGCATCCACAATAATTCACCGAAGTTTCGTTGCAATAGGATTAATGGTATATGAATGCATGCGAAACGAACAAACAAATAAACATTATTTTTTGTTGATTGAATTGGCATTCACTTGGTAGAACTCAATTATAACACGGTGAAAAAAAAATAGCTGGAAATCAATAGACATCGATTATCACAAAGGATTCTTAACGAACAAACTAATATAATAGTATCCCCATTAGTCCAACCCTATTACTAGGGTGTGGTCTGATTTGCTTCCGTAATGACCACTTCCGTCCCACATGTAAACTTATTGTCATAGCCGCTTTTTGTTTCATTTAGAATTTTTGAAAATTTAGTTTTACAGTTTAGTAAATTTAGTTACAAGCTAGGCCGTTAAAACAGGAGAGACGATGTATTGTGTGCCTTTTCTACACAGCTATATATAGATAAGCGAATGTTAGTTTAAGCATAGTTCTGACGATGGCGTGAGCCGAAATAGCTATCAACTATATTTTTTTTTAAATAATTTTGTATAACTAAAATACATTACTATTTTTTTCACCGTGTTATTAATTTTTTGTATATAAGATTGTTATACGAAGTTTAAATTCTCATTGTACGCCACGAGGCTACCTACCTTAAAGTGGTTATCACTTGAGATTCTTCAGACCACCTGTTATCAGATTGAATTTATCGCTGATTAACTTATTTTTATATACCTCATAAACTGCTGTAATCATCTTTGCCGGTCGATTGCGTGCCAAGGCATTGAATTCGTTTTGATATAGCAGATAAGTAAATCGAGTTAACTTAGATATGTTTCGTAAAACCGGATTGACTAGGATTTCCTTTTCAATAATCACTAATTGATTACCCATTCGCGACATGCCGCGACCCTCTTACAGCATCTCAAATATGATATCAATTTAATGGAAGCATTATTAATTGAAAGTTAATCTTTATTGTGGATGTTCCTATATTAATACATCCATCAACTTATTCGAACAAAAAACAATTATTATTTCATTCTTTAAATGTAACTGAAATTTTAATGTGAAGATTTATCGAAATACACACGTGACATGTTTTAATTCTGATATAAACACAGTAACACTATTTTCGAGATAATAAATTCGTCTTTACGGTTATTTCATATTTTTATGGGATAAACGTAACGTTTGTTTCGCGTTTTGACTATTTGCGTTTAGTTAACACACTGATTTATTCAAATAAAAAAAAACAATAAAATGGCAAACAAAAAATTGTAAACAATAAAATCAAGTGCTATTTCCACAATATATTTTATGATCAGGACCAGTTTTGTTCATCACAAGTATTATCAACTTGTCAAATGTCATGCTTCTTCATCAAGAGGTGGCAATAAAAATCTTTAAAGTGAATCTTTAAAGTTATAGGTCAATATCTGTAAATTTTACAGCTAGATTATTCATTACAATGGGATTTTTATTTTCTAGTATATTTTTTAGAGCTGCGATACAAAAATTAAAATTATAAAAATTGCAATAATATTATTCATGAATTTTGTCTCTTTTTGAAGATGTTGTGTCGCATTATCGATGTAATTTGTAGATTGTACACATTAATTTTTCAAAGGCTCAAATAAAAAAACTTCAAAATTAAACATAATCAAAATTGAAATGTTGAATCTTTGTACGATTCCACATGTTTTGTTACTAAAAACTTCGTATTTCAACAACTTCAGACATTCTATCACACATATCCAAAAGAACTGCTCATAATTTAAAAATAACCCTCAAAATTTGGTCAGCCAATCTCCACCAATACGCGTGCGTTTTACTGTCATTTAAAATATCTAACCTGGCATCTGATTAACTTAAGCCGTACCATGATGTAATATTTACCGAGTCTATCACTCGTCAGTGAGTGTATACATTTACGTATTAATTTATACATTGACTAATGAAAGCGAAAGTAACAAATTTTCGTCAAAAGATTTCACACTTTAAGTGTGACATATCTTAACCCGGATAAAAATGTATTTTTTCAATCAAAAGCCACTGGAATCAACTGGATTGACCAGGATTTTCTTTTCAATGATCTATTATTAATTAGCATCAGCTGTTGGTTGATGCCCGCCATTTTAATCCAGAAACAGGCGTGTATGGAGAGAGATAAATCATGTAAAGGAATTTTAGATAAGTTTTCCCTCTTCAAGACTTCAAGACCTGTTCGCTTGGTATAGTTCTTATCCGATATATTAAATGACAATTTTTGCATGTGTAATTAATTGAAATGTTGACTGAGAGATAAGAAACTAACTATAAGAATCAATATAACGTTCCATTCACCCATCCGACCGTGGGCGTGAAATCAATGTTAATTAAATTATTTGCACCTCTCGTAATGAAACAATCGTACTACTGCCTTAAGCCGTTGTGTTCTTTTGAGGGACCTGTCAACGAATTGTGAGAGGCATTCCAGAAAATAACTTTCTTCGTTCTAATAACAAACGCCTTTTTTATTATTTTCTGTATAATAAAGGTTTTATAACTTGTTAGTTTCTAAGGCCTAATTTTTATTTCCAGCAAAATTTTGAGACCTGTACATAAATGTTTGCAGAAATTTAACTTGGGATCCAGATTAAAATATAAGTATATATAAGTATAGTTGTGTTCTTATAGAAATTGAATATTAATTAAATATACGAGCTTTTGGAGAATATTTCAGCCCACTTAACGTCGACCATGACTTTCTTAGAGGAGATTTACATGGTTTTCTTAAGCGTTATAAGACCTTGTCATTTTTGTACAAACATCAAGACAATTTCACTTAAATGAAAATAAGCATCCTGATTTATCAATTCGAGAAACGAAAAGGATTATGGCACTTTTATAATCACTCAGTCTTTCTAAATATTTTGCTTTGACAGAATAATTTTACTGACCAGAGAAATTTGTAAGAAATTTAAAACTGCAATGTATACGCTGATAGCAAAATTTTCATTCTGAAGAAGTGATCGTATTAAAAACTGAATATAGTTATAGTTACAACAGAATCGATTTTTAATTCTGTTTTAGTTGGAAGTTAAAACAATAAATATGTTTTATACAAACATCAGATAAATCACTAAAAATAACGTTGAATATTTTACCTTAAATATGATGCAATTTCCGTTTGTTTCGTATGACCATCTATAGTACCTTTTTATAAGTTATAGATCGATATGATAAATTACTTAATTAAAAATGGACTTAAAATTAAATCGAATGCATTAACCAAGTTATCACGGATTTAATAACATTTATTTGGACTATCTCAAAGAACATCGAAGTTTTACTTACACCGATTTATAATGTTCTTAATGCAATAACGCACTCATTTGAGAACGTGGTTATTCTCTTGTAGTCCACTTTATCAAACGCACTATCAATGTTATCGACTCTAGGATCGTCTCTAATGCATCGTTGCCTTTTTCGATATAAATTTTATTCCAACCAACATAAGACTCCTCGGCAAATTCTAACGTACTTATAAGGTTAGTTGACTCATTGAGTATCAGCTGTATTGAACAATATAATTAATTTTTAGCAAGAAACATCGTTTTTGTACGTCATTTACTAAAAAGTTGAGCTATTGAAATTTTTATGGGTAAAATATGAATAATAAACGAAATAATAAAATCACTGACATTTTATGTTAGATAAATATCAATGAATCAAAATTACATCTACATTTTTTTTGTTAATAATATGTGAAGCTTAAAACTGACTCCTTCGTTTTATTCAAAAAAATAATATATATGATAGGTTCCCAACCTTTTTCGGGTGTCGACTCCTTTTTATTAAACACATGTGACCCGCGACCCTCATGCAATTTCAAAAAGTCATTTTAATTAACTGACTGTATACGTTGATGAACCGTCACGACTCACAGGTTGGGAGCCTGGGATATATATGATAGACTCAACGCAATGGTTGGATATTTTTAACCTCATAGTCCAACATAATTATGTGTGGACCTAATAACACTGCATCCCAACATTTTTCCTCTCACGGCATGCTTAAAGGTTCCTTAAGATTTACAAGGCACTCCTCAAAATAAACATCTCAATAATTAATAGATATTTTTCAATTGAAGTTATTAATTAAGCATTGTACAAGTGCTCTAAAATTGAATCGTAATTAGTACTTTAGTTTTTTTTCCCAACCACTCAACCTCTCAACGTCTGACTTAAAGAAATTATCCCACCCCATTTTTGGTATTTAAGAATTTTAATTATTTTCAACATTACAAATAGTCATGCTATTGCACCAACTTTATTCAGTTGGACTGAGATGTTCTTTAAATATGTGAAACACACTTATATTATCGAAATATACATTTGTAGATATAAGTCGAGTATTGTATATAAAGTACAACTAAGAGCCGTATAGTATAAAGAACCATTCTATCTTATATTAATACAAAAATAATATAAATAAATATAGCCTTTCAAATTTATTCCTGAGTAAAATCTTGTGTATACATTTTAATTTTTGAGTGAAATTCCATCAAGCATCTTAAGTCGATATCGTTAAATTTTATTTGCATTTATCGAAAATATTTTTGTAAAATAGGCTCACAATATAGATGTATTCGAAACTGACAGGCACACCAAACTGTCTTACTGTCAACAAAAAACGTTCGGCTCTGGTAAAAAAACAAATAAATTCGTGTAAGATAAATACACCCATCCCTAAATTTACGCGGTAGATACGTTCCAAGAGAGAACGCGCAAATCGAAATCGCGTAAATCGAGACTTCGAGTTCATACAAAAACAGAAGATAGGATTCAGAAAATAAAAATCCGCACAAATCGAGATTTCACGGTCATATAAAGTAGGAGGAAAGGTTCCAGAAAACGACTTATGGGAGTACATTTCTGGGGTAAAAATACATAATTATTTGCGACACAAAGAAAAAAAAATCGTAATAAATTGATTGAATAGTTTTCAAATGTACGTATTTTTTAATATCCCTTTAATTATATTATAAACCAGCAAAATCTTGAGTAAAACACCTGCACTCCACAACAACATACGCGTTTGTGTGACGCGTGCCACAAAACATGTTTGAATTTTAAAAAATGTAATTTTTTCTGATCGCGTAAAAGTGATACCGCGTAAAATGGGTACCGCGTAAATCGAGGGATGAGTGTATAGCACCGTCTAATTGAGTTAACTCAATAGAGTTGCCTGTTATAAAATACAATTCTGCACTACCATAATATATACCATACGCCGCGCAGCTAGGCCGAGCTTTAAAAGCACAAGGATGCATGTTCGATTCATCCACTCGATACTATCTCACTTCTTTATGGATTTGTCCTTATCCTACTGAAAAGATGTAAGGACTTAATTAACTAAAACTAGTTTCCATCTTACATATTGTGCCGTGCGAGGCATTGCGTCATAAATCAGATACACCGTTCGTATACATCGATTCACCACAACACGAAATAAACACTTTGTTATTCAACAAATTAATTAAGTTTATCAATAGGAGACTCGTTTTGATAAACATGCAATATAAAATTTATTGTAAGAGTTTAATATCTTGTTGTAATTATTTTCTAAGAGGCTTTTAATCAATTCGAACGGTGATATTGAATTTCGAATGATGTTTATAATTGGAGACGTTCTATCGCAATAGAGTATAGATGTGATTTTTTCGTTTCTATACATTACTGACCTGATAAATGTTATTAAACGAAAATGTATTTCATAAGAAAGTAACGCAGTTGGGTATCGTAATCTCTTTTTATTTCCATGTCCCGAATTAGTCGACACTGAAAACATGATACCTGGATTGTCCGGTATTAAATTCGTATTGAAAATTCTGAATATAATAAGAATCGTTAACTGGTTATTTGAGTTTGCTTTTGACTGAATATTAATTCAATACACAATAGCATTTTTCTGCGAACAATTTAGTTAGCCATGAGAAAACATTTTAACTACACTCAATTAAAATGATAACATCTTGATAACAATTACAGCATATAAATATAAGAATTTCTTACAAAAAATCTATAAATCTTACCGTGGTATATACAATATCATATAATATATTTAGTTTAACCTTGTCATTCTCTAGTGGCGATGAGGTAATATGAATACAAAAATCAATTTAATAAATATTAGATATGAAAGTGTCGTACAAAGTCAAAACTCCACACAAAGTGGAAGTACAAAGATATTTTAAATAATAAAAACACATTCTCTTAGTACTTATTTCCACAATATATTTCATGTTCAGTACCGGTTTCGCTCATCGCGAACATTATCAACTGATCAGAGCGAAGCGGTCTTGAATATAAAATATTGTGTTCGTAAATAATAAAAATGTGTTTTTTTTTATTATTTACAATATCATGCCTTTCCATCAAGAAGTGACAGTTAACTCTGTAAAAGTGTGTACAAAGATAGTTGGATGACACGGTGAAAAAAATAGCAATATATTTTAGTTCTACAAAATTATTTTTTAGATATAGTTGATAGCTATTTCGGCTCATACATCGTCAGAACTATGCTTAAACAAACATTTGCTTATATATATATAGCTATGTAGAAAAGGTACACGATACATCTTCTCTCCTGTTTTAACGACCTAGCTTGTTTCTTGCTCGCAATAAAACTAAAAATTGTAAATGAAACTAAAAAGGCGGCAATATCAATAAGTTTACATGTGGGACGGAAATGGTCTATTACGGAAACAAAATAGCCCCCCGCAGAGGGTTAAGCAATGGCGATCTACATATTTTAGTTATTTTATAGCTATTTTTTCACCGTGTTATAATGGAGTTCTACCAAGTGAATGCCAATTCAATCAAAAGTTGGATGACCTAATATGATATTGAAAAAATACCACAGATCATTCAATATTAAACAAAACCCGATAGTTATAGCCGAGGCACATCTCATTTCTTATTTATGTGCATTAAATAATGTGTAAAAAGTTTTCATCGCTAATGTTTTTAGCTCTTGTCCAGTTTTTTTTATTTTCATGGGATTAATTGGTAAGTTTATAAATGTAATGTTTTTATTATAAAAGAAAAAAATATTGTTTTTCCATCGTGATCCGCGCAGCATTCGCAACTTTCGTGCAATTTAGATATTGCAATATGATATGCATTGTACAATTCTTATTCCCATTAAAACTGCGTGATATCTATCGAATCGCGAACACATTAGGTGCGCGGAGAAAGTTTATATTGCTCGTAAAGGTGCCACAGTTTGACAAAGTGCATCGAGGCAAACAACTGCAGCAAAAAATGCAGCTTCGTGAAGAATTAAAGATGCATTTTGTGCCATAACCACTGATGAGCTTTTTACAGGGCTGTAAAATCGTTAAATGTTTGAACAACGCCGACGTTAAGAAGAAATAATTGCTTCACTCCGTCGATAGAAAAGGAGTTGAATAAGGTACAAGGCCATGATTGGTTCAAGAGGAAAAATACGCGCACTTCGAAATTCGAAACAAATTTTCTCTCCGCTACGATATTAACAGTTAGCGACATTTTTGTGAGTAACGCAACAATGTAATTTTATTTATACTATATTTTGTTGTATTGTAATTTATTTCCAATTCAAAAAAGTATCCATTTTTTGATAGTCACTGACTAATTTTATTAGTTTGAAAAAAAAGTTTAAATCACATCGGCATTTAATTGAAACTATTAAGCTCATTAGGTCCTGCGTGTCATTAAAAACTTATACATTTCATTCGACATTCTTTTATTAAGTTTTGCAAATTATTTGTCATTACATATGAGGAAAAAAATACTTGTTAATTAGCATACGTATATTATGTTACAGCGATAATGTATTTTAAATAAAAATATTTTTTTACTATCGTTACAGCAAAATTATATCCCAGCACATTTCCATCATAACTAATCAAATTATCAGTTAAAATACACTTATACGCGTAAAAGTATATTTTAACAGATATATTACTCTCCAGTGATATTACATTCGTTTCAAAACTTTCAGTGAAAACATAGGTAGTATTATAATACTATCGTTGACAGGTATCGCATATTATATCTGCCTGAATTGGTAAACTATATTTTTATCAGTGAATATATAGTTTCACTTGAAATGTATCATATTATACTTTTGACTTTACATATATTTGTGTGTGTATTTTCGTTTCCAAGATAAACCTGACCCTGTAGACCTCATTTCACCTTGTCATTATATGGGATTCAGTCGAATCAAGGATAATTACTCCACTTAAAACACCGTAAATTTGTATCCCAAGTCCTTATTTCATGCACTTTGAAAAAGTGGTCGACAATTTGCACCATGTATTAAACGTTCATCCAAAATTAAAGCTACTTTCTATAATTGATTGATCTGGATAATTTTATAGCTAGTTTTCTATTTAAATAAGATATCTAATGCAGTTTTTATTATCGTGCTACCTTAAAAAAATGCTATTATCAAAATTAGTATCAATTGAGTTTAATTCACACTAAATCCTAAAACCGGCCGCCTTGGCATAGTGATTGGCGTTGCCTGCTTCAATACTGTGGTCTGAGGTTTATATCAGATGAATAGACATTTACAAGTAATGGCTTTTCAATAACATAAGTTATTAAGATTTCGGTATAAACTTACTTTGTTGCAGTATTGAGTCTTTATTAACGTTGGAATATCATTTACGTGGCTTCACACGGAATGGGTTAAATTTATCTCAGGTGTTGATAGTTACTGGACATTCAACCATTTTTTTAACGCGATATATTAGTTCCAGAATGTGACATAAAATTTAATTTATTTATTGATTATATAATACAATGAGAAATAGATACATGAGCGTATACACGCATAACCGTATTCACTCATAGGAGTTATTCGCTTCGGTCACTTCCGGTTTGCAAATATAGTTGTCCGCGATTTTTTAAGCTATCATGTTGAATTTTGATGAAATTTTTTTTTTTTTTTTTGTTCTTTATTTGAGTCAATAGTTTTTTTTATCTGAGTCACTCTTCGCGTGAAAAAAACAGTACTGTCCTAAAAAAATCGTGTAAAATAAAAAATGCGTAAAACAGGGCTAGATATATACATACCATCAAACACAGTATATATTTGTGATTCTTTAAATAAAACTCATTTTCATAAGCGTGCATTAAACTTACTTCATTATAACCAAAATGACTTAAAATATAAAATCATGAAAATTAATAGTATTATGAAAATATTTGTATATAAAAAAATCTTTACTTAATTTAGAGACATACAGTAGAACCACCAGCTATATTTCTCCGTGTTACACGCTGGCTTGAAATATTCGCCGCAAATCCCCCAATTGCGCGATCTATTGACTGCACACACACAGCCAGACGGCTATATGTACGGTGCATATAGTCAAATATTAGCTAGCGTCTGTGGATTCAACACGTGTCAGGCTATAAACGCATAGCCGGGCGACTGTATCTGCTGAAATTTGCGAGCGCTTTGCATTTTATCACCTAGTAACTAAATATTTCACACAAATATATTTTTTGTTTTAAACTATGAATAACCATAGTTTTACATTTTTTGCGGAAAAAAACAAAATCCCTGATTTTGTATGAAATTCATTCCCCTAATTACACTACTCCAAATTACACGCCCCCGACTTGAGCGTTAAGGGGGATTTTGTTGTACTATTCTTTTTTTAAGTGTACAAGCTTTTTACGTGGATTTTTCTGAGCGCGTATTCCTATTTGATATAAATTTAATGTCAGTATTTTATTTGCGTAGTTTTTTACTATAGTTGTAAATACATTTTTCGCCGAGTTTCTATTCGTTTTCGAGAACACTATTCGTAGCAAAAATCGACAAATTTTTGAATTAAGAAACCGGATATTGAAACAGTATTGTGTATTTGAAAATTGGAACAGTCTTTTGAAAACGTTTCAAATTTCTCCCCCGCATTTCGTAAATCGGCATACTGCCGTGTTACAAACAAACCGATTGAGTTTTCTCAGCCTTGTTTTGTATCACAGTTTATCTCTCAAAAGACTAAACAGTCTCCGGTGATAATTTACATGTATTATTGCCTTCTGTCACTACGGTTAAATAAGACATTTCACTTAATAGTAAAAACACACCCACTAGTGAAGAATTAATATACCGGAGAGCGGACCAAAACGTAAACGCGTTTTTAGAAAGTGGCGATTTACGGAGAGATCTGGTACTAAATAACGAATTCATTCCGATTCACAAATCGCCAAAGATGATGTTATTAGAAAAATCTACAGCTCATACCGTCTTAATCATATCGGGCGAGGCGAAAAGTCTAAACCTTAATCTTCGGAACTGAATCATATGACGAGAAAAACAATAAATTATCCAAGTGTGTCTAAGTACACGATATTTTACATACGAGCCGCGGATCGCCAGATTATGTTGATTTTCTATTGTTAAAAAAATACGTACAGTGAAGCCCGGATGTTTCTTAACTTAATAATTCCGGTTTCATTTGAGTATTTTTTTAAATATTGTTTTATACTTTATTTTCCCGTTACTAATACCGGAAACATTCAATATCTATAGTGGAACTCCGACGTTACGTTCCCGCAAATTTCGTTCGTTTTATATAGTCCCGACCAAGCTCCTGTAATTTTTTTTTCAATAGTCCAGAATTCATCGATTTCAGCGATTTATAATCTAAATTAGTGTTCCGCAACCAGTGTGTCATGGCACACTGGTGTGCCGTGAGCCTGACATAGGTGTGCCGCGGTCAAATACAGTTTTTTTTAACATTACAATTATACATTATATATTTAATATAAAATTTGTTTTCTAAGTAAATTCCTATATAAGTTAGCTTTTGGCGTTCCGCTGAATTCTAGGAATACCGTGTTGTATGTAAGAAAAGGTTGCGGAGCACTGATCAATATTTTTTGATTCCGCCATAAATATAATTCCCTATGACTGTTTTTGTTGAATATTTGCGTCATTTATGGAGACGTTTATTGGTCTTCAAAAAACAGATTGTTTTTTTTAAATTCTTAATGTATAGATAAATCTGTCGTTAGAATAGTAAACGAACTTGCGGGATTTTTGTTTAAGCGAAGTGCCAACCTGTCAAGAAACAATTTAGTTTTTACTAGCTACTGTGTACTTCGATGTTATATTATAAAGATTTGTAATGGTTTAACTCATTGCGAAGATTATCAGATGGCTTAAAATTGTTTATTTATTTCAATATAATGCATCTACAACAAGAGGTGACTGTTGACACATTAAAATTAAATGAACATGATATTAAAGACCTTAAAAAATGGCATTCCTGCATTTTTTCGAATTTCCGCAATATCCGTTTTTTTCAAGATCTCTTGAAAACTTTAACTTTTTTGTTTCACTGTATATTGCAACACTGAAAAGAATGAATATTGATAAAGTGTCGCTGATCTCGGTTTGGTATTTTTGTTTGCTTTTTGTTTTAAAAAAACGTGATTGCGATAAAAAAATCTTCGTTATAATCTTTAATTTAAAGATCTTTTATGTACTCAAGAATAATTTTAAAGATAAAGGTCTTAAATGATATAATATAAATGCGTTCTAATCTTTTCAATTGACTTAAATTTACGCATTTTTAATACTTCTTCTACACAAAATTTTTTATCAATGTTGCTACAAGCGTTCAAAAATTATTTGTAAATGAATCAAAATTATTTCTAAAACGCAATGATTTAAATTTATTTAAGTTAAGTAAAAATACGTCAATTAGCGTAATACATAAAAGGCTAAGGTTCTCTACAATTGTTTTCGATAAATTAAAATAGAGTTTAATGATTATTTAAGCTTTAAATAATTATTATTCTAGTGGTAGCCCTGGCAGAAAAGTATATAAAACTTTGCAAAAGTATCCGGTTTCACATTGTTATGTTTCTTTTGGTGCAGTCTGTGGACTGAAGGCTAAGTAAAAAAGCGTACACATCAATTTTGGACAAACGACTATTTTCAATTTATAATCATGATTGACGTTTTATTTAAGTAAACTGAATGCTTGGGTGCGTGCCTACTTTAAATTGATTTATACGTGTTTCAAGCGCGGATTTCGCGAGTTTTTATGCTCTCGTTTATTATTCGAAGAACAAACATGTAAAAATAACTTTTGAGTGGAAGTCGTTATATTATTTATTGCAGTTTTAACATATAACGTATTTCATATTTATGAAAATTAACTCTCAAAATAAAATACCCTGGCTGTGCTATCGTTTTTTTTTTTTGACTAAATTTACTTCCAAGACTTTTTCTTTTTAAATCATCTTTTATTTACTAATATATTTTGTTTTTTTCTCAAATGTGTGAATTTTCAATTATTTAATACCCTCGCACAAATTTTATCTTTAATTAAAAAAAATAATATAACGTATGTCATATTTATGAAAATTAATTCTCAAAATGAAAATACCCAGGGCTGTGCTATCGTTCTTAAATCTGTGTCTATAGTTTTATCTTACATACTTGAAATTGAGGTGACTATCTTCTTTTTAAATCATCGTCTATTTATTAGTATATTTTGTTTTTTTCTCAAATGTTAGGAATTTTCAATTATGTAATACCCTCATACAAATTTTATCCTAATTTTGAAAAAATCAATACATATGTCATGGATAAGTAAATGTAAGTTTCAACATTTCTAATGAAGGCGTGAGCCGAAATAGCTATCAACTATATATATATACAACCAGTCCTTTTTTTACGCGATACATTGGTTCCAGAAAAAGGCGAGTAAAAAAATGATTTCACGCAATTGCATTATATTTCTTTTCATACTCTAAAACATAAATTCGCATAATATCCGATACACTTGTCAACATTTGGCAATTGTATGGGTATTTAAAAAAAATGGAATGCTTTACAAAATTAAGTTTTAAAAACAAACATATTTTTTTTATTTAAAAAAATAATGAAACGTACATGCCTAGCATCATATATAGATGTCTTCTTTAAAACAAATATGGGGGAAAAAATGCGTAAAAACGAGTGAAGCGAGTAAAATAATGTAGAGGTGCCGTCCAAAAAATCGCGTATATTCGAATTCGCGTAAAAAAAGGACTGGGTGTATATATATATTTGATATAAATTTTGTAGACTTTTAAGGTGTTAACTGGGTGTTCAAGAACTAAGAAATAATTTATAGGAAATCATACAATATTAATAATATATATAAGTATAAAAATTAAATGTTAACGATCACTTATGGAAACAAGTACTAAAAAATGTGTTTCTATTAACTAAATTTTGTAGAACTAAAATAAATTGCTATTTTCTCACCGATTTATAATGGAGTTCCACCAAATGAATGTCAATTCAATCAATATATACTACTGTTTATTTCATAACGCCACTCTTATATTATTGCACTTTCCGAAACTTAGTGATTGAACGATTGATAATTAGCCAGGTCTCTAAAATCAATTACTATTGAAATTCATCTAAGCTTTATTCACTCGATTTTGATGGCGGATATGATTGAAAAAATCCTTTTTTTTTCAAATATGAAGCTGTTATTTCACTTTCAGCTATGGATGCAAATAAGCTTATTTAAATTTTTTACAATTCAATTATAAAACAATCATAACACTGCACACGCTAGCGGTGCCGTGTCGGTGATGTTGATGTATGCGTCAATTTGAACATGTTACATGTACAGACTTGTATTGTAACAATTTTTGTATTATAAAGTGTGGGACTTCCCTGAAATGAAAGTCGAATGAGCAGAGATATTTACTGCGGTTCGTCCTCACACAGGCACAATTAACACTACTCTCAAGCATTCAATAAATTTGCAGCATCATATGGGGTACGAGATATTTTCAATTCCTTTTTAGATTCAACTCTTCACCTCTGCGGACCCTCAGGATACTGATTGATACACTGGACATTCATCTTCACTTAAGCCAAGTAGCTGAGCAAAGTCTGTCCGTGAAGCTTTGTATCGAGCCAAAAATAGCATATTCATTTCTTGCGTATGCAGTATCAGCGTTGCGTTATGGAAGGCGGCCGTGAAACAGCGGCTGCATACACATTACAGGTCGAAAAAGAACATCGATTTGTACATAAGGGATCTTTTGAATCTTCTTAGTTGTATGCCACTATTATAATAGTTATTATTATCAGTATGCCGCAACCGGTGTGCCGCGGCACATCAATATACCGCCAGACGATGCTTGGTGTGCGTATTTTTGTACAGAAGAAAAATCATATAATTCATCTACACTATAAAATATTTTGTGAAAATAAAATCACGTGGAAGCATAAATAATTATTTTTCGTCTAAATTATATGTTATAAGTACATAAATATTATACACACAATCTACATTATAAAACGTAAATTTATATGACATAAAATTGTGCGTAAATAAAGAAAACATTGCAGGAATAATGACTTTAAGTAAATGCGTAAATTTTGCATATTCTAACACTGTGAAAAAATAGCAAATTTATTTTAGTTCTACAACTTTTTTTATAAAGTATAGTTGATTTCGGCTGACGCCACCGTCGGAACTAACATATGCATATTCTGTTTTTTTATAAAAACTGACTTGGTGTGCCGCGAAATTTTGGGAAAAAGCGTTTGTGTGTCGTGGAAGAAAAAAGGTTGCAGAGCACTGAGTTACATGTGCAGATATTCTTTTGCTATTTTTTTTTTAAAGTTTGTTTATAACATAGAGTCTAAGTAATACAAAAAATCCAATGTCTCAATTAATGGTATTCACATTCATAAATTCAAATTTTCTTCGAAAAGCTAATCTAACAACAGATTGCCGGAAGGCTATAAAAGTTGAAGCCTGCCGCATTTCTATGTACATTTTGACATGTACAATTACGACAACAATGGCGTGTCTTCACACATTGATGCTTTATTTAATACTCTCAGCCAGCCAAATAATTTCGTTGGCAATAATAACAAAATAATATTACAAATTCAGCGTCCATTCAACTGTCACCTTAATATTAACATTACACAGTGCTGCACTCTGTATATCGGCAATTAATTGCATATAAGACACAGAAATAATATTGCTTGGAGTTTATCGAACAATGATTCTTCATATTGAAGTCATTGCTCATTTTATTTTCTATTTGGAACCAGTCTGCCAATGGTATGAGTATTAACAATGTTCCACAGTTTTGCTCCAGATGTCGACATATTCCATGTGGGCGAAAGTGAGTTCAGGTGAATACTATTTTTAATTTATTAAAGTTTATTTTACATGAGCTTGCTTGATTGGCTTCTTGCTATCTTGTTTTTTTGTTTATTTCTTTAATTTTAAGTCGAATAATTTGTACTTTTCGTAACATTTGTTTACCAAATAAATTAATAATCTTCCATAACGAATTTACTTTGTCAAAATTACGCTTCAAATACTTTTGCAGACAGTACCAATTATTATAATGTGTTAACATTTTTTGAAGGTTTTAACAAGAAAATGGCCGTTGCTTTTAAAGGATATAAGTATGATCTTAATATAATAATATTAATTTATTGCTTGGTAATCTTTTTATAGGGTATATGTCGAATAGTTCCTAAGTTAATTAAAAAATATAGATTTTAAACAATATAATGAAGATTATCTTTGGAGATTATTTATTTTTGTATGTCAACTGTCAGCAGTTGAGACGTTAGCAGTCAGAGGCTTAAAATATCTTTTTTAATTATGTTATATACCGCACCCATTTGCACATTTTTTTAACATTTTAAATTCTATTTATGAACATTTTTCTGAAGCAGATTATCGTAATATGTTTTTAAATCGGTTGCGAGTAAATGATTCTCCATTATTATATCTCGGCACGCACAATTGATAGCAATTGATCAGCAAAATCTGAGAAATACTTTTGAGATATTATATTTTTCATAAAAATAAACGTCTTCCAATGAGAATCACTAAATTAAAATTTATTTTTAATCTATCAATTTTTGCCAACTCCTGATGGCACACCCCTTATGAGCATGCTCATATTTCTCAGTTCGCCCCTGGTTGAAGACTCGTCCATGAAATTGCGGATTACGTCTCATTTAATATTCAAATAAAATTACTATAAAGAAAGTCGGGTCAATGTATTTCACTGTATGCATATTTATTTCTCATTTATTATTTATTGTCTTCACACGTAACTGCGCTTGCATTTTAACTTCCGTATTGAAGAATTGCCAAAACTAACATTATCAATGATAATTATGATTACAGTCAACCCTCCAATAACACGAATATAGGTTTCGTATTAAATGAAGTAAAAGATTCAAATAAAATTTTATTTTCGGTCACATGGTCCAAAACGAAGCTTTCAATGTATTTCATTCACAGTTTTTATTTATTATACCAAGAAAATTCTAGTTCACGTTCAAATTGTAATATTTAAGAACAACCCTTCAAGTTCAATCTGAGTCCATTAGACCAACATTGGAACCGCGCAGAGCTCTCAAATAACGTACACCTAAGCCTCGTATAGCACGGTTTTACATTACACGGATGTATAAATTGTGACATATTTTTATACAGCACGCTTCATATAACACGGTTTACGGGAAAAAGATAATTAAAATGAAATGAATTGAATAAATCCACCTTAATCAATGACTCGGAAAGCATTTGCAGCGTAGTAGCTACATGTTTCATATTAAAAACAATAAATGAAGGCTTGGAATTGGCTAATTAATTTTTTTTTATTGATAATCATCCTGCAATGGAAAGGAGTTCAAAATTTAAGACGGAATTACAAAACATTTTGGAGTGTCTTAAGGAAATGCGTAAATTATACGCTAAAAGCAGGCAATCGCTTATTAACGATTTCTTAAAATTCAGAGTCCTCCGATGATGAAAATTCACAACCTATCTCGAAAAAAAGTAAAAAATATAGAATTATTAGTGAAAGCGATGATAAATGAATGGTGTTTTATTCTTTTAAGGTTTCTTAAAATTAATATGTAAATGCATACTTCTTTAATTAAAAAATAAAGTACATATATTTGTATAAACTATCATCGATTTTTAATTGTTTTGGAACACCAACCTTAATTTTCTATGAACTTCAAACCTTGTATAACACGGATTTATATTACACGAGGTTTTTGTGGAACCATATAGCCGTGTTATACGAGGCCCATGTGTATTCGGATTGAAATAATTTTCATATTTTTGGAATTGATTGAGGGTTATTTGCTACTAGAATAACTTAGATTTTTAATTAAGGAAAAGAGTGAGTATAAAAAAATATTTTATGGAATATACATGGGAGTTAGTGCTAAAAGGACCTGTCAAATTTGTTCAATACAGGTGATTAGTCACTTCCAATCACACACAAAATGGTCGTTGATGTTTATTGTCAACATAAGTAATATAATTTATGATATCGATTGAAGGTTCTTGGCGGAATTTCAATATAAAATTCAATTCATTTTAATAATTTTGATTGCTTTATACTGCGATGATATTTTTTGCCGAATCTGCCTAAGTAAGCATAATCACGCCTTGTACATGTAAATCTCAGCACATGAAACTTTTTGTCATTATAAGCATTAATATATAATTTTTACCTACACCAAAGTTTTGCTTTCTGTCATCCTTAATTTCTAGAGCTTTAGTTTAAATATTCGAAATCTGGCATAAATAGACACTTTCCAGCATTTGACCGAGGTTATAACATTCATGTGTGTATTTAAAGAATTAAAATATCTTAATTTTTTCATTAAATTCGGCGGCGAATTGTCAGTGAAATAAACTTTTTTACTTAATAGTTTATTTCATCGGTCGCTTAAGTGTGACTCGTATTTTGAGAAGCAATTTTAGACTGATGTTAACAACACCCAGTGAATTAACCAAAGCTATCAATTTTAAATTAAAATTAATTAGGATTGTTGTTGAAAATACAGTTCATGTAAAACGTTTGAATTCGTAAAGTTCAGCACAACTTTGTGACTATTAAAGTCTTAATTATTAATTTTCTAGTAAGAGCAAATAATTATATTAGTCTGATTTTTCCTGATAATCTCCATAAGTTTAATGTTAACCAAAACGTCTGAATTCAATTTTAAAATATATGTATAGAGTTGGAATATCTTTTATGTATTATAGTTTAGCAGTGATCAAAAAAATTCCGTAGCAGATTCTTTCAGGAAGTTGCGAACACAATCTTTCCTCAATTTTCGCTCGTCTTATAAAACACATCAATCGACGTAAATGAACGATACATTTTTTTCAACTGACCCGATTGTGGCTTTCTTTTTCAAGCTAAGGTCGTTAAACGACCAGCTTAGATGATTTACTAATCCTGTCAGATAATCTTTAAAACCAATAAAATCTTTGCTGCCCCGGGGCTTGACAGATTATTTTGTGCAATAAAAACAATAAGTAATTAATTATAAAGCCATCGAAAATAATTATTCATGTTTTGAAGCGTTATTAACCAGTAGACACAATAAACCATTAAGTGCCTTTTTGCGATCATTTAAGATCGTTATCATTCAATTTATTTTATACACGATGGAAACAATCAATAATGATACAATATTAACGTCAATATTATTTTAATAGCTTTTTAAATTAAATAACACCTTTCTTCTGTTCACAATCACCAATGTGAATTGTTAAACCAATGTGAAAAATTAAACGAGTATTTGGCTCATTTAATATTACAATCGATACAATACAATCTCTAAACCGGATGACAGTATAGGTGTTATTAAATATTACAAAATTTTGTTTCTATATAATAATAAAATATTATATGATTCTTATAATGGTATAGGCCGAAATAGCTACCAACCATTTTTTTAAAAATTTTTGTCCAACTAAAATATATTGCAATTTTTTCACTGTATTATAATGGTGTTCTACAAAGTAAATACCAAACGATTTTTTCAATAGAAAAGGTTGGAAAAACCTGGAAAATTTAACTTTTTTCAGTCGTGGTATTGGTCAATTATTATTATTATTATTGGTTTTGCTTTTTTTTCACGTCTCCGCAGCCCTGTTTTAAATGAAACTAATTTTAACATTATAATATTCGTAGAATTTTCTACGTAATATATTTTTAAGCTTAAAAAAACGTTAGCAAATCATACAACACAATGATATTTCAAATTGAAATCTTCGACATCTAGCACTTTCATCTTCAATTTAACAGTCAGCTACTGTAACTTCTTTTTAATTTACCATTTAAATAATACAAACAATGAGAGAATGACTTTGAAGATTTCTCCTTCATTATTCTTATGTCAATCATCATTTTAGGAAGTAGTTGTATCGTAGAAAAATAAACATATTGTTTGTATGATGAAGCTATTCAGACGGAAAAAAAACAAACGTGTGTAGACATTTCAACGAGTTTATTCCGAGACGTTACTTCAAGAAATCTAACGATTATTATTTTATGATCGTTAAAAAATCAATTGATTTTAACACGTTGAATGCGAATAAAGCCTACCGCGTTAAAACGTATTTTGGAAATACGTTTACACGTCTAACATATTTTTATTATGAAGTGCTACACATATATAAAATGGCATGTAGTAATATTCGGTACCATACTATTTCAGAGTAACTCTTGATGCCAAAGAAGCATAATCAGCGTTTCTCCAATAAATCTGGTTACTCACTAGGCGCGTCTTCCGCATCCAGCGTGTTAAGCTCGATGTGACATCTTTGTTATTCCAGTTGCAGTGTTATTTATTAAATATATGTCAAATACACTTATCGCATTCGAAAATATTTTTTAGGCTTGCTTTATCTTGATGTCAGGTACAATACTTAGTGGTCAACGTTGTTGGCTTCGTTCATTGAATTAGTATTTACTTGATTGAACTCCTGTATAACACGGTAAAAAAAATAGCAACGGAATTTATGTGTTAACTGTAGTTCTGATAATAAAAAGTATACAATTTCTCGTAAATTTTAATTTTGTAATTTTTTTATTTCCTTTAGGGTTTTCAAAAGCACTGTAAATTACTTTCAATGTGAAAAAATAGCAACGTATTTTAGTTCAATAAAATTTATAATATATTCAGTTGATAGCTACTATGAGTAAGTTCTGATGAAGATGTAAGCCGAAACATCTCTCAACTATATATCTTATGAATTTTGTAGAACTAAACTGCATTCTATTTTTTCAGCGTTTTATTACCGTTAATGTCTTGAATACTTGCGATCTAAATTTAAATGAAGATTTTATTAAGTTCTCCAAAAACTTTATGGGCTCAAAGGGACATATAAAGTGAGGTTAGGGCCAGGTTGGATGATAACAAAATTTCATAGTTCTGATGAAGGTATAAGCCGAAATATCTATCAATTTTGTCATTGTATGTGTGTCTGTTTGTCCTTTATGCATTACTACACCATTCATCCGATCGGTATGAAATTTTACAAATTTATTGCATACACTCTCGAAAAGGTTTTAGCATACCACCATCTTCCTATTATTCCCCCTAAATAGTAAATAAATAAAATTAAAACGACACTACTAACAATTAAATTGTTTGTTATCATAACGACTTTCTCTGAATTTCTTTATTCCAAAATCGCAGTAACGCGTGACGGGTCAGCTTGTATCTTATAAACTTTGTATAACTAAAATATATTGCAATTTTTCCAATGCTTTATTCAAGAAAACCACATAATTCTTGTTGATCAAATTCCTTCCTGACCTTTTGTTTACTGTATTTTCAATTTGATGAAACCTCTAATGTTTTTATAATGTTATGTAATTGTTAGCACTAATCATAACAGGACGTTTTTGGGAAAGCACAATATTATTATTTACTTTCGATCAAATAATGTAGTGACTTCATACAGTTTCATCCATATATGATACATACAGTAAAAACTGTATTTGAGTATTATCCAAGTTATAACGATATTATAATAATAATTGATCAGTGATTGCCAAGTAAAAAAGAAGAGTTTTAGTTATAATATTTCTCAGATAAAATAGAGGTATAAAAATATTCTCAGAATAGCGCTTTGCTGATTTTTATAATATGATATGAACGATAAGCTTTATGTTGTGCGGAGAGTGTTAGTAGTAGATTTAATCTAACCATTGAAGATGATCAATTTTATGGAAAATAAACAATAGATTCTCCCGAACACGGAAATAAGTTGCAGCAAAGATTGCATTCAGATGCGATAATATTATAATCGATTCCTATTATTTGTATTTGTACAGGTACGTATTGAGGTAAGCTGGATTAGATAAATTGCAAAAATTGAAAGAAGTACTAAATACATCCCATTTTTAGATTATATAATAAAATAATTCAGCAACAGATCTAACAATTTATTTGTTGACTCGGCGAAGATCACAATAAGCGATGTCGGTACAACCAAGAGTAATAATGTCAACGGTTTTACACGCGATTTGGTGACGTGTATGATTTAAAAAGAGAAGCCAAACGAGCGCGAGATTGTAATATACAGTATTTTTCGTTTTAAAACACACAAATCTTTGAATCGCGAGTGAAAACGTCTGTCCAAAGTCGGTTGCTGACGAATTATCAATATTCGACGCCTAGATGAGCTGTATTCATGGATAGGGGATTTAACATTAAATGATCAGCATAATTAAGTATAAGGGCGAGTAAAATGGAAGTAAATAATTTGGGCGGCCAAAGTTTACCTCTAATTCGTGTCAGAAAAGACAAAGGAGAAGATGTAACAAAAAATTTAACAAATTGGTTTCTGCGGTAAATACAGTACATATATGGTCATAAGATTTGAAAAGGTTCCCAACCGATAGATTTTGTATAAAAAGTTTGAACTTGTATATAGACGATTTAAAGGCTTTTTAATAGAGTTGCTATCCGTAAAATAATCTAAATTAAACCAATAATGCAGATTTACGATGACGGTGGTATAATTCTGTACACATACAAATATACAGAGAAGTTAATGAGGAATTTAGTATAAATTGGTTTCGTCACTAGAAATGTATTTCACTATATTTTTTTTAATTTGCAAGCCTTTCGTTTATTATTACTGTCTTGTGTTGTTGAATTTCCTATTATTATGAAATAGGTTAGGTTAGATCAATTGTTCAATTGTATAAAAACAAGTTATTCCTTTAAAAAAAGAGATGCATGCAGTTAATATAAATCAAAATGGATGTTACAGATTCATAACTTTGATGATATAGCGCCGAATTTGCCCCTGTGTTCAGCTGTATGCATTTATTTACTGCCAAAGGTATTCACAATAGAAATATATTCTGGAAAACTTATGCAATTTCAAATAGTCATAAATATTGGCCTGGCAGAAATACGGAAGCTGTGTCACTAAATATAAAAGTTCACGTACATTCCAAGTTGCAATAATATTATCTACTCAAACAAAAAATAGCATTATGTAAATATTATTTTCATAAAATACTCGTTAAAGTAACGAGTAAAAAAGTAAAAGTTTAACGTTGTCATATTTAAAGTTGTATACAAATGTATTATAGTACAGTAATTCCTCTATTGCCATAACATTCAAAATTAAGTTTTGTTTGTTCAATTAACCATTTACATTTCTAGAAGCATTAACCTCACGAATAACGGTTTAAGCAAACATTCTTTACGCAGATGCTTGTTACGTTATACTAACCAGAGTAAAGTGGAACCCCAATCTTACGTTCCCGCATATTTCGTTCTATTATATATAGCCTCAGCCATGCACCAAATAAGAACAACAATACGAAGAAAAAATAAAAACTTATAAAGTTCTACAAATATTTATAAGATATATAGTTGATAGCTATTTCGGCTTACCCTTCATCAGAATTTTTCATGTTAGCAATTTTTTTCACCGTGTTATAATGGAGTGCTACCAAGATAGTAACAATTGAATCAATATATATATAATTAGATCAATGATAAATAATTCCGCATTTATTGATTTCCTTGAAATGTTGTCTAAATATTTTGATCCCGCAATGAATATTATCGATCTAGTCGTCATTTGCATTAGTAATTATTATTGGCATAAAAAAATAGTCATTTTTTATTTCAAATGTGTAGATATATCTGTTAGAATAGAGAAAAATTTGAGTTCTTCTTTTATTAAAAATAAAATTGTTTTTTTTTTAAATTATTAAATAATAATTAAGATAATACCCATTTCAAGAATAAATCTGTCATAAAGAGTCGACTATGCAATAATTGCTAGTATTTTTACGTGGGAAAAATCACGCGTTCTCTAAACATATGAGTATTTTTACAACACAGCTGATTTAGACTCAATAAAGATCCATCGACATTTAAATATTTATTACCGAAAAACCGCTCGTTGAACACAGAGATGTTTTATTATTGCATCAAAACATGTAGGACCAAAAATTATTTCATCAAGAAAATTTATAAATAAACAGGGCTCAATCAAGTTCAATGCCTCTTTTAAACAAGCAGTTAATCCTCCCTGATTCTCCCTATTTGATGTATCTTTCACATGAGACTAGTGCAATTAGTAAACAATCTGAAATAAATAATTTGAACTAGTTCGTGAGTGACAAAACATATTGAATTGTAGACAGTTTTAACAGTTCAAATTTAATCACTTATTAAGCGTAAACGAGACATGAATATAAAAAGTCACATTAGGGTCAAACATCGATCCAATATTACAACCCTGATGCTAAGACCACAGCCAATATATATGGCTATTTTAGTTATCATAATAGTACTGCTATATTTCTGTTAACTATAAATAGCACATCGCAGTATCAATTCAATAGTTAACTGTAATTTAAACTAATGGTGAACAATGCATTTAATACCACTGGAGTCATAGCTATAAATAAATTTATTATCTAAATGTAATATTAAACATCACTTCAAAGAAATACCACTGGAGTCATATTGCTATAAACTTTAAATTTATTATCTAAATGTAATATTAAACATCACTTCAAAGAACATTTCATGGCAATATGTGCACTAAGGGGTATATTAAGATAAATTATATCTTTATTAAATGCTTCCATTGTTTTATTCTATTATGAATCTTAACTTTAATATCCGTTGATAGAATACAATTTACAAGCAAGCCTATTTATACAAAATATTTGAGTTAAAGGTGATAAATAGCTTTGTTTGCACATCTTCTGTTAAATTCACGTACCGTCCATTACAAAATTAAGTTTAAGGCTGCAATGCAAACGTGATATAAAGAATGCAAAGCAATAAGTCAGGATGTTTTCTTTTGTCATATCGCGCAATAAAATTACAGTACACGCATGCGTATTATCATATTGCACATTTGTATGCAAATTTAAATGCCTAGCAATCTTTATTGCGAGTGCATGTACTTACATATTTAAGACCGTTTCAACAGTGGCAATTTTATCCAATTAAGTTAGGCGAAGTGCAGTGATTTTGCCGTTTTAAAGGTTAACGGATGCTAATTGAAGCGGTGGAATGGAGGTGCTGCGTGGAGGGTCGTCTCCGTGATACCAGGATGAAGGTTAGCGGTCCAGACAATAGGTGACCTTCGTCAAACCGACCACGTCTGGTGAACCTGAGCGCTGTAGCAGGGTTTTTAGGATATATATTTCCTAGCGCTCATCTAAATCAAAATATTCTCCTTGACGGCTTAAATTTAAAATTCCAAAAACTTTTTCGTGTACATTTTTTTTATTCAATTGTCATTTGCTTGGTAGAACTCTATTATACTAATGTAAAAATAAAAAAGTTAAGTTGATCATTATTTAGTTTGAATTGTTACAACTTTGTACGATTACACATGTTTTGTAAATGTTGTAAGAATTCAAATTTGATATTGAAATTCCACCAAGCACCTTCAGTCGATGTCATGAATTATGATCTTTATTTCTTTTAGAATTATTCGATTAAGATCTCATTAACTCGATTTAGGGCTAATTTATTATAGGCGATTGTTTGTCGTTAATTAATGAATAGTAGTTAAAGTTATTTAATATGAATATTTGGATTCTAGCGTTTGGGTCCATGTTTTTTTTATAATTAATTCTTCTTGTACATAACTGATGCTTATTGTTTATTGTGTGTCAGTTTTTTTGTATCAATGTGATAAAATGCCAGATGATGCCGAAAGGTGAATCCCGGGCCTTAAGTGACAAAACATGTGAAATCGTATAAAGTACATTCAACAACTCAAATTTGATATTGAGCTCAGTTTTTCATACATGATAATGGCTGTTTCAGCTTTTGTTATCATCAGGAAATTGATTTAGCTTAACTTAAGCTAAACTTTATATACTGCTTAGGAAGATATAGACAATATATAGGCTCACGTAATCTGGCATCATAAATTAAAATATAATTTAACTATTCATATAATTAATATAATTATCTAAAGAATAGTATTGAGAAAACAAAATTACCCAAACAGTAGTTTTAAACGAATGACCAATAAACTTTTTGAAGGATTATTATGAATTCAGATAATTACGCGTCATTTTTGAAAGTCAATGCATCTGTTGTAAACATTCAATGATCTTTATTTTATCGAAAATCATTTTAGAAACTAGAGTTAATGATTACCAAGACAATTGAATTTTAAATTAAAAATATTACCTATGCGTTAAAAAAATCTTTTCATTATTTTCCAAACATCCGGAAAACTTTTCTATTTTGAAATTTTAATGATTAAGATTGATTTGGCAACCCTGTTTGTTGGATGTGCAAAAATTAACATATTATTTGCCTCTGAACCCTTTTACCGTGAATGATTTTGTCAATGTATTGAGAGGTTAAAGGCAAACACGAATGAAAGCGGCGCCAGGTCATTATTATTCACAATGCATATCGAATATAATAATATGATAGGTTCAGCACAAACATATTGACCGTGTCGAGACGAGAACATCTCTACTTTTTTTGTTTTTGAAAATCGTGAATCATACACACTATAGTGGAATACAAATTGAAAGCAAATTCAAGGTGGCGTTTTGTACTTGGAATGCTAATATATTTTTGCATATTAGGACGTATAATATTTATTCCCGTAAGTAGTCATATAGGACAGCCATGCTGAACTATGTATAAAGTAATAATACTCATGATTTGACATGATTCAAGGCATTAACGCGCAGTCTTAATAATTTCAGTAAAACAATTAAAGGGAGTAAACAGTTATGTAAAAAACAACAAACATTCATATAATTAAAAAATATTAACAGCTTAAAAATTACATAGCATAAATTAAAATTAGTCTTACAATAAAAATACATACATAAATATACACAGTACATGGGTTTTATAAGTTAGGTTAGGCCAGTGGTCGGCAACCTTTTGAGAAATAAGGTAAAAAAATAAGTAAAGTAAAAATTTTGCCTTCAGTTTCTTACTTAAAAGTGACTCCAAAGCTCTGGTAGGAACTATTTTTATTTGATTCTAACACCCTCCCTACGTCCAGTGAAATTGAATAATCTCAGCCTACTTTTAATTTTAAAGCTTAAAACCATAATCATTTTTGACATGAGTAATGAATAACCTTACGATACCAAAATGCTGAAGATACTTCCCGAGTAAGATAAGAGTAAGATAGATCCCGAGATATTCCCTTAGTAACAGACCAAGTGAAATGACAAAGTTTTTAGTTTTATATTTAAAATGAGCTTTCTATTAGTTTCCGCTGAATCTCTAATGTTCTAAATAGTTTTATATTTCAAATCATATCTACTAATACAACAAATTGGAAAAGGGAAGCTAGACTCATATAATATTTATTTCATAGTATTTCTTATAATTTATAAATAAAACTGTTTATAATTTATAAATAAGTGCACAAACAATCTTCACTGTGAAAATACAAGATTTCTTATGTAAAAAATATTACTTAGAATATATATTATGATTTACTGATGTTTCTTTTGATGAGTGGAAATAATCGTTGCGCAAACTGACTGTTAAACAATGCAACGCTTTCATTTCCATCAAATTACGCCTTTCTTATTCAATGATGATAATCTTTTGTTATTTTTTTTAAACAATTTTCACACTCTCTCTGTCGTTTCGCACACACATTTCAGATAAGTGCATGAACAATTTTCACCATTTCATTGATCAACGAATTTAACAATAAGTGTTTTCGATTCGACTCAAGAAAGGCGTTATGATCATTCAACCGTTATTTTTAAATAAATTTAACCATATCTACTCTTACAAGAAGCTTAACTTGACATTTTCAAAATATTTCCATTTATTTTTATATACGAAATTTTTATTGTCTTGCGTTATATTGTTGACCTGCATTATTTCAACATAAAAAGTGCAATTATCGACTTAGATGTGTATTAATAACATTTACGTAAAAGTCATAAATTGACGAAAGGTAATCAGAATTTTTACCACTTAGTGACACGGATGATTTTTTACAATATTGACATTGGTTTTAAATACCCTTTAAATAATTTTAGGGAAAAGTTTAAATTTCATGTATACACACCAATTCAAAACAATTGAAAGTCAAACAAATATTCCAATTATGAATTTTGAATCCATCGTTCAATCATTTTTGGTATTGTATAACTTTTAATTTTATTCTAAACATGGCAATACCAGTATGTAGCCAGTCGTGTGAGAATAACATGCGATGAGACAAGGCGTCTTCTTTCGTGATCTATCGACCGATTGTCAACTGTTATGTCCGGAACACGGGGGTTCTTTTCCATACTTTCAAATCGCATTCCATAGAGTTCACTGTTTTATGTTTTATTTATATTCAATTATTTAAACTTAAAATTTAAAAAATCGTGATTTTTTGCATTTTCTTTCATTCTCTACCTTTTCTGTCTATTTGCTATGTTATGCGGGCTACAAATAATAAACTACTGCACAGCAACTATGTCATGAAATGATTTTTGGGGGCACGCTGTTAAAAAAATATTTAGAACTTCAAACTATGAACCAAGTATTGATTGAGGCGTTAACTTCTAAAATTAAGTCGCAACGGAGTCACTATTGTTCAAATGTTGTATTTTTAATGATGGTTTTGTGTATCCTGTATTATTGTATTTAATAATGGTAGAATTAACTTAACATGCTAAAGAATGGTAACTACCAGATCTTCGGCACGCCAATGCATTTAGGTTGCCGACCACTGAACAATGGCATACCAATAAAAATAATATAAAAAATAAAGCTTGCAGCATTAATGTACAAAACTGTTTGGTGTAAATTTATTAAAAAAATGTGTTGAGACAAACTCTTACAGATTAATTAGGCGCATAATTGCTACACAGAAAGATATTTGAGTATGGTTGCATTAGATTAGGGTTTTTCAAACTATTCAGCATCGCAACACTTTGCAGATCGATTATATTAGGCGAAACACTTTTTAGGTTAGGTAAGTTTTAAAAGTCAGTAGTAATTAATTTTGGTAGCTTTATTTTTTCAAAACACCAGTATTTTGCGGAACATAGTTTGAGAAACCCGGAATTAGATGATCGATATAAAAGGATTTAAAAATTGCTGCCTTATAAATATGTAATACGTCAATTTAATAACAATACCCAATTGGCGTTATCAATAAAGTGTATTGATTTATGTTAGATTTGTATCCATAGTATACCGCAAAGCACGCGCTGTGCCCATTCCTCGGAATTTAAAAGAATATTTCAACATTCTCAACAACAACATGAAAGACTGCAATAGAGAATAGAAATAATAATAAGTGTCATGCATCTGGCATTTAATTCCCATTGACATTAGAAAGATGTCAGTCGAATGAATCTCCCAGATAGGGTTTATATTTCGTTTACCATCAAATCACCTACGAACTTTGACACTGTGAATGGCAACATTCAGGGCCGGACAAAATCGGCGTTCCAATTTCAAATCCTAGTACCTAAGTGTAACAAATATTCTCTATGATAAAAAAAAATATTCATATATGTCATATGTTCCACCAACACAAATTTGACATTAAGAAATGTTGGGTGAGGTAAATTTTGTCTTAATTGCACAGATATAAGACACAGTTTTAACTGCAGTTTATATTACAGTTGTAAATAATATAATTTAAATAAAAAAACAGAACATTTTAAAAATGTACAGTCACTATGCTAAAGCTATACAATAAAAAAACGACAAATGTACAAGATTTTGTCCAAATTTGTACATTTTTCAATACGTAAAAATGGCCATGGTCAAATTAGAAAATATGTCACGGTAAGCTCAAGTTCAAAATGTAATCTGCGCTTTACAATGAAAAAAGTTTTTTTCCAGTAAACTATGTATTATACTAATTTAAACACTAATTTTTACACAGATTATTATTATTGGCTCAAAACGTTGTCATTAATAATATAATGGCAGCATTTCTTCATGAGAATATTGATTACTTGAATGGTGCTCGTGACGAGCGAAACCGGTTCTAATCAAAAAATATTTAAATAAAAAATAATCTAAATCATTGTAGTTTTATTATTTAAATGTATTTTGTAAATGTTGAAAAAGTTTGCTTTATCCAATTGTAGTGAAATCTACAATAATTATATTTTTGACTATTTTTTCCATTAGCTGCTAAGTGAGTAGATTATAATTTTTATTTGAGAAATTAGCACAATTAATGTTTTTGCAACCAAAAAAAAATGTCTAGTTTGATAGTCTTATTTGTTTATGAACTCAGTGGCTTATTTGTGGTTGACTAATTTGTTTTAAATGATAAGTCAACTGATTTGATAATGTCCAACCTCAACTTAAACGATCTTATAAAAAAATTGTGACGATAAAATGAAAATGCTCGTGACCCAATTCGACACTGATCACTACTTGTGCATCTCTGGCAATAAACAAACATTGCGAAAATTTATTGAAT
Organism: Himalopsyche japonica; assembly: GCA_028555115.1. Taxonomy (NCBI): domain Eukaryota; kingdom Metazoa; phylum Arthropoda; class Insecta; order Trichoptera; family Rhyacophilidae; genus Himalopsyche; species Himalopsyche japonica. Next base: position 298,851 of record JAHFWJ010000807.1, on the reverse strand, counting down.
TTATTGCAAGTGATATATGACACCGTTGCATAATGCAACAAAACGTATTAGTTTCGGTGACCTCTATTGGCCCTACTATTATTTAATTATAAATAGTTTACAAAACAAATTGGCAGGTATTTATTACAAATCGATTAATATTCGTTGTAATTGCTTTTTAAGAATAAAAACACAGTCCTTTTATTTAAATATAATATGTTCCTTTGTTATAAACCTGATTTGTGGTAAGTCAATGTATCACCGTTATCAAGTGTCTCGCAAACCTTTTTGCAATCATATTGTCTTATAAAATGTTAAACATTTGATGAACTTTAACTCCTTTGATGTTAACCGATGCTAACTGTTTATTGTGCATCAGTTTTGTTGCATCATTGTGATATAATGCTTGAAGAAGTCGAAAGGCGAAACCTTGGTCATTAGTGACATAACATTAAGAATCGTTAAAAGTTGTAACAATTAAAATTTGATATTGAAATTCTATCAAGCACCTTTAGTCGATGTCATAAATTATAAAGGGATGTAAACTTTAATAGATACATAAGGTACCAATATATCTTTTAATTTACATTCGCTTACCATGTTATATGCTTCTTTATAATAATTAACACAGCAATAATTATTAAGGCCTTTTTATTCTAACCTATTTCATCCCTGATGATATGAGCTTTTTTAAGTCTAAGTTTTGTTTCGTCTCTACCACTGCATTGAAATATTTATATTAAATTGAAGTATAAACACACACACTCATTGTTTTAAAACGTGTTCGTGTTTTGATAGCTGTTTTAGCGATATTACCCCAAAACATGACGAAGAAAAACCATAGTATGAAAATTTTTCCTTTATAATAGTGATTTAGTTTGAAATACTTGTATCATTTGACTAATAAGCTCAAACCTTTTTGACAGAACCCACAAATCCCTATTTGCGCATCACAGATGTATGCCATTACACGGATAATGTAATACTATTAAAATATATGGTAGAATAAAATTTGTGGCTATTTAGGCTAATCACTCACTCGAACACTGTTTTAAGTATTGATTTGGTGAGAGAGAATTTTAGTATCAAACCAATAAATCCGGTGAAACGGTTGAAAAATCAATTTATAAAACTGGCCATAATGATATATGAACCCGTGAACAATGCAACCGTAAACTCAGCCTCAGGCAATGAAAAATAATTCGAAAAAAATAGATAATTTAACACGACTTCAGTCGTTAAAAATAATAACTCAATTTAATGTAATTTTTGAAATATAATATGATCAATTCCCAGGAGATTTCATCGACATTGTAAAGATTTAAAAGTAACTTGCGCTCTGTATATTTTTCAATATTACTTGCTCCTGATAGCTTATCAATAACGCTTCTATATCTATCTTTCTCTTGACAGATGTCCAGTGCACCATATCTAAGATCATTTAGTTTTTCTTGTTCTATTGACAGGTGAGTGCCACAAATGTGACATGGATTCATTAAACACACTCGGATCTATCGGGAACTAAGCGTGACATGTCACAATATTACATAACTCCATCAGAAGAAAGTGAAATATATGAAAGAGAAAATGTTCCATAATCGAAAGTATCATATCATAGCATGGATGCAATACTTCATAAAATGCGTAACAATTCTTAACCTTCTTAATGCCGCGGATAACCGAATTAACAGCTAACCATGCCGTATCATACATTTTTGCGGTCAGAATATAATTGACTACAGTGATGATAGTTCCTGTTTTGGTTTGTATCATCGGTTATCTGAATAATCTAAATTCATATTTTATCTTAAAATACGCAATTTGTTATATGTTTATTTGAGATAAACAGTTTCAAATGAATACGCTCGGGCCTCGTATAACATGGTTATATGGTTCCACAAAACGTCGTGTAATACAAATCTGTGTTGTACAAGGTTTGAAGTTCATACAAAATCGGGATTTGCGTTCCATTAATAATATCGAAGAGAGTTCATATAATAAAAAATGAACTTTATTTTTTTAAATAAACAAATATACATTTACATATTTATTGAAAGGAACTGTAATAACATAATTATATATATATATATATATATAATTCATTCATCATCATTGTCAGAAATTATCTTTCTATAAATCTGTCAATTATATATATTTTTTTCTTTTTCGAGATCGATTGTGAGGTTTCATCTGAAGAAGACTCAGGATTTTTTATTATTTTAGTTATTTTAGTCTTCGAAAATTCGGTAATAAGCAAGTGTCTGCTTTGAGCGTATAAAACATTACATATTTCCTTATAAAGTTCCAAAATAAAACTAAGGCAAGATTTTTCATGTCACGTTTCATGGACGTAAAAACCAAACACGTTAACAATTATTTTCTTTATTAAATATGTAAATTTAGAACTGAAAAATTTTACTCTTTCGAAGCTTTTAAAAATGTTTCATTCTAATATATATAGACTCAATTATCACTTTTTCCACTTTTTTTTCACTGATTATATTTCATAAAACGTTAAATTATATGTATGAACTTTCCTCAAAAGCTTAGTTTTAAGCTTCATCGAAAACAATGGCATTAAAAAAGGAAGGCAAATAAGAAATTTTTTAAAAAAGTTTTTCGTATGTTGTTTTAGTGTTGTTCCATTCTTTAAGCGCGTAAATATATTAATAATGATGAAAGATATCAATAAATATTGCTCCTCCTAATATCATTCTAAAATCTTTATATTAAGATATCAAAATAATTGTAAATTTAATAAAATCAGCCTGAAGAAATTTCTATAAAAGATTAAATAAATTAAAAATCGAAACGGCCCTTTTTAAAAAAACAAATCTTATTAATAAAACTAAAAAAAGGACCTACATATCCCTATTATAATCACAATCGTAAAATATAACTACAGGACTTAACGATTCTGAGATTTGACGTTTCGATAAGTGCCGTGTAAATTTGATTTATTGTGCGTCATACGTCAAGCAGGTCTGTGTGTTTATTATAGTAGATAATATGAACTCTGCCGGCAGTCAAAAGGTTAAAAGGTGTCAATCCTTTTACGGACTAAATGTATGATGAACGATACTCTACGCATTCGTGCGTCTTCTATAGATAACGTAACGTCGCCACACAATCGGTTGCTCGGATATCCATTCGATGAAATTTATTCTATAAGAAAATTTGTAATAACTAACACTAAAAAAAAATGAACAACGAACTATTAATTAGCTTCAAGCAATGTAAGCGAAATATAATAGTTTACTGAGTAACTGATTTAAAATATTGCCTGAGAAAATTTCCATTTTCATATGTTTTACCACTCCTCATCCGGGTTTCGCCTTTCGTCATCTGCAGGCATTCTATCATACAGATGAAAAATGACTAGTAAGCTATTTTCATCGGTTATATACAAAAGGAATTGGACACAAAAAAAAATATAGACCCTTAGGCTAAAAGGTAATTTATCTGAAATAAATTTTATGACGACTGATTTGACTATAATGAAATTGATAATCTTATAAAACAAAAACCATATGACTTTTTTTTTTTTTTTAATTATGTTATCGACTGAATGTGCTTAATGAAATTTCATTATCAAATTTGAACTGTTACAATTTTGTGCGATTTCATATGTTTTGTCATAAACTACCTGGGTTTCGCTTTTCGGCATCTTCAGGCATTCTATCACACGGATGCAACAGAACTGAAAAGTGACCGACTCGTCGACGAAAGCGCAACCCAGGTCGTTAGTGATAAAACATTTGGAATCGAATGGAGTTGTAACAATTCAATTTTTATGAATTTTTATGAATCGTGCTTACATTAATAAACTACTATTGATATTCATTATATTTCTATGTTATTTCATTATAATTATTATGTTATTTCGTTATATTATTATAAAAAAGCGGTACCTAAGAAGATGTCGAATTCAATACTCCCAATTACTTAATGTTCTGTCATAATAAGAGGTTTTTCCTAAGACATTTTGACTGCAATTCAAGATTACTTTAAAAGTTGCATTTCGTTAATATACTAATAGTGTTATTAAATATTCCAACACACTGCGGCCATTCCAATGATTGAAAACCCCTGTGTTACTCGATTCCGACAAAACTGAGAGAATTCCGATAATGCATTTCCTGCCATTCTATATATATGTATATATTACATATGGAAATATTTTATTTTCTTGTTATATAAATACCTTAACGATTTATGCTATGTTTAATTTTCGTGTAACATTATGATTTATTGGTAAAGTTATCGATTTTATGGTTTTACGCTTTCATTAACGAGAAATTTAAAATGACCTTTTACTTCTTGATGTTTATATTATATTTTTGAAGTCTAATTCATGAACTAAAATGAAAAAATATCAGAAACACTCATATCTTAACGTTGTAACGTATATAAACGATATTGTTAAGACAAAACGATTGAAATAATCTGCAACTTTAATTAATGAACATAATTTGGCATAATTAAGAAAATGTTTGAAATCGTTGTTTCACAAACATAATAACTGACTCGAAACAGCTTGACTAAACAGTTTTTTTCTAAAAATTGATTTCCATTAATATAGAAAAATTATTATTTTTATTATCAAACAGCTTTCAAATCTTCAATTTTTTCAATTCTAAAAACACTTGTATTAGTACTATTTCTACAATATATTATATGACCAGAACCGGTTTCGCTCATGACGATCGCTATCAACTGATGTACTAAAAATGTTTTTTTTATTATTTTAAATATTATGGCATTTCATCAAAAAGTGGCAGTTAACACATTAACAGAGTTGCTGCAATTATTATTTTAAATATCATACCATTAAAAGTAAATTAATAACTACGTCTACCATGAAAACTTTGCTGTTAGTTATGGGTGTTAAAAAATGAATTTAGTTCTATTCTTTTCTTATAAGAATAAACAGTAAAAAAGGGACATCAAATTTAACATTTTTTACAATTTGCAACACATAATAGTTATGCCACATAAACAAGTCAACTGGTATAATCATTAGTGCTCTTTTAAAAAAATTAAAGTTACTTATCTACTTATTACGAGCACAGCTTGTTAATTTGTCCATTCCCACCGCAAAGTTTTTGTAATCACGAAACTCGTGAAATCTTCCTACCGGAATCGGTTACAACTATAATCATGGCTTGAAACCGATTTCAATTTATTTTGCGTCACGACCAAGTCTTTATTCATTTAAATTATATTATTTTTATTTATCTAAGTCGTAAGGAAATCGAAAATCAGTTTTTTCGAGAATAAGTTAAATCGACTCACTGTTCAATATCATGCATATTTTATTCACAACACAGCTGAGTTAATCGATATTACATAAAAGGTAACATATAATTTTTTTTTTAAATTTAGACATTAGGTATATGTTGTAAGAAAATAAATAAAATACAATGTTTAAGTACTATATCTAAAATTTTATAATAACAAAACCGCTTCTGATATACATATTCTTAAAGAAAAAAAGCTCATTAAACACGGTAATACGAAATGAGATTACATTATATTGCACTCTAGGTTCATAGAAATTGTTAAATATACATGGATCCCTTGGACAGCGGTTCAAATCCTTCGTTTAAAATTCCAACACGTTCAAAGCTCTTCGTCCTTTGGCTAGTTTGTTTTTTATCCGTTACGCTAATCACCAGGCACAGAAACTCTTACATCAATATATGAACGACAACTCGTTATCCAAAACAAATGCTTTTAATATTATAATATTGTAATAAATTCTACAACAGATAAAACCAAAAAGAAATATCATATAAATCACACGTGCTGCTTCTTTGAGAATATGATTTAAAATATTTTTGAGTCTGATTGAATCATTTTGAAAATATGCTTCTCAGTGTTTCATACCATGTGCTACGCTAGTTAATATTCTAATAAGTTATTGGTTTAAATTTATATAAAAAAAATGTATTCCATTCTTTTATTGCCGAAGTAATTGAAGCAATTTTAACAATGCTTTCATAATGTTCCTTCCTCTACATTCAATTATTTGTAAGCGCTTAACTATTTTTGTCGGTTAAATTTTACGTATCTCCTTTGATGTGTTAACTGTAACTTCTTGATACAAAAGCTTGATATTTTAAGTAATAAAAAAACATTTTTTTGTATTTATTTTCACAATATCATGTTCTCGGTTATGTAAGATGTTAAGCATTCGAGAATTTTAAGCGATTAAAATTGTTTTTAACTAAAACAAGCTATAATATTGACAATTTATAAAAAAAGGATTATAAATACTGTCATGTTATATAATATATTAAACACCTAACTAAAGTTTCTGTTTTGTATGTCATTTTTCAAAATATAAATAATATTCATGATGAATTAGTTCTGCATGATCAAGAAATATTTAATTTCATTTTTTAAAATTCAAAAAGCTACAAAATAAATATTCAGAAGTGTCATTTCTTTTTGTAAGATTTTATTCAGTGTTGTGAATTATTGAAATATTTTTTAGAATAAATAAATCAAATACATATTGACTTTCTTGGTTTTATAAGCAAACTGTGAAATTTTGGCACAACACAATTTTCGTAAAGGATCGTTAAAAACTCTGGAAAATTTAATCAATCTTCAATTCCATACCGCTATTTCTTAAGTGCGTATTAAGTTTTCAACACTTGTGTCTACTGACAGGCGGCGTTTTTGAAAATATGTAAATATACTCAAATATTGTTATTTATTTAACATCTTTAATAAACATACTGCATGATAAATCGTTGCTTCTTATTTGACCAATTGTACGTTGCAGCTATCTAGAATAAATAAGATAAAATAAAGGATATCTTGGTATTTCGAATGAGGAAAATTGAATGTTATTGATAAATGTAAAACATACTTAAAAAATTCTTTCTATTTCGACATATGTTAAATTAAAAAACCTTGACAAGCTTCAGATCTTTACAAAAATCGTTGTGAAAATTTTGTATTAATTTTTTTTTTCAAAAATCGTGTAATATTTAACATTCAATTTCGTAAATGTATCAATCTGTCTATCACGCACACTTCTGCGAGGATATACTCTGCGTGATTTAGTTTCGATAGAATTTTGTTAGATTTATAAAATCAATTATTGATTTGACGATCACAACTATAAAAATACCTCTTAGGTTGATAAAATTTTTGTAAACATTCCATTAAATGGTGTTTAACGTACACCCAGTCCTTTTTTTTACGCGAATTCGATTATACGCGATTTTTTGGACGCACCGTTACATTTTTTTACGCGCTTCCCCAAAATTGTTTTAAAGAAGAAATTTATATGATATATAATGCTAGGCATGTACGTTTCATTATTTTTTTAAATAAAAAAAATATCTGTATTTTTTAAACCTAATTTTGTAAAGCATTCCATTTTTTTAAATACACATATAATTGCCAAATGTTGACAAGTGTATCGGATATTATGCGAATTTATGTCTGTAACATATCATATTTATTTCCACTCAATTTGATTATGAATAAAAGAATTTAATTTGTCAACATGAAATGGTTCTATACCTCTTGCTTAAAAACTGAATGATAATATACCACAAATTGGTAGCCAACCTTCGATTAATGGCGGTATTTATTAGGGAAAAGAAAAAAAAACCACGGGCCCGTCTGCAAATACAAACACGAATTAAAAATAAAGATTTTTACTCAAACCGACTGACTTTAAAAGGAATCCTTCCAATTTATTTACTTTGATATTTCAGACCTCCCACTAACGAAACGAGCTTTTGTATAGTAAAATAATGACAGCGCATTTACGGAGAGGATACTGCCCTTTTTTAAATCGATCTTACCATTTGACGATGACTTGCACTTTTATAACAACAACCAATACCTGAAGACTTTGATTAGGATTGTAAGAAAGACTTTGGGCGGAAAAATTAGTAGTTTTATATAATTAAGACATAATTTAAGTCATTTTTACCCAAAACTATCCAGATATTCAATTTTTAGTGTTCATATTTCGTAATACATTACGAAGGAAAAAAGAATTACAAGAACATAAATTACACTAAAATATAATACGTGAAACATAAAAACATCGTTTACTGCTCATTGATAAATAGAGTCCTCGATTTTTACTTTACGAAGTATCAGTTAATTTACATTGTCGTCTTATTTATGGTTTTATAATAAGGATATTTTTTGAATACGAGAGATACATATTTTTTTAATTTAATGAAAAACAGCATATGAATTTTGATAACTATTTCAGTTTACGCCGTCGTCAGAATATCTTCTTGTCGTATCACTCAACATAACTTCTGATCCACTCTCACTATGTCTAAATCATTGTAATAAAAGCATGAAAAAATAGCAATGTATTTTAGTTCTACAAAATTATTTTAAAAAAATATAAAGTTGATAGCTATTTCGGCTCACGCCATCGTCAGAGCTATCTATATAGTTCGTTATATAGTTCTGACGATGGAGTGAGCGGAAATAGCTATCAACTATGTATTTTTTAAAAATAGTTTTGTAGAACTAAAATACATTGCTATTTTTTCATCGTGTTATAATGGAGTTCTACCAAGTGAATGCCAATTCAATCAATAATAAAAGAATAATTAATTCAAATAAGTTTTGATAAAGTAATGGACACTTTGCCTGAGGTTGCCCGGTTGACTTGAAATTTTTCAATATTACCTTTTATAAATCGTTAGTATCAAATTTGAATCAAGCACAATAAATAACATAATTTAAACTTTGTAAGATTTAACATGTTTTGTCACTAAGGACACGGGTTTCATCTTTCGGCACCTTCAGGCTTTCTATCACATGCAAAACACTTGAATAATCCGGGTGATATAACACGCAGAAAGATAAAATCCGGATCGTTACTGACAAGACATGTGGAATCGTACAAAGTTTCAACAGTAAAATTTGATATTGAATTTCCATCAAGCACTTTCAGTCGATGTCATAATTTAAAAAAAAATTTGTTTAAACCTATAAGCAAGGCTGTGGAGAAGTTAAAAAAAACATGACTCTGACTTCGACCGAAAACACGACCAAGACAAAAAAGTTTATTTTTGTCAAGTTATTTACCTGTGCCATTCCTATTTATGTGCATTAAATTAAATATTAACTGAACAATCTGGCAAATTTTTCATTGAGATATTCTTCATAATCGTATAATCAAAAAAAAGTGGGAATCGTTCGTTTTTCACCACTCCGACTCTTCCCAAAACAAAGCGGCTCCACGAATCCGACTGTGACTCTACAGTCCTGCTAGTAAGTACTAATAAAGCTATCAATGTCGCTGATAGTCTGGCGTACGAAAAATATCGTTTTGCATTTGACATTGCATGCCTGAAAATTTAAATACTTTAAATCACTTTGATTCAAGACAATTAAATTCCAATTCTAATACAGACTTCTTATTATGCAATAATTCCATCACTATATTGAATCGTGATTCCGTAAATATATTAAAAATGATGTTGTTTGTTTTAATGTTGTCATAATTGAAAAAAAAATATTCCATTGTTTATATGTTGCGTGTATCTGTGTGAAAATTTATTATATTGACGCTCATAGCATGTTCGTTAAATATATATTTTCTTTGCATATATATTGGCAAAGCAAACATTCTGCAGCAGTGCAGACGGTGTTCGGTAAACAGGGGAAACATTCACGAATTATGAAAGTTGTTGTAATAGAATAATGTATATAATTATAACTTAACTATATTTAAAGTTTTCAGTCAAATTTTAAACTCTATAATAAGAGGTTGTCATAAAAAAAGTATAGGGTCTTTCAATAGGGTGTTGGAAATTTGTATTTGTAAAAATGTTAATAAAACAAGCTGTGTGTGAGATATCCACTCATTTTTTTCCATTTGAAAGTATATTTTATGATGTCAAATGTGGAATACAATGTCGTGCAAATGCCCACAGCGGCTTTACTTAGCGACACTTATTTGAGAGATCCAATTTTCAATGATTTTTTGCACGAATCTGGCTGAATCTGTTGGAATGCGTTTGTTATATGGATTTTAAGGGTGTCAAATGTTAGTGGTTTATTCGCAAAGACTTGCGGTATAAAATAACTCCAAAGAAAAAAGTCTAAAGGCGTTCAATCTCACGATCTCAATGGCCAGTTCCATTCCCTCAAATCACTCATGCAGAATGTCCGTCGATAAGTTAGTTTTTGTATGGTTACTTATATCACACACCTTATAATTATAAGAATTTAATTATTTTTTGTGTTCCTTAATTGAACTTATCTTATATTAAAAATATAATTAGTTGGTTTAAGGTAGTATCTGCTTGTTCGTTATATTGTACTTACCATCTTAATTAATTAAATATCTTTTATATATGATAATAATTTATAATCCCCTATGTTTTGATTCTGTTTTCATTCTCGTTTAACTATTGATTTGACGAGGCTGAATATTGAGGGATGAAGAATAATTTATTTGGTAGAATGTCCCGTTGAATATCATTTGGTTTTATTTGTTTATGTCGTTAAAATCAATTTTATAAAGCAATCAATACTGCAATGTAGTTCAATGTAGTGTATCTTATTTATGAAAAAATGCATTTTTTATCGACATTTAAAGCTCTGTGTTTTCACCAATCTAGATTGAAAGCTTTTTACATAAAATGAGTTATTTTTAAGATGTTAACTGTCTCTTCTTGATGGAAAGGCATGATATTATATTTTAAATAATAAAAACCCATGTTTTTAGTACTTATTTTCACAATATATTTTATGATCAGGACTGATTTCGATAAGTACCAAAAAAAAGTCACATAGAGTCATCTAAATAATTTGAATTAAAAAACAGTAAGGGGAAATCTTTTGCGAATATTGACTGTAAACGTTCAATATATTGTATTTTAAAATAAAGTGTTGATTTCTGCGAAACACTTTAACGTATGCTTGTTATATAACGGTTATACTATAGTGAATATTTTTTGTGAAGTAAAATCGTTTGATTATATAGCCGGAAAAACAACTGACAGTTATTAGGTGCCGTCAACATTAACGATATTATCATAGAACCCATTGAATAATCCCTTCCCGTTTTTCAAATCATATTGGGTGAAGTAACTTTAGTACTGAGAAGTGAAGACGTGCAATATCTCAGTAGGTATATCTTACAAGTAATTTAATATTAACGATAACATCTGGGGCACCAGATTCCTATTGAGATATTGCGGCTCACTGTCCTAATTACACGGGCTAGGATTGATTTCCAGGCGGGCAGTGTAATGAGATGTACTCCGCTTGAATTGATCATCCTTATTTCTTTACGGGTGGTCTATAATAAAGATACTTAAGGTTAAATTATTTCAATTTTATTTATTATGATAATATAATATCTTAGCTATTTATATATCTGTGTCGCATTGGATTAGTCTGCGCTTGCGCATGATACGCAGATAACCCTATATACTGCGTAAATCGGAAGTGTACGCATATCTTTCCTGCTTCAGTGTTGCAAGGTTCAAGAAAATTTTCACTTATAAAAGTACAAAACCGTAAAATAGCTTTTTTCCGACAATTATTCTAATACGGCACATTGAATGTCTGAAAAAGTTAACATGTGTCTTTTTACTACAATAGCTATACGCTTTATGCTTTTGTTCATCAATTAAGTTAGTCAAATCCCATCACGAACATTTATAAATTAAATTTGGATTTTTAGCACTGTATGATTCCACATATTTGTCACTAACGACTAGGGTTTCGCCTTTCGACATCTTCAAGCATTCTATCACATGAATGCAACATAACTGGCAGTTCTGTTGCATCCGTGTGATAGATCAAAGTGTTAAAAATTCAAATTTGATTTTGAAATTTCGTCAAACGCCTTCAGTCAACGTCATAAATTCTATTTGTAAATTAACTTTTCACACAATTTTAAAATGTGTGTATAATTTATGATACCGACTGAAGGTGCTTGATGGAATTTCAATATTTGTACGATTCCACATGTTTTGTCACTAACGGGCCGGGTTTCGCCTTTCGGCATCTTCAGGCATTCTATTCCACGCATCCGTGTGATAGAATGCCTGAAGATGCTGAAAGGCGAAACCCGTGTCGTTAGTGACAAAACATGTGGAATCGTACAAAATTGTAACAATTCAGATATGTGTGCATAAATAAATTTATTTCTCTAAATATACACCCACTTTAATGTATTCGATTAATACCAATACCATACAATAAAGTAATATTATCAAATTGTTTTATGTAAGTCATTTTTAAGAAGTGACTTGCGGTAGCTAAATGACAACTTGCTCTCGCGAAACTACTTCTATTTTGGTGCTCTACATGCGTTTATAGTAAGCTTTTAGAAGCCTTGTTTTAATAAGATCTTTAACGATTTGACAAGGTCAATAAACCTGGGTATTTTTTCGATCTCTGGCCTGATGCCTGAGGGTAAAAGAAGAAATTATTCGATCGAAATTTTATGTATTTTTAGTTCACAATTATACATGCTAAACGAGCTTGCAATATTACAGAACACGAAAAGACAGATCGCTAGAGGAGATTTGCGCAATTAACATAAAATGGTATGGACTCTATAGACTTTGATAGTTATCGATCATTAAAAATTAAACGAAAACTAGATATTATGCAAATCTCAAATAATCGTGACAAAACGGAACGAAATGGACAAGTAATCATCTCGAAATGTTCGTTCTCTGTTAACTTTTCCAATTTCACTTTGGTGAAATTTTCGCTAATAAATTATCCATTCTTAATGAACAAATTGCCGGGCCTTAAGATGGACAGAGAAATTGATTTTTCTATCGATTTTTGATTTTTTTCCGGCAGATGTCTCAAATAATCTATAAAATGGCGGAACAGAGTCAATCAGCTGACGTGAATCTACGAGTTCTGCCATATTCATATAGTCCATAATATATGTACTTTTCTAAAAAAACAAATGAAGATCTCACGACATAGTAACAAGCGAGGATTTTAATTTTCCACATTATAAGCGGACATATTCAAACAAAATAAATAATGTTTAAAAGATTTATAGAAATGGTTTCTGTAGAAATTTACTCTGAACACATCTTAATATAGTAGAATTTTTAAGAATAACAATAACGCTATCATTTTGTATTACATTTTGCTAAATATTGTAGCATGACTATTTCCGTATTTTGTATAAACTTCAACGGGTGATGTTTGTTTTAGTTCGTACAAAGGTCTATAGCAACATATAAAACCAAAAGAATAAAAGTTAATTGTTCATTTCATAAAATGAAATATTTCGTGCATACTAGTTTTCATATAGAAGAAACCATTCTTATTTACTCAACTGCATAAATTATTGAAATATTGATAAAAACCTGTCATAGAAAACCGTACTTTATATTTTATTTGAATAAGGAAATCCATTAATAATAGAATCAATGCATTGAACTCTACTTTTGACGTTTACAATAAATATTACACCATTCATTAGAAAAACACTATTAATTGATAGTTCTGCCAAAAGAATACTCGAAACTCACGCAATGAGATATAAAGTAAAATTTTTTAATTTAAATGTTCACATGATACAAAAATAATTGTTTTATGATTTAAACCTTACAATATCAGTCTTGGTGTTGGGTGTCGGATTTATTAATCCATTCGCTGTAGCATTGCTTGCCTATGCGATATTCAACAAGGCAGGTTATTAGCAGCCCAATACATATTTATGTGCGGCCCATTTGAAATATTAATTCATTTGTTTGATAAGAATCAACTATCCTTAATAGATTTTCCACAAAGAAGTGACAGTTAGCACATTAAAAATCTTTCATGTGTGTTTTTAATAAAAATATTATTTTTTTATTTCAGGTAAGCTGTTTGACTTATTTAAGCATCTTATCGGCTACAAAATCTGTAAGTGCAGAGAATTTATTATAAATCTGGTATTTATCCGTTAAAAATTAGCTATCGCCAAGGAGTACACTTGATGTTGGTTCGACCTGGTACAGGACTGTTTGATTACACCGAAGTTTTCTCCGACAATATATTTTTTCACATTTTCTAATGTGATATTTACTTTGCAATCTTAGTTACGCAAAACATAAATGGATTTAATATTTTGCACTTTATCATCAATTGTATTTTTCAGAATTTCCAAATCAATGAGACAATGACATAAGTTTAAAATATCCAATTTTTTATTCCCTAGAAAATATATTATTTAGTTGATAATTGTGATGACGATGTAAATCTCTCTTAGTCTATCTAAAATAATTATTTTATTAGTTAACATATTACAATTGAGTTCTACTAAGTAAATGTATATTAAAAAATTACAAATTCTGTAATCGAAACAAAATAATGTCTACTAAAAAGAGCTTCTCAATTAAAATTATATTCAGCACATTTCTTGACGTTTATTATTCATTAATGTTTCATTATAACTCAGATGTCGTCTAAAGTCAGAACTAAGTCATTCTTGTAGTTAATTTAAGACCTGCAACGTTAGTTAAGCATGAATCAGTATTACTGTGGAAATAAATATAATATATGATGTAGTGGAAACCGTTCTTGGGCGGTTATTTAAAGGTTTATGATTAGGATAAGTTTATTAAGACAAAAAGAATTATAAAGAAAGATAATTCCAATCAATTACGCTGTGTATTGCGTGGTGGCCATGACAAGTAAAGTAGTACAAAAAATGACGCTCGCAACACTAGCGCTCTCTTTTTAATGACAGCTTATAAAATCCCGTAAAAATAAATTCCAGTTTTAGACCTACGCTATATTATTATAATATATTATAAAATTGTTATGGCAACGCTCATTGTTTCTTTTACATTTATAATAGTCACGTAACATGTCTGATATCGTAATTATTGAAATAAATCGTCAATTTCGTAACGTTTATACTGCTAGCGTATTCGCAATCAGTCACCTTAACAACACATAATACGTTAACAATTTGTCAAAGCCTTGCCTCTCTGACTAATAGATGCACATAATTTAGACAGACGTTATGTTAATGTCTCATCGTAGTTTGCTTCGCTTGAATTTCCATCAGGAAAAAACATATCTTTTTTTTATTATTATTTAAATAGTTAAGAAAAGTTTTTGCTTAAGCACCCAGTATTACAAAAAAAAAAACGCCAAGTGGTCAACGTCGATTACTATATTTGCAGTATTCAAGGAACTTGAATCTCATAAAAATCACTTTTATCGGTTTTGTGTTTATTAACCGCCCTTCCTAAAGGTAAATTTCCGAGAAATATGCAAAAAAACATTACTTTTATTATAAACCACGATATAAGCGCTTCTTTTTTAAAAAAAATAATAATGAAAATTACTAAATGTTAAAAAACTGGCCGTACACTTAGCATAACCTTAAAAATATCTGTGAAGACTTGTACTCAAATGTTGTTGAGACGCGTGAGTATTATAATATATACGGTTTGCAATTTTAAGATAAATTATTTTTCTCAAGCGCGTACGTGATACGGGATATCGTAGAATGTTACGTTTGAGTATAACGTACGTTCATATGCAAACTGCGGTGTAAATATACAACATAAATATTCCCTAAATATCTCCCATTATCCATTGCGCTGCTACTGCTCAACCCTTATCTTTTTTTTGAAAAGAATTTTGAATGGTTGAGTAAACGCAGTTAAACTTTTGTTCAGATCAAATCCATTATGAGTCCAAGTCTACTTTAACCATCTGATTGATAAAGTCTCTACTTTTGATTACAAAATATTGATAGTTTTTAGACTATATAAGAATATTAACAGTGTTAAAATTGTCTTGTGTAAGTTAAATATTGTATTAAAAATATAGTCTGATTTATTTTGAAAATCTCACTCAGTTCATTTCACACATACACTAATTAATTATTTTTTGGTATATTTGGTGTTGGAAATATCTTGAGTGGCTTAGCAGGAAAGGGGTTGAGAACGGATATTGAAAATACCAAGGTTTGAATTGTTGAAGCGTACACTTTACTTTATACACTTCCACATTTTTTGTCACTAACGTCCCGGGTTCAGCCGTTCGGCATCTTCAGTGATTCTATCACACAGATGCAATAAAACTCTACATCTGTGACTACGAACTGAATTGGTTCACAATTTGATAACATAATAAACACGATAGTTGAAATAAATTGTTGAAAGTTCTATCCATGGCGACGCTCAAACGTCGAAAAATATTAAAATATGTGAAATTATAGTATACAAAGTTTCAACAATTCAATTTTCAAAATTCTCATTCGATATTGTATATTAAACGAATGTTTTCTTTCACAATAATTATATCAGCAAAAGAAGCGTTACTTTTAGTAACGGATTAAATAAACATTCGAAGGTGTCTTATATTCCTTATCTAGATTTATCTATTGTCTCCACTGTAGCATACATAACAAAGAAATATGGACGACATCCAACAGCTAACTTTTCCACAATATTTTTTTGATATTTGTATAACGTAGTTTTTCGCTTTTCATATCTGAATAGGTTGCTCGTAAAAATACCACGTTAAATAATCCCGCTGACATATGTATGCACACTGTTGAAAAAGCACTTATTTTTCTTATAACAAGAAATCATTCTTAAAACAACATATTTTACGATATTTTTTCCCCTCGCATGCTTTCTAATATTTATAATAAACGTTACCTAAGTGTGCTAAGAATGATTATTAACATTCTATCTATAATAGAGTGGTTGTAAACTCGACCAAGTTTTTTGTCAGAGCGGAAAATTAATTATCAATATATATTAAATGAACGTTGAATTACATGGCTTAGTATCTAATTAAGACTTCTCAGAAGTACTTTTTTTGCCGCGGTCTTTGAACTATAATTTTAATTGATTATTAATCCGATATAATTATTAAGCCATTCAAAATCAAATTTACAAAAAATTATGTCAAGCTATTTTTTTCTTGTTCGATTAATGCTTTGTCTTTAAGTAAATGATTGACTGTGACCAGACAAATAAAACTGATAGAACTTTTGGGGCATTGACTTGATAAAAATTTGTTAAATTGTTAATCAAGTAGTTTTGTTGTAGTAAATTGCTCAATAAATATAAATAAACTGTCACAAATGAATTTATTTTTTTACGATGGTGGGAAAATTTGTTTTTTATAGATTATAGCCTTATATTTAAAAAGGTTATTGTTAAAACTGATATAATCATATTTTAAGTTTTTTTTTACCAAGCGATGTTTCTGAAATTTTTGATAAATCGAGGGTGTTTGACTCATTTGTAGATAAAGTAAATACCAGGACAGCGGAGTCGTTAAAAAAATATGACTCTAATGTTGACCAACAATTCGGCACCGATTAAAAAATGTTTGAATTTTTTAGGTTTTTCTTACTTTTTCTATTTATATGCATTAAATTAAAGATCAACCCACCAATTGCATATTGTTAAAAAAAATATATTTTTTAAATCGTTTAATCAAAAAACTAGTCAAAACCGCTCGCTTTTCATGACTCTGACTCCGACTCTACAGCCCTGGTAGAAATATTATTAAAAAATGTTTTTTTTTTAAATTTAAAATATGCCATTCCACCAAGAAACGACAATTAACACCGATTTTTTTTCATTTTTATTTAACTAATTAGTACAATTTGAGCATTTGGAGTAATCTCGACGAAGTACTAGAGATATTTCACGTATTTTCAAACAATTTGTAATTATCAATAATGTTTAAAGAAACAATTCTTTAACATATCAATATTCACTTTGAAGACTGATGGTGGCCGCACATGAGAAGCACTGTTCTATATTGAGTCCAATCGGTCATCAAAAACTTCTTTCGAATATACTTATTACATTTTCTCTTGTTCTAGTTTTTATGCACGGCACTGATAAATATTATAAATAGAGCTGTAAAATAAACTATCCAAATATGGTATAAAAGTATGATCATAGATAAGCGACGGTTGTAACTTTGTTTCTGATTGACTCATTAAGTATTTAATTACAATGTCCAATTATTATAAATTGATTCATCTTGATTATATAATGCCGGCATGTCTACAATCTCTTGAACATATCTTTAAGTTTCAATCGATTGATCAATCTGTTTTCAAATCAGTGAATTGTTCACAAAGTTACCTGCTGCCACATGTTAAGAGTTTAATATTGTCGTCACGCGCCAGTAATTCGCCGATACGTAAATTTCTCAATCACAATGTGATTCCGATTATAAGACATCTTCATCTATCACCAAAACTGGTTCTTGGTCTTAGAGAAGGCAAACTGGATGGGCTAGGTATTAGAGAACATGAGGCTCAATTAAAAATCGCTAATAACCGCTAAAGTGCTTCACTTTCTATACACTGTGCCCCCGAACGTATATTTCTCATTGAACGTTGTTTGTAAGTATATTTTTAAATTAAATTATCATGACATTTAGACATATTCTTAGGAATGATTTCTTCCTTATTCAATTCTGGAAAGTGATTAAATTATAAACTACTTATTTTGAAAGTAAAAAAGAAAGTGCGCTCACGATAAACATATATAACATAGCTTCAAAAATCATAATCTACATACCAAAAAAAAAAAAAAAATAGAAAACAGTTGGCATATTGGAAGAAAATTAATATTTGTTTTTGTTAACATCAATTTCGTAATCAATCCTTCATCATTAATAACTAAACTCGATTTTTTATAAATAATTGTATCTTGTAGACCAATGCGAACCAAACTGTGTGTCGCAAGAAGTCTACGGATGTGCAGCGACGGAAGAAGTCCTAAAACCGCTCATTTCATGTAATATCTATTATTTTATTTAAATTTTTAAATAAATTCAGCATCTACTTACATATAATAATAAATATTTTTCTCGTTCGTACGTGACGATATGACAGGGATATAGTGACGTTGATATATACGCACGCAAGTTTTTTCATTCATATTATTGAGGTACTTTTCTTTTATTTAGTGTGCGTAAAACAAATCACATTTATCAGTGTTACGTGAAGTAAAAAAGTTTGACAACCACTGATCAAAACGTTTTTTTTATGTTTTGTTTAAAACAAGAATTGTAGCAGCTGCGATGCTATGATATGTCCTACATATAATTGGCATTTTTGGCGATTTTAAATTTACCAGTCATTTAAACGAGCAGTCGACATATTATATTATGTAAGCAAAACATACTGGAACAGAGCGAAAATGTAACATAATTCTTGAAAGGATACAAAACACTTTAAACCACATGAGTGTATTCAAAATTCTGTAGTTTGCATATGTGATTACCTCAAGCCATTTTCACAGCGAAATAAAACATAGCTGTGATAAACATTTATAATAGTCCACACATTAATGAAACAATTTTTAATTATTTCAGTAAAACATAACAACGTGTGATTACTTCGAGATGCGTTACGACTTTTTGGGCAAACTGTATTTATTAAACCTAGACTTGTGATCTTTGAGTTACCTCTTGGCGTTTGCACCCTGCGGCAATAAGTCTACACTTAGTACTTTTATCCAGTAGAAACTGTTTGCTACATAAATCACTTTATTCACTTCTTTAATTGAAAAATTTCTGCACCATTCAATTATTTTTTCAATTACTTCAACAAATTTTAACTATTTACTTTCTTTCTGGTTTGAAAATTTATTTCAAACATTTTCGAGTAACTTTTGTGTTTACCTAAAATGCTTTTTAAATAGCATGTTTAATATCATCGATGATAGCGTAATTTTACTTATGCTTAACAATTGTTACTTACATCAATGTGTTGTATAAATGAAGTTTTTTCATTTTTATTAATGGAAAATTGGTCTGGCATCTAACATAAATCTGCTTTCACGGTATCTTACCGGTATTTCTGTTAATCAGTTATCAGTATGGGCTTCTATACCAGCAATGGTTATAGGAGAAATTCTATAAACCGCAGGCATGAGAAATCATGTCCATATTTACCAAAAAATTACTTATTTTTGCAGAAGTAATAATTTCTTAAGAAAATATATTTTCATGATCCTTTTATGCATAATCGAATAAATAAAATAGGATAGTAATGTGTTTTATTTTACAAGAATAAATAACAAATATTCACTTAAAAAGTTTCTCGAATTTCACTTGATGTTCTAAGCTTGCCGTGTACTAAATTCGAAACACCACTTGGTTAATTAATAAAGGAAAACAAAATAATATTCGACATTAAAAAGAAAACTTGTTTCATACAACCGACGACTTAGACTGCACAGAAAGTTGATTTAATTATTTATAATAAATTCATTTTAATTTATATTTGCTTGTTAGTACGGCAACATTTAAATACTATGGTAATTTTAATAGCCATTTTTAACATGCATGTGATCCAATATTTGAATAAGTAGCGGACACAGTGCCACAGTAAAGTTGTATCAATTAATTTAACGCGTATTTTGACACCGAGGCGACGAATAAAAAATCGCTTTAGGCACTTTGGTGCAAAGAATAACACGGAAAGTTATTCAAGATTTGCGTAATTACATAAAGTCTTCGAGCGTGGCGAATTATTATCGAGATGCGAAAGTTTTCCGCGGTATGGCGACACTGCCGAACAGCCATGTCTGGTGGCGCCAAAGTCATTTTACGGCAGATTATGATTATTACGAATTGCAAGTTTTGATTGGATTAAAAGCAAGGTGATGTAATAAAGATTAAAGTAATTGATTGAACATATCAATTTTACAATTATTTTATTATATATTTCAACAAACTACAAATTACAGGATGCTGTAAAATTACAATCGATTATTTTGTTTTCTTATGTAAAAAGATAGATAGTATAAAAATAGCGCGATTATAATAATTTACTCCACTCAAATCATTCATCTATTCTTATGTGCCAATAAGTGTAGACACTTCATATGCAGCAGAACCTCAATAATCCGAACCTATTGGGGAGAAAGATAGTCGGGATAAGGTCAAATCCGGATAATCGAAAAAAAAATCATAATTGACAAGAAAGGACAAGTGTATTCAGTATTTATCGTTTTATTTCTTTTGATTAATAAATAGCTTCAATATTATCGATTTATGCTTAAAGCTAGCTTTTCTTTTCGATGTTGCCAAATCGCGAAAATTTTCAAGACATTTAAGTTGTCCTGAATTTCCTCTTCTTGGCTCTCAAACCACTTCATGGCGACATCTAAGCACTGAAAGTTTTAGAATGTGTAAGACCAATGTCTCCTCTCTCACAAACCTTTTCTTTGCCTTCTTGATCTTGTTCATCTGAGACAGATATTACTTTAGTTATTTCCTCATCATTCAAAATTTGGGATCCGGGATGGTTTGAATAAATATAATATTTAAATCGTGTTATATTTTACACAAGACTTGTTGGAACAATTTCATTAAAAATCCACCACGTTCGTAAACAGTGGAACAATTTGCCACGTGTATATTAGCAAAGTCTTTTTTTGTTTTTTCAAATTTGTTTACTTTGGCATAAAATCAAAAATCCGGATAATCGAGGTTCTATTGTATTCAGCGATATCACACTGGAGTGTTTTGTAAGGCATTCCCTTCTAATGGTATCGTTGCAGAATGAACCGATTTTTTTTGCTGAATCTTGTAGCTTCTAAGAGTTCTTCAAACTAAATGTCTATCTGTTTCATATCTTCATAACTAAATATCAAGATCTTTTGAAGATTAAATGACGTATATTTTTACCGAATATGATAAGAAAATTGTGTCCTTTATGAGCGACGTGGTGAAGTACTGAGAAGACGCACTGACATGTGAGAGCTTTAACAATTTATTCATGTACAAAACGACCATCTAAATCAATCATTTTAAATATTCTATTACGTCTTTTTTGTTAATAGTATTTAAACAAATTTTTGTACTTCATTAGAAAATTAACTTTATCAGTTTTGAAAATACTGTCTTCATAATATAATTCTTAAGTATGTATATGAATTTTGAGTTCCGCGATGTAATAAAAAAACAAAACATTTGTGGTTTAGTTTTGACGATTTCATTTTCATATACATAGTGTTTAATATCCGCGTAAAATGAACGTTATCAGTGAAAAGGAATCAACCCATTTGTTTTATGTTATTATTTTAAAAATATGTATAGTATCAGCTAAATATTAAAGAATAATGTTTGGGAAACAGTTTTCTATTGTATGTCAAAAAATCTTTGAACAAATATTCTACGTCATAATTATTTATCAACCTGTCAGACCATTATCACAGCCTTAACGTTCAGTAGTTTCCGTAATGTGATACCTCAACAATTTCGATGTTATCACTTCTCACCACCGTTACAATGCATAGTTTATTGAATAAATCCATTACAACTAAATTGTAAATTCACTCTGACTTGAATCTCGCTTCAGATTTTACCCATGCTCATACAATATTCATAAAGTTAGCGCCATATCATCTGAATAATGGACAGAAAACGGATACAATTTAAAGAGGATGGGCTTTAGTTCAATTTAAGTTCACTGAATAAAGTCAGAAGAATTTTAAGCTTTAGCATGTACTTGTCACACTTACAACAAAGTATAATGAGCACAAATATTCTTTCCTCCATTTCAATCGATATAAAAAATATTATTTCCAAAATTTAAGAATGTCTATATGGATATACTATAGTATACATTTGCATTCAAACACTCGACTTTAACTGATTCGAAGACATATGTTTCAATAAAAAACATTACGAATTTAATTTGTTAAATTTTTGTATGATTCCACAAGTTTTGTCCCTAACGACTTACATACAGATACGTTTTGATTATGCCACGCTTTTGTAAGAGGAAACATTGAAAATAAATTTTCGTTTTAAAAACATATACTTCTTTTTTAGTTTTTATTTTTCACCAAATTCTAGTGTTCGAATACTTAATTCATTTTTGCTATATACGTTTATATTATAGATTTATTGCATCCGATCATAATATTATGAAAACGTATCTATATGTAATTATACATGCTAAATTAAATGAGTAAACACCTCTTTTTAATACAAAAATTCTCTTATGGATAAGAAATCTTTAATTTTTTGACAACCTGCTTTTCTACGCGGGAATTGTATTACATGCATATCTTCCATTTTGAATCGGTATCCATGTACCACATTAAATTCAAATTTAAATATGGAATAGAATAGAATAATAAATTATTTATGGCCTACAAATCGTAATCTGAGTTTAATTTGTCGATCAACAACAATAAAATGCTTCGGGTGCATCAAATCTAAATTAACCCTCGAAGCCCATAATAACATATTTTAAATACATAGTTTTAAAATTTAAGTCTTTTACTTACAACAAATAATCTTGATCTATATCAAATAAGTTACACTCGTTATACTTGTTAAATATAATGTATTTCAATGATTTTTTACTTATGTTATACTTGTTAAATATAATGGATTTCAATGATTTTTTTACAATAATCAAAAAGTTATCAGGCCGTATTGTCTATAAGGTTATCATTTACAAATTTTGAATTTAATTATAATTGTATCATGTATTTATTTATATTAGGTGTAGTAAAAAGTCTTGACGTTTTTTTTAAATGAAACTCAAAGTGTTTATTTTAGTATTTTTTTTATTTTTATTTATAAAAAGTATTCTCCCTGTCTGTATATAACCTTCTGCTACCTTTTAGATAAGTCTAAAATCCATTTAGTAATTTCACGACATTTTTTGTTTGAAATTTTTTATCCCTAAAAGTTTTTTATATTAAACGGAATAAATGGTAATCCGATTGTGCTAGATCTGGTAAATAAGGTGGATGCAATAAAGTTTTCCCACCCAACTCCTGGATTTTTTCCCAGGTCATATTCGCCACATGCGGTCGCGCGTTTTCGTTTTGCAGTTTATCGTTGCGTCCATTCATCCTGCCCGGCCTCTTTCGTGTCAAAGCTGCACTTAATTTGTTTAATTGGTCACAGTATACTTGTGCCGTCATAATTTCACCATATTTTAACACTTCATAATGAATTATTCCTTTGAAATCCCTCCAAACACAAAGTAAGAGTTTTTTTGGGTGTAAACCAGTTCGAGGGGTCGGAATTAGTTGTTGTCGACGATTGAGATATAGTTTTTTCTTCGATATATTCGTATATAGCACCCACTTTTAATCTCCGATAATCAGGCTTAGAAAAAATGGTCGTAAATTGTGTTTTTTTTTTTGCAGCAATTGGCACGCGCTTAGTCCCTGCGCTGCGCCTTGTTTCGATCGCTCAACGCGTGTGGCGCCCAAATTCCTACTTTTCGAATTTTTCCCAGCCTGTTCAGATACTTTTGTTTTATGGACCATTTAGTACGGACTATATTGGACAATTCCTTTTTTGTTAGCATAGGATTTTTTTCGATTTCAGCTTTCAGGGCGACTTCATCCACTGTATGAGGTCGTCCACTTCGAGGGTAATTTTCAATGCTTAAATTGCCAAATTTAAATTTTGTAAACCATCTCTGACATTTTCGAACCTTTAACACGTCTCTATAAACGTCGCAAATGTCTTTAGTGGCGACGACTGCACTGTTCTGGGCGTAATATTGAAAAAGCATGCAACCGCGCAGATATTCTTATGATGGGCAAAGGTCGGTCATTCTGTTTCGGGCGAATGAACCTTTTTTTTCTATACGGAACGTAACTTGAGATGTCACACAACACGAAAAAAAATATTATGACATCTTATTTAACCAATGGCCCGAAGGCGACCGATTTTAAGACACGCGTTTGAAAAAAACGTCAGGACTTTTTACTACACCTAATATAATATGTTCACCTTATAATCTGTATGTTATGTGTTTTTTTTTGTTCAAGCGATGCAACAAGCTTTTTGCTCGAATATGTCAAAATGTGAAATGTGTGTCGTGAAGGATACAACATGTTGAAATGTACACAGTTTTAAAATCTCAAATTAATATTGAAATTCTATCAGACTCCCTTACTTAATCGATATCGCAAGTTGATTAAATATCAACATATTATATAATAATTCAAATGTTGCGTGACTAAATAAATCACTAATTAAATTTTCAATGATATTCATATTTTAACATGCCGTTGTGCACTAGTCAGGACATTAAAGAGTTATAAATTCTTTATAGGACACCTTCGGATGGCTTTATAATTAACGACGTAAACCCGTTCACCCGAGAAAGCCGACGCTTTAGAAGGAGCAACGCCCACGCCCACGACTTAAATTGACATCATTTTTTTATCGTTATATTACTAAACGATCGGACATGTAGGTACAAAATGAAGAAGCGTTTTTTTTTCAATCACCGTTTTGTAGGATTAAATATTTCTAATTTCCGAAGGCGTGATGCATCGTTTCTTGTTACCAGCATTAAAAATTTACATAGATTTTATCTAAAATATAAACAATTAAGAGTCCGTCTACAGTTGAAAAAATACGGTAACCAACATATATTATATCTTCTACATTACAAGCACATGTCTAATGTTTTGTGCGGAGTCCATATAATAATTTATGACATCTTACATCAATGTCAAAAATATAAAAGATGATATTGTTTCGCTAAGAAATGATTCAAACAATCGAACACTAAGCTCTACTTTTTATTTACATTATTATTGACTACTTCTATCAAATAAAATTTTCATTATATTTAACTATAGTCGTAAAATATTGACGCATCTTGAGAGTCACAGAAAACAAATATGTTAGATAGTAAATACTCTTTTATTGATTGAATTGGCATTTACTTGGTAGAACTCCATTATAATACGGTGGAAAAATAGCAATATATTTTAGTTCTACAAAATTTTATTAAAGATATAGTTGATAGCTATCGATAGATCGGCTCACGCCATCTTCCGAACTAGTTCAGACGATCGCGTGTTGTGGCGATTTGTAGAACTAAAATACATTGCTATTTTTCCACCGTGTAATACTCGTATAATATACGAGTACGTAATATGCTAATACGATTAATATATATCAATACGATTTTCCTATTTTAATTTTATTGTATTTCTCGATTCCCTGTCTATGGTTCTTTACAAATGAGCATATATATATTTTTTTATAAAAATTACAAGTTTTTCATATGAGATCACACAAATATGACACTTTTTTAAAAACTACAATAATCCGTCCTAAAATATTTTGTGTGAAAATATCAAGGTATTGCGTTTTGTCATATTACAAAAAAAAAAGTTTTGTGAAATTTTCTGTTTTTATATCGAGGTTTATATGCGTTTTTAATTAAATATTATTTATGTTATAACCGCAAAACGCCAAATCAGTTTCGCTTGGCGAAAATTTTCAACTTTAACAGTTAAATACTTTATCTCCCGCATCATTTTTAAATGATAAATTACAGATTGATGCCATTTTAAGGACACAAATCCCATTTTGCTCCTCAAAATTAATCGTCGAAAATCCAAATGCTTATATAATATTTCTGACGGTAAAAACGCTGTTAACTACATTTTATTAATCATATAAAATAGGATATTCGTTAATATAATACATAAGAGGTACACATAGGATATAATTTATAGATATCAATTGCATTAAAATGTAGAAACACATTTGTAGTTTTTTGTTTTTCTATCACGGAATTGTAATTTTTTGCTTATTTTGTCATACTAATTCTCTCTTTGATTTGTAAAACCATCTCAGCTCTCAATATAGAACAAATTGATTGTTTACTCACGTATTAATGGATTTTTTGTGCGAAAAGTATGGTTAAAAAATGGATACCAGGAAACACCAAGGATGTGAATAGTGGTTAGCTATAAAGCATTATTCATGTCTTAAACAGAAATCTGTCAATCGATTTTGAAATTTCTTAACTATACTTTCCAAACTTAGATTCAGAAGCGTATGGTTATTAGTTACATAAGCCAATTACATAAACCACTGCACCAAAGACCGTAACTTAAAAAACATTAAACATAACTTTGATATTAACTAGGCCACCCTGCTTTTATTAACCTAACAATACACCCGCAGGCACAACCCTGTATAAATGTATCATTAATTTTTATCATCCCGTTGTATTCCCTTTGGTAAATGCCTTCATACTTAATGATTATTAATTCTTAATGGGTTTGATACAAGTTTTTATTGTTTTTTATTCTTTGTTAAAAAGGATTTATAACTACCAAGATCACGTTTCACATTATTTCTTTTTTATGTTATTAAAATATTATTTATCATTTCAACTGATTATTTTTATGTATACCGCCAAAGTCCTTAGGTCAATCGTGACTTTGATTACGCTAAATATTTTTATGCAATTATTTTTTAACTCGAAGCGAAAATTTGCTGTAATTCTGTTGTTTTATTGGAGAGTAGTTTTGGCGTATTAGTTTGATTCATTTTAGATAGTAATATTATTCATCAATCAACATCGATTGATTCTACGTTTTCTTTGTAAAAGTCAAGACTTGTGTCTTTTGACACAAAACACAGTTTGTAACAAAATTTTATATTATTTAGTTCAGGACCGATTTTTCTCACCGCAAGCATTATCAACCGGCACCGATGGTAAAATTGTAAAAATATAATTAAGTTCAGTGCTTTATTTTTTAAACATAAGCGTTTATTGAAAATATTTTAATTGGCGGTTTTCTACACTATGAAGAAAGAAACATAATTTCACCGCAGTGTTATTGTATTTGTCTCCGATACATTCAAAGAGCAATTTTACCTTCCTATTCCATAAATAAAAAATGATTTCTTTTTCCCATCAGCGCATAATAGTTTATCCAAGCTGCATTATTCGAAACGATACTAGCTCTACATAAATCATTCGGGAACAGATAGAATCGCTGCTTATTTCATTCAATTCCTACAGAACGCATCGTGGGACACCAGGAATATTATCAAAATGAGTGATGATGCCTCAATGAGCTGGTGAATGTGTTTTTTTGTTTTGTTTTATTGTATCAAATCTGTATTCACGTTAATTTGTTACCTTACTGCAATGATATGTAAAGACTGTTCAATGAGAAGGCAGACAGTTGTCGTCAAACAGATTATATTGAAGTAGAAACCTACTATTTCAGTCTATAGTACTATGATAAAATTTTATTTGACTTTTATATTTAAAACTATAAGTAAACCTATATGAAATTAAAACTGAAATTGGATGTGTTCATTTAAAAGATACAGTAATTGATGATGAGGAAAATTTAAGTTGTATTTTTAAGATATTTGAATAAATTATTAAAAAATAGCTTAACTTATGATGTCGACTAAAGGCGCTTCATGGAATTTCAATATCAAATTTGAATTGTTACAACTTTGTCACTTACGATTTGTACTCACCCGGGTCGTTAGTAACAAACCATGTGGAATCGTACAAAGTTGTAACAATTCAAAAAATAGCTTCTAATCAAAAGTTTTTCGAAACAAAAAAAATATTTGAAAATAACGTCAATTTGATTATTTATGTATAACGTTGTTTTGAAGTCAATATAATTATAAATCAATACCAGCCGTATTTCACCAGCCATTAATCCGTTGCAAAAATTACAATTAG
The DNA here is from genome assembly GCA_028555115.1 of Himalopsyche japonica. NCBI lineage: Eukaryota > Metazoa > Arthropoda > Insecta > Trichoptera > Rhyacophilidae > Himalopsyche > Himalopsyche japonica. Next base: position 270,386 of record JAHFWJ010000807.1, on the reverse strand, counting down.
TAAATGAAAATGCATTTATTTTACAATTTCAGTTTATTTAGTGAAAATACCTTATAATTATATTAAATAATTCATTTATAAGTTATACAATTATGTTACAGTGATAGAATATGTGAGACGATATATTTCTTTTTAAATAGTGTATAAAGCTCAGCTTAATTTAAGGTTATTCATTATTCTTACGATAGCAGAAGCCGAAAGAGTTATGAACAACCATATACAAAAAAAAGAACTGAATACTTTGTTATTTTTACGTTATCGTAAGAAAGTTTATATACTTATTTAAATAATTAACTATTTTTTTTTTTTTAATCTTCAACTTATCAAAACCATTTTATAACAACCTTTCAGCAAATTAATTATTACCGTGTCAAATCACATTATTTTGTATGCAGCGAACTTAAATTATCAGAAGATGCTTTCATTATAATACTGTGTAAAAATAACAATATATTTTAGTTTTACATTTTTTTTAAATATATATAAAATAGTTGATAGCTATTTCAGCTTACACCCTCTATATCTTACAGTTCTGATGTGGGCATAAGCCGAAAGAGCTATCAACTATATATCTTTAAAAAATTGTAGAACTAAAATACCTTGCCATTTTTTTTGCTGTATTATAATAGAGTTCTATCATGTAAATGCCAATTCAATCGATGCTTTCATTATCTAAAGTCACAAGATGACGGCTTTGGAACAGCTGGAAATCAATAGATATCAATTGTCACACGTAATTTTAAACGAACAAACAAATATATGTCTGTCACCGCTCCTCAGACCATTGCGAGGGGCTAATGCATTTCCCGTAATAAACCATCTCCGTCCAATATTTAAGCTTATTGAAATCGTCGCCTTTTTAGTTCGACTTACATTATTATTTTTTTTAGTTTTATTGCTAGCAGAAAATTACCTAGGTCGTTAAAAAGGAATAAAAAATGTAATGTGTACCTTTTCTACACAGCTATATATAAATAAGTAAATTTACGTTTAAATATTCAATAGTTCTGATGATGACGTGAGTCGAAATAGCTATCAACTATATCTTATAAAAAATTTTGGAGAACCGAAATACATTGCTAATTTTTCACCGTGTTATAAGTCTTCTTTTTATGTAACATAAAAGTCTACTTCAATTTGAAGATGCCTGATCGTCCTGAAGTCCTCCGCAGTAATTAATTGAAGCCAGGTTTTGAATGACGACCAAACCTCTGACGATTCATCATCAGTGCGGTGACTTAGTATCTAACCAACCTGTCGTGGGTATTCATTTTGTAACTGTGAAACTGGAAAATCGCTTTTGAAAGGCTAAATAACAATTATGTAGAGTCAAACGACACGCTTACTTACAGTGACTGTCTTGTCAAATGAGCTTACCATAGGTCAAACTCTGATTTACAATAATATGCTAATGGATTTCCCTTGTATGGAGACACAAATTTATGTAGGGAAAATTATTTATCTAGCAACACGTACAATATTTTTAAGTTCCACCCATTACAATAATTTACTTATATTTTGATGATTTATAAGTTGATCTGTCTGTAACACACAAAATATACGCAAATAAACAATCTTTCTATGATTGCGCAACGATCTGTTATGAATTGATCTCTTTTAATCTTATAAGTCAAACTATGACCAAATATATCGATTCCACATTTACTTTTTTCAGTTTTCGGAATTTTCAGGTACGGTTGTGAGTATTAACACTTTTGTAAAACTTGTATAATGACCTGGTAACTATCAGCTCTTTTTTTTATAAATATCTTAGTTTTCATCTGTATTATATTATATCAGTTGATAATGCTCGCGATGAGTCAAACCGATCCTGATCTAAATAGTATTAAATTATGGATGCAGTATTTAAAGTTATGTTGTTTTAAAATTTAAATCTAATTACGTTTGAGAGAATATAAAGTTTTGGTTTTGTAAATAATACTGCCAGAAGGACGAATGTCATGTTAATCGAATATTTCAAATATTTCCATGCTTGATTTCTCGATTCGCAATAAAAATTTCATTCTGTATTCTGAATCAATCAATTCTCTGTATCTGTATCAATTTTGTAAGAAAAATAAGGCAACGTTTTCTTCAGAGTGAAAATCTTTTATTATATAATTTAAATGAATAACGATTTAACGAACTTTATAAACAAATTTCTGGAATTTTAGAACGAAAACTAATAAACATATTATATATAGTGATATAAAATGTTATTTCAATCATTTTTATCGCTAATTACGGACACATGTAACGCAAAATTTATCATGAAACGTCGTTTATACACATTCTAAGAGTAATTAATTCTATTATCACGGCAGGTTTAAATGACGCGTAGCGAAATGCGATTCCGGCTTTTAACTGACCGTGTCATCTAGAATATAAGCGATTACGAAATAACGCTCTAAGTTTAATAAGAATTAATTAATTATTTATATTACGAGTAAGACAAATAACAGTGAAAGGAAATCCACAGATAGACGAGAGCATTTTGAAATTGTTCTCTTATGAATGAGACTGCCATATTAACGACTGTATTGCAAAAAAATCACGTTATGACTACTTAATAAATCATTTGATCGTGTGTTAACTTTTTAGCAAATTTTGGTACCTTCACAATTAACTGCTATGTTTTATCTATATAAACTTTCTTTTTAATCAATTAAATTGAATATATCACCGTTTTTTTTTGTTGCTAACAATACTTTCACAATACCACTAAATGAATATGTAAGCTTTTTTCAAAGTTTCAACTATTCAAATATTTATGCGTTTTATGAATTATTGGCTATCAAAATGCTATGAAAACTTTCGATATTTTTATTTGATGCATTAAAAACTATAAAATCATCTAATTAGGTTTTTTTTTATTTTTTGATTGATCGGTGATTAATTTTAAAACTAAATTTAATACTTGGTTTCTTACTAAACGTGCCACATGCTTTGTTCAATTAAGAAGCAGATAGAGATTTACTTTTAATTTATTTGATTAAAGGTTAGTCATTACTAAGGTAAGCGGTGAATCTTATTCTTTGTTTATAAATGATCAGCGATGTGGGACTTTTCTCGATTTACTGCGCGTGGGGACGGTATTGCAATCAAATAATATCTTTACTAAATAATCATCATAATACTGAGCTTAACATTTGAATTACCAATATTTACATGTTTAATTTAATTAAAATGCCAACGTTAACTGTCTTTTTGAGTTTATTGAAGCGTTTCGCAATATTTTTAGCAGTCAAATTTTATTGTCTTTATCTTTCAATACTCTCTTACCTGATCCTCGACAAAAGTTTTCGGAGCAAAAAAAGAATGAATATGAAGCATATACACTCGAAATGAAAGATCTTAGAAGACATTTTTAACTTTTTTTTTTAGTTCAATCATGTACGTGTTTTTTCTGAATGTGTTCGGATAATTCAATGTTTATTTGAGAAACAAGTAAAAAAATTTTCTCTTTTTGTTCCGTTTCTTATGATCAAGTGATAGAACCAAATATAAAAATTAAATTATGAGTATCTTATGAAAAAAATCTTTATCAGGACCATATACACCATTCAAAATCAACCGACACTTCACTTAAGTTTTTTGGTGTTTAGATATTATGCACATTATTTGTCTATAATAGATTTTCAAAACAATAACGAAAAATAGACCTTATATTAAATTAGCACATATATATATATATAAAGTATTTACTATGATGGCATGCGCAACTTAACAAGCGCATGTGTGTGACCCAAAAATAAAAGATTGTGTATGACTGTTACAAATAAACTTAAAGCTCAATATTGAAAGTTTCAATTAGACCATAGGCTCCCAACCTGGGGTCGCAAAGGGTTTTTTATTCGGTCAACCTAAAAAAAAATTTGTATGCTTTTGGATTGTATGGGGGGTCGCGGGTCACAAGGATTTTATGAAAAGGGGTCACCACCCGAAAAAGGTTGAGAGCCTATGAGCTAGACGATAATAATCCTTGTTTACTATACAAAAGTTTCAGTCTGTAATGGAAGAATATTGATTGAAAAAAAACATTTTTTTTATTTGAGTATTTTCTGGCGGTTATTTTGAAATGCAAGCATTGCAAATATAAGCCATAATTATTAATAAATCAACATTTATTTTGACCAAGAAACTCTTCTCGAAGAGCGTCACAAACCTCTTCATAAAAGACTTTTAGATTGACAAAAGGCCAAGTGTTTTCTTTTGGGATGTACAGAGCAAACAATTACAAGTTATATAATTATTATCTTTGTGAAAACCGCTTTCTGTGAAGGTTTGTTTGCGTATAATTTGCGATGTTCGTTGGTACTGCAAATGAAGCGGTTATTCTGTTCACTAGAATACAATAAACAATAAAAATTCTTATTTATTTGACCTTTCTCTTTTATACAATATTTTGTTAGTATTTTATGACTTTTACTAAGTTGTTAAGGTCTAGCTGCAGTGGCAGTAACGATTCAATACATTTTAGGCATCTATCAATTTTATTACCTTAGTCAGAATTACATCATCGTATTATGACTCAAAAAATAATGGTTTTATAGTGAATACCAATAGATTTGGTCGTAGTTTTGAGAAAACGCAATTACAATAAATCCCCCATTTACGCAAAAGTTGGGACCGTGTTAATAATTAAGAGTAGTGTAATTGGAGGTATGAATCTTATACAAAAATAGGAATTTTGTGTTTTTCCGCGAAAAATGCAATACTCAGATTATTCTTAGTTTTTCAAAAATAATAAATGGACGAAATGTTCAGTTACTAAGTGATAAAATGCATTGCGCTTGCAAAATCCAGAACACAGATAGTCGCATTATTTACATCACTTGATAATGCTCCCGATCAGCGAAACCGTCCATGATCATAAAATATATCATGGAAATAATACTTTACAATTTGATTTTATTAATTACATTATTTTCCAACATTAAAATAGAAAACCGCCTTTGTAACATTCTCAACAACACTCCTTAAACAACTACAGCATGTAATTAATTATAAAAGCTTCATTTTTATTTGTAATAAAATAATGGTTAAAGCTTTAGCTCGCCAGTAAGATAAAGTCCGTTTTAACTGCTGTTTAAACAGTTTATTAAATTAAATTAAATTTTAGTTTAATCGTACTTCTAACGATGTCGGAAATCAAAAATAGCTACGAAAAATGAAATAAAAAAAATATTGAGTATAAAAAAATTAAATGTACAATTTATTTTGGTTGCGTAATATGTACACAGTTTCTGTACGCACAAAAAAATATATTATATATTGTAGTTTTAATGCAATTATGACTTATCATTCAGGCGCGGTGAAAAAATAGCAATGTATTTTAGTTCTACAAAATTTAATACACCGCTATTTTTTCACCGTGTTATAATGGAGTTCTACCAAGTGAATGCCAATTCAATCAATAAACTTATCATTCAGTTTTTTATTCATATCATTTTACCACGACAACTTTACAGATCACTGCCAACTTACCGTTGGCCTATATATATTATAATATATCCACATTGGCAGTGGAAATTGTCCAATTAAATTCATCATAAATAGAACACGGGCTCTATGCATAAACCGCAGCACGGTAGCCATGGGCAACGGCGGTCAGCGTTCGATTATAAGATTCACGTAGACCATCCGAAGGGGCGTGAAAAATTAAACTTGTACAATGAACCAAACCTATTATCTATCACCACGAGTGTGAAATAACTGATCAGTATGCGAGAAAAATCCGTTCTAGGAATCCGATCCATCATGGTCGCAGAGAATCGATTATTGACGCATTTTTCTTGATGAAGTGCACCTCTATTGTTACGGGTCGCAAGGGCAAGTTGATAATCCAAATCGTGACTTTGGTCAGTGATAGTTTTGAATACAATAATACGTCCGTTATTTAAAATTCGATTTATTTCATCAATGGTGTTTTTAGAAGGTTTTATAGAAGCTTTGAGTACTTGCGGCTTAATTCGATGACGTTCGAAAATATCCACTTACTATTCCGTTATTTCTTCTTTTTCTATGCTAATGCTTGTTTTACAAAATGGCTCGTTACATACTCTTTATTACATTTTTTGAGATGGATAGTAAAAAATATGATTCATGAAAAATTTGATATTTTTATCCATTAAGAAATATATACAGTGTACTCTCGATTATCCGTGTATGGATTATCCGGTTTATGGATTATTCGTGCCTGAAAATAAATATCTTTTAATTCAAATATAATCTGATTGATTTTTTTTTCTATAACGATTATGAGACGCATTAATGAATTGCGATCTTGAATATGCGCGTTGTTTGAAAAAAAGGACGAAATTAGCGATGTGTTTGTGTTTACGTAACTAGTCGGTGAATTATTTTTAACCACTTGTGTGTTTTGAATGTATCAATGTTCGCATATACCGCGATAAAAATCACAATTAATAGGACTAGAATGAGTCAACAATTGAAATCCTTTATACTCCACATGTTTCTATTTACATTTCCAGTGAAATGCATAATCCAGCGCGAGTGCCCGCAGTAAATTTGTTAATTTCTATATTTATTGCCTATATTTGTCAACTCTCGGGACTACGTTTGTTATTATGATAAAATATTATATTTTTACGTATTTTTTGTGTTTTCTTGATAAATAATGAATATATAAATAATCATTAAGAATATTTTTGAATTTTCGTAGAAAATAAATTGTTCGAACGTGTGCAAAAGTATACTTCTAATACGTATTGACATGTAAAATAGGTTAGGTAAGTAAAGTAAAAAAAGTAAATTTCTAATACTTATTGACATGTAAAATAGGCTATTTATTTACGTATACATTTTGAAACATCAGTCATATGTTTGTTTTATGATGAATCGATTTGCTTATAAACATGACTTACAATTAGTACAAATGTGTTCTTAGGTCTGAAACACATTTATATTAACCTTTCGTATTCAAATTTGCGCAGATTTTCTGCGAACTGCGTCCAACAATAACAAGTATTTGTTTCCATATATAGACACACTTTCGATTTTAGGTTGAGATGGGTGAGAAGGAATTGAAACGTCCATAGACTTCTAACACTAACCTGTGACGATGGGGAAAATTTGTTAATATTTAACCACATTTTGCCTCACTTCTAAGATGTAAATAGGATAAGAGAGGATGAAAACTAGTCATAAAAATGCATTATTATTTGTTTTGAAACCCTGTCTTGAAAACAATTTTATAAAAATAGATTATTGTTTGTTGTAAAACCCTTTCTTGAAATGGCTCATTAACAAGATTAATCCTTAATGAAAATTATAACAGGCAATTGTGTTAATTGTTATAAAAAGATTATTATTATTGAATTTGTTTTAGCTGCCATTTAGTGCTTGCCTTGGCGACTATGTTTTCCTGAAATTAGTACCTTTGGTATATAGACGATGCTAACTGTTTATTGTACGTCAGTTCTGTGTCTTCAGTGTGATAGAATACCTGAAGATGTCGAAAGGCGAATCCCGGGTCAGTAGTGACAAAGCATATGAAGTCGTATAAAGTTGTAAGAATTCAAAAAAAACATTCATACATTTATTAATACATTAAAACATTAACAACATAAATTGTTACTTGCGTGTTATTTCTATAGCATCTGTGTGACAGAATGCTTGTTAATGTTGAAATCAAAACCCGAGTTGTGCGTGACAAAACATGTGGAAATGTACAAAGGTTTCAATAATTCAAAATTGACAAAACAAATTATATTTAAATATCTTTAATCCTTTTGAAGTCTCACTTAGTGTAATTGGTGTGCATAATATTCCAATCATACTGTACTTGAGGCGTTAACGAAATTTACTTTAGTAAAAATAGATTAACGAAAAGGCTGTGTATTGATTACTATGTATGGCAAAAATAAACTCGCACATGCCTCTCTTATCATCGACCACGATAATAATAATGATATTGTGGTTGGCAAAAATCTTTTCTGCGGTATTAAAAAACCCAAGAACAATTTTTGCTTGTTTTTTATTCATACAACTTTGTGATGAATAATTTTATCATAATCACTATTATTTTTTGAAGACGTATACATGCCACAACAAGTGCTATTTCTTCCACAATTTAATTTAAACCAAATTCTTTTTTACTAAGGTAGATATGTTACACCAAAAACCGTGTAGAAAATGATAGAACATATAGACAAATTGACATTTTTTTTTTTATGATTTGGTTACTTCAAAAAGTTATAACACAATAATTAGTATAAAAAACTACGTAAAAGAAAATTGCAATGTATTTAAATTATACAGAAATTATATATATTTTATAATTCTGATAAAGGCGTAAGCTGAAATAGCTATCAACAATATATATTATAATTTTTGTAGAACCAAAATACATTGCTTTTTTTTCACCGTGTTATAATGTTCTACTAAGAATATGTTAATTTAATCAATGTATAGTTGACAATTAAATCGGCTTACGCGCGTATTGTTCTGACGAGGGCATAAACCGAAAGAGCTTGAAATATAATTTTTCTTTAACTAAAATACATTGCCTTTTTTCACCGTTTTATAATGAAGTTATACTAAATAAATGGCAACTTAATCAATAAAAGACAAAATGATAAAAAAACAAATATGAATTATGTTCCAAAAATGTTTTTATTGCAATATTGTACAAATATAATTAAGGATTTATGATACATTATAGTTTTGCCGATCATAAGTTATTATAATATATGAATGAATACTCGTTTATCTTTATCAAAATTCATCGATTCTATCTTTTGATTATTGGTCATTAATAAATGGACATGTCTGCGTCTATGGATGGCGTCTGCCCGGAATCGAACCGAGAACTGACCTTGCAGTAGGTTTACATACGGAGCATGCAATTTATTTGTTATGCCGGATGCGTTTCGAAAGCCCCGCGGGATTCGACCCGACCACTTCTCCCGATGATAAATGAAAACTTATTTCATACTGACCGGGTACTTCGTATGTTATCTTCAAACCAATGCGGATACATAAGAGTTCATTTATGACATATCTCATTGGTCATAGATTGAATACCTCATCTCTGATTGGACTACGAAGATTTATTTGAATATGTTCAAGACGCAAGTGAATACGTTTTCATAAACATTGCAAAACATGTATAAACGATTAATAAATCAATAAGTCATAAAATACATCGTAGAAATTTTTCCAAATACCTTGTCCGTCGCTATAATATAATATATTAACATGTGTCGTAATACACAATAAATTCATCCTTTGAATACAAGAGAAAGTTACTAAATGCAAAATAGTAAAAAGCACTAAAAAAGCTTTTGAAATTTTGAATGCAGTCGGAATATGGTTAAAGTTACGTTATCGAAAGCCACCATGTCCGTAAGACGTAACAATTTTACCTGATAAGTTGATGTTATATGACGACAGTCATACTGTTCGGTTGTTAATTACTAGGTCAAAAAGCAATGATTTTTTTCTTAGAATTGAAAATCATTTGTAAGATATTTTTTCATTTTTAAAATTGATAATCCGAAACAATTATCGTTTATAATTACATCGTATATTTATAAATTCATGACAGAATAATCAAAGACAACAATAGTTAGCGGTATAAAAATAAACACATACCTTTCATTTTTCTACGTGACAAAAGAATTCGAAAACAGGTACGCATTCAAAAGGTGAAAGATCAATATTCGTATCTTCCTCATACGGTGATCATTTTTTAATTCCGATTTTGTGAATGTGCTTGTAAAAGAATCATACTTTTTGTCGTTGTTTTCAATTACATCCAGGGCTCCGAAATCAACATTGACCAAAAAAATACCGACCAAAAAGTGTTTAATTTTGTCAGGTTTTTACTTACCTTATTTATAATATATGCATTTCACCAAAGATCAATCAACCAATCCGGCAAATTTTTCATTGAGATATTTAGAGTCACTCTTTTTTCACGACTCCGACTCCGATCATAACACCGCTAATCCACGAATCCGATTTCACAGCTCTGTTTACATTAATCAATAAAAAGTTTCAAATGAGTTTTGGTGTAGGTTCATTTGAATGATAACTTCGTATTTACAGTTTTTATTTACAATTTATATCAAATAATTGTCAAGAATTCATTTATTTGATAATATTTTTTCAAACAATCAAATCTATTATTTTTTAAAGCATTCGCAATGTTTAAATGTTTATCATTTTATGCCATCAGATAAACCGGTATAATAATAAATATGTTATATAATACATCAATTGTAAAAAAGAGATTATCATAGTTGAAGCTTTTTTGGAACATTCAATTAAAAGTCAACATGATTGTCCTGTGCCCACTGAAGACATCGGAAATACTGTACCTATCATTCGATTTCTAATGAAGTTATATTATCGCATCGCTTATGTATGACAAAAGCTCTTTATTCTTGATACAAAAGATGAGTATGTGTCATTATTTATTATCTTAAATCTCCACCAGTAAATGAAGTTATGATGATTAGCGATTGTAGATCTCAAGTATGCTTTTTGAGCAATATTAAATCTATTATTACTAGCTTAAATAGACAAAATATTTCAATGTGAGTAGAATACTGGGAAAGAATTTTTGATGAAATAAAATAGTTAGTTAACAAGTGACTGTTAAATCAAAACGGTTGTCGTTCACCGGTTATGAAAATTCTACGTCTTAAAAATGTAATTTTATTTCTCACAGAAAGTTCACATCGACGCAAGCATAAATCTTCATGAAGTTTTTGGCGAACAAATATGTTGAAAGTTTAAATGGTCAAAAATGCAGTTAGAGTACTAAACGCAGGACGTGTTGAAATATAGCGTTGCATTGACAAGACTCCGTCTATAGAATGCTAGATTCCTTTGACCTGGTCCATGCAATGTGATGACTTGACGAGTAGTGACGAATAACCTCTCGTTGCGGGGCCTTGGAAATAATTGACCCCAGGTTTTCTGCTTGGTGAATATCACACGTACCAAAACACGACTTACAAAGCTCGCAATTATACATTATAGAAACACCCCGCGAGGCAGCTTTTATTTGCTACGATATCACATATGTGATAGCTGTGGTAACCATTCGATTAAGTCGGTTATAAAGGAAACTTAATTTTTTGTTAGAACTTTAATAAATGAATTAAAATAAACCGTAGCGTAATCTGGTAGTAAAAGATTGGAGATTTTTTTCAAGTCATATAATTACCTTCTAAATGTTTAATATTCTTTTATTTAACCGTTTTAATACCCTTGAGCCGATATATCGGCTTTAATATAATGGCCGAAAATACCCTGAGCCGATATATCGGCTTTTCAAAATGGTAGATATATTTTTATATACGTAACATAATTTGAGGTTAAATGAGAAGTGTCATGAATTAGAGTACTTAACCTTTAATACCCGAGTCATTTACAGGTCCTCAGTTATATACTACAGCCCCACAAAGCGTTGTTTCTTTAGGTAATTTTTGTTCCAAGATTCGACCACCCATCGATGGTAACTTGGGATACTCGTCATTCGGGTGCGTAATTTTGTCGCAGTTTGTCGTGGTGCAATCTGCTATTGTTTTTGTGACTGTATTTTTAATTTGCTCTTTACTCAATTATGTCTTCAAATAAAGATCGTGACACTAGAGGAATCGGAAAGTGATTTTAACGGAATTGATTCTGATGAAAATGAACTCGATTTTAGAATTTTAGTCGTAGATATTTAATCAAAAATACAGAAGATTTCGTTTAACATGGAAATCAAAAACGATTTATAAAAAATGGAAGAATTATAAATACTTATGTAGAAGAAAATGAAATCCTTATTTTTTAAAGACTATTTACAACTCGATTTCTTCTAACTTAAATCAAAATCACAATAAACAATTCAACAAAGGTGCTACGAGTCACACAAACCTTCGTCTGATAAATATTTATTTTTTCAAGTTGATACACAACAAAATGGATAATATTTTGAGGAATATAAATGATACAAATGATGATACAATGATGACACATTAATTAATGTAAAATCTTAGTCGAAACTCAAAGCTATGAAATTCTCCACAGGTACATGACTGAAATCCTCTTAACTGCCCCCTATTTTGTATTCCTGATAAGAGGCTTGGAAAATTTTGATTGACAGGTGTCACCACAATTATTAAAGCTCAAATATAAAGATAAGCGATTGACATAGTAAGCAAAAGACCGAATCAAGTATTGGAGACTGATTAAGTATTCGAAAATGATTTCAAAAGTAAAATAAAAATTTAAAATTTATGATATCGACTGAAAGTACTTGATGGAATTTCAATATCGATTTTGAAATTTTATACGATTACACATACCTTTCGGCATTCTCAAGCAATCTACCAGCTGTCAGCTTTGCTGTATCTATGTGATAGAGTGCCTGAAGATGCCTAAAGGCGAAACTCGCGTCGGTAATTATAAAAAATGTGGAATCGTAAAACGTTTCAACAATTCAAATTTTATAAATTAAAAATCTATCTTAATCAATGTGTGTGTATATATGTCCACAACTGATTATAATGGTCACCTTCAATAAAACTCGATATCTATTGAAAGTGTCAAAGTAGTGTAAATTATCTTCTTAGAATCGCAGCTCTTAGCGTTCCCGTCCATTCGTGATTGACGCTGTTTACGTATTTATTTATTTTATTCCTTTCAGCCGTACCTTTCATAATATCTATTTTGGAATATAATAAAACCTTTATACAATATATGATTAAATGTACTCACAAAACATTCCATCGTACCGATGAATACAATCCCTCTGTATTATTGACCTTCCACTGGACAAAGGACTCTAAAAGCATTATTGTAGAATATTTATAGTCTACCAGAGTAACGACATATCACATTTTTCCTACCTAAGTACATGAAAAATAACCTTTAATCGTACTTCAAGCTAAAATTCCATCTCTTATTTTCTTTTCAATATCATTCCATCTTATCCTGATGATTATCAGAAGAATGTAAACTATAAAAGGTTTCTTTCTCCAAGTTAAATAATTATATGTAATTATGAAAATTAACGAAATGTTCATGGCATTTCAGTACAAAAATTAGCTTTTAATGTATCTTTTTGAAGCTGTTAACTCTAATATTATTTTAGCTGTCAACTATCAATCGACTGCAATAAATCGTCACATCATTCAGAATGAGCAAAAGAACATTTTTTTTTAATAAAATCAATATTATTGTTTTACCTACACTAGGTTTAAATTTCTGATTTCTTGCTTTATTTAAAAAAATGATTCTTTATTTATTACCAAAAAATGATGGGCAAACTTTTGTTCTACTTACAAGTAAATGCGTTTTTTTTACTCTAAATTCTACAACAATGAATTTGCCATACTGAATATTTTTCTACTCAGTTTATTTACATATATTTTCTACGTTACGCGATCCGTGACATAGTAAAATTTCCTTTAATATAATATCATTCAAAAATACATCTCTAAAAGAAAATATTCACATGAGTTTAACGTATCGACTGCTACTTCTCAACCGTCGAGACAGCCGATTACGGTGTATTGATTGGGGATACTCAAGTATATAAAAGTGTTAACAGTGTAATAAGCTAATTTTTGTGTTAAAAGGCAGTCTGGCTTGAAGATTATTTAGGACGTTTATAAGCTTGAAAATTTCTTGATATGACTAACGAGTTACATTAATTATGTTTTTTTTTTTGATTTTGAGATAATTTACTATCAATATATAAAATAAATTTTTATATGCAGATAACCTTGGTGGCCAGAATGTGGCCCGCTGGCCGTAGGTTAGGTGCTACTTCTTTCTTTATTTTTTTCTCGGATATAACGATTGCTTTTTACAGTCTAATGGATTTACATATAATTTTCAACTGTTAACTTTATAGACACAGTGTCTCAGGACGTACTTGTACTTATAATCTTAAATTATTATGGTTCACAAATATTGCAGTGCAGTCGATAAATCATCGTGTTGCGATTTATATCGCGCATTGTTTATTTCATATTGTTTAAAATAGTGTGAAATATACTGTGGAGTGGTATGTACAGAAGATATAAAAAATGCGATTCTCGCGTGTTTTCTCGGCCTTTTTGTGCGGCAATACATTCTTACACGCTGCAGTTCGTACAGGCACAATCGAAATATGCGCTGGACGACAGGTATTTGCAATCAGCACTACATACTGAAAATTTTTAATTTAGAACAATGCATATCCCCTTAAAACGGGTTAAATCAACTTCTAATGTATCTTATCTTCAAATTACTTGGGAAAAATTTCATTTGAAATAGTATATTTACGATATATTTGGCATCCCATTTGGACATATCCCACTTAAATCAAGTGTTTAACGAAATGCTTTATATTCAAATAATATAAGCACAATCGCTAGTATTATCAACTAAACGTATCTAGAATAATATCAGTCAGGTTTTCTCTTATAACGCAAGCGACACTACACAACATTTCAAAAATAGTACCAAACATTGTGTTTTTATAACATAAAAATTTAGTGGACATAACCGTTCAGCCATTTTTTCACGAGACAAGTGCGCTTGCAAAGTGAAAAAAAATTAATCTTAAAGAAAACGTAGAAATAGTTTATGAGACATAATCATATCGTTTATTGTAAGGTTTCTACAAGTATTTATTATAGTTAAGCAACCATTCTATGAAGCTTACTTATATCTGTAAACCATCTCAAACCAAACAATAACCGACAGTTATCCCTAGCACACATAGTTTTTTTTTAATATACATACATTATACTAATATTTTTACTACGTCTTTTTTTTGCGTGCCAGCGTGTTTTTTTCTGAAAGATTTAATCAAAATTTTATAACTTGACATTTTTGGCCTTTTTAAAAAACAACACTTTTAACATGTTGATTTAAATGTCAAAGAATTGTTTTTCAAAATTAAAATAGTTTATAAAATGCGACAATATTTATTTAAGAAGCAAAGAGCTGTATCGAGTATTAGGCTTAATAGTTTGCTAATCGCTCTCACTTCACACTAATCCCATGATCTGATAATTGTAACAAGCCAAATCAAAACTATTATTATCAATACATTCAACAAAAACTTGATAACGCTGACTTTTAACGGCTTAAATACCTTTAAAATTACACTTTCTTCTATGAATTTGGCGGTAACGCTATGTGAATTCTTTTTTATATACACAAAATGGGTTCTCTGGTTGTGTAATAACGAAGTTTTTTGTTGTTATTTTAGAACATATTTCTCGTTTATATACCATTTAAAGCCTCAATATGAGACTCGAAAGATAGATTGACGACCTCTAGCGATCGATGCCACACTGTGCATTTGCCCGAGTAGTTATAAGAAATCTATTGTTGTAGTGGGTAAATCGACGCATGCATTCATCGCAGCCAATCAAGCCTTGCACTTGGCACTAGGAAATTGGCAATACTCTATTACGTTACATACATACAAATCATCTAACGGGTTGCAACTAATTTTAAATTATACTTGCAAACTTTGTACGTACACAAATTCTAGGAATCAAACTTAAAGTATTGTTTTGCATTGAAAACGATATTTCTACGATGTATTATATAATGCAAATGTAAAATTTATAGACATCTAGTGAAAAGTCGTAACGAATAAAATGACAATAACTGTTTCTTATTCAGTCAATTTACATCGGGTTTTGTAGAGAATAAAAATAAATAAATATGCATAACTCTTATCATATTTCCAGCGGAGCTGAACCACTGTGTTCTAACAAAAAAAAATCAACAAGTGTTAAACAAACTTTTTGAAATCGTCACAATAAATCAGGTGATATTTTTACACAATAAATAGCATATAAACGATACCATAAAGGTACACTGTTTTATTTTTAATTATCTCTTAATAACACACTTTGATCAATTGTCTCAACGGTTGAGACGTTAGAAGTCGCTAGATTAACATTTTATCTTTAAGTCACGACTTCACTGATCGTTCAAATAAACAGTGTTTATCGTTTATTTTTTTTCAATTAATGGAACATATTTTAAATAATGAAAGACATTATTTAATTCTATTTACATAGTGTATTTTTTGATCAGCACTGGTTTCGAAAGCATTATCAACTGATAAGACACAAATTACAAACAATCCTTCTATCAGTTCATAATGCTTGCAATGAGAGAAATTGGTTTTGATTATAAAATATATTGTGAGTATAGTAGCATACAATTTGTTTTTATCAATTAAATACTTTGCTTTTCCATCAAGAAATGACAGTTGTCATTTTTAAAGTAATTTTTAGGTAAGAGAAATTATTGAATACTCTGTTAAGACGGTTTTTCCGTATACAAAATTATGCACAAGTGTTTTGTAAAATCAATAATAATTAGTCTTCAATCTAATGTTATTCATTACGGTTTATAAGCAACAATGATAGATGTACAAATACCACAAAACGTTTCGCAAAATGTCAACCGAACTCGACTTAGAATTCGCGCATAAGTGCTATATTTATTTCGACAGCTGGCTTTCGTGTTATTCCACTCTTCGTTTTTGAGATCTACACATCGTGAGGCTTCTGAGAATTTCATGAGAGCCAAGGAGCGTGACACACTGCTGAAGAATTTTCTATATCATATTCTACCGATGAAAATAAGCATTACTGTCACCATTTTTGGGTGTCTTTCAATTGGATTTGGCTATCGGCTAATGCAGTGTTTCATCAAAGTACAATGTCTATTTTTGGTAAAGCAAACGATAAAACTTAACATCTAACGGCACCAACTACGAATAAGCGTAATCCGATTATGTCGATAAGAATCTAATATATTCTTTAGTGCTTATCGCTCGTCATATGATTTTGTTAAATAAATCATATTTTAGTGCATATTCCCGCTCCCTTAGATAAAATACAGTATTAAGATTTTACAAGGATATCGACAACTTTTATCTTAACCTTTCCAGCAGTAACTAATTTATTTTAACCGTGCTAGAGGAGTGATTTTTTTAATATGTTATAACATTTTTTTAATCAAACCACTTTAAAAATTCAACTCACGTCTCTAGGTTTTTATCATAATAAAACCAGTTGCATAATCCAGGAATCACAAACCATTGACACAAAACACTTGAATATATTATCACAGTAATTGTTGACATATACGACAAGTACGTCCATACTCCTGGAAAAAAGCTAAATGCGAAAGCTTCAGATGAGAGATCTTTTAAAAATACAGTGGGAACCGATCTTACGTTTCCGAGTGTATTGTTTATTTTATACAATCCGTGCATCGTAATGAAAATATTTAAAAAGTTCGATTTGTTGATTTATTACATCTAAACTAAATATTTTGAAGTGACAGTTACTGGCCTTCTACTTTGAACAACTAATAATTAAAGATTTTTAAAATAAACAGCTACAATAAAAAACTTTGAGGAAAATATATTATTTTATTTGATACATTGCAAATTGTTTTAATTGTCAATCCTCAGATTTCATAGTTCATAGACATATTTTAAATTAACGACTCCAACTTCAACGGTTTGTTTATGAACATACTACATTCATTGTTAGTATGACAAATTTATTGCTGTCACCACCTCTCTCATATTTCGTAACAACTTTAGACAATTTTGACTATCTGCGATTTATTTCATTATTTATTTTGCAATTCAAAAAAAATATTATCGATCTTTGTTTTATATGTGAGAGAGAATTACATTAAAATTTATTTCAAAATTTTGCCTGATGGAAAAAAAAACATAATATAAAAAAACTTCTTTGATTTCCCAGATATGAACGAATTATTGATAGTTTGTCAATGACTGTCTGATTATCATTGCATAAAGAAATGTTTTGATATTCAAAATGTATTATATATCAATTCACATTTTCATTCCGATTCGAGCAAAGATAGACTTAAATGTAAATATATATAAACGTCAAATTTAATAGATAATATTACGTGTTTTAAGCAAGGATTTTTAATACGAATCTGGGATTGAATGCTCTGTATTGACTAATTCAGGTAAAGCATATTCCAAAACCAAATACTTTTTTAAAAAATAATTCATTTGTGTCAGTGGTCAACATACTTATAAATAATCAGAACACATTAAACTATTGTAATTTAACACAAAGATTTAATTCGTTTATACACGACAGTTCGAATTTTTGTACACTCATATATTTTTGAATGTATCAATAAACTTTAATTCACAGTCTCAATAGATGAGACGCTTGCAGTCAGTATGTTAAAGGGCGTCATGACGCTATACTTACAATACATAATTAGTATAAACCAACTCGACTATGTTGAAGTTTTGTTCACAATAAATCTTTTCCTTCAACACAAAACTAAGCCTTACAAGGTGGTTTACAGAGCAAAGCCCATCTAAGTTATTTGCGCGTTCAATGAAGCGCATAAAAATAAGGCATTTTTGCAGCATTAAAACAAACATGACGACATTGCTCCGAAGTCTGGAGGGCGAAAAGATTTATTTTAAGTCCTTCCTCATGTCTTCCATTAAAACACTTCTGGCATCTATTCAAGACACTGTCGTGATTTATTATTAGAACAATACTTATTTATTCTCGGAATATACATAGCGTTGCACGTTCTGATGAACAGGACCGAATTAAAGATTAAAATTATCACTGAACATTAATTAAAAAGTTTTGTAAAAAAAAAAGTTGTGACACTTATTAATCTTTTTTTGCAGATATTTTTTTTAAATTGATTAAACAACTCGGCTGCAAAAATAATTGTCATATTTTATGTCAATAATCTAAATGAAATTAAAAAAAATGACTTATGTTATATTTAATAGAACACTAAGGGGAATAAGACAGTAAACATTTCTAATTTTAGATAATTGATTAGCTTTCATAACGTTATAGCCAACACTATCAAATATATATGTATTTTAATTGATTTCAATCACTAATTATAAAATAATACAAAACGCTCAAATACTTTACCTATTGCTTGCTTTTTACACTGCGGCTCTTTAAGCGTAAACCTCGCGTAAAAAGGGATTGCTTAAATATATTGTTTATTTTCAACAATGGATTTGTAATAATTCAACGCCAGCTATTTTGTAGATCCACATGATACATGATTAATATGACCATTTGATTTTGTCCTCAAAACGGGACATCTACCAATTTTGTCGTAATAGTATGTATATTCAAAAAAACACGTATTTTTTCATAGTTTTCATGTATTAATAAAAGGAAAAGGAATGTTGATAAAGAAAATAAAAAGAATAAATAATATGAATATGAAAAAAATTATGTTGTTTTATATTTTTCTGATGAACAAATTTTCTTAAGTATAACTGGGTTTGCCTTTAAATAACAATGGAATTCTTGGCTTGAGTTGCCCTCTTTTTGAAAACCGTCATTTCGATTTCCCGAAACTGTACTTGGAGATAACGGGACAGGCTACCTAAAAACGGGACGGTCCCGTTCAAAACGTACGTTCGGGACGTATGGTCACTTTATACATGATTGAAATGAAAAATCTAAGTACAAGAAAAAAATATGTTATATAATAAATCTTACATTAAAAAAGTTCATTAAAAAAACATCAAACTAAATGATGACTTAAAGGGAACTGTTGGTTAACACTTTGTAGAATCACACAGGACAATTAATGACATTAATAGAACACAACATGTGATAAAAAATCTACGTTATTTGTCTAAGACTCGAGGATAAAAAAATAGCCAAAAAACATCTCAAATTCAAACGCGTATCTTGTATATGCTATACCGGTGTTTCACTGTATATAATTTTTACGTAGACCGGATTTACTGCTTGAATTACTCAGCTCTGCAGCGACCAATGTCGCCACCAACGACAGAAAAATAATACAACAAATCAATCAACACATAAAAGATGAACGATACTTGAATAGCTCTGATCATAACGCGTCATTTATCTAAACGCCCCATCAATTTTATGTTTTAAAAAAAATGTTTTTTTTGCCCAATTCTAAATGCGTCCGCGTTATAAAAGATGCATCTGTGTCCACGGACAATAATGTCAGATTCTATCTTTATTGAGCTCATTTACGATAAATAATTAGGGTTTCTCCTATTCAAAGGATAGTATGCTCGATACTTAGTGTTAGGTCAGTTTGGTCACCTATTCATAAAAGTATTCGTGCTTACCTTAATGCCTTGCGCTCATTCCTTATACACTAAACTCATATTTGTTTACTTTCTATCAAAGACATCTCGTTTCTCGATTAACGACTGTTTTATTATTAATATATCAACGGCGTCCAGTAATCGTATTTAAGTAACTTTATTTCTAAGCAATCTGAATTAAACAATATTATGAAGGCACAGCAGCTTCATTTTTTTTGTATGCTAAGTTGAAAGGCAACCTTATAGATTTATATATTTTTTTAGTTTTTTGTCTTATCTATATTCTATCAGCTTTAACATGATTAATGTTAATTTTTACTCAAAATGCTAGGTTAGTTAAAATTAGTAGATGAAGGTATCGACAATGTGTATTTAATGGAGCTTCGATATCGAATATTGAACCATTTAAAATGGTTTAAATTTATATTTTTCGAAAAATTATTTGCTGTATTTAATAAAAATATTTTCTTGTTAGATGTCGACCAAGATAATCGTCGTACAACATATAAAATTTTGGGTAATACCTTTTATGGTGTTAACTGTTACTTCTTAATGAAAAGGCATGATATTTTTTAGCACTTATTTCCACAATATGTTTTTTGATCAGGACCGGTTTCGCTCGTCGCGAGCATTACTTTTGTGTAATATTTAAATATGAAAAATTATTTTTGAATACAACAGGAAATAGAGTTACAGAATACTAAAATTCTAATATACAGAAAAATATTTTCCAATTTTTTAGTTATGAATTCTACAGCATTTGACATACAATTATAATGCTTTTTTTAAGAGAATAATTTACAATATAAGGTCATTAAAAAAGAGTCGGCATTAAAAAAATTATATATCATAACACATGAATCGCGAAAGACATTGTTTAATTGTTTTTTATTTTTATTTCAGGTAAGATTCGAGGCGTTTTATATTTCGTTATGACTTCAATTTCGTAAGCTTGTAAATGTCATTAAGGTAAGCTTTAATTATTTTTTAAATATAAGCACACCTTAGGTTTATATTTTTTCATGTCATTCGGGACCACTTTGTTATTAATATATAATATAATATTTTATAATGATGCAATATTGTAGCTATTCATATTTATATGTGTTCATATACGATTTATAAGAAAGTTTCAAAAAAATGAATAAACATCATTTTTTCCGGTTTACTGTATTTTAGATATAAACCAAAACACAGTCTATTGTAAATAGAGATGTAAATCATGTTTAATTTTGCGTTAAAAATTAAAACAGCACACAATTTTTACGCCTTCTCACACGTTGGTCATTGCGAATTTTTCAGATATCCAATTACAATAATTATAACTTCACTTTTGTAGATTTTTTATCTATTACATGATACTGTGTTACTGAAGAATTTATTTGACCGAAATTGAGATCCCGAATGGTCTAAAATTTAATTTAGTATTCGTAGTCAAATCAGTAATTAAATCTCTAAAAGTTTGAGCAAATAAACTTTTTAAGCGACGCATCGAGTGTAACCATGTACATATACATATTATCAATCGTTTCTTACTCATAAAATCCGCTCGAATAAGCTTAGTGTTTACTTCTCATACAAACTCCGCTAAGTATAAAACGTTCCCGAATTCCTGTGAGGTCAAAAAATAATAAATTATTTTTTATCGGTCACCCGCATGACAACATAAATCTGTCGTAATCCATTGGACAGCTCAAAATGAAATGATAATCTTTGACAAGTCTCATCTTCTTAGATTTGACAACTTATCCGTTTTGGCACTTACCCTTCTTCAAAAAGGTGTTTTTAACGCTTCAACCGTCTACCAGCAACGCCACAAAAAAAATATATTTTTTAATATTATATTTGGTTGTAACAGCCGTTTTTATTTGAAACTATTTTAATATGTTACATTTTGCATTTATTGTCATTTCGAACATTCTCGTTTACTGTCTTATCCATAAGTTAAATTTTTCATCGTAATGCGGAAGATTTTCATTTACTTGTCACTCTACCGAAAACACTAATTTTCGAATTGTAAGTTATCCCTAACTATTTGTTCACGAAAATTCTTAATTTTGGATTATCAATTTTTTTATGATTCACCAGATTTTCGAACAGTTTTTAGTATTCACACATTCAAGTGAAATCCTTTAAAGAATTTGTTGATTGTAAAATTTGAAAACAAATGCCATATTATTTTTATATAATATTTGGTTTAAAATATCGACTATAGGTTCTTAATGGAACTTTAATATCAAATTATAATTATCGATACTTTGTGCGATTACACATGTTTTGTCATTAGCGACTCGGGTTTCACCATTCGACTTCTTATTAATGAATTAATTTAGTATGTAACCGTTACAAACTATTTGTTGTGAATGATTGAATGCTTGAAGATGCCGAATGACAAATTCCGGGTCCTTAGTGACAAAACAAGTGGAATCGTACAAAGTTTCAAAAAAGTCAAATTTAATCTTTCGTTGTTAACAATATATTTCGTTTATTATCAAATTTACTAGTATTTCCATTATATACATTTTAAACTATTTTTAATTGACGTAAAATTTATTTCACGTTTATTTCTTTGACAATCATATAACCTATTCGTAATGTGTGGAACGAATAAAAATGTAGTATAACCACAAAACACGTGTGGATTTTGTTGTAAAGACTTCTGATAAAAGGGACCATCTTGCTGCGTCGTCCTTTTTTATTCACACACGTCCTGCGGTCGATTATGTAAGCCGAAAAGGATTGATTACATTTCCAAAATTATCCTTTATTTATTCAAGTGTTGATAAGTTAAGGTATTTCAATAATACTAATGAGGCAAATTCATTAGCTTATCCAAAAATCATTATCCTTTAGACAGAAAGTGATATACCCAATTATTTATATACGATTTTTTTTTTTGGTTTTTAAATTATAATCAACCTTTTTGATTAACATTTTGGTTGGATCTCAAAGTATCCTCAAATAGCATACTAGCTGCATAATAACCATTGGCGGTCCGCAAAGATGTACTGGTAATGTAATAAGGGTAAAGAATCCTTAAACTTAAATTTAACACGTAATGAAATTATTTAGTTGTAATCAAACTAAATTGCGAGTTACTTAACTACATGACGTCTGAAAGGTTTTTGATCGTTGTTAAAAACACGACAACTTTTGATACCAAAGGGGTCGGTAGCTAATATAGATATACTTAGAATATACGTAAAATAGATAGTGACATTATGTACTGTTTTTATGTATATACTTTGTTCTTATATATAAAGAAATATAATATATTACGAGATGTCACTTAATTTACGATGACAGGTGTAGTTTGTAAAAATGACCGCAAGAGGCACCCTTAGACGTGTAAAGCTTTTTTGTTTTTTTTTTTTTTTTTGAAAAAGGATGTTTATTCGTTATACTAAACAACACAAACTGATATTCAAAATTAAAAAAAAAAAAAACGTTTTGACTGAGGAATCGATCATGGTGAATCGTTAAAAAGATGTGCATTTCTCGTGACGGATTTTTTTTGTTGTTTCTATCAAATTGATAGGGGTCTTCTGTCAACATTCCAGCTTTTAAGTCCAAGCTTTTTTTTTTAATTTGGCAACGTGGATGCATCGCACCAATTAATTTTTAATAAGGCCTATAATAAAAACAAAAACGATTCTATTTTCAAACGAAACAATTTTAATTGAGCATAAAAATTTGAGAAACAGTTTTTATTTTCTAACATTAAATTAATAAATATTATTCGCTTAAGCATCTAGTATATTATATTGGCAAATCTATTATTGTGAATAAAACAAAACAATCTGGAATAATTATAATTTCACTTTAAAGGATTACATATTAACATATTACGGAATTAATTGTATTGTAATAACTGTCATACAAAATAATCTAATACCCACAACAATCCAATGAATAACTACTGAGAGGTGTTTTACTTGTATTAGTATGTATGATATTTTTTAAAGTTAGAAATACATATTTATTAATTTAAATTGAGTAAGCTTTCATAAGATCAGATACTGTTTTACTTATTTTTGTCTGAGCTTTATAGACTAGTCTAGAAATTAATATTAAGCTTGGATAATAGGAACTTGCAAAAAGTTTCACATTTTATAATCATGTATGATGGTAAAGTCTTGGAAGACTGTGAGATCATTTGATGGAGATGGAGATCAGCGATTGGTATAGAAAGACAGAGGACTAAACGGAGAGTAGGAAAAGGTCGCGCCAAAAGATTTATAAAGTACACCTAGGCGTCATATACATGGTTTTATACAACACGCTTTATATAAAACGGCTTAAGGGAAAAAAATAAATGAAATTTTTAGTGAACCTATCACAATTAATGACTCGGAAAGCAGTTGCAGCAATGTAGCTACATATTTCACATTGAAAACAATAAATAACGGCTTGGAATTGGTTAATAATTTTTTTTTTTTTTTATTGATAATGATTCTATAATGGAAAGAAGTTGGAAATTCAAGAGGGAATTACAAAATATTTTGAAACCTTATAAGGAAATAAGGAAATATGTAGATAAAGATTATACGCTAAAAGCAGACAATCTCTTATTAGCGATATTTTTTATGCTAAAACCACAAAAAAATCAAAGTCCTCGGATGATGAAAACTCAAAAGCGATCTCGAAAAAGAGTAAAAAATAGAGTATCTTAAGTGATTATATTATTATATTATTAAAATTTCTTTACTTAGTATTTAAATGTATATGTGTTTATTTCAAAAAAACAAAGTACATATTTATATAAATCATCCTCAACTTTTCAACAAACCTTAATTTTTTGTGAACTTCAAGCCTTGTATAACACGGATCTGCATTACACGAGGTTTTTATGGAACCATATAACCATGTTATACGAGGCTTAGGTGTAATTGAAAAACGGATTTAATATAAAAATCGTACTATTTTATGAGCTACAAACAATGTTAATTTCTTATATTTTCTATCCGTAGTGTTCAGATACGATTATTATTAATTTGTAAAATAATTGTAACCTTCTATTAATTTATCAACAACAAGACAATGTCCGGTGTTGCCAGGTATTCAACAGCTGCGAAATAACACATCTTGGGAAAGTTGTGTTCACAAATCATTTGTCCGATCAATGTATCAGAACATAGTTATTGAAAAATCACGTGAGAAATAACAGAAATAGTTATGAAGTCTCTGACGCTTGAGGCGATAGTAAATATTTCATCGGAAATATTGCAACTAACCGCGAGGAAGGGATAAAAAACAATTTGATGGAGAATTAATTAATTAATTGTGTAATGTATTTTTTTAATAATCATTATTTTATAACATCAAGACTGATTTTGCTTAGTATTGACCGCAAATGAAACCATATCCCACTATCTTTAACATATACTTTGAATCGTTGAAGCGTGTTTAACAGCCTGGGTTTCGTCTTTCGGCATCTTCAGGCGTACTATCTCACGAATACAATAGAACTGACATACAATAAATAGTTAGTTCTGTACTATAGGAGTTAATGCCGAAGTCAGATGCCGAAAGGCGAACCCCGGGTCGTTAGTGATGAAACCTATGGAACCGCACAGAGTTTCAACGATTCAAATTTTATATTGAAATTCCATGAAAAATTTATATCTTAAGTCGAGATTAATTATTATAACATTTACGTTTTATATGGCACAGTAAAAATCACAAAGAACATTTTTCAACAAGAAAATCTGTATTTCGGCTTCTAACCATCGTCATAACTATATTTATGTTAAATTAAGGTTAGCTATATTAACCATTTTAGAAGATACCTAAAATATATATTATTGAATTATTTATTTTACTTTTTAATGGAACTTCACATTTGACATATTTTAATAAAAATCTAATAATTAATTGTCGATTTAATCTTTTCGCATAAAGAATATAACATAAATAATTTTTGAGTTAACTATTAATTCTTGGTGGAAGTGCATTATAGTAGTATAATATTGCACCGTTGTTGTTCTGGATATCCAAAACTGGCAATGATCTTAGTAATATAAAAATTGTGAATTAGGAATAGTACCAAAGATTGTGTTTTTCTAGGGATTATTAAAGAGTTTAAATAACCTAAAATGATTTTATCTTCATTCTTTCCATATGTGACAAAAGGCAAGCAGATAAAAAACTTTGATTACTTTTAAGATGTTAACTGTCACGTTTTGATGTAAAGGTATGATATTTTTAATAATAATTATAATTCTTTTATACGATTGTTATCAAGGAGCGAAACCTGTACTAATCATAATATAAGTTGTGGAAATATGTATGTAATATAAATGTGTTATTATTTGAAAAAAAAACTTGTTTTTTCTTGCAATTTTCGTATCATCAATACTGCACTGTAAGTTTTTGTGTCACATAAATTCTTATTCAATCAATATGCTCACTTCAAATTTTTATTAAGTTATATTACTATTGTTTTGTATCACTGCTTGTTTACGATCTCTCCCTTTTTCAACACACTATTTGAAGCGACGCGATTGTTCTATCTCGGCAATGGCTACTCGTCAGAGCTAACAACATTTTACAGGCAACTTGTAACAAGTGACTTGCCACTTGCCATTTCACTTCGATGGCATGTTGCTCGGACTATCACGCAAGCTGGTTATCGTTCGACACCCCTTTCTCGGTATAGAAAATACGCGCGAAGATAAAGTATTTCAAACTGTTGATTTGATTAAAATTACACTATTTTATTAACTATTATATTTTATTATTAGGTGACAAACTTATCGATCTAACTTACTTTTCGTTTCTCCATTCAAGTCAACCATATATGTTATAATATAATACCAATGAGCACTACTGTATTAGTTCTACAAAACAATTTAAATATTATATATATTTATATTTATATATATATATTTATATATATACACTACAAAACTAGGATGTTAAAACAGAAGAAAAGATGTATTGTGTTTCATTTCTACGCCCCTATATACAGATATGTATGTAAATTTAGCTTTAAACATAGTTCTGATGTAGGCGTAAGCCGAAATATCTATCAACTATATATCTTATAAATTTTGTAGGACC
The DNA here is from genome assembly GCA_028555115.1 of Himalopsyche japonica. Lineage (NCBI taxonomy): Eukaryota > Metazoa > Arthropoda > Insecta > Trichoptera > Rhyacophilidae > Himalopsyche > Himalopsyche japonica. The sequence continues at coordinate 243,196 of JAHFWJ010000807.1, read as the reverse complement.
AAAATACATTGCATTTTCTCACCGCGTTATAATGGATTTCTGCCAAATAAATGCCAATTCAATCGATATATATACGATACTAATGTGTTGTATTAAGACTTTAAAATGAGTACTTTAAAAAAATAGTTGTAACTAAGGAAATACTAAAAAATGCCCATCCTTGATCAGATCATATGAAGACAACATGATGACTCTCGCTGGACTCCTTGCCTCCTACCAAATGATCCAGACGTACAGTAGCCGTTCCAAGTATATTTTAAGGATGTTTATAGGCGGTTCCCAATGCAACTGCATTACTCCGGTTCATTGAAACGAATGTCAAAATACAAGTGAGCAAGTCGCTATTTCCACCCCGTTTCCAAAACAATGCTAAAACTTCAGATAAATATGAATAAAAATATGATTTCGCTCTCATAGAAGCGACAGGTTGGATACAAGAGAGCAAGTCACTATTTTTGCTCTTCGTTTTCAAGGAGATGTGAAAACTTCAAACAAATATATATAAAAATACACTTAAGCTTCTGTATCCAATCAATCAAATATATAAGATTTCCATAATCGATTACAAGGCTTACTATTCAATAAAGCTGTGTATTTTATATCAGAGCTTTTTTAAAGTTCTTTCAGAAAAATCATTTTATTGCAATAACTTGTTAGCGCTTTCGTAATATGTACTATAAGCTAGTAAATAGCGAAATGCATTTCCAGTTGATTATTTCAAATCGTGATCTGTATCATGTTCGCTTGTAATTACGTCAATAAAACACGACGCAGAAACATCATACACATAACACATAGTCTGGTAAATAATTGATAAAGCGATGATAAGAAACATAAATTTGAATTTAAGTCCAACGTCATTATACGTGATTGGCTTATTATGTATTTTCAGTTGCAACTGTTATCCACTTAAACCGATAAAATTGTTTCTTGATTTTCAATCGACCACTCTATTTAGAAATATTTATCGTGTATGCAGAGATAAAATACTTTCACACATGCAATGGTTTGGTAGCGCGAATAGCGTTGGGTGCAAAACTGAAACAAACGTTAAAAACATATTGATAAATAATTGAATATATTATTTTCTGATAACAGTATGTTGGATATATTTTCATGATCTTTTTTCTATTATACCACACCAAGACAGGTCCAAACAATAAGCGATTGATTGATTTATTTCGTTGAAAAACTATAAGTAATTAAGAAATAAAATAACAGCAAAAAATTCTCCAATCCTTAAGTAAACTGGCTAAAAATTAATCAAAAATAAGTCTTACATTCGCCATTCTTAACACATATTTTAAATAATAAAAACACATTTTTTAGTACTTATTTCCACAATATATTTTTTGAGCATTATCAACTGATCGCGATGAGCGAAACCGGTCCTGATCAAAAAAATATATTGTGGAAATAAGTACTAAAACATGTGTTTTTATTATTTAAAATATCATGCCTTTCCATAAAGAAGTGACAGTTAACACCTTAAAAGTAATTCTTAACACAATTAATTATATGTTACTTTAACGAAGAACTAAACAGAACAAAGTACAATTAAGTTCACTACCTTTATTTAATGAGCCATTAAACATTCAAATTTTTCCTGTACGTGAGATAAATACAATTAGTCATCAATCTTAATAAATTGATTCTTACAATAATAGGTCATTTGATATTGAATCTCATCATAAACGACCCATTTAAATACATAGGTATACATGTATTAATTTTTCTAATGAATTTAAATGGTTTGCTGACTATCGTGAAAACCTTTTATTACAAATTCATTAAACTTTAATGGTTTTGAGTTTACCTTTTACAATTTATATTAATTGATATTAAAATTATTACAAATAGATATAATATTTTAACTCATATCTTTTGGCTTTACATTTTTTTTGTATAATTCCTTTTGTATGTAAATGACACAACTATATTATTTGCTGTGTCGGTTTTATTGCATCCATGTGATAGAATCCCTGAATATGCTAAAAGGTGAAACCCAGGTCGTCAGTGACATAACTGTATATAGTTTGAACAATTAAAATGTAATATGAAAATTTAATCAAGTAACTTCAGCCGATATCGTAAATTATATCGATGTATAATATTTGTTCAAACATAAGTGGAAATTCTAACTTTTATTTGCGAATTAAAATGAAATACATATACGTTGACTCTGCGTTCTTCCTGCTCTTGCATCTTCCAAGTATTTACCTCTCGCACTGAGCCACTAAGTCAGTAGGTAATTGATGCATGGTGGATACCAGAATAACTAAGTACCGATTCTAGTACTTGTGTGGTATGTACAAGCAAGAGTATAGCGTACAAGACGAGGAAAATTATTATCCATCGGACACGCTCTCTGTGGCCAATAGGTGGTTCAAAAACTACGTAAAGTTCTTGACATTTTTTATCAAACATTTCTACAATACTATAGAATTATATTTATTATCATTGTATTTATAAATACGTATTTAAACATCAATTGATAATAATAAGTAATAAATGTTATTTCATATAAATATATTCATTTAACATGAAACAGAATTTCACTTTACGGAAATATTTTTTTTTTAAATAAATCGATAATTTTTTTATTTTCACTACTACATTTCAGAAAATTTTTATTAGATTTTTTTCTGTTAAAATTCAGTAGAGTAAGTTATAAATATGATATGTTTGAAAATATGCATCTATATAAATCGATTTAATTTTTCGACATCGAAAACAATCGTGAGTTTTTTATATGAATTGCTTGACACAAAACACAAAAAATCGATCCCTCAATATCGTATTCATTAATAATTTTAAACATGTTAATTCTTCGCGGTAATCTAAAGAATGATAAATTTTGGAAAATAATGAATATGCGATTTTTAAACATAGTTTTTTTTACTAAAGCCATTAAAAAGTACGGGTGAATTAAACTTTGAATTCCCTCTATACTTAATGTACTATGAGCACTTAATTGTATAGAATTGATGGTTTCTGAAAAACGCAATATTATACGGAAAACAAAACATAAATTAGACAAATGTTATGAAATGTTACCTTAAATCTATTATTTGAATTGTTGCGATTCAGCAAGTCTTGCAGCATTGTCCACCAAGCACCATCAGTAAATATCATAAACTATTATTTTAAATTTGTTGATTTTATAGTGACAGATGGTTTTATGTTACAAATGTACAATTTTGTATTACCAAATATCGCATACATTATAACAACAGTTGACCCGTGCGACTGCTTATTTGACAAGTACCAATTGAAATATATTTTATTTATTTTACGTTTTTTATTCTTTATTACCCATGCACATTAAGAGTGCGTGTACCAACACGGGCAACCCAACCGTGGGGCAACGTGAACGGGTAATGTTATTCTAACCGGTAAGTTAGTTGCATATATGTGGACAAGAGCATGAATACTAAATCGAGTTGATCGTATGTATTTTCACGTGTAATTAATAACACTGGCACCTTGTTTGATTGCGGGACTGAGTGACTGGAAAATTTACGCGGTGTATTTTATTAACACCTCCGATACATCTTACAGACTCTTGTTGATTCAGTATGATATTCGAGTCTGTATTTGGTATTCAATTCTCACAACACTTGTTCAGCCATGATATGTTACATCGGCATCGAAACATTAATCAAATTCAAATCAAAGTGAAAAGAAACTTGCTATAAGATTGTTTAATTTAAATAATGTGAACGTAATATAAGCAGTGGTTTCGGAAAGATTTCATCAAATATTGAAGATGAAAGTGAATTATTGAGAAATTAGGGTATATATAAAGTTTCATGTTATACATGTACACCCAGTCCTTTTTTTACGCGAATTTTTTTACGCGAATTCGATTATACGCGATTTTTTTGGACGGCACCGCCACATTTTTTTACGCGCTTCGCTCGTTTTTACGCAATTTTTCCCCAAATTTGTTTTAAAGAAGACATTTATATATGATACTTGGCATCTATGTTTCATTATATTTTAAATAAAAAAATATGTGTATTTTTAAAACTTAATTTTGTAAGGCATTCCATTTTTTTAAATACACATACAATTGCCAAATGTTGACAAGTGTATCGGATTTTATGCGAATTTATGTTTTAGGATGTGTAAAGAAATATGCAATTGCGTGAAATCATTTTTTTACGCGATTTTTTTTACGCGCCTTTTTCTGGAACCAATGTATCGCGTAAAAAAAGGACTGGGTGTATACACATCGCACAGTCATATAAAAGTGTAATAATCTCATTCTTCGTTGTTAGAAAACTTAAATTCCAATAATATACGAATAATAGATATTGTCATATTTTGCATTGTAACAGTTTTTTGGAAACTTTGAATGTGAAACTAATAACTACACCCAGTCCTTTTTTTACGCGATACATTGGTTCCAGAAAAAGGCGCGTAAAAAAAATGATTTCACGCAATTGCATTATATTTCTTTACACAACCTTAAACATAAATTCGCATAATATCCGATACACTTGTCAACATTTGGCAATTGTATGTGTATTTAAAAAAAATGGAATGCTTTACAAAATTAAGTTTTAGACATACAATTTTTTTTTATTTAAAAAAATTATGAAACATACATGCCTAGCATCGTATATAAATGTCTTCTTTAAAACAAATATGGCGAAAAAATTGCGTAAAAACGAGTGAAGCGCATAAAAAAATGTAGCGGTGCCTTCCAAAAAAATCGCGTATAATCGAATTCGCGTAAAAAAATGACTTGGTGTACTCGTTTCATTACATTTTTTGTAGTGGCTACACAAAATGTAATGAAACGACTAACATCAGATACTTCCAAAGATTCTTACCCCTAACTCTTTCTTCTACTGTGCAGTTGATAGAATATACTCGGTGGAACTGAGATACTCTTGGCTTGTCATAAAAGGAAGCAAAGAAACTAGCAAGGACTGAGAATCATAGAGAAGCCGCGTGGCAGCCGTATGCTTCACGTAGTGAGTGAATATGATGAAATTAGTAGAAGGAATGTTTTATTTCATACAATTGATTCTCTATCAAGGAAATTCGTGTTGATTGTTTTCCTAAAAACCTATAAATTTCTGCGTTCTCAGTTTCATTTTCTGTCTAAATATTGAGTCATACAGTTTTCGAAGGTTCGAAAATCAATTTTTATTCAGAAAGCAGAACTACAAACACTGAACTCTCTCAGTAAGTGCATGTCTCATAGAAACCAATTGTGTCAAGGCATCATTTTATGGTTGTTTTTATTAAATTGTAATTTGCAAATCAATAAACAACATATTCAACTTCGAAAATAAGGCTACCAACCGGAAATTCAAATATATTCAGCAATGTAAATATTTTAACATTTTTTGAAATATTTTTCATTTGTAGTATTCGTAAGTAAATATCATTAGAAAAAAAATTGCAATAACAGAAATCTTTAATATATAACCGTTATCTAAATTTTTTTGTATAGTAATTTGCTTAAAAAATCCTTGGTATAAATAGAAGTCAGTTAGAATTTGACCCGAATTTTTGTACCCAAATAAATAAGCCATAATACTTTCGTGATCTTAATACGTTTGAGCCACCTTATTATGATAATATCACTTCGACATCAATGTCATTTGAATAATATTTGATTGATAAAGACTAATCCAATGAATATTTTAAATAAACTCACACATATGCATTCCAAGTAATTTATATGGAAATCAGTCAATTTAGGTGACGCGTATATATTAAATCATTTGTAACAAAGACGAGCTTATCTAATAAGTTGTACACACATTCTCTTTCTGAGTCATTGCACGCTGAGAGAGAGTGTGTGTGTGTGTACAAACGAACTTATTCAGTGTTTTTTTAACGCACAGCACGCATACACACTCTGTGTTTATGTACATCATTCGCGTCATTCTTATCATGTGACTTTTTTCAAATAACACTGCTAGCTTATATTGTAGTATTTTAGAGTTAATTATAAAATTTTGTACTAATCAGTGAATATTTATTGTGTGTAGATGGGAAGATTTTGAAAGTTTTCTTTTAGAAGGATAGAAGTTATATATGGTCACATATGTTCTTGAAATTTAAAAATAGCTTAATAATAAAATAACAAATCATTTAGTTAGTTGAGTAACACCACACCAAAAACATCAGTCATTAAGTCGGATAAATTTATTTCCTAATTTGAAAGAATCAATTGAAACTGCGCTTGCGCGTTGGTTGAACAACAAACTTGCATCGCTGCGCGCCTCGTTTTTGTAAATTCAGAGCTTTAAGTTATATTATTGAATTTTAATTGTAACTACGTAAGCAGGAAATAATATCAATCTATGAAAGTCGTTCATCATCATCATATCGATCATACCTTAAAAACACAAGAATTCCGATGAAATCTTGATGAATAAGCCAATATTTATATTACTCATATTTTAATACTGCTAAAATAATTATTATGTATCGTAAAATAAAGAAAAATATGGTTAAATCTTCGGGAATAATATTTTAATCGAGTGGTGCAAAGATACAGCCGTGAAGAACACCATCAACAAGTTTACTCAAGAAATTATGGTATGTAAAATAACTAAAAAAGATTACATAGATAAATAGTAACTCCATTAGCTGTGTAAAAGAACATAATTACTTTTACAAAATATCAACTTGTCCAAGAGAGCAATTCATGCTAGTTGTATGAGGTGTTTAAAATTTACGACTCCATAACTATTCCCGTAGTTTTACCCTGTCAAAAAGCAAATTTTCTCATAAAAGCGTCGAGATTGAAATTGAAATATCATCTGATGCTTGGCATGTTGCTTGCTTGCATATTTTTAATGGCGTGCGTTTGCAAGAAATTAAAGTAGGCATAGAAAGTCGTCGTAATAATTTATCGACTGCATAAACAAAATGACACCTTGTTGCGGCATTTCTCAGCGTATGAAACGGTCATATCAATAAAATTGTTGTTGAAGTACAAAATCATTTATATTTTTTTTCTACCGCGTGCATATTTTAGACACATAGTAGTGTATTACAGGTACGTTTCTGGATGCGAATTCATTGAAAATTTCTTCGCATTTGTAATTTTGCTCTAGAGGGGACTTTATTTTTGAGCCTTTACAGTAAAAAGTTTTCTTTCAATGTCTCATTCCTGTTTTCTTTAATATTATATAAACAACACCAATTATGCATGTATTTTTATTTGTCTCATCAGTTAAATTAAAATAAGTTCGATGGATTGGTATAAATTTGCAATGCCACTCGCTGTGGTACATAGGTCATTTATTTTATTTTAGAGAAGCACCTATATACTGAAATTTGGTTTTTCTAAAAATGTTTCTCAGACAGACGGAATATGTGTCACAACTATACAGACAGAGAGCTAACAAATAAATTAACTTAAAAATATATATTTCTCAAATTTGAATTGTTACAACTTAGTACGATTCCACGTGTTTCGTCTCTAACCCGGGTTACGCCTTTCTGCATCTTCAGGCATTCTATCTCACGGGTCTTTGGTGACAAATATGTGGAATCGTACAAAGTGGTAACAATTCATATTTGATATTGAAATTCCATCAAACACCTTCAGTCGATATCATAAAATATATTTTTCACTTTTAAAATATAGAAAAAATATTCTATGACCAGTCATTCTATGTAGCATATGACATCATAATGGAGGTATTTCAGCTGTTTTTTATTCGATTTCTCAAACTCTCGTTTTTTAAGAGAGAAAAGATAAGGTAAAGGCCATGAATAATGGTTATCTAATTCCTCTACGTCCCGTTTGTTAGAATCAGATGAGTGGGAAGAAATTTTGAAGCATCATAAACTCCTATAAGCAGATTTTTAAACGATTTTTTTTTATAAGCTCCATTAGTAAACATTGAAAATGTACATGGCATTAAGATAGAAGTATTAAATTTCCGATCACATTATGAATGAGCTTTTTGTAAAATTCATAAACGTCGAAGAAATCAGGCAATCTATCTGTAACAAATATAGAAATCAATATTTTATAATTGAAAATTTTTAAGTTAAAAATACGATCCAAAAATAATAATTAGTTCGGTATGTCAAGTTTTCATGACTCTCATTAAATTTGTACACGCAACTATTATACAAAGTTACTCTGTCGTCTTTCGGATTTGCTTCTGGGCTGTTAAACACGCGTTGCAAGACAACCGCACGTCATATGAGCTCTGCTTATGCGTCCAATATGTTAACACGTCTGCGTCCGTTGGGAATAATGACAAAAATAATTGATTACTTATACAGTAGCTTCGACTAGAGCAAGCGGTTTTTTTTTGTCGCTGTCCTATCTTAACGAAACATTAGTTAACAATCAAAATATTATTTCAATTTAAATTGATTAGACAGTAAATCAAATACTTCAGTCGTAAAATTTTAATATTTTTTATTCTTCTAGTACGGTATCAAGACTTTCACTTCACAAAACGCATTCCAATTTTTTTTATCTAGCAACAAAAGTCATTTGATACAACTTAATAAGTGCAACGACATTACGTTTTTTATTTAAGAACAGCATAATAATTTTGATATCCATTGTTTGAAATTTAAAAGAAAAATAATTTGATGCTTAAGGAGCTTAAAAGCAAACCCCACTGTGTTCACTTTGCGATATATTTAATGGAGAAAGTTTATGTGATTCAAGCATTTTATCATATTTTCCCTATCGTACACCCAGTCCTTTGTTTACGCGATACATTGGTTCCAGAAAAGGGCGCGTAAAAAAATCGCGTAAAAAAAATCACAACTTTCATATAATTTGATAAATTGGTTCCAAAAATAAAAACATCGCGTGAAAAACTACCAGAAACGTATGAAAAACCAAAATTTGCTCATTAAACTACGTGCAAAAAATTTATATATATTTCATGTCTTTATTGCTTATAAAAATATATTGAGACTATAACAATATAATTTTTTCACTTATATAAATTAAGTTTTAAAAATACACATATTTTTTTATTTAAAAAAATAGTGAAACGTACATACCTAGCATCATATATAAATTTTTTCTTTAAAACAAATTTGGGGAAAAAATCGCGTAAAAACGAATGAAGCGCGTAAAAAAATGTAACGGTGCCGTCCAAAAAAATCGCGTATAATCGAATTCGCGTAAAAAAAGGACTGGGTGTATTTTATTCCCAATTCAGGAAAGTATACATATTTACCAACCAGTTAATTTAATAAGTAAAAACGAAATCAAATTGAACACATCATTATATCAATGTTCCGTAACATTTTACCTTCCACGACGCGCCAATTTTTTTCTAAAATTTCGTGACAAAACTCAAGACAATATCTATAAAAATGGGAATGATTCGTCGTCGACTCATTTATCAATAGTGACTATCTTTCTGTATTGTTTATTTTATCATTTTTTTGTGTAACATGTTGGATTGTGTGTAAAATATTAATATATATATATGGTATAGTATTTCAAAGAATAAATTATTATTTCTGTTCCCTTTTAATTATTCTGTTAGAAAAATGAACCGCGGCACGCCTAACATCGTCTGGCGGCACATTGATGTGCTGTGGCACACCGGTTGCGGATCACTGCGCTATATGATTATAATTATCAATGTTACCGGGTTATGTATGTCAACAAAAGTTTAAACATTTCATTATATGTCGCAGTGTGAAACGACACAGTATGCAGTTCAATTTTGACAAAGTGTGGATAAATCCGTTTTTACATTTTATCACTTCGATAGTATTTGTTTGCACGCGTATAGATTTGAATATTGCTTTTTCGTGATATTTAAGCATAATTTTTTTTAAAGTTTTTGCAAATTGCTTAGAAAAACATGATATTTTAATTTTGAAGCATTGTTTATTTTTTCCTTAATGAAATAATGTGGCCGCCGTTAGTATTATTGAGAGTTTTTAGAATATTTACATTTTGAGGATATAGTTAAGATTCCAAAACAACCGATTAAATCAATAAATTCATAAGGGATTACGTACATAATGTACGTCTTCAAGGTGTTCAATTTGCATGCGCAACTCACATTAACACCGAGAGCCATAACGGGCCATTTCCACTGAGACCTGTAAATTGGTATTTTTACTGTTTAACAACATTTTTCGTTTCTTTATTTTTATTTTCGCTTAACGATTCTCGTGTCTCACTTATCGAGGTCGCCAAGGTTGCCTGCCCGGTTCGCCTAACGGCCAAATGTCTTCTCTGCAAATATTACATATTGACGCAATATGATAAGAGCTTTCACACAAATAACTGATAAAAATCAGGAAACCGTTTTGTTAATAATAAATAATTTACTCAACACTTTAAGTTTTGTCATATCTTATTTATAACCCTATAAAAGGAAGTATACTAAAAAATAAATTCACTACGTTATACTGTTTTATTTATTTTAATTTCCAAGGGTACCTTGTGTAATTTTGTGCCTTAAAGGGGGCCATGAATCAAATAAGTAACCTATTCTTTAGAGCAGTGGTCAGGAAACTTTTTAAAACACTACTCCAAAGTATTTTTTTAAAAGGAGACAATCAATTTAAATTTAAATGAAACATTTTTTTAATGGTATTGACTGAAGGTGCTTCATGGAATTTCAATATCAAATTTGAATTGTCACAACTTTGTACGATTCCACATGTTTTGTCACTAACGATCCTGGTTTCGCCTTTCAGCATAGTTCTGTTGCATCCGTGATATAGAATGCCTGAAGATGTAGAAAGGCGAAACCCGGGTCGTTAGTGACGAAACATGTGGAATCGTACAAAGTTGAAACAATTCAAATTTGAAACATTTTTTATTAAATTAATTTACACAAAAAAAATAATTGCTTATTACTTCCAACAATTTCATTTTTTACCCGTTTGGGTAATTTATCCTTATTCCCCAACCGCTGCTTTAAAGGGACATCCAAGAGGGTGAATTTACAGAACGTGTGTGAGTTTACCTAGTCACAATTCAATTTCTCAACAAACCATTTTCAAGAAACATCACGCTGAAGACATGAACGATGGGCGTTCTAGGATTTCCTGTTAATTGTTTCTTAGTTCTTGAACCTATGGTTTTGTATACCTGCTACTTTTAACTCAATAATTTTGTATAAATATACTTGCTTGTAAGTTGTACTCTATCAGTTGATAATGCTCGCGATGAGCGAAACCAGTCCGGATCAAAAATATTTTGTGGAAATAAGTACAAAAATGTGTTTTTATTATTTAAAATATCATGCCTTTCCATCAAAAAGTGACAGTTAACACATTTAAAGCCAAAATATATTATAATAATACGAGTCGCCATTTTGGGTCGTGTTTGATAATATATAATTTATCGTAAAAGTAACCAAAGTGACACTAAAAAGTGGATACTATTAAATTTTCCTTAACAACAATAAAATACCGATGTTTTATGTTTGCAATACAACGAAAAGTTTCTTAAACTCGTAAATTTCTTCAAGGCTCCGTCAGTTCAGTGAAGTCGTCTCGAGTATTGGATTTTTAGTATCTATAAAATCTACATTGTCCATTGCCGATGGAAGTTTGCTATTATTTTTCCCTATCATTAGTGTCTTTTAAGGTGTTTTCGTTTTACGACTGGCACGTTAATGCTTAGTTGAGAGTTCATAAAAATCTAATAAAATACGTCTGCATGTTACACTGTCCACCAGTGGAAGATAAACTTTTATTCATGCGGTAATCTTGGCTTATAAAAAAGCTAATATATCAAGTAATTCCGGAATTAATGTCGTTTTTTCAATACGCAACTTTGACGAGGTATGTTTAGGTCTATTTGCCAGTAAAGACGTGTGTTGTTTTTTACTATTCTTTTACTTTCTTTTAAACAAAAAAAATCAATTCTACCACATCTACAAAAAATGGCAGACGTGTCCTTCGGAAACACATTTAAGAAGGCTGTATGCTGTTTTTGTTTCATTCAAAAAAAACTGCAACAAAAAACATTTGTGAGATTTACGGTGATATATGTACTAGACATTAGATCTTGAAAATAGATGGCAAAGAGTCATAGATAACACTGGTAATTACTTTGTTAAAAAAAAGTAATAAAATAAACTCAAATTTGATTTTTACTGTAGAAAACAACATTAATTCCGGGATTACCTAGTATTAGAAAGTTTCTTGTATAAGCAAATGAAACGTTTGCGATTGATTATCTTTACATATATTTATTAGGTAGTTTGATAAGCAGCAGGATAACATTTTTATGTGATGTATTTTTTCATTCAAACGCAATTTATTTTAAACAAGTCAAAGTTCACTAAAAAGCTGTCATATGTCATACATTGACAGTGTATCCATCTTCTAGACTAATCCAAAAAGACAGTTACACTGCGTAATTATAGAATACATAAAATAGCAACGTCGGCGTCTGATTAGATCTATATAATATAGTTTATATCTGTTTGCGAGATTTTTTGAAATAATCGAGTCTAAAACTTTATATAATATTACTGCACGGCATCCTATCTATTGTTGAGAAGACTTGAAACTCGAAAGCTGCCTGTTGCCAATCACTGTTCTTCAACGCAAATTCTGCTTAAAATCAAATGCCTGTAGAGAATATGAATTCTTAGCAAATAAATATTTTTATTACTTGAATTTTTTTCTTAATCTTTTGTTCAGACAATCTTACTAGCTTTACACTTTAATAGTGAGTAGATATGATGTGTATATAAAACAGTTTTTTAAGACTGTGTAATGTCAATAACACACTAACATGAATAATTCTTTTTAACACAAATATTATTTTAACAGTAACTAATTGTATGTAAGAAAAATAGTAGATATTTAAAGTTTAGTCTTCAAGGAAATGATTATGTAAGCCATTTCACATTATATTTTTTTCGAGTCAAGAAATAATGCAATTAGGAAAAAAAAACCTGAAAATTTTAGTTTAATATTTAATTCTAAAATACATTGTTAAAAAAACTTTCCCCGTTACAAGACATTAAATATGATCAAGTAAACATTTATCTTAAAAATAAACATAATTATTTATAAACAATTTAATTGGAATATCAGATCAATTGTGATCGCAAATAGTTTTTATTTACTATATCACACATTGGCTCGGTCTATTTGACATGCAATTTCAAATTACAAGCTAATTCGAACAAAATCTGAAAATATCTACATCTGGACATATTCTTTGTATATAATATGTTGAGAAATGCTTGCGATGGCAAAAAAAGTTTGACTTTGTTCAGAAATACAATATAATTTTATCCAGTGGACGGTAAAAAATACATATTATAATGGCGGTACATATTAAAATGGTTAAAAATATAAAATTACTGAATCGTCTTATGAATTTTCTCAATACAATGTTCATATGAATACACAATTATATATTTTAAACAATAAAAACACGTCTAATAGTTCTTATTTCCACAATACATTTTGTTGATCAGGACTAGCATAATCAACTGATAGAATCCAATTTATAAACAAGTGTATTTGTACACAAATTTTAATAAGTGATTGTGAACATTTCATTTTTAAACTAATATACGTTATTTGTATTAATATTGCATGATTTCCTGTAAATTTTTTCTTAGTTCTTGAAACCACGGTTTTTTACATCTTCTGATCAAAAAATATATTGTGGAATTAGTATTAAAAAAATGTATTTTTTTTATTTAAAATATCATGCCTTTCCATCAAGATGTGACAGTTTAATCAAGAAGTGACATAACACCTTAAAAGTGACACAATTATATGTCTATAAAAACGTCACAACATCAATAACACACAAGAATTCGCACGTGATGTGTATAATTCGCAAGTAAAACATCGCCACATTTAATAAATAATAGAAACCTTCGATGCTTCCCCTCTGCTGATAGCGAAGGTAGCGGGGCGGGATAGGCATGGCGGTCAAGGCCAATGCACTGCCGCCGCGTAACCGGCCGTAACCATGTGACCCAGTGCGGGCACCGGACTCGTCGCGACGCGCATCATGCGATAAAGTTATTCACATAGTTCTACAGTTAACGAGATAAGCTTTTTTACGGCCGAGCTTTTTGGCACATTCAAAGTCTCGTTTAGTAGATCGAGTCGATTATACAACACCTTGTACATTTAACATTTATATTGCTCTGTGTTTTGAATTGAAAAGCACAGCTGTGAAGCTTTTATTTCAATTAAAGATAACAAACATGTTTTCATTAATAAAATATTATTGATATATTTTTAGCATAATTATTATATGCACAATTATACAAAAGATATTTTAATAAAACTCCACTAAATACTGGATTCATTGTTAATGACATCTACTGAGAAATATTAAATTTTAGGAATTAATTAATGTTTTTTTCCAACTGAAGATGTATGTCTAGTCCACTATGGACACATATTTTCATAGCTAATGTTCTTACTACACTAGTTAAAGACTGAGTTTATCTATCTAAGCCGAAGATTTATTTATTTATTTATATATACATATCATCATCATCATCAGCCGGGGTCGATCCACTGCTGGATGAAGGCCTCCCCCTGATTATTTTTTCAGGGGGGTTGTTTAGACATAGCAACACCACGCTGCCTAGGCAGAGTCGTGAAAAATGTACTTTAACACATCAAAAAATAGCATTCGCCTGAACTCATTTTCGTCCACATGAAATATGTCGACATTCGAAGCAATACTGTTAAGCATCGTTAATGCTCTTGCCATTGGCATCCCCATTGGCAGACTGGCTCTACACTTTGGAAGAACAAACAATTCATGTCCACGATTTCTTAAATAAATATTGGGAACATACAGTTTGATATTAATAAGCACGGCGAATTCTCATATTGGCCCCAAACGAGACAAAAGAATCGTTAATTACCAGTCTAGTCGAAGAAATCAGTCGAAATCTTTGTGCGCAGAAATCATTGAAGAATCCCCTAAAAGACGTTTGATTGTATGTAAATTATTAACAAAAACATCATCTTCTAACCATAAATTTCTCGTAATGCTGACGGTAACTTGTAGAGTTTAGTATTCTTAAATTAGACATGCCCAGTGCCTAATTGAAGAGACGTGTCTTGCTCACTCTAAACTCACGAGTCTGACTCGCAGTATCCCAATGCTTGGATTAATATTCTATAAACACTTTTCATGCTCTTTACAAAACTTTACAATGCTAGCATAAATAATTCTAAATAATACATATACTTCAAAATAAGAAGGAATTCCTTAATGGTATAAACTTTCAATAATCAAATCACAATGCCATGTAACACATAATTGTTGTTTATTAGATAATGTTACAAAAAAGTACACCTCAATCTTTATGTGTCTCTGAAGCATGGCAGTTTAAATCAGGGCTGTCAAGTCGGAGCTGTAGCGCCGCGGTATTAAGGCCGGAGTTGGGGTCGTGAAAAAGGAGCGACTCCGATTTCTAATTCGATTAGACGATTATACGAAAAAGAAGACATCTACAAGACGTACTTGAAGGATTGTATATTTGATAAATTTCGTTTAAAAATGCTATCATTTGTTTTATTATTTTTATTTTGTAATACAGTGAAACCTCCATTTTACGTTATCCAAGGGACCCTGAAAAAATAACGGTAAATGCGGGAAACGGTGAATGCGGGAAAGCTTCAAATAATAATAAATAAGTAAAATCGTAAAAAATATTTATTTATTAGTTACTTGTGCATACTGTATATAAAATTTATTTTTTAAAAAAGTCCTTTATGTTAGTTTGCTTCCTTGTTATTTGGCACTTTAATCGGAACAAACACTTGTTAATAAACTTGTGACTAAATGTTTGTACGTACAGGAATCATTACTAACATGAATTTTAAACAACTTGACATTTGCATCATAAACAATAATACGCGTGTGGTGGATCTCAACCCGAAAAATAGCACATGCGTCCAATGCGCTACGTCTAACATGTACAGCGGATTACAACTTGTCCAGACATAACACCTGCACTAGGCTGTGTCAAATTTGCTTTCCGAGATACGGAGAAATATGCAGTAAAAACGGTCAATCGGGATAATATTTGTGACGGGACCAAAATATTTAGACGGTTTATCGAGGAAATCGGGGAATCGGGAAACGGTCAATGCGGGATTATTTAACATTGTTCTTAGGGGAGTTTGACGGAACTATAAAAAATAAGCGTTCCATCCGCGAAAACGTATTATGCGAGAACGGTTGATCGAGTTTCCACCGTATTCATAGATTACATTTTTGAAAGACGATTTTATGATAGAATTCAAATGTGCAAAAGATCTGATAAAAAATACGAAACATTTATCAATGCTAACAGTAACAACACAGATCAAAATATATCTGGTATATGTGTTCAAGTGCAATAATCGTGAAGACGATTTTGAAAAATAGCTCGATGAACAATTTGCCGGATTGGATGGTTGATCTTTTACTTAATGCAAATAAATTGGAGTGATAGGAAAGAGAACCTGATAAAATAAACTTTTTTAGTGGGAGTCGTGTTTTTATAACGACTGTTCTACCCTTGTTTAAGTAATGTTTAAATTTTTTCAATCGGGGCTATGGTGTCATTATAAAAACACGACTTTTTCTCCGCAGCCCTGGCTTAAATTTTTCAAAATGTACGATGTGTAGTTTAATATGTCATAAGTCCACAGCGAGAGTATTGGTTTGGAAAAAACGTAACATGGCATAGTCCGTTAGCTGGTATCAGCGATAATGAATAATTTCCCATTGGCGTCGCATCAAAAAGGACTTTTTTACATAAATATTAGTCTGTAAACTATTGAAACAAATTAATAGAACGATTTTTCAACGTCATAACACTTTTTTACTTTCCAAACATTTTTATATAATATATACTACACGTTTCGCTGATAGCGATCATTTTCAACTGATTGTCTGCGCAAAAAACAATACAATAGTAAAATATTTATATATTTCACTTGTTCGCATACTTTTTAAGAAAATCAATCAATCATGTTCATTTTTCATTTGCCACGCATCCTTTGTTTTGAGAATCGTTAATGATAATGCTTGCTATAAGCGAAACCAGTTCTGAAACAATGTGGAAGCTGTATGCAACATTTTTTTTTTGCTAATTTATCTCTTCTTGCCATCAACAGAAGAACATATTGTGATACAATGTTTCTTCTTCAATCACTTCTTGGTAGAAAGGCGTGATATTTTTTATAATGAAAACATATTTTCTATTACTATTTCCACAATGTATTTTATTTTCAGGAAATTGTCAACTGGTCACGGTAACAAAACCTCTCATGATAAAATATGTTAACACGGTGAAAAAAAATAGCAATGTATTTTGTGCAAAATTTATAAGATATATAGTTTATATCTATTTCAGCTGATGCCTTCATCAGAACTATTCTGCTATTTTTTTCACCGTGCCATAATAGAGTTCTACCTAGTAAATGCCAATTCAATTAATAAAATATGTTGTTGAAATAGTACTAAAATAATTGTTTTATCATTTAAAAATAAGAAATAATACAGAGTTTTTCTTGTATTTTAATTTCAAATTCAACATATGTGTACAGAAGAAATTTCACAGAAACATTATTAAGAAGTATACAAAATAGCTCCACGCAATAGAATATAAAATAAAGGCTTTAAAAACACTTTTCCTCGTACACTGTTTCGCATTGTTACACTCTCGTTTAATTTTATCCTTAAATTTGAATTGTTACAACTTTGTACGAATCCACAATATTTATAGCGTCGTACGTGTCAGAAGTTTACTGTCATAACCGACACAACAAAAACTTTCATGTAACGTAACATAGCACTGTGAGATTTCAGAAATATGAAATACATCTTTCGTCAAATATGTTACATATTACATGTTCAAATTCTTGAGTAAACACCTTCTCACGAACTGAGGAAATTGTGCAGCTGTATTTATGTTATTTCAAATTAACTCAAAACGTGACATCGCGTCTTTTTTACTTATAGTGAAATTTATTATTCTGTCGACTCCATACACAGAAAAAATTAAGGATGGGTTTTGAAAAGAACTATTGTAGTTTGTACTATCTCCAAGAAAACACATTTATTGTGACACGCTCTATAAGATGTCATTATGCCTCAATATTAATTAGTCTCGAGAGTGAGTATATTTTTTACCCCAAAGTAATTTAACGTCTACTTTTATGATGGAAATATGATAGTTCAGAGAAAAATTTTGAGACTTTTTACTTGTCGGCGTATGGATAGTACCCATGGTTTTATGCAACTGACTTTCTATTAGACATGTTTACTTTTAATAGTAAAGAAGTTCGGAATAATACGCATCTGGCAACAATTTTTTTCGACTAATATGAGGCCAAAATCAGAATTCTGCCATCCTTGATTTTGTCTATTTGTGTGTGCCCTTATTTTTATGTTTTTAAAAAACAACAATGTTTGCTCTTTTTAAGCTTGGAACCATTTTGCTACTGGTAAGAGCATTTAAAATGTTCAGCAGTATCATTTATGATTTCGACTGAAGATGCTTAATGGAATTTCAATGTCCAATTTGAATTGTTACAACTTTGTACGATTCCACATGTTTTGTCACTAAAAAAAACATGTAGAATCGTACAACGTTGTAACAATTCAAATTCAACGGTATTCGTTCGGATTTTGACATATTTCATCTGGACGAGATTGAGTTCATATAAGTACTATTTTTTAATGTTGATTTTGCCTAATCTTATTGATCTTCATTGTAACCATTTATAATAAAATTAATTAACAAGGAGTGAAAATATTGGTGGGAAAAAATGTGTTTCTCAAAATTTGAAGAATGATTTTTTTGCCATTTATTCTTTCAATAGAAAATCTTTGTATTATTAATGTCTTGCCTAATCGAGATATTCTCTACATTACGATTACACGATAAGGCAGAACAAGGCTGTAGTTAAATTTTAATGTTTCATTCGGATATTTAAACTCGAAATCACGTAACCAAATAATACGGCATTGACTCAGTAACGGCTGCGGCAATAGTATTATGCAATTTCACCCGCCGCCACTGGGAGGATATTTATAGCGAGGCCAGGTCAATAGCAGCGAGCTCTGTAATGAGGAAGTCATCTCATTATACTGCCAACATTATTAAAAATAAGTTACGCACACGCCTGACAGAACTCAACCTTCGGAAACCGCAATAGCTTTGCGTGTTTTGCATACGCCCTTCGATCATTAAGAACTGAAACCTATATTATGAACAAATCGTTTCAAGTTTTGCCTTGACTTTGTGAACCACTTCTCTACCTGTAGATATACAATGCGTCATAATAACGGTATTTTTTTATGATTTACCTTGTCCGTCCATTAACTGGACTGTCAAGTCTCGAGTTACGACTGTTTCGACTAACGACCAGGCACATTGACTACAATAAAAAAAAAATCTTTATCTCTTCACATACACACAGACGTTTATCATATTTTGCATAAAATATATTGCTTTATTTGACATAACTACAATATATTTACGAAAGTCGACTAACGACACTGTTGTCTAATGACCAACAATGCTGGTCGTAAATCGAGTATTAAACGTATTCATTGTTTATTTATTTTCAATTGATTGCTATATCGGTTAAATAATTGCCACCAAATTAATCAGCAATACTTCTTAAGAATCTCCCATTTTACCATGATATATAACAGCGGTTGGCAACCCAAATACATTAATATACCACAAAACAGGTAATTCAAAGTATCCGACAGTTTTATTATGATTACAATAAAACACGCTATGATAAAAAAAAATACAATAACTCAATATTAGTGACTGGCGTGAGAATCACCTTTGGAAGCTAATACCTCAAAATTTGGTTTTAAATAATAAATGATCATTTTCAAAGCGTGCAAGAAAAATCAATTTGCATGCCACCTATAGGCGCTATTTGCCGGTACCTAATATCTAGTATATTCCAGGACTGTGGAGTCACGGTGTTTTGACTAAGTCCGTCATTAAGTCGTATATTAAATGATTTTGAAAAATACGTCAATGAACAATTTGCTGGATTTGTGAGTTGATCTTGAATTACATGCAGATAAATAGGAAACGTAGGGAAAAAAAAGATCAAATGAAACTATTTTTTATCGGAGTCGTGTTGTTGGTCAATATCGAAGTCGGAGTAATGTTTTGTTTTTTACGATTCCACAACCCTGGTGTATTCGCTTTAATATGCCAACCAATGATTATTCCTTTATCAACACATTAACCCCTTCCTTTGCTCAATTGTATAAAGATACTTCAACACTGAGAATTCCAAAAATATATTGTGTAATGTTGTTGTCAAACAATCTTTACGAAATTAATCAGGGTATCAGGCTATATTTTAACACACAGATTAACATTTTAATGACAGTTAACATTGTCAAAATTTTAAAACTTTTGAGCACGCTCAAAAATCAGCCGTCTCAATAATTGAGATTTTAGCAATTTAAAATCTGGCACATTGATTTTGTGCATTTCTTAAAGTGAGAATAAATTCGGATATTTTGGGAAATATACTTAAATAGTAAAGTTTATGCGTTACAGTTTTAATAATTAATAAAATAGCTCATTCTTGAGCTTCCCATCGTGTATTTCATATTAAAAATGGCAAAATTACAGATGTAAATCATTGTTTGTATTCTTGGCACATATCCTTGAATGTTTAAATGAGTTTCCATTGATGCACATTTGCAACATCTTTTCGCTTTATTGCACTATTAAACATCTCATTTATTAAACAGCCATTTAATAGCTTTGAAGTTTATTGAGAATAATGTGCCAATAATAGTTCTATGCAATATAACATTAAAATGAACAATCACCTTTTGTTCTTGCGGCCCATATATTAAATACGGGATATTTGTTTGAACTTATTTTTGACCATATTAAGCGTATTTAAAATATTTTTTCGTTTTAGACTCTTACCATTGTATAAAAAGAAAAATATTATTGACCTAATACTAAAATTATATCTACCTGAAATTTGATACATTTTTAGATGTTTAATTGATAAACGGTGAAAAAATAGCATGTTTTTTACGTCTTCAAAAATTTTAAGTTATTTTGTTGATAGCTTTTTCGGTTTACGCCCTCGTCAGAACTGTGTTTTATACGTACATTTACTTTTCTATATATAGCGGTGTAGAAAAGGTACATAATACGCATTCTCTTCTGTTCAATCAATGTTCATCAAGCATCCTAGTTTTATGTTGTGATAATATTCTTTCTTTATCAAAATGAAAGTTAACTCAATAACCAATTTTATACATTGCTATTTTTTCACCGTGTAATAATGGAGCTCTACCAAGTAAATTCCGATTCAATCAATATATATTTAATTTAATTTGAATCTTTCTAACTTAAGTTGTGTCACTTACGACCAGTTCTTCGACTTTTGACATCTGCAAGCATTATCTAATCAATTAATTTGTATTAGCGTGATAGACTGGATAGAAATGACGTATTACGAACCCCAGGATGTTTGTGACAAAACGTCAATATTTCAAAATTAATTTGAATAAAATAGCTCAATCCCACAAAATTTAACGATATGTTGCTCAAATTTATACATCATAAGATCTTTTCTATTTTTACTATTATTAAAATATTTATTATAGATATACTAATTTTACTCACAATTATGTATTGAAAGAAATTTCTTTATTTTGTTCATTTAAACATAACATAAAAAGCGAAAATTTTTCATATATAACATAAATAACAAAATCTTCGACTTTTATCTAAAAGGTGTGGTTTATTATCAATTATTTATTAGCTTCAAAAGCATGCGATCGCAAACAGTTACGTTTTAAATGATATACCAGTCAAATACCCTAATACGTATATGAATATTTAAATACTCCGAGTGACAGGTGAAAGCATTTTT
Organism: Himalopsyche japonica; assembly: GCA_028555115.1. Taxonomy (NCBI): domain Eukaryota; kingdom Metazoa; phylum Arthropoda; class Insecta; order Trichoptera; family Rhyacophilidae; genus Himalopsyche; species Himalopsyche japonica. The sequence goes on along the minus strand of JAHFWJ010000807.1, from coordinate 221,326 downwards.
TAATTGTGTGTGTTTTTAATTATCCCACGGTAGTTGATTGATGCTATCGTGCAGTGATCGCCAACTTGCTGACAGTTATCAGTTGACAAGACGTGTACGGATATTTGACACCTCGCTACTTGTCTTTTATTTCAACAGCATCAAATATCCGGAAAAAGTGTCAGTAAGTTTTTTTTATCAACTAACGGTTTATTCGATAGCCAGTAAGGTGTCAAAGAACACCAAGTTTTAATATTTAATGTGGCTCGCTAGCTTCAAATTTACTGTATATTCCTGGAATCTATTTTGTAATTCAATATTTTACCTCTTTATTGGATATTTACATTATTGTATCATTTTTTTTCCGTTCAGCTTTTTATGTAAATTCATGTTCAAGAACTTTTTTAATTGCTTAGCTTGATCGATAACTTTGATAGAAAACAAAATGCACAAAAGCTTTTCAAAAGTCAAATTTAAAATACAAAGTTTACGTAGGTTTGAATTATTGAAATTTTGTACGATCCACATGTTTTGTCATAAACGATCCGGGATTCGCATTTCGGCATCTTCAGACATTCTATCACACGTATACAACAAGACTGACACACGATAAACATATGCTTTGATCACTTTCTGCTATACGTTTGTAGCGTATATACAGTTGCAATATGCTAACAGTACCCTTCATCTGAGATTTTATTTTGGTACGCTATTACAGTGCTCCGCCATTTGTCTTCCACGGCAAACCAACTTTCTTCTAAAGCTTTACGGCACACCACAAGTCAATATTCATAACAATGTAAATGATTCACAATCCATGATGTTTCAAAATAAATTATTCGTTCTCCGTTATGAACTTGTTTTATTTTAAATTCACATTATACATTGCTGATTGTGTGTATAATATCTATGTACATGTTTCATAATAGTTATCGAAGAAATATTTTTTTCTGATCTTCTGTAATTCTTCTGATAAAAAAATGGTCCGCGGCGCACTTAGCATCACCTGGTGGCACATTGGCGTGCCGTGACACACCATTTGCAGAGCTCTGGATAATAATACAGAATAATTGAAAAATTACAATGTTGTGTTGTTATTAGTATGCCTATAAATATATAGAAAATGTTGAATGTTTTGTAATGTCTTTTAAATATGCTTGATGATAGAATTATTTAATATTTTATACATACTGAAAATTTTATTGCGACTGAAAAAAAACTGCTTTTTTGTCTTAAGCCGTTGATATGTGCAGCCAAAAGTTACCTCAGCAGCATTTATCCTCGATATGTTACAAATATACTCACCTTTCTGCAGGGTCAAAGTTCTTATGTAGTTCACAAAATACAATATTTATAGCGCTTCACTGCCACCAATTGCATGAAACATTAACATGGTCTTTAATTACAATTTGTGATTTTACGCAATAACGAAATATATTTAACACAGCTTGAAGAATACCATAATAAAACAATGGCGCAGCAAATTTCGAAAACAAACACGTATCACGTTGGAGCAATCAAATGTGGTGGATTTTTGATATTGGCAACAGTGCCGTGCTTGTTTTACAGCCAGGTCAGGGGGCAAGGATTCTCTCCTTGAATTGGATATAACGATTATTTTGCAACGAAAATATTGTCACGAAATAAAATGATGACTACACATTTCAGTTGTGCCATATGGCTTTTTATAAAAAAATTACCCCAAAATAGAATTTCAGTCACTCCAAGTAATTCCAAACAATTTTAATTTTTTTTTTGTCTGCTATGATCTGTGCGTTTAATATTTTACTAACGCACGTATGCACACAAATTCGCAATTGATTTTCTCACTAATTCGTTGATCGACTATATAACATACGTTCATTTCTTCCCTATAAAAAACCAATATCACCGAAAACTCAATTTTTAAATCTGACATCCTGGGAGGAGGCTTGCAACCGCTAGCAAACATTGATTTCTTAATTGATGATTAATTTCAAACGTTTATACATAACATAGTCATGTCGATAGACTGATAATTATTCCCACAAAGCCAATCACCTATGTACATATTAAATCAGTTATATTTTTTTTATGTACAAGAACCTTTTTAACATAATTATTTATACAAGCTTTAATTATTTGCCAAATCTTTCACAGAATGAAAATCTTCGCTGTCTTCAGTTATGGTGATCAATCACGAGCTCAAATCATATACAGTTTCAAAAATTGATTTTTCAACTCATTGTGTATAATTGTACGAAAACATAGATTGCAAATCCTCCCTCCCTCCTCCTCTCCTCTCTAAATACATTCACTCGTTGAATCCCTTACTATATGACATTAGAGTTAACTAACGTTAGAGTGACTATCAATGTAAATCCAAAATGTCGAAAGCGAGCTTTTTTGGACGACTATCCATTGGTATGCCAAAAATCGTTTAGAATATTTATATTTACACAAATGTTATTTTGCTCATTAAATCAACAAATTTTAAAACTATTCATAGTATGACATTTTCCTGTTTTTGTTTGAAGTAAAAATTTACTATTTCCATTTAAATATAAAAAAAAGCGCGCGATTTATTTCATGATGCATGAATTTCATAAACAAAAAATTCTTTCTTATAAAGTTGCAGTTTCATACAGCGAATTGTAATTTTATAAATAATATATAACATATTTTAACTTCTTATTTTACTATGCACTTTTTTTATCAAATGAAATGATTTGTCATAAATAACGTTCAATACAATTTACGATATCGACTAGATAGAATTTAAATATCGAATTCGAATTATTGAAACTTTGTGAATTTTTACACGCTTTGTCACTCAAGGCTATTCATTTTTTCACCTTTCGAAATCTTCAGACATTCAATAACACAGATCCAATAGAAATGACGAAAGGTGAAATCTGTGCCATGAGTGACAGAATTTGTGGAAACATACAAAGTTTCAACAATTCAAATTTTCAATACAATTATTGAGCCGGTATATTTTTAGGTCATATAAGAACATACATAACCTATTTGTTACACGGCAATAAAATAGAATTTTTTATTTTACTCATAATTTTCTCTCAAAGAATTTAGATTCCAGAAAAGGTGTATGCCACTTGCATTGCAAGGCTTCAATTAACTATCACTTTTCTAATCAATCTTTGCCATTCTGTTAATTCTTACATATATTAATAATAGATCAATTTTCTAGCTCCATAAAGGATCTTTATGAATCCAGATTGAAATAAATATGGATAAAATATTTTAGAAAAAAGTCAATCACGTTGACTATTTTTGTCGCGACTTGCAGATCAAAATATGTTGATATCTTATTTAAAAAATCTTCACATTTTGTAGAACATACATAGCAGCACGTCTCCCCGTAAGCTTATTGAAGACGCCAGTTTTTTGTGATATATTTCTGTGAAAGTGCACGAACTAAAATATTACACATTACATGTGTATACAATATTTCTTTGACATTTAAGCAATATGTAATGCTCAATGGTGCACAGTGAAATAAAATACAAAGGACGTAATTTCAGTAAGGTCGACTGATAAGAATTACTTGATAAAACCAAGTTCATTTGCAGTTATTCCGTATAACATAAAAAGTTATCACGTAAAATATTGTTCATAGTATAATGTTATGTTCAAATAATTTTAACCAAGGCTGTAAAGTCAGGACTCGTGAAGTCGCGGTGTTGTGATCGGAGTTATTACGTTTTCGATTAGACAGTTTTGAAAAAAACCTCAATGAATAATTTGCCGGATTGATTCGTTGATATTTAACTTAAAGCACATTAATAAGACAGTTAGGAAAAACCTGGCATTATTTAAACTTTTTTTTTTAGTAGCAGTCTATTGTTGGTCAATGGCAGAGTGGGAGTCTTAACTTTTTTAGCGATTCCATAGTGTTGATTTTAATTAAATAAAAATAAGATTTTTTTCAAATTTGAATTGTTAAAACTTTGTACAATTCCACATGTCTTTTCACTAACTACCGGGTTTCGCCTTCCGACATCTTCAGGCATTCACACGGATGCAACAGAAAGGTTTTTTCGTTACAAAAGGCTTCTAAATTGTTGCAAATTATTTATTCATGAATAAAACAAAAATCTTACCGATAAGCCTAAGCATCGCTGTTTTTAACCGATGAAAAATCTAAATTTTGATATTTCAACGGGTTCAGCGATATCTTCGTGAAAATTCAATTTTGATAATATTTAAAAAAAATATGTTTTTTTATTGAATTGGCATTAACTTGGTAGCACTCCATTATAACACGGTGAAAAATAGCAGTGTATTTTAGTTCATAAAAATTTATCTATTAATACAACTTAGTTCTGATGAAGACGTAAGCCGAAATAGCTATCAACTTAACATCTTATAAATTTCGTAGAACTAAAATACATTGCTATTTTTTCACCATGTTATAAAAATTGAATTTAATGTTAAATGATTGACGACTGCGTTGGAACTATATCTTATAACCGGACGTGGGGAGGAAAATAGACATCAGCAAAAACGTAATAAATATAATACAAAAGTAATCTTTTTATACATTTTTGTATTTTTTTGCGAACGGTTTTGTCTGGGCGGTATTCACGAGTATTTGGTTAGGCGGAAACGTCCAGGCGTTTTTATCAGGGCGTTATTAATTAATTATATGTCAAAATTTTCAAAAATTACTTAAAGTGATCAACGTTATCACTATGTAAATATCTGGTATTTTATTACTGCGTAAGACACATAGTCCCTCGGCATTTTCTTTTGACTGTTTGATACACGAGTCGCCAAAAATATTGTCAAAAACTTCAAGCATAATCTCTGTGTGATAAGTAATGTTTCCTGAAGAACAAATCACTTGGGAAAGTAAGTAAGAGACTCTGATGCAACACAAACGAGTTTAAAATTAATGATTGTGATTGCAGATTACACTTTGCAAATTAATTTCAAAACGTACAATCTTGATTTCCCAGGTGTTACTTTTGCATTTGAATATATTTAATGGACACACAGTATCGCCTTTCGTACACTTAACAGCTCAGAATTCAGTTATGCGAACTATAGCTATGATTATAATCTAAAAATTTATGATTCATTTTATTTTCTCTTTCGCTTTTTGATTGTATATTTCCACCATAAAAGTGTTCACTTATTTCTTGAATTGCCAAATTTATTTGGTGGAATTCCATTATTAAAAGCTCAAAGTATTAAAGCTCTACAAATGTCGGTGTTTTCATGTTGATGATGGGTCAGAACTATGATTCAACTTAATATAAGCTTAGTTTTTGCCTCTTCGTCTCAATGATTATAAGATAAATTAAGTGGATTATGCAAATATTTAATATGTTATTCCGTTGTTTAAATATATTGATTAAGTGGTTGAATTCACAAATAAATTGAGATTTAGCGAGTTTCCTTTGCACTCAAATGTTAGGGGATGTTGATTTTTGTCTTATGTATCCACTGTCAATGCAACAACTTGAATTATTTACCATAGTTTGTCAAGTGCAAAGGGTTTAACATTGACCAACAAAATGACTCCGGCTAAAAAAACTTTATTCTGTCAGGTTTTTTTCCTATCTTTTCTATATATATGCATTGAATTAATGATCAATGAATCAATTCACAAATTTTTTTATTGAGATATTTTTCGAAATCATCAAATCCAAAAAGTAGTAGAGTCTCTCGTATTTTACAACTACGACTCTGACTCCGTAGTTCTTTTAAGCCTACTTTTTAACACCATTCCTTCGTTAATACACATTAAACAGTTAAAAAGGACTCACGTAAATACGCGCAATCGCAAAATTTCCATTGAAAGTAAATAATTGCAATTATTATTTATATCAAATCAATTATGATCCTTCAAGTCAAAAAGCGGATGCAGTCATCTTATCATTAAGATGCACTTACAATTGATTTATTTCCCACATTAAGACACGTTTTTAAAAAGAAAAAGAAAGATAAACTATTTGAGGCTTGTCTTATTTTCTTGGTTGTATTTTAAGTGAATTTAATAATTTAAGTTGCTTTAAGTTGACATGAAAAATAAATATTTTACCCTTCACAATCATTCACTACCAAATTCATTATTCATTAATCCAGTAATTACATGCAAAATAATTTTAAGTACCCTTATGGCAACTTATTTTCATGAACTTTCCGTTGAAAATGACAAGCAAATTAACTCGCGATTATTTTTTTCAAGCATATATAAATTGAAAGCGCGTTCAATCAAAACGTTCACAATTAATTGTAAACTTTCTTTGCTTATCCGTAAAACTTAAATGCAACAATTCTGGAAACAGTTGTTTGTATTGCTTTGGTATACTACGCCAATTTAATAACACTTTCAACGAATGATTGACTGGTTATAAAACTAACACAGTGTTTAGTATCTAAAACACAAGGTTTTCAACATTTTTTTCACTTGACACTCCCCAAGAGCTTAATTTATTTCTAGGAAAAAGATTATCCGCTTGATGAAAAGGACTCACCTTTGAATACACATTTTTACATCTTTACTTCTACCATATTTTTGACGGGGAGTTCTTGGTCCAAATAATTGACACATGTTTATCATAAAACCTATTCTTATGCCATTCTCTCTTTTTTAAGGCATAACTTATACATTGTAAATTATTCTAGATATATTCTATGTCCTCATTCTTCCTCCAGACGTGTAATGTACCCACGTGATATTTAATTATTTGACATGCAATACCGCTTTAGCGACACAAATATATATTATTTTAAATTGGTATTACAAACCGCATAATATAGGTATCACAGGAATGTATTTATATGTATAAAAAATATATATTTCTACAACACCGAATTTCAGCACCACAAAATTGTTATATTTTTTAAACTTGAAATCTTATTGGCTTGTAATAATCTTATTCAATTATTGCATCAAATAAGTTTTAAGCCACAAAAGGACATTGAAATTTTGAAGACTTAGCTTTGACAAATATGTTATGATTTGACTATTATGTATTAACACAATCCTTTTAATGTTAGCCATTTCCCTAATCTAACTCTTTTTTTCAGTTCTGTTGCATCCGTGTGATAGAATGCTTGAAGATGCCGAAAGGCGAAACCCGGGTCATTAATGACAGAACAACTGGAATCGTACAGAGTTGTAATATTTGATATTTTCTAACTCTTTTGCTTAAATTATAATACTTTTAATGGGCCGTTGGAGAATTAAGTCTCGAATGTGTCTGACGATGTTTTATGTTATTACAGATCATTAAAATATAACTTAACCCAAATAATTTTTTAAGTACTATCGAAACGCAATTTTAAATGAAAATGCATACATATTATTGTATTAATATTCATGTTTACTGTGTACAAAACGATCACACTATCATATTTCTTTTGTTTTAACTCATGTCATCATTTCTAAGAATAAATAATGCAAATGTGTTTGTCTTTACATTCTCATTATAATCGCTCATTATATTGTTATTAAAACATAAAAATTCATATGAACTCGTAACTGTATATCTTCGTATTCTAAAACCATTTGAAACTAACATTGCTTTATGTAGTGAGATAACAACAATGGCGCATTATTTACATTTGTCTTTCTTGAAATATTCTTAAATTTCAGTGGGAGAATTAGTATCCGTCTCTTTACGTTCTGCAATATAAATTAAGACTTCTTGCGAATTACGATGGGGCTTGAAATATTCCGCCATTTTTCACTTGTTAACTCTTTCTTCTTTGTAACACAACAATTCATGAGCGAAATATATACCAGCTAGATCTGATTTGTGAGTTAAAATTTATTCCACGTAGACAAATATATATATGTATAAGTTATATGATGCTGAGTGACTATTACCTTAAGTAAACCTATAGAAATTTAATGATTCAAACCAATAAAATGCCAAGTGGACAACGGTGTCAATTAAATACAAAAATCAAACGCACGGTGTTCTGATATTACTTTGTTTTGTTGTGGTGAATTTGCACTAGTGTTACACATTAAAATACTATCACATTCATATGTATATTACATAAAACAAATAATATACCATAGACACGATGAAAACGCCGCATCGTGATTTATGACGAGCGTAGCAATTCTATCGTTGTACGAGACGATATTCATAATTTTAATTGAATATGTAAAACATCGTTGATTAAATATAAACAATTCAAATTATTAAGGCTTAAAATGGAAACAATTTAAAATAACAAACCAAGTTGTATGAAAACAATAATTTAGTTTTTTGTGTTGTACCAACCTTAATATTTTTTTGTAAATCATATATTTTTCAATCGAATGCTGGAAAAATACTATATCAACATCAACTTAAACATTTTATATTTTTTTTGTGTTCTGAACAATACGTCGTTCACAGAGAGGCACTGGCTATTTCTATGCACGGCATTCAAGTGGTTAAATATTCGAATATAAAAAGACGCTGAAAATATTTATTTTGAATCTCGAATCGGGAATTAACAATGCAATTCCATATTCAAACATTATTTTCTTTCACACTATCAACTCAATCACCTTGTTAGTTAATATCGTTCTAGACACGCATATGAAATTGCATTCTCGGCTATTTGAGTTGTTTTAATTAAAATACTTTGTGTAAATCAGTCATTTTGTCCGTTCTGCCAGAGATTGCCTGGAGTCTAATGTTGCCATAATACGGCAACCTGGTTGGCGCCAAAACTTTATGAGAATTAAAAATTATAAATATTTTTCCTCTTACTCTTGTTACCTGACCACAAACGCGCAGCTCGCATATCTTTCCGAAAATAATTATAATCGATACTATGTAGAGCAGCGATTTCCAAACTTAGAAGCATTTATTTGAATTCAAGACTGTACTAGCGTATTTACAAAATATAATATGTACATTTTCATAGAAATAAAATTCGTATTACCATCAAAACATCACCTCAATTGCGTTACTCCGTACATTACAGCAAAGCGAGTGTGTTTATTTACATTTTTACAAGATATATTTTCTTTTACATTATGTAATTGAGGTAATAAAAGAAAAACCGAGAAAACCAAATTTTTATCAAAATTAAACAATACATATTTATTTTCCCCATAATCACTTCTAAAATATAAGCTGTCACCTTTTGTTGGAAAGACATAATATTTAAATAATAAAAAATTTCTTACTACATTATCCAAATCAGAGCCAATAATAATTAAACAGTCAATGGAATGCGCGAAAGCAGTCCTAATCGGGATTACCTAAAACTTTATGTAATGTATAAATATTATATTGTGTTATTTAAATATATTCTGCTAGTCTTTTTGTACGATATGTATTGACAAAATACTTACTAAATTTGACAAAAGCACGTGATTTAACAAGTATTTTTAATGATATGCCGAATCCGGCACGTTTCGTAGTAACATCAAAATGCCGTTATATCCAATTCGATTTATTATAATTCGCAGTTTACTAGCCTTTTGAATTATGGCTAACTTCTTACAATTATTAAAAAAGGCACAGTAAGATCGTAAAAAATAAGCCATCCCTAAAACTCTATTTTTCGTAAAACAGGAAATCGTCATTTATTAGATATAAATTTAAATTATTGCAACTTTGTACGATTCTACATGTTTTATCACTAATAACTCGGGTAACACGCGGATGCCTGAAGATACCGAAAGGCGAACCCCGGGTCGTTACTGACGAAACATGTGGAATCGTACAAATTTGTAAAAATACTTATTTGATATTGAAATTCCATCAAGCACCTTCAGTCGATATCATAAATTATTAGATTTTTTTATTTTTTTTGAAATACCAGAAATATATTTCTGAAAGCACTGCAAAACATATGATACTCGGTTTTGCATATTATCGTGTCACTGGAAGAAAGCAGTGATCAATGGCGCTTCCTGGAAAGACAGCACGCTGTCGCCGCGACTTATCTCCTCCTCTTCCCGCTTCTTCTTCTGCCAGCCAATTCTAATTCCTCGAATCCTGGCGCCAGCGTCAGACGTTGCAATCGATAAGCCTTCCCGCGATCCTTCAGCGTCGAATTTATTGACGATTGCGAGGTTCTCTGATAACAGAAAGTAAAATATACGTTTAATTAGCACTCGTGAATAAATAGAGTTTTAATTCTTTTAGAATAATGATCACCGCAGAATAAAAATGCATCTACAGTTGGTATCACACTATTTTTTATCTAAACAACTTCGTCAATTTTAAATTAAAAAGATTGAGTATTGTTGGAATTAATTTATAATATCGACTGGAGGTGCTTGATGGAATTTCAATATCAAATTTGAATTGTTACAACTTTGTACGATTCCACATGTTTTGTCACTAACAACCCGTGTGATTGAATGCCTGAAGATGCCGAAAGGCGAAACCCGGGTCGTTAGTGACACAACATGTGTACAATGTTGTAACAATTCAAACTTCTTATTGGAATTGTTTGAAGCATAATAAACGTTTCCAAATACCATGTTTATTTACCAGTATATTTTATAATTAAGCACATTCCACATAAAACAATGTATTGCGTGTATACAATAGAGCATAGTTTCTCAACCGGTGGTTCACGGAGATTTTTGGGTGAGCCGAAGCAATCGAATTTTGTGTTTTACTTTGTGGATTTTGAAATAACATATTTTCTTACGTACTGTCTGTCTTAATATATTTAAATATTGTTATATCAGCATACGATGTTGCAAAACTAATTGTTTTGAATAAAAAAACCGCAAAGACGCCACCAAAAACTCTGATATTTTAAGGGCGCCGGAAACCGAAAAAGTTTTGGAACGCCTGATTTACATTCTTTTTAAACATAAATTGAGCTTAGCTTTTTATAATGTGCTATACATCGTTTCACTTATTCAACCAGAACAATAAGAACTACTATCTTTAATTTTTAAATATTGAATAAGCAATCGTCTTATGAACTGTTCTAATAAAATAACCACAATTAGTTAAATTAATACATTATTTAAATAAACGTACAGAAATTTGCATCATGTATGATTACATAACTTCATTTACGGGGAATTTTATAGCAAACGTCATTACTGTGACGAAATAACTATTAACCACCAGACATCAAAATTTACCATTTTTTTCCTTATCATACAACTCTGCGTTTCGTATCGAAATACATCCATTAACAGACCATTAAAAATCTTTTTAATTTGTGCCGATAATTAAATACTTCGAAGTCAACTGTGTATTAATATATCGTTCCAAGTGTAACCAAGAGTATTATATTTTTCTTATGAATCTCATACTGCGTCAATAGTCTTTCGTGGCAATTAATCATCTTTCAAATTTTTAAAACACTAAGAACTCGAGATATTAATAACACTCATTTGTATCTTCATCAGTGTTAACTGACCTTTTCATTGCCTTAAAATTATTGTAAATTTATATTCCGGACACTTTTCGGACGCTATTTCTTTGAATAATTAAACATTATTATTTTTATAACAAATTAAGAATATTTTACAATGACAATACATCGTATGGATATTTTAATATGCGTGTATATAGGTTAGGAAATTTAACACAAATTCAATTCAATGACTGAACGTCACGAAACATTGTACTAAGCACAATTATAATTTTAAGAATATATGATAGCATACATATATGTGTCGGTAGTAGGCTATTCTTATTCAATTAAAGAAAAATATTTCGCGTGTTTTCGATCAATATCATTAACTATAAATTTTGAGAGAGCGGAATATACACTTATGAGAACAGGTAGAAAATTTAAAATGAGCAAATAATAAAAAATAATGAAGAACTTGACTTACGCCATTGTTCACAACAGCTTTCCAAATCTCAACATTAAATATTCCTCTTCATTTACAAGCATTGTAATTGTAAACTTCGTTGACATATCTATTGTTCTATTTTCATGTATTTATTCTAACGATCTTAAGTTCTTTTTGTTACTATATTTTCATTATTTTGAGAAAGAAAATGTCCAATTAAACAATAAAGAAAATAGTTCTGACGATGGTATGAGCCGAAAAAGCTATCAACTATATTTAAAAAAATAATTTTGTAGAACTAGAATACATTGCTATTTTTTTCACCGTGTATAATAAAGAAAACTTTTTAGAACAATATTTTTCGATTAAAAATATGCTTTGTTTATATAGAGGTTATTCAAAATATGATTTTGAGCACAGTTATTACAAGAAAGAATATTTAAGTGAGACATCACTCTCTTAAGCTTTTGACAGTCTGTCGTGAATTTAAATAAATAATCAACCCACCGACTGCTAACGTTTCAACTGTAGAGACAACAGATTACTGTTAGTTGATACTGAAGCATATAAGGTTGTTAAATGTTTACAAGCTATTTGTTTATTAATATATTGATCAATTTGTCCTGATAATCTCCATGATACTTGCTTTAACACCAACACTTAACCATTAATTTTTACTGACTTTTATCATACGTCCATTTTTTGGAATATTCGTTAACGCGTTTAGTAGGAAATGGGTCAAGAAAATAATATAAACTGCATCTTTTATCTTGAAAAGCTTTTGTGAGAAACGATATTTTGCGCTGTGGCTGTGTGATATTTTTAGCATCGTAAGTAACACTTCTAATAATATATATTAAAAATAATAAATTAAACAAAATACCCATTTATTTATAGTAGATGGTTTACAAGCGCCAAACAAATTGTTTGCATACATACAAGACATACCTGCGAGAAATTAAATTAAATATTCAGAATACCAAATTTGTTAGCTGCGCCGACGCTAGCGTGTTTGTTGCACTTTCAGAAAAATGCAACTAAAAAAGGCAAATAATAATGCATTCATTCTGCACGTGGCTTTTATTTGCATCGCCGTGCTACGTGCACCACGCACAATTAGCTGCACCGCAGGGAGTCTTGTTTTATACGTAAAATACCTCGGACCAAGCCATCAAGGATTTTATTTTTGGTGCGATGATACCGTGAGATACATTTGAATATTTAATGGAAATAATTTTGCGTTACCTCTAGGTGATTGACCCGCATATATTTTTGAAAACTAAACTCACCCTAACGTAGATTTTAGTGTGAACTTAACATAGCTAATATTATAGAAAAAGTGTTTAAATTAATTAGTACAGATATTAAACATTGTTAATACTGAATTAATGGACCAGTAACTTGTTTCAGAAAATGTATGTTTTGAGCATTTCGTAAGAATATTTAAATATTTCCAAAATCTGTTACTTCTATCTATCATTCTGAATACAAAAACTAGACTAAGAATTAACATGTTTCGAATACGGGCAATTAAACAGAAACAGCTGTGAAAAAACTGGCTTAAAGGCGATTAATTGATAAACTGATCTTTTCATACGGAGCGAGGTTAGATGATGAAGTATGAAAAATACTATTAACGCGGTGAAAAAATAGCGATTTATTTTAGTTCTACAAAAATGATATATAAATATATAGTTGATAGCTATTTCGGCTTACGCCCTCAAGATATAAAGTCGCATATATATTTTTTAGGTTGCAATACTTATTATCAATATTAAATCATCGCCTCGATATGCTTTACAAATATAAAATACTCTTTTCGTTGTATCAAATAATAAATATATTCAACGTTCATTGATTATAGGAATATTACTTTTGTTAATAAATAATGTATGTTTGAATATATATTCGCGTTCTTAGCGTGTTATTTGTCAAAAATATGGTAATTAGATGAACGTTTTAAAATTATTGTCGAGCTTAAAATACTTTCCACACCTCTTCGAGTTCTTTCGCGTTATATGACATCGTTTTGAAATTATTTTGCATTTCATTAAAATAAATCAAATTTCGGAATTCTTTGCTGCGTGAATCAAATTTAAAAAAATAAACACATCACACCAGTACGCGACGAAGCCCCCCCGGGAGACAGTGCGTGACAAGGGGATACTATAACCCCGCAACACGATATAAATAGCTTTTGTATTACATATCTCGTGCTTTTTAAATGAGAATATTTTGGCAGTTGTAAATATAGTAGTCCCATATTCCGAGAATTAATTTCTTCCGGGTAATATTTCATTTATTCAGTGGGTAGATACGATGATAGCCTTGTGGTAACGACTTCGGAGAGCGATCGAAAGGTTTTGTTAAGCGCTTTAATCCGATCATCGTTGACGTTACTAGCTGATATTTATAACGTAGTAATTTCATTTTTACGCCACGCTATAAAATTGAGGTACAAATATTAACATACAATAAACCATTCGTTTACGCTTTAAGTGTCTAATCAATTGTAATATCCAACTGTAAGATGACATTTTTAGATTTGAAAGAAAAATATTTATTTGGCTGGGCAAGAATACTTTTATTTTTCATACGCGAGGCTGCAACTTTCTCTCGCGTTCTTTTCAATAAATCATTGAACAAAGATTCCCTATCGTAAAATGCCCCGTCATATTTTAGAGTGCTTTATTTTTTCTTCACTGAAAGGTCGCTTCGAAAATATGACGATCCTTATCAACAATGTAAATTTATGTATCAGCATCCATAAATTTGTATATTGCCCTTTTAAACGATCTATGTCACTTTCTACAACGATACGCTCCTTACGTAAGTGTGTACCAGTGATCCGCAACCGGTGTGCCGCCAGACGATGCTTGGTGTGCCGCAAGGCATTGTTCTAAAAAAAGCTTATAATACGTCTTTACTTTAAAATATTTTGTGAAAATGTAATAACATAAAGCATAGAAAATAAATATTTTATGTCGGAATTATATGTCACGGTGAAAAAAAATAGCAATGTGTTTAGTTCTACATTTTTTTTAAGATATATTGTAGTTGATAGTTATTTCGGCTAACGAACATTTGCTTATCTATATGTAGCTGTGTAGAAAAGGTGCACAATACATCTTTTCTCCTGTTTTAACGACCTCACTTGTTTCTTGCTCGCAATAAAACTAAAATTTTTAAATGAAAATGCAGCTATATCAATAAGTTTACATATGGCACGGAAATGGCATAAGTACACAAATATTATACACACGATCTACAATACAAAACGTAAATTTATAAGAAATAAAATTGTCAGTAAATAAAATAAGCAATGCAATTAAATGAGTTATAAAAATTCGTCGATGTTGCACATTCCGTTTTTTTTTTTTAATTGGCTTGCTTGAAAAAATCATTTCTCTGCCACAAAAGGTTACAGAGCACTGGTATATACTATACTTTGTATCACTAATTTTTATAAATATAGAAAACAATTCGTTCAACTAATAAAATAAATGCGTGTAAGTATTTAATGAAAATTGAATTCTTGAAACATTGTACATTTCCACGTGGCACTTACTTTTTCGACATTTTATCACACGTATACAATAGAATTGACACACAATAAACAATTTTATGATATTGACTGAAGGTGCTCGATAGAATTCCAATATAAAGCTTGAATTGCTTAAAAATTGTACGATTCCACTTATTTTGACACTAACGACCCCAGTCAATACAATACACGGTTAGCATCGGTTATATACCAGAGGAGCTGATTACAAAGGAAAGCCCAGACCAAAGGCTAAGAATATTCAAGCAAACAACTGAAATAACTATCGAATGTAGTGATTTTATAATACTGACATTCAATTGCCTGTGATATGTTTTATTAACCCTAAACATTGTTTTTTTTTGTGCGTCAGTTTTGTTGCATCCGCGTAATAGAATACCCGTAGATGCCAAAAGTCGGAACACGGGTCGTTATAATAAATAACAAAACATATACAACCGTAAAAAGTTTCAAAAAATTATATTAAATACAATCAACACTATATAACCAAAAACAATAAAGCTTTGAGCTTTTATTAGTCATAACCTTCCAATTTTTAATCAGACACTTAAAAAATAGCGCTATCAATTTAATACCTCATACGTCATTTAATGGTTAGATAATGACTTACCTTTAATTGTATATATTTATAAAATTTAAAACAAATTGTGTAAGAAAATGCATCTCAAAGAATTTAAGTGCATTACGTCTTCATGAACACAACCAATTGTCAAATCAATTTTTATATAGCAATCTGAAAATAGTTATTTGAAGAACTACAACATTGATATATTAAAACAATACTTATGTAAAAATATGTAGTCATGCTTTTCATTTGATGATTCTAATTTACCACCACTAAATCAATGCTTTTAAGCTTAAAATATCATCGTATACTAGTGATATTAATAAAACGTTACAAAACAATTTTTCTGTAAATAAAAAAAAACACCAAAAAAACGCCAAAGGCTTCCATTCATTCCAAAGAAGAAACGTCTGACTGGAAAATAAGCATGAATAATGGTTTATCATTATAATAATATATGAACAATTTAATACGGAAAGGTTACAATAAGTAGCTATTATTCATGTAATCGATTTCACTAAAAGTGCGGATTTTATTCGTAAGTAAATCCTCCGTTAAGATTAAACGTTTTTGTACTGGGGAAAACATAATACAACAATCTGCCTGAGAAGTGCCTACTTGACTTAAAATTCTCGCATTCTGTGATGCGATACATACAAATTGCAATTCAATACGATTTAAAATGTCCCATTATCATTGTTTTTCGATTATCTGGGATCCGTTAGTTGTGATGCTTTTGTTGTGCATCGTTAAATCAGTAACTATAAACCTTTTATTGCTATGCAATTGAGAAAATCAATTCCACGTAAGTAATTCCAAAAAACTGTTGCAGTCAACCCTCGGAGCATTTTGAAACCATCCAATATTATTTTTTTTTTCTTTTATTTTAACCTTCGTCTTATTTCCCCTTTTAATGTGTTAAATAATAAATGTGTTAAATAAATGTGTTTAATGTGTTTAACTGTTATTTCGTGATGGAAATGCATGTTATTTAGACAATAGAAACATACTTTTACTACTTATTTCCACAATATATTTTATGATCAAGACCGGTTTCGCTCATCGCGAGCATTATCTACTGAGTCTTATTTATATAGTTTTTTCCGACCAATGTTGAAAAACAAAACTTTATTTGATTCATTATTTTGAAGAAACGTGATTCTACGATTACTTTACAATATAAAATATTTTTTTCCTATTCAGTCTTCATATTATTTGTATTTAACTCCGCATTTTATGCAGTTAAGTAGGATTAACAACCAATTACCCTAAACTGAACGGTCGAGATAAAAATCAAACGTATTCATACGTTTCATTTTTATCTGGTGTTTTTTTTTTTTAAATACAAATTTAAATTAATAACTTTATTTCCTCTGTTTACGTGTTACTGAATTTAGTGCGCTGAGTTTTTGGTCAAAATTATCAATTTTTATTTCATATTAAAAATTAACTCCCACAAAGCTACTGTCGAGTCCATCAAAAAATTTAAAAATTATATTCATATCTCACACAAATTTACCAACTTATGAATACCAACAACATAAAGAACAAATGAATATTATCCGCTTTCTTTCAAAATAACTTCATATGAGAATATTTTCTGTGATGCAGGGTTTTTCCATGAGGCCTGGATTTGAAATTTTATACTTATATTACGTTTGTCAATTCAAAAAATAATCATTATTTTTATTTTATTTTTTTCAAAATTTTAAGTAACATTTTTATTCCAATACAACAATACAGCTAGCCATATAAACTGGGCATGATTTAATTAATGTATTTGCTAAGATCGATCAGAATATAGTTAATTAATATTTAAAAAAACTATTTTTGAAAAAGGTTTACTTCCATGGCTTACCTATTATGTATTTATCGGTTTGCATTAGCAATCAAAAACAATCTTGTGGAATAAACATTAAATTTGAAACATTTGCTTATCTATATATAGCTGTGTAGAAAAGGTCACAATACATCTTCTGTCCTGTTTTAACGACCTAGCTTGTTTCCTGTTCGCAATAAAACTAACAATTGTAAATGAAACTAAAAAGGCTATTTCAATAAGTTTACATATGGCATGGAAATGGTCCATTACAGAAACAAAGAGACACCAGTCAGAGGAGTCAATAATGGTGACCGACATATATTAGTTAGTTCGTTAAGAATCCTTTGTGATAGTTGATATATATTGATCTCCAGCTGTTCTAAAGCCGTCATCCTGCGACCCTTACTACAAAGATGCAAACAGTTAGGCGCTGAGTTTGAATTTATATATATATATAACATATATATATGAATAATTTTGTAGAACTAAAAATACATTGCTATTTTTTTCACCGTGTTATAATGGAGTTCTACTAAGTGAATGCCAATTCAATCAATAAATTAAACAATAAAATATCCTCACGAAACAGGAAACAAACGACAGTGGCGTCAAAGGAAATCAATTCCATTTAAGGCAACCCGATCAGCTAGGTGGATGACCGATGTCCTCCAGGAAAAGTAAAGATGCTATAGGACTTCACAATATGGTCCTGTGTCGGTAGAAAAAGGGGCTTATTTTAAATACCGGTCGTTAGCCGGTCAATTCTCGTTTCACCTTTGCAGAATAACATATCGTTGGAAGAATGGATACGATTATTTATACCAAACAGTAGAGTTATCTTTTAGATTAATATTTTGAAAGTATAATGCTTTATTTTTCTATCTATTTTATAATAAATTGCAACGTCAAAGTATTTTAACATTTAATGATGGAAATTAAAGAAATTAACAACAAAATAAAACACTAGGTTAGCAGGAGTCAACCAAACAAGCTCATGAAAAATCTACTTTAACACATTGAAAAATAGTATTCGCCTTAAATTACTTTCATCTACATGCTATATGTCGACATCTAAATAAATACTGTTGAACGTCGTCATCTTCAGGTTGTCGTCGTCGTCATCTTCTATTTCACGGATGCAACAGAACTGACGGTTCTTAATGGTAATTGTGATAATCATCATATCAATGATGTTTGTCGTTTTTTCCAAGAACTGATTTTCATCCGTGTGATAGAATGCATGAAGATGCTGAAAGGCTAAACTCGGGTCGTAAATGACACAAAATATGGAATCGTACATTTTTTACAACTCAAATTGAATACTATTTATTGAGTACATTTTTAGTACATTTTATCTGAGTTTACATTTTTTCCGATAAAAAATTCCAATATATACTATGTATTAATCGCTTTTTGTATCGAAAGCAATAGACAGGTTTTTTTAAATTTTTTATTTATTAAATAAACAAATAGTACTTTAATAAATGAAGGTCTTCGCTTTGGAGCAGGTTCATCTGATAAGAGTATCGTGTAAATAAAGTCAATTTTAATACAATGCAAATTATGCTATCTGGTTCAAAACCACTGCATTGAAGCATTGCCAATCCACGATAACCGGTCGATGGAGGTTGATCATTATTTTATTTTTTTCCATATAATACGACGGGCTGGATCGTGTCTGACCTACTTAAAAAAAATAATATTACTTCATTAAAAAGTTCACCAAATTATTTACATGCGTGAATGATGCATGCACTTTGCATCGCAGTTGCAACGGAATGACACTAATACAACGCAAAATATATTTGGATAAAGAAGCTGAAAGCTTTCGTCTATGAATACTTTAAGTCTATTTATTAATACGACTTCGAAAAAATACACAACATCGTTATCTGTTTATCACAGATGTGATATTAGATCATTTATATTATAAATTTCATTTTTTACGGAAACTTTTCACAATTCTTAGAAATACATTTCACTCACTGTTCATCAAAATCACGTAATAATAAATTGTATATTTTGTACATTTATTCTAAAACTCGACAACTTTTAATCTGTTAACTGTCACTTCTTGCTGGAAAGACATTATATTTAAATAATAGAAACACAATACTTAGTATCATTTCTACAACTTTTTATTTTTAGTATCAGAACCCGTTACGCTCATCGTGAGCTGATTTTTCAGTTGACAGTGTTCAAGATTATCATTCGATAGTTCTCTGGATTGCTTATAATTGACCAATAATCAAAAATACCGTAATAATGCTCGCGATTAGTGAAACTCGTCTTCATCTTGAAAGTATAAAATTTAGGAAATTGTTCTAATAATTTTTTTTTTATTCCTTAAATTAATTTTAATATAAATAAGTTTCAAGCTTTGATCGATGTAATTTTACAAAAACTTTTATGCAAAATATTTAGTAAAAATGCGTGAGTTTCACCATACTCGCTCGTTGAAATATTTAACATTTTATTGAATTATAACTAAACGTGTCGTAAATGGTTCCCATTATATGTTTACTATAGAAAATGTGTCACGCATTTTTTTGTGTGTGTTAAGTCGATCTAATCTAAATCGGATTTTACACTGAACCAGATTACAAACACAAAAGCACTCTTACTGGTTTATCGTAAAAATATTACTCTCGGTATAAATAAACGTCTTACAGACTCTTATCAGGTTTGATCGATTGTCAATTATGGAATACCGTCAGTTCCTAGCGATTGCTCGTTATTACTGGATCATCATTTTTTACATCTCCGAGACTGCTTACCATTGATCAATAATCAACAGTAATTCTTTCATATGTTATCTTAAACCCTTTAAAGCTGACAACACTCAAAAAAGGTTTTACGGTAACTTCGTGCGACGAGTATTCAATCGAGCAAATAGTCAAACATAAACATAGTTTGAAAACATAATCACAAATATTTTCATTCATTATGAAGTAACTGTATCCATAAATCTTATTTACTTTAACTGCTTAGGTAAATGCAACTAAATCTTGCACATAGGGAACCGAAGCATTCTTCTCACTCAGTCTCTCTTCTTTCTTTTCCGGAGAGATTGAGAATAAGACCACTTCGACAGGACTAGTGTTTTAGTAATTGCTTTTAATACACCTCATTTTCAGGACCATGCAGGAAGGAATAATACCAAAAAATGATTCGTAAATAGTTTACCGTTAATTTATTGCAAAAACAATTTGTAGCCAACACATGATCGTTGGTATATTTGACTGTTTTTCATTGAATTTTATGAGATTATTTCAAATCAAATCAGTAGTTTTGAGAAGTATTTCAAAAACATATTTCTATCCTTGTTTTAATGTTTGTTTTTTCTGTTGTAATCAATTCCTCTTATATAACCGATGCTAACTGTTTATTGTGTGCCAGTTATCATCAGTTGCATTCGTGTCATAGGATTTCTGAAGAGCTGCAAGGCAAAATTTGTTTCATTAGTAACAAAACACGTGGAATCGTATAAAATTTTAGTAATTCGAATTTCAGGTTTTCTTCGATCGAATAAATTAATCTGATACGTTTTATGCGATCAACCATTCGGTTTCGTATCATATGCTATCATACTGTACAAATCAGTGCCTAGATTGACCAATTATGGATTAATATGCATAAATTTGTACATATTATGACTTATTGACAAAGCAATTTGATTGATCACCTTTCGTTATGAAAGTTTACTTATATAATATAATCATTATACCGATACAACTTTTTTTGATTTTTTTATATGAAACAAATAATACATTGTTATTAAACTATATACACATAAGACTTTTAAAAAACACATTTTAATTAAATTAAATTATGTTTTAATTGTACTCTTTGTTTAACAGGTGTGACATGAGTGGAATAATAAGTGTCAAATTAAATTTTATATAAGAGCAAAAATCTGTGTCAACGTCGTGACGTTAGTGTGAAATTTATATGTTTATCTTTTGACAATATTGAAGATCTTTTTTAGAATTAAGTTGTTGCATTTTTTACAATCTTGCATTAACAAGTAATAAAGCAATATTTTTCGGAATTATTTTCATAAGTTCAAACAAACCATGCATAATACCAAAGAAAAACATCAATGAATTAAGTTACAACTCATTTTTTTATCATGTTAGAAATTAAAAAAGAAAATTCATTCAAATCGATCATTTATTATATAAATGGACGCTCTCATAAAATTTTGCAAGTTACAACTTTCACTTTCGTGTTTTAAAAGCATTGAATTTAAATAATATAACATTATGTTTACATTTTTTTATTATTAAGATCAATACCCGTTTCGCTCACCGCAATCATTTATTAATTGACACAATTGACAGCTGAAAATGCTGCGAATAATTGTTTACATTTTTTTATTTTTAAATCAATACCCGTTTCGTTCACCGCAATATTTATTAATTGACACAATTGACAGCTGAAAATGCTGCGAATAATTGAACCCGTTTTCGATCTTAATAATTGAAATTATATGAATATTACATAAAATTATTTTTCATTGCTTAAGTGACGTTTTAGCAAGGCGTAATGTTTTGTTTTTGTTTTAATAATGCTAATATATTGAGAAAAAAGTGTTATATTGAATAAAATATTGCTATGCGTCGACTTTAAAAGTTAAAACGAACGGGCCTAATAATATAAGAGGTCGGTGACTAAGGGCCCGTAATAACAAGTCACACCTCGGTCGACGAGGCCGTCGAATCACCCGTTCGACACCCCGGGGGCTTTTAAAAGCATTAACGGTCCAGTTCGGAAACACATTTTTCCAACGAAAAATCACACTATCACTCATTGTGACGCCAAAATCTTCAGGTTTTTAAAAACATCGATTCATATCGGCCAGGGCAAATTACATGGAAGTATTTTAAATCAAAAATCAGAGGACAGGTTTCGATAAAATGAAAAGTTTGTTTTGACACCATTGCTAACTTGATTCTGGTTATCAATCAATGTTCCTTGATTATGTAGAAATATGATATCGATATTTATCGTTATTGCATTAATATAGGTCATCATCAATATGTTATGCAATGAATAAATATTTTAATATTCAACTCTATAAATAAATCATACTTTTAATGAGTAAGCCAAGAGTGGACAACCATTCGATCGCGAAGCAAAATTTAGTCAATCGCAATTAAAATTGAGAATTCTGACTATTTTCATATTTAAAATGTACAGCTACCGTAAACAAGCATGAATTTTTAAAAATAATAATTGATATTTTGATATTTAAAATAAATTTTTAATTTTAAAAAAAATATCAACAAATTTTTTTATGCGATTTTGATTAAAATTCTAGTGAAAAGTAGCTCCCAACCAAAAAAAGATCGCCTACCTTTTCATGTGTAAACTATCATTTAATTTTTGGTAGAAAACATTACATAAAAAAACCGTACGTTCTTGTGAATTATTATGTACATGTGAATCTAATGAATATTTATGTACATTTTTCTAAGTCAAATATTTTTTAATTGCAAATTAAAATGTATGTGTTACCGTCTGTTAGCCGAAAACCTTTTGAGTTCTCTGACAAGAATTGTCGGATTAATAGGATAAAACGTCAATATTGAATTAAGAATGCAACCCATTTTTTAACCTTTTATTAACTATTCTCAAGTGATTTCAGAAATAATATATTTAAAATCACATCTTTAATATTAATTATTTTAATAAAAATTGCATCATTTCTTGGCAGCCACAGGATCAATGGTTTTTCATCATAATACGTTAATTATGCCAATTTATAAACTTATTCGAAATTGTATTTATATATTTTAATTAATAGTATTTTTTATACATATATATAACTTAAACTATACTTCTCTCAACTCTTTTTACAAACATACAAAAGGAAATTTCCGACGCTTTGTGTATTAATGTCAATATAATAATTATTTAATGTAATCATAGCAATATTTTCTATTTAAATGTTGGTGCAAAATACTCCAGATATGTCGGTGACTAATACATAACTGATTTAGATTACTATATTGAGCAATATAAGAAATTGCAACCGTCAGTCAGTCGGAAAAAATTGTGCAGGAGCGTAATAAAGGTGTAAACAAACTTTGGTTGTGTAATCAAATAATATTTGCGATCCTTATAAGTAAACCAATATTCACGATTTGATATCATATAATAATATCACTCCCGTACAAAAAAAAACCACCAAAGATTTTGGTTCTCACCTTTTCGTGGTTTTAGTCAAATAGAAAAATAGCAATGATAACCGCACTTGACCGATTTCTAGATTTTGTGGACTATATGATCTAATTTTCGTTAGGGCCTTTTAACGATCCCGTCATTTTTAGTGTCGGGATTAGCCTTTAAGCGTAATTTCATATTAACAAATTGTGTATTAAAAATTTTAATTGCGTCTATATATTAAATATTAGAACTTCAATCAGATTGGACATTTTATAAAAAAAATATTTCGTAAATGAATGGTATTATTTAAAATAGCGATTTGTTTTTTACCACTGTTTCAAATCTTCATTTTTAGGCCGGTTTCGTTTAATATCGTGAGCGTATCGACATTATCAAACAGTTTTATATTTTATTGAAAGTATTAATCTCTTAATTTATGTACGTGCTTTTCTTTTGTCGTTTAATTACAATTTTATTTATATTGTAATTTCTTTGTTAGGTATAAGTGTATTTATAAATGTATTTATTTATTAAATAAAGATAACCTAGTATCTAATATTTCACATAGTATATTGAAAACAAGTGTGTATAAACAAACCGAGTTAGATGTATTGAATTTTTTTTTTACATCTGGGATGAATCCTGAAATCTCGGGTTGGCCGAAATACCGGAGTTGAAAGCCCTATTACTTGTATATAGCACGGTTATTAAGCCTTATTTTAACCACATATAAAATAAAAAAATAACAGCAATAGAATACATTAGTATTATTTAACAAACGGTTCTAGTATTATTTAACAATATAATCAAATATTTTATGTGAAAATATACCAATGTTTTCTGTTTCTGTTCTTATTTCAAAAATAATTATCGATTTTTTTTTTTTTTTATCTACATATTCAAGGCATTCATCTTTTTGGCTGGTGATCTTACTACAGAAGCTGCGATATGAATTTCTAATTAATTTTTATTCTATAAGAAAGAAAAGATCGAAAGGAATCGGTCCTTTACCTAGAATCAATCCATTGACACCTACAGGAAAAAACATGCATTCCAATTATAGAAGATTGGATTGTGAATCGTAGCTACCTGTAAAAAAAAGTCCAACGTCAATCGTAAATGGTTTTGCAAAACGTTGCACTTTTTACAATCTCTCCTGAAATGGGAACAGCAATTTATGGGGAGCGAAAAATACCATATTTGATATCTACTACAGAAAAAAATGAAATATGTCCGAATGAAAGGTTTTTTTCTTCATTGACGTTTTAGTCTACAACAATATTTTTAAAGTAATCTTTTATATCGCAAAAATAACCTCTAAAATTCACCAGTTTTTTAATACTTAAGAAACGTTTGAAATGTTACATTTTACGAAGAAAATTTACTTCGATCACTGACTTCGTTCTGTATTAAGAAATCAACAAAAAAAATGTAGAGATGACGATTATGAGAGTTTAACATTGGGAGCAGATAAAGTGTTAAAAAAATGGATATATCAATAATTGTGTAACTGGTCGTCACAATAGAACCATTTATATATTAACCCACTGACTGCTAACGTCCCATCTGTTGAGACAGCCGATAACAGTGTTTTGGAAAATAATGTTCAAAATTGCAATAGTGTAATTTTTATGCTTTAGTATAACCTGATGAAATATGACAATGTATCTTTTCCAAGGCTCCGTAGAAAACGTATTAAGTATTTATGTTTTTATTTTTAATAATTGATAAGTTTGAATTGTTACAACTTTGTACGATTCCATATGATTTGTCACTAGCGACCCGGGTTTCGCCTTTCGGCATTTCAGGTATTCCATCAGTTCTATTGCATCCGTGTGATAGAATGGCTGAAGATTCCGAAAGGCGAAACCCGGGTTGTTATTGATAAAACATGTAGAATCGTACAAAATTGTAATAATTCAAATATGATATCGAAATTCCATCTAGCACATACAGTCGATATCATTAATTGATTAGTTGTTTTAAATATAAGAAAAATCAACTTTGTTTTTTCGTCGAATACGATTTGTTCGATTCGTGTGTTGTCGTAAGGAGAATATCGCATGTCCTTCGTCGCTCCTCAAGCCATTACTAAGGGCTGAGTCGTAATAAACCATCCCCATCCAATAAACCATTTCCGTACAATATGTAAGCTTATTGATATAGCCGCCTTTTTAGTTTCATTTACAATTTTTAAAAATTATATTATGTTATAATGGAGTTGGCTGGCAAAAAGATAAATTATCTGTAAATAAATGTTTGTACAACAACCGTAAATTGTTGACCCCTGTAAATCTAGTGTATAACGCATAAAGGCGCACTTCTAAGCGCCACGTATGTACCTCGTTAGTTACGCTGTTCGCATTTTATTGCAATTGTTACTTGCATTGCATAATGTTATACTGATAGTGGCTTCTTACTTGCATACAAGTCGCTGGCCGGCTGTCCGTCAGGGTTTTTTCTGCTGCCATTCTTGAGCGGTCAGTTTTAATCACGGAGACCTGGTCTGAAGCCGTTGGCGCCAGGTCTCCCGCTTGAATATCTCTTTTATCCATTATCCTTGCTTTTCACCTGCTGCGTGCCACCCTTTTGCCTTGTACAGAGTGCAAAAAAACCTTATATCAGTAGAAACAAATGTAAACAACAAGCACACCGAGTTTGTCAAAAAATTTTATCCTATATTTTCTACTCATATGAATTTTAATAAAAAACTAACAAACCAAGCTGGAAAATATCCAAATTCTTCATTTTATACATGTTTTCAGAATAAATAAAAATAAAATATGTTTATACTTAACAAATTTGAATTACTACAATTTTGTAGGATCACTCGTGTTTTATCACTAACGACCCGGGTTTCGTCTTTCGGCATCTTCAGGCATTGTATCACACGAATGCAACAGAACTGATGGAATGCCTAAAGATACCGAAAGGCGAAACCCAGGTCGTTAGTGACAAAACATGTGGAATCGTACAAACTTGTAACCATTCAAATTTCATATTGAAATTCCATCAAGCATCTTCAGTCGATATCAATAATTATACTTAACAGTTAATAGCCAATTTTGAATCTTTTATGATTGACATTTAAATAATAGACTCGGTCATTTTTTTCACTTTTTCAATACATCGTAAAACTCATTTTTTTTAATTTTAAATATAACCTTTTTTGTCTACCGTATAAGAATTCAAACGAGGAATGCTTATAATATTTCCTTTTATTTATAAATTTTTTTTTCGAACTCGTCTAATCGATAAAGCAGTCGGAATTGCTAATTGTTCACGACACCGACTCTACAGCGATCACAGGAATACTAAACAAAAATAATCATTAACAGAATATCCAAGTTAATAAGAACCCCGAATGAATTACGTATAAAATATGTTAAATAATTAAAATTAAGAAAAAAAACAAACTTGACAGATACATATTTTAGTGCGCGGTGTATTCCTTTTTTATTTTGGGTATATTACAACGTCATATCATTTGCTCGTTTTTTGACGATGGATGCGTAAAACTCATTTACAGAGAATGGAATGCGTATTTTTTTTGCTCCGATCGATATATATAAACACAATCGGTACGTTTGAATTCTTAAACTGATTTAAAAAATATGTAATTGAACATATTTTTATTTTAACTTTAATATTTATCTTGTATTTTAGTGATAAACAACGTTGGTTAATATTTTTTACGTAATCATAAATTAATATTCCAATGTTCTTATATATCACTTTTAAGGTGTTAACTGTCACTTCTTGATGGAAAGACATTATATTTTAAATAACACATTTTTTTAGTACTTATTTCCACAATATATTTTTTTGATCAGGACCGGTTTCGCTCATCGCGAGCATTATCAACTGATAGAATACAATTTACAAACAAGTCTATTTATACAAAACAAAAAATTAATTTGAGTTAATGGTAGCAGGTGTACAAAACCATGGGTACAAGAACTAGGAAACGATTTACATAAAATCATACAATATTGATACAAATAAAGTAAATTAGTATAAAAATTAAATGTTCACAATCACTTATTAAGAATTACAATTACAATTATGGTAAATCAATAATCCATTAAGAGCTCTAAACAATCAATAAGGAAGTAAGGAGTGGGAAATTTTTAATGACGAAAATAACCCACAATCACTACTTAATGGAACAAAATAAATTAATACATGAGAAGTCGATTAAAGATGAATCGATGAGATGGGAAGATATGGTCAGTCAGGGGCGTTCCAATATTCTTATATATGTCATTCCAACGTTGTTTTTTACGTGTGTGTGATAATAATGAAATGATAAAGAGTTATTTTTTAACTCACATGACGACGCGGGTTTCGGCATTCAGCATCTTCAGACATTCTATTAATGATAGATTTTATATTGACGAACAGTTCTGTTGCATCCTTACGATAAATGTCTTGAGATACCGAAAGAGTAAACCCAGGTCCCTAGTGGCAAAAAAATGCAATCGTACAAAGTTTCAACAATTCAAATTCAATATATAAGATATGAGTTACTAATTGTAAGCTATTGATTGCATTGATCGATTGCAAACATTCCATGATTTATTGTGTGTAAAACGTATATAATCTGCTTCGTAGAGTTTCTTGCTATCCTTATTTTTTGTTTTGTTGTTATTTTCTTTAATTTCCTACATTAAATGTTTAAATATTTTGACGTTGCAAAAACAATGAACTTGTATTTTGTAATTTTTGTAACGTGTATATATAAATAAATAAATAAATAAGTACATCGATCGATGAGTATTAACTTAATAAATATATATTGTTCAGATTATTCAAGCTACCTCTCTCCGTCATGAACCCGTATAACAGATGGTTGAATATATTCTCAAAAAAATGAGTTGATCACATCTAAAATTCATTGCTGAATCGGTCTTGTTGAACGCAATAGAAAAGAGTTCCGCGAAAAACGTAATTGGAAAACCGCCGATCTGGACCCCCCTCAACCTTTGAAGCTAATATCAAACTAAGCTATATTCAAATAATATTTTAAAGTACTGTAGAATGACTTCTATTATTTTGGGTGTATTTTTAAAGTGATAAATTTCTTTTCAACATTTTGTTTTTTGCAAACAATAGAAAAAATTTTGGAATAAAACAAAATATGTTGTAACACTGTTGGAATATGTTTCTCTTGTAACTGATTACTTTTTGATAATTTTTCTCTGTAATGTAATATTTTATTTTAAGGTTTTTTAATACGACAGATGCTTATTTCAAATTTAAATATCTAGTTCGAATTTTTGAAATTTTCGGCATTTTCAGACACTCACACGAATGCAACAAAACTGTCCATCAATATCAAATCTATGCATCATTGTGATGAATTTCATAAAAATGCCGAAAGGTGAATCCCGTGTCGTTATTGACAAAGCATGTGAACTCGTCCAAAGTTTCAGCAATTCAGATTAATTAGTCTTATTAAAAAAGGCAACCCGGGTTCCGCCTTTCGGCATCTTCAGGCATTTTATCACACGGATGCAAATTATACGGATATAAATTATATAAAAAAAATATGTGCGTGTGTTGATTTTGCAATGTTGTGGAAAAAAATAACAATATAAATATAACTCTCAAAGCTCGCTCGAGTATGCCTTACTTGACTTAAAAATACAAAATAACTGGCGCGTTGGCTGTAAATTTTATTGCCAAATGTTGTTTATTATAGATATCAGTTTAATTAATGTCTCGACGTCACACGAAGGCCCCTTTTACGCCAAAGAAATCCTCCATTGATGTCTCAAAACCAGAATAATTTACCTGGTGTATTCCGTTGTACGCCTGCATTAAGAATCATAATATACTAAGATGCAATTAATGATTTATTGATATTTGATTAATTGAACACTCGTGCCATCTGCTGACGGATAACTTTAAATAAAACATAACGGGATGCCCGCTTATTTGAAAGAGAGCGTACAGAATTTATTGCTTTACGACTGCCATTAAAAGACAACCGCAAGGGATGCATTTTTCGATAGTGCAAATAAAAACCTCACTCTCAAAAACGCCGCCACGTTATGACATCATTCAACGCTGCATACTACAATAAATAAGTTCCGTGCATAATAAACTACGAAACCAGATGGATAATGTTTCTATGTCAAATGTGTTATTGCAATACCGGGAAGTCCCTTTAATTTTTATTCAAGAAAACGCGGAATTAAAGATGTAATTCACGTGTGTTTATTTAAACATGCATTTTCTATCCATATTTACTCTGTACAATACAGAGCATATGACGAATAGTTGGAATCCCTAATCATTGTTAATATGTAGGCAATATTATAAAATGTTTACATTAGGTGATACAATAATAATCTTTAAAAACGAAACAGTTGTACAATTGATGTTATGTTTTTGTGTCATTGTGTTAAAAAATAATTTATTATAACCCCTAAGATATATATATAACTGTATAGTTGCTACTTTTCATTCATATGAGATGCCAAATAATTATTGGTTATAATTATATTGTAACGAAACAAATTGAGTTTTTAAATACCGATTCAACATTTTAAATTAGTTCTTAACGGCTTTGTTTGTGCTGTAAAGGTATGCTACCATTTTTATTTATAGTCTATTTTTATAGCCACAGTCAAAAAAACATTCATTTTTTATTTACCACTCGCGATCAAGGTGCCTTTAATTGTAATAACTGTAATAAAAATGACAGCACGAAAGTTTGAATAAACATAATAAGCAATTAGCAATTAAAAATCTTTTCTTCGTGTCAATTTCACGGAGCTTTAATTAATATTTTATAGATGGTCCCAGAAGAGCAGTGCAAAAAAACCGGATGAGTCGTGATGATGCATAAATGAAAAGAAAAAATCACTCGCCAATTTCGATCGAAATCATTTCAACGTCTTTTGTTTTATAGAAAGCTGGTACGAACGCAATTGAGAGCTTTAATGACCGTCATTTTTTACGTCTGCATTCCTACAGTCATAGTCCTGTGTTCTACTTTCAGAATCACTCATCAATACCTAGTATTTTTGCTTGTATTCTCTCATAACAAAAACTTAATCTATATATATATATAACTTTATGATACTGTTACTTTTGCTTTAGAAAATATTGCAAGTCGTATGTTTAATTATTAAAATAATTTATATATCTTTTAGTGTTAATTTTTAATCAGTCACCCGTCGGCTTATATTCACCGCACCTGTTCGTATTCAATTCCAATAGTAAAACCTTTTATTTTAAAAAATATGTCTTTTAATTTAACCTATCGTACATTTTAAGAGATACAACTTATCATTAAACTTGAATCGACTCTTACTTATGTGCCAATAGGACTTAACTTGACAAAAAACAAACAAAACGCGCACTGAACAGATCACAGACGACTGACTCAACTGGGCGCGAACGTATACGATTCTGAAATTTCAATTTTAGCTTTATTATCGGGTAAAAATTCCATTTAAAAACACCAACAAATCGTTTTACACGATTCATTCAAATTTTAATGCCAACAATCTATCGTTTTTTCAAAAAACATAAAAACACATTGTGTAGTACTTATTTCCACAACATATTTTTTATCAGTTGATAATGCTCCCGATGAGCAAAACCTGTCCTGATCAAAAAATATATTGTAAAAATAAGTACTACACAATGTGTTTTTATTATCTAAAATATCATGCCTTTCCATCAAGAAGTAACAGTTAACATCTAAGCGGAATCTCTATCAATACTAAAAAAATATTTTTATTCTTTTGTATGGGTTTTTTCTCATTCTGTATCCGATGATAGTTTTAAGCGACTTTTACGAAACATTTAAGACAATATGTATTTTTATTATTATTATATTCGAATAAAAATTAGTTCTTCTATACACAATCCAAATGATTAAAATTCAATACTTTATAATATTTGATAGAGCATACATAATCGAATTTCGATCAATTTTATCCAAATATCCGTTATTTCAACTTGTCGTTGTAAAATTAATTTCAATCGATTTTAATCATTTTCATTCATACTGAATAAATTTTATAGGTATATTAACATTTCAAAAATAATGCCACTCCGATATTAAATAGGCAGAGGTTCTTATTTAACGAGATTTTCGATTAAATATCGAACTTTTGTTGACATTAGCAGTAATTGTGTTTATTACGCGTAACATACAGTAGCTAATAAATTCTAGTATGGGGTTGGCCTAAAAACGTTAATTATATAAATATGCGGAATACAATGGAGTGCTTCAGCAATATACTAATAATAAATAGCATTTATTTAAGTTATGATGTGTTTTATTATTTGATAACTTTTACATATAAGGCGCTCAAAATTAAAACTCGCTATGTCCATTTTTAAATAAACAATGTTGTTTTGTATCTTCATAAAAAAAAAACATTTGAAGCGATATTTTCTCCATCCTTTTGTATGTGATATATATGTATAGTGAAGAAAAGTACTCATTAATTTAGTTGCCAGTTACCCAATTATTGTATCAAAATGTAGAAATTGTTAAACTAAATACATCGGCATTTGATTGTCACTAAAATTCCCGGATTTTATATATAATAATATTAAAAATTAAATCACTTTCTTTCTGTATGCTTTTGTCAGGCTTTGCTATTTTTTGTCATTCAATGTTGTGCAGAATGACTGATGAGTATTTAAGTATATTTTTGTGAGGTCTAATAAAAATGTTGAATTATCGGATTTTATTTTTCAGAATTTAAATTGATATTTACATAGATTAGTAGTGCTTTTTTTGTATTATTTTCAAATTTGTTAATATTTATTTTAAACATTAATATACGCTGAAAGTGTTTCAAATTTGATACTGTATGAAAAAAATTCCGATTGGCACGTTGTTAATCTGTTTATGCTATTTCTCTATTTCTTTCGAGAATTACCGGATCTATTGGATCTGACGAAATAATTGAAATGATGTGTAACACATTCTTATAATTAATACTAAATGATACAATCATTGTGTATTTTCATGGTGATCTCAAAAAACTCCTGACAACCAGAATATTACAACATGGCGTTTGCTGTCTTTGGTATTAGGCTTCAAAGTTGACTTTTTGGATGATTTAAAGCAAAAATTTGTTTCAATTAAAAGCCGATAATTATTCGAAGCGTGCGATAATATCAACGGTACATTCGATCTGAAAGCATTAAGTGCATTGAATTTTTGAACATTTAAAATTACCTTCTGCATAATATTTTACTATCGAAGTTTAATTAATATCTTTCACCTCAATAAGTATTTTATCTCGCAGATAATAATTGCGATGTCTAGCTTTCATTCCGACATTATCCTTTTGTAACATTCAAAGCTGTTAGGAAGAGTGTTGAAGGAGGAAATGCAAGTGCTGATAATTATAGGGTAATCAAAGTCACTTATATTCTATATTGATAGTCGCAATTATAATTCCTATCCAGGAATTGAACCAGCGAACACCTACATGACAAGGTAACACCTTTACACTTTGATTTTAAGAACGACGTATGTTAATAAATTTTATTATATTGAATGCTTCCCAGTTATAGAGCCGTAAAAAGATTTTGAGCCAAGGCTTTCAACATTGAATAGGTATTCACATTTTTACAATTGTAATATTCATTCAAATGTAGAAAAAAATTCTTTATTATCACGTTGATATATTTATAAGAATACGTTTTCACTAATTCTCAAATCTATACATAGTCATACTCCTGTCAACTTGTTTGTATGATAAAGAAGTGGTATGTGATTACAAAAACAACAAGGTAAGAAAAACAAGAAACATTTTTCCTTTCACAAAATATTGTGTAGTGTAACTCAATCAATATCTTTTTCATTTTTCAAAATTTTAAACTGATAAATAATCTGAAAAGCTTAGAATTTGATTAGGAATTAGGATTGTATCTTTAAAAAAACTGCAGGCTTTGTTATTAATCTTACAGTTTAACAAAAGGTAAAAATAAACAAGTCAAATTACAAACCCTCTTTGCTTTGTAATTTGACTTATAACATTTTAAATTTTGAGTGTACATATATATATTTAATTTTTTTCCTCCAATAATTTGCACTTAGCAACTTAGAAGGATTAAAAAATATTTCTTACTAACTTGTCTATGACACAAAGCTCTTTACGAGTTAAACGCGAGCTTTCATACGAAGCGCAGCTTTATAGAAATATGAATAATTTCTCTTCAAAGTTTCTTCAACCCTTCGCGTTGACTATGATTTGTGAGTCTGTAAAGATGAGTTGATAATCGCTTTCAATAACTTGTAATTTTCGTTTGGTTTATAACATCGATCGACGTAGCGTCCTATCTCTAAATGATTTATCTTCCTACTCGTCTCAGGTGGATTTCAACACTGTGTTTAATTTTTCATATTCCTCGACGTGTTTGCTTGTAACAACGATAATATAAATGATGGTTTGCCTCTAAGGATACTGTATGATTTTCACAGCATTCCCTTGGAAATAATTTACTTACAGTTACGTTTCACCCACTTGTGTTATAAAATAGTCGATTTATGGACTACAACTTTGTAACCATCATAGTAAATTGGTCGGTCTGAATCATTACGCCTATCCCGAAACAGAAAGCAGTTAATCATCAATTTATCTATTATAAATAAATACAAAACGTCTTTGTTGTAAATGAAAATAAAACTTAATACACGTCATTGTTTTTTAGCGCACTTTCGAAATGCACAGAGTCAATCAATCATTTGTCTTTATTCATTCCATTATTAGACTGTCTTTTTTGCAAAGTTTTTGTGCTCACAACAGATTTCCCAAGTAAGTGACGTCGCAGCATATAAAATAGAGTCGAATTCGTGACATATATAGGCAATTTGACAAAACCAAACAAAAACTGTGTTTTATTATCTACTTCTAGTCAAATTAGCTGATAGTAATAAATACTGCTTCTATCGCTATACGAAACTTTATTTCAAATACTTAGAATGCATACAAGTAAATTTACATTTGTATTCCATTTTTAGTACAAGTAAGCTTTTAAAAATCCTCACATTTTCCTTAATGAACCTACAACTTTTTGTAAATAATAATTTGAAGTGTCAATATTAAGTATATATTTTAAAAGGTGTCCATGCCCCGTCTCACAAATTAATTGTCTCATATAAAATATAACCTTTTTTTGTATACCAGTGGTGGCCAACCTATGACTCACGGATCAGACAGCGACACAGAAGGCTTTTAAATTACCCACGCAGTGATTTTTATTAACATTGTCTTTATATCTCAATATTTAAACATTAAAATATAGACGTTTGGTTTCGACGAACTCATTTTCTATCGTACCGCTGTACTTCTGTATAACTTTATTCCTTGTTCATTTAAATGCATACTCAGTTCTAAGGCACAACTGGACATTGTATCACATGGTGCGGTAATGTATGGTATCATCCTATTGATAGTAATATTATGCGAATGACTTATTTTTTGCTTTTCGCTTGTGGAAGTAAAAGTTGTTAAAAAAAATATTTTTCTAGATTTACAAAGATACAACCAAGAAATGCTGTTTTCTTGTTGATTGAATTGCCATTTACTTGGTAGAAATCCATTATAACACGGTGAAACAAATAGCAATGTCTTTTAGTTCTACAAAATTATTTTTAAAAAAAAGGAACATAAAATATATTTTAAAAAAATAATTTTGTAGAACTAAAATACATTGCTACAATATTTGATTCGAAATAATTGGTACCATTTTTACCAAATGCAGAAGCCTTCTCCCTTTAAGCGATGCCACTGACTCATACGCTTGTATTAAAAATATAATAAACAAAGTTTGACTCACTTTTAAAAAAGGTTCGTGTTCACTGACCTATAAAAATTTTTAGTAATAATTTTCTATATGATACAGTTGGTGGACAAAAAAATAAAAATTTTATCACTTTAAATTTCTAAAATTCTTCATATTAGCGATCGATTCCACCCTGCGTCACCACAAACACAACCACATTCGCTTGAAAGTGGTTTTATAATCACATTAAGATGGTTTACCATGGTTTTTAAATTGCAGCTCTAGATTCTTTGCAGCTTTACGTTTTACGGGTCGGTACCGATAAAGTTCAGACCTAAAGACCTCATTCCCGCAGTAATTAACAACAATCTGTGGTGTTATATCTCACCCCTTTGTCGTTTCATAGACTGAATGGGGAATAAAAATATCACAGTTTAGTGCTAATAACTTCGAGAATAATTGCACTGATTGTGGCGAGGCAATGAATAGAATCTTTTATATTTAATTTCATAAAGTTAACTGAGTTATTAAGACGTTTATTAGGCATGCAATAATAATCATAATAACTGACTGTTAACGTTTTGCCAGGAAGTATTCATATATTGAGACCCAGAAGGCCGTCAAATTTATAATATTAAAACCTAATAAAATATCTTTTTGCTCCACAATTCTTGACAATATATTGTGTTTTTACATTCCGTGTTAATTCTTGGAGATGTTACTGTGTGTTTAAAATACTTTATTGTTTATCATATTCAAATTGGCTAGATAATGAATGTCGAAGTACAACGCGTATACGCGCTCATTTTCTATGACTTGCATGCCGCACACGGAATTATTGAGCACTATTGAGATTGATTATATGGCATAGAGCAGGTTAAGCAAAAAATATGAATTTTTTGAATAAAGTGGATATTATTTATATGGATATCATATTATATAAATATATATGATTTTTTTTTAATAATTCCATCTATACTTGCCGAGAATTCGTCAAGATACATTAACTAGAGGAAAAATGTAATCATCGCTTTGTTATTATAAAGCTTTACAACTAAGTGAACATATTCTGGTATCCTGAGCTATATATAATATAAATGCGTCATTTACAAACTAGAGAATCCAAGCGGTGTATTTTTTAAAGTAAATTCCGATTTGTAGGTCATGAACGAATCGCGAATCGCATGACAATTCATATGAACGTATTCATTCTCGAATATCTCGTACGCGCAAAAATGAACAAAAAAGATCTAATCTTAATAATGATAATAAATATTATTACATTATACATTTTTTTTACTTGAGCGTACCAATTTATTGCTCGTGTTTGTTTCATTCTTTCGACTTGCGGTGCATTCCTTTTTACTTGTTAACGAAAACGTTATGCAGTAACACGTCACCCTTGACCATTAATTCAATGTTATTTAGTTTCAAATATTAAAAATTTCTATTACATTAAATATTTTTATATTTATTATTATTATTATTATTTCCCATGTAGCGTTACCGGCAGATAAAT
Source organism: Himalopsyche japonica (assembly GCA_028555115.1). NCBI lineage: Eukaryota > Metazoa > Arthropoda > Insecta > Trichoptera > Rhyacophilidae > Himalopsyche > Himalopsyche japonica. The sequence goes on along the minus strand of JAHFWJ010000807.1, from coordinate 184,199 downwards.
CAATAGGCTTATTTTTCCTACATTTTTATAAAATAACATAATGTACGATAGCATAGTGAAACTAATATATATCAGAGCTTACACAGGAATCCCAGAGTGAACAAGAAACAAACAGACTACAAAACAAATCCGAACGAGGTATGGAAAAAGGGCGGGGTCACAAACCCGCGACTCGCGAGATGACTGATAGGGCTGTAACCAGACTGACGCCAATATATGATATTGATTGGCAACCTTTTTAGGAATACATTTAGAAACAAAAAAACAAATCATTGTTTCCATTCGTGTTAATTTTTATTGCAAATGGGTTTTGAATACAGCAAAAATACTATCACTAATTGACAAACAATTATCCAAAATGTAGAGAATAGAGCTATGTTGTATAAATGTGTATTTAATTGTAGTTTATTTCCGATCGGTTTATCGAGTTCACTGAATATTGCTTTTATTTAATTTTTTATTTAAGTTATTAATACTATAATTATTTAAGGATAAAATTAAAAAAAAAAATAGTTCACATTAAAAAATGTTTTTCATCATATTCCGTAAAGAGAAATAGTAAAATATTTATTTTTTATCGATTTTAAATCCAAAAATAATCCATTTGAATTCGTCCATCAAAAATATTCTTTGTAGTATAATATATTTAAATTTTCGGTTATTAAAATGACGCTTATTAGAATCAATCGTACTCACTTAAAAAAAAAATATCTGGCGTCTGCTTTATATGCATTTACGAAAGAAAAACTAATATTTTTAATAAATAAACCCGTATTTTCAATAAAATATTTTTTTGTTAAATACATAAATTAAAACTCATTTTTTGTGAGAAATTTAAATTTATTTAAGGCAAAACCATCAAATAAAAATCGCAGAGATAAAGACCGATTTAATAATTGTATTTAATATACTTCATTTCGAGTAGGCTCCATAAAATTATTATAATTTTTTCGTACCTCAAAATGGTTTTAGGAAAACCTTTTTTTTGTGAGAGTATAATCGAACACTGATGGTTACTCATGGCTGGATATTAAGTTCGCTTATGCAACGATCTTAGAGCGAGATCTCTAATGTAACGCAGTGACTAAAGGTGTGAACCTAAGAGCTTTTACGAAAACCCTGATTCCTGCTTTCTGATCCCTGCATTGCCTAATGCAAATGGTCATGTAATGGGAAAAACATGAACGAACCAGGATTATTTGAATTTCTTTGCTATTTATAGTACAATGGATGATCGGTTAACGAACATAATCTGTCTATATTCGCTATCCGAATTATTCTTTAACTTATCAATCAAGCTTTACAGAATTTTTTACAGTTAAAATTTGATATTGAAATTCCATCAAGCACCTTCAGTCGTTATCATTGATTTCAAACTAAGATATCTAGACATGCATACCTATTGAATCACACTTAAGCCGTTTGAGTGTACTGCTAAAATGACACAAGCCATAGCTGTTAATGTGTCAATACAATACCGATCAATTCACTTCGTTATAGTTAAAATCAATTTAATTGTATAATATAATTAAATCATTCAAGTAAAAATTTTTTTTCATAACCTCGAGTTCACGTTCATGTATACATTTAATACTGTTTTAAATCCTGCAACCAAAAACTTATTCGATTCATATTGTAGATTAAATTTTGATTCCGTTTTTTTCGCTTCACATGAAAGTTTTTCATGCATAAAAGCTCTGTCATATATAGTAAATTTAACAGTGTATTAAAAATAGCCGCCGTTATTTTAATAATGTACACATATTTTATTACAATATGACGGACAAGCTGCTTACTGTAGTTTTGACAGCAAATAGCAACAACCGTCAAATGAGCAAGTTATCTCTCGGGCAAAAAAGAATTGCAGACACCTTGTCTAGTGCTAATCAACGGCGATATACTTAGACGTTTCTCTGTGTACTGTGCACCTATCATAATATTTGCATATGGTGCTATTTTGTTTAATTAATTTTATTTTTATAACCAGTATTTCCAGTTATATCACAATCTCAAAACTGTTTAGAGACTTCTTTATTAATTTTTAAAATCTCTTATAAAACGTTCTCAACAAGTGAGCTCAAACCACCTGCGGTCTTATACTCTCTATATCTCTCGAAATTTTAAAATAGTACTTTTAATCATGAAAAATCATAAACTATTTAATCAAGAAATTTTGATAATAAAAAGAGCGCAGATGTGTTTGTAAACTTTATTTTACGATCAGTTAAATCTCTATTATTCTACTTTGATACATCACTTACACGAGACTATTTCGGTCAATCAACAATCTGAATAATAAAATTTTTACAATCTTAGATTATTTTATATTTAATTTCACTATAGCTCATTCATTTAAAATTAATAGGTTATTTTAAATATAAAATTTTACAATTATATTTTTATGGTAGTTAAATATTTTGAAAAACTTTCACTACAAATTCATTAGACTCTATTGGACTTATATTGGAGATATTGCTTCTGAATTTTAATATTATAATTAATTAATTAGTGGTTAATAAAACAAAATCAGTTAAATACATTATATTTAACTTTTAGTCTCAGGGCTTATATTTCTCGTAATTCTTCTTCTATTTAAACGATGCTAACTGTTTTATAGCTGTCAGTTATGTTGCATCTTATGAAATTGTACATAATTTGAACCGTTAAAATTTTTTTATTGAGAATCTTTCAAGCAATTTATTTGAGTAATTCATTTAGCTTTTATAGATAAAAGTTATATTACAACTTACCGCCTTCCAGTATAATGTTAGAGGATATGCTTAGCTAAACCTAATATTCATTTTTACATCAAATATACGTTCAGTATAAATTTTAACGTTCTTTAGTATTGCGTGTACAAATTTTCCTTCAAATGACGATATAAACAACAAATTCATATTAGAAATTTTTGTAATATACTATTTCCTCGTCTATAAAGCAGTTTCGATTTATTATGTGTTAGTAGTTGCAGAGATGTCAACTTTTTACGAAGATATCATAAAAATCATATAAAGTTAATGTGTATAGTTAGGTGCCTACTCATTTATACCTGAAACTTCAGAAATCATTGCTTGATTTTTATGAACCAATATTTTCCCAGTCTTCTCAGAGAAAATTTTCTTTTGCAGTTTTAATATACTATAATAAATGGATGAAATCGGACTTTGAGTAAAATTCGTGCGGAATACTTTTAAATGGTTGTCTGATTTTGTGACAGTTTTTCTCAAAATGATAAATTCTGGATACTTAAATGTCAATATAGGAACTCTTTTAATAAATTAATTCTGATCACGAAGTTTTTCTTTTGTACCTTGTTTTACGTTAGTTGTGGAAAGGAAATGTCGTCAATCGTGTATTTGAGTAAAAAGATGAAACCAAGTTGCTCCTGGACAGGAGAAACTTGATTTCTTGGAATTTCCTGTTGGAAGGGATCCATGACCTTCTGGCTTACTATACTGATGAATCTTAGAAGGAAGCGGATATAGTTTTCTCACTTTAAAAAAATATCAAAATTTTTCGACGTGATGATTGTATGTTCTTTATGTTACAATTTAGAGTGCAATTTGTGGACCACGCGGCTATAATAATCGATTCAGCTTGGCGTATATAAAAATGAAAACAGCGACAACTACTGAGAGAATATTTCAATAAGAATTATTTTAAATAATAAAAACACATTTTTTTAGTACTTATTTCCACAATAATTTTTTTGATGTTTACATTCGTTGCAAGCATTATCAACTGATGCTCGCGATGAGCGAAACCGGTCCTGATCAAAAAATATATTGTGGAAATAAGTACTAAAAAAAGAAACCTTTTTGAATGTTTTATTTTTTTGTAAAAATCGTGTGGAAACTTTCATACTATTTCGAATTTAAAAATTGGATTACACGTGACTCAATCGTTGAAACACATTATTTTAAATGTTTCAAATTTATATTTTTAGAGATTTAAAATAAAATGAAAATCTAAACTTCTAAGCTATACAATTTTAAAATCAAATTGCATATACTTAAATATATAAACAGGTTTCAACCCGCTATATTTTAATCAAAACAAATATTGTTAGTTTTGTTTTTCAATACACAGGTTAACTGTTTTACTTTCTTCAGATGTAGTTACGTAGACTTTTATTTTTCCATGGATATAGCATATTTTTATTAAACTTTTTATCAATCAACTTTCATTGCTTTTCGAGTATTTTTCAAGCCGTGATAACTAAAGTAAAATTAGTCTCTTACAAAACAAGCGACGAAAATGTAAGCTTCACATAATTCACCTCGTCTAGGCATCTCAAACATCGTGAACTTGAATATCATTAAATCCATCTAGTGTGTTGACTTGCAGTACGACACGGCTACCCGAGTGTACTAAGAGCGAGTTAGTCTAAGTTAATCTAAGACCTAAGTGTAGTCATCCACCGCGTTGATTTGGAAGATATACACAAATAGAGTCTGACCGGTTAAAGCATCGTTATATAGAGTTTATTTTTTTTAGCACCAAACATTTTTTTATAAATCTTAACACTTAAGATTTTAATTGTCACTTCTTGATGGAAAAGCATGTAATTTTAAATAATTTAAAACATATTTTTTACTTCTTACTATTTCCACAATATATTTAATGATCAGGACCGGCTTTACCCATTGTTAGCATTATAAACTATTTTTGAAAATAAAATGAGTTAATGTCTTAGTAAGATAATACCTATTAATACTACTCAAAATTTTGCATACATAGGGTTGTTTGTAATTTGTTTCTCATCAGTTGATAATGCTTGCGATGAGCTAAACCGATCCTGATCATAAAATATGTAAATTTTAGTTGTTGTTGTCGGATGCAACAAACTGAATGGATTCGTGTGATGGAACACCTGAAGATGCTGAAAGGCGAAACCCAGGGTACAGGGTTGTAACAATTCGAATTTGATATTGAAATTCCATCAAGCACCTTCAGTCTATATCATAAATAATACTAAAAATATATTTTATTTTGTTCTGTTGTCAATGCGCTTCATTGATTCTTAATTGTATTTAAAATTAGTGCAAATTTAAGGAATTTAATATGGTGTATAGTATAGTATTTTTGTTGTCGAATACTTTCCACAAAAAAACGTTTTTAACGAAAATACTTACTAGATTTTAAAAATTTTACAGCATTACTGATTCAACATTATCATTTTAGAGGCACGACATTTCCTTATATCGATGCGTAAAGCCTGTAAAAAAATATAACATTTAAATTTTCACTGGCCACTTATTGGTAGAAAGGCATAAGATATATTTAAATAAAAAAATCTTCTAAGTACTTTTTTCACATTTTATAGAATGGTCGATCCTTTTAATTTTATTATTCATCCAGAAAAATTTTCACAGACCATATTTTAAATATTCATTTAAATCAAATAAGATTTACGATTAAATAAGACGTGCGCTCGCGTTATTTATGGTATTTTAATTCGTACAACCAAAAAGAGAAGTCGAGCTTTTAAGCGACACGCTTAAAGCTTGCCATAAATTACTAAAATATTCGGACGCGATTTTTGATACTTAAGGGTGTGAGCAATAAATCTCTTTTATTCAAAAACTTTTGTATTTAATTAAATATTCAAAAATAGTTTGAAATATTTATATTAATAGAAAAAAATCAATGCAATTTTTTAATAATCTTGGAGTCTTTTCGATACATTATTTCATTCACTGTTCTGAAGATTTTATTCGAATTAAAATATATTATCAATAGAAAGTAAAGATAAGTTATGTTGAGTTTTTAGAAATAAACTTACATAATTTGAATTAATTACAAGGAAACTGCTGAACTGTTTTGAAGAAAATTATAATTAATAACCTTTTAATGCGATAACCGTCAATAGAAAAAGTCATACGCTGATTGAAGAAAAACTCACCATTTAACAGTGATAAATATTACTAAAATGAATCTACTACTACTAAACTATCTACTAAAAGTATGCAGACTTATAAAAGTCCCTATTATTTTAAATTTTTTTTAATAATGAAAATCTTTTTTTTTGTTTGTTTTTTGATTGTTTTGGTTTTTTATTTAAGAACTAACTCATTTTTTACTTTTAATGTGTTAACTGTCACTTCTTGATGGAAAGGCATGATATTTTAAATAAAATAATATAATATAATAATCAGTTGACAATGCTCGCGATTAGCGAAACCGGTCCTTATCAAAAGTATGTTTTGAAAAAAAGTACTAAAAAATGTGTTTTTATTATTTAACTCATTGTTATTATGGACTAGTTAAGGGTTAGTGTTCCTGAAAGTTCCTTTCAAATACAATCTTTAAGTTGTGTTGACAACCCAAACAACGATGCATTATTCAATAATACTTGTATGTGTTATTACTATATAAATTTATATACTTTCACAATTTAATTTATTTAGTTCATTCATAGGCGTCATGACGCGTGCCAGACTATACGATAAAAATAGCTTCGCAAGTTCTAAGCACATGGCTAGCAGTTGATGCGAAATTAGCAATTATAATGGTGAGGTTGGGGAGATACAATCTTCGGGCGCGGCTTGCCCGGCGCCCGCTGATCGCTGATGCTGGAGTGGACCCTCGCGATGGTATCGCACTGTTGCGCATTGCTTTACGCTACGGTACAGACCGCACCAGCAAACATCTCGTGCAAGATAACACATTCAGTGTTGAAGGGCAACCTAATGCTTTTTACATGGAACGAAACAGATAACTTTTGTTGATTTTAAATTCTCTTTACAGTTTCAATTCCGACTCTAATCATTTTGACTTATAATTTCTCACAATCAATTTATTGGGATTATACAAAGAAAGCTTTTTAGCGTCACAATAACTTTAAAAAAAAATTTTGATAACCAAATATCTAATCAGGTGATTTTTTTTTGTTGACCTACGTGTACAATACTGGTTCTATAGCAGTGGTTCTCACGTGAAATTTCACTGTGACCGCATTATAAACATCAGCTGTACTATGGAAATATCTCATGGCCGCACTAAATGTGATAAAAATAGTTTCAATATTTATTTTTTATATAAAGCATTACACTAAATGATCTTTTACATTATACAGTTGTAGGTAAAATCAACAAAATTTATAAATCAATTGTTGTTAATTCTTTATATTGACTTGATTCATGGTCAACGTATAATATCGACCAAAATTTTTGAATAGTTTTATTATAAAAACGGTCTTTTACTTAAACTCGACTAAATGCTGGATAAGTTAGGTAAATTCAATCATTTTTAAAATAATAATGATTTTACAAATTCATTTGTAAAAACACATTTTTTTAATATATCAATATTTACTATAGAGCTGTTGGTTGCCGCACATGAGAACCACTGTTCTACAATCTTGTAGTAAAGTTGTTCTTTTATTGTTCATACAAGTACAAATATTAATCTAACGGATATAACAATAGTTACGTCAAGAATAATATTTGATCGTTTAAAATTTGATTCGACAAAAACTTTTTATTACATACTTTTTCCATAAACACCCTTGTTTAAATTTGTATTGTGTAGTAAACAGATCGTGATGAACAAAGCTGTTCTGATCTTTATATATTAAGTGTTGAAAATAAAATTTACTATTCTTTTTTTATTATTATTTTTAAATACAAAGCATTTCCAGCAAAAAGCGACAGTTAGCGCCTTATAATTATATAGTTCTTTCGTTCGGTAACAAAAATCACAACCTCAATTCCGAGTACGGAACAGTGCATAAATAGATTTTCAGTCAATTAATAAAAACAAAATTGAATATATCTCCATGCAGGTATTTTCTTTACCGCAGTAAAAATATTACATTATCTATCGTGTGATTCATAACCATGCATATAATATTAATTTTTCATTCATGTAACATTTTCATAATCTTACATGTAATTTTTGTTTCTTATTTGTGTAACATTTTCTTTACTGCATTAAGATTATGAAATCGTACAAGAATCACAACGTAATTATAGACTTGTATTTACTTCAACGTAATCAGATAGGTGTGTAAATGCGTTTTATTTGCTCTGTTATTGCTTTCGACAGTATTCTATCAGAATCATCGGCTTAGTATCTAATCTTTCAATCGATTTCAACATGTTTCCCCTGGCAACTATTGAAATTCGCTAATCCAATAATACTCCGCGATTTCAAGTTTATATTCGAAATAGTTAATAATTGCATTAATATTTCGTTTTCTGAATATGTTTTTTTTTAAAAACTTTTTCATTTATAAAATTTTGTCCTTTGAAACTCTGTACATTTTCACATGTTTTGTCACTCGCAAACTAGGTTTTACCTTTTGGCATCTTCAGTTATCATATCAGACAGGTGCAATATACACTTTTGTATATATAGGCTTAGTTATTACTATTACTTCTTGATGGGAAGGCATGATATTTCAAATAATAAAAACACATTATATATTACTTATTTTTACAATATATTGTACGATCAGGACCGTTTCCACGCTATATATTATATTATCAACTACTCGAGTTGAGAAAAACTGGTCCTGATAATAAAACATATTCTAGGAACGCTTCTGATCGTAAAATGTATTGTGTAAATAATTACTTAAGATTTGTTTTTATTATTTAAACAAAAAATGTAATGTAGCTGACAGTCAATGAAAAGTTTACATTGCTTATACATATATGAAATGATTTACATACAAAACAATATATAGATCCTTAGGACAGGAGCTTCATGAACATATACCTTAAGCATTTTTTCGAAAGCTTTGTTTATTACAAAGCTTTCGGAAAAATGCTTATGTGAATTGATTATTATTCACTTTTCTAAGACTTTTTTTTTATACGGCGTTTTATAATTTCCAAAACAGACGTCTTTTGCTGTCTAAATTGAAAAAAAAACAACTCAACTCAATCTACTCAATTAAGACCTTTTCGACTCTTCTCGTCAAATTGCTTTTTCTACCCTTATCGGACAATTTATTTTTACCCGTCATCTCCTTATACTGGGGTGATATTACACAATATCTTGGAATTTTATAACAACGCTGTCACACTTGTTTTTCATTGCAATCTTTCTATTCATTTCCAAAGTATAAAAGCAGAGGCACCGGTTTAATTTTTTTGACCCTTTTCAAGCGAGTAATAAATATTCATAAATGTATCATAGTTGATCCCCGATGTAAAATTCCCGCAATCATCTTTTTCCCACATATCTAGTTCATCTTACATAGTCCTTACTCCACACATAAGAACAATATTAAATAATTCCACTTTTATCGTTTTCCTCCGTCAAATACACATTCAAAAATTTTCTTCCATAAATATTATTGCTTTTGATTAATATACTTATTTCTGAGCTTTACGATCTTTCAAATTTAGCTAAAAAGCTTAAATGACACTATGCATGAGTGTTAAGTAGCGTCACTACAACCCTTAAACTGTAAAAATTTTCTCCGTGAAAGTTTTCCGGGAGCTTTTTATGTAAAACTAATACCGAACCTACAAAATTTAGAAAAAAACACACTGTGTTATCACTCACAATAGAAAATGCTTTAAAGGTAAGATCAAGAATACGAATTGGATATTATCAAATAAATCACTTCAAAAGTATTTTTTTAGGGAATTTAACTACCAATTCTATTTATATGTTATTGTTGAAGCTTAATCGATTCACATAATTAAACCTTTTTTCATATCCGATTCTTTATCGATGTTGTTGACCTCCGTTACGGATATCACGTGCTTGTGTTTCAATATGGACAGATTTTTCGATCGTTGTATGGATTTTTGGTCGCGTTAAAAGAGTTAGTGATGACTAAAAATTACGTTTAAAAAATAGAAAAAAATCCTAGATAAAGAGAGACAACTAGTCTGTTTTTGATTTATTCTTCTTATTCCTCCTGTCTTAAAAAAGAGGGGTCGAGACACTGAGTATCAAGTAGTTCTCACAGAAAAAACGTCTTTAAATACCTGCATTCTCTATACATATTTTCCATATTCCCACATTTTCTACAATATATTAGGAGTCAATAAGGACGAAAACAGCCGTGATGAAATGAGTTAAAAACCTAAACATATGGCAATAAAATTTTTGATTATTTATATCTCGATTACTTTAGAGCACAGCGCTGTGCAAAAGTGGTCGCCAACTGGTGTTTCGCGAAAAAAACCTAAAAGCTTTTATATTTATTTCATTACCAAGAACGTATTCAATCACGCACCGACAAATATCAAAATATTTATGTAATTGTTATTAAATAAATATTAGCATTATTTTATCATTAGTTGTATCCAGATGTCATAGATATTGCTATACTGAGTGGAGTGAACCTTCAGTACGATACTCATATAGTGCATGAGCTTAACTCTGATCACCAGCCTGTCATTTTATGGTTAGGAGTACCATCCCACATAGTTGTAATAATTTTAATCAGACGCGTCATATTATCCAATGGAAGGAATTCGAAAATTTCTTGACGACATGGTTATCCCGCACAGTGACTTAACGGATATTCAAAGCATTGATCTTGAGATTCATACCCTCACAACGAATATCAATTTAGCTGCTGCATATGCCAGTAAAACGTTAAAAAATTCACCGCACAGTAAAGCGCTTCCACCAGATATTAGACAGCTTATAAATGATAGACGGAACGCGAGAAAGGAATGGAAAAAGTTCTGCAACCCTTTAGTAAGACAACGCGTCAACCGATTGTCAGCAGAAATCCGACGAGCCATGAAGGCTTATCGCGAAAAAACTACCGACGACTACTTAAATGAACTCGTCAAAGGTAGCGACCCATACTGGGCTCTCTCCAAAGTTCTCCGCGCAGAAAAATACCCCTTGATGATACTTCACGGAGCAAAGGGTCCCGTATTCACCATCAGTGAAAAGGTGGAAGAGTTTGCGGATAGTCTCCAGAAACAATTTACACCCAATACAATTGACACAAGTAATTCACACTTGAAAAATAGCGTGTTAGATATAGAAGCAACCGCAAATCTAATCCTCGAACAAACCCTGAACTGTAAACTGTCAAGCTATTTGTCCTTCCACATTTGCTGAGGTGGAAGGACTGATCAAAGCGCTTCCTGACAGAAAAGCTTTGGGAAATGACAGAATTGGTAATAAGGCTTTCAAACATCTACCGCTTAAAGGTATTAGCTCGTTAGTCAATATTATCAACGCGTGCTTAAGATTACTATATTTTCCATCACGTTGGAAGGAAGCGGATATTATTCTAATTCCAAAGCCGGGGAAAGATCACACTCTTCCGATAAACCATCGACCAATAAGCTTGCTACCCGCAATGAGCAAAATTCTAGAGCGTGTGATTAAAGCTAGACTGCAAGAAGTGGTGGAAGAGAAAAAGATAATCCCAGACACACAGCACGGTTTCCGCGCGAATCACTCGACAAACCACCAACTTCTTCGGGTAGTAGAGTTGATCGCGTGGATTCATTCATAAAGAGGTCACGGCGGGCTTCTTTTTAGATATTGCTAAAGCCTTCGACAGGGTATGGACCAAAGGGCTCGTATTCAAAATGTCGAAGGCTGGCATAGGATTACCACTAGTAAAGATTCTCAACTCATTCGTGACGGATAGACATTTCAAAGTCAAAATGGTTGTAATTCGATCCTCCTTAAGACCGATCCAGGCAGATGTCCCGCAAGGCTCCGTCCTGGGATCCATACTGTATAACATATTCACGCATGACATTCCTTGCGGTGGGGAAAGCTAAGCAGTTATAGCTCAGGACGCTGATGATACTGCTATTTTATCAAAATCTCTTAATCGGCAAAGTGCTGCTACACAAGTCCAGCTATTGGCTGATACCATAGCGGACTGGTGTGAAAACTGGCGAATTAAAATCAATATCAAAAAAGCGCTGCAGTTATGTTTTCAAAGGGTTTCATTAGAAAACCCAATTTCGATTGCATTCGTATGCACAATACAGAAATCAAGTGGTCCAATACTGTCAATTATCTAGGACTCACTTTAGACAATAGACTAAAATTCAATGAGCACAGCGCGATTAAAAACATCAAGCTTATGGTGTGAAAGCTAGACTAAACTTTATGCTCAATGTGAAGAGCAAGCTTACTCTCAAAAGCAAGCTGCTCCTCTATACAGCTATAATTCGGCCAATTATGGTTTACGCTACTCCAGTGTGGCCTTATGCTCACCAGAATCATCTGAAGACACTTCAAATTGTTCAAAATAAATCATTGCGACAAATTTGTAATGCCCCGTGGTACGGGCGCAATTCGCTGTTACATAGAGACTTGAAAATGCCTACAATTCGAGAGCTCGTTCGTGAAATGTCTCGAAACTTTCACAGCTATATAGGCAAACATTTTAACCCTACAATTTCTTATCTACATAATTATGATGAGACAGTACCAAGTAATCGTCTAAGGCCGAGAGCGGTTCTGCTCGATGACCCGCCATAGGTTTCTTGTTACAGATCTTAATCCCAACAAGGACAACCTCGGCATTTGAAAATGACTTTCCTGTTTTATTTCCTTACGTATTGTATATGCATGCGTGTGGCTGTGTATGTGCCTGTATGCACACGTATGCGTGAGTGAATATAATGCGTATGGTGTCCGCATGAGCTGCACTCATTGTGGGTTCCACGGCTCAGCTGCGACCAAATATTGTCAACGATGATACAACAATTATAACAAAATTAAAACTATATATGAGAGATGGAGGAGACCTGAAGAGCTCTGATGCTGACGCGTCATAAATCTTAACGCTCCATGAATGTGATATCCCAAAAAAAAAAAAGATTTAAAATGAATGCGATATTTCTAATATCAGAAAGGTTCGCAAACGGTGGTATAGAAAGTGAATTAGATCATTTTTTACATATTCCTTGTAGTATTATGTGTAGTAAAATATATTATGACAGAAAAAAAATGCAATAAAGTGTGGAGTATTTTTCTCGTGTCTTACATATCACTTTAATTTTCATTTAAGGATTAGCAACAAAAGTGAAAATACGATAGCCGTGTTGGCCAACCCTTTTCAACGCAATCAAATAATTAAATTCTAGGCACATCGCATTATTACAGTGTGTAATATTCCAATAGCCATCACTGCACAAGTTGGCGACAGTTCGTCTGTTAGCTCGGCCCCGAGAGATTTCATCCCATATCTGCACGACCGGTAACACTCCCTTATTTGGACTCACTTCCGATCGAGTTCTAGGGAATCCTCTACAATTCCAACGCATCTCTCCATACTTGACTGTGTAAACAAAAAACTAGACACCTGTTCGTATGAGTATGGCTTGTTTTGTCAAATGGATTATTTATTTACTCCGAGTAATTGATCTAATGAGATATTTACCAACGGAAAAACCGCAGCTTGTTGTCTGTGGGATAGTGGGTCCAAAGCCATAAATATAGCTAGCGATGTCTGTAATATTTTATAAACGAATGATCTCTACAAAAAACGCAAAATATTATGGGCATTTTATTAATAGCAATAGAAACGCCGCGACATTGAACAATATCATATGAATTTAAAAAAATAAAACAATACTTTATGGTTAAAATATCATTAAAGAAACTTGGATTGCTTATATCGTCTCCATAAAATTCTATCATACAACCAATCAATCTTTTAATGGAACTTTAATATGAAGCTCTCATAAATATACGACTGATTAATTTATTTTAAATTTACTTTTTTACTATCTTTGCATTGACTTTAATTAGATACAGGTTTTTTCTTATGCCTCCTAATTGTAGTATTGAATATCAGGTACTTTTTAATCGACAAATAATACTCTTTATAAATATAATGACGTATTTTTATAAATTCCACAGTCTGACAACAGTGTAATTTCGGACTACAAAGGTACTTGCAGTTTTCTGCAATTTTTATTTAATAAAGTACGATTTATTTTCTTATATCAGATATCTTTGTGACGACTTTTTTTAATTATATTTATTTCGTTTTCATTATAACATGACATAAATTATTTAACAATAGAGTTACTAAAAGACTCCTCGGTTCAAAATTACACTGTTTCCCTTATAATACAACATTGCTTATTGAGTATAATAGGCTAGAAATTAACCTATTCAGTAATGATACTTCATATTTTGGGAATAAAAAAAATAATCTCATTAATAATCAATTTTTAATCTCATCTTATATATTACTATCTTTTCTTCGAGTTGAATATTTACATCATTAACCTTAATTAATACCTAGTGTGTAATTTCTATAGCAATATAATATATGTATACTCCAAATTATGAGTGGACTTGCCCTAATTGTAAAAAATTATTTTCATAGTTTGTCAGAATTAGATAGAACATTTGGAAATTATGTTATAAAATATGTTTTAAAAGCTGCCATCAATGTTCAACTGCTGTGACTTTGCTTATTACCCTAACTTTGCCTAGACTAGATCACCATCAGAAAAAGTTTGACAGAATTTTTTTACAGCTGCAAAACTTTAATTATTTCATATTGAATTGTAGCAAGACTTGCATAGCAAAATGTAAATAGTCATATTATATGCCAGTGATACGCATGACACCTGTAAATATTCGCTTTAAACTCACTCAAACATACATAGACATGCTGAAAGTATAATACAAAACATTGATGAGAATCAAAATAAGTAATGTTAAACGTTGTTTCAATTAAAATGCTACATTGGTTTACTCACTCCTAAAAAGATACAGTGTCCTACAATTTACTCAATCGAATTAACTCAATCTTCATAAATAAAATCGTCGCCTTAACATTCCCGTTTTGTAACATTTTCGCTCATTATCCAACAATAAAATGTTGTCAGCTATGCCTAAAGTAACCATACGTCCCGTTTTGAACGGGACCGTCCCGTTTTTAGGTAGCCAGTCCCGTTGTCCCCAAGCACAGCTTTTGGACGTCGAAATGTCCCGTTTTCAAAAAGAGAGCAACACATGGTAATAATTTTTAAAAAAAGTGCAAAAAATCGAATTTGTTCATCAGAAAAATATAAAACAACATAATGTTTTTCATATTTATATTATTTATTCCTCTAATTTTCTTTATCAACATTTTTTTTTCTTTTTATTAATACATAAAAACTATGAAAATACACGTGTTTTCTTGAATATCCATAGTATGACGTAAAAATTGGTAGATTTCCCGTTTTGAGAACAAAAATAAATGGTCACATTAGCTTTGCCCAACTGTCGGTAAGCACTAATAAGTAAAAGTACTTTTTGCATTCTCAAGATGTTTCAACAAGCCAAAGAAGATACAATATAGCTTGTTTCAAGAGATATAAACGATTTCAAATTAAATATATACTTGTATCAATAAATTTTAATTTTTATCTGGATATTTAATGATAATCAACAAATTCAGGTAATTTATTGATTAAATTTAGGTAATCTTTTATCTTATTTACATAATATAATGTATCGACGGAGGATGCTTGATTTCAATATCATATTTGAATCGTTCAAAGTCTGTACACTTTATCATGTTTTGTCACGCATTTTTTTTATTGGAGTTAGTTTTTTTGAGAACCTCTCATTGTAAAGCTATTTGATTGAATTGATTGTAAGGTTGTTTTTCCAAATTTTAATTTTATTTTATCAATCCAGTAGAATCAAAATAAACTTAGGTATGAATCCAGCTCGTAGACTTAAATATAATATTTTCGTAATCCGTCTTATATATAAACGACTTGCATTGTTTACTGACTCTCAGTTTGAGTACATCTATGATTAGAATGCCTGAATATACCAAAAGCATATCAGGTCATGAGTGACGGAACATGTGAAAGTGTACAAAGTTTGAAGGATTCAAATTATATCTATTGTACATAATTTCGCACCTTCGCAGTAAAAGTGCCGCAGCTCAAATTCTGTTGCGAAATATTAATTTTTTAACGAAAGCAGTTTCAATATACACCATAAAAAATGTCAAAATTGTGAAACTGTTCACGATTACAGTGACGTCAAATTATCTTATATTGTCACTCTTAGAAATCAATATGTATAATATTTTGTATATCTTCGTTAAATTAAAAAAAAAAAGATAATGAAAAAAAAACATTTTCTACATCGTACGATTCTTACGTCAATTTATGTTTCGTTTAGTTTTTACTGTGTTTTTCATCTTTATCCGGATACACCTCTCTCTACTTACCTCATAGGTGATAATTGTTTATAATAATTGCGTCACGCTTTCATCACATCACATATATTTTAATTTCTTAAACCCATTCAACTTACCTGTATCAAGCTATAACACAAACAATTATCATAGTACCGGCGTGCAACAGATAATATATCACACACCACAAACAATTGCATATTCTATGCACATACACTTCCAAGTATATAATTAAATTAAATAAACGGTAATGCAAAATAATCACTTAGAAACATCTGTATAATTTCATTTCCTCTCTGAGAATTCAAACAAAAATGATTACACCCAGTGATACCGACTGTCTTATATCACAAACTGCGATCTTCATAAGAAACCGTGTTTAACATAACAGTGTGTATTATCTTTGAAAATATTTTCTTGCCTTGACAAAGCTTTCAGGTCCTATCCGATAAAGTACAGGTTTTATTTATACTAACTATCCAGCAGTTCGTGACATTTGGTTCTAATAAACGTATGTTTATTTTGCGCTAATTCTATATCTATTCAAACCCTGCATTATTTACTGCTTAATTTCTTTAATTTCCATACCTTAGAGTTGCGTAGGTTTTTAATAACAAATAAATGCAATACTTTACAGACAGCCAATAATAAATCTACCTGGATGTGAGATTTCGATGGCATTCTTTCAATTAGTAATGATTTTATTGTCATACAAACCCTCCTTATTACACAAAATATTAAAAAATATTTCAATGCGCAATTATTAATCGAATATAATTTATATTTTTAATATTGAAGTATAATATTAAGAAAATAGAAATAAGCATTGCGTTATTCATTATCAACCGCTCGCAGTGAGTGAAACCGTCCTGATCAAAAAATACATTCTGGAAATATGAACTAAAAATGTGTTTTATTATTTAAAATATCATGTCTTTTCGTCAAGAAGTAACAGTTAACACCTTAAAAGTGATTAAAAATATTACTTTTCTACTATGGCAGTAAGCACCTTAAAAAAAATTGTGATGTGAAAAAAAAATATTAAAATACTGTCGAAAAATCAATGAACAGCAATTTTCTCATTTTCAATGTTTAACAATGTTTCAATGTTTTACAGTATAATAAATTTATTGATTGAATTGGCATTTATTCGGTAGAACTCAGAACTGTATCCAAATCACAACTTTAGTACTGATGAGGGCGTAAGCTGAAATAGCTATAAACTGTATCTTTTTAAAGAAATTGTTGAACTAAATTATATTGCTATTTTTTCATCGTGTTTTAATGGATTTTAACCCAGTGAATGACAATTCAATCAATTTATTATATTCCTTTTAATTCATACCAAAACAACAAAATAAATTATTTTTAATCTATAAAGTGAACTCATAGTTTCACTAAAGCACTTCTAGATTGAGTATTAAAGCATTTGTTTAATACACACATATATTATGTACTTCGGCTTTGTGAAAAAGACCGAAATTTATGGCCCTTGGATGGATACAAATTGATTGAAATAAAAATTGTTTTATTGATTTTTTTGTCAGATCCAATTCTTCTTATTCGAAATATTTTTATTGTGATAAAAATACCGTAAAATATATCAGGAAAGGAAGAAAGTTTTTTATTATGTAATCAACAATTAAAGAGTTGTATTTCGTTCCCAAATATTTCACACAAGTTAATACATACACCTGTGAAAATAATGAGGTGTCGTAAAGATATGTCGATTGCCGATTATCCATTGTATTAAAGTTTCGCAAGTCATTGGATTTCTTTTGTTGCAAATGATTATCATAAATTGATTGCAGGGATTAACAGACGCCATTTATTTAAAACAAGGATCATGATTTGATAAATGACAGCTGCAAGGAGGTCCTGGGAGAGTCATTCGATTAAGGGTACATCGATTTATTATAGAAGCCCTCCCAACGTCTCCCGTCACGATTCCATTGAGATACGATATATTTTATATCACAAACAAAAAAATCACAGTTGAAACGATGTTAGTAATTTTACCAGTTTTGGAAAACAGTTGTTGTTTTATTTAGTTATAAACACATTTATATACACAAAGCGTTATTAGTCATAATATAACAATATATATTAAGCCCTCGTCGCTTAGCATTTAATGAAAAAAAAGACAACGAGTAAACCGCCTAAAAAAGTAACTTTGACATCCAAAAGTAATCGTGTAAAAAAGGACTGTGTGTAATATTTTGAAGATAGCCAAAACCAATATATACGTAACATTCAAAAATGTATACACATAATAATTCCCACAGTCAACTGACCGCTGCACATTTTCTTGTAGTTACAAATTGTACGTACATTTCAACATCGTAAATGTTAGCATATACTTTTTATCAGAGGTTATAAACTTTTATAACTAGTTAGTGAGGTAATTGCATTATTAAACATTCATAAAATATAATATGCCATCATTAGTCGTAACGAGCTAAAGAATAGATTCCAAGAACAAAAATGGCTAGCTCGGTTTATTGGTTATTATCTAAGTTAATTTATTACTGCAAAGGTTACTTTTACACCACCAGCTATCGCAAAAATGGTATTTTCTGTCTCATTACACGAAAGAACAATTTTACTCAAATCTCAATGGAATTTTAATTGCAATCAACTTTGTTTTAATGATAATAAATTCCATTTTGAATATCTGGAATTAGCTGCTTACTACACAATCGATTCTTTTGACGCGATGCTCTCAATTAATATCTCTTTTCTTAACGAAAAAGTGAGTGAAGACGTGTTTTAATTTTAGCGTGACTAGTTTTATTTTGCATTCACTTCAGTGGGCACATAAAGAATGTTGAATAAAACATAGTTATAAACTTAAATGTAATTCTATCGTGCAGTTAGTTTATGTGCACTTGTAGACTGCCTTTGTAAGACAAAAGACAGCTTTAGAATAAAATCACAAATCGAACTATTATTGTGTCAGGTAAGCTTTCTGTGGAAAACTCCGACCCATTTGTCGAAATATGCGTCAAAAGACAGCTATTTGACTAAAATTAGTCAAAAAAAAATATTTCAATTTTAATAAATTTTTCGTCATTCAACAGTACTTTTTATGTGTTAACCGTCACTTCTCGATGGAAAGGCATGATTTTTTAAATAATAAAAACACATTTTTAAGTACTTTTTTCCAGATACAATCTGCAAACAAATCAGATCTTGATAATGCTCGTGATGAGCGAAACCGGTCCTGATCAAAAAACATGTACAAATAAACTTTAAAAAATGTCTTCAAATTCATCAGTACATTGGAATTCACTCATTATTGGGAACACTTTATTTTGAGTAGATCCTGAAACTAATACGAATAAAGGTATCGATACATACTTAAATAGATTCAAATTTGATATTAAAATTCCATCAACCATATTCAGTCACTACCGTATACTTAATTAATTATTATTTAATATGAAAATACTTTTCAAAAACGCGACGCACGCATTACAACCAGTGGAATAGCTTGGCTTATAGTGTAATGTTAATTTTATATTTATATTTACACTCTTTCTGTTATCATGTTTTATTCTGAATCTCAATTTTATGGCAGTGATTGTTTAATGAATTAATATTCATACACAGTTTCATTTTATTTCATAAAAAATTGATTATTTGTCGTTTAGTTTCGGACCACTGCTTTCATATTACATGGCTAAAATCACTTGTGTTTTTCAAGTGATTGTCGGACGTTATTGCCTCTATCATGTCTAATATAGATTGAGCTCATGATAAGGGGGATGAACGATCTCCAAGTGATCAAGCAATCATTGATCACGATCCTCAATATCTAACAAAGTTTCGCCAAGGATCAATCTGCGATCCTGAACTTGCGGTTGGACTTAAGCATGAAGAAGCTCTTGAAAATGTTCGTATCAGTAACGATCTTGACACGATTTTACTTATTGATATTTTTCTACTCAGATTATAGATTCAATTAGATTTTATATTGAAAACCTGTTTGAGTATTTTTCCCCAGCTGTAACACTGCTATCGAACATTAAAAATAACAATTGATTTCGTATGTATAAATGTTTTGACGTCATTTTATTGGCGTCTACTTGGTACGATGAAAAAAAATGTAAGTGAATATATATTCAAAAATATATTTGAATGATAGTTCTGACGATGGCGTGAGTCGAAATAGCTATCAACTATATCTTATAAAATTTTGTAGAACTAAAATACATTGCTATTTTTTCATCGTTTTGACTTCCTGTTAGTAAGGCTTCTTACTCTGAAGGTGCTTAATTGTCTTCTCATAAAAATTTCAACATTTCAATAAACATACAAAGCAATTTGATAAAAATATTTTTTTTTGAAAAACAAAAGCAATCTGTGTGTTTTGAACTCAACTCTATAATGGGCGACCCAACACAGTAAAGGTATATAAGAGACAAATAACTTTAATATAAATATATTTAATCTTAATATAATTGTATCGCTTCAGTGGTGCAGAGGTCACAGCCGTTGCCTTACTTGACGGATCCCAAGGGTTCGATTCAACGAACACACCGCATTTTTTAAATCTATATTTCGATTCTATTCTTAGACATAGATGTGTTTTTTATATCGAATAATAAATTAACGAAACACAGAGAAAACGGTTAGTTAGCCACTAGTTCCATCCTTTCTCTTCCTTTCCTTTTTTCCTTATTTCCTTTCCTTTCCTTTTTTGTAAAATAAAGCGTGTCCAACTGAGAAAAAATATTTTTTCGCAAAAAAGGATCATTTTTAGATATTTTCAATTTATTTTGCGACATCCCAAGTCAAAACACTGGTTATCTCATGGCAAACCTTATGTTACTTTACATTTTATAAAATAAAATAATGCTTTGTAAAGGAAAACTTTCACTACACCCTGGAGAGCCACGGCGCACAGTTTGGGTAACTCTGCATTAGACAATCATATTCTCAGCACTGGGAACAAAATATATACTCTTCGCTCAAACATTTAAAAAAATCATTATTTTATATTTACTACTGCTTAACGTCAGGTTAGAATCCCTCGTTATCCATATACTTGTTTTCAGGATCATTATAAAATAATAAATTATTTTTCATGCAATCACGGAACAATGTATCGACGATATCGGATGTTCTTATGTTTCAATACATTCTCATTGCAGTCTATAATTCAATTATTTACATGGTTAAATTCATAACGACTTCATGTTATATGCAGCCCTTATCAATATAATGGATTTCCAATTTAAATTGTGACCATAAAAGATGTTTCTTTTATATCAACGGTTGATATTCATTGTACGCTTTATAATATTTTAACATATTGTAATGTTTGTTTTTTTCATTATTTTTTCAGCTGTAACAGTCAGATACCTCACGAAGCGATACATTGGCGAATACAGCTCGACGGGAGGTGAGTGTTAGCATTTTTTGATATCACTGAATATTAATATTTTTCAATACAAGATTTTAAGAATAACGATCAACGTTTTTTAGATAATTATTGGTTTCAATTTATTTTGGAATTCATCATGACCATATCGATTAGAAGATGATTGAGGCGGGACTAAAAACATTCTAAATCAGTGCTCCGCAATCTTTTATTTTCCACGGCACACAAACGTTTTTTTTCAGAATTTCGCGGCACACCACAAGTCAACATTTGTAAAAAAAAAACCGAATAACTAACATCGACGCATTTGTTAGAACTCATTCTTTCTGAATTGTTTACTTTATTGACATACTTTTTAGGTGTTAACTCTCAATTCTTGGTGGAAATGCATGATATTTTAAATAATAAAAACACATTTTATTGATTGAATTGGCGTTTACTTGATAGAGCTCCATTAAAACACGGTGAAAAATAGCAATGTATTTTACTTCTACAAATTTTTTATAAGATATACTTGATAGCTATTTCGGCTCACGACATCGTCAGAACTAGTCTGAGCCGAAATAACTATCAACTATATCTTATGAAAAAATTTGTAGAATTGCTATTTTTTCACCGTACAATAAAAACACATTTTTAGTAAGTCGATTCAGTTGATAATGCTCCGGTCCTGATCAAAAAATATATTGTGGAAATAAGTACTAAAAATGTGTTTTTATTCTTTAAATTATTTACGTTTAATTTTGTTTCATATCAATTTGCGTTTTATGTTATAAATCGTAATATAATGTTTATCTACTTATGACATATAATTCCGACGAAAAAATAATTGTGAAGCCAGTACACATATAAGCGTAATTATCATCGGATGTGTATGAGTATGTTTTTTTTTATAAAAACACAACCCTAGTTTTTTGGAAAACATTCCAGTAGATATCCTAAGCAAAAACACTTTTGTACATGATTTTCGTGTAATACCATAATAGGTTTACATACTTACAAGTTCTGTAGTACATTAAACTGTACACAACTCTAGCCATGAGAAATATAAATTTGCGATAGCAAGCCGGCGTGTTGAGTAAGAAATGAGATTTTCATTTCTTTCATACAAAAAAGGGAAATTGTTTGTAATGACCGCGTGTAAGAAGTACGCAGGCGCCGACAAGAGGATCTCATAGGCGTGCAACATTTTTTTTTAAATATAATATCGTCGTTGAGGCAAATTAAAAGAAGTCTCAAATAGCAATGTAATGATGTAAACTGTAGCAAATATTTTATCCGGTCCGGGATTAAATATTCATATTTTTTCAAAGTCAAATTTAAATGCACCTTTATCCATATTATCAGCATTTCATTAAAACACCACTAATTAAATTTTCTAACTAAAATGTTTCAGTTTTTTCTCATTTTTAGAAGCTCTCTGTCACAACCACATATATATATATATATATAATTATGTGTGTGTGTGTGTAAAATAGCAAATTCTTGAAGTCGATTCCATCTTTACTATTTTTAATGCAGAAGACCTTGGATACACTAACGCAACAATTATCACTCTCGTCATTATTATTTTATATTTTTTCTCCCTCGCGTTGATTTCAGTGGCATCCCCCAAATGTTCAAAATATCAAACACCCTCACTTATAAAAACTTGTAAAATGCGTAATAAATTTATTCTATCTACGAAATCTAGATCTTTATTAATTTCACTGCCCAGCTCAGTTTTGGCAACCTCATATAATTAGGGTGCAAAAACGTACATACGATGTGTGTAAATTCCATTTTTATGCTCAAGATGAACGAAACCGGTCCTAATAATATTGTTTGTGGAAACATCATTAAAAATGCGTTTAAAACAGTTAGCACCTTAAAAGTGATGATGTACAGGATTTTAGTAGAAACAGAAAAATTTTAAATATGTTTCCAAAACTATATAAATAGGTAAGGCAATAAGTTAATCTTTTCCACCGAGACAGTTGCCAATCCCCGACTTCTCAATCACCGCCCAGTCAAGGTAGTAGATACAATAACGTAATATACCAAGCACAGTCTCTCTAACGAAGGCTAGTTCTAGAAAACCACTACCATCTATCTAAAGTTAGTAGAACTTACAGCCTCATCACCAACATCCTTACGACATCTACATTGTTTGTACATACAAGATTGATACATTACATGGTTGAAATATTATTTCATAAAATATTTTCCAAATCAAATTTTGGTAATAAAACGTAAATGCAAGAATAGAAACAAACTCCAAGATACATAAAGATCATTGACAAATCCTCACATAAATCGTCTTACGACTTTTTTTGTATGGTTGGTTTGTTTATCATAATCTTTTTTCATGGAGTTAAATAAATTTTGATTTAATAAAATCAATAACCTTAGCAAAATTGCTAAAAGCTTACTGAAATAAATAAATAATTTGATAATTACGCAATATACGTTAAGAAAAACTACCACTATTTGAATACAATGCTTTGAAATGGCTTTCTATTAGTTATCTACTTGTCAATATAATAAAAAGAACACAATACGATAATTTGTTTTACATTGCATGCAATACATTCTCAACTAACTAGATAGGAAACGATTAATTCGTTTTCCCCGCACATCATATCTCATATTTAGATTTACTACTCGCAAAACAATACAATGATTTTGCCTAACTAACAAACAAGTTAATCCAATATCTTAACAAAAGTGTGAAAGCATTTTCCATATCAAAAATTTCCATCTTTCTCCGGGCTATGTTTTTCGTACAAATCTCATTAGTTTTGCCGTAACAACAATAAACTCGGACGTTGAACAATACAAAACTGTAGCCCTGGGGGTCTGGAATAACTACTCCACGATGATAAAGCACTCTCTCCGGCGTATCCTGCTAAAAAGGTTTCGCGCTTAGGAGAGTCTCGCGCGTCGGTCTTTCCTCGGGGTTCGTTCGCTCACTCAAAAGCTCCGCTAAGAACGATCGAATCTGTCAGTTTCTCAGTACTCGGGTATGTATCAAAGTGTGAAATGAAACTCGGCGAGATGTTACCAATTGTTTATTGTGATTATTAACATGACGTTAGAAATTATTGCAAGACTCGGCTTTCGAAAGTGCGTCACATCGAACAGCTTTTCATCGTCGAGACACTCATAAAGCCGTGTGGGATGATTATGACAGTGCCTAACCCTTGAGAACGGTACAAATTATTTACAACTCTCAATAATAGCTTCTTGTTTCTACTTCATAGAACAAAAACAAACAAACTCGTTGATTCATTTCCAACGTATGTTTTAGCCTATATCCATATTCAAAAAAAGAAAAATAGAAATGAATACTTGCTACTTTTGCAACCTCACGAACGATAAAAACGTAAAAATTATATTATAAATAAAACGATCAGGTAAAAAATAATCTTGTTTTTATACAATTACTATTTTCGATTAATTCTTAGGCAACTTTGAAAAAAATCATTTTTAATATAAATCAACATTCATATCACATGTTAAATGAGAAATGAAGAGAAGACGTTTCATTATTTCTACGTACTCACTACAATTGTATTAAAGATCAAATATTATAATATGTTATGTGACTAATTTATTTTTAGATTAGTCGCATCAAATATTAATATAAGTCTAAAAGTAATTCAATTACAATTTTTTTTTCAGGAAAATAGAGGAAAAAGGTTACAAATTTTTGATCTTAAATTATCACTTCGTTTGGTATTTTTTTAACATTTATTACATTGTTTCTTACGTGAATACAAATAGCTCTGAAAAATTGTGATTATGATTGTTAATAAACAAACAACAACTTACACTTCTTTGGTCTAACTTTTTACTTGAATTATAAAAATTTTAATATCAAGCCATTGTATACATGAGTCATTTTAAATAATTAACAATTTTTTGTAAAATTTCCACAATATTTTTGGTGACCATGACCGATTTCACTAATCATGAGCATTATCAATTTGTATCAGATAAAATTTAAAAACAAGCATATTTTAGAATTAATAATTATTGCATATAGAAAACTAAATGTTCAAGTATTAAAATATTTAAAAAAGCATGTCTTTCCACTACGAATGTGCAGTTAACACCTATCAATATATAATATAAGGCATATTTTTTTCATTGCGTTCACGGGTGTGTTATTCATAAACTTATTTCAAGTAGATTAACAAAGTTAAAACATCGAGAAATGTTTTTATAATGTAAAATAGAAACTCAGACAGGAAGACGTAATGTTTTTGTTTATTATCGTTCAAGTCTTTAGCATCGTCTCACTAACAAGCTTGAGGAAACGGTTACGAACATTTTACCTTGCTCGTCATCTTTCTATATTTATTAATAACCATATTTTCTCCCCGGCTAGATACAAAACGGTCTTATTAGCAACAAAACAGATGTTATCTATGAAACACACCAAACAGACGTAAATATGTAAGGTTACGCATAAATTTGGTGTTATTTGCAAGATATAAACATAACTGTTCAATCTATTTGAGAATGTCACATGTGAAAAAAATTACATTTATCAAGCTATCCTTTTTTCTTTTATTAAAGTCACGTACATGAAAGTATAAAGTTTTATCACTATACAAATTGAAAACCAGTTCATTTTACTTATATACCAATTATTATTACAATAATTGCAAAATATCCCACGATATTTTCGAAAAACCGCTTTCCGCCTTATACAAGAACGATATTGTTTCATTTAATTCTTATATAACGTATAACAATAGAAAATTATATATTTATATTGTAATATATTATTATTGATTCATTAATACAGCGTGCGATATCATTCATATTAAACAAAATAAAAAAAATTCATTTCCAAATGTAATATGAAACAAAAAAACGTACGATAAACATTTTAAATCAGTAGTGCTTAATGTGATACAACAATTATTATCGAACTCTATTGACATCTCCATCTGTGACTTGATTTTGTAACTATAACATTTATTAAAACAGGGTTACCAAACATTCGTTTCGTCGTATTTTTTTTGATCGGAAATTTTAATTTTAAGTTTTTTTTTTCAAAAATCAATTCATTAATTGTTTTCTTTCTGGATTTCGAACACCCGACTGCAAAACGAGCTTTTTTATTGTGAAGTCAAAAAGCTGTTCTAAACTTTTATCAACTGTCATTACCCACAACTTATAAGGTATTTACATTTACAGCAAACAATATTATATATTGATTGAGTTAAATATAATATATATAAAAAATATTTGGTGTGCAATGAATCAAGACTGACTACATTTGAGATCAATCATACATTAGATTACTCTGAATGGTGTTATGGTGTTCAAATAGTTTCTTCCTCAACGTTTTTTTTTTCAATTAATATTTGTATCGGGCGATTCCGCATGTTTACGATATCACATTTATATTCGTAAGGCTTATGTCAAACAAATGGTTACCCTTTTCGTGGAAGTTTTGATTCATGTTTGATTGTAGAGTACACTCTGATTATAGCATTGTGGTTGTGATAGAGGACATCTATGGGTATTTATCTGTAATAGGCTCGTGTTTGACAGCGTACAACTCATTCGAGATAATGTATATGTCACTTTCTTGCTGTGACGAATTGATTGTAAACGGTTGCGCAACAAGATAGTGTTTGAAAAAGAGACCATAGCTGAGACGAATGTTTGCTTTCGTTTTTTAATAAGAAAATACATATGCAACAACACAATAAAGTTGAAGAAAAAAAAATAGAATACAGTATTTATATTTGATGGCTTTTAATGTAACACGATGAAAAAAAATAGCAATGTGTTTTAGTAAGATATAGTTGATAGCTATTTCGGCTCACGTCATCGTCAAAACTATGCTTGAACGAACATTTGCTTATTTATATATAGCTGTGTAGAAAAGGTACACAATACATCTTCTCTCCTGTTTTAACGGCCATGCTTGTTTCTTGCTCGCGATAAAAATAAAATTTGTAAATGAAACTAAAAAGGTGGCTATTTCAATAAGTTCACATATAGCCCGGAAATGGTCTATTACGGAAACAAAACAGACCCCTGTAGAGGGTTGAGCAATGGCGATCGACATACATTAGTTTGTTCGTTAAGAATCCTTTGTGATAGTTTATATCTATTGATTTCCAGCTGTTCTAAAGCCGTCATCTTGCGACCTTTATTACAAAGATGCTAACACTTAGGCGCTCGGTTTGACTTTTAATGTGCTGTCTGTCCCTTCTCGATGGAAAAGCATTATATTTCCAAAATGAAACTCAACGTAAGTACTGCTCAAGATTGCTAATGAATTTTTCGATAATTTTACCTGAACTCTTATGTCGAAATATATGATAATATATACGAAATAGTTCTAATGCTATTGATAATGTTATGTATACGTCATATTAGCCACTGTACAATGTTGTAAATACCTGATATGACATATATATATTTTTTTATTTACTTAGATTCTCAAACAATTAGTAATGATTCAATGCACACGACACAATAAACTAATTATCACAAATACACGTTCGCCAATTATTGATACCTACGATTACCGTAACAATAAAATTTCAATCTAAATAAACCATTTTTTTCTTGAAACACGGCAGTACTAACGTAAAAGTCATTCATTATTCCGAGACTTCTCCGTATTGTGATTTTTAAACAAGTGAATTGCTTAAAATATTGTTCGTAAAACTTATAAATGCATTATCCTTTACGTGAGATTGGTTCAATGAATCGACAATCTCATAAAGTAAAATCTTATATTGCGTCACTAGATGTTTAAACGTTATTAACAGTGTTTGTCGTTAATGAAACTCATTACAGGCAATTGTGTTAGCTGTCATTTAATTTTTGCCTTGGGTTGTTTCCCTTCAATTAATACTTTTGTTATATAGACGGGGCCAACTGTTTATTGCGCGTCAGTTATATTGCACCCGTGTTCTAGAATGCCTGGAGATACCAAAAGGCGAAACCCTGGTCGTTAGTGACAAAATATGTGAAATCGTACAAGTTTTTAACAATTTAAAAAGGCAGGACTTATTGACTGATTCATTTAAATATAATGCCTGTCTACCAAGAAATGACGGTAAAAACCATAATAGTTTGTTTATCTTGCTAAGGAAATAACAATAATATGCCATTTATACTAGCTAACAATACAGTAAATATTCAAAAGAAAAGAGAAAAATACACAGTCTGTATTTCTCTGTATTTTTAGTAATGCACACTATCCTAGGTTACCTTCATTGACCGTGGTCTGGTCGTATTCTAGATATAAAATAAATGCAGTTCATAGAATATAACTGATCATAAATAGGATTTTGCATAACGATTATCTTTGAGGCATGCGCATTCCCGTTTCTAGTGGATGGCGATTTTAGATTTTCTTTCTCAAACTGCAAAGCAATTTATTCAGATAGAATCAACAAAGCGACGTCCAACAAAGGGACCGAGATTCATTTTAAAACACTACAAAATCATATCGAAATCAAACATTCAAATATATTTTTTCGGTATTTTATTTTCGTTGATCAGATCTCATTTTAATTGTGCAATATCTAGCAGCTACTGCCACATCCAAAGGGCGTATTTTATTTTAGGAGTCATATCAGCTATTTACAGTTTTTGCTCGTTTTAATTCCGACATAAACAGCTTAAATAAACCCTTCTATATCGATGCATCCTACAGAACATATGCGGCAGTCCCCTGTACAACGTAGTTTTTGCAAATGCAAAATTTTCAAAATCAACTCAGATTTTTTTATATTATAAAAACATATTTTATAATCGTCAGTTGCTGCTGTTTACCTTTTGATTTCTGACAATCGTATCTGTTCAAATTTACATAGTAAGCTTACTTTAAAGTCAAAACACGTAATTTTTGTCAACGCCATCTTTCATCGACGTTGTACAACATATTGACGGTAAATAATAATATTATAACACGGTGAAAAAATAGCAATGTACTTAAGTTCTACGATTTTTTTATAAAATATAGTTGATAGCTATTTCGGCTCACGCCATCGTCAGATATTTTTTATATTATTTTAATTAATTTGGCGTTGAATATTTTTTTATAGATAGTGTTTTAAGCTTCTGTTATATCATGAAAAGCTCTCTAGTTTTGGAACTACAAGCACCACCGCCATTGTTCAGTGTCACCCTGTTATTGTTTACAGAATTCACGATCTGAATGTTTAGAACTTGTCTCTGGTCACCAAAGCCAAGAAGTCAGGACCGTCTTAAGCCGCTTTTACACTGCCAACTTCAACTATATTAGTAACAAATTTTAAAAGCTATTTCCATCATTTTGTGTTCCAGTTTGTAGATATCAATTTACAGTTTAAATCATTTTTGCTGTTTATACCCACTCAATATGCAGTTGATAATTTTACGACCCTGTATCTCTGGAATACATATACTTTGTCAAGACATTTTTTTATTTACAATCAGTAATCATTAACCCACTGACTGCTAACTTCTGAGATATTGAAATTGTGGATAACAGTGTATTAACATTCAAATAGTAACAGTATCAAAATATTTTTATATGAGCTATTTTTTCGAATGTTGTTGAATTATTCTGAAATATCCAGACTTTATTTACGACCAACACTAGTGAGCTATTTTTAGGAGTATTTTATGTTGGAATCAGTTTTTTATTAATTATATATTGAAATCTTGTATCAATTATTCAAATTATACAAAAAGCAGTTCCCTCTGTTTCCCAATAATTATTTCCATCACACATTCATTGCAGGACTCATTACTAAAATATATAATAACTTAAGTACAGAAAACGTCTCTAGCATATATATATAAATTTAGCTTTTATATATTCACTCTATTTCTAGAATAAAATAACTACAATCAGAGAAAGAAATGAAGTTAACATTTTATTGAAGTTGAGATTACATGCATTTTTTTAAATTTATCATATCGACTGAAAGAGCTGCTGAATTTTAATGGTTAAAACTTGGTACGATTCAACATGTTTTATCACTAACAATCGCATCCGTGTGATAGAATGCTAGAAGAAGCCGAAAGACGAAACCCGATTTGTTAGTTATAACATAAAACAAGTGAAATAGTACAAAGTTTCAACAATTCACCAACAAGTTTTTTTTTACATACTTATTTTATCGACCGAATTCTACTTAGTAAATTTCAACATAATTATTAAATCTATTCGTTGGGTTTATTATTAATCATATTGAAGATGTAAGAAGTCTGTAAGACTCACTTTTACTAAGCTTAAAATATTATTATACAATATAAAAATGTAGAAGTTCTTTTGGTTTTCCGCTTAGATAGTTCTGAGTATGACTTCTTATTGTTTATTTACTATCTCTGGTCGCGAGTCGAAACTCGTGTCGTGATCATATTTTTTCACTGAGAAAAAATCGCTACCAACAACCTAACCAGTGCACCGTATTTTACTTCAGTGATTCGCAAACAGTCATAATATAATACACCACTACGACTAAAAAGTTGAATAAAAATTTTACTATATCCAAACAACTTTTAAAATTAAAACGATTTTTTTTTCTTTTTCCTTGATCAAATACTGTAATTACTCCAAAACAATACTTTAAATAATTTTGATCACGACCCTAACTTATACATACTTTAGCAAAAAAACTCGAAATTAATGTTTATTTCGAAAACCTTTCATCACAAAGTTATTAGACAGAATAATATTGTCTTCCAAAGTTTAATGTCATTACAATCAAATCAGTAGCTTTTAAAATTATTTCATTGTGAAATTATGAAGCTCGTAGCTTAAGCATCTACAATATATTTGTGTGCACTGTTCCTTTTGTATGTCAGCGACGCAAACTGATTACTGCCTGCCAGTTCTATCCCTCCGTATAATGTAATGCATGAATAAACCGAAAGACGAAACCCAGTTCGTGAGTGATAAAACATGTAGAATTGTACACAGTTTCTACCATTCAAATCTTATTATATACTAGCTGACCCGTCGCGCGTTGCTACAATCACAGAGTAAGGAAATTCAAAGAATCTCTTTTAAGGTGTTAACTGTCACTTCTTGATGGAAAGGCATTATATTTTAAATAATAAAAACACATTTTTTTAGTACTTATTTCCACAATAATCTAATTAGATTAATAAATATATATTTCAAATAAATATTTTTTTTTTTTTCCTTTTTTTTGAAAAATGATATTGCCTCCTTTTACTTAAATTTTTTTACAGAAAATATTGGAACGCCCCTGACTGACCATATCTTCCCATCTCATCGATTCATCTTTAATCGACTTCTCATGTATTAATTTATTTTGTTCCATTAAGTAGTGATTGTGGGTTATTTTCGTCATTAAAAATTTCCCACTCCTTACTTCCTTATTGATTGTTTAGTGCTCCTAATGGATTAATGATTTACCATAATTTTAATTCTTAATAAGTGATTGTGAACATTTAATTTTTATACTAATTTACTTTATTTGTATCAATATTGTATGATTTTATGTAAATCGTTTCTAGTTCTTGTACCCATGGTTTTGTACACCTGCTACCATTAACTCAAATTATTTTTTTTGTTTTGTATAAATAGACTTGTTTGTAAATTGTATTCTATCAGTTGATAATGCTCGCGATGAGCGAAACCGGTCCTGATCAAAAAATATATTGTGGAAATAAGTACTAAAAAAATGTGTTTTTATTATTTAAAAATCAAAGAATCTCGTTATAATAACAAACAATTTTATTGTTAACCCTCTGACTGCTAACGTGTCAACTGTTGAGATGTCTGATTTAACTGTGTTGATAGTCGATACCCGAAAATATATCAATTAAAAGTTCTTAAAACTTTCTTTGACTCAATGCATTTCTTGATTTGTCTTGACAAACTCAATACGATTGTTTCAAACCAGTATTATTCGATAATTATAAACAAAGTTTTTTAAGACTGGGTGTTGAAATACCCTTTAAAGGGCTCGGCAGGGAACGAGTTAATATTGTTAATAAGTATTTAATAATAATAATATAAATTCGATTATAAATCGATTTGGGGGAGGGCGGTATGCCAGATAACTTCACGGGAATGTACTTCGCAAAGTTTAAATCGATTTGGGGAAATTAGTAAAGTTCCTTATTGATTTGGGGGGGGGGGGGGGGGAGATGATGTAACAAAACTTTTGCAGGAGTGTACCCAAGAAATTTGTAAAGTTACATATCGATCAGATGAATAGTGAAATAATGCATAAAGGACAAACAGACACACATACATTTATTTTTATATATTATATACAGAAGATAACGAATGATCCTCAGTGATATTTTGAACTTTCTACCATAACTTTCATCATAATAGTGTCAACGCCGTGTGGTAATTTACTTCGAGGCGAAGGTGGTTAGTAAATATTTTTAACATTAAAAACAATTATAGTGACAGTTTAAGAAGCTTCTTTATATTTCGATGAATATCCAACTATGTATTGTACATACGTGTATGAAAAAAACACTACGTTGGAAGACAATAGAGTGTATCTATTATATGGATACTGGCTTCCGCGGCAGGCCCTGCTGCCGCATAGATATTTGATATATATAGGTCTTTCTATAACATTACTATTATGTTATGAAAAGCCTGTATGTTATAAATATCATGTATTCAATATGGCGACGTGATTTCAGGAAGCACAATCCGTTACACGAAGGCATGCTCATGAGGGTCCACAGATTGTCGGCTTTCTTCTAAGCGGCTAGTTACTATGATATAATATAACTCTTAAAGGCTACACAAATCTTTCAGTTTTTGTTAGAGTGAAACTTTTATATACGATTTAGTGCACTTTTATAATTTCACACAAAAACAATATTTAACCAGGACTGTGGAGTCGTTAAAAAACACGATTCCAACTCCGGACATTGACCAACAATGAAACTCTGAATAAAATAGTTTATTTTTGTCAATTTTTTTTCTACCTTTCCTACTAATATGCATTTCAACCATTCAATCCGGCTAATTTTTCGTTGAGATATCCTTCAAAATCGTCTAATCGATAAAGTAACTGGAGCCTCTCGTTTTTCACGTCTCCGATTCCGACAACCGGACTGCAACTTCACAGCACTGGACTTTAACACGGAAAATCATACAACATTTTTTTTATCAGATTTTATCAAAAAGTGAAAAGTTAACTGAACTCAATTTTAATTTGTAGTGTTGCCAATTAAATAAACAATGTATGATACGTAACTGAAATAATATTATTATTCATAATGACATCTTAAACATAAAGCATTTAGTTGTCATATCTAAATTCTATTACGAGGGCTACTATAAAAACATATTGCCACAAATTGTTTCATTTAAATTTAAATAGTATGAAAATGATTCAAAATTGGAATATATACGATAATTTATAGATGACTCTGATTTAAATTTATTTTAAAAATCCATATGTATTCATTTAAGTTTTTGTGGTAGCGTTTGCGTGGCTGCACGCCATGGCATCTAAATGCTTTTGAAAGCGCCTCATTCGATCAAGGTATTTATTATGTTACTATTACTCTTACCGCCTATTGAGTGGGAAATAGGGCAACATTGGCTTCCTAAAAAATGAAATTATTTTTTTCATAAATTAGCTCAATTAATCAAAAATTCTAAGTATTATATTTAAAAAATCATAAATAGCATTACGAAGAGTAATTACTTATAACCAATCAAAACTTTATTAAATTTATTATTACCTATAAAAATTGCAAAAAGACTTGTTTTTACAACTGATTTCTTCACTTATAACCATCTCAAAACAGTACTCAATAAGTTAATTGAAAAATCTAAAACAACTATATAAACGCTTTTTTAGTCTTACGTTATAAAATGCTATCTTGTTTATGTATTCGGATGAACAATCTTAACAACATACAAAAATCGGTGTCGAGTACAATTCGGAAACGTTTCTTTTTCAAATATACACAATCTGATTAATATGTAAATATCAATTAGATTGTGGAAATAAAATTAATCAATTTACTATGCTTGATGCACATTCACACTCTATCTTCGTATAATAATAACGTAACATTACGCCTATAAAGAGACTAAAGGATAGATATTATGCATAAACGCTATTCTTGCTCGTGCAATACTCACGCTTAACATTGGTGCCCTGGAGCCAATGCTATTTTTAATGTTTTCCCTCACGCTTCAAGAGCATTATTGTTTATCTTCTTTTGTATAGAAGATGTAGAAGTCCAGGCCTTGGAGATATAACAATGAGAGGCGATGCGGTGGGAGTTGTTTTGACGAATAAATTATTCAGTGATTTTACTGCTCCGGGATTTAGCGCGTTATTTTAGAATAGACAATGGATGCAACATAAAAATATTTCATCTATAATATATATAATATTTAACAGCTGTCATATATTATGTGTAACGTTTTTCTGCCATTATTACATTAAAGCATTGTTTCTTGACATAGTATCATACAAATAAAAAATACTTATTGTTTATTATATCATTGCTTAGTAAGCCATGATGTGCAGTTTGGCAGCAGTGTATTTTCGGACTGGAAAAGTCTTTTATTTACTCTATGGCCAATTCTTCTCAGTAATTTTTAATCTGCATGTGACAATTTATTGGCTTTATGTCATTTCACTTTATAATTTTTTTTTTTTTTATTTCGGATTATTTCGAGTTGATTTTATATAACGGTTACGACTTTACTTATAAAATTTGTATAAACAATAGACTCCATCTAGTCTAAAAATACATCGTTGTCAGACAGTGCAAAATGGCTTGTATTATAATATATAGGGCATTTGTTTTAAATTTCTTATTTTTTCAGGGATTCAAAAACGGAAAAATCATTCAATAACAGTGAAAACTTGTTGTATTCCAGTTTTGGCCTAATTCCAACATCATCAAATAATGATATTTCTTTATCAAAATTGAAACGAGTTTTGAGCAATAAAAGAATTATTAAAAATAGTATTTTTTGATTTTGACTAAATACTGTAACAATATTATTCAATGCAAAAAGTTTTGTGCTGCTTAAAAAAATTCTCCTGATCTATAATTTATAATGTTCATAATTTCCGGATCATCGTATTAACAAAAATTTTTGAATTACAAAAAACTTTATACATCACGGTATTTTATTTTTTTAATTATAATATTCCATAGCAATGGCTGTATTGGAATTGATTTTTGCACTTACGCAATCATTTTAAGATAAAAATATATACTACTGGATGTTATTTTGAAATTAAAAGTATGCTTGGTCGCAAATGTACATATCCTCGGTAGTATAGTGGTAAGTATCCCCGCCTGTCACGCGGGAGACCGGGGTTCGATTCCCCGCCGGGGAGTTTTTTTTAAATATGTAGTTTCTTTTACATTATATAACGATTTCACATTTTTTCATAATCAGTCTATACCTAGGCTTGCCAAATATATATTTGGCGATATTTGTAATTCTAGGTGACCTAAAATTATATTGCTTGCTCACAAACAATCCACATAATTATATATATATAATATTTTGTATCAAGGAACAACTTCAAAATAAAAAAAAAAATTAATATTGCCAATCTAATGTATTATATTTTTCCACTGGAGCGAAATTTCACGGTGAAGAATCGAGGCCTCTATAGAATTTAGGCTATTAGAAAAGGAAAATTGGACAAGAAAACTAGGCAAAAAAGAGCAGAAAATGTAAGAATCTCCAACATTCAAAACGTTTTTGTCAAGATAAAATAATGATTTTTTCTTTTTTTTTTTTTTTAAATAATAAAAACACATTTTTTTAGTACTTATTTCCACAATATATTTTTTGATCAGGACCGGTTTCGCTCATCGCGAGCATTATCAACTGATGATTTCCATCAAGAAGTGACAGTTAACACCTTAAAAGTGATTAATGATTTTTTCGTTTGAAAATTAATATGATTCTATTCTTACAGTTTACATGCTTTGCTTTTTTGACTGAAAATTTAATTCTAGCCATTTTATAAGATAACATATAGATTAGCAATTAAATCTATATGTTTGGCATATTACTTAGTTCTACTAAGACGCTACTCTATTAATTATAAGACCAAATTTTCCTTAATCAATCATTAATGACTACAACATTAAGGCCACATATCTTCGGCTAAGATTGTACATATCATTTATCATTCCTTATCTTATATAAAGAGATTAGAATATGTAGGACACCTAAAGCAAATGATTAAGGTCGTCGATTGAAATTAAAACATCGCTTCTCAATAAAGGGGACGTTTAGTGGGCGTTCTGATATTCGAACACAATCATTAGGATACTAAAGACCGTGAAAGTTTTCATAGAATATAAATAAATAATGTGATACAATACCTGTTAACCCCTTGCTCTCCTCATTAAAATCAATATAATAGTGCCATTTTTCAATCACGGGTTTTATTCTGAGATGAAAAACAAACAGCAATCGTACTTTTTGGTGGATTTGGTGGTATTTTTGGGGTAATTATTGATACATATATGCAACTCTAATTGATAGATTTATTATATTACACTGTAATCATGCCAACTTACTGGTAGAACTTATTTCAAAAAATATGTTTGTCGCGTGGTTAGATAGTTTGCATGCTTTAAAACGACTATTCCTTTAAAATCAAATACTAAACGCCAACTCTTTTCCGTTTAAAAGCACACGACTCTCCCGGTCACGCGTAGATTCGTATGCTTGACTGTTCGTAGCTGAGATTTTAGACACCACGGACACTCAACAAATTTCCACGAATCCAATTTAAAATTATACTATTTCAAATAGAGCAGAATTTACTTATCATAAAACTGTTCGTGTGCAAAGTTTGTGGAACAAAATACTTTGTTATATTAACTATATTTCATTGAATAAATGACAATTAAATCAATAAACTATTTAAAAACTTCCACATTATAAAAATTCAAGATCCGACATCAACCCTTAAAAAACACTCGCAAAATAAAAAAAATTAAATTTTTGGGGATCTTGTTTTATATTATGTTTAATTTTTGAAAAACAAATCATACCTTTATATCTTAATTTTGTATCTATTTAAATGGTTACTTATTATTTTTACAATTTATCTAGTTGGCCTTAAACGGCTGTTCAGTGAGGCGCAAAACACAACATAAAATACTAACGGTTATGTTTTATTTATTTTATGGGTGTTCAACATGCATTTTCATTAGCTTGCCATGATTAGCATACTAAATCATTGACATTGAAGGGGTATAGATCCAGTACCGCATTGCCGCATTGAGATCATAATCAGTGCTTACGTTACAATATATCGATCGTGATGATCCCTAATGATCCAACTCATTAATATCATTTGTGCCCGTGACGTGTCTATAGGCCGCGGGTATGCCCTCGCTTCACTTTCTTCCTTATCATATCTTCGGATCTGAACAGCATCAGCATTGTGTACTGCCGTGAGGAATGAGGATGCACCTTCACTGGATACTCGTGCATACAATTAGGGCATGCAATTCCAGCATTGCTAAAACCGGGATCCTATAAAATATATTTTCGAATAAAAAATATCTTTGTTGCGTTATAAGAATTTGTAAAAGAAAAAAATATTACAAAAGTTATCCAATTAAGCACTTCTCTTCAGTCTTGTCTTAGTTATTGATATGATAAACCCATTAATATTGCCAGATTCCAGTATTGGTTAATTAATTATGTATATGAAAATAATTAACCAAACCTGAAATCTATTACTACTTGTAATTCCAATGTCATATGTTCTTAATTTAAGATATTAAGTGTGGGTTCTTAAAAGAATTTTAATTTTAAACGTATGTACACTTTGTTTTGACTCACTCACATCACATGCTTTTTTATTCAAGATTTACATTCGGCTCCTCAACCTATGGTCAATATTTTTCAAAATTTGTATTATACTAACGATTTAAATTGTTTACTGACAACTGTCAGATCCGAGTGCATACATGTTCTCAAATGCCTGAAGATACCAAAAGGCGAAATCTGATTCGTGAAGTATGACTTGTGTATGGAAGATACAAAGTATGAAAAATTCATTTTTTTTACAGGGAAATACTTTTTTATAATGGTATATTGAATTATCAAAAAATATCAGAATACCTCAATTCGCTTGTTTGTGTGATATTTTCATTAAAATTTTCTCAATTTTTATTTCGTCATACCGGTATTGTATTTCAAATACCGGCACTGCTAACCCTACACACAATACGACCACCTGTTACGTCGCTAAAGGAATGGTCAAACTGTTACGTACTGTTGATTATATTTTTATCTTCAAAGATAAATCACTGCCAACTTTTGTTCTCACTTTTGTTCTTTTCTTTTGGATACTTGATGAATGAAACGCAGTATATTATTAGCAGACTTTCTTGCATTATTATTCTCTTTTCTTTTTTGCTGTCGCCTATTTTCAATTTTTAGCTCACCCGAAACATATCTCACAGCTTACATTTTAAATTTTATATAGTATTTTCACAAATTATCTGCATTTTTACTTTGTATAAAAATATAGTATAAAATTAAAATAATTTTCATTTTTATTAAATCTTATTTAAAAGCACAGACGTCACTAAATTTACATTTTAAACCAATACATAATATTTAATAAAATGAAGCTCTAACAAAAATTTGTAATGAAGAAACTTTATTTGTTATCCAATTAACTTATATCTATTTTTAATCACAGCGATTTGATCAGTTTTAGGCGGATTAAAAATGGCATTTGGATATAGCGTTTAGGTAACATTAATCAATTTTCTAGTCCCACACTATTTCAATATATTTGTTTTGAAGTAAAACCGAAACAGGACAACATTCACAGTATTTTTTTTATAAAAAATGGTTTAATTATAATTATTGACAAATGTTAACTCTCAGACTGCTAGTGGATTGATATGGCGTATTGTAGTGTTCTGATAGCTGATGCTTCAAAATATAAGAAAATTAACAATGTTTAACTTAAAACTTAACTTTGAGAGCTCATTTTTGTATCGAAAGAAAGCTTATTTTTTTCTTAAAATCTCTCAGTATGTTTTATTCCAATACGACTCTTGTAATATTTGAATTAATCGTTGATGAAATATCTCTTTTTTGGCTTTGCAGGGAATTGCTTAAGAGTCAAAACTTTATTTTACTTGTAATTAATTAAATAAAGATTGAGAGCATTTTAGTTAGAAGGACGCGACTTTCACCTGCGATCTTTATCAGTTCGATATCTTGACGTCACAAGTACAGATAACATCTTAGATAACGAAATTATGTCGAACATTGGGCTTACATGACTACGCCTGACTGATTGTGTCTATGGCGGTATGTCTATCATCTATGGTGCGTTCACACAGACCCAATATTTTAGAGCAATATAATATTAATAATCTTAAACATCAACTCTAGATTTTTTTGTACTATAGTAAGACTTTGCAAAACAATAAACGTATAGTACCACTTTTAATGTGTAATTGCAATTTTTCAGTGAAAATGCATTATTCTTAAATTATATTTAAAAAAATAGTATTATTTTGATGAATTTTTTTAAATATCAGGGCCATTTCTGCTCACCGCAAGCATTATCAACTGATAATATACAAACTAAAATAAGGTTATTTTTACATTTTTTTAACTAAACAAAGGTATGACAAATTAAAATAAAAACTGACACCTTATCAATACGTATTACAAATGAATTAAATAGTTCATAAATATAGCGCTTAGGACTTTTTTGTTTGTATTTGTAATCAAAAATATATCTCTTTTTATATACTATTATATTCATTGGGAAGAAATTAAAATTATGGAATATTTTTTCTAGACCAGAATGGAACTCTATTGTACACAAGTTTTTCTTTTGTATTATGTTATTATGTTCTAATTCAATTAATGTGCGTGTTTTAATTTTCCTTGCGATCAAATTTTGAATAATGCTAACAAATATTTTAAATTGAGTTTATAAGTTAGTAACTTTCAATATCCAAAATGATCGTGTATGACCTTGTGCCCAACGAGACACAAGGCGCCACAATGTTGCAACATGTCCGTGTGTGGCTATGCCTTTACGTCTGAACTTGTTTGTTGTCTGTGACTTCCTAGGTGATCGATGATGACGGTCCAATGATGATGACGTTACGCATGAAGTCTTTTTAGTCAGACCACGACGCACGCACGCTGTTTTATTATACACACGATTGCGTCAGCCATTTTAAATCGATATATCAAATGTAATCTGTCAGGAAATTTCCCCTGACGAAGAAAGCCATTCACTCTCACGGATCCGTGACTGTATTTTGAAGCGTATTGTTTTCTTTCCGTCCATCTGCCGATTGATAGTCTTTCTCATCATCAGCCAATGGTGAAAACGTTCTATCTGTACACTTCCAAAATCTTCTCACAAAACCGCGAATTTTGCATCGTTCAGTCCCCAATGGGTTCGTACGAGACCAGTGAACATGGCTAATTTTGCTTTCGGACTACGCCGTATTTATTGATTGAATTGGCATTCACTTGGTAAAACTCCAAAATAACACGGTCAAAAAAATAACAATGTGTTTTAGTTATACAAAACTATATTTTAAAAAATAATTTTGTAGAATTAAATACATTGCTATTTTTTTCACCGTGTTACGCCGTATTTGACTATTCAAAATTTTTGAATATTTGTTTACATTAATAATGAATCGAAACTCTAGAGTAATATTTTAATTTAGTTTTTAAAAACATTTACTCGAAAGCATTGTCTGAAACAAATCAATTGCTTTTGATAATAAACAAATATATATGTCAAATATAGTCGAATCTCTGCTTGTTAATAAACTCAAAATTAATTTGTGCATGTACAACTGTTTTTAAATTTGAAAACAAAATAAAATAGCTTTGTTTTAAAAAAATATGTACATAAATTATATTTTTAATTGAGATATTGCTAATTTAAAGCACTCCTTTTATTTAACATCATTTATTATTTTAACACGGTGAAAAGAATAGCAATGTATTTTAGTTCTAGAAAATTATTTTTAAAAAATATATTTGATAGTTATTTTGGCTCACGCCATCGTCATAACTTTGCTTAAACTAACATTTGCTTATCTATATATAGCTATGTAGACATAATATAATTTCAAACTCAGCGCCTAAGTGTTTGCATCTTTGCAGTAAGGGTCGTAGGATGACCGCTTTGGAGCAGCTGGAAATCAATTGTTATAATGGAGTTCTACCAAATGAACGCCAATTCAATCAATATATTTATTATTTTATTTAGTTTCAATTATTAATTTTGGAGATTGAAGACTTATTTTTAATAGTATGCGAAAATATACTCGGGCAGTAAGCTGCTTATAAATTTAAAAAAAAAAAATTAAAAAAAGAAACGTCATCTTATTGCTTAAATAGATTCATGTTACATATTACCATATGATTATTATTTTGAAATCAATAAACAGTCAGGAGTTGTTTCCTGGATTGTTTTCTGACCATAAGGAAAATAAATATGATTATTTCAATACGCCCTTTTGCTGAAAATAAATATTGCTCTGACTTACATACCTCTAAGAGATGTCGCAACTTAGAATTCCTTGTTGACCTAAGTAGGCTAGGCCAGTGGACGTGGACTAGAAACCAGGAAGCATCGGAGTATACCCTGACTCCTGACCCGCCTCTCTGGTCATCACGAGCCGCGGATTGTTCTACAGCCTTTCGTGACTTCCGCTTGATTCGCACGTGCACACACGACCGTACTTCGGGAATTCTTGGACAAAGTATTTTTTACCAATGAAATTATTGCGGTCATTTTATAGACTTCATTCTTCAAACGAAAACATCGCGCGTTTTTCTAAATTAAATTAATAACATTGGTTTCAATGGGTTAATGGTTTTTCGTCACTGATAATGAGTAGCGTTTCAAATATTCACTGAATTTTTGGTACATATCTGACAATTAAAAAAATATTTTACATTACAGCTAATATATATATATAGAGCGTAAAACATTTGAAAATTTCAAATTTAAATTCGATACTGATATGTTCGCTAATATAAATATGTTATTTACGTAGGAAAAGCTCACCTGTTTTCTTTCAGAGACTAAATCTACTAATACATACAAAAAGATTATTTAAAAAAAAATATTCATATTTCGAAACAAAAATTCATTTCTTAATTACAATTTTATACATAATTATATCATAAATAGAACCGCCTTTAATAACGATGGGAAAAGACTGGCGAAAAATAGTATATTAAATATAATTTAAAGATCTTTACTAATTATAACAATAACTAACTGAACTCAAAACATTCATTAAGTTTCTTATAACACTGGTCTCTTACCACACGCTCCCGGAACTTTGACTGTAGAAAAAGGGCTATTTACCAAGATGCACATTCTACATTTTTGTATGCAATATTGGTTACACCATATTCACGCTCTATCGACGTATTATATTAAATACATAAATTCAAATTTATTTAATTGCTTCACAAGTCATAATTTATTTCTTACATATAAAAATAAATATAAAAGAAAAGAATACACACAATTATAATATTAGCTCAAAATTTATTAAATAAAAATAATTATATTAATATTAACTTAAAAAGAAAATCTTATAAAATTCTTATTTTAATAAATAAATAGGGATATGGGGAAAGAAAATGCAATTTATTTATATCAATAAATATTGGGAAGCTCATTTAATCACTTCCTTTCGTACGTATTGTATATGCATAGATGTATTTGTGGGTACATTTATATGCATGTATGAGTATAGTAAGTGGGGATTTTTGCTCAGCTCTGCAATGAGTAACATCTGTCAGCAACGGCAGAAAAAATACAGAACAAATAATCGTGAATAAGTCGTGAAAGGCTCTCAAAGTAACGCCTTATAGATATTAACACTTCATCAATTTAATACCCAAAAAATCAATTCAGTTTTAGATCAACATTTTAGATTTTGGGTTGTAGGCATCATAATATTGACTAGGAAACTTTGTGTTCAACGTAATTCGGACTTAGGGTTCTTATAACATTTTTGCACCAGTTGAAAAGTACGATGCAATATTTCATGCAGTGGCGGATAATCTAAACTTTCTCAGTATCCTCCTTTATCTCCAGTATCTCCAGATTATATTCTTGATTCTTATCAAAAAACTGTTATGAAGTGTTAAGACAAATAATGATTTCAAATTTAAACTTTTAATTTTAAATAACACTACTCATTACACATTATAATTTTTAGTGTTATTATAATTGATATTTTAATTTTTTTGTGTCTACACTCTCCCTTCAACTGTTTCTATTGTATATACATTCAGCGGAAATAAAAAAAAATGTGATTCTACCCCACACTTTTAGATGAGAAGTATTATAGTTATTCAGCTTAGTATTTAATAACCTTACGATACGGTTATTCTAAAAATGCTTCTCAAATAAACGAAACACAGGTCACGTCTAGAAACGCAAATAGCGGAAAAACAAGGCTATAAAATTTAATGTTGGATTATAAATGACCTTTCCCATCTTTGAATTTTACCGACGGAATATGTGTATTTTAAGATGTCGACTGCGACCGCTTTATGGAAATTCAATATTAAGTGTGATGTTTTGAAAGATTGTACATTTCCACCAGGGTTTCCTTTTTTGACATCTTCAGGTTATAGCCGATCCAAACCATTTTCTTCGTGTCAGCTATATTTCATCATCCATGTGACAGAATGCCTGAAGATACTAAAAAGCAAAAACAGATTGGTGATTAAAAAACATGTGAAAAAGTAGAATACTTAACAATTCAAATACATATATATATATATACAATTAATTTTTACTTTACAGTGGAACCCCCAATTACA
Organism: Himalopsyche japonica; assembly: GCA_028555115.1. Lineage (NCBI taxonomy): Eukaryota > Metazoa > Arthropoda > Insecta > Trichoptera > Rhyacophilidae > Himalopsyche > Himalopsyche japonica. Next base: position 139,865 of record JAHFWJ010000807.1, on the reverse strand, counting down.
CAAACACACACAGCCAGACGGCCGTCTGTGCGGTGCTTACAGTGAAATGTTGGCTAGCGTCTGTGCATTCAACACGTGCCAGTCTATACACTCACAGCCGGGCGACTGTCTGTTTATTAGATTTTGCGAACGCTGCGCAATTTATCGCCTATTAACTAAATATTTAGTCAATATTTTTTTCTGCAAAACTAAGAATAATGATAGTTTTGTATTTTTTTTCTAGGAAAAAAAACAAAATCCTTAATTTTGTATGAGATTCACTCCCCCAATTACACGGTTACGACTTAAGTGTAAATGGAGGTTATATGATTCATAAAATATTTGAACAGCTGTTTCCGTTGAAAAAATAAATACTTTGACATCAACAGTGATATATTTTTAATCGGAATAAATTCCAATAAATAATTTTATGAAAAAGAAAATCACATAAATTTTCCGACGCTTACGGGCTTTCAAATTGTGCATAGGTCCATTACCCGCCACTGGTCACAGTGTTGGTAACCTTAAAATGCAACCATGTTTTCGATAAGTTTACGATAAGAAATCGTAGAACGATTCAGAATTCTAGCGCAGGCTTTTTGTTTTATGATGTCGTTAATACAAGTAATTAATTTTAACTTCTATCACATCATTTTCCGATACATAATAAAATAATTGAATTGTGTTCAATCATTACGACGTTCAACACGAATAATTAAGATACCGCCCCAGTTTCAGAAATGTATGATGATATATTCAATCTGAAAATATAAAGTATGTTATTTTTAATGTGTAAAAAGTGGACTTTTTTAACGTTTGCTTAATGTTATTAGCCGGTTATTGTTATCAAGAGAACACCACAATAAACAGCGTAAACAATCAAAATTGCAGCTCTTACTTATGACTTGTCAATACGATCAATCAACTTAATTGGGGACCGCCCGATTTTATAAATTTACATATTCAGTATAGTTTAATATTTTTTAGATATTTTCAAGAGGGATTCAACTGTCTAATTCCACGACTCTTAACTGTGCTGATAACCACGTCCAAACACGTATACAGTAGATTGATCGTATTGACAAGTCAAAAATTAGAGCCGCAATTTTGGTTGTTTACGCCGTTTATTGTGATCAACGTGGTCTTCTGTTGATAACAATAACCGGCTAATAGCATTAAACAAAATTTTAAGAATCCATTTTTTACATATCAAAAAAAATCGTACTTTATATCTTTTGATTGAATATATCAATCTTTGAAATTTTCTTGAACGAAAAATATTTTTTTTGCAATTTCTTCTGTGTATTGATTAGATAAAAATGGAGTCCGAGTCGTAATTGACAAAACTTTCAGCAGCTTACACTATTAAAACGAATAAATTTATATAAATAAAATATATATGATAAATATTGAAAATTTACCAAGCGCTATCGGTTGATATTTTAATTTAATTTTAATAACCGTATTATTTTATATAAGTATGTAGTTAAAACACAGATTCACATAGGTATTTTCGATGGCGTGATACCGAAACAACCATTTGTAATGGTTAAGTATCTCTCTTGAAAAAATAGTTGCTATAATTTTTTTTGTGTTGTCGACAACTTTCAGCCGTGTATCAAATTACACTGCCACATGTTAAAATTGCTTATGATGGGACCACTGTACGAATTGAAAGTAGTGTTTTGAATATATTTAAATAAAATTATTTCATAGATTTTTTTTTAGTTTTCATAACAATTTAATTGACAACCCCTGAATTTGGACCATAAAATATTGTCAGTCTATAACAATCCACAGTCTGCTAAATTTAGTTCCGCATTTCCATTTACTTACAACTTTCAGCTAATTCATAAAGCAGGGGTCACGAATCAGATCACGTATTACATCGAATGAAAACATTTTTAATTCTACCAATAAAATACAACTTTCTTCTGCTTTAAGGGCAAACTTCATTTCCAGTTTTACATATATTAATAAGACAATAATCTAGATATGTAGTTATGTTTAACTAATTACGTGCAATTTAACGTTATATCCACCTCATGTTAATGCCTCAATTATTGAGACGGGATATTGCATTGGGTTGAAACTTGCACAACCTTATTGTTATTCAAAATATAGCTCGGTTTGACCTAATGGTCTAACAAAATTTTCCTAAAATTATTAATTAATTGATATGAATTTTGTTTCAAATAAATACATTAGCGAAGTGGAATGCCTTTGAAAATATATCCATAAATCAATCACATATTTATTAACGACTTATTTGTATATTTTAAAAGATAGTTAAAGATTTAATTTTTTATTTGTCTGTGTATATTGTGTGTTAATAAAAAACAGTTTTCTGATTTCTCTAATAAATCTCTATAAGTAAGCATTTAAGCCTCTAAGCAATATTCGTCAGAAACATCATTTCAGTTTTTTTACGGGTGACAAAAGTTGCCATCTTATTTTTTTATTCAGCTAAATGGTCAAGTCAGAACCAGAAAAGGGATAAAAGTGTGTTTTCTTAATACTGGAAAGACTGAATTTCTATAATTTGTCTGGATATAGCTTGTAGAGTTTTAATTTCATTATAAAATATTTAATAACCGCTAATAATTTCGATAATCTTGAATTCAATATTTTTTTAATAAGAAACCAATATAGCTATCATTCGTATGCATAATCGCATTTAAAAAACCTTTATTTCACAGTTTCGTCCAACCGAATATGGCAAAAATAATTTAAAGAAAATGTTTCAGACGCCTGCTCGGTCGGCTATTTTTAAGTAGTTCAGCAAAATATTAATACGCTATCCAGAAACTTTTAAAACGAAACACGTGAGTCTCGTTACTGTAGTATTATTCCGATTGAGAGCATAATAATAATATAAATTTATTAAACAAATAAATAATAAGTTTTCAACGCTCACGTTTTCGCAGCGGCGATCTCGTATGAAATATAAACGATGCGATGGAAACAAATCGACTTCCATTTATCATGTGCAAAAGATATGGGCCGATTTAAGAGATTCTATTGTAATCAATTAATAATAGTTGCTGCAGAAACTTTCTCTCAAAACAAATAATAAAATCTATCTACAGACGTACAATAGTTTGTTCGAATATAAAATTTGCTGCTTCAACGGCTTAAATACAAATCGCTTTGTCGTCATGTTTTTTTGGGGAGTGTTTTACACCAAAGACTAAATATGTCTATATATGTTGTTTTCATGTAATAGGTGCCGGAAAAAAAAGTCGTTTTTTTTTGTTCTCGCTTTTGAATTGTCAATTGTGCTTTTCCAACTGATCCTTCACAAAATACTTTTTTGTTTAATTGTTGACTATACATATATGAAGTGTGTTGGAATTTTTAAATAAAAAATAATTACAACTATATTTACAATGAATAGCATTTATAGGAACAAAGAATTATTCTTGATTTTATGCTGTACCATTTTTTGAAGAAAGAGACTGGGCAAATGCTACAGAAAGTGTTTATTCTAAATCGAGGAACGTTTTAGATGTTCGTTAATGTCAAAGGCGGTTCAAACAGTTTGGATCTGGAGGTTTCAATTTTAAAAGAAACCACCATTATATTTCCTCTCCTTTAACCCAGTAGTAATATTCTCAAATTGAATTCTAGCTGGTTTTCCCTGTTTCGAGTTTCAGTCTACTGATTTTAATTTTTCTGTACAGTGGAACACCGATCAACCGTTCTCGTATAATAGATTTTCCCGGATGGTTCATTCATTTTTTATATTCACCGCAAACACTCACAAGAACAACGTTAAATAATCCCGCATTAACCGTTCCCCAATTTATCGATATCTTCGATTTACCGCCTAAATATTATGTTCCCGTCCCAAATATTATCCTGACTGTCCGATTTTGGTGGATAAATCTTTAATTTTAACGTATTAACCAAAGAAATTAATAATAAAATATGTAGTTCGCTCAAAGTAATTACACAAGAAGTTTAAAACAGTATTCAATTATTTCAATTTCAAGAAATAAAATTTAATTATTATAACTTTTGCATAACCTGTCTAGTATTTACTATTTTTTTAGATTTTAGTTATTTTATTCTTATTTAGACTTTCCTGTATTCCTCATTTCCCGCATTTTTCCTTATTTTTTTAATGTACCTTGGAAAACTTGGAATCCAGGTACAATTATTAAAAATCAATTTTTTCAATTGGTCAATAAATTTTAGTTAATACAATATTATATTTCATTGTTAAATGTGACGTTTTATTTAATTCATAATTGCCAAGTGAAAAAGAGATTTAATGAAATGGCTGACTTATATAATATAACCGTAATCACTTTAAAAAGTTTTTTGGTGGATCAGCGGATGAGAAGTGAAATGTGCAAACTTATATTTTTGATAGAAATGAATTTAATACATTGTTATAAATATAATAACACTTCAGTTTTGAAATAAAAATAGTCATTTTCTAGCAAAATTAAATTAAATCACTTCCCGAGGGCTAAGTTGATAATGTTCTTGATAAACAAACGCAGTTATTATTTTTTTTAAATTTAAAGTTTTTCGAAAAAACACTGGGAGCATGCATAAAAAACGTCACGTTGTTTTTTTCGAATAATCTGCATTGGTTGTCATTTATTTAATTGATTATTTATAAAATTTCTTTTTTTATTTCAGATATGCTGTATAGACACAGCATTACGTTTGATAATGTTGCGTCTGAAGTGGAAATATTGGACACATCAAAGTGCACGGTAAGTTTTTACCATTTGTTGGTTTTTTAATTTATCTTCTAAATAACAAAAGTGAGACGTACAAAACTTTTGATAGCACGTGGTTTACATTATATTCAATTTTTACATAAGAAAATTGAGATTATATGAAATAAGAACAATAAACTCTTGTTATGAAATAAGTAAATCGTCAGTTTTCTTTAAGATAACTCCGATTTAATTACAGACAATTGTAAAATACAATCGTATCTTACACTGAGAAATGAGATGGAAATAAATTTAAGTGATGTCATTGAAAAAAGTAAAAAAGTAGTACACCCAGTCCTTTTTTACGCGATACATTGGTTCCAGAAAAAGGCGCGTAAAAAAATCACAACTTTTACGCAATTGCATTACATTTCTTTACACACCCTAAAACATAAATTCGCATAATATCCGATACACTAGTCTACACTACACTGGTGTGCATATTTAAAAAAAATGGAATGCTTTACAAAATTAAGTTTTAAAAATACACATGTTTTATTTAAAAGAATAATGAAACGTATAAGCCTAGCATCATGTACAAATTTCTTCTTTAAAACGAATTTGGGGAAAAAATCGCGTAAAAACGAATGAAAGGCGTAAAAAATGTAACGGTGCCGTCCAAAAAAATCGCGTGTAATCGAATACGCGTAAAAAAAGGACTGGGTGTAATTAATATTTTTTTTACCGTATAGTACGCTACAAAGCCGGGTCGACAACACACCGTTGGCATTGATTACAGGCTTATTAAACCCGAGGAGAAACAGTTTCAAAGATTGATTTTTCAGGATTTAAGCACCATACGATTTACAATACATAGCACAGTGAGAGAAATTAGCTTGTCATTAGTCCTATCCTTGTATCTTAAACTGCAGCGAACAACTTAGTAACAGTCACTTTTAATATATTGACTGTCATTACGTTGAAATTACATTAAATACCGAGTGAAAATCTAAATAATTAAAATATTTTATATCGGTAAATATCGTAATGAACAATTTGGCGAATTGATCGGGTTGATCGTTCAATTAATGCACATAAATAATAAATAAAAATATATAATATAATACTATAAAAAATAAAAAAGAAAAGACCCCGGCAAAACTATATTTTTTAGTTTATTTATTTTAACGACTTTAACCCTGATTGCCAGTCATTGGGCTTAAAATATTCACTCCGTCGCTTTTTTCGCCCCTTTAAACTCGCCTTTTTTGAGCACTGCCTGGCAACATCACTGATAATATTGTATATCCCGGTATAGGGACAAAGACTCCGCGGTAAACCCACCTTCGGCCAACCACATTTCAACAGTATATTCTTTTATAACAATACCGTCAACTATTCAATATGTAATATCAATTACAGTTTGTGCAAACCATCCTAAAAATATTATGTTTTGCGGATTGTGGTGGGTGATTTACTCAGTAAGGTCACACCGCGGTTCAGTTCATTGTTCTCGCTCGGTGCGTAGTCAGGGTTTCATCTCGACCTATAAACCGAGGGTTTTAAGCTTTGTTCTCAAAGCCAGTGCGTTACATATTACAATAATATACCTTCTGCGGTTATCAGATAGTACCAAAGCGTGCAAACAAGCATTTCAAAAGCGTTCGCGTTATTAATATCTTTACGTCACCTGTCGCAAATTCAAACTGCCATTCATGAGGATATCGTAAATTGATATGGATTTTAGTTTTTATTGATTGAATTGTCATTCACGTGGTAGAACTTCATTATAACACGGTGAAAAAATAGTAATGTATTTTAGTTCTTCAAAAATTTTATAAGACTACTAGAACTAGCTCTGACGATGGCGTGAGCCGAAATAGTTATCAACTATATATTATAAAATAATTGTAGAACTAAAATACATTGCTATTTTTTCAGCGTGTTATTTTAGTTTTTCGTAACCATCTGACTGTGATAACATTTTAACTATTGAAACGTCTGATTTTTTTTTATATAATAAATTTTAAAGTGTCTAAATCGTCGTTGAAAAGCAAATGTTTTTATTGAAATAAAGCCTGATTAATTCAGTACTGCTAAATATTTTTTAAGCATTTAATGTTGGCAAGACAAAACAAGGAGTAGGTTAATTATACATTTTGATAGATAAGGCGGAAAGTAATAATATTTTTTTTAAAGGCGTAACTCCAAGTTTGTCTGCCACGAATAAACGCGTAAATTTTGATTTTATTTTGAAGTTTTATTAGTTTACTACTAAACTACTATTTTTATCATATGTGGAAATATCATGATTAGAGGTCGGCGAGACACATCTGCGATATTGTATGATGTTTTTGTATGATAAAGGAATGATTGCGATAGAAGTATCTGCGTATCATCTGCGAAATGTATGGAAATGTGCTGCAAATTCAAAAATGCCATAGATAGATAGCTTATAATTTTTAAAAGTGGTGATCGAGGGTGGAAGAGCGTCTTCAAATCAGGAAGGCATTTAGTATAAGATGATGATATGTTAAAATCGCTGGTGGAAGCAGATCTTCGAAAAACCATGAGAAGTAAACAGAATTTGGCTACTCATTGACGACCATAAAATATCACATCTTGGCGATATAAAAAATCATATAAACTTTTTTTTTAAGTTTTACAACAAATGTATTGAAAAATATCTTTGGATAAAGCTCATATAGTTAATAATGGCAATTATTTAATAAGCTAATGTTTTATATATATTTTTTTGTGTACGATAAAAAAATATTACTACAGTGAAACCTCGATTTTACGTTTTCCAAGGGACCCTGAAAAAATAATGGTAATTGCGGGAAACGGTGAATGCGGGAAAGCTTCAAATAATAATAAACAAGTAAAATCGTGTAAAAATATTTATTTATTAGTTACTAGTACAGACTGTATATAAAATTTATTTTTTAAAAAAGTCCTTTATGTTCGTTTGCTTCTTTGTTATATTGCACTTTAATCAGAACAAAGACTTGTTACTAAACTTGTGACTAAAAGTTTGTATGTACAGGAATCATTATTACCATGAATTTTAAACAACTCTTCATTTGCATCATAAACAATAATACGCGTATGGTGGATTTCAACCCAAAAAATAGCACTTGCGTCCAATGCGTTACGTCTATGTACAGTGGATTCCAACGTATCTAGACATAACACCTGCACTCGGCTGTGTCAAACTTGCTTGCCGAGATACGGAGAAATATGCAAAAACAAACGGTCAATCGGGATAAGATTTGTGACGGGACCAAAATATTTAGACGGTTTATCGAGGAAATCGGGGAATTGGAGAATCGGAAACGTCAATGCGGGATTATTTAACATTGTTCTTATGGGAGTTTGACGGGACCATACAAAATAAGCGTTCCGTCCGGGAAAACGTATTATGCGAGAATGGTTGATCGAGGTTCCACTGTATACCTTTTATTATATTATATTATATTATGGCTATAGTTTTGAAATTAAACATTTTACTTTAATTGTTTTAAGGTAATACAGAAGTACAGAGCTTTTCTTTGTTTCATGAGAGCTTTATATAGAATCGAATAAATTTTGTATGGCTACTAAAAAAGTCATTATCATTTTTTACAGTCTCATTGTAATAAGGCTTTCAATCCATAATCGTTTTTTGAGCCGAGTTACGGTCTGTTTAATTTTATTCATAACGTTACAAAGTGAAAAAAAATACAATAGTTATAGGGCGGCACAATGTTGACCGATCAAAAATATAACGAATATGTAAATAAGTGTAACAGTTTTACGATGTACCCGCCTTTGATTGCGAGTTCAAACTTTGTTTTTTTTTAACATAAATTTTCCACACAGACTATAAAACCACTTATTAGATCAATATTATTAAATTTGTTTTAGCTGCCATTTAGTTCTTGCCTTAGGGTCTGTGTTTTCCTGTAGGTGATACCTCTGGTATATAGACGATGCTAACTGTTTATTATGCGTCAGTTCTGTTGCATCCGTGTGATATAATGCCTGAAGATGCCGAAATGCGAAACCCAGGCCGCTAGTGACATAAAATATAGAATCGTAAAACTTGTAACAATTCAAATTTAATTAATATAATGTTAACATTAATTCTCGTAATCCATAACAATATTTTATATCTATGATTTTGCTGTTGCATACAATGAGTAGTAAACATTTCGAGGTTGGCATGCCGCTGATCATATATCACGCTATGCAGAAACGACTGAATAAATAAAGGATTATAATTTTCAGTCGATTGTGTAGCAAATTTAACGTGACAAGTGGAAAATATTTCCCGTTCACCCTTTCTTACGAACGACACGCGATATATTTATGCATTGCGACCACCATTATTGAAATCGGTTTAACAATCGAAACAGTTTCATTACAAATTTTATACGACGGTCCGAGACATGTACACAATCGCCAAATAATTCATCGAAAGGAACACAAACGTATAGGTCTGTCGAAGGAGGTCAAAGATAGTTTCCGGAGTGTTACTAGGGCTTGCAATCCCGGCTTCTTTTCACAATTCCGGGATTTCAGGTTTGACAATTTTTCAATGCTGGGATCACAAGATTAGTCATGAGACGTAATTTTATCTTCATTTAATTTAGTTTATTTTTATCAACCCATACCCGCTTCCAACGTAGGGTATCTTAACTTGTTGCTTGCCGAGTCAAAGAAAAATATTCCAGTAATAGATATTCCCGAATATTTAAAAAAAAACAGGGATGTTTGTATTCACCAATCTTTTTAGACTATTAATACAAATCAGAGTATATTGTTAAATAAAAATAATCTCGTGTAACGAAGTTTTTATATTGCTATAATTTTTTTCTATCGTAAAGTATCAACGATAAACACACTGCAATCAATTGACTAAAATTTCAAAGGGTTAACAGAAACTGTTTGACAATCTTGCTGCCCATTTTTTATTGTTTGACCAGGATACCCAACAGTGTACCCACCACTTCCAACGAGGGTGGGAGGAAATCTTTAGGCATCAAAAACGCTGAAGCATTCCAACACAATCGATTAAAACAAACCGCTCTTCGTACTGAGACTTAAACTTGTCATTCTTCCACCTTTGCCTCATGCGAAAAAGAGAGATTGAATCAATGATTTTGAGAAATTGAGTGACACTTCTAATGAAGTTCGCGTGTGAAGTAGACATGGCTGAAAATACTTCAATTAAAATTAAACTATCAGGTGTAAAAGTGTGTCCTACTGAAATTGCGCTTTTCTGAAACACTCCCGGTCATAAAAATAACTAAAAATACGTACATATAAATGTTAACACTAATTCTCGTAATCCATAACAATATCTTATATTTATGATTTTGCTGTTGCATACAATGAGTAGTAAACATTCAATGCCAATTCAATCAATAATGATTGAATTGGCATTTACTTGGTAGAACTCCATTATAACACGGTGAAAAAATAGGAATGTATTTTAGTTCTACAAAATTTATAAGATATGGTTGATAGCTATTTCGGCTTACCTTCATAAGAACTTGTTGCCAACAGAAAACATTTCAGATTTTTTAATAGAGTAAACTTCGAATAAAATAATTTAAATTTTGCAGCTAGAATACAAGATATAGCTATTTCGACTCACGCCATCGTCGGAACTATGTTTAAACGTAAAAAGAATCGCATTATATAAATTTAAACTCAGCGCCTTTTTACATTTTTGTAATAAAGATCGCAAGACGACGGCTTTGGAACAGCTGGAAATCAATAGATATAAATCGTCACACAAAATTTTAAATGAACAAACAAATATAAGTCAGTCACCGGTCCTCAAACCATTGCGAGGGGCTATTACCTACCCGCAGTAATACATAACAACCATCCCGTCCAATATTTAAGCTCATCCAAATTGCCGCCTGTTTAGTTTCATTTACATTTTCAAAATTTTTAGTTTTATTGCCAGCAGGAAATAAGCTAGGTCCTTAAAACAGAAGATTGTATACCTTTTCTACGTAGCTATATATAGATAAATAAATGTACGTTTAAATATAGTTCCGACAATGGCGTGAGCCGAAATAGCTATCAGTTATATCTTAAAAAAAAGTGGTAGAATTAAATACATTGCTATTTTTTCATCATACGAAGAGCGAGTAGAATTCAATCCATAGACACTATTTTCATTGTTACATCTAAAATATTATTTGCTAGCATTGCTATTCTACCGTTACTTGATTTAATAAATGTTTCAGCATTTTGAGAATCATTTTTTTTTTCATGTCAGCCGTAAGCGTCTGCATGTCAAAGTGAGTAAATGAATTCATATAGATGAAATTAGAAAATGGCTAGTCATAATATGACTTTTTATATTTGCCTCGTTTTAAGGATTAATAAATAGATTAAGAAATCAAAAACACCCGTTCAGGGACTGGTTGCCAGTCCAGTAAACTATAGCGGTGCACGATAAAATTATTCTTTAGGGAAATTGTAAATTTTTGATTGGAAGTTTGACATTAAAAAATAGTTATCGCCAGTTTTGCGCAACCGGTCGTGATAATTAAGCACATGAAATTGTAAAAATCGCAATGTTTTATTGTTTAGAACACATGAGTCGGCATAAAAATCAATTGTTTTAAACAGGGCCATAGTCATTAAAAAAACACGATCCGACGATACGTATATTATTGGTCACACTGCTGAATTCTGCATTTCAACATACACGAAAATCATAAAAGGAATCTGATGACAATCGACATATAAAACATCCTTTTCCCTACTTACATTGTATCCAACATAAATTATAAGGAAGTGAAAAATCGATAAATATTTATTTTTAAATAATTCAGCCGAACTTATTAAATAATATCTAGGGCGTCAACCGAACAAGATTGCTTCAGGGGATCTCCGCCTACTGTGGGTTTACTTGATATTGTTTTCTTGAAACACTTACCTTGTTTCACCTTGGTGTTTTTGATAAACAGATAAGCGCGTTATTTATTTTGCACGCCACGTCTCAAATGTGAGCCACCTTTGTTGTAAACATGACATTTTATTGTGATTTATTTTATATTTTATTCTTTTCATAATTTATTTAGCTCCTCCGGGTAAATTGATATGCTCTTTGTCTGTGGCTGTAGTTGGGCTCGTGTTTAATTTGCTTCTGCAAAGGATAAAACGACAGATGGTTATTGTCTATTGTTACTTGTTGGAATCATTAAAAATTATATATATACAATAAACAAATGACAGTGTTTATGATTGCTACTGATGATGTCCCAAGCACACGGCTATACAACACTATTGCAATGGTTCTCATGTGAAATTTGACTGAGGCCGCATTATAAACATCAGCTGTCCTATGGAAATGTCTCAAATGTGATTAAAATAGTTTCGGTATTTATTTTTTATATAGTGCATTACACGGATTATCTTTTACAGTATACTGTTGTAGGTAAAATCGAAAAAAATAACACAGCAATTGTTGTTAATTCTTTATATTGACTTGATTCATGGTCAACGTATAACTTCGACCAAAATTTTTGTACAGTTTTATTATTAAAAGGTTCCTTTACTTAAACTTGACTAAATGCTGGATAAGTCAGATTTAATCAATCAATTTTAAAATCATAATAGTTTTAAAAATTCATTTGTAAAAACACCTTTCTTGAAAATATCAATATTTACTATAAAACTGTTGGAGACCGCACGTGAGGACCACTGCACTATAGCGTTTAAAGTGCTTCCTTTTTTGGACGTATAGAAAGTTAAGCAAATAAAAAAATATACAGTAGTACCTCGAGATACGAGTACCCTAACATACGAGATATTTGAGATACGAGCCGTCGAGCGAGCAAATTTTTGCTTTGAAATACGAGCAACATTTGAGATATGAGGAACGCCCGGCTGCACATGACCCATTACTTCACTGCGCCTCGTGCATATCGCATTATCCCACGCTCAGATGATACAGATAACTCATGAAATCAGTTTATTTCGTTACATTTTCCTTTATTAAGTTTTTATAGAATATTTGTCATTTATAAAAGCATTTTTCTTTTTCGACAACACGTAACAAGAACAACTGGAGTGGCATTTTGGGGGTTGGAACGGGTTAATGGCATTTTAATTGATTTCCATGGGAAAACTTGCTTTGAGATACGAGAAACATTACGGAACGAATTGAGTTCGTATCTCGAGGTACCACTGTATACAATATAGTGGCTAGGTATCCTAATTTTACGAAATAAATTTGTTTTTTTTAATGCTGTGGATCAGTCATTCTAACATAAAAAAACTCGCATATCTTTCAATACAATCCTTTTTCCTGATCCTTTGTTTTATTTCAGAAACTGTCTCTTTACTGCCTGGCAACTTCTGTACATACACTATACAATCTTCGTGATTCACTGTCAATCGATCGCATAAGATTATCACAGATTTTCCTGCGTAAACAATTAATCGCAGAGAAAATTGCTCACATGGTAACGCGAAAGCGACAAAAATTTTGTTGTCTAACTATTTATCCAACCCGCAAGAAAATTCAATGAAATTTGATCGTGGTGATGACTAATTCAACTTATTCCGTTCTTTATTTAAGATTTTTCAAAAAAAATTCCCTTGATATAATTTTTGTGTAAGCTAGTTTCCTTCCAGTCAATTGTTGACTTATAAAATCACAATGCTGTGACAACTCAAGTCAATATTTTGACTAAGAATTTTTAACATTTTTTTAGGGATTTCATTTCATAAATTAACGTTTTATCAACACAACTTATTCAAGAATGTTATATTATTTTATTTTAACATGGAAATGTTTTATATGTTTATCTATAAAATTCCTGAGACAGATAACAGCAGTAATAAAATTTATAAAACCAACAATGAGGCCATTACAAATTACAGAAATAAATATTATTGCGATTTGAAACGATTCAGTATTTTATATTATTCTATTAATAAGTTTTTTCAAAGAAAAAAAATCCTAGAGATATCTTTTGCTTGCTATATTTTTCCATTAAATGTATACCTAAATATAGCGAAATAATAAGATATGAAAAACACCACATATAAGCACTATTTTATTTATTGATTGAATTGGCATTCACTTGGTAGAACTCCATTATAACACGGTGAAAAAATAGCAATGTATTTTAGTTCTACAAAATTTTGTAGAACTAAAATACATTGCTATTTTTTCACCGTGTCACTATTTTATTGATACCTCAACGACATCTGAGATTAGGTCGAAATACTAAAATGATATTGTCTGTCAAAAATGAGTCTACTTAATCAGTGAGAATATTTTCTGTCTCGTGAAAACTCCATAAAAAATTTGACAATTGTTAATATGTTAAAAAAAACTCAAATTACAGTGGGTACTACAAATTACTGGGCTAATTGGAGATGAATTTGATATTAATCAACAATGCCTTAGAGAGAAGTAGGCTTGAAAGTGGATCTATTGTTTGGGCCCCAAGAGAATTGAAATTTGCCCTCATGGTGGAAAAGGTTCAGAAGAAATTGTAACATTTATATATAAATAAATTATGGTAGTCCCGTTATTCATAGAGTCAGAAAAACACAAAAATAATTATTGACAGAAGTTTATAAATACATTCATTTCGAATGTTTTTTATTTGTCAATAATTGCTTATATGAAAAAAGTTTTTATTCCAAAATACATTTATTAATTGTTGTCAAGTTGAACTTATTTTGGCTCTCAAACCACTGATGGCGACATCTTAATACTGAAAAGCTTCTAAATTTGTCGGTCGAAAAAACTCACAAATCTTCTCTTCGTTCACTTAACATTATTAAGGCAAAAACTTTTTATATTATTTATTCGACGCGCGCGAACTATCAGATTCTTTAAGCTCAAATAATTGAGTTTAATACTGTTTACTGTGGTGATAAATAAAGTAAATTTCCATTCAATCGATGTATATGAATAGATTTCTGTTTATAGTGCATTTCTAATGCACTATTGATTACATATCTGGATTGTGGGTTGATTCGCCGATTTGCAAATCGATACATAACTCACGTTGCGAACACGTCAATGTTCCACGTGGCCCAATTAATTTCACGGCGGTAGTCGTTCAGGTAATCAGCGGTAAAGTGACGTATTAGCGTTGCAACGGTGGGATGTTACGCTGCCAAACGCGGCGAGTCGGAAGTGACCTCCTTAGGTCATTGTTGCCAGTACATATATCCGCTGGGAATTTTAATATATATATATATTTAATACAAAATTCTTATCAACCAAATAGATTTACAAACGATATATTGTCTTCTTACAAAAAAAAAAAACGGCTGAATTACAAACAAAAAAAATATTCGAATTGTAACTAAATTTTGTACGATTCCACATGTTTTGTCACTAACGACCTGGGTTTCGCCTTTCGGCATCTGTCATCACTGTGAACAGTCAGTTCTGACTCAACAGAAACATATGATTGAGAAAATTCAATATCAGGGCTGTGTAGTCGTTAAAAACCAAGAACACGACTGACAAAAAAAAAGTTTAATCTTGTCAGGTTTTTTTCTCAAATTTTATTTATTTACTTATGTGTATTAAATACAGATCAACCATCCACTTCGGCATATTGTTCATTGAGATATTTTTCAGAATCGTTCAATCGAAGAATTAACGACGCTTTTCACGACTCATTCCGGCCATAATACTACACCGTCTACACAGCCTTGTTCAAAATACATGCTTTTTCGCTCCACTTTTATTAATTGATGTGAGAAATATAACTGAAATTTTTATTGCGGACTGCGTGATAATTGGTTGACACCCAGTCCTCGTAAAGTTCATCGCTTTGATCACAAGCCGCTTTTCATGAATATTATACAGCATATCTCACAAAACAATTTTACCCACGCGTATACCTTACGATCGGTCTCTTCCCTTGAGGCTATGCGTCGTAGCTGCCGTTAATTGCGATGAATAATGTTTCCTTGCAGGTTAAATGAATTGCAAATGGAAATGTACACTACTTTTAAGCCGACTTGTCAAATTCATAACTCCGAGATTTCATCTTGCTTTGTAAAATATATATACCGACGTAATCGGAGTCGATAAAAAACGCTCACGAGACTCACATGTATACACCTAAGCCTCGTATAGCACGGTTTTATACAACACGGGTGTATAAATTGTGACCTATTTTCATACAACACGCTTTTTATAACACGATTTAGTGAAAACACTTCATTAAAATGAAATGTTGAATGAATCCACCTCAATTAATGACTCGGAAAGCAGTTGCAGCGAAGTAGCTACACGTTTCATATTAAAAACAATAAATGACGGCTTGGAATTGGCTATTTAAAATTATTTTTTTATTGATAATGATCCTAGAATGGAAAAGAGTTCAAATTTCAAGAAGGAGTTCCTTCTGTAGTTACAAAATATTTTGGAATCTCTTTGAGAAATGCGTAGATTATACGGTAAAAGCAGACAATTGCTTATTAACGATTTTTTTTAAATTCAGAGTCCTCCGATGATGAAAACTCACGACCAATCTTCAAAAAAAGTAAAAATATAGAATTCTAAGTGAAAGCAATGATAAATGAATGGTATATTATGTTATTTAGGTTTCTTTCAATTAATATGTAAATGTATTTTTTTATTTTAAAAAATAAAGTACACATTTACATAAACTATTTACGATTTTATTCTTTTTCTTGGAATACAAATCTTAATTTTGTATGAACTTCAATCCTTGTATAACACGGATTTGTATTACACGAGGTTTTTGTGAAACCATATTACCGTGTTATACGAGGCCCATGTGTACAACAACATAATCCGGTTTTTAATAAAAAAAAAAAAAATTTTGAAAATTTTTCTTAAGCTATATTTCATAAAAAAAAATCCCCAGGAATTTTTACATTGCAAGGGTTGATTTTCACGATTAAATATTAGCCACTTAACCGTGCAAAAAGAAAACTTTGAGACAATACAAATATATGGGAAATTATCTATTTTATACATTCTATTTAATTCAAATCATACCGTATAGTTCACACAATAGAGTGAAGATGTTCCTATATTATTATTGACTTAAATCTCGATATGTTTTTGCTTACTTTTGACGTATATTATAATTGAAAATCAAGTACATAAAACGTAAAAAAACACTTGAAGTAAACATACAAAAAATTAAATAAACATGCCGTGTGAATCCGGCTTTATACAGGGACTAACAATAGCGCATAAATATGTCTAGATCCACACTCATAAAATGGACTAGAGTTTTAGCAAAGTGTGTTACAGAAAATCAGTATGGCACTTCAAGTCGGTAATAAATGTGCAAAAGGTCTTCAGCCATACAGACCGAGAGTTCTTCGTTCCAAACAAATCTGTTAATATAACCTATGAGCAAATGGTCTGAAACAAAGCTTTACGGGAACAATTTTTAACAAAACACTCTTATAATATAACCTAAAAATTATTTTCTTCTATACCATTAGTTTGGTATATCTGGTAATTATTTCCTGATTTTTTTAATATATTCATAAGTAGCCTTGTTTTAATTTGTATTGTATTAGTTGATACTACTTGCGACGAACAAAACCGGTACTAAGACATTGTGTTTAATTATTAAAATATAATTCCTTTCCACTAAAGAAGTGACACGTTTAAAACTACACTTCTATAAAAACGGAAATGTGACTTTCTTGGTCGATCAAAATAACCATTATATGCAATCGCCATTCATAATTTACTCACTGACTTTTTTCCAGTATGGATCAAACAGTCATCTTCACTTAACTCATTCAGTAGCATTGAGACGTTTTTGTCTAATCCCTCGAGGCATTTGGCGTTCCCATCTGAATGAAAAAAGGTTGCTTCGCACTGCATAAACAATCTAAAATCTGATATCAGTGACATTGCAGCATTATGCAGGTTATGGGAGCATAGATTATTTCTCCGGGCGCGGGTCATTTCTGCCTTCGACTAGAGTCCGCCTCTGTCACCCAGATTCTTGATCAGATAAGTCATTCACATCAGCATGTTGACCGTGGAGTAATCGACATCTTACGTCCATTTAATGTCGCGATCGAATGCTATGCTAAACAAACACCGAACCGACGTGAAGTCCGCTTTATTGCATCTGTTTTCAAAATAAATAATGATACTAACTACTCGCTCTTGTAAATGTCTCGTTTACTCTACTTACGAACATGTGGAAAATTGGACGCCGTATCTCCAAGAAGTTCTTTTTATATCACAAATAAAATGGAGAATTAACCCCTTGTCTGCTAACTTGTGCAGCGTGTTGATAGTTGACAGGTACGGGAAAAGATTATCATTGTCATCACATTCTTCTTTTAGAATAATAACACATTTCTAGTATCATTTCCACAATATATTTGATGATCAGAACTGTATTCGTTCACCTATAAAAAATGAAATAATACTTATCAGGTATGCAAAACCAAACGTACATAAACTAAGAAAACATTTTTAAGCAATCTCACGATATAATATCCGAACAATGTGAAATAATTTAAAAATAAAATTAAGAACCTCTTAGTAATAATTTGCAAAAAATTAAAGTTAAATCAATAATTGATTGAAGTTAAGAAACAATCATTAAAAACACATTTGCAATAATAACGAGAGAGAAATTTTTAGGCAAAAAATAATGTACACTTTTATGGAACATAATAAATTAACAATTGATCTACGCCCGCTCTGGATGTGGATAAATTCGCTAGATATTTTGTTCTGATAGAAACTTCTTTTTACTAAGAAATTGGCATTTTTTTCACGAAGACCACTCTCGCTACATCCCTCGTCTTAGAATCGGATGGTGGCACGAAATTTGTATACATATCATAAAACACTCATGCTTTCAAACATAATCCAAAAGTTGATTGATAAAAACTACTGTTTATACTGAGATAGTCCGCGAGTTCGTCGCGTAAGCCAATGATGATTATTACTGCAGCACAAACCGCAACATACCTTTTTCGCGCCTCAGCAGGAAAAGGGTTTAGCGAGAATTGGTGTTAATAAATTGATCTTGGATGTTCCTTGCTCGAAAGACATCAATGACATTCCCATGTTTTGTTTATGGTTTTTTTACGTCCTTAAATGATTTCGTTTTATTTAATCAATACCTTTATTTTGATGTACATATCGTTAGGTTAATTACCATTAGTTAGTCAGCCAGCTTGGTATTTCAAATACCGGTCGAATTACCATCTTTTTTAGGACAAGATGAACACAATTACCAAATTAGAATGTATTTATACGGCATTCGCACAATGTATTCAGAGATAATTGGAGGAGAATGTATAATGCTGAATACAACGATCTGTAGGAAAATTGTAGTGAAGTTTGTTTAATTAAAATTGTTAGACTAGTCTGATTAGGTTAGTTTTCCAGTACGAACGACAATAAACATGCAAAAAGAGGATTTCTTATGTTTAAATGAGGTATTGAAGAAGGGGCAAGCAAAACAAAAAATCTAATAAATGCTTGTTATTGACATGGAGAGAAGAACCGAAATTTTTATATCCGAATAACAGAAAATTTGTTTATTTTTCTCAGTAATTCAAAGATTTTCAAATACAAATTATCCATGGCTATAACTTTGTCATTTAATTTTACTACGTGAAATTCGCACCTCAATAGAATGTTAATATACTAACTTATCTAGACAAAGTGATTTCTAAGGGCGTCGTTTAAAGCCAACTTTATTGATCAGCATGCAATTCGATATTTGAATCTGCATATTGAAATCAATGGCAGGCGGAACTATTATGGATTTATAAACGAAACACCCCTGATCTTCCGACGCGTGCGCATTCTCGATTGTATAACCTTAAATGGGCGTCGTGCGCACAAGCGACTTATCTAACGATACAATAACGTATGCGTTACAATGATATTAATAATAATGGTGATTTCTTTAGCACAATTACCGCATTACGAATCGGCGACGACCTATTAAACCGCTCATCGTACGACCGAGCAGTACTGTTTCTGCAGCAGGGCTGTGTAAATTTAAAACGAATATATAAAACTGACATGATAATATAATATTTAATTAAAAAATGCTTGTTTACAAGCCGTCTCTCAAACAAACTCCGTTGGTTCAAGAAGATAGACGTTGTGAAAAAAGATGTTTTTTTATAGTTAAATTATTTCAAATATTTAATTTCAATTCGCACAATCTCTGCAAGAATTTATATTTCATGTATGATTTTTCATTTGTTAATTGATTTTCAAAACTGTCGTTTGCGTGTCCGGCATATAATCTGTTAAATTAATAAAAAAAAGTGTGTTCATCATTCAGTTTTCTAAGGGTAACATTTTTTGTAATACATGTAATCGTTTGTTTACGCGATACATCGTTTCCAGTAAATGACGCGTATAAAAAAGTCGCAGCAAGAAATCCTTCATTCTTACAATTCGATAAATTGGTTCCAAAAATCAAAATATCGCGTAAACACGAATCAAAAAGTATGATTAACAAATGATAAACAAAATTTGATTTTTAAATTCGCGCATTTTTTTTATATTTAAAATCAAATTTCTTTACTCTTTATAAAATTACAATGAGAAACTGATACATATGTAAACATGCATAACTGTATTCGCTTTTAGTTTGCAAACATAATTTTACTCGATTTTTTTTACGAACGTATTAAATTGAAAAAAATGCTGTTTTTTTCTAGATTCTTGATGTATATCGATTATTTTATGTATTTGAGTCACAATTTCTTTTATAAAAAAAACGCGTAACAACGTGTAAAACGCGTCAAAGAAGTAACAGTGCTGTCCAAGAAAATCGCGTAAAAAGATGGTATGTTTAAAACAAAATAATTCAGTGTTTTTTTTTACTAATATCATTATTACATTCTATATCGAATATGAAAGCAGTTTTGATTTTATTTAATACCATTATTATTTTTGCTAAATTGTTTATATGAGTGAGCAATTAAAAATTAATATTCGAATCTCGTTCTACAATACCTTATCGCTCCGAGTCAGCCGCAGCGAATTTGAATGTACCGCTCTTACAGGATCTGCACGTAGTTATTTACTCTTGTGACCATCACCGTATAGATAAATAAATAATAATTAAATAAATAAATTTAAAACATTAACTTTATAATTTATTTCGTATTTGTAATGTAAAATTTTCGTTATTATGTTAATATTTTATGGAAATTTACAGTAAGTAAACGAATTTTTCATGACCTAATTCTTTTATGTCCTGCAAGATTGGCGTATGTTTATGTCAGTTTTCAATGTGTGTCCACAACACTAAATTGTGTGATTTAGAAATATACCCCTTAAAATTATATTGCGCCTGGAGGTCTCTCGTGTGCTTAATCCGCCACTGGTAGATTATCTATGTTGTTTCGGCATCGCGCCATCACTACATTTATTATTTGTTTGTTTATTCAATCCGAGTATATCTTTTTATTTTATCTTCATTTTTGTTAATTTTAACCTAGCGAGTCAGAGCCCAATTCCCGACGAGGCCATATTTATTATATGTATATAAACTGACCAAAAAATGTTTAAATAATAATAAAAAATATTAGTAACACTTCCAAAATTTTAAATATACTAAGCAATTTTATTCTTCATATCTGGACAGGTTTCGCTGATCGCGAATAATTCGCGGATAATTTCTCATCATCGTTTTAATTTCGGATTTCCTATTGACATTACTAATCATTTAACGCATATTATTTTTTAAAACATTTAAGTGCAAAGTAGTTAATTAAAAAACTCGTTCGTTATTCGAATTAATGAGTTTTTTTATATAATTATTTTTGAACTCTTCATAGAGTTTTTGACGACTTCCTGCCAAGAAATGACAGTTAACACATTAAAGGTGAAAAAAACATGTGTAAAATTTAACGTTTTTATAATCGGTTTTGTTTTTAAATAATATGAACAAATTAATCAAAATGTTAAGTAAAATATTGTATTTCTCCTTGTGTTCCATATTGTAGGTAATATATGGTCGCATGACTGGGTGCATTCTTCGGACACCACATACCACCTTGAAGCGCAATGCACTATAAATATCTTTTACTATTCCCAAAGCAAACAAACTAACGTAAACATGACATATCGCAACCTAGAACACGGAGGGTATCCCATTCGTTACTCGGCCAGAATTATATCAACTGTTTGATCGCATTTCATACTAGAATAAATTGAAATAAGCGATTTACAAACTGCACAAATATTAGCATAGTGGAGAAAATGATTATTTCTTCAATGAGGTGCTTTATTTAAGTTTTATGAATTAAGGTGTTTTAGCTTGAACAACATTCGAATTTGATTTTTTATAATACACAGCCTTCTTTTAATACGATTTTTTTCGACGGAACGTACTTTTACGCATTTTTTTTTATATATAAATGGTAAATGATCAGGAGTCAGATAATAGTAGTGACGAGGAAATAGAAGAAACAATATTCGAAGTTGACACGATTCAAGAAGGATCAAACATTTCAACACACTGTTTTTTTCTAAATACTATGCTAAATGAATTAAGATGGACACAGAACTTTATGTAGAAAAACAGCCACGAGAAATGCAGAAATCAAACCAAAAACTTAAACGGATTTTATTGTTAAGATATATAATTTATCATCGGATCAACAAACTTAATGTTTTAACAAAATTTGAATCAATTCAAGAATTTTAAACTTATTCATGTGAAATTCCTTATTAAAGAAAATCTCAAGATATTTGAACAATGTATAATATATATTTCATCATTTACATGGTTAATATATCAAATTTAATGTGCTCAAACTCACAAATTGTATTGGATAGAAAGATTAATCTACGAAAACCGGTCAATCGGTATAATATTTGAGACGGGACCATAATATTTAATAAGTCATAATAATCGATAAATCGGGAAACTGTTTATGCGGGATTATTTAACATTTTATAATTATTTGTACAGTTGATGTGCACAGCTATATATATAGGAAAGTATATGTACGCTTAAACGTTCTGATGAAGACGTAACCTAAGCCGAAATAGCCATCAACTATATCTTATAAATTTTTTAGAACTAAAATGCATTGCTATTTTTTTCACCGTGTTATAATTTTATCTCAATTGTCAATTTTTATGGGTGGTAAAAAATGAATGATCCATCAGCGAAAATATATTATATTATACGAGAACGGTTGATCGTAGTTCCACTATAATGGTATTGTTACTATAATAATTTTATGGTCAGTTATATTACATGCGACGCAAAACAGGCCTAAGCATGTTTGTTTTACTAAGCGTATAAACGTAAATAAAGCATAAAATAATGTGGAAAAGTACCACAATAAAATAATAAACAATATAACGTTTCACTTTTATTGCACGTCAATATTTGGGTCTGCCATATTACATGGAAGTAAGTACCTAGATCACTTTCGTTTTTTTACGATTTATGACGAGGGCAATAGGGCGATCTAACCTAACTTAATAAATTAACTGTTTTCTTTTTATTGCTGACTTATGACTCAGCGAGAAAATAGCAGCGTCAAATTGTCTATTGTCCAATTACCTACCTAAACAAAGTAATTATATTTTACTTTCATATATTTGGTAATTTCTTTAGACTGAAATATAATGAATAATTTTATAACATGCTGATTGTAAAGTAACATTGACAATAACAAAAAAAGGTGTAGGTAAACCATATTATATAAATAAAATGCGCCCGCTTTGAATCAATTGTTGGTGTTAATCGTTTGGCTGCCAGAAAATTTATATACGTCTGTACCCAGCACATTCAATCATAAAAAAGCAGGTTTTCTTGAAGAATTTTGAAGAAAATTGATTTTAGTAACCCTGAAACAGTGACAGCTCGAACACTTTCTTTACAATTATTATAAAATGTTTTTAAACCTTTCTTATAGATATCAGTGTGTGTCCTGTCATAGAATCATTTTAATAGAAGGAATATTTTTGGAACGAACGTGGAAAACGTTAAACTTTAAACGTTTGGAAAAAACGTTTAAAGGTATTGACAAGATATTTCGTCTCAGGCGTATCGATCACGGACAAATTAACGAGATATGTCGTCTCAGGCAGCCATACGGTTAAACTTGTCGAACCCTTCAAACTGTTAAGACCCTCCGAAAAAAGCATCTGTGCTACAGCGAAAGTACACTTCTAGTGAAAATGTATTTAATTTGAATTGCTAAAACATTGTACGATTCCACATGTATTATCACTAACGACCCGAGTTTCGCCTTTCTGTATCTTCAGGCATTCTATCACATGGATGCAACAGAACTGACGCACAATAACAGTAAGTATCGTCTATATACCGAAGGAAATTGAATGAAAATACAGACACTAAGGTTAAAATTATATGACAGCTAAAATAAATTCATTAATATTGATCTAATAATTATTAAAAAAATTTCCTGTGATAAGTTTTATTAACGATGAATAATGTTAATTAGTCATTCCTGAAAGGATTTCACTACAAATAATAAATAACTACCATTTTAAGAAATAGTTACTTATTTCATTTTGTCAATTGACTTTTAAACACCTAGTGACGCAATATAGAAATTGTCGATTCATTTAACCGATCTCACGTTAAGGACAATGTATCTATATTGATGAAACTATGGTTTACCGATTCAGATTTTAGTGGATGTTCTGAAGCGACGGTAATGTCACTGGAAACATTCTGTGTAGAAGCAAACATCGACTGATGACATTGTGATTGATGATGGTGATGATATTGTGCTGAGATGTGATTTCAACGAGCACCAGTAAAAATGTATTTTTACTTGACATATACTATCAGTATAATATCGAACAGAGTTTTAGATTCACCCTTACTGTTAAGGATTTAACAAACCGTCTAATTATAAATGTTTCACTTTAATTTTATGACTTAAGTTATACGACCAATATTAATATTGTTTCACTTGATTAAAAATCAGAATACGGAGAAGTCTTGATATGTTAAACTGAGTTACTTGATCTTTACGTTAGCACCACAAATTATATACGTTTATATACGAAATAAATATTACATATCCCTCCTTCTATTTCTTCAAACAATAATTTTTTTCCTAAAGAATTGGTCTTTGATGATCATTGTTCGAGTTTTTAAAAATTTAGACAAACTCTTTTGGTCAATTATATGCGGTGGTAATGAAACACAAAAAATACTTGCTGTGGCAAAATATTGTCTTCCTTTTTTTCTAAATATATGTTTAATATCGTATAATGACATCTAACTGTTAATCGTTCCTTATTCAACATTGTTATTATTATTCGCTTACCAAAAACAGGGTCTAAGTGTAACGTTAATCGTAGGTATCAATAATTGGCGGAAGCAAAATCTAACGTTAGGCAGAAATTGATAATAGATTTTTTTCAATAAAAAATAATTTAACATTAAAGCTTTTAAATAATCTAAAGAAATAAAAATTAATCATATTGAATATGTTTGTCTTTTCCATTCAATTGTGACTTTTCCTATTATCCGGATTATTTATTTCATCCCCAATTAGTCTGGATAATGGAGGTTCTACTGTATTATATAGCATGATAACATTTTCTCTACGAATGCATTCCTTGATTTCTAATAAGCAGCAACTCTCGACTTGCATAATAAGTCAATAACTTTCATTTTGTAATGAGCGCCCCAGCCCTGAAAGGAAATGTATACAGAAAAATAAAAAATACACTGCTTAGAAAATATATGTTTTCTACGTTATTATTAAGTAAGCCTCGCTTCTTGCCTACTTGACACCTATTCCCTCACAAAGCGGGCAACGAGGGCAAGTCTGTCGGCTGTCTCGTCGTTTGGCATTTGACATTCGCACTCCGATTTGCTATCACTGGCGGGCTTGCGCTTTGATTTCACTCCCAAACGAATTTGATTCTCTACCACTGGCACTACACACGAGACAGTTGGTTGCCGACAAACATCGCTCGAATTGGTCTTGGGTTACCCCGTTAAGGGCATTGGGCACGCGACCGGCAATATTATTTGTGTACTATCAATAAATCATTATTTTCGTACATGTTCCCCGCGATAAGAAGGTTCTTATCTGTTCAATTAGATGGCATTGCTGCATAAATCTTTGACTACGAAGAGCCTTAACGATATATTACAAAAATACTAAAAATAATAGTTTTTAATTTAACGGTTATATATAATTTAAGTAAAACGTAAAAAGATTTACATGCCATCAAATTGTAGAGGCTATTTTTAGAATGGTGTTAATTTTAAATAAACCCCTTTGATGCCTTCCCACCAAGATATAACAATTAGCACCTTAAAATTGGTTATGGAATAGAATAGAGTAACACTGAAATTTTTGATACAATGACATCTGTTATAGGGACTACTTAGCTTTTTTAATTTCACTATTGTGCCAACAGGTGGCTTGATTCTTAATTTTATAATTTTTACAATTGTTCACTACAATAATTATTTTGTACTCATGAACGTTTCTAATATAAAGAATATGACTCCTACTGAAAGTCACCCATTTGCTCAATTTAAATTTTGCATAGAATATTGATAGAAGGACTGTGTCACGAATAGTAGTTGGCATTCCATTAAAATCCATTAATAATCCATTAAAAAATCCATAAATCTCTTGAATAATCACTTACTGAACATTTTTGTATTGGGATTTGAATCTGTGAATACTGTTATCGAAGATTACGATGTTAATAGTCAGCTAGTGACCCAGATATGTTTCATTTCAAAACTTATTTTAAAAAATACTTTATAATTTTCTATACTTGAGCAAATGAAGTCTTATTTGGGATTAAAGATGCTTTGAATATTATGTCCAGGAAAGACTACTTCTCACATTTTACGCAGCCACGTGATTGAAATATAATATAACTGTATTTATTTATTCAAACAGTAAGAGAAAACAGCTAAAAATACTTCGTATAAAGTCCCACACTATGATTAAAGTCAGATAGTTTAATTGGCGCGAAATGTGACAAGTTGAAATGCAGACCTGTCAATTGGGCTGCATAAAATGGCGCGGTTAGTCAAATCAGCCGCAACCGGAAACGGAAAACATTTTGACAGGCATGCATTATGAATATGGAAATATGCCTATTTTGTATTTAGAAACATGCTATTTTCTTCTTAATACGTAATAATTATTTATTCATGTATTATTTTACATTCATCATTCATATTAAACACATCGCTATGACGATGATTATCATTTGTCTGAAGTTGTTAGATATAACATGCAGTGGGGTAACTGCAAAGAAAATTATCTAAAATTTCTAAGGAGTACAAGAAGTCGATTTTTTTCATAATTTGAATGTTTAAAAAAAATAATTTGGAAGACATGCATAACAATTTCATTTGTTAAATCTAAAGTTGAATACAATTTCAAATTCGTTTAGTTTACAAAATGTTACACCATGTTAAATAAACGATAATATAACTCTTTTACTATGGGAAAAATAATAAAGTAATACATGCAAACTGGGGTAAGAGACAACAACACTGATATTGCAAAAAAAAAAGATAATAATAGCGGTATTTATTACATAGATAAATATAAATAAGTGAATAAATATATCGTAACAGATTGCAATAATTAGGGTCGCTGTCGCGGGTAAAAGTTACGTGAGAACCCGTAAGAATACCTATTTCTATCATTAACAAAAAATGTAGACTTTCATACATTTTTTTATTATTATTTTTCAAAATCTCATCGATAAATTGACATTTACAATATGTCGACCACAGCGATCTTCGAAAAATTTCTCATTGTCAAGTGTCAAATGAAAAGGCCGTTGTAAATTGATAGAATAATAAAGTCGAAATGTTCGTTGATTATAAACGTTAGAATTTGTTTTACTTTACATTGGTAAAAAAAACTAGTTGTAAAACAAATAAAAGAAAAAAATATATATTACACGGCTGAATAATCACATCACACAGCAACCATACTTAAAAAAAACTATGATCTTCTGATTGGTCTACATTATTATCTACAACGCATTTGCCGAGCTGTATACATTTTTTTATTATTATTATGGTTTAATATTCTTTAAACATAGTAATAAGTCCAATATCCCTTCGACATGTAGCCAGATAATATAGTAGTTACCTTAATTAGCTGCATATATCAGAAAAATAATTATACATATTGATAATTTCTGTCGCCTCTGTTCGTATATGACTGTTATTATGTGTATATTATTTTTATGATTAATTTTTATTTTACCGGCCTTTTATGAACAACTGGTTATATAACACGTTGGGTCCAGACATATAAATAATCTTTGTTGTTTATTTATGATTGAATTTTTTATGACATTGTGAAAGTCGTAAAACGCGCAACATGAAATTGGTTTTTCTATGCAATCCTGGATCACATGAAATATCGGTTATAGAATTGTATCGTTTTAGATTTTTACTACATTGGCTCGAAAATATTAACTTTGATTTTAATTGCAATACAATAGAAGGAGTTTGGTACAATTTAATACGTGCTTGATTGTACGCATAACTATTTTTTTAATTTTATTTTTTCCTTAGCGTCGTTCATACAAAACGTCAGTAGCATGGAGCACCCGGATAGTCAATGTATTTCTTGAATAAATTTACTATATGATTTTTGTAGAGTCGTTAAAAAACACGACTTAAACTCCGTCATCAATCAAAAACACAACTCCGACTGTAAAAGTATATTTATTGATTGAGTTGGCATTTACTTGGTATAACTCCATTATAACACGGTGAAAAAATAACAATGAATTTTAGTTATACAATTTTTTTATAAGATATTGTTGAACGCTATCTTGGCTCACGCCATCGTCAGAACTATGTTTAAACGTACATTTGCTTAACTATATATAGCTGCGTAAAAAAGGTACATTATACATCTTCTCTTCTGTTGTGACAACCTAGCTTATTTCCTGCAAGCAAAAATTTTAAAAAAAAAGTTGTTATGTAAATGAAACTAAACAGGCGGCAATTTCAACAAGCTTACATATTGGACGAAGGTGGTTTATTACGGGAAGGCATTAGGCACTTGCAATGGTCTGAGGAGCGACGACCGACTTATTTTGTAAAACTAAAATACATTGCTATTTTTTCACCGTGTTTACTGTTATGATTGTTTCGTACCTTTCCTATTTATGTGCATTAAGTTAAAGATCAATCATCCAACCCAGCAAATTGTTCAAAATCGTCTAATCTAAAAAGTAGTCAGAATCGATCCTTTTTCACGACTCTGACTCCGGCGCCCTGATTTATGCAGTCAGGACTAAACAAAATGTGCAGCAGTCAACCCGTTCCTGATAAGCAGAGCATAACGGATATTCCATAAACGGTTATTTTAAATGAAATCAAGCTATATTTAAAAAAAATAGCTTTTACTCTAAAGTTTTAAAACTGTTTTCTCGCTTGTATATAAATAAGTGTCAACTTTCAACACACTACAATAAACCATCTCAACAGTTGATACGTTAGCAGTCATAAGATAATAAAGTGTTAAATAGTAAATGCGTGATCGTCACACAAACAAAGAAAAGAACTAATATTTAAAATAGTATATTCTTCTATAAGTAATACAGAACGCAATTCAATTTTATATTGTGATAAAAGTCACGACTGAAAGTGTTAAATAAAAGTATAAAGTCATATTGGTTATTTATAATGTTGATTTGTGGCAATTTGCAATTTGGGCGGACTCGAGTCCTTTTGTAGTGTCGCAGGCCTACGAGATAGCGTCGTTGAGACTGACTCGATTCGTTTCGGTCACCAATCCGATTATTTTTGCTACCCATATATAATATACAATAATTCCATAGAAGTACCTTATAAGTATTATAACGATAATAATCGCTATTCAGATCATAGGACTTCATCACATATAAAACGTGCTTTTTAATGCGTGGATTTTGTACATTCTCAATTTGTATTTGTAGTCATAGTAAAAATTTGTATTTGTAGTCATAGTAAAAATTTGCATTTCGTTTAATTTTAATATAGAATTTTATTAAATCAGACTTAACTAATATGTTACACAAACATTTGATACATTCTTTATTTCCATGGTATGGGGGAACGTAACATATATTATATTGACATAATTATTGATAATAATCATTTGAATAAAAAGCTCTTCAGACGCGTTTTTATATTATAATCGGAAAAGCCTTATATTATCATCATCATCATCATCAGCTGGGGTCGATCCACTGCTGGATGAAGGCCTCCCCTGCTTTTTTTTCAGGGGGTTGTTTGGACATAGCAACACCACGCTGCCCAGGCGGGTTGGTGTTCGGTTTTCTGTCTGGATTTTCCTTCCCATAGCCAAGAGAACACGGCACGCGGTGTTCCCGAGCGGTCACCCATCCGCGTCCAATGCTGCTTAACTTCGATGATCGCACGAGAGCCGGTGCTTTCAACGTGGTAAGGTCGTGGCTAATACGACTATACCACGTGGCCACGACCATACCACGTTGAAAGCACCGGCTCTCGTGCGGTCACCGAGTAATTTGTAATTTTTGTAATGTGTATATGTATATGGGAAGGAAAACCCAGACAGAAAACCGAACACCAACCCGCCTGGGCAGCGTGGTGTAGCTATGTCCAAAAAACCCCCTGGAAAAAAAGCAGGGGGAGGCCTTCATCCAGCAGTGGATCGACCCCGGCTGATGATGATGATTATATTGAAAAAAAACCGGCTCTCAGGCTCAAGAAGGTTCGCCACCTATGGCTTAAGAGAAATGATATTTGTAATCATAAAATAATGCCTGACATATTTACTTTATATTAATTTTCAAGCTGTAGACATAAAACATCAATTATATATATTCTCTATTTTTATACATAAAAATAGAGAATATATATAATTGATAAATTATTGTATTTTTAAGAGAAGTAAATGATTGATTAGAATGGGAAGCTAAACACAAATTTATTTCATTATTTTTTTCCTTTTTTCAATACACTCGGACAATTCAATCACTCGAAGACATTGCGAAAAATCAATGTAGAAAGCCTTTACAGTTATAGTAAAATGTTTTTTAGCCTTTCTTATAGATATCAGTGTGTGTCCTGTCAGAGAATCATTTTAGTAGAATGAGTATTCTTTAAGAAAAATACATTTAAAAGTAATGACGAGTTATCTCGTCTCTGGCAGCCATTCGATTAAGCCGTGTTATACAAAGCGTGTTGTATAAAAATATAATATAATTTAAACAAACGCGTTGTGTTAAACTGTATTGTATAAAACCGTGTTATACAAAGCCCAAATAACTGATTTTAAATTACCCGTGTAATTTTGAAATTATTTTACTACCCGTGTTTTGACTTCCGAATATAATCGTATTGCTTTACAGCTGCGATATCTTGAAGTTGTTTTTTTATTACATACCAAAAAATACCAGAAACCATGACATTAAAAAAGGGTTTTAATACCTTTTCAAACAATGATAATTACTGTGCAAACGGCGTCGCATTGTGAGACCAACTGGTTTTATTGAGAACGATTCACATCGATTATTATTATTTCGCCATCTCTTGTATGCCATTGAATGATATTTACAAACACTCATGTACCGCATTCAGTGGTCCATTAACACGATAATAATCCTCGGTATTCAAATCTGAATCTTGCTCAGCGTTAACCCAGAAATATATACTATAGTTCTTGGAAGGTGTGGTTCACCGTATTGAGCTATTTACCCATCGTCGCCTTCTTCTCTTCTCTGAAACGTATAAACGATCTTTTAGTGTATCTTGATTTTCCTAGTATAACTTTGACTACAGCTATTTTTTCAAATAAACCTAATTCAAGTCTTGTATAACATAAAAATATTAAAAATTATCAGGAATATAAGGATTTCTTTCAATTAGTTTCTCTCGTTTAGGACCTTTTGCACTGAACGAAATCGGTCCTGAATAAAGATAATTATTTTTTTAATTTATGATATCGACTTAATGTGCTTGATTGAATTTGATTTTGTAAAAAACCTTGTACGATTCCACAAGTTTGGTCACTAACTCAGGTTTCACCTTTTGGCATCTTCAGTCATTCTATCACACGGATGCAACAGAACTGACAAAGCTTGTGAAATCGTACAAATATTCAGCAATTCAAATTCGAGCGGTGATTATGTTAATATATTTAAAATTGATCATAAAAAAAGAGTGAATAAAATCGCCATTTTTTTTTTCTTCAAAATTTTGAAATAAAGTATATATATGTTCAAGAAGTCATATTAAAATTATTGCAAATGAATAATTAAAATTCATTTAATGTTAGGTTTGCAAACGATGTCCAACCATAAATAATTAAACCAATATACAATATAAAGTTATTGGATTAATTCTTTTTTGAGGATCAAACAAACTCTTTGAAAAGAACCGTGTATGTTTATTATTTATAATAGTTACTATTATATTGTTCAATTAAAAATAACGTATTTCTTATTTCATGTTATCCAAATTATCAGTTTTGTGATTTCAATATTGTACTCTGACCATACTGAGTTCTTCCCGCATAATAAGGGGTCAGTGAGTCACAGCAAATCTCGTCATTAGATTCAATACAAGAAATCTCCAAGTGTGTGGTGTACATAACGTTGCATGGTATCGAAATCGATGTATTTAACCTTTCAATAATAATGTTAATCGCAAACAAGCCACTTAGCTTTCGTGGCCTTTACTCGCCTTGACATTGCTCTGAAGTTCATTACTTTGAATGCACG
Organism: Himalopsyche japonica; assembly: GCA_028555115.1. NCBI lineage: Eukaryota > Metazoa > Arthropoda > Insecta > Trichoptera > Rhyacophilidae > Himalopsyche > Himalopsyche japonica. Next base: position 107,471 of record JAHFWJ010000807.1, on the reverse strand, counting down.
ACATCACAATTTCTAACACATTTGTTGATTACGTTAAAAATAATTAGTATTATGCAACTTAAAACTGAAGGAACCTATGACCAAAAATAACTAACTTTTCACATTCTACACATTGTCATAAAAATGACGAATCATCTCGCATATCAACCCAGTGCTCCGAAACCTTTTGTCTTCAACGGCACACCAACGGTATTTTCCAAAAAAAAATTCGCATATCATAAGTCAATATTTATACGAATGCGAAAGATTCACCGTCGACGCATTTTTTAACTCATTCTTTCTGGAATGTTAACTTTATTTACGCAATTTTTTTTTCTAACAATTGTACAATTTATTGTATAGATTATGTGTATAATACGCATGTTCTCATGACGTTTTTCAACGAAGAAATAATTATTTCTGCTTCCTTGTGATTTCCTATTCACAAAATATTTCGTATAGACGAACTATCTGATTTTTCATATGATGGAAAAATGCACCGCGACACACCGTTGCGGATCACTGCATTAACCCTTTCACTGCCCATACTTTTTCGCAAGCAATGTCGCTAAAATTGACGTAGAAACAATAAAAAAACAACCTTCTAAAAATGCTCTAATTTTGATATTCGGTGTAAGTGATACATTAGTGCGAAAGAGTGAGAGAGCAAAAGAGTGTGAGAGGCAGCGAACTACCGAAGACTGCGCATCGTGCGCTATATGATTGAGTTAATAGCAAGATGTATTTATAATTCACTTTGGATTCAAAATAATTCATGTTTAGTCTTTTAGTCTTTTATATTATTGTACTTTTTATATTTGCAGAACCACTGACAATGCAACGTAAATTTAAGATCTTTTAACTTTAGAAATAAGAAATTTAATGATTACCACATATACAAAATAAATGGTCCCAAAAGCGAATCCGCTCCTGATCGTTACACAATAGAATTGTGGAAATGCAATACCTTTCCACCAAAAAGTGGCAGTTAAAACATTGATAATTGAATTATATACTTAATTTTATGTATCTTTAGTATATCATATTACAGCAAAATTTGGTGATTCTATGGTGTATTATGATCTATTTATTTCCTAGCACATTTCCGTCAGTTGAGTTGGTTCATTTAAATAAAGGCGAGCGAAATCGTCAAAAACATTCATTTGTTAATAATTGTTTTCTTCACAGACCTACAGAAGCTTTTGTTATTTCCACTTATATTAAAAAGTTAAGCCGCAGAAAAGCTCTCGCAAATTTAACAATAACTAGGCGAGAATTACTGCACGATTCTTATGCTACTAATATTTTTTATTTTTCAATTCGGTATTGAAAGAACAACCGAAATACCGGTATTGCAATTGCATTATGAGAATACTAAATAGTTTTGAGTTTTCTAAGTTACATAATATTCTTTCCAGCAATCGGAAATCCACGAAATAAATCATATTATAGCTGTAAATACTGTTCAAGTGGAAGTAGTCAGCCTCTTAGTACAAAACCCTGATCAGAGATCACCAGGGAAGTTGTGAACATATCGCCCGACCTCCAAGTCACGTTTCGCCAAAGAATTTCAGCTGATCTCAATTACTAAAGCGTTAAGTATTATTTTTAGCTCTGAACATGAATTATTTTCAGCGTAACAATAATGTGTTGGCAACTAATTTAAAGGTTATATCGAACAGGTTCGAACTAGGAGCTTTTATATAAAACGATCGCTTTGTACTTTACTATATTAATTCTTAAATCTAAGCTGTGCGGAATTCGTAAACGGTGAAATGGTGACCTTCCCACCCATCCTTATATCCTTTATTCTATATAATATTACTACCTTTTTCTGTGGCGATTCCAGGACAAATAGCTCCAAATTGAACATTCAGCCATTACTTAGTCCAATTAAGTATTCACTTGGTATCTGGGACAGCGATTTCAATTACGGGACATTCTGGGGCGGTTAGCAACCCTAACTCTATCTATGTAATTCTCATAGAACACGGTGAAAAAATAGCAATGTATTATAGTTCTATAAAATTATTTTTAACAAATATAGTTGATAGCTATTTCGGCTCACGCCATCGTCAGAACTATATGTGAACTATATGAACTATATGTGGATAGTTCTGACGATGGCGTGAGCCGAAATAGCTATCAACTATATTTGTTAAAAATAATTTTGTAGAACTAAAATACGTTGCTATTTTTTCACCGTATTATAATGGAGTTCTACCAAGTGAATGCCAATTCAATCAATAAATTCTCATAGACTTTCTTCTTTCGAGTCAATTTTCAGTAGCACTACATTGGAAGAATCAATACTGTAATAAAACAAAATTGATACCTAATATTAAGTTTAAATTAATAACATTGTTCCTCACACATCTTCTATTCTTTGAGAAGCATCTTTAAGCTATCATGATAATATAATTCATGTCAATAAACGATGACTTACTTAAGTATCCTGCCATTTAAATCTTATTATTGTGTCTTGATTATTTAATCCTATAATCACTTTAATACATTTATTTCATTTCTTATCAAACTCCTATCCAGTACTAAAAACAAGACGAACAGAAAACATCTAGCTAGCTTGTAGTCGTTATAAAAACCCATCAGTCTTTTTTAACACACTCTAATAAACGATTAAAAACATCTTCTCATAGAAATTCTGTTGATATTTTCTAATATAATTCCATATCCAGGCCACGATTCAGCTTTTTCACCCGCTTGGACAAAAAAATCTTCGCCTTAATACATTATTATTAAAAAAAAAAAAGCAAACTGACTAACTGAAAAAAATGAAAAACTGAAAAAAGACTGCCTCAAGGTGAATGCCGGACGAGCAAATCTGTTTACTGTGGTCCTACCTCATACGGGCCCAATAGGCCACACTGACTTAGTATCTAACAAGGCCAACATTGAGACATTCAACAAATTAGCAAAATCATAATGGGAACGAGATATTGTCGATTCGTCTTTAGATTCAACGCGTAGCACATTAAACTCTTCCGCCTCGACGGATTTTCAGTACACAGATATACTGGATACTTAATATCGCGTAAGCTAAATGGCTGAGCAAGTCCCATTTTCTTCTTCTTTCTTTCATTTTCTTTCTTTTCTTTTAAGCACAATCGTGCATGGTTTCAATATCAGTCCGTGTGGCTCTGTATCGGGACGAAAAATTAGGAATATAATCGATTCTTTTTTTTATCAATATTGCGTTAAGGAAGGCGGCCGTGTGACATCGGCTGCATACACAAAGCGGGTGGAGGTAGTACAACCAACTTGAAGCTTTTTTTTTCATAAAAGCCTTACAGCTAATAACCTTTTTTATTATTTCTCTGGTTTCCTTTCATTACGTATAAATCTTTCGCCTTGTATTTCTTTTTTGAAGCCGACGAATGATACGGCAGCGATAATTAAATTCTTTAATAGCCTTGTATTTATATGGGACGCCTTTAATTTGGTTCGTTCCAACATCCAATTCGGCTCTACCTTCGTAATTCTCGTACAGGTATAATTTCCACGTTATCAAGCCGGAAAATTTATATCGCTCTGAGATCAAAGGCGAACAGAAATTTTGCGAGATTACTTGGAAATGTGGTTTAGTGCTTAACCAAAAATTAACCACCATACAGCTTGCCGGAAACTTTACTGGAAATATAAATTCGTCAATCATTAACAATACTGTTACAGCGGTGCTTAATTGCATGATACGAAAGCTTCCACTCGCTTAGTATTACATCATCGTTTTATTGCGGTACACATGACAATACACATGCACAATCCACATGACTATAGTTTCTCAAAAAATGGTCCACGGACCACTGTTGGTCAGCGAAGATTTGATACCTTGAATTAGTATTTTTTTAATTTTTATTTTGACTTCCAATTTCTACTTTTACCTTAACAGCGTATCGCTCGTAGTCGTTAAAAGTTTGCCCACCCATGGTTTATATTGACAACTCGTTTCGTATTTTAGTTGTAAATATTTAACAAGCAACTGTCGTGAATGTAAAGATATATCTCAGTATCATGCAAATCAGTCAAAATGTGGTTTGTATTATATTATATAAAGAACAACAAACAAAAACAATTGGATTAGAATTGTAGTTTTTATAACAGGCCACAGTAAACATACATATAATGTCTGTTACAAGATTTCAAAGTTCGACCATCGATTTAGTCATATTTATTGTTTTTTATGGCAGTTATTTTTTATTATTAATTCATATCACACTTAAAACTGTGTTAGAATTTTTTCAATTTAATTTAACTGCATAATACAATTGTTTATATTCACATAAGGCGGTTGTATTCATTTTTTGCAGTGTATGCCAGTTATTCGACATTATAATAGTATTTTTGTTTATTTGGTAAAGGGGCAGTAGTTTCAGCAAGATAAAAAATATCGCAATCATGGGGCGTTAAGCGTCAAGTTTATTAACCCCGATCCTTTGGTTTCCGAACAATAGTTCAGTTATTAGATTACAATGTATGATTTAAATATGTATATTCGATCTTTTTTGTACGCGTGACATCAAAACCCGTATCACATTTAGTTAGACAACAATTGTAATACAAAGCTAACACCTTTTTTAAAATTGATAACAGTATTAAAACATTGTCTATGCATTTATTTATACCCTCAACCCCAGTGTCTGACTGGCAATGTGGATCAGTATGTTATTGCTTTGAGTTCCTTCTTACATTATTGCGTTCTCTTTTGTCCGTACCAAAGTAGGCTCATTGAAATCAAATTGGCAACTCGCAACTCGCGGATTTAATCAGATAGCGCGACTGCCTGCAAAACCAATTTGCGCTCACGTTAACACATGTAACGAGATGTTTTTCAACCATCAAGATAAAATGTGTTAAGATTCAAAGCATTGTTAATATACAGGTATACGTGCAGTGTGTTTATTTAGCCAGTAAATTAAATACGGCATTTCCTCTATTATAAGACGCATTTCCTTCTTTGGTGTCTCTCAATTAAACCAGTGCTCCGCAACCAGTGTGCCGCCAGACGATGCTAGGTGTGCCGTAGCCCATTTTTCTAACAGAAGAATCGAAGAACAATAGAAATAATTATTTCTCCGTTGGAATAATATGCCAAATGTATAAAAATATTATACGCACATATGTAATGTGAATTTATATTATAAAAAATGTATTATTATTGACAAATACGTCGATGATGAATCATTCACATTTTTATAAATTAATTATTATTTACTATGGTGTGTCGCGAAATTTTAGAAGAAACGTTGGTGTGCCGTAAAAGACAAAAGGTTTAGGAGGACTGCATTAAACAGTGCGTCTTATGCGCGTTTCATTCGTTGTTAATCGCTCCGTAGTCGTGATGAATTTATCAAAAATTGTAGAATAGGTATCGGCTGATTGGAAGAAAATCCCGGAGACTGTATAAGAATATTCTATCATACAATACTGCACCATCGCTAATACAAATAATAGCATAAATGATATAATAAATACAATTTTGTGTAACGATACAGAAATTGATTCCAAAGAAATATATTTTTGAACGTTTTTATACAAGAATTTTTTTTATGTATTCCATAAAAAATATTTAATATGATTAACATATTATAGTTCATTTTATTCTGATATTAAAGCCTTGTGAAGGATAGGTGAATCATTCAAATAACAGCCAATTTTTCAATCAGCCCGCAAGTTTTACTAAATGTGCAGGCATTATCAAAACAATATTTTTATCTTTCAGAGTGGATGCCTATACGAGCATATCCGGTGGGGAGAGGCTTTCGTAGTAGTTTATTCCGTCTGCGACCAGAAATCTTTCCGGGAAGCACAGGATTTGTTAACCCTCATCGCAAGATTGAAGATGCCTTCATATTACACCGCCCTTCTACTTGGAAATCAGAGAGACTTGGATCATATCAGGTAATTCAACCTTTTAAAGGATATATTTAAAACTTATTATAGTTTACCTTGAAAGATATTTCGACATTTGCCGAACATTTGTTTCTGGAAAAACATTCATTTCACTTGGAAGAATGAGTTAAATTATTGCATCAAAACACGGGATTGTAAATTTTTTTATCAAAAATAAATAGAAACAAACAGACTCAATTAAATTCTATTTATATTCTTAACGATCGGCTTAACCTCTTTAATTCTTTAATGTAATATCCTTTGCGTAAGGTTAGTTCGATGAGCCGACAATCTCACAAATTTAATTCCTATATATATTAATTACATCACCTGATGTTTAATCGCACCAATTTAAAATAGGTAGGAATCTCTAAGTTTTTAATTGCCCAAATGCATTTAATGGTAGTTGATTATTATTTATTGTGAAATCCTTTCATCAAAACTCATTATTGGTATTTTTTGTTTATAAAACTTATATGCAAACTGAGTGTCATTATAATCAAATCGATGGATTTGAAATTTATTGTACATTTTTTTTAGGATTCTGTATTTTTTCTGTGTAATTTCGGCTTGTATTGTATATAACCAATGCAAACTGTTTAGTGTGTCAGTTTCGTTGCATCTGTATGATAGAATGCCTGAAGATGTCGAAAAGTGAACCACGGTTCATTAGTGAAACAAACATCTGGAGTCATACAAAGTAACAAAAATTAAAATTTTATATTAGTATTCTATCAAGTACCCTAACTCGAACAAACTAATATATGTCAATCGCCATTGCTTAACCCGCTACGGGGGGCCGTTTTGTTTCCATAATGGACCATTTCCGTGCCATATGTAAACTTATTGATATACCCGCCTTTTTAGTTTCATTTACAATTTTTAGTTTTATTGGGAGCAAGAAACAAACTAGGTTGTTAAAACAAGAGAGAAGATGTATTGTGTATGTTTTCTACACAGCTATACATAAATAAGCAAATGTTCGTTTAAGCATAGTTCTGACGATGGCGTGAGCCGAAATTGCTATCAACTATATCTTAAAAAATAACAATTTTGTAGAACTAAAATACATTGCTATTTTTTTCCACCGTGTTATAATGAAGTTCTACCAAGTGAATACCAATTCAATCAATACCCTTAGTCGATATCATAAATAAATTTTTTTTGCATTGCTTAACTAAGGAAATATTTTTAATTTCAGGGAAGTATGTGTGGATGATGGCCAAGAAGTATCATTGAGATTTGGCTGTCAATTCTACGAGGTGAGCGCTGCTGAGCATTGCGCTGGAGTCGCTTTGGCATTCCAATCCTTGGCGAGAGAGGCGAGAGCTGGACAACTTCTTCGAGCTCTTCCAGTACGTCGTAAATTGGGAGTCAACAGTGTTTCAAAGGTATATTGAAATATTTGTTAGGAAAATAACTGTGTTCTTATAATATTATTTAATCTAGGATTTCTGAAGTCATAATATTTAATAATTTGTCTTTAATACTTTGGAACAACAAATTTTTCTTCGCATTCCACTCAAATCATTATTGTGGATCTCACCGACCATAGCAGGCTGCTAATGTTACCATGTTTACAGAAAATGATGACCCCTAAAATTAAATTAAGTTTCGTCTTTTAATGAAATTGGCATTTCTGAAATTTATTTTAATAAATGAATGTAATTTAATTAGTTTATGAATTTTTGGCTTAAATAAAATTGATACATGTTTGTGCTTGTAGTATTAGACATGTCAAAATATTCACAACATGCTTCTTCTGTGATCAAACCTAAAATTACATCTACAACTTATATCCCCTATTGCAGTTGTTCCTTAAAAAATAACTCTAAACTATTTTTCATTGACTGCTTTTTTTATGCATGTTTAACATTAATATATTTATATTTCAGTCAAAAATGAACAAGATATTTCACCTCATCACAAATTTAATATAAAGAAATTATTGCTCTGACTTACTAAAAAATAATTAGCTAACAACATTATTAACCCACATATTTTCAATTCAGTTTTCATTTTTTGTATTTTGCCGTACCAATTGATATTTTTTAATAAATAACCATTGCAATGTTTATTCAATTATTTCATTAGACTATCTTAAACACATTCTGTGAAATGCTTAATTAAAAATCCAAACGCTTAACCTTAGAAGCAACATGGAAAAAATATTTACACTACACATTTCAGCACTCTAAATTTTTTTTATTATTTTCAGGTTATTGGCAATATCTTTGGAAAGAACAATAAAAGCGTGCGGAAAAAGCGACCGTCTCTTAGTATATGAATAATTTAAGTTATCATGTTCCTCCATATGAATAATGTGTGAATAAAAATTGAGTGAAACACCATTCTGTTTTACGATTACAGTGATTGAAAATAATTTTTATACTTTTGTGTAATGGTAGAAAGTATATACATATGTGACAAAATGAACAATTATTTGAAAGTAGTTATTTAAGTAATATTATAACCTATGATTGATGTTTAATATGAATGCAATAGGCGCATTTTGTTTTTGTAAAATGCCACACTGTTAATAGTCATTTACTAACTGACTGAGTCTCTGAAAGTATGAAAGTGGCAAATAATATATTCACTTTTAAGGTGTTAACTGTCACTTCTTAATGGAATGGCATGATATTTTAAATAATAAAAACACATTTTTTAGTACTTATTTGCACAATATATTTTATGATCAGGACCGGTTTTACTTATCGCGAGCATTATCAACTGATCACATACATGACCATGTCTTCTCATTCCAATTGACTACCATTAAAATGTCATATATTAATACATTATGTTCCATTATGTATTTAAGTGCAGGTTATTTTGTTCATTAAAATTTCCCACTAATTCTTCTGGTGAATTCTTTTCGATTGTTCCTGAGCTCTTAATGTATTATTGATTTACCTTAATTCTGTTTGAAAATTATTAATGAGTGATTTTTAATATTTTACTTTTAAACTAATTTACATTATTTGTATTAATATTGTATGATACCCTGTAAATTGTTTCTTAGTTCTTGAACCCATGGTTTTGTATACCTGCTACCTTTAACTCAAATGTTTTGTATCAATAGACTTACTTGTAAATTGTGTCAATTGATAATCCTCGCGATGAGCGAAACCATTCCTGATCAAAAAATATATATTGTGAAAATAAGTACTAATACATGTGTTTTTATTCTTTAAAATAAAATATTACAAGTAATTTTTAAAAGCTATCAAAGAAGGCAGACCACAATCTTTTAATTATTTGACAGTAAATTTTGACTATTTTTGAAGCAAGAAAATAAATTTAGTACACTTTGAGCAGATCTATTCGACGAAAAGCAACAAAAAGTTTTATATGTTACACCATTTTCGTGTCCATACATTTGTAGTATCCCCAACTATTTTATTATTAAAATTAATTATTCATAATTTCTTCTGTTTATACATACATATTCCAATATTCAATTCTGCTCAGTCCTGCTTTATAGAATATTTTTCTCCTATAAAATCTTGAACACAATATTTTATGACTGGTATATCAGTAAAGCTCAAAATATCACATATGATAGAAACAAAATACATTCATTTTTTTTTTTTTAAATTAAACATAATTTCTTCAAAAAATCAATGTATTGTTCTTATAAATGATTTTTGTGACATTACATTAGTATAATTAACATTGAAAAAAAAATGGTTTTTTTTCGAAAAGACTTAATATATTCTGGGATATATGCGTCAAAAATCTGTCCGATCAAATTTTACACCTTAAAATTTGAGGCTATTTTATATATACATGCTTCAATGCAACTATATTTTATGTACACTTAATATAATTCTAGCTATAAAAACATCTCCATCTTAGAATATGATAAAAACACATGTCACATAGACATACTCTTTTACTAATTTATTGTCGAATACGAAAAACATGTGTATTCATTATTTTCCTCATTTAAAGATTGACCATAGACAATGTAAATTTATTTGTAAAATAAACTGAGATTGATTGCTCCTTTTTAAATAAACATAAATCAAAATTTCTATATAAAAAATATTGTATTGACTGATATAATTATGCAAATATTTAAATATATTGAGTGCGGTAAAATCAATAGAAAGATCACCTTAATCAAACATCCTTTTGAATTGAATAACTTTTGTTTGGTTTTTAGTATAGACCCAAAAGTTTTATGTATTGGAAGATTTAAAAAATATTTTTTAAATAAACTTTTCACCAGTAGCAAAAAGTTATCAGTTAAAAAAAACAAAATATTATTTGATATATATAAATAAAATCATTTATAGAATATTTAAACTCAATTTATAAAATGAACAAATGTTGCTTCGGCAGTCATCTCTCCTTAGGCAGATTCTAATCTAGATCAAATCAAATAATGCAGCTATTACTTTTAATTCATATTAAAAATGAACATTTATTCAATTTAACTAAAATATGTGCTTGTGTGTGTGTGTGTTTGTGTTTTTTAGGCCATAATAAAATACATTTTAAAACAAATAAATGTAAAATAAATCATAATTTTCCTTAATAGTTTTCCCTAAATGAGAGCTGATTATTCTTTATTAAATTCTGATTGACGAAATGTTATATTTATCTATGAAATACTTGAAAATTTGGATAGCAATGATTTCAATTCGTTAGGTATCAATTCGATAACACAACATATTTTTACAATTACTTCTTTTGATGTAAACAAAAAAGATTTATGTTCCTAACCATTATATTTGAAACAAATTTCTACTGAACGAAGGTAACAAATATTAAATCTTCATCGGGGAATACTTAGAACCTTTTTATCTACTTAATTGTATAATGCAGAGCTTAAGAAAACGCTTGTAAAGAAGCCTTAAACTTGTTATTTACTAATTATGTGTAGATGACTATGTCTAGTATAAGCCAATTTTATATTTGTGTTTGTTTAAAGATCTAACTAATTAAAATGAGATGTAATATGTCTGATCTCTAGATCTTTATAGATAAATGATATCTTAAATATTATATTTGAAATAGTTTTTAAAGAATTTGTACATATAATTAACATCAAACTTACATTAAGGCTAAATGAAAAAATGTGATTTAAATACAGTGACATCTACGAAAAAAATTAAATAACTAGAAAATAAATGATTTTCAAAGTTTTTCTTTAAAACAAGAATGTTCTTAAAAAAATTGGTTGTCTGTAAAGTCGGTTTACGGACGATAGTTTAACGTGACAACGTCATAAGAAAACATTGATGAAATGATTGCATACTTTTATGAATAAAATGGAATCATTTTTATTGAATTATCATTATTTTGTATGGATACGAAGAAGGAGTGAAATGAAATCTACAATTTTTTATTAATATATTTTATTCGCACGCGACAAACGGGACAATGAGTCATGTTTTTTCGTGCGTGCAGCGGGCGTTCATCGATTTATAAGACGTTGTCACGTCAATAAAAGTATAATAAGTTCCAGATTTTATGAATGACATAAATTTTTGTAAAAAAAACCATTTGCTTTTCCATAAATTGGTAGATGTCACTATGTTGAAAATAAATATTTTTATTCACTTTTAAGAAAGGCAATAATTGACACATTAGGAAGTGTTAAAATTATTTTGTATCTGTGATATGTATCAATCGATATTTTGTACTAATTATTATGCAGTTAGATGAAATAGGATTACAATATTTTTTACAATGTAATAGCAATAAGATCGATAAGTTTGTAGAATTTAGAAATCTGAATTATGAATAGGTTTTTTAAAATGGTTAGTAACTGTAATCTCCGCCTTTTTGAAATAAATAAACGATAAAAATGCTTTTATCATAAAATATTTTCTTTTATTTTCACCACATCCCTACATGTCAATTACTTTTACTGTAGGTGGCTGATTATTTTAAGTATTTTGAGGTTTTGATGACATCAAATATTACAAACCTTTTCTCATGATTGTTTAACGCATAACAAAGAAAGTATTGAACAATGCTTCTGATTAAGAAGGGACTTAACACATTGAGCTATTAACCTTTGACACGGGTAGTTTAAGCTGGAAAACATCAATAAACAAATTGCATATTTGATCATTTCTTATAACTGAAAGCACTTCGTAGAAACGATACCGCCCCAGTGTTGTAAGTAACAAAAGACGAAGACACTCCTTGAAGAAACACGTCGTAAGCGTCAATATGCGAAAACACTCTTCGGAGAAACGATTCAGTAATATAATATGTTAAATGCAGTTAATAGCAATAATGGCAGATATAAAAGGTTATAAAGACCTGTTTGATTTATTGTTGACTGACGCTCATTTCTCTGCGACGGCTTCAGCGAGTATTGGGCACACACGTTTACACAGTTACAAATTTTTAATTATTTCGGAAAAAGTTCATGGTGTTTTGAATTTTCAATGGGCACCTTTTTATGCTCGGTGGCTATGGAGACAAATCTCCCTTCCAAACACAGGATCGGGTGTATAAATAAAGCATCTCACTATTCTAATTATAGTTATATTGATTGATCATGTTCTAATTTGTGATTGATCCCTTGTATCAATAGTAGAATGAGTGTGTTAGGAAACGATATTTATTATACTGGCAATATTTGACAAAACAAACCATTGTAAAACCATCAACCGTTAACAACTTCACATTGCATACTTATGTCATGTTTTGATTTGGTCGGGCTGGTGAATTGAATATTGATCAGAAAATTTACACCAGCAATGTTACCGTCTCGTGCATTAGTGCTATCAAAACTATTCCAACAATTGAACCATTTACCCAAACAAAAGATATGCCAGCAAGTGCGAAATAGTGGGGGGTAAATGAATTTTATTTTACGGTTATGTCTTACGTCATAGAAACTGAAGTGTAAAAATATCAAACATAAGATCTCAGAGCCATCAACCACAATCAATCACAATGAAATAAGTTCTTATATTCCAATTTTCCGTTGACAGCACATCAGTTCTTTTTAAAAATATTCAAATTCCTTATTGAATCAGATTGTGCAGTTTGATTACACAAATATACATTTAATGTATAATTCAATTTCTAGACTAAATTGTGACTTAGTGTATTTTTTTAATTGAATACTTCGATCTTCTATATATTCAGACAGCTGTTAATTCATAAAAGTGTTGTTTCAACAAAGTACAGCATTGGTGGAAAACATCAAAGAGTTACCACCTTCGGCGTGATGTGAACTCCGTCCATGATGAACTTGTGCGAGGCTAAAAATTTGCAAATCTGACAATTCGGCCAAAAATATTCTGACATTTATCATAGTGTACACACTCAATCATTCGCGCATAAAATCAATGAGGATTCGAATATAGAACCCTCAAAAATTCGCACTGATACTAGAATCATATTAACATATTTTCAACAATAATAATGATGCAAATATCACATTTTATAGCCAGCAATCGCTTGGATTATTTGTACTCCTAACTTCCTCTGTTATCATTTGTAAAGTAATTCAATACATAAAACAGCAACGGGCCTATCACCTCTCATCTCAATAAACTTCAGAAGTCTCTCATTACTTGTCAATCATATGAGTGTCAGGTGCATACCGTTAATTTCTTTGTGTCAGTGAATCCGAGTTCTTCTGGATTTAAATCAATTTAATATAAATCAACCCTTAATTGAATAATACATAATTGTTGTTTTCTTTTCACTTGCCTAAGAATAATTTTAATGCAAAAATAAGAGATTGTTTTGATATAATTAATGGACGATTTATCGATGAAGCGTTTGTTATATCAATTTTCATAAATTATATTTAGAATTTTTTAAATCTATTATACGCTAATAACTTTTACATATCCATTTCACGTTTTAAAAATTTGACTAAATAGCAAAAATCTCATCCATAATTTTTAATAGTCCATGGGACATTTTGTGTAAACCGTACTAAAGAAAAAGTTGGCCCTAGCAATAATTACTAAGCATGTATTAGAAATGAATAATATATGCTTAGTTGGATAATGGATGTACTCGAGGCATTTAATTAATGTTCATTTTTTAGAGTATGGTCATACCGAACTGCCCCTCCCCCACCCCCTCGCACTTCTATCATTTGGGCTGAGTGCGGTGGCGCAATTATGTGGTGGTGGGTTCTTTGGCACCTTTGGACTGAACCTACACATATCACCGTAAGTCTGTATTTTGCATTATGAATACTTAAACCAAATTGAGATTCTCACTAAAGTAACAAATGACAATACATTGCATTTTGTGAACCAAAAGAATAATCCCAACTACTAATTAATTGGTCTGTGGGAACTTTCAACTCGCTTTCCTAACACTTAACTGAAAAAAAAAAGTTGAGATGGCTTATTGGGCTGTGTTAATTTGTCAATTATTGAATTAAAGCCCTTAATTAATTATTGAAATAATCAATTTATGATATCGACTGAAGGTGGCTGTTGGAATTTCAATATCAAATTTGAATTGTTACAACGTACGATTCCATGTTACCCCTTGTTGTACCCTTTACGTGAGATCGGTTCAATGAATCGACAATCTCATGATGTAAATTCTTATGTTTAATCACTGGATGTTTGATAGTAGGTATTCTGTATATGAAAGAAAAAAAAACCCATTTATAATTTAATGTTACTCGATTGATGTTTATTGTAAAATCCCTTTCAAGAATAACTCATTAGCAAGATCTTTAATGAAAATTGTCACAGCCAATTTTGTTAATTGTTGTTAGATTTGTTTTAGCTGTAATTTAGTGCTTGCCTAGGGGTAAGTGTTTTCCTGTAATTAATAACTTTAATATATATATGATGCTAACTCTTTATTTTGGTATTTAATCCCACTGTAATACACACATTTAAAACAAGTAGGTTTCCCCAAGTATCGAATTACCTAATGCTATTTTAATGGTAGTTGATTATTGTACAATATAAGTCATCTATCATAAAATCATTTTCAAAATTGAATGTCCTAAAATCAAATCCATAGTTATTTAAACTATTTTTGATATTATATATATTTAGTCCCAATCTTTGGGTATATTTTTCCAGTGTAATTCCTTTTGTATATGGCCAATGCGAAGTATTTATTGCGACTGAAGGTGCTTGACGGAATTTCAATATCAAATCAAAAACCGTCAGTCCTGTTGCATCTGTGTAATAGAATGCCTGAAGATGTCGAAAAGGCGAAACCCGGGTCGTTAGTGACAAAACATGTGGAATCGTACAAAGTTGTAACAATTCAAATATGAAATAATCAACCTTGGAATAACCTTAGCTAGGTAACAGGTTAATCTTTTTTAGAACACAATGATCACTGTGAATGAATACGTTTCATTACAGGGAGAATGGCCTATAGTCGAACCATCAAAATGGACAGATGCCGAATTAGGAATACCTCCAGACTCTGAGGGTAGTGGACAACGACTGATGGAATAATTCAAATCCACCGCAGACAACATGATTCATCCTGGTATTTTTGGGTCACTTGTAAATTTTTTATTTTTTAGATAGATTCACCACAGATGGGATATATCTTTGATTTGAATGTATACTTAAATTTTTTTACAGCAGTTCACAACCTTGTCAAATAAAATATTACAGAACCCAATTATTGTGTTGGCTATCCGTGTACATTTTAGTTGAATTTATTAATAATATAAATAAATAATCACTGTTTTTTTTATTCACAAAGAAATACATTCCCACCAACAATACTTTAGAAAAATATATTATTATAAGCCCAGAAGATAATTAAGTACTTGATTTAATTTGATGATGATTGGATTTGGAAAATTATTTTCATTAATGTTTACGAACTATAAGATTTCGCATTTAAAGATGGTCAAAGAATAGTTCTCAATTATCATTAAAATTTAGTTAGGGTTATCTCTGCTGACTTTATTAGTTGGCGTTTTATTGAAAGAATTTACCGTTTAACCCTTTAGATTGTTATTTGAAATTATCTCACATAAAGGATACAATATGGGAAATAGGGCAGCTTCAATTCAAGTGCGTCTGTGTAATAGAATCTCAAAAGATGAAACACAGGTTCTTATCAAAATTACTACTTCTACCATCTTGTTGGAACCACATCATGTCAATAGAAGCATGTGTCAATCAAACTTTACATGGAAAGAAATGAAAATCTTTCGAGCATTTGAGTGTTGAACACCCTACAACCTCAAGACACCTCAGCAGCTACAGAATTCTAGACTCCTGCAACAGGCAAGATGTAGATCCAGGTGCTTTGAGTATTCTTAGCCATGATACAGGATGGCGGAGAAGACAAAGGACCCAATCTTTAACATGAAGATGATGAATGACTTTTTGCATCCCAAACTGTTCAGACCTTTCCACTTTTGTTGTTGTTCCTCCACAATTCATGCAGAGGAACAACAACGAATCTGAGACAGATTCTCAGTAGTATAGTAGAATTATCAGACCAGAGTTTGATTTCCCGTCAGGGAGCCAAACATCTGGGCAGTCATCTATCTAGACGACTTTCTGATAGCAAAAACACCTCGAGAATATCATTTGGAAATGTATAGCGTCCGCAACACATTATTGGAGACAGTATGGAAGAACGAATGCTTCAAGTCCGCCCAACACCTAGGTAGGCTAAACACTTTATGTTCTCTGTCACTCCCCAAGGGAGACCGCATTGCTGTCAAATTATTCCTTCTGACATTGGATACACATGTACACAAGAGTACACAATCAGATATCGCAGAGATACTTAGATAGCAGGTTTAGAGATGACCACACATCACATTATGACTCGTTTTCAGTTCTAAGACAGATTCAGCTAGTCATCAGCAATCTGGATGGCGCATTCGGAAACGAGACATCAAATGTAGACCCAGTACACTGGTTTCGCCATTTGATAACAAACGAAGTAAAAGAGACCTCCAAGAACCCTACCACTAGAAAAATGGGGTTGAGTCAGTCCTGCTAGAAGCAGGTATAGAATCATCTCCGAGCAGCATACGATTGGCTGGAGAACTATCTTTATAACAATATATTATAGCAAGATGTGGCTGGCACAAGAAATCAATCCATTTTATTTTTTCTTTTAGACATTGTAGACGATAGGTAGGGTAAAAGTGAACAGACCCTTTCAGAAAGTCACATCACTAACCTGTTCCAATCGGTCTAGATGGCTGCAAGAAAGGGCTTATTTGACCATCGATGAAAGACTGGTGGAAATCTCACGTTAATGGCATTGTCCCCCCAGGTCACCAGGTGATAAAAATTCACTCATTTTGTATTTTGGACATTGCATGGAACACAATGTGGGAGTTTTACCTACCAATAAAACTCTCGTGTTTCCAGCAATGTGCAAGATCTAAGTAACCCCTGCCTGGTGTAATAACGTAAATCAGTCACCCGCTTGGCGTAGCATCGGTGGGGACATAAGAGAAGGGGCAGTGGAAGGTGTTGCTTATGTATGGTTTCGATGTACAGCTTGAAAGAAAGGAATAGGTAAAAACCTGTTTATTAAGTCATCACAATGATTGTTTGTAGCGAGGACATGTATTTGATTTTAAATATATTAATCATACACAAGTAATAACTATGAAACTTGACAAAATGAATTCATGCTCATGTCACTTTGAATATATTGAGGATTTGTCTACCGTTATGATAATATACTCACCTACTTTCTAAATGGCATCAATACCCAGGTAGCCTTTAGCCAATACCTTTGCAGTTCCTCCAATTACCAGACAACATAACAGACATGAATAAATACCCTTCCAACATTGAATGTGCTGATTAATAGTTTAAGAGACTTAATTTTTTTCAGCAATATACTATGTTGTATGAGTTTTAAATAATTATGGTTCTTCTTTTCTTTTACAATAGAACTTCACAGCAATGTTTTTATCACACAAAAAGCACAAATGAAGCATGGAAATGTAATTATTACAAGTAGCTAAATGGAGTAAAATTTTATTTACAGAATTAATCTGAAAAATGCACATTTGTGAACCATAACACATTAGTAATGATGGAAAACTTGAACGGTTACCAAGCACTGCAAACATTCCTGTTAAGGTTCGGTGTTTACAAAACAGTGATGCGCAATACTGTAATTAATGAAAATTCCTTAGGATTGTCACACCGAACAGACATTCATAAAAAAAATCATCAATAGACAAGCACCTATTCAAATTTTCCAAAAATAATGGGTTTACAACACACAGAATCCATAAGATGCCTTGCAACTTAATTCTAAATTAAACATAACATCGTCCCAGACTATAAAATTTTACATGCTATAAAAATAATTATTTCAATAAAACTAAATTAAACAATCAATCAGGAGTTGATCTTTCATCACAAATATTTTAGTCAATTTCTTATTAACTACTACAACAATATCAATAAATCATATGCCTTGCTTATGAACCAGGGTTTAAAACACTATTCATATGTGTATATATAAAATACAATAACATATGAGCTATTTGGTAATATTTCACTGTATTTTAATTAGTTGTATTCAAAATATTTCTATTCAAAAATTACAGTACAATAATAATCCATACAGAAATCAAGAGTGCCATGTTTTTCTGTAATCGTAACAAAATTTCCAAGTTCTGGACTTATCAATGCCTGCTTTCAAAACTGCATTTAATGTAACAAAACAATTTAGTGCACAAAATATAGTAATTAAAGGTTTACTTTCACATCATAAAGATTACCCAATAAACTCACTGGCTTAAATTTCAATCTAGTCAGTTTTTTTCTTGTGTTATGCATATTTAGTATTAGCGGTCGCCTTGCAAACTCTTGCAATATAAAGCATAAGAAGGAAGGTGAACGGATTCTCAGAGAGATAAATGTAATGAACCAAAGGTTTATCAAGATTTATAACAATCAGCCGGATTGTGATAGAAAGGTTTCTTACCAATATTTATTGTGTTCACGCCAACTACATTTTCATCGTTTTCATCTACAGTAATTTTAAGTTTTTTGACAAGCCTTTATTACACTCGCCATTGTCTGTCGTAAATAAACACATAGTGTCTATTATGTCGTAAGATTTTATTCAAATCTTTAATAGTAATTACTATATATAATAACCCATAACGTCGGTGCTAATTGGGATTTTAGTTTTTAGTACTTGTACATACTGCTGTACCAAACTTTTGCCTTTTGTGATTCAAGGACAACGTTACAAGAACATTATTCTCTGAAACAAATTCTGTTAAGAATTTTTCTTATTTAACGTTTTAGCGAGCTTTGATAATCAGGTTATTGGATTCTGATATCAAACTTTACCCGCTTACATTAAATAGGCAATAAAGTGCTGGTAAATCAATTTGATTTATCAACTATATTATACTCACTAAACGAAGGTCAATATCCTCCAGTTGTAAAACCAATCAAAACCTAAATATATAATATAGTATTTATTTCACACTTCAAGAAATAAATTGAACCTTCACTGTGCATTTTGGCATACATGAAAACACATTGCTAATATCAAGTGTGTATATTTGACATACCAAAATGGAAGTGCGCCTCAGTTGAAAAAAATTTTTTAAATGATAAATTGTATATCTACTGTGGTAGTATACGAATTTCATTTTGGACAATCCAGAAAAGATGAAAAAATACTCGAGGTTCATGAGAGTGAATATCGATAAAATTGATAAATCATCCGACACAAACTCAAAAGAGAAGCATTGCTTTTTCTTGTTAGGATGTGCAAGTCAACACAATTAATGTAATGATAGTGCGACAGAGTCAAGTAATCAGAAGATTACTAAATCAATGTGTGTTGATGCATGTTCGACAACAGCCTTTGTGACATACACAAAATATCCCGTAAAGGTTAGCACGAAGACGCTCTTCATGTAGGGAAAACATGTGTCACATTAAGTACCGAGTACCAGTCGAACAATAATTGTATCAAATTATTAAAACTAAAATAATTCTTGAATAGCTGAATCCATTGCAAATAAAATTAAATATTTTAATTTTTTGTTTTTCTAAGGCAAATAACAGACTGTTTAAGTTTTATTTTAATGCTCTGAATAAATTCATTTAGTTTTATAGAAATGGTCGAATTCAAAAGAGGCATCAATAACAGTCGACTGGGAATGGAATATCCTGCTAACAACAAAAGGCAATAAGCATAAATCAAGTTAAATATGAATTTGGTTGAGAGATGTGGTGTTTTAAAATCATGAAAATTCTCCAATGGCACACGTAAAAATATTTTCTCTGAGTAATTCTATAATACAACTTAATCTTCGAGGATATGTTAATAATTAAACTTAAAATAACCGAATTATGTTGAATGTCGTTTGAGTATGAATTTAGAATACATTTTACAATAAAAATAAAAACTTAAGTGCACTATGGTTTTAAACCATATTGGTATATTAAAATTTAATTTTTCTTATAGCAATAAAATACAAATCATAATCTATCATTGACTCTAGTCATTTTTGAAATCGATTCATTTTTAATGGTAAAAAAAATACATGTATAATATATATTCCACGTTACATTAAATGATCGGGACCTGAATAGCTTACTAAATAAGCGTTTTCAAGAGCCGAGGCCTTGAAATATAAACGTCAATATGCAATATTAAAGGTCAAGGATTCGTATCCCAATGTAATACAAACCACTGCATTCACTTGACCTACCTTTATATAGCACGCTATGAAATATGACAATATCATATTCCACGATTTTTTATTAAGACTATTATAAAAACAGTAGATATTTTGACCTCTGTTCTAAATATCTCTGTTTCTATATCTGTTTCACCGGTTTTGAAATATTATCAAAAGAATTAAGTAGTTTTTCTCAGACACCATTTGAATTCAAGGTGTGAACGTATTAAAATTTTGTTTTAAACAAATTCCATAACTTAAAAATGACCATCTTAGACTTACAAATCTATTTTACTGTGAGTGCGATATATTCAACAGAATTTAATAATCGCCAAGCACTTAATAAATATTTTGACAATTAATTTAAATGACACAAGAAATGATCGATGTACATTGAAAAAATAATTAATGATAAGATGTAATGACTAATTTAAAATAAATTGGAATTTGAATCGTTTGATTATATCTGATATATTTGGCAGCCGGACACAGAATAAGATAATCCAGAGATAATAAAAACGATTCGATTTCAACTACATTGCAATATGTGTCACTTCATATTTTTACATTACATTTACAGCACAAGAAATAACTATTACAAATGCATACAATTGTGAAATGATGAAAGCTTTCATTGGTTTGAACTGTTTTACAGCATAATAAATCACATAAGTCGCTCTGAAAAATAATTTGGTCATTAAAACACTAGAGAACAAATTGAATTCAATTTGCAATTCTCAATATACAGTACAACACCGACTAAATTCTTCAAATTATCAGATCAATAATTATTGGGCGTTTAATTTTTTTTACATTAGTAATTTACAAAAAATGTCAGGTTGATTAATAGATACTTTTCAAAATCATTTTTTGTATAGCATCAATGGCTTCAGTCTCCTCTAATTCTTCCAAAGCTTCCAGCAAAGTCTGAGTAGATACATCACAGTGAATCTAAAATAGAAATCGAGCATTTAACTCTAGATATCAACACATTAAGCCTTTTCTTATAAACAACAAAAACAATACATTCGGAACAACTGTAAAAACCATTTCATTTAAACTCCCAAACACCAAATAATTTAAAACATTAATAAATTTTGAAGGGTCGCCATTTTACAGATATCAACTCTATTCTGTTAAATTTAGATTAATAAGTTTAGTTATTATCAGGGTCAAAAAATCACAGACCTAGAATTAACAGAGGATGATAAATGGTAACATAATTATAACAGAACGTCACTGACCTCAATACGGGTTAATAACATCCTTGCGGGGTTTTCAAACTCCTCACACATGGGTATCATAGATTCTATGTTGAGTTTATGGGCGAGTAACTTCCAATTCCCCCTTTTATTGAGAATGTTCGCCACCAAATCCAATGTTTCCGCATCCAGAAAATTGTCATCCAATTCTTTTTTAATCTTCAAAGGAAAAATAATATATCAACATTATTAAAGTGGAGATTGATTCATTTTCACATATCAATTTCAAGGGATATCGATTATCAAAAAATAAGTTAATTGTCTAACTTATTGCTCACTGGGAAGGAAGTTTAGAAATCATATCAATGTTGTCGAACATATAGATGGTCAATAAACCTATTTATCATTTTACAACATTGAATGAATACTGTAAAATGGACCAATGTTATTGACCACTCAGCTGACGATCCAGCATATAATACGTAATCACCAAAAACAATGCAATTCTCAAATGAGAAAAATTTTCAATTTCAGCAAAAAAAGTCACCTCTTCCTCTGGAATCTCTTCTTTAACACATTTATTGTTTTCCAAATGTTTCTCTATGAGAGCGACAATCTGTAAAATAAAAATTCAGCAACAATTAATAAAGAATCTAAAGAGTTGAAAACATAATGGGATTATATTCAAATAATTTGGAAACGTACCTTATCGTTTTGCTTATTTCGGGCAAGATCCAAAGCAGTGTATTGCTGATGTTTCAGCATCGGGTCAGCCTACGATAAATAAGAATTAGACTTATTGTTATCAAGTATATTATGAACAATTCAGCAAAACCTATTCTTCAATAGAATAATTATCATCATCATCAGCCGGGGTCGATCCACTGCTGGATGAAGGCCTCCCCCTGCTTTTTTTTCCAGGGGGGTTGTTTGGACATAGCAACACCACGCTGCCCAGGCGGGTTGGTGTTCGGTTTTCTGTCTGGGTTTTCCTTCCCATAGCCAAGAGAACACGGCACGCGGTGTTCCCGAGCGGTCACCCATCCAAGCACTATCCGCGTCCAATGCTGCTTAACTTCGGTGATCGCACGAGAGCCGGTGCTTTCAACGTGGCATGGTCGTTGGCAATAATAATATATATTTATATACATGTTTCTTGTATATTATATATCGCTTTGAAAGAAGATCATTTAAGTGTTTTCTCAAGCCAACACGTCAGTGTACACAATTCTGCAAACATCGTAGATATTTCTTTATATTGTGTCTCAACACCGATACACATGATTGCGCCTTTTTAAAGTTTATTTTAAAAATAAAACATTTTCTTGATGTTTCCTATTGCTTTTTGCTTAAATACTGTTGTTTTATATCTATAACTTTTATGAGGTAAAGGTGAAGTAAAATACAGGAGTACGGTAACGCCTATCTGATATAGCAACAAGTGTATGACGACGGCACTGCTTAAGACAAATCATCAAATAGTAGAAAATCAGTTTTCATTCAATTTCCTCATTTTTAAATAATTGCCTAATAACAAACAGCGCATTACCTAGTTCCTACCAAATGCTCTCGCATTTTCCATACATATATAAAAATATTGTTTTAATTTCACTAACCCCAAAGTGTAAAAGTGTTTCACATATTTTGAGTGCGCCCGGATCTTCGAGAATGCATGCATAGTGAAAAGCTGTACATCCATTCTGGGTGAGCGCGTTCACAGGCACCTGCAAAAAGCATCAAATGAGTTATTGACATTTTAGAACAATATTACATTATTTGTAACCAAACAATCACAGTGGAATTTTTTTTAAATTTGCTCAACCAAAGACAAAGGCATTTCTTAAATTACTGATATAAACTTATCAAAAACAGTTTTAGATTAAAAAAATATCTCATTTAGTAAAGATACGTCACTGCAAGCACAGAGCAAAAATATAGTACATTTAAAAAAATTAATGCGACAAGGGCAAGTGAACTCTTTTACTCTCAGACTGTACTATCAAGCCTCACAGATAATTTACTCAAATGACATATTGCATAAAAAAAAAACTTTTTTTTTAATCAAAAACACCAAAACCAGGTAACAAAGAGTTGAGAATCATTGCCCGAATGCACAATGCGCGGTTTGGGCATGCAGAAAAATTAGTCATCGGTATGCCAGCGGAGAAGTCACTACGAAATAAGTCTCAAGATGCTTTTTAACTCTTTTGGTAGGGTTGTTTTCAATAAAATTGAGGATACCCCTCAAAAGGTTAACATGAATGAATACCCTTTCTTATGAACTACTGGTGATAATAAAATACACTTTTACTACTTACATTGCCATGACTGAGAAGGTATTTAACGAGATGGCTGTGACAACTTTCAACAGCGTAGTGTAAAGCGCTCCGGCAATCATTCAGCGCTGTCAAATTGCAATTAGCCCCAGCTCTAAGAAGCATAGATACTGATTTCACAGAGCCATGATCTGCTGCTATGAGCAAAGGAGTCAGACCGTCTGAAAAAAATCCGATTTTACGCTCATATTGTTAACTGCCAAACTGACAATCTTTTATTGATAAATATTAATTTGTATAATTTGAAAACAAACAAAAATATAGCTATCATATGCCCCCCACCCTTACAACTTTACACTATTTAAGGTGTTAACTGTCACTTCTTGATGGAAAGGCATGATATTTTAAATAATAAAAACACATTTTTTAGTACTTATTTCCACAATATATTTTTTGATCAGGACCGGTTTTGCTCATCGCGAGCATTATCAAGTGATAGAATACAATTTACAAACAAGTCTATTTATACAAAAAAAATGTGTTTTTATTATTTAAAACTTTACACTACTGTAGCAAACAAAACTGAAACAATTTGATTTTAGGTATATACATATTTTTATTCTTTTGTTGTCAATTTAACCAACTTTTTATGTTTCAATTTTTAGAGCATCATATTTGCGATGAAAAATATAAAAGGGTGTTAAAATATAGATATTAATGTACAAAGCCTTAGCGGTAACACATGACTGTTTCAATTATTTTTTGTATGGTTCTTTAAGGGTGTTTGATACTACATCCATGGCTTAACCCGACTGCTTTCTCTTAGGCATGTTTACATTTGATAGTTTCAAAGTCCTAAGAGAAATTAAGCCTAGCTGCACATTTCTTTCGGTTTACACAAGGCCAAAATGAGAATTCTGCCGTTCCGGATAATATCAAGCTTTATATTCCAAAAGTGACAAGCAGAGTAGTTCTTGTAGTAACAGACATGTACCATATCTAAGGATTTTGCTTACCATTATTGTAAATGTTGACATCTAGCTTGTGCGCATACTTTGTGTCGTACAAAGTTTTGTTGAATAAACAAGACATACATTCAGCGTTGCCATACTTCACTGCCAGATGTAGCGGTGTGTTGCCATTGTCATCTGCTAGATTTGGATCGCATCCTATCACAGAAAATCAATCAATTAATTCCTCATACCATTTACATCCCACAGTACAATTCAACAAATGTAAGGATTCAAATGATATCAAATTCAACGGCTCAAAAGCCAAACGGGCGAGAAATTTCTTTCATTTGCGTCAGCGAAAGTCGATCTGTGGAAGTTACAGATGATTCAATTATTTTAGTCACGGTTCATAGATCAATCATGTTGAAACATTTCATAAAATTCTCGTAGAGCCCAAACTAACTGATGTTTTAATTAGTGAGTTATGTTTTACTAAATTAGATTTAGTTACACAACATAATTTTAAAAGATTTTTGCTGTAGTTGTGGATTGATCTAAAATTTAATAATAAATAATTTATAGTTATAAAGTTTTTGCTTCTGATTTGGCCCTTCACTTCTTAATTGCATTCACTTATAAATATATCGTTCTTTAATGATAAGGCATTTGAGTCAGAATGTACATTCAAATTCAATGTTATATAAATTATAACCAATTTATTTTCAAATATTCTCCTCTTTCAAAAAATTATTTCGATCTTATCGATAAATAATAAAAGTTTCCACATTTGAAGAAAATCCAATAAAAAAAACTGAGAATATTAATAAACAACCAATGGCAATAAATCGTACATATGAGTAAATATTTACAGTCATCATCACCAAATCACAATAATATAATCAAGGTAATTAATTATTTATTTCACAATGTTGCCACTACGATTATGCTCAACAGTGAACATAGCTGAAATAACCACATCAAATAAAGTATGACCAATGTAAAAGAGATGAATAGAAAAATGCAAAAACCACACCACTTGATATTTTAATACTTATGGTTCACAAGTATTAAAAGCCTCTATAGAACAAAACTGCTTGCTAATTTCAAAGACTCTCACCTGCAGACAATAACAACTCCATCATTTCACTCTGAAGATAGGTCACGGTTTTGTGGAGTGCGGTTTCTCTGTTATCATTTGTCATGTTCAAAATATCATGGAGATTATACATTTCAATCAAATTCAAGAGGTTCTCAATCAATTCGCGCTCCATCAGCTCATTCTCATCCTTCATAGTCACAAACATGTGTAGATAGCTAAGGAAAAAAATAATTATATAAAAAAAATTATTGACAATTTCTGTGCAGTGTCATTCGATAATGCAGTCAGTCATAAGATGTTTCGCCTACAAAGCCCAATATGAAACCTGTATCTGAAAACCATTTATAGGCAATATAAGAGAAACTCAACGATACTGGAATATTCAAGGTTTGATTAAAATCATCTTTAAAGCTATTTTACTAGCTTCGATGACTTACACAACCAAACCTTCAATCAATCGACCTAGATGAACCAAACAAATTTGCATAATTTTTTTTACAAAAAAAATAATTTAGTCTCTCAATACTACAACTTTTTTTCATTAGATTCTTCAAAAGTACAAAATGGAGTGTTCACTATACCACATAGCAGTGAACACACTCTCTCGCTCTGTCTGCACATAATATAATGACATTTATGAATGCAGGTAGAAATCAATCATGACAAATTAAAAATAACAAAATATTTAGCAAAAGCAGAATTATATCAATTTAATCGTAACTATATCAGTTTTCTTTTCAGAACCATATTTGGACTAATGTTAGTTTGAAAATAAATAATTAATGTGTAGTGCAACATATATATAAAAATCATCGATAACTTAATCGATTTAAATTTTAGATAAGAGACTCTAGCTAACTTTTACATTTCCGCGATAGGAAAAGTTTGTGACGCAATGACTTAGAATACAATATTGTGCTTAAAAAAGCTCACCTGTCACCGCGTGATAATTTCTCTGAGAATAAGTCATATAGCTTCTTGGCATTGTCTCCTTGTGCAGTCCCATTAACACAACTGTTAATGACAGTGATAGCCTAGCAATCATAAAAAAAATATTTTATAATACTGTGAACGCAATTATTTTTTAAAAGAATACATTGTAAGATTTTATCATAAAAATATCTTATTTTGACAAATGAGGGATTAGATTGCACAAATGTTAATAAATCAAACTAACAATTGAAATACATTTTTGTCAATACAACATGTACAATTGAATCCCGGTCTTATTTTAACCCTTTGAGGAGTATCACCAAACACATGCGGCCAAGTTTTGTTTCTTATTATCAATAGCCGTTCTCACATTTTTTATGAATTATAATTATTCCTTCCGATACAGATACCACACATATATCCATAGTGTTTGACAGCCAGGTTATAAAGTAATATCCATCAAAAATTACTGACAAGAGTTGGTTTCATATTTGATGTATTAGAAAAAAACCGGCTATTCATAACACGGGGTTAAAAATGAGATCATTTTTACACGCAAACTGCGAAAACATTTGTAAAAGTGAAGCTTGAACTAATGAAGTGGATTTTATCATCATTTGACAAAAACTATTACATAAAATTTACTTTTAAGGTGTTAACTGTCACTTCTTGATGGAAAGGCATGATATTTTAAATAATAAAAAAATAAGTACTAAAAAAAATGTGTTTTTATTATTTAAAAAAAAAAAATTTACTACCAAAGATGAACATCAATATTTTATCATCAAAATCTAATAAAAAATACAGCAAACTAGATGCATTGAGTTCTGCAATAATAAAAATAATACTGATGTAAAAAAAAAACATATATTTAAATAGAGCACTAATTTTTCAGTTTCCTTCATGCGAAGACATAAGAATATAAAGACTTGGCTCTAATAAAATGAAATGAATGAATGAATGACAATGAATTGTTAATGATAAAATATGGAAAATTAATGCTCAGTTAAAAATATTTTATATGTATTTTATAACTTCTGCATGCAACTGTGTATCATACCATTATGTATTTAAAAATTATTTAAAATGTCAAGGAGGGTAATGAAAGTCAATGATATGTGACATGATAATTCAATATTGTATCAAATTTGAATTGTTGAAACATTGTACACATGTTTTGTCACTCACAGCCCCAGTTTCGCATTTTAGAATCTTCAGGCATTCTATCACACGAATGCAACAGAACTGACAGTTGTTGTCAGTTTTTGATTTGATATTGAAATTCCGTCAAGCACCTTCAGTCGCAATAAATACTTCGCATTGGCCATATACAAAAGGAATTACACTGGAAAAATATACCCAAAGATTGGGACTAAATATATATAATATCAAAAATAGTTTAAATAACTATGGATTTGATTTTAGGACATTCAATTTTGAAAATGATTTTATGATAGATGACTTATATTGTACAATAATCAACTACCATTAAAATAGCATTAGGTAATTCGATACTTGGGGAAACCTACTTGTTTTAAATGTGTGTATTACAGTGGGATTAAATACCAAAATAAAGAGTTAGCATCATATATATATTAAAGTTATTAATTACAGGAAAACACTTACCCCTAGGCAAGCACTAAATTACAGCCAAAACGAATGAAAAAAAAATATGTGTATGGCTGCTGTTTTGTTTAGTAGTGGGTGAGGAATGTCAGGCATATAAATAATTCATAAACAAAATAAAATTTCTCTTTACTACTTATTTTACCCTCAGAGCGCCCGCACTAAAATAGCTTGCTGAACCTATCTAATGGCAAAGGCCGGATGATTCGATAAACAATATCATACATTTATTAAATTTGATTACAATAAGATCGGCTCTGAGGCTTTTAGGCATTGCTCGAGACAAATATAGCTTTCAAACTCAAAAGGATAAAACAACTGTTCTGATGCTATATGAATATAAACCGACATCATCGAATTGGAATGACCGAAGACTCAAAACTAACTAACGTGCTGAAGACATCTGAATATATAACAAAAATTATTAACCCTTTGACCACCAAACCAGAATATATCCTAGAATTGTGATTACAACAAGAAATGTTAAAGATCTGCCATGCTAATAAAGTGGTATGAAATTTTTTCTTTTACATTTTCGTTTACTATCCGATACCATTTTGCTCAACTAAATGGAATATTCAAAAATGTAATGACAATGTTTTCAATAGATGGTGTGTGCTGTCAGTTAATATAGAAAGACTTGATGATATTTCCTTGCAATAAACTGCACATCGCAGTTTCATTCCTTGTTCCCCCTTGTACCCATTTATATGAGCAAGAAAAAAGAAGCTTGCTGCACATTTGATTACATTTGGTGCGGTTCTGGTAAGTGAGGTATTATCGATAACAGTAATGATAAGATCATATCATTTTAAATATAATATATGCATGTTAGAAACAGCAGGTTAAAATACATCAATAAGAAAAGTAGAATGTTTTAAAATACTCAAATTTCCCTTTTATCCACAATAATTGTTTGCATTTCTGGCTGGCGTTTTAAAAAACATCAAGAGCAGCCAAAGTCTTAATGCTTCCAATGTCCGTTAACCTCTTGCACTGAATAACCTACTCCATTTCTTGTTCAATATAAAATATGAAATGGAGATATATTCTATATGTACAATATACATGACGCAATACAAGCGTTTTTGTGGATTTCTGCTTGAAGGCAGTGATGTCTGTGATATCAAAAAAAACTTCCTTTCACTCGTCTGATCCTAAAAATTGGGTGTAGCGAGAGCAATAGCTAAATACGAACACTGTCTTAATTCTATACTTTTCCTCTTACCCTCTTCGAATGACAGGTTGAGCAACTTAGTGACGAAGGGTCCTCGTAAACAAAATCTACTCGGTTCCTCAACCTCCTTTTGAAAATGAAATTACCAGATATTTTTTAATTCAGTTTCTTGTTTCTAAAAAACTGTCAACCTTGTGAATAGATTGTTCAATACCAACATATATTGTTTAACAATTCACAACGGGTAATAACAGGATAAAGTAACCCAATGCAGTGAATGTGCAAAATCCTCCATAAGTAGTGAATTTATACCGCAAAACATATTCTCCGATAACTCTGTTATCTTAAGAATCTTATGAACTAAATAAATACTAGATTTTTAAGAGTAAGTAGTTTTAACACTTAAGTAAGGATCCTATTTAATATTTTTTTCTACATCTCAATAACAAACACAACCAGACTGCCCATCAGTCAATTTGGATACATATGTTTGAATAACCCCGAGGATGTCAAAACGTAAGCTGAGACTAAAAACAAACTTGGAAATAAATAATGGTTAGTACAGATTTACATACTTCCTCAATTACAACGCTCATGTTTTAACCTTATCTGAAATCTGTGAATACAGGATGCGTCATAGCCCACCTATTACTACAGTCTTAACTTTTAAGTCTTATTATAAAAATATAGCCCGGTTTGAACTGATAATTTTCATAGCTCGATGAACACCACCACGACCGAATATATATATTTTTTTATTTCTGTGTTGAAATATCTGTGACACAGCATCAGGAAATGGTTTAAGATAATGATCTATTGGCGTGCATAGAAAGCTCTGAAAAGCCTCGCAAACCTAACATATCTTCTCAACCACTCGGTAATTTCAAAATTCAATCTCGATAAAGTTAGAAAACATTTAATATGGATTTTGTTTTTATATGCATCAAAATTTGCACTGATAAATTGACTCGACAGAGCATTTCAGCAAAGATGATATCTCCTACCAAAAATGGTTCAGTGAGAATATATATGAGTTCCCTGATTATTATTGGTAATTACAATTAAATTTATGCTCCATCCACGCGGCTCTATTTCATACAAATTAAATCTGTCTGCAATGCTATTTTTTGAAATGTTTTCTTTCCATATCAAGTTATAAATAGAGCAATAAAATATAATTAAGTTGGCTTTTATGGAAGCCAGGTGCGTTAGGAATGTTTCACAATATTAAAAAATACAAAGAAATGTCCTATGTTGTCCCTAACAAATAACTCACTCGTAATCACCATTACTGTGGCAAATTAAAGCCACCAATCAATCTCAAATGAACAAGCGCCATTACTGTCACGTGTCATGGAGTGTCAAATTCCGAAGATTGGTGCGAAGTTAGGCATGAAGTTTCAAACTGATTTGTGACTCTGGTGCAATAAATTTAAAGGGTTCGAAAAATCAATGTTTTAAACATTTAAACCTAATACTTTTGACAAGCGTACGGAGGTGGCAATAGCAGGACAAATAAGGCGGTATTAAGGAATCAAAATCAGTCCTATATGCAAAATTTTTTGTCTGCATTACTGACGATTGAAAGTCCGCATCGCAGAATCTGCGACGCTCGCTCACTGACCCTGCACCTCGGCGTCGCAGACCCTAGCTGCGACGCTAGCATAGAAAGGATTAAAATTATTGACTTGCTATGGTAACAAAATATGCTAATAAAACATAGATTGTAGTAAAAATCAATTGAAAATTGAATAAAATTGAAATTTACAACAATTTTTCTTCAATGCACTCGGTGGCACTTTTTTTAACTCCATGTCTTATCCAACGAGGAGCATACGGCCACTCAACGGAGGTCTCTCAACAGTTTTACTACGAGGACTGCTTGGCAGTAGCTCAACTACACGAAGAGTGTAAATATAAAGAATAGATCCAGGACAGACTAACGAATGGCGAGTGGCTCTGGCTATAAGCTGGTTTTTTTTAGAACTGGACGGTTGGAAGGATATGATGGATATCAAAAACACCCGTGCTTTTGAACGGAATACCGTACATCGATTGAGAAAAATTATATGTGACGGAATTCAATGACTTTGACCACTGCACCGGACAAATTGATAACTGTATTATAGAGTGAAACTTTACCTGATCATTAATCAATAGTGGTCTATTTAAATGTTATTCGCATATAACTGATTCATCTAAAGGCTGTTTTTATTTCCATAAGCTCTATATTACTCCATTTAATTGATGCAGTATTTCCACATTGATTTAATTAAATATATTTACAATAGGTGAAAAGTGAAGACGCAAATAGGCGACACGCGAATCTTTTAGACTGGATTTTCTGCTGGATTTAATAACAAATCAAGCGGAAAAACGAAGTATATCAATTTTTAATTTATATTAAAAATAAATTTTCGCAAAATTATCACCAAAATCCATATATCAATAATTTATTATTTGAGATGAAATGTGCGTCAGGTAATTAAGTTGGATTTAAAAGGTCAAACAGTGCAAACGGTTTAAGAACTTGTCCGTAGAGAGTTCAGTAATAATTTTGTGAAAGTTACTTGATCGCCAATAGCCGTCGATTGACCGGCAATGTGGTTACCGCTGGGCAAAAATGCACAGACGATAATCAATGCAGACACCTGCTAAACAAATCTGAAACTAATGTAGTAAAATAAACAAAACATAATAATGCATTCCTCGTGTAAGAATTGGATTCCCCGTGTACGAAATGTGTAGATGATTAGTGTAAATGGAAATATTAATGGTTATAATATCACAGTTCAATGTGTCCAATATAAAAAAAAAGACCTTTAAAACAAAACAGACCCCGACACCAAAAATGATTAATCGATGTACTCGTGTACATTCAGATTTTTCTTTTTATTTATTAAAAAAAAAAAAAAATTAGAGCAAATTTAATGGACATAATCGCTTCTGTCAACTGCAGCAACTTTTTCAAAAAGTATGAATTTGGAATAAATTAATAAAAAAGTCTACGCAAATTCGTTTTTGTAGGCAACATTTCTAGGCAAAGTTGCATCAGTTGACAGTACTGAGAAAATGGACAAGTGAGGGTGAAAAAGCAACAAAAAATATGATGGACAGATGGAACTGAAGACTTTCACATTAAATGACACTAATTTACGCAAGTATTTATGTAATTAATGTATATTAAGTAAGTTTAAAAAATGGAGAAAATTTTGCAGTTCTGTTTCAAGTGACATCAATTGGACATATTAACAACAAATATTCACTCCTAAGACACAAAATTTCACAATTGTGCATTATTGTGCATGTCCAAATTAAATAAAAATTCATTTGTCAACACCGTTCCGATGAACTTACTGACAATGAATTATTATAATCTTTCTCGTGATATAGAGAAGGCATTCCAATCAATTTGGTGCTGGTTTCATTAAATGAATGGTTTAATTTTGTTAATATTTCCTTTGTAAATAATAAAGTTTGTTTCAATTACATAAAGAGACCACGGCTGTAGCATTCTTCTATAAAGTAAAGATTGCAATTTAAAATTGTTAGCAATGTCGTACAAGAGTTGAATCACTTGTAACAATATTATACTGGTTAAAAAAAATTTATAATGATACATCCAAGAAACATTGCAGATCAAATATGATGCAGAGCAGGGCTTCCCAACCTATCTGTGGCACATTAGAGATTGAAAAAATGACAGCGGACGAAAGCCAGGCATAAAAAATAACCCTATAAATTATATAACTAATTATTATACTACTAAATAGGCATTTACCAAAAATAATTTTTGTATTTTCTTTAGGTAATGAATGATGTCATGTGTGCTAACAAACATAACGCTATATAAGTAATACTTTGAATATAAATTATAAATTCTAAGAATAGAAATATCTTTGATAAATTCATAACGAATAATACTTAAAACTTTAAGAACAAAACTAGATATAGAAAAAATTACTTAAGAATTATTAAAATATAAAATGACAAATTCACGACGACATTGATTTTAAGTCAATTAAAAACTGTCGCAACACGGAAGTGTCGAATTCCAGTGCTGCAACTGTTCATCTTATAGATAACAAGATCAGTTATGCTATTATAAAGCAGGTAAGCAACTAATATGCATATTCGCATAACAAATACTGCGTACATAAAAAAAAAAACATCAAACCATCACCTTAAAATACATACAATTAGACTTGATTGATCAATTGATCATCGGTCAATGGTAATGATTACAACGAAATCAAATGCACGGTGGCAATATGAGATGGGATATTTTTGCATCGGGAAGTAATCATTCACTTCAGTACTTGTCAATTTGATAATCATTAAAACAATCCATATTCTGAAAACATTGAAGTTATCAGACTGAAATAGATAATCGACGAAGAGTGTATCCATTGTTCTCTGAATTAGGTCACAATTTTTCTATGTATATTTTAGCAGGATTACTTTGGGTTAATAAGTGAAAACCACAACACAGAAAACCAAAGCGGAGCACTACCTGTTCCAGAAATGGTGTTGGCATTTACAGATTTATGATATTGTGACATTTTGTTGCAAATTTCCCCAGATACGACTTCTTTATAAACATCTTGTCTTAAAACGGCCAAAAACAAAAACATGACAACTAAAACTAAGTTAATAAATGAATCCAACTTCATGGATGATCAATATGGATGATATCTCAACCTCCATATTCTTACCTCTTTGGCACGGTTTTTGTCATGGGGAGTGTAAGGATCCTCGTCGTCCATGTCTGCATCAGCGGCAGATGAAGGGTCTTCAACTCGCTCTTTGACAGCCGGCTGAAATTTTAAAATAAAAATGAAATAATGAATACTTAATTTCAGCTTTGCAGCTATGTTGTTTTATATGTTGCCGACAACATTTTGATATTGAGAATATTAAAAATATCCATAGAATGAAATTTAACCATATATACTTTCACACGATTTGTCACTTACAACCCAGTTCTTGATTTTCGAGATATTCTCATACACGGATGCACTCGAGCTGACGGTCAGTTCACAGTTGACATTCATAGGGTTTAGATCAAATAGATATGAATCATGAAAATATACTCTATTTTAGCAACTTCCATTTTGATAACAGAGACATTGACATTCGGCAATAATAATAAATAATATAAAAACTTGGATCGTATACTAACTACTTTTTCAGGTTTCTTTACAGTTCCATTATTTTTGGGAGCATTCCTGGTCCCATCCGTCTGGATTTCTGTAAAAAAGCAGAAAGTATAAATACAAAAATTACAGTGATATTACTATATCCTAATTACCTATGTTTTCTCAGTTCTATTGACAAAAGAAAAAAAATCCAGGAGGGAAAGAAACAAATAGGACATGGATTTCTAAGCATTACATGACTACGGATTTGATTTCAAATATTTATCTTTCAACCCTGACATATTTTTTGTCCGTTAAACAAAAAAATATTTAACTGATTTGAAAGAACACTTAAAACCTTTTCACTCCCTTTTGTAAATAGAGAAATTTATTCTGAATGAAGCATTTATTTTTAATGCAATACTTTACAGCTTTTTAATATAATGCAACATTCAGCATCAAGATATGCTAGACCAATTCTTCTGAAACTTTTTCATCTCTTAAAAATTATCGGGACAAATCAAGCTATATTTCGATAGAAAATTTTAGCATTGTTAACGCTCTAATATTATTGAGTAACTAGCGACTTATTCTTTTACAAAATCTGCTTAATTTTTCCGAGTTCAAGGGAAACTTATATGTTATGAGTAAAGTGTAATAACATACCACTAGTAAAATCCATATTTTTCAAGAGTTTAAACAAGTCATCCTGAGTGAGGTTCTCCATCCCCTGAATCTTGATGAGCTCTTGATGATTGATGGCGTCCAAGCTTGGAGTCATAGAACTCAGATTGGCGGTTTGATTGAAGAAGTCTGGATTGAAGAAGTCTGGATTGCCCCCGAATCGGTCATGACGCATCTTTTCATCGAATTCACCACTCTTAATGTAGACATACAAAAATGACACATATTGATCGGTAAAACTATAATAAAAAATATATATACAAATATGCACATATACGCTATCACAAACTGTAAAGGTCCTAAATTCTCTAAATGGTAACCAAGCGCCGCAAGTAATGAACGATGAAGGGATATTAATCAGTCCACAAGTCTGTGGTCTAGTAATTAAAGCTATATTTATTGAATTGCCGTCGACTTGATAAAACTCTATTAAAATAAGGTAAAAATATCAAAGTACTTAACTGTACAAAATTTTAAATAATGTAGTTTAGTTGATAGCTTGTCAGAATTGTAATCTTTGAACTTTTAATAGTTTGAAAAATCGAAGAGAAATGTATCTAGCCACGTATTTCTTTCGACTAATTCGAGGCCAAAATGAGAATTCTGCCATCCTTAATAATATCAATTTGTATGTTCCGGATAGTTTTTTGAGAAAGAAATTGTGTACATAATTTGTTTGTTCTTTCAAAGTGTAGAACCAGTCTGCCAATGGGGATGCCAACGGTAAGAGCATTAACAATGTTAAGACAAATGCTATTTTTTCAGTTAAAGTAGACATTTCATGAGCTTACTTGGTTGACTTTTTTTTTGCAATCCTTATTGATTGTTTTACTGTGTATTTGTTGAATTTTTATATTTAAATATGTTAATATGTTACGGTGCAAAAGCAATGAATTGATAATTTGTAAGTTTTTTACCGTGTAGTTGTAATAAATAAATAAATAAAATAAATTTATATCAAATTTGAATTATTAAAAATGCATATATTTCCGCCATCTTCTGGCATTCCTTCACACAGACGAAGAATCATACTTACTGGATACATTTCCATATTTGCCACGGATAGCGGTAATTTTGTGAGTGACAGTTCATCAGACGACAATCTCATGTTACTGTTCTCTCTGGAGGACAAAGACATCAACGACGAGAGCGACGTTCCGGCAGGTCTTCGCCTTTTATTAGTTCTCGGTGCCACCTTCGCATCATAGAAATAGTGCACAATATAAATTATCACAAATGCTACACCGACAAACTTCAAAATCAATTTCAGACGTAACAATATTACCCAACCCTGATCTATATAAAAAATAAAAACTAAATCAAAGAATAAGACTCAAAATGGAAGATGGTTTCTAGGATAGTGGTAGAAAACCTATGACCCACGAGTTGATCTTTATAAAATTACATTTTTATCATAAAAGAGAACCAGAAAAAATTACATTAAAAAGTGGAAGTATAAATATTTTATATCCAAATTTATGAAAAAAAATATTTCTATGTTGATATTCGCTAACTAATTTTCTATCGTATCTGCACCTGTGTATGACTTTCTTTATTCCTTATTCATTCAAATACTCAGTACAGAGGTGCCGCTGGGCATGATGTTGCCTGGTATAGTTATTGATTGTATTATCCCGTTGCTGTAAATTTTTCAGTCTTTACTCACTACAGTAAATTTTTTTGGATGCTTTAAAAAAAGAACCAAAATTGGCTCAACTACCAAATTTATCTGTTAATTTTATTCAGTATTTCCAAATTATTGGTACCCTTTCTAGCAACTCCTAATCAAATGATGCTGCTGACAAATTGTCCCAGGCTAGGCTTATTAAAAAAAAAATCGAGTAAATTTGACCCACTTCCTAAAAAGGATCACTGCCAGGGCAAACTATGATATTAAAAATTACTTGCATTTGTAGGTAAATATAAATTTCATCAACGCAACTTCAGTGATTGAAATAACTAACCATAATTGTCAGCACGCTAGGAAGACGCTACTAATGTATTCAATGAATTTTAAATAAAAAAATCTTACCTTGAATCTAAATTGTTTCGGAAGTGACACCGACTGATCTTTCGGTCTATAGAGCTCCACGTATACATTTACATCACTGGTTATGTTTGTATCCTTATAGGCGGGAGTTCTGTAAATAAAATGAAAGAAATCTTTATTTTGGGGATTTTATGACATATTTAAGAGCAAAATTTTAGTGAAATACTAATGTGCTCTTTCTTATTGTCCAACAACTATTATTACCATAATTTATGAGTTGAGTTGACGGTTACCATTAATTTACTAACTAATAAAATAGTTTACATGTAATCATAAAAATGTACAAAACCTATCTAAATAAAGCTGAATAGTTAACAAATAAAATGTCAAGGACTTCTTAAGATCAAATAGCTACTTTGTTTGCAATCAAAAACAAAACCAAATCAGAAGTCCATTAAATAAAAACGTGAAAATTTTTCAGGGATGACCAAATTCATAAAAGAAATTGACTAAAAAAATGAATAAATTGTGAAAAAAATGCGTATAAACTTACTTAAATACAATGCCATATTGATGGTGAACATCCAATTCAGAGAATGTTGCAAAAGATTGCCATATCCTGTTATCTTCACCGTCAGTTTCAAAAAACCTTATTCGTATATTTTCTGGAACAAAGAATTGAAATCAGAAAAAAGAAGAAATGGTGTTTCGGTAAAATGTGTCTTTTGAAATCAGAATAATCAACCCAACAACACTATTACTTCTAGTTAATGTTTTAATTTTAGATCAGTTATATAATGATATTTATGTTATAGTGAGTGATTTGGGGACCTAAATAACGGACACTCTTCATATCAGCAATGTATTCCACACAACAAAAAACAGTTTACAATGAGTATATAAGAAACAAAATATTGTGAGTTTTTTGTTTATTACTTACACTTGATGATTGAATGAATGACTGCAGTTCAAAAAGAGAATCACTTTTTTTTAAACATTAATGTTACAGTCTTAACTACAACCTCACCTCCATCACCCTAACAACCCTCCAGAGGGCGGCGATGTTTCCACATTCGAGAATTTTTTTTTTTTCGCTTCATTATAAAATAATGATGGAATGGGAATGTAATTATACAGAATGAGTTCTGAAACATCTACATTATAAATTACTTGTGAAAACCCTAATTGACGATTCCTAAAAAAGTGCTAGGTTATTTCACATAGGAATGTTTTTATTAATAACTGGAAACAAACTAATCAATTTTTACTAAAACTAACATCTTTGGTATTTTTAAAATCAATACATGAAATAATTATACATATTACTCATATCTGGGAAAGGGTTAATGTCTCCTCACATTTTAATGTATAATAAGTAAATAATGTCAACAGTCAACGTAAAAAGAAAGTCAAAAAATAAAAAGTTTGAGCGTGACTCACTTTTAGAAACCTTTTCAATAAAGAAGAATACTTCTTCGCCACCGGTACAGCATGCAGCAGATTTGCTCATACGGACTATTTTTAGCTCACCGGTCTCTGCACTTTCTGTAAATGCAATACAAAATATGACATGCATATAAATATTTAAATCAGGCACACTTTGAAAGCGTTTGTCTGTGATGCTTGTACTGAGCACTACCCTCTCTCATTTATCATATATTACTGAACACATTGCTGTCAGGCAATGCGAATTTACATTTGTCACATATTGTACAATACATGGTAAGCGAGAATTATCAAAGAATTATTGGGGCAAAATTGCTATGCTGCAATTATTGTGTTACCCTGCTAGATTACAAGGGTCAAAGATTGAATGCTACAAATGTATGTTGTGATTTGCATTGCTAGTTGAATTTGAGTCCTTATACGTTCATATTGGACTATTTTTCATACTATTTGCAATTTCTGTTATTTGTTTTACATTTTCAGTTATTTATCAGAGATATGTTGATGATAATA
This sequence comes from Himalopsyche japonica, assembly GCA_028555115.1. NCBI lineage: Eukaryota > Metazoa > Arthropoda > Insecta > Trichoptera > Rhyacophilidae > Himalopsyche > Himalopsyche japonica. The sequence goes on along the minus strand of JAHFWJ010000807.1, from coordinate 67,916 downwards.
AACATATGTAGCTTGGTTCAAAAGCTTAACAGATTCTTCTAATTGGACACCACACTAGCAAAACATGTCCTCTTTTTGACTAGTGATTTCACACTTTTAATGATAGCAAAGTTGCGAGACTTGCAATAATATGATATATTGATTGAATTGGCATTTATTTGGTAGAACTCCATTATAACACAGTGAAAAAATAGCAATGTATTTTAGTTCTACAAATTTTTTATAAGATATAGTTGATAGCTATTTCGGCTCACGCCATCGTCAGAACTGTATCTTACAGAACTAAAATACATTGCTATTTTTTCATCTTGCAATAATACCCCACTTCCAGATTACAGCTACCTTTAAAATAGTATTGGTTAACTAATACTTCCAACTACATCGTATTTTATAAGATTTTATGGGCATTTAATTAAATTTAAGAGATAACTGTTGAATATCACAGACACCCATGTTTTTGAACGGAATCCATACATAAATTGAAGAAAAGAAAACCTTTCGGACGGGGACCTAAACCCGTGAAATCAGAAGTCGACCACGTTGGCCACTGTGTAACGTGGTAACCTTTAATACTTGACAAACGATGTTATATGAGTTAAGTTGTCACTTCAGTAATAGATGAAGAGTGATAAAATAAGTGCAATTATATTAATATTGAAAATGACTGACTATACACTCAAGCTATAACAGAAATTAAAACCACCTCCATTAAATATTGATTTATTAAAAAAGAAAACGTTCATTCCTGGGCGTAAAATTATGGTACAGTACAAACTACAACAATAAAAAATAAGAAAATACAGATATGATTGTGTGTAGATAATCTTTGTCATAATGTTTGTGTTATATGATATATTGTTATTTATGAAATATCAACACTTATCACAAAGTAAAATGCATAATACAAACAAATGTATTCTTGGAATTCTTATCACAATATGCCAATTGGCCTTTCATGGAGTTGCAAATAAGCATACAACCAATACAGTAACATGCCAGGCGATGTGATATACAAGTATGTTACTTAACCAAGCAATAAAGCTAGCATTACTGATATAATGATCTTTCTGAGAGATAGACGACTTTAATACCAAAGATAAAGTTGCAAATAATAATTTTTTTACCATATCAATCATTTATATTATTTATACCTAACGTCGAATTCATAGCGCATCAGTTAATTTGTTATGACACAGTAATAACAGTTAGAAGACTAAGTTATTATACTCTGGATAATGATTTTTTCTGTTCTGCGCAATGCTACACTTCTATTGTCTTCTTGCTCAGAAATATTTGTGTTATTTAAGATTTCACGTTAAAAATCATAATTTTTTACTAACAAATCAAATTTAGTAACTTGACATGTGAATAAAAGCGAAGGGAAACAAAATCACATCATTGATGTAAAAATTAAAAAAAAAAACACATTTCAAAAATAACACAAAAACATGTGTCGAGAGAAGACGCTGATGATTTATGCCTTGCCACAAAAGGCTAAAAATATTAACACGCGTCGGTGAAACTCACTCATGTTGTCAATTGGCGACGAGTAGACAGGCGGACAAATCGGTTGGTTTGAATCATTGTATGCTGTGAAACACAGGCAGACAGTATTCAGTTTTATGTTAGCTGCTTCATCTTCACAGAGTCGTTGCAGCTGTAAATAAAAAAAAATAGCTGTATCATTCTCCACAGTTCACTCCCGAGCAGGTCGTGTAACAGATTTTTATTTATTCTTCAGTCAGCGAGTCAGTTCTGTTGGATCCGTGTGATAGAATCCCTGAAGATGCCGAAAGGCAAAAATCGAGTTGTTAGCGACAAAACATGTGAAATCGTACAAAGTTTCAACAATTCAAATTTCATTATATTGTAATTAACTGTAAATGAAATCGTGGTGCAGTAGAATGTGGGTATCGGAAAAATAGCGAATGAGGAATTATAATCAATTATTATTTATCAGAAGATGGATCAGAGCAACAGGATAGTGACCAGGGCGTGGTGATATGTTGGCGGAAAGTCAAAAAGAAAAAGAAAAATTTTAACTTGTTTTATGAACCTATATTGTAATTTCTCTCTTTGTTCAAGTCCATGCTATAAAATTTACCATTCATCGAAAGATGTTTGAATTTTTTTATTCCATTTCTATAGTGGGTGCTTGCGAAATTCTTTTAGCATTGTAATAAATGTCTAGATACAAATAGTTAATATATGACATATATATTATTTACCCTACCTCAAGAGTTATTAGTTTTTTATACAGTGATGTGTATGGGAATTTCCTTCCTGAATATGGTAATGAATTTCAAAATGCTTAAGAATTAATGTCTTAAAGTAATAAAGTGAATGCTTGATGGTTTGCAACTTGAAACTACACTAATCCATCTTTAAAGCAGCTAATGAGTTCCACAATAATGAGCGAGTTATTTGTTAAAGTGATTAAAGGACATTTCCTTATTTTATTTTGTTAATATAATGAAACATTCCTAATGCATCAATGCTTCCATAAAAGCCAATCCAATTATTTTTTTATTGCTGTATTTATAACCTTGGAAAGAAAACATTTCAAAAAAAATAGCATTCTGGACAAATTCAATTTGTATGAAAAACTGCTGACTTGATTGGTGGTTAAAAAAAAATTCAATACAACATGTAAAAATTTTCAAATAAGATCGTTAAGAGCAAATTTTTTCAGCTGGCCATACGGGTTCACAATGCTGCTTTGAATATTAAAAATGATAGTATCTACCTACCACTTTTTGGGAAATCTAATCACATCTTCTCTCTACAAATAGTCAATTTATCCTTTACTTACTTTGTAATTTCATTTACCTCAATATTTTCTACATATAGACTATATAACTGTGAAACCAAAATATATACTGTACAATTAATTTATTCTTCTTACCTCCAATTTACTTCCTTTGTTGGTGTTATTTCTTAAATGCAGGAAAAGGAGCGTTTCGTAAATCTTTTTCTTTGCAGTGTGAATAATCGCCATTCCTGGGAATCTACGAAGATCAAACGGCTTTAATAAATTGACAGTTTTTACAGAGAATCCAAAAGTGATTTTGCATTAATTAATTTTCAATTTGTACATGTGGGCCTGTGGTACAATTGAGATATTGAGATCGTAAGATGTATACAGAAAAGTATTTTTGAGTTCAAAATTATATCATTATATTGGGTTGATGCAAAAACTATGACCGTTTTTTATGATCCTAGGTAAAAAAAAAAAATCTTCAGAAATGATGAATAGTATCTTCTTTTAAATGATTCCATTGTATAAAGGAGCCTTTCCCTCTACTTTCTATTCAGTTTTGGCCTGGCCAGAGTACAGTGAAGAGCCCTTGTATTTTTTCAAAATGTCGATCGACAAAGTGCATTTACGTCATTGTTTACTTTATGAATTTCGTAAAGACAATACCGCGAGTGTGGCAACCAAAAACATTTGCGAAGTGTATGGAGAAGATGTCATCAAAGTTCGACAAGTACGAAGATGGTTTACAAAATTCCGATCTGGGGATTTTTCACTAATTGATAAACCACGTACCGGGCGGCCATTGAAGTCTGATGACGACAAGTTAAAAGTTATAATTGACACCAATCCACGTCTAACCACCAGGGAGATCGCGTCGATGATGGAAGTCAACCAAACAACCGTATTAAGACATTTGAAGCGTATGGGGATGGTTTCGCGGTACGACGTTTGGATACCTCATCAATTGTCGGCTGCCAATTTATTGGATCGTGTTTCAACGTGCGTTGCTTTGAGTGCGAGACAAAAACATGAACCTTTTTTGCATCGTTTGGTAACGGGAGATGAGAAATGGGTCGTTTACAACAACGTGACAAGAAAAAGACATTGGGCTATACCTGGACAAGCCCCATTAACAACTTCGAAGGCCGAAATCCATCAAAAAAAAGTTATGCTTTGTGTTTGGTGGGATTGCAAGGGTATTGTGTATTTTGAACTCTTGGAACGCAATCAGACGATTACAGCAGAACGATATTGTCAGCAATTATCCAAATTAAACATCGCCCTTCAAAAGGATAGACCAGAATTGGTAAACAGAAAAGGGGTAGTGTTTCATCATGACAACGCGCGACCACATGTGGCTATGATGACCCAACACAAGCTAAATGAGTTGAATTGGGATGTTATCAAGCATCCACCGTATTCTCCAGATCTTGCTCCTTCCGATTTTCATTTATTCCGATCGTTGCAAAAATTTTTAAATAATAAAAAATTTGATACAATAGAACAGGTAAAAACATCCCTTAATACATTTTTCGCATCAAAATCCACGGAATTTTACACTAGTGGTATTAATAAGTTGATAGAAAGATGGGAGAAAGTTATAAGAACGGATGGAAATTATATAATTGATTAAATAAATAATATAAATAAAAAAAAAATGTTTAATTTTATATGTAAAAAACGGTCATAACTTTTGCATCAACCCAATACATATTCCCCAAATAGTACCTTACATTTTTGTCCATTACACACAAATAGTAAAATAAAGTGCAACTTCCAAATATTCCTGATGCAGAATTTCTTAAATATTGATATTTTTTTTAAATATTGTAGATAATGAATCAAAAATTCCTAATCTAAAAAAGATAATCAATAGCAACATTTGAACGCCCATGCTCATACCGCTGCAGTTCTTAAGTTTAAATAAAGCATTGTACTTTGATTTGATGACCTAATCAAATACAGTATTTATTCCACGATAAAAATAAAATTTGAATGTCATGTTGTATTTCTGGATAGCATCAAATTGAAACTATGTACATGGGAAATTTTTAGAAATAGCTTGTTTACACAAGATAAACAATAATCTTAAGTATTTAACCATTTCAACTACACAATTTTCAACTCTTAAAACACTTTTTTTATGAAAATGAAACGATAAATAAATACACAGGAAAATTATTTATTATACTGTTTTCTACTAGTTTTTATCTAAGTTTATCCTTAAGGGTTGTCAGAAAAATAAAAATAATATAGTTTAGGAATTTAATCTCTTTCAAAGGTATACCAACATTTTCAGTGTAAAATATAAACTTCCCCCATTTACACTACTCCAAATTATGTGCTGGCTTGAAATATTCACCTCAAATTGCCTAACTGCACGGGCGACTGTTTGTGTCCTGAATTTTGCGAGCACTATGCATTTTATCACCTAGTAACTAAATATTTCGACCATATATTGTTTTTTTTTTGCGGAAAACAAAATTCCTAATTTTATATGAGATTCACTCCCCCAATTACACTACTTCAAATAAAGTCCTGACTTCAGTTTGAATGTGGTTTTACTATATATATATATATTGGTGCAGCCCTGTGATAGCAGCTATTCTATTCAAATGTGAATAACATGTAAATTATTCAACATTTGAAAATCTTACAAATTGGATAACATTTTGTAATGTCTAAATGTCAAAATTCAATAAAACAAATTTATCCGTTAGAATGCTACGCGGCGCAAAAGCGCTGCGATCGTTTGTATCGAAAATTGCGAGTTTCAGTGTGTTTTCGGTGCTCCGCGGGAGTGCACGTACGCTAACCTCGCGCGTAATTTGTAATGAGAGTGCATTCTTATACATTTAAAAATAACTTTTATCGTTTTTTATATTATTTTAAAATATCACTGCTCGAAACCATCGTAAGGGAAACAAATCGATATGCTGCACAGTTTTGGCCTCGCACACTGTATCGGATAATTCTCGAGCAAAAAAGTGGACGCCGACAACAATATACGAAATGAAAGCCTTTATTGCTGTCATACTCGAAATGGGAATAACGAGAAGGCCAACAATTAGTAGTTATTAGTAGCTATTTGTGCGGCAAAACATAATTGTTGAGCTATTTTTTTTTGATTTTTTATTTTCTAAAAGAAATAAAATACAATAATATTGATATCACTTTATGTTTAATAAACATTAATAAACAATAAACATTTTATCTTTACAATGCAAAAATAATTAATAAAATTGATTGATATTTGTCTAAGTTAGAGTGTTTTATTTGACACCATTATTTTTTCCTCTAAATTAATCAATATGTGTATAGCAATTTTCATTTATTTTTGCCAAAATTGCTTAGCACTAAAAAGTGGACGCCGACAACAATATACGAAATGAAAGCCTTTATTGCTGTCATACTCGAAATGGGAATAACGAGAAGGCCAACAATTAGTAGTTATTAGTAGCTATTTGTGCGGCAAAACATAATTGTTGAGCTATTTTTTTTTGATTTTTTATTTTCTAAAAGAAATAAAATACAATAATATTGATATCACTTTATGTTTAATAAACATTAATAAACAATAAACATTTTATCTTTATAATGCAAAAATAATTAATAAAATTGATTGATATTTGTCTAAGTTAGAGTGTTTTATTTGACACCATTATTTTTTCCTCTAAATTAATCAATATGTGTATAGCAATTTTCATTCATTTTTGCCAAAATTGCTTAGCACTAAAACGGTTATATAAATTCACATGTCTCATTGGTGGTGTACCAACACTCTCGGCATCTAAATGGTTAAGCTTGTTTAAAGTAAACATGGAAACACAGGTTGTAAAAAATAAAAAACAATATTGGCTATCATTGCGATTACTGTTGAATGATAACAAACAAAGCTCACTTATGACATTTAAAAAAAAACAGTTGTGTATAAACAAGGCATCCTTTGACATTGAAAAAAACATGAGCCCACAGGCATTTAAAGTAATGACAGTCATATAGATCAGTGATTAACAACATTTTAATTGAACTTAAGTGAGATCCAATTTCTTAAGAAGCAGTTATAAAAAAAAAATAGTAGAAATTTTATCTACAGATTATGTCTTGATTACTTATTGTTTGTTATGATAACCAAACCATTAATCGAGTTCATGGTGTGAAGTGTATGCATAAAAACCTTTCTTCAAAATTAAAACATGGAATTATATTCTTAAACTGTTCCCTGCTGAACTGTTTAATGGATATTCCAACACAAAAAAGATTATCAAGACAAATCAGACTAAATTTAAAAATTTTAATACAAAATAAGTGCTTATACAGTAAATGTGTAACACTGTTAACCTGTTGACTGCCAATGTCTCAATTGTTGCACTGGTTGATTGCTGTGTGTTGACAATTGATATTCGAAGATATAAAAGGATTGAATAATGCATAATTTTTGCAAAAAAAAAATATTTTTACATCAAATATAGTCCTGATAATCATCATAATTTTGCTCGACATCAACACTGCCGGACTATTTATTATTAATTATTAAATATGCTGGGTAGAAACTACAGAAAATTTATTGAAGTTACAATACTGTTTTATCACTCAAGTCACTTTCTTCAATTTTGTTGCATCTGTGGCGAAACCCGGGTCTTGATTGAAAAGCATGTAGAAGTGAACACAGTTTCAACAATGTAACTTCAATAAATTTCCTGCAGTTTCTACCCTGCAAGTAATAATAAACTGAGAAGCAAGCGAGTTGCATTTCCTAACATTCAAAGAGTAGTGGTCATCTTTTGAGACTCTCAAATCATTCTTCCTCTCAAATCAAGTTTAAAATTAGTTAAATATGCTTGCAGCAAATACTTGTGATACGGTGGTTTAGATTTGTCAAGAAAAAAGATATGAGATGGGGTTCGACCGACCCTGAGGAACGCCTGAGGAAAGCTTGAACCGTGCCCATCTCTACTACCGACCAGATGAATCAAGTCACCCATAATACATTATATATGATATGATTAGATATGATCATTGAAAAAATATAAAAGTTCCACTTAAATAAGTTACACTATCTTCACTGAAAAATTGCTAAGCATTTTTCAGATATAAAAATTACATTTCATACAATTGACGCAATCTTCACGAAACTTGAGCTTAGAAAAATATTCCCAAAAAAATTTGGAAGTATTTTTTCATCAGTAGTAATAAAACAGTCAGAAGCTTCATACTGGAACTTTTTATTATTTATTTTTCAAGTCTCGCTTATAAATATAAACTACCAAAATTTGATTAGTGGTCTTTGGACAGATTTATGGTGAGAAATAAAAAAAAAAGTTCTATTTATTTTTCTTTTGAAATTTATGGTGTAAAAATGATTTTCTTGTCAATCTAGGACATTGTTTTGGAAATTTTTCAAGGCGATCAAGGAATGATATCTAAGGAATTTAAAGCATTTCAGACATTACTATATACTTTAACCATTTTCATTTGGAAATATATAAACGCCGTTGTGTGAAGTGGGTTCGTGGTGTCGATTTTTTCCATGGAGATAAATTATTCGACATGATTAGATTCAAATCGATGTACATGCTTGTAAATGTAAATGCTTTACCATTTTGACAGTTTATGATAAGTATGCAAAAAAAAAAGTTAAATATTATCTGAACTCAATGAACGGATGGTGTAAATAAAAGGAAACCAACTTTGCGGTGTATCCCTGCTGAGGACTGACTTCTTCGTACACATACTCTGCATCGTGATCACCGGACCGAACCAGACGGTGCGCATGAAGTCTGTGCAGCAAGTTGTTCTGCACCAAAGAGCACACGATTCTGGCCGTCATGTCACAATTCTTCAGCTGTATTGATAAAACGAAATAGAAAGATTAATAACATAATGATATCTGCAAAAACCAAAGAGACATTGGAAGCGCCCAGTGAAAATTTTGAAAAATTTCAAATTATAAATTAGATTTACCGCTTATCCCAGCAGGAATAATCCAACGACACAGTAGGTCTAAAAATGCTTTTCAAAGAAGTGAAACAATTTTCACATCTAGTAAAGGACCAAGTGGAATAACAATGCTATTAATTTAAAATTTATGATTCATCGGGTTTATTTAGTCTATACATTAATTGAACACACCAGCAAAGAAATATGTCATGGACTATTATTAAACTAACCAGTGTTCATGACAAAGCAAAACAAACACATTTAGAAAGAAAATTTCATAATTCATTGAGTTTTGCGTTCATGTGGTTAGAGTTTCATTTATCTTGACATTTGGGTCTGATTATGCAAGTACATGTAAAACACATTTAATTTGCAGTGTTACCCTGGAGTCGACAATATTTTTTCACTAAAAAGTTGAATATTTTACGTATGTTATTGCAATAGTTTATTTCAAAAAGAAAAATATAATTATTGGCATTTCGGTAAAATCACATCCCGGCACGTTCTCATTGTATCTAAACACATCAGGTTGACAGGTTTAGTATATTTTTGCTACCTGAATTGGTGAACTACATTTTCCCCTATATTATATACTATATTTATTATGAAAATACATTTTCAATTGAAATGTAATTCAATTCATATGTTTATTGCTCCTGCTATGTGAACAATTATTAGCACATTACACCTGCTGAGACACATAAAGGATATTCCAGTGAGAATTAAAAAAAACACAGATATTGCCTGGATAAATTGTCCAATACAAAATTTAGCTTGAGTAAAAGTCTGACCTCTGGTGAAGCCCTTATATTTTTATGTTAAAAACTATCGACACATTGCAATCAATTATCTTATGTGGAAATACTTCAAAAAAATCAACACACTTAAAAATTTATTTTGCGATTTCTATTCTTAGTTCAATTCGAGTCATTTCATGTTTTATCCATTATGTTATTCGATATATTTTTTTTATTATTTCTATAGTTTATTTATGCTTATATAGTTTATTTATTATTATAATTGTTGTAGTTGTTTATATACAAGCATACCATGAGAAATTTAGACAATACATGCGCACTTATAGAATATAACATCATTATACACTGAATGTTCATATTAATTAAAAAGCATCACATGCTTCTAAATATATTATTATTTATTATAAAATTATATGATATGGATAAATATACTATCTTTTACATTTCAATTTTAAGAAAGTAATATATCTTTCATCTAATCAATAGAAAATGCCAGCTAAAGTCAATTGCCACATATTAATGGATACAGTACCTAACTACTGATAATATTTCTCAATCAAATAAATATTTACATAATAAATTCATAATCGACTAGTGCAAAAAAAATTCAATACAATGAAAAGTTATGTTAATAAAGAAAACTTGCTCGCTTATCTCTAAGACTGAACATTATTTAAAAAGAAATTCTGAGAAATCACTTTAGCTTACTATCAACATGTCACCACTATATCAATAAAGATAAAGAAAAAATAGACAACTGGCATAAAAATTCTTGGAATATTATCACACAAAAAAATTATCATCAGGCATCCAGGATAAGTATCTAAACTGAATAATCTAGATCATAGTTTTACGATGGGGGTTGATTAATGATAAATTAGAAATATGTATTTGAAAAAAAGCAAGCAGGCATTTTGCATGGCGAATTTCTTGAAATTTCTCAGTGAGAACGTGTCCACCGGTGTGTCATTATCATTTGGGGTTAAAATATAAGTGAGTAAAATAAAATTGAAGTGTTAACACAGTCTACAGAGTTCTGAAGTTTGATAAGAAAATATTTTTTAATTGTGTGACGACAAGGGATAAAATTTTTATTTGGTTTAAAAGTTGTGTCGATTTTAAGAAAGTAATATATTTTTGTGCTAATAGCTAAAAACGTTCGCTACAGGCTAGTCTGATGTTCGTGGCACTCGACAGCAAGTGTTAATTACAAAAGACCGACTCACCTCTACGGTTGGCACGCAGCCCCTCAAACGCTTCTGTTCCATATCCATTTTTCCGCCGAGCGATCCGTGCATGCCGCCCATCTCGCTTTCATATCGGAAGCGGAATTTATCAGACGGCTGCTGTGTGATCACCAAATATGGAGTTTGATAACCTCCTGAAATAAGAGAAGAATTACTTTTTTTCCCACTGAAAATAAATATATTCAAGAATCACGTTAAAGCTTTAGGAATGAAGAAATTGATTGCTTATATTGATTCTAGTATTTTCGAAATTCGCAAAAGAAGTTTGTATAGTTTGAATATGTATGTAACCATATAATATTGAGAATAAAAGTTCATTTCCGCTTAACCATTACCTGAAATCAATGTCAATAGAGAACCACATGTTGACGTTGACAGTTAAATGCAAAAAATCTAGATCCGAATTGAAAGCTTCTAGATAATTATTTGAAAGCAATAATAAATTATTTCATTCACAAACTTGAATGTGTGTTTTATGATTCTAAAAAAATATACACTGCTTGACATTATTAATCTTCCCAGATTTACCTGTGAGGAAAAATTGTTTTTGTATTTTTGGGTGTAATAGTAATTCTTTATTTAAATCGAAGACTGCTCCTAATGAGGAGCATATAACCACCTAAAGTGGTATCCGAACAGGAGTTTTTCAACGATTTGTTATCTCGAACCCTCAGTTGCTCAAACTCTCTTTTGCAAAGACAGTAGGAATATAAGTGACAGGGCCAAGACAAGACTAGTGGTTAACTAGACGCTTTCGCTAAACCATTTTCAAAGGATGGAATGAGTGCGGGGTAATTTTTAAATATCACCAACACCCAAAAGCTCCTGAACAGAATCAATAAGTTTAAAAAAAAAAACACTGTTCGTACTGGGATTTAATCCTATGAAATCCGTCATAGAAACCAACAGCGTTGACCGCTATGCGACAGCCCCAATAATATACAAAGACCTAATTTAATAACAAATAATTACTCACTACAAAAAAGGATTATCTTATTATTTAATAAATGAGCCCAGAATCAAAGACTGTATATACCTGAGCAATCCGTACAAATATTGCAATGAACTACATAGACCTTACGAATGCTATTGAACCAATGATAGTGATGTATGATGAAACAAAAGGCATAGAAGGTACAGACCGAACCGGCATACACACGTATTGGTGAACAATAATTATTTTCTTTAGGAAATGACAAGACAATGCCAATTTTGAGTATAAAAAATTGGAAAGATCTTAGAGATAGTCAGGACCTACCACAGCCCTAACAATGATGATGATAACGATAAATTTGGATTAATACATAAATAAAAAACAACACTATTTTATTGAATTGGATATTATAATATAGTTCATTGGTATTCATTTGAAGCTCATAATAATGAAAACCCTGCAGTCTATAGATACAATAATCACTGGCATGTGGGAAATTGTGGTGAGGGCAATCAATCGTGATAAAATTTAATCAACACAATGCAACATTGTAATACACAGCAAGTCGACACAAGGTATATTGCAATTTTTTGAAATGCATCATTATTTTACTTAATTTGTAAAAATGTAAATTTCCAATAAATAACCCTTTGATTGCAAACTGATCAAACACTTTTTCTTCGCATTATGTAAATAATTCCATTTTTATTCTTCTTGCCTATGCAGTCTCCTGTTTTTCGATAGACTTTGAAGGTAGTGTGTAGGTAGCTATGTGTTGTAATATTTCATGCATATAAAATGATTTTTAACATTTACATCTTTACTAATTCTACATGTCTTACTATCGCTGTAAAGTTTCGCAGGCTAAATGAATCTAGTTGCACTAGTCGCAAGGGGTGGGGGTCAGTTAAGTTACAGTAGCGTATGTCTAAGGACATTAATTTTGAATTTGCAAAAATTTGTCTCCGATTACTGTTTAAATTATCAGTAAGATGACATAATGATGCTAAATTAAAAAGAAAGTTACTGTGTATGCAGCAGAAAATAGAAACAGAGATGCAAGATGAAATTTTGTGCTAGGATGCAGACGATAACTTAAAAATTAACAAGAAAAAATCGGGCAGGGAATACAAAGAAGTTTCATAAATAATATGCTAATTTATAATATATGAAAAATAAATAATAAACGAAAAAATCATTTCATTTTGTATTGCGAAATTGAATCTGGAATACCCAACACTGATTTGCCATCTATTTGTAATATCTGAAAATAACTATAAAATAATCCTATAAAATCCGATATCAAGAGCACTCGGTCTCAAACTTTGTTAACCCTTTTACGCCTAGCCTTTTTTTTGGGGACTTTTTTAATTTGAAAATTTTGAAAATTTAGTGTCATTGTGTTTAAATAAAAAGCTAGGCGGTTGGAAAAGGAGAGAGGAGATGTTGTGTACCTTTTCTGCACAGCTATATATAGATAGGCAAATGTTAGTTTAAGCATAGTTCTGACGATGGCGTGAGCCGAAATAGCTATCAACTATATTTGTTAAAAATAATTTTGTAAAACTAAAATACATTGCTATTTTTTCACCGAGTAATAATAAGATTGTGTATACAAGTGTAAGGAATTTTATGATCTTTCTGTTAAAAAAGTGATGAATGGAATTTTAAAAAGGGTAGATATTTGTGCCATTTCCTATTGTTCGCAAGTGCCCTCCATATTTCTAGAGTCCATGATAACAAAAAAAGACATTTTTTCTAAGAAGTATATTCTATTTCTATGCCCGATTCGATATAAAATACATGTATCATATGTATTATGTATTATAAGATTGCGCAACATATCTGTTATTCAATAAATACTCGGTGAAATATGAGCGCGTCACTAACATATGTTCACAATGTTGTTTTATCATTAAAAAAAATATTTTTGGGTCAATAAATTTGTGGATTCGATTTTGTCAATCCTAAGAACTTACATGATCCACATCATTCATAAATTTTAATAAAACATGTGTTAAAACACTTCGAGTTACGCTTGAGTGGAACATGGTTTTCTCAGCGCGATAGCGCTTGCCCGTCGATTTCGCACAAGTACCAAGCAGCGCAATCGCGCTTCTTCGGCGTAAGAGGGTTAAGGAAAAAATCCTTTTCAATCACCCCGTGGTGTCGATATGTGTTGCTTGAAAACAAAACCCATTATATCCAATTTGTATTATTATAAGAAGACAACCTTTTTATGATTAAATAGACCAACATGTATGCATTTTTTGTTCAATTCAATGTTTTCAGACAGTGTGAATGTATCAGTTTTAGCTTTTCATCGCTCAATATGTATGAATGTAATATATTTACACTACAAAAGCGATGTATAAGCTTATTTTGTCTCATCAACACTCTTAGTTTCATTCAATTACTCATAGCTAAATTGTTTTGACCAATAATCAAACACGATATAATACTTATTTTAATTTCAATTTTACGTTACTCATTTGTTGTCATATGTGCTAATAAAATATACTATTCTGGATATGTAACATAAACAAAATATAAAATTTCAGCTGAAAACAGAATGGCAACTTTTTGCAACTACCTATTGATTATATCAATGTTATAAAACGATTAAATGATTGCATAATATGTTATCGACTAACCTTTTGATTTAATATTATGGATAGTTTGTTCCAATGAAAGCGAGCTAATCTCATAAATAAGAGTCATGTACTATTCAATTATGTATGCAAATAATTCTATAAGTTGGCGTAATCAAACAAGGAAGTACATTTAAAAGTTATCGTTTCATGTTAATACAATGTCGCCATGCAATCATTGCATTTATTGTCAGTACACTGCGAGTAGTATTAGTGATAAATAATATTACCATCAATCTATATGGTACTAGTGTGTTAAACTGATTGAGGGTATTATTTGCTGACATGTCACAAAATTTACAGCAAAATGCACTACACTTTTGAATTATTAAATATGTAAAGGAGTAATTTGTTTTATTTTTTGCTGATTACTAGTGTAACATATTGATAACACTATACAACTGGAAACTGTCTATATATCTCTATAAATAACAAAAATATTGCACAAAAACAATGTTTTTGTTCACTTTTAAGGTGTCAACTGTCACTTCTTGATGGAAAGGCATGATATTTTAAATAATAAAAACACGCTCATCGCGAGCATTATCAACTAATGAATGTTTTTGTTCAAAAATTTTTTGTATATGATGCAGTTAGTCTGAAGATGGTTCCCAAAGAAACAAAATATGTGTTCCATCTGATATAAACTAAGTGAAATAACATATTAATAATGAACTTCCACAAAGTCATTGCCATATCAAAAATTAATGTAATTTACCAAAATAGCGAGTTATTCATATTTGGAAGCAATCTTTTATGCACATGCATAACCAAAAATAAATGTTTTTATTTGAAATGTCACAAATTAAGAAAAGCGTAATTCGCAGTGCAAGCAGCATGTTTATCTATAATTCATTATCTTTATTTCGTCGAGCATCACTTCTTTTTTTTATTTTTTAAAACATTCTTAGGGATATTTTGGTGCATTTTTCTGCGATAATTTCAGAAGTTATGACAGCAACATATGCCCAACCTTCATAGGCTGGGGCAATATAATGTTTATGAAAGTTAATCACATATTTAAATTTACTTACCAAAATAAATGAAATATAAAAATTGTAAAAATGTAATCCACTGTAATAATCCAATGTAGCATTATTTATCATATAGTTGAAATGAATTGTTCTATGAGATAAAGAAGATAATTTTTCAATAAAAAAAACATGCTACCGAGACCTAAATTTTGTACCTGTTTAGTTTCCTGTCGAGCCCCATTAAATACATTTCAAATATTTATTGACTAATGAAGATTATCAGAATAAATCTGGCTATATTTCTTTGCAATATTTTTTTTAGCCCTACTTACATTAGCGGTGAGTGGGTTGAATGAAAAATATATGTATGAATTCTCAAAGAGAATATTTCAACAGACATTTTCAACGATAACTGCTTATTACTCAATTACACATTCTCTCTTTATAAGAGAGAATAGGGAGATAAGCATAGGTCCAGTACAGGACTAGTGTTTCAGCTGGTCGCTATAACTATACCCTGTTTTTAGAATCAAATGGGTGGGAGGAAATTTTCACCATCACATCTGTGACCCATGCCTTAAAAAGGAAATCTATCAATCGAATCAAATTGCCTGTTGAACATAAGGAAACGAAATGATGTCTACTCAATGGGAGATAACAAAAAAACAAAGCTTATTATTATTCAAAATTGATAAAGTCTGTTATCAATTTCTACTTTAAAAATAGCCTTCAAAACCCGTCACTGCATCCGGTTTTCTTGTTTTAATCATATGTGAATGTTATGCCAGCCAAAAATTGACAAAAAAAGATGCAAATTTTTTGGCCAACTAATATTAATATAAAAAAATATTTACTTTAAAAAAATTAAACACACCTGGACATATACTTCTTCTGTGGAAACACTATATATATTGTTTTTCTACGATTCAATATTACCTTTTAAATAAATATTCCCTATGCGTCAGTGCTAAAAATCACACTTACCAAACGTTAAAATAAATTACAATTCTTCAATATATTAAAAAAAACCTTACATATTTAAATGGACAAATTTAAAGGAATTCAAAAGTTTGTTTCGGATCTTTAAAATTCCTTGAAATTTTTCACGTATTTTATCAACAGACGATAGATCATTGTGGACTTCTACGCATGTACAAATTTGAAATAAGTATGTTGTTTCATTTATTTTAACAGTAGATGGCTTATTTAACTTAAAATCATTTGTAACTATCATACATCAATATAATCTTACTCTATATATGAGAAGAGGTTCCATTTAATACATTAATCACCATCACATTTATGGAATAAGTCAAAAGAGCCATGCAGAGCAAATGTATAAATTTGATGTAAAATAAGTATTTACCTCCACTGTTCGGCTCCATAGAAACAGGTGAGAATTCCAAACACGGTACTTGTTGTGAAGGCGGGGACATGCTATACTCCGGACATCCCGAGCTCGGCGAAAGATTCGACGATGTTGAATTGGTCAAATTAGAATTATCATCGGACCCATCTAACGGATAGTTTTGCATCTTGAGATCATGCAATGCCTCGGTGATGACTTTTTCAGGCACATCTAGATTTTCGTCTGCAAAAAAAATATTCCTGTGATCTATAATTCAGCGGATGAGTGATTATGAAAATAAAAATCAAAGAAAAATTTCCTTCTATAAATGACTGTTGTAAACTAAATCACATTTTATAAAATATAGGATAGATTGATATTGAAAATTGCATAATTAAAGGAGGGGTGGTTATACTGACCAGTGAAAAATTTATTGCTACCAATTTAGATATCAACTCTGGTTTATGTTTATAAGAACTAAAAATATGCATCAAAATGTTCCCAATGCAGATATAATCCATTCTTAGATTATTGTTTGTTTTCATAATAAACCAGAAAGGATTCCACACAAATATTATCTAAAGACTTCTTATTTTCAGAAACAATTGATGTTTAATTGTTACTTGCCAGATTGAAATAATTAGGTATTTCTTAAAAAAACCAATCATATTTTAATGATAGTTGATTATTATTTGTTTTAAAACCCTTTCAAGAATGACTCATTAACCAGATTAATCTTTAATGAAATTTGTATTAATTGTTATTAGATTAATATTATTAAATTTGATTTAGCTGCCATTTAGTGCTTGCCTTGGGATCTGTGTTTTCCTGCTATTAATACCTTGGTATATAGATGATGCTAACTGTTTATTATACATCAGTTCTGTTGCATCCTTGCGATAGAATGCCTTAAGATGCCGAAAGACGAAACCCGGTTCATTAGTGACAAAACATGTGAAGTTGTACAAAGTTGTAACAATTGAAATTCAATTGAATTCCATTTGCTTCCATGTCATTTGCAGATAATACAGATTCTGATTGTTACTAATTAAAATGAATATAATTTATGATATCGACTGAAGGTGCTTGATGGAACTTCAATATTAAATTTCAATTGTTACAACTTTGTACGATTCCATATATCTTATCACAAACGACCCGGGTTTCGCCCTTCGGCATCTTCAGATATTCCATCGCTCGGATGCAACAGAACTCTTGCATCCGTGCGATGGAATACCTGAAGATGCCGAAGGGCGAAACCCGGGTCGTTTGTGATAAGACATATGGAATCGTACAAATTTGTAACAATTCAAATTTAAAATAAATATCATTGAAAGCTTATCTCCAAGATTTTAAGCCTGCGCGTACCGATTTTTTAGAAAATGGACCAAATTCACCAACTGTTAAACCGGCTGTACATCACTACCTCATTGAGATGTGATATGTATTAATTATTTTATCTGCAAGTATATTTATAGGCAAAGATTAAACATTTTGTAATCTCATTTTGTGATTTATCTAAGTAAAAGCCAGTGATAAGCATTAAGTCAAATCTTATTTTTTCTGTTACACAAAACAAGATATTATTTTAACATGTCATATGAGATTGTGAAGTAGACTGAAAGGTTGTATTCGCGTAACTAACTGTTATGGCCCATTTACACTGGCAAAGTACTTGGTCAACTTTTAAGCTGAGCAGTAATATTGTCAAGTAAAGGTGGAACACTAGTGGATTCCGTTTGCCACCACCAGAGAATTTCGGTGCGGACACCAACTACTTTATAATAAATATTGATAATTAAAGTGTATTTTTTTTCCAAATTAATTTGTACTGGTGTGGCCACGACACATTCCCGTGAGACCGCTGATGTATACAGTGCAGCCACAGTAAAATGTTACATAGGAACCACTGGTCTACACCCACAGTTTAAGGAAGTTGATTTTTATGTTTTTTATTAAATTAAAAAATGTTTCAACATGACACTGTCAAAAAATAAAAAAAAACTTCGAGAGATATAATATATAAACCTATATATCCATATAGACCCTTCTATTTTCTTATGAATGAAATTCTCTGATTGAATGTGTTACATATTATGTTTTTTACTTCTGGACCACCAAACCCCTTCTACATTCATTAGCTGGCTTCCCGCATAGGCTTTTTCAATTATTTTTTTGGGACTTTGGGGTCACTAAACTTAGTAATATTTCCACAATATTATCATATAAATATCAGGACTGATTTCAATTATCAGGAGCATCATCAAATCAAAAAACTAAAAGTAACCAAAACTGGCTGTATTCTTTATTTCATAATATTATAAAAACAGCACTTAACATTGTGTTTTATACATTTAAATTGTTTTTCTGGGCTGGTGATATAAATTTTCATGAAAATATAGGGTTATCATTAAACTCTTCATCCTGAACATTTAAAACTCCCGAGTATGTGAGTGAATATAGTGTTCTGGGGGGTGGAGGTATCCACCTGGCCCAGGAAATAAAAATGGTTACAGTTCTCTCATTCTACTTGTCGGATCATTCAGTTGAGCACTGTATACATCGCAATCCCGCTGTATAGTATTATACTATAGTCAATAGACAATGTTAACATTTCAGCAGCAGACTTTGCTTGTATAAATAAGGCATTTTTGATTTCCTATTTCTACAGATTAAACTATTACAAAAAGACACAATAAGCTTAATTTATTTCTTAAAGTTCAATATGACAATTTTGCAATGCCATTTCGCTTGTATATCAACGCAATATATCAATTATATTCGTCATACTGGATCACACCAATATTAAATTAACCCAAACAATGACTAATTGACCTAACAATTTCAAATATAATATAAGAACGAATAACTAAACCTATTCACAAATGAAACAATAACAAGTCATGGATGTAGCGAATTTCATAACATAACCTCAAATCGTGTTGATATTTGATATGTTAATGACTGTATTTCTCCCGTTAGTAATGGAAAGTTAGCGATAAAATTACTAACTACGTACAATAAAGTAAAATCTGACTATTAATTGAATTATTAAAAGGTAAATACTCGAGAAAAACATGTGAAATGTTTGACAAAGGAGCCATATTTTGACAATCGGAATGAAAATATTGAATGCCCTTCGAAATATTTAAAATTCAAGAGATAGTAACTAAAAACTTACTATTATAGCAATATGTTTTCTTCCCTTATAACTCACACGCATATGAATTGTAATAACTTTAACTAGTAAGACATATTACTGAGCGTCACATTAAAACAACCGACAACAAAATGTCTGTAGAGATCAGTAGAGATGATGTGTATGCCGTGGTGATATCGGTAATCAAGTTGCTGTGTGCTGGTACAATTTCGAAAAATATTGATACCCATACGACGTTTTTAAAATTCGCATTATAATAGTGTTTGCTGTTGCTTCTTATTACTAACGTATTAAAACTGTTCATGAATCAACCTAACTTCGTTTATATTTATTTATTTACACTACACCAAAAGAATATTCAACGCATTTTATTAGTGGCGTTCTAGGCGTTACCAAGTAGCTCTACAACTACACAGTAATCTTTTGAGTGTTAATTTTCTTAGTGGTAAAAGCAGTTGTTGACTTTATCCAGAAAATGCGATTTCAGTGGCGTAAATTTTTGTTTTTTATACAGAATAATATCTACCTATAAATCTCTACCAAAATAAGTCAAAAAAAGGAAGTGGTGTATTTTGTAGCTGTTTTTTGTTGGCTCGAGAACTGAAAAACGCGTATAAATGAATATCGACAGGCCGTATAAGTCGATTAACTATTTTTCGGGCCAACTCAAAAGTAATCACTGTAAAATTTATTGCGCATCTTTTTACTGCGCAGTGAAATTTGAGCTTTTTGAAACGTGAGGGTGGTTAGCTGGTTGAGAACCATTAAGTATAAATGGGAAACATTCACGATACGTGTTTCTTCATACAAATAAATATATTACTAGTACGCAGAACAATAGCCAATAAAAAGATTGTTACTGAGTCCATACAACATTTCAAAAACAATAACAAGTGCTCTTTGCAACTAGAGCCACAGCATAATGAGAAATAAATCCAGATATTTTTTTAAACAAGCTTGAGTGTATTTAATTATTGGTTTCAGCAACGTTTCTTAGTCGCTGTTTCGATCACAATTTTTAATGCGAAATTATTGAAAGAATTTTGGCATTACAGAGAAAAATGAAGCATTTCGTGGTATAATGTAAGGTTTTTGTTACTTATTCTTTGTTCGATGAACGTCATTCTTGGAATGAAAATCTCTTTAATTTTTGGTGGATATTAGCCGAATTCAAAAATGGCAAATGAAAATCTTAATAAGTTATAACATGATTTGCCCGACCTACATTTACAATGTATAAAATAATATGAATAAAACTTTCATAAAACTCACACCATGAAGAGATATTTCAATAAAAAGAATACAAATTTGTTTTTAAAATCTGTATACACATATAAATATCCACTAAGCTGATGCACTGGTTAGTATTTTTAAAAATAATCAAGTTATTTTTGATATTACTGGTGGTACCGATGTATAAGAAGAAATGATTTTGGAACACTGATTTACGGGACAGTATACGCAACCTTCTGGATGGATACAAGTGTCGGCAATTATATCAATTATAATAAATCTCTAAAGGAAGATAACATATATTTCAAAAGTCTTATTATTTTTGTGTGATTGGTTAGAATCAAACGACCTTATGAACGAAATAAGAAATAGCTACTCAGCCGAATGGGTCAGTTACTTCTTTGTGGCAAGACCATAATTTTTATAAGTAGATGGATCAAGAAAATCGATAAATGCGGGAAAATTATGAATACGGGAACAATAGATCGGGGTTTTGTCTAACATAAATTATTGAAATATCTCTCCTTATGCCTCGTTTCAAGGATCGGATAGTTGGGAATAAAATGTAATCATCACCGACATCCGATCACATGCAACACGGATTCGAATCTGTGGATACAAGTAATCCCACCCCCTCCCAAAACAGAAATGAAAAGGCGTCTCGGACGTTTTAGTTTAGTCATTAAATATCAATAAATATACAGTTAATCTAGTACTGGGTGAAACGAAGCAACTCATCTGATTGTACACATATTGCAAATGGCAATGCGAATATAAATTTCAAGATACCTATAAAATTAAATAAATGATGTAAAACAACTCACAGAATGTTTCTGGATACATTATTCCACTGAACATTGTCAATTTATATAAGTATGAATATTAGTCTGGTACGATAGAATAAAATAAAAAACAATCACTGAGCTTAAAACAAATATGCTATAATCGCGACACGGATAAACCGTACTAAACAACCAACTTCACTATGCGTTTCAATGGTATAAGCATTTTAAATCAGTATTCAAACATTGATGCGAATTTTTGCTTATCGGCACGTTCACGCTTACCGAAGGAAAACAATATTATGATTGTGAATCATAGCCGGTGTTGACGTTACGCCGTTTAGTATCCAGGGAGAAGTTTTTTCAGCGCGAGCGCTATTTTTTCAACGCCAGCTGCGATCATAATCAGTTTATTGCTGATGAATTCAACGCATAATATTTGTATGTTATGTAAATGTATCGAAAAACAAACGGCTGTTCTTTTAAAAAATAACTTATTAAAAACATTTTACAGCTTTCATAAAAATACTATTTAATTCAAATTTTAATGTCGAATTGCATAGTGAATGAAGTGTTGTATTATAAATTATTCGAAAATTCACTGATACTGATCATGAAACGAAATAAAAAAATAATTTCGTCTTGTTTTTACATTGTTATGAAAAGTCTTTCATAACATTTTTACATTATTCAGGTTACATATTAATAAATAGAGAGCGCGTTTTTCTTGAAATAATGGATATGCATTTATTATGCATTAACAGATAAAGTAGATAAAGCGTCATTCAAAAACTATAATTCCTTAATTTGGCCCTCATTTGCATATTTTAGGCTGAATACGTTTTATAATACCCTAGTGAAACTTTGGAACAATCCTTGTTAAAGAGAAAACGTACAACTACAATTTTGAACGTATTGTATATTGTCGTATTGACAATTCTTTCTGCAAATATTTTTAATTATTTTTGTATGCATACATTTTTACAGACAAAATTATTTCTAGCAATCAGTGGTTTTTTTCATTTTATAACCATTGATAGTGATTTGACAAAACAATTAAAATATAATTTAGATATTCCTGATGTTTTATGTATTTTCGTCAGTTATTAGATGTTGAAAATGATAAATAGTATTTTTTTTTTAAATATTAATGCGATTAAGATCTAAACCAAGCCGAAGCGCTAAACTTCGCTGGCGCTGTAACAGCTACTGTTTATCAATGCCAAACCCTGAATCATGGTTCTTCCCCGAGTACACAAGAGTGTAGCATAACATCGATTCATTCGATGTATTGGTGCATGACTCAACATATAGCACTACTACACATTTTTTATATTCACTCATTTACTCTCAAAATTTTAAAGATGCAGCGGGTTTTTCGGGGAAATTTACTTAGATCATAGCCGATTACAGAAATAATTTAAAAATAAAACGTTTATATTTCTCAAAATAATTTTTGTATGTATAGCTCGAGTTGACAATAAACAAGTAAAATACTGAACTAAAATTTAAATTCACAAAATAAGTTTGTACTTACTATATATATATATATATATATTGTCTACGTAAGTATATATGTCACTAATAAAGTTATTACTTACAATATTGTTCATTCAAACAAACAAAAAAAATTTTTTAAGGTGTTAACTGTCACTTATTGATGGAAAGGCATTATATTTTAAATAATAAAAACACATTTTTTTTAGTACTTATTTCCACAATATATTTTTTGATCAGGACCGGTTTTGCTAACCGCGAGCATTATCAACTGATAGTTGATAATGCCTGACTGATATAAGTCGATAATGCTCGCGATGAGCGAAACCGGTCCTGATCAAAAAATATATTGTGGAAATAAGTACTTAAAAATGTGTTTTTATTATTTAAAAAAATATTTCTTATACCTACTTACTTACAATACTAAGATATTTTAAAAGTAGGTCGTCATTATTGTTTTTAAATTCATTTATATATTTATTTTTGGCTGAAAATACAATTTATCATGGTTACAAAGATTACAATTATAAAATTGATTCTTTTCGGGACAATCTCATATCTATAAATAATAACTAAAAAAACGAGTTTTCGAATCAACATCTCTGACATTTCTTTTCATATTCTCGTTTTGTTTATCTAGTTTAGTTCGCTTATCGGTACCCATTGTTTAAGAAATACAGGTTTGTTGTTTATTTCATACATTATGTAATAATTATGCATAGTTATACATTAATAAACATTTATATTTCACAATAAACTATGGAATTCGAAAGATGATTGATATTATGAAGCTAATTCAGTAACTGCACTGGTACCGAATGACTCATTTTATCTCAAACTTTTAATGAGTCATTTGAAATTAAAATATTGTTATCTTCTGTATTAAAATTTTCACATTAGTTATATTTAATTATAGCAAATAAGGTCAAAGTGACTGATAAAAATTGCCAGTTTTTTTTCGTCGTCCGCAATTAATCGGCAATCTCAAATTTTAAGTACTTTGATAGTATGCCTTATTTTCTATAACGTGAACATTTGTTTAGTTTGTAAAAACGATAATTGATATTTTTGTAAACACTAATCTAATAAATTCTAATGCAGCTCCATAATTATGACGCTTAAACAGCAAACATAGAAAAGGGCCTGAAAAAAATCAATTTATCTTGAAACCCTTACGATTTGAAGGATTTATTGCTTTGGGCTTCTAGCAGGACTATTTTTAAAGCCGCACGCCGTCTCAGAAAATAATAATGTGACATTTCGGTTGAGATTTCTCACAATAAATCTTATGATTGTATGTGAAACAACCCGATTTCATAAGTGCGAGATCAAGGACGTCAATTCAGTTTTTTCAGAGTGGATAAAAGTTGTCTTATTTATTTTTTGTTTCGCATATTGGGACAAAGAACGAACCAGTGCAACCAAGAATAAATATTTTTCCTCAAATTCAAAGGCGTAGAAAATGCCAACGCTCTTCGTCCCTTTAACCCATTACCGCCCTCCGTGTGTGTTGTACCGCCCAGCTTGTATACATCTATTCAAATCACTATTTGCTGATTTTTTTTACGATTATTATATAAGTTAATCATTTAAAAATTATTTGGATGTAGTTAACTCGTTAAATAAACAAGTCATTAATTTACCGTCGAAGTAGGGTTTCTGAACCAAATTATTCTGGTAAGATGATTTTCATTATTGATTTAAATTATAAAATATTGTAACTTTTTTACTTTAATATAAATTAAGACTCTACTTTTATATGAGATACTATTAATGTGACAAAATATTTTTCAATTGCCGTGTGCTAGGCTATATTTTATTGCCCTGTACACAAACGAATACAACGAGCGTTTCTGTGTAATAATTATCAAATCAATAATTCACGCCACATTGAATATTCCACAAATCAAAAAAAAAAAAGCCAAAATCGATGGAAAATTAAAACCCTTTTATATTTTATAAATAATAACAGAGGAATGGATAGCATCGGCCAAATGGATCAGTTCGTTAGTCCTTACCGTGTGCTTACAAGAGAGGAAGATTGTGATGGGTAATCTTTTCCCACTTATTGGATATGACCACTTCAAATACTTAGCGACTGCATGTTTTACTTAGCGACGAACGATTGCATAGAGGTACAAACGACCAAAAAATCGAAAAGACGTCAAAAGCGATTAGCGATACCTGGACCAGAGCTGAAAAACAACAGTTACAACACCGTGCCCATCAAAAAACCACTGTACTGTGTTATTTGCTTTAATCGAGGTCGCTGCTGTTGTGGATTGTATTAAAATGTTATAAATTGATCGATCTTGCATTGGACAGTTTCACTACTAAACGGCCCATTGTACTCGGCCGTGTAAGTATATTTATATTAATAAGTAATACTTATTTTACTTTTTTAGCAGTTTAGTTCAATACGTCGTGTTAAACTTGACTTGCCTGGCCGTTTTACGAGGCGGCAAAAATTGGTGTAATGAAAAAAGAATATTTATAAAATATCTTTAGTATACATAGCTGTTTCTAAAACAAATCGATAGTTATGTAAATTCATAAAGGACAATGACTTCCTGGATCGAAAAAAACTATTTCTTCCTGGTTAGTCACAGCTCCAGGTGGATGATTGTTCATCATAATCGACTTATTAGCTCGTATTATAAACTTTGGATGGTTACGTCCCTAATTGTCAAACCAAACATTTCTTTTTTTCAATATTAATTCTTAATAGTTTATTCAGCAAACGAGCTTATGGCATTTGCGTATATTTCCTTAGATTATTTTTTAGTTATTGCTTAAATTTATTAATAATTTTCAATTTCTATTTTCTGTGTCTAGTAAAAAAAAAAATAGTTGATAGCAATTACTATGATAAATCAATTATAATAAAGAAACGCAAAAATAATGGAAATGTTACAGAATGTAGTAATCATCACCAATACCAACACCAAAGAACGTTTTAAAATAATTCAATTCATCAATGGAATATTCAATACATACCATTGCTATAAATGACAATTAACACTAAGAGTGAAAGATTGAGCCAAAGTGTATTTAGATTGTGTACATTAATTAGATCCTTCGATCATTCGATTCGATCTTCGATCACCGCCACGTACTTCATAAATTGCATATCGACATTTATTAGTGACAAAAAACTTGCGACGTTTATACACTAGGTTTGTATAACAACAGTATGAATCCGGTTGATTGATGGAAAAAACTGGTTTTGTAATATCACTGCAATATTTACAGTGTTTAATATATATTGTGTTTTATGTAAACTTTCTACTAATGGAGGCTATACTGGTACGATACATTTGGCAGAACCATTGGCAATAGAACAATAATAAAAGATGGTAGGTATCTGACTTCACAAAAATATCTTGAATTCCCGTGTTTCATCAAAAACATTTTTTGCTAGTCGCTTGTTTGTTTTATAACTTAAAATTAATAAAAATCGTCACACGCGTTTGTATGTTCTCTATATAATTTATATAATTAAATAGATTAAAGATAAACCAGTCCACAGACAGATTTCAGCACGCATGTTGGTTAGCCTCTATGGTCTCGTGATTTTACTGGTTTGCCCATATACTAAAATAACAAGATTTGAAAAACCCTAGCTTATTTTTCGTGTTTCCGGAATACGGATTGACATTCAAAACAATGATATCGTTTTGATAATTATATCCCGCAATGTTGGCGAACGCATCATAAGTTACGCCACTGCCATAATTTTCAATCCAATATTATCCCTCATTTTTATGCATAACTTCATTTTTACAGGTTGGTCGGTAGGTATCTATGTTGAGAATCTTGATTCTCGACCGATATTTAATTAACTTTTATCATTATTATCAACAGTATAAACATAATAATCATGTATTTCAAACACAATATTTATCTCATAGCACTTATGTAACATTGCTTTACGACAACTGCTCTATAAATACTCATGGCTTTGATTTATTTGAGCTTAGTTAACTACTGTGCCCGCTTGTGAAAGTCGGTGACAGATACGCAGCAAAATAATGACTTCTAGAACTGAAAAAATTGGAATAATCGGAAGGTAATTTTGCAAACTTATTTAATAATTTTCAAGTAAAACCCTTATTCCATACATTTAGCTATTGAAATTTAATATCAATTGCAAAATTACATTGAATAACCCTATGTTTATTTTCCACACCCAGACCATAGTGTTGCATTAAACATATTTTCATATACACACCATAGACACAAAATATCCTGTGTAGGGAACAAACTTTTTCGTTTTTTCATTTTTTTTTTTATTAAACTTTTTGGGGAACTCAATATTGATGAGTATATATTTAATTTTTGATAAAGAGAGTTTCATCTCAGACTATACGTATTTTTTTAAATGGATAGGATAACTTCCATATTGTCGGGTGTTGTATTAAAAAGGAGTTATCAAGCTTACAAGAAATCAAATCTAACCAATACTCTTGTTTTTATAATGTAAAAAATATATTAACTAATACATCCTCTATAAGTATCAGCTTAGTTGTCAGCTCAAATTCTATCTCCGCCCAACTCAGTTAAAATTATTTTTAAACACTTGAAAAATTACATTTAAAGTTCATAATTATTGAAATGGTAACCTGGCTCGGTAAGTCAACATAATAATACCTTTTAATTACAATGATTGTTTGGTTAAATTTCTTGAGTTGTTGGCAGAAGTTTTAAATTTCATAGTTTTAAAATCGATATACGTATGAATTTATTCTACACAGAAAGCAAAGTGTTTAATATCAATTCTCAAAGGAATGGCATTGTGAGTTGATACTATGTAGAATATTCAAAAAATTGTCTTATTTCTTTAAATCACAATTTCAGCCTTGGATAATAGTGAGAAATTCCAACAAAAAATCAATCAACATTTTTTTGATACATACGTATATTAAAATGTACTAATAAAATTATTATTAATGTTTATAAAATATAACAGAAGATATCTTTTTAAGCAATATTGGTGAAAATATAACTGGTATTTCCATTCAAGTTAAAAAAATACTCATTGCATGAATATTTGTTAATTACTGTTGGTTTTTTGTAAACAGTTTTTATCATAAATTATTCTCAATTAATGACGCATGTAGACTGATTCTATTTAATTTGTCGCTTTGATTTAAGATGTACCATATATTGTGCAACAAATAGTTTCTAAAACATTGGCGGTTATAATTATTTGTAATTTACTTACTTTTCTTGTAATAATATGGTGTTATATGGGCCTACCCTACTGGTATTGTATTTATCACTATTTCTTGTAGTGGTCTGATAGGGCGATCATGGTCAATGTTATTCGCTTCAGTTGGATATCAAGTCGTATTATTCGATATTTTACCGAAGCAAGTTCAATCTGCATTGAAAGATATTCATTCCCATTTGAACTCCCTCCAAAAAGACAAACTACTCAGAGGGAAACTTAATGCAGCGGAACAATTTAGCTGTATCAAAGGTATGTACTGCAACGTGACATACTTTAATAATTGGAGAAGGTGAGGTTTAAGTACTTCTAATAAGATAACTGTTGATTTGTTATCTGGGATTTCTTGGTGGACTGGAATCATGTTTGAATAAACAAAACACAATTTGTTTTATACCGTTTCCACATTTATAATATAATCATCAGGATAATTTATTAGTAAATTTTTTTTTTGTTTTTTTTTTATTAATTAATTTTTAAGAATTATTATTTATCTTAAAATATTTTTCAGCATAAATGATTTTTATTGCTGCTTAATTTTATAATTAAAAATTAGAAAATATTTATTTGCTATAGGTCCATAGTATTTTAATTGTTTATTTTAACTATTTGATTGCATTTATGTATATTTATGAATTCTTGTTAAGATTGTTGATTCATTTACTGTAAACTATCCATTCATTTTAATTTCCCTTAATATTTTATAAGTAGCCTTGTTATAGTTATGTTTAATAATGCTTGCTATGAAAGTAATGGACTCTAATCAATATATTATTCAATGAGAAAATATTATTTAACTTGTGTAAATTATAAAAATTCTTTTATTTATTTAAATAAAGAGTGAAATATTAAACTAAACTTATCATTAAATTGTCTCCCAACAACATCCAAAGATAAAATTATGTTAGTAAAATAATTGCAGTCTAATTTATATGAATGATAAATTTGTTGTGCAACAGTTATCAATTTCAATTTTATTATTAAAATAAGTTTACTGATTAATAGTTGGCACCAATGAAAATTTTATATTAACTGGCGGATTCCATATCATTCCATATAGTAGACATTAATTGCTCATAAGTATTTGAAAGGATGCTTTAAAATTTTATTCTGAGGCACTTCATTGTGTAGTAATGCAATAATGATAATCCCATTTATTTATGGCTACCAATTTCGACAATTAAGAAATGAAACCATTAAGTACTGTGATATTTTATGGCTAATTTCAAGCATTGAATAATTACAAAACATCACAGTGGTATGGAAAGACAACCAAGCAGTCAGGCTAAGATGTCTGCCTATATGTAGATAAATAAGTTTTATAAGAATATTGACATTTTAAAGTGATTTAATGAAAAACCGAAATTATATAACATTATATGATAAAATTTGAAATAATAAAAATTAAAATGATATTTTCTCATTTTTTAAATTGTAAGTAGCTTAGTAAAGTTTTAGGGTTAGAGATAAGTTATTATGATTTTAAAGAGACCTCACAACTGCATCAATTTTGTGTAATTGTGCTCCGCATCTGTATGTACTTTGGGTTTTTTCATCCCAGGGTAAATGTGTTAACTAAATTCTGCTAATATTGACTTAAAATATAATTTGTAGGTTCTTCTACCCTTGCCGATGCAGTGAAGGGGGCTGTACTTGTTCAGGAATGTATCCCAGAAAATCTGGAACTCAAAAAAAAACTTTATGCAGAATTGGATCTGTTAGTAGACAATAATACTATTATCTCAAGTTCTACCAGCACATTTATGCCTTCACTGTTCAGTGAAACCATGAAACATAAATCTCAGGTAAAAAACATACTTTTTATCGATATTAATTACTTTCAATTTAATGAATGTTATAATATTTAATGTACAATATTTTGATGTCAATATAGCAATTTTGTCTGTATTCAAATAATTTCATCCAAAAAGTTGGCTTTGTATGAATTAATATGCAAAAATGAAGCATTAATCGAAAATACTAGAAAAATCCATTTAGTTCAACGAATATCTGATAATTAATTATGAGATGTATTATGTTTATGAATAGTATTTCTAAAAATCACAACCTACTTATATATGTGTTTTCCTTTAAAGATAAACCATATCATAAAATAATTTGTTTACTCAATCAAATGTGTTTACTTGAAATTATCTTTCCTCTTGAACAACTATCATCTCAAGCTGTTTGGAGTGCTCTTTTTTTATAGTGGTTTCATATCGCATTTTTACATTATTGTACAATAGTTTTAAAAGTATAGACAAATTTTCTCCAGTGATTGCATTAAAATTTAGAGCAAATGCATAATAATTTGTTATAGTGAACCATGTACAGGCAATGTACGGCTAAGACAAAATACAATAACATCTCCATTTCCCTAGCAATCTGGGTGTACAGTTGGGGGCAAATGTTTTATCATCAATTATCATTTACCATTTTAATTTTAATTGATTATCATTATCCCTTCATAATATATTACGTACTTCTATCAGTCGCCATATTTCTTGCCTGTTTCAAAAGAACAAATAATCATGCAACTACTTTGGAAAAATCCATTGCAATATATTACAATATTGAGCATAAATTATTTACTATCCTATTTGATTCTCTTCCTAGGATCAATTTCAATAGCACTACATTTCAGCACAAAATAAAAATATCTGTATGAGTTTGAACTTTTTGTATTGTATATGACTTTTTTATAATCTATAATTATTCAAAATCAAAAATTCACATACAATTTCTTTAAAAAATTCTTACCACAATATGAATAATAAAAAGATTTTTTCTGTAGTATTAGCAATACTTAATCGCTATTCATTGATTATGAATTAAGGTTAAGGACTATATTATTTTACTGAAATGGAATCAATAAAATTTTGTTCATTTCCATGTTTTGTCACTAACAACCTGTGTTTTGCATTTTGGAGCACATTCGTGCATTCTAATACACAGAATTACTAAAACCACACTGAAGTTTCTGTAAAATATTGTTTTTTTAATTATATTTCTTTCTGAAACAATATCGAGCCAAATTGGTTCAAGGTACAGACTTCGTATCTTTTTCCTGTACCTAGTATATTGCCCAAGATTCTAGTAACTGAAGGTTCTCAATAGGGAAAATAATCTAGAAAAACATCCTATGAATACTGACAGTGAGTATTGATGTTGTCCCAACCAGCCTATAAATCTAATGAAACATATTGTATCCAGGTGATTGTTTCTCATCCGGTGAACCCACCTTACTATGTACCATTGGTCGAAATTGTGCCTGCACCATGGACCAAGCCAGAAGTTGCTAAAAAGACAAGGGAGATTATGGAAGAAATTGGCCAAGCGCCAGTTTCACTTACAAGGGAGATTGAAGGATTTGCTCTCAACAGGATACAGTGAGATGATTTTTTCTTCAATTTATTTAAGATCATGCATTTCATTTAGAATTTTCACTTTATATTTGACATTTTTAAAACATTAGTCTTGGGTTAAGTAGCAGTGTACCTCTAAATAATTGTTATTATTATACTTAGTTTAAAACTAATAGAAATATAATTAGAGCAGAATAAATTATATTTATTTATAATTTTAGGAATCGTTAAAGATTCAGACATTGATTTTAAATATAAAATATTAGTATTATTGAAAAAATGTTCATATCACTGTCATAAACGTTGTATCAAAAATAAGAAAGTGATGAAAGGAAATAGTAAATTCAGCCAGTGTCCGAGAGTTCTATTTATTCAATATTCTCTATCCGTTCCCCGCTGAACCAATTAAATACAAAAAACAGTCGGTAGACGAAAGTTTTAGCACCATTAACACATATGTTTAGTATCCACTACTAATTATCTTCCATGTCTCCTCTCAACAATTGAGATGTTAACAGTCAGAGAATGTTAATTTATTTTTGAATAATTTACAGACGTATTCATTCACTTCTTACAATAACATCTGTCACTTTAGAATCATAGTTTTCCAATTGCCAGTGCCAATTCAATGAAAAGTTTTTCTGTTTTTACCGAGAAATTAAAA
Organism: Himalopsyche japonica; assembly: GCA_028555115.1. Lineage (NCBI taxonomy): Eukaryota > Metazoa > Arthropoda > Insecta > Trichoptera > Rhyacophilidae > Himalopsyche > Himalopsyche japonica. Next base: position 35,375 of record JAHFWJ010000807.1, on the reverse strand, counting down.
AAACTTTATAAAAATTTATGCTGCCGCAGGCAAGCGTCATTACCCTCTGTATTTATTCATGATTGATTTCAACAATCCCAACAGGTATGCTATTTTGAATGAAGCATGGCGTTTGGTCGCAGATGGAGTGTTGGATGTTAAAGATATTGACAAAGTAATGTCTGAAGGGTTGGGAATGAGATATGCATTCCTGGGAGCACTGGAGACAGCCCACCTGAATGCTGAAGGCATGTTGAGCTACTGTGAAAGGTAAAAATATCATTTTAACCAATCCAACATAATTAATGTCCATCACTCACCACTTGAGAAGTATTTAACTCGAGCATCTAGATGAAAACCTTCATCACCTTATCTTTGAAGTGAGCGACTTGTTATCATACTAAAAAATTATTAAATCGTGACATCCAAATCAGAGTTGTCATTGGGGATCCACCTATGTCTAAGTCATAAATGATAAGATTTATTCTCATTAACCAACAACTAAGTTTTAGAACACAATTGTTTTGTTGTGAATAAGGAAGCGGTGTTTGTAAATTTTTTATATACTCTCAATAATCCAAGAAAATCCAAAAAAAAAAAAAAACGGTAAAAAATAGCTATGTAATTTAGTTCTACAAAATTATTATTTTTTAAGATATAGTTGATAGCTATTTCGGCTCATGCCATCATCAGAACTATGCTAAAAGAACATTTGCCTATCTATATATAGCTGTGTAGAAAAGGTACACAATATATCTTCTCTTCTCTTCTGTTTTAACGACCTAGCTTGTTTCTTGCTCGCAATAAAACTAAAAAGGCAGCTATATCAGTAAGATTACATATGGCACAGAAATGGTCCGTTATGGAAACAAAACGGTCCCTCATAGCGGGTTAAGCAATGGCGATTGCAAGAAAAACTTTTGGGAAGACAATAATTAATAATTCACAAAAGCAGTAAATAAGAAAACAATTCCTCAGTTCTGTTGCATCCGTGTGATGGAATACCTGAACAAAACATGTGGAATCGTACAAAATTACAACAATTCAAATTTGATATTGAAATTCCATCAAGCACCTTAAATTGATATCATAAATTAAAAGAATACAATTCCGATGAGGGCATAAACTAAAATAACTATCAAGGGTATATCTTACTTACAGATAGTTCTATTTCAACACAAGGTATGATTCTTGCATTTCAGTTGATTTTGTGTGATCTTATTTTGCTGAAATATATATTCGACATGTAATTATTAAGATTTGTATTCAAACCAATGTTATATATACATATATATTTATAAACAAAAAATATGCTCGCAGACCAGTACTTTACTTCTATTGGCCATACAAAAAACTTGACCTTACCGAGGCAGAAATGTATGTAGAAATGAATGGGAAAACGAATCGACTCACCGGACAGATGTTTCACGCACTATTGAGCGCCAATTGATTTATTACAGACATGTCATTGAATGCATTTTTTTTGTAAGTTAGGTTATGATGTAATTGGTTATCCAGTGGCAGCTCGCCCATACATGTCTGTAGGCGTATATTTATTGTTATGGACCCAAGCAACTGAATCAATCTGTTGATAATACTCACGACGAGTGAAACCAGTCCTGATCAAAAAATATATTGTGGAAATAAGTACTAAAAAATGTGTTTTTATTATTCAAAATATAATGCCTTTCCATCAAGAAGTGACAGTTAACACCTTAAAAGTGACATTTATATATAATTATCCATAGACTAGTTTTAGATAATGAGTATATATATTTAATATTGTTTCACATTTTTAATGGTTTGAGAAACATAGGTTGAAGTTTGTAAAATAAAAATCACATGTCTATATATTGACGTAGAATATTACTTGAAAATTTAACTTATATACTCTAAAGATAAAAAATGATGCGTGGATTACTGAAAAATCTTCATGTCTTGTAAAATTTGGTGGTATCGTTGATTAGAAAAAAATGTAACAACTGGCCAGTCAATCACAGTAATTAATTTTTCATTATAAATTAGTAACAAAATATTTCTTTATCTTCTTTGTAGATATTCAAAAACTATAAATGCCGTCAGTCACACTATGGGTCCCATTCCGAAAATGGAGGGCCCTCAAGCGGAAGAGGTCAGCCGTCAACTCAATGAGATGTGCCCTCTGGAAAATCTTCAAGAAAGAAGAGCCTGGAGAGACACGTGTTTGACCAAACTCTCAATCTTGAAGAGAGAAATGTCAAAAAAATGAAAAATGCCGACAAGATCACAATACTCAAACTTTCCATTTTGTAATCATGTGATAATTTAATCCTATTTCTTATAAACAATAATATTCATGTGATAGTTGATTTCTTGTAATTAAAATAAAACAAGTTTATAATGTTTTTTTTTTTTAATATTTCTTATATTTTTATATTAATGTTACCAGAACAGTTAGGTTGTATCAATAAGATGCTTATCGCTTTCCTCCTACTCTGGGAGTGGATTTCTTGGCAACCTTGGTGGCTTTGGTCTTAGGAGCCGTCTTCTTCTTAGGAGGAGCAACTTTGGCGGGCTTCTTTGCCGCTTTAGCTGTTTTCTTTACTTCCTTTGCAGCCCTAGAAAAAATGCAAAGAAATGAGTTCGATTCATATAAAATTAAGTGACAATGGCCATTGTCTTATAACACCCTTTCCTACAACTGTACAACTCAACGGTTATTTTAGAAACGACCAAAATAATTTAAATAAAAAAAAAATCATTGAATATCTGACAAAAAAACAATCATTCCTATCGCTAAATTAAAAAATTAGCCAGCACTCCAACGCTCAGTTTTTGTCCAAGTGATCCATATCATTGGCTTTGATTGCAATGTGTATAAGTCCTAGACACAGTGGAATACATTTATTTGTGGTGTAAGGCATGAATGTCTTACATTGTAATTCCACCTTACTTAGCCAATCCTTGAGATAGTCAGTGATGTGGAGAGATAGTGATTTTTTTAACTATTATTCCTCCCTTAGCACTACCTATCCAGTCTTAACCTCTCAACGTTCTTGTATACAACAAGGAGCACAAATAGTCATAAAATAACACTTCAATATCATGGCATATCTCCATATATAATTACAGAACCATGAGACTGATCAAAACACTTTATAGTTGTACATATGCTAAGTAGTATGTATTCTCAAATATACAGGATAATGTGCAACAAGCATTGGGGGTAGGCACAGGAAAATTAGGAAAATTAGTAAAATTACCAATACATTAAGTTTTCCACTTAATGCCGAAAAAACCTGACTGCAAATTTGTCCTGAATATGATTAAAATAAATATGATTTGATGTACTGGTGGTAAATGTAAAATCATACCTAATAGCCTGTTCCCTCTGGGCTTTCCTGACTTCGGGTTTCATGTTTCTTTTGGCGAGGATGTCACTCAAAGAAGCACCGACAATAGCTCTTTGGAACTTTTGGGTTCTGCGAGTGTGTTTTTTTGTCTGCTCTTCTTCTTGGCCTTTTTTGTACTTCCGCCTGTAAATAAAATACCACCAGTTAGAATAATCATTGTATTTTTAACAATTACCATTACTAGAGTACAATAAAAATAAGAACAAAAAAAATCTCCAGGGTCAATAGCATAATTTAACAATTAAGTTAACGCAATTAATAAATATATTCTCTTTCTCTTCGTATATTAACTAAATTTCACTTATACTAGTGTAGATCTATAGGAAATTAAATTACAAATACGAAAGTCAAATTATTCTTCATGAGATCAGGAGAATCAATTATTTGACCAATATATAATATCAACATGTAAAAGACTTGATAAAACGTCTCAGACAGAACAATGATGTAGGCAATAATTCTTAATTCTTCTTAATTTAGTATATCAGTCGCACCTCATAAATCTACAGTTGCTTTTGTGATGATCAATGAGGATTATAAGGTTATGTGTAATTTTATATGTCCCACAACTAATGTATAAGTTTTTTTTAAGCTTGAAAAATTTATAAACCAACAACCTTCTAGCTGTGTCATTACTCTTCATTAATTGAAAGTTAAATCATAACTGAAGATTACAGCGTAAGTGTACTGTTGAATATACTAGAGTAACACAAGACATACACATGTCCTTTTAACAGTGGATTTTTTTCACAATTGTGTCAATGTCGCAGTGAATAATTAACCATTCTAATTACGAATTTGAAATCTACAATGTTTATCGTGTGCATATGACATGATTCTGCTAGAGAAGCGATATGTCAAATAGCAAAAGCCATAAAGTGAAATTCACAAAAAAGTAGAAAATCTTCATATTTAGCGAAGTTTAATTGTTTCGTTGTTTTCAACATCATAAATAATGGAACTCTTAAAGCACTAGCCATTTGTCAAGCAAAATGAGTAGCTTGTCATAATGTAATTACATCCTAATTGAATTGAGAAACACAGAACTTTGTTTGCACTATAGACATCATTCTAAATCTAGAAATATATAAACGAGTCAATTCGTGGAACACTTATGGGAAAATTGTACTCGGAAACTGAATTCTAAACACACACTAGAATACATTGGGAACTCGAGGATGACAGCACTGTAACACCATGTTTAAATACACGTATTTATAAAGTTACAATAACATACCTATACAACACTGTCCATGTTACTTTACGAGGATTCCTCTTCATTAAATGAGCGGCCTCACATTTTGAGTTCAGGAAAGTGAAAGACTGAAAATGAAAACAAGAGTTGATGACACATAACCTCTTATGTCAAATCAAGTGAACACCGGGATAAAAATAAAATCGACGTTTATTCATAAATGCAAGTGTGAATAACATATCCATAGCCATACTTTTCAATTGTAATTCATTAAAACCAAATTAATATATACGTCAAAACCATGCATTACCTTTCCGTCAACACGGACAAGAGTCTTTCCATGACCAGGATAGATTTTGTAACCGCTGTACGCGCACAATCCGATCCTGAAAATATATGTAATATATAGAAAAACATTTTCGCACGATAACAAAATCACTCTATGCGATTAAAAAGTAAATTTGATTATTAAAAGAAGCACAGATTGATAAAAATTAATTTTTTGACAAACGTACTTCATCTTGACGGGTGGAGGAAACGGAAAAGAATCATAGACGGCAAGTTGGCGATAGACTTGGTGAATTTAAGCCACACAATTTTTGTACTTTACTGTTACAAAGTACTGGGTAATACTCGTTAAAAAATATGACACAAATATGATAGAATAATTATAAAATTGTATTGGTATAAAACTTTCATCTAGATATGGAACAATAAAATGATATATATATATGAAACATTGTTTTATTTAACTCTTTTAAGTTGATTTTTAATGAAATTTTAATAAACAAGTTGTGAGGAAAAATTTTTAAGATTTTTTTTAGCCAAGTTTTATGAGTATTTTACTATAAGAATTAATCTCTGTGAATTCATTACTTTTACAATGATCATCATATAATTTATGATACTGACTGAAGGTAAGTACTAAGAGGAATTTCAATATATTTCGTATTATTGAAACATTGTATGATTCCATATGTTTTGTTATTAACGACCCGGGTTTCGCTTTTCAACTTCTTAAGGTATTCTATCACACGGACACCAAGCATAACTGACGTCAATTTCAGCTATTCAAATGTGAGATTCTTTATTATGTTGCTAAATTTGAATGAAGTGAATCAAAAAATCTTAAAAAGTTAGCATGAAATGAGTGAATAGCATTTATTTTATTACTAACATACATTTATTGTTGCTCACACATTTTCTTTTGAAATCCAGCTGGTATGACATAAAAATAAATAAAACGATGTGTTACAAAAAGTTTGATGTTTAATGTTTTAACATTCCGCTACAATGTGATACCTTCAGAGAGTACCCTGAATACCCTTAAAGAATAATTAGCCTATTCAAGCTTGATGATGCAGTTGTGCAATGAAGGTTTTCAAACATTAATAATATTTAAGCCACTAACGGATACATAGTAACGAATACTGTAGTAAATACATTCACTAATGACAATTGTAATGGAAAATGCTAAAAACAAAAAGTTCACCAAAATTAGAGAAATATTGAATGAGCTAATCTAAAAAATAATATTGATAAGTAATCATTACAAACATATAGCAAAATTTGAATTGTTTTTAAACTGTAATTATATGATTTTAATATTTTATAGTATCACTCGATATATATTAAAATTTACTAGTAACATTAGTGAAACTGTCAGGCACACAGGCGGGTTATTGATTTTTCGAAAATGTCTACATGTAATCATCTTTGGATAGTTCCAAAGTATTGTAGTAAATCACAGCATATAGAGTATTATCTATAAACCACAGTGACAATTTATCATATAACAATGAAGTTATCCGTGTCCCGGTATTCTGCAGTTTTATTTGTCCAATATGGGCTACTTCTAGCAGATTTAATATTGAATTGCGTTACTTTTTTTCCTCGTAGCCACTCAGCTATTCTCATCATGTTCGTGTAAGTATATTCAATTAGAATTAATAAATTCATAAAAAAATAAACGATTTTCGTGGTTATTATTATTACTACTCGGAGATTCTTTGTATTGACAATACTGGCATCTCGATAACGATAGAGTAGCAATGTTCGTAATTAACATTCCTTAGCGGAAAAACATATTTCTATTAATAAAACACAGTATTCAGCATCAATCTCACAATTTTTGTAACCATGGCGGTATAATATATAAATATATGGCTTAGGAAGTTTTTCTATGGGAGCTGCTTGTTAGTCAACTTCTCTTAGGAGAGGGGTAATGGATGAATTGGGCTAGGACAAGATGAATATTTTATATTATCGCTCTCACTACGCCCTTTTTTCAATATGGAATGGGTGGGAGAGGAATTTTAGCATCACAAACATTCTTGCTTTAAAAAAGAAATATGCACTGTCTGAACTAACTAAAGTAATTAAGTTGACCATTGCACTACGGATCCGGTATTTGTTTTAATAGACGATTAACAATAATTTTTAAAATTTTGAATAAACATGCTTAACATTTATCTTCCTCACAATATTGGACTTACCATTAGAAAATATCGAGTTTTGTGAGTGAATATAAGTGAGCCAACACTCAAACCTAATATCGATCACAAATTGAAATCACAATGAAAGGATTAGCTGAAAAGGGATAAAGGGAAAAATATAGTTCTCTAAGTGGCTGAAATGACCCATAAGTCACTTTATAGAAATTCTCAAAATATTTGTTTTTTTTTAATATGGTTGAAAGTTTTATTTACTAATCAAAGTATTTTATCTAATTACAGATTTCAAGATCTATTACTCATCTTGGCAATTACTGCTATGTTGATAAATTTATTTTCAACATATCTATTTCAGGTAAATTATGAAGCATTTTCAAATAATGGTTATTTTAATGCACTCTTTAGTGCCCTAGGGAAGAGAAAAGTTTTAGAGTGCATCTTCATTGTACAAATTGAATGGCGCTATTTATCATTTTTTATAAATAACAAAAACACATTTTTTAGTACTATTTATACAATATATTTTTTGATCAAGACTGGTTTCACTCAATGTGAGCATTATATACTTACACTTTTACATGCTATTTTTAACAATAAATATTTTTTTCTCTGTAAGAACTATTCAAAAAAATCATCTCAAAGAGTTAATAGTTTTAATGATACTGTATTGCTTTTGATTCGAGTTTTGGGAAATTAAAGTAATTCATATACAATTTCGCCATTGTGGGATTTTTGTTAAGTTTGAATACAATAGAAAGGATCTAGACTGATTTGAAGTTTGGTGTTAGGACTGTGAAAGTGGATATGCGCTAGATCAGGGGTAGTCAATCTGGTCCCTACTGCCCAATAGTGGGTGCTCCAGGTTCCATGGTGGGCGGTAGAGGTTTTTAAAAACATTATGAAAAGCTGCTTGCCTACTATATAAAACACAATTACTATGGAACCAATGGGCAGTTAGAAAATTTTACTACCCTCAGAGATACAAAAGTGGGCGATAGTTATAAAAAGGTTGACTACCTCTGCGTTATATAGTGCAAGAAAGAACACAGGAGTGGGGACTCTTGAACTTGCAGGAGTTTAACTCCACTTGCCGCTACCTTTGAGATTCCATACAAGATATATCACGATTTCAACATAAATAAAATGTGTCTTACAATTACATATGCTGCATTACTGAAACGATACCAGACAGATTCTTGAAAATGTGTAGAGTACTTTTTCAATGATGATGTCAAATCCGATGGATCAGTTAATTCTCATTAAAGTAGCAGAAGCTGATATATCAGATTTTGGCAGCTAGGGGTTATTGACTAACCAAAAAAGATAACTTAATAACATATTTTGTTTCAGGCTGGATTGATGGAATTTCTATTCGAAAAGTTTCGTTCGTTGATGATCATGACAATGTTATACTTATGTTGCTGTATTGCAACTCATGTTTATTGGTTGATCATCAAATGGGATAATCCACTGCAGCCAATCACCGCTATGCTAGGATTGTCATTCTTATTACAACGGACAAGTGAGTATCTGACCTAATCATTATGTTATATTTAATTCAATCGAGGTTAGCTGTGTTATAAAAATATGTAGGCATAAATTATTGGTAATCTAATTGTTAAAGACATTGAAAGTAGTGTCCTTTACACATTTATCAGTTGGCTGCTGAAATAAAGGAAACTTTATTTTGTTTTTATAAATGAGCTTGTACACGAAAGTTTTGACATTGTTAACACTCTTATATTTATGAGTATCTATGAACCACAAATTATATACTATACTATGAACAAACTGCATTTGACTGTCTCTGAAGTTGAGACGCTAAAAATCAGTGTGTTGTTATATTAGTATCGAAATTAAAGATTTTCTTTGAACTGTTGAAACTTTGTACATTTCCACAAGTTTAAAATTTCTATCAAGGGTGCTCAATCGATGTTATAATTCAAAATATAGATCTTTATTGTTTTTCAACTGATCCTGTTCAAATTACACATGCTAAGTATTGAATTGCAAACAAAACATGTTTCAATATGAGATCAGCATTTCAGTGTTAATATAACATAGTTTCAGTGGATCAATATATGATTGTTCTGGGGCTCAATCCAATTATCTAGCATTGCAAATCTACATTTGATACATAATAAAACTGGATAAATATATTTGTGAATTTTTTATGCGAAATAGTAAATTATTGCTAGTGTTACTCTGATTATTGCGTGTTAATTTGGAAATACGTTACGTACTGCCAATCTTAACTAATGTAATATTAATGAAACATTTTTTCTCACCCAGTTGCACCATGCTACTATTATTTCTACAAAAAAGCTGCATTGCGAATAAGCGACCCCCGCTTTTATGAAGACATAGATTGGATTAATAATCAACTATCCCAGCAAAAATAATTGCATATTCTTTCGATTTTCTCGGTGATATTTTTTAATCAGTTTTATATTTTTAGGTTGTTTTCTGACTAAGCACTCATTTTAAAAAGATGATGATAAATTGTTATTGTTTTCATTATTTAATTTATTCTTTATGAGATATATTAAATACGCATATTTACAATAATAATCTTGTTTGTAAGTCATATTTACCTTTTGCGTGGTATGATCAACACACAGTGCCTCCAAAATTCCTCGACATTCAACGATTGCTTTGCTTCCTCCAGAAAATCTCAACATTCTTTAGTTTACCCTGAGTACATCCTGTGGATATTACCTGATGGTCTTCCAGGGTGTCAAAATTAGAAAAAAAGGCAAGCAGGATTGATGGAGACATTTGTAGTGACCCAACCAGCTCCGTTGCCACTTCATGACCTCTAAAAGAGCGCTGTCTGGTGCATTGCCCAATCTTCAAGTTTGTCATGAATCAAATCTTCAATGCATAACCAACATAAGCATCTATTTCTTTGAGCCCGGTAATCAGTATTTAAAATTTTTCATAGAGTACCATGATTCTCGAGTAGGTGTGACACGGCACATGAATTAAGAGCTGGACTATTTCAGAATTTTGACACGCCAAGCAAAAAAGATGTTAATCACTGTTGTAGGTTCACGACATGACAAAATATCATAAATTTGAATTTTGAATGTTCATCTTAATCCATTGAATTAAGATTTTAATGGTTAATTTCAAATAATTTGCATATATTATTATAGAAATATGTAGTGTTTGAACACTCTAATACTGGTGTGAACTTTTCAACGAACATTCTATTTTTTTGCGTTTATAGTATTCAAGTAGAGATGCTGCACCATCAACTTTGGAACATAAGTGATCGCCTGCTGTTACCAGATAACAGACAATTTACTAAAAATAAGATTAAAATATTCCAGAAATACTTTTTTATTGAAGATCTGTCATTTTGAACAATATACAATTTTTCAAAGTTTTTACATAGGTATTTATTTCTATCTTACAATTTGTACATTGAAAACAGTCCATATTTTCAAAAAAAAAAATCAAATACCACTTATAGATAGCTTTTAGTGTTGTGGAGAAGCTATGGTGCTATTTGTGATACATTACATTGGTCAAATTTCATAGATATTTAATGCCATGTTGTCATGCAAATATGTAAATGAAAAAAAAAAAAAAACAAAAAACATGATCATCTTACAGGTTTAATGATGTGGCGAAATTTCAATTGCAGCATAAAAAATAAAATAATAACTTTATTAAAGTCAATGGAAAAAATTAAGTAATTAAATTAGTAAATTATGTCTACAATAATATTTGATGATGTGATATTTATAATTATATTTCAAAACATAAAAATTGTTGACAATGTGAAAACTTTATGGACAGTATCTAATATAAAAATATTTCATTTGAATTCAGCTAGAAAGATATTTGCACCAGAATAATTTCTATTATAACATTGCGTTAACAAAATCTTTAAAATCAAAGTTGTTCAATAGTTGAGAGTTGATCGAGCTGTTAATTAATTTGATAAATTCACAGATGAACAAGAATTATTTGACATTGTTTTTAATTTGCAAGGGACATCAAAGGAGATACCCAAAGCTCTGCACGCTTTAGGCTTCAATAAATATTTAAGTATTGGTAAGTACACAACTTATTCCACAATTTTTCCAAAATTAACCCCACACATTTTTGCAGATCTAGCAGAAGTAATCTTCCGCGTTAATTGAGAAATGCGTGAATATATTATATTGGTGATGGTATACAAAAATAATTCTTTTTATTTCTGTTTAGTAGTAAATTATTGCTGATTTCAAACTTTCAAGAATAGTCAAGATCTCCCATGTATTCAAAAAATGATAAAATTTTTACAAAATTAAAATAAAGAGCTATCAAACGAGAGTACTGAATATCGAATGTAGCATCTTATGAAATGATGTATATATGTATTTCTTTTTACTATTTGCAACAAAAATAGTTAGTACGAGTTTAACTTTTGTCTCATATAGGTATATTGCAATTTTCTGTTAACTGTTCTACCAGAGCTATCTGTCCCTGTTGCACAAAATATTTGCAGAACTTGTTTTCAGAATGAAGGTTATTAGCCCATTCTCCGCTGAGTTGTAAAGGTTATTCAAACACCTACGACTTCTGATATTTATTGAAAAGTGTTGGTGTCAGACAATCTTTTGGAGATTATCAAGACAAAATAAGGCTATAGTTCAACAAAAGAGATGTTAGCAGTCAGAAGGTTAATAAGAATATTGTTCATTTTATAAATTCTAGCTCTGTTTGGTTATAACATAGTGTGATTTCTGGGCGGAAATTATAAAATAATGAAAAAAAAAATACAATTTTCTAAACATAACTATTTTAATAGGGTGCTAACTATCTGTGCTAAATTCTTTAGTAGAATATTAGAGTAGGTCCATGAGAATCTTTTATTATTGCCCTTCGAAAAATCTGCTTTCCACAATGCCATGGAAATTGCTTCGGCATAACGGGCATGTCGCTTTCTTACTCTTGTTGAACCATTTCATCTGTAATCCAATAGTTAATATAATGAGAATGAATGATCTGGCAGTTAGTCAATATATTCATTGCCAGTGCACACAAGTGGATCAATTTAGTAGGTAAAAACATACCATTTGTATAAAACAGGGTCCTTGTTATAAAAGTTTACTAAAAGAAAAATTATGGAAATGGCACTTGTCAACGGGTTTAAATAATGAGTGAAATATTTTTTTTACAATACATAAAAATAAAAACTTACCAAACATGATTTATGGAATTTATTCTTACAGACTCGGCACAGTGACTTGGGCAGTTCACCTGTTTTATAGTGAAGCTTTGCATAACACACGTAGCATTCCGGTGCACTTTCTATTTTTCGGCGTAACGAGTTCATCCAAAGTGTTAATGCTTGGAATACTGAACTGTTCTGTAATGATTAACGATAATGCTAGTTAGTCTCCACACCTCTACAAATAAAAAATTTACTCAAGTCATCATATGTAATATGAATGAAGCAAATTTCGTGAATACAACACATTTTTGATACAGTCCAATAGAGAAAATATTCAGATGATCTTATCCATTTAATTCAATTTTAAAGGACAATGATTTTGATTGTTTTATAAATAAATAATAAACAATAATTTGGCAATATTAAAAAAAAATAGTTGTCTGTGATGTAATGTCTACGACGATCTTGTTGGTTCAAATCCTAGAATGAATTGCATTACTTTTCAGTTTTATTTAAGCAGTGAGAGTGTGCTAAAAAACTAGTACAAACCCAATACAAGATAACCGCTTCTATAAATCTATTAACTACCTAGGTAGCATTAGCGAAAAAATTCATCGGGAGATTAAAAACTCAATAGACGTAGCTTTCAAGGTCAACAATAACTTAGGCAGACATCTTAAAAATAGTAAAGATAAAATCAATAAACTGGACAGAAGCGGTATTTATAAAATGTCCTGTGGCTCATGTTTATCCGTTTATATCGGACAGACAGGTAGAAGTATATCTACTCGAGCTAAGGAACATGTAAGATCATTCAACAGTAAAAACACAGATTCACAATTCGCTAATCACGTTATTAATGAATCACATAATATAAATTCAAACTCAGCCCCTAAATGTTTGCATCTTTGTAGTAAGGGTCGGAGAATGACGGCTTTGGAACAGCTGGAAATCAATAGACACCAATTATCACAAAGGATTCTTAACGAGCAAACTAACATAATAGTATCGCCACTTGTCCAGCCGTTGTACAAAGGGGTGGTCTGATTTGCTTCCAGAAGGACCACTTCCGTCCCACATATAATCTTATTGTCATAGACACCTATTGTTTCATTTAGAATTTTGAAAATGTAGTGTCATTGTGTTAAAATAACAAGCTAGGCCGTTGGAACAGGAGAGAGGATGTGTTGTGTGCCTTTTCTGCACAGCTATATATAGATAAGCAAATGTTAGTTTAAGCATAGTTCTGACGATGGCGTGAGCCGAAATAGCTATCAACTATATTTGTTAAAAATAATTTTGTAGAACTAAAATACATTGCTATTTTTTCACCGTGTTAAAAAACTAGTCTTATCTCAACAGTATCTCATCTATTTCAACTGTCTTTGTAAAAGAAAGGTTGAGCAACTGAATAACCTCTTTTAAGATACCTGTAGGGCGCCATATGCTCTATGTCAAGGAGACATGGAATCAAAAAAATCATACGCGCCACATTTGCATATGTGCTGAAATAACCACTTGGATAATAAGAAAAGTTTATTGTTGTTGAAAAGTTGAAATAAATCCTTTTTCAAGTCTTATGGAATTATCTGACCACAATTGATAAATATTACGAATTTTTTTCCCATAGTAGCTTAAAACACTCCACCTGATAAGAAAGAAGCATTGTTATCCAAGGAACGGGATTGGTGAAAGTGCCACTGGAAGAGACTCGCGGTACACTGAGTGGATAATTAGGACGCAGGCCGACTGTGAGTGTCATGTCTTTCTCTTCTGTGGTGTATGTACAAACTATGTCATTTGCTGACCAATGAATTTTAATCTATAACATAGAGAAAACACATTGAAACATTAGTCAAACTCAATTGAGATGCGTTGAATCAAAATGCTTCCATCGATATGTATGACTATTTAAATTATTATACGTCACGAGCGCCCAGGTACTCAAATCATGTCTGACTCATTCTAAAAAAAATTAAGATATTATATAACATTAGGAGTATCCTAATATAATAATTGCTCGACGTGCACAGTGACTCGAGAGTGGAAAACAAAAAGATTCAGCCTATGTGAAGCGGCCCTGAGCATTTTTCTGCCATCAGATTTGTAGTTTTTATCTTCTTTGAAAATCGATTACAAGCAATATTACCATTGATATTTCATATGAAAGTTTGAAAATGCAGCTGTTGAAAAATTAAAATTTATGCAGCAAACATACCCTAGCATAAGGCCATTCTGCAGATCTGGTCTGGATGTCTTGGAGCACTTGCTCGATGAGGATACGGGAGATATAATTTGATACCATCACTCCGATGGTTTGCGAGAGGCGAGACGGAAGACAGCCCCACCAACTGCGAGTGAGGATGGCCGTTGATCCTCCGCGGAGACATTCCATCAGGCAGTGGCAAGCCAGAGACCCGATAAGTTCATTAGTCACTAGAGCTTAAGAAAAATACAGTTTTATATATTTAACAAATTGCTGCTGAATGCATTGCAACTTTTCGATGATTCAGGGTGGGGCCGAAATTTGATATTGCACCTACATACACATATACTTTGTAGTGACTTGCCTAAACATACACTAATTTGTCAGCGGTTCACAGCATTAAATTGAGTGTGTGTCTAGGGCAAAGATTATACATTATGCCGAGGTATCAGCATTTTTTGGAGTTATTTTACTTATTTTTGATGAGGATGCTTTTAGATGGAGTAGTTCCAAATTATTAACCAAACACAGTGCATTTTATCATGGTGAAACTTCTTCAAAATTTTAGTTGGAGGGGCAGAAATTTTAAAATATATATACATATATGACTGCTGAGGGCAATAAACATTGTACTCATCAGAATATATAACATTTTGGTGCTTTAACTGTCTGTCAAAATATGGGAGATGTGTTGACAGTAATCATAGTATAACATATTAGAAATGCCTTTTCACTATATTTACCTTTGCAATGAAGTTCAGGTTGATACTCAAAAGGATTTGAATAACCTCGTGACGGCTGTTGGCTCAATAACTCTGATGGCAACAGGCGGAAGAGTACAGAAAGAAAATTTTCTACATATTGGTTTTCCCTGAAAATAAAAAAACACACATTATAAAGCTGTTTGCCTAGTCATTCATTTATTTTATGTAGTATTGAAGAATAGGAAATTTAAATTAATTATAGAAGTTTACGGAAATGTTACAGAACATTTAGATATAGTCAAGAAATCCGCATTAGTAAGAAATTGCATAAATAAACAAAAAAATAGAGCTTGTTCTTTTGTAGTTTTCACGGAAAATATATTGTTCAGATTATTTACCGAAATAGTTCTGTATATTGATGTTGAACCCAGGCAGCAGACTCTTGAGTGATATCTAGCAAAGTTTCCCACAGGAATATATATCCTAGCAGAATATTGTAGCTCTCTGTGTGTGGTAACAAAACGGGATGATCTTCACCGATTCTGCAAAAAAACAATCACTTGTGTTGATTATTTGGAGATATATTTTACTAGTTCATGACAATAGTGTAAAAATTTTTTAAATCACAAATTATTTGCGGGACATGTCAACTTCCATTTTGATTGAATTAAGTTTTTTGAAATCGTTTCAAATAATTAAGTTTAACTTAAGCGAAATAATTCTTAATTTTTGAACAAATCGCCGTAGCCGATTGATGTACGTTTCACGAGATACCAATAATTGATTCATTTTTAAAGCCTAGTACATATATACTTACTTGTAAGGACTTAGGCAATCTTGAACGGAGGTCTGCAGTAAAGATAGATATGGAACCATTTTGTGTATGGATAAAGTCAAAGGAACCACCGAGTCTTCCTGGAATGTGGACGTCGAAATAACCTCTGTAATAAAGAAAAGTTAGTCATCGCAATGTATCATACTACATGTAATATGATATATTACTAAAATTCACGAAGAGAACTGTCAGGTAAACATATGATCAAACTCACCATCGGCTATTTTCAAAGCGGGTCGTATCTTTTTCATCATTTGATGTGCTATGAATTTCAAGATGTGATGTGTTGAGGTGCTCATTACTTCTAGGCAAATTTCAACAATTGAATCCAGAGAATATTTAGTTGAATCCTTATTGCTAGTAAAATATTTGGAATTGAATGTATCAATTGCATCACATAGAGCGCTCAGGAAGAAAACATCCTTTGAGTATAATTTTGTCGACGACAGACAATCTCCTGAAAGTATTCATAAATAATATATGCACTTGTAATATTGCATTATGTACAAATATTAGGTGTAGTAAAAAGTCGTGACGTTTTTTTTAAATGAAACTCAAAGTGTTTTTTTAGTATTTTTTTTATTTTTATTTATAAAAAGTAATCTCCCTGTCTATCTATAACCTTCTGCTACCTATTAGACAAGTCTAAAATCCATTTAGGAAAAAACTCTACTGATTCGGAATTAAAATAGTCGGAAATAGCGTTTTTTATGTAATTTTTTGTTTGAAATTTTTTATCCCTAAATGTTTTTTATATTAAACGGAATAAATGGTAATCCGATTGTGCCAGATCTGGTAAAAAAAGGTGGTTGCAATAATTTTTTCCCAGGTCATATTCGCCACATGTGGTCGCGCTTTTTCGTTTTGCAGTTTATCGTTGCGTCCATTCATCCTGCCTGGCCTCTTTCTTGTCAAAGCTTCACTTAATTGGTTTAATTGGTCACAGTATACCTGTGCCGTCATAGTTTCACCATATTTTAACACTTCATAATGAATTATTCCTTTGAAAACCCTCCAAACACAAAGTAAGAGTTTTTTTGGGTGTAAACCAGTTCGAGGGGTCGTAATTGGTTGTTGTCGACGATTTAGATATTGTTTTTTCTTCGATATATTCGTATATAACACCCACTTTTAATCTCCGATAATCAGGATTAGAAAAAATGGTCGTAAAGTGTGTTTTTTTTGCAGCAATTGGCATGCGCTTAGTTGCTGCGCCTTGTTCCGATCGCTCAACGCGTGTGGTGCCCAAATTCCTACTTTTCGAATTTTTCCCAGACTTTTCAGGTACTTTTGTTTTATGGACCATTTAGTACCGACTGTATTGGACAATTCCTTTTTTGTTAGCATAGGATTTTTTTCAATTTCAGCTTTCAGGGCGACTTCATCCACTGTATGAGGTCGTCCACTTCGAGGGTAATTTTCAATGCTTAAATTGCCAGATTTAAATTTTGTTAACCATCTCTGACATTTTCGAACCTTTAACACGTCTCTTTAACAGTCGCAAATGTTTTTAGTGGCAACGACTGCAATGTGCTGGGCGTAATATTGAAAAAGCATGCAACCGCGCAGATATTCTTATGAAAGGCAAAGGTCGGTCATTCTGTTTGGGGCGAATGAACATATTTTTTTTCTATACGGAACGTAACTTGAGATGTCACACAACACGAAAAAAAATATTATGACATCTTATTTAACCAAAGGCCCGAACCCGACCGATTTTAAGACACGCGTTTAAAAAAACGTTGGGACTTTTTACTACACCTAATACTAAATAAAATGATTCTCATGAATTCAGTAATCGTTCTTGCATTCATTGCTATTTTTACATAAATTTTTTGACATGGTTTGAAAACCTGGCATTCATAATTAATTTGTATTATACAAAAAAAAAAAATAAATGGAGACTTTTTAATGTAATCTACCATCTAAGTTACCTTGATCTTTAATAAAAATGTATTAAAATAGGGTTTCAAGTGCAATTCATAATTGTGCCGAATGTAGGTTTAACCCTTTTACGCCGAAGCAGCGCGATTGTGCTGCTTGGTACTTGTGCAAAATTGACGGGCAAGCGCTATCGCGCTGCGAAAACCATATTCCACTCAAGCGTAACTCGAAGTGTTTTAACACATGTTTTATTAAAATTTATGAATGATGTGGATCATGTAAGTTCTTAGGATTGACAAAATCGAATCCACAAATTTATTGACCCAAAAATATTTTTTTTAATGATAAAACAAAATTGTGAACATATGTTAGTGACGCGCTCATATTTCACCGAGTATTTATTGAATAACAGATATGTTGTGCAATCTTATAATACATGTATATCATATCGAAACGGGCATAGAAATAGAATATACTTCTTAGAAAAAATGTCTTTTTTTAGTTATCATGGATTCAAGAAATATGGAGGGCACTTGCGAACAATAGGAAATGGAACAAATATCTACCCTTTTTAAAATTCCATTCATCACTTTTTTAACAGAAAGATCATAAAATTCGTTACATTTGTATACACAATCTTATTATTATTTGCTCAACACACGTAAGCGTCAATAGAAAATAAAACTCTTGCATACAATGGCAGCCCGTCCATTGAAATTCTTGATTTACTTCACTCCCTGAATGAAAAAAACTTTTATATTTATAAAAAAATATTTTTATCAATAATTTCTTCATCATAAATAAATCACCTGTGTTTTATGCGAAATTGATTGGAAATTTCGTGGGTTATTTTATTTTTCTAAAGATACTGCAAGTCTGAAGTTCTTATGGATAACCCGCCACTGGACATATGTATTTACCGGAATTTCTTTTGATTTATAGCTTTTCAAGTTGAAGGAGAAATTCTTTTCAGTTATGTATACACGATATTTATTTTTCAGTTTACTTCGGGCGGTTGTTGGAATTTAATTGTCACAGAAACCAATCGATATGCCAATGCATTTTTTCGTTGTAACAACATTGCTAAAAATCGGAAGTTACCTGAATAAAAGTTATCATGTAGTTGCAGACAATTTATTTACAAGCATCCCTTTGCTTAATTATTTGATATCAAATGATACATATTACACCGGTACGGTTAGACCCAACAGTAAAGGAATGCCACCAGACTTACTAAAAACAAAATTTAAAATTGATGAAGCGAAATATGATACAAAAAAAGGTGCGTAATCTGCGGATCTAAAATCTGCGGATACCGTGAAAAAAAGTCACAAAAATAACCGATGATACTTGCATCTTCCTACGCATCGACTAAAAGAATGACTGCAATAAATAGACGTAATTGGGGGACAAATAAACCGGATGTAATAAATATATGGGAGGAGTTGATACTTCAGATCAATGTTATATACATACCTGGATGAAAGACGTACATTGGTATATAATATTGGAAAAAGGTGACTTTTCATATTTTTGGGAGAATGATGGTAAACGAATTCATTATTTACACAACAAATACGCTTGGTAAAAAGATGACAAGATTAGAATTTACATCATCCATAATTGAGGCAATAGAAGATGAATGGAGACCTAAAGAAAATCCAGTCCAAAGAACATCTAGTACGAGATTGGAGAATCTGGAGGTTTTAAAAAAATTACCAGGACGAAATCTCAGAGAATGCGTCATATGCAGCAAAAAAGGAGGGCCTATTAGAAGATCAAATCTAATTTGTAAAAAGTGTGAATGGGTCTTCACCCATTATGTATCGGAAAACACAAGTGTTGACTTTTATTATTTTTAGTTTATTAGACTATAAAAATACATATCGAATAATTAAACTTTTTAGTATTTTTACTGATAGACGATAGTTCAAAAAAATATTCTGCATCAAAGACATGTGAAATATTTTACAAAAAATACCTCTTTTTTATCACAAAATTAAAAATTTTGTGCAAATTATTGCAAATTTCATGTTTCTTATTTTTTTAGGTCGATCGTGTAAACTCATTTATTGTTTTTATAATTGTTTTATCGAAACTATAATATATCAAATGCAAAATAAGAAAAAAACAGAAATAAATCCTTAAAAACTACATATTTACAAATTTTTTTTTAAACACAAAAAACTTCAAAAAGTCTTTAGTGCTTTTAGCAAGTCCCCAAAAAAAAAGGCTAGGCGTAAAAGGGTTAAATTATTATGTACCCAAGACTATGTTCAATGCAAAAGAAAAGAACTGTGAATTTGTTAAGGGATAATAACACAATATATATCAAACATTTAATTTTTTGGTTGCTAGAATGATTTGCAATATCTTAGCGAGAACTACTATGACCACTTTTAAGGTGTTAACTGTCACTTCTTGATGGAAAGGCATGATATTTTAAATAATAAAAACACATTTTTTTTAGTACTTATTTCCACAATATATTTTTTGATCAGGACCGGTTTCGCTCATTGCGAGCATTATCAACTGATATTCAGTTGATAATGCTCGCGATGAGCGAAACCGGTACTGATCAAAAAATATATTGTGGAAATAAGTACTAAAAAAATTTGTTTTAATTATTTAAAAAAAAAAAAAAAACTACTATGACAATCGCAGAAATTGTACAATCGATTAAAATAGTTTAGTGTTAAAAAAAATATTATAGTTTTATAATCAACTATTGATAGCATTTCTCACGGTGTTATCACCAGCAATGTCATCATTTTTCAGCAGTTGAAGGGTTAATAGAAGTGACTTGAATAATCATATATAAATCATATATAACTCTCCCAGTAACAAAAAATAGCATAATATATTAGGTGTAGTAAAAAGTCCTGACGTTTTATTCAAACGCGTGTCTTAAAATCGGTCGGCTTCGGGCCTTTGGTTAAATAAGATGTCATAATATTTTTTTTCGTGTTATGTGACATCTCAAGTTACGTTTCATATAGAAAAAAAAAGGTTCATTCGCCCCAAACAGAATGACCGACCTTTGCCCTTCATAAGAATATCTGCGCTGTTGCATGCTTTTTCAATATTACGCCCAGAACAGTGCAGTCGTCGCCACTAAAGACATTTGCGACGTTTATAGAGACGTGTTAAAGGTTCGACAATGTTAGAGATGGTTTACAAAATTTAAATTTGGCAATTTAAGCATTGAAAATTACCCTCGAAGTGGACGACCTCATACAGTGGATGAAGTTGCCCTGAAAGCTGAAATCGAAAAAATCCTATGCTAACAAAAAGGAATTGTCCAATATAGTCGGTACTAAATGGTCCATAAAACAAAAGTACCTGAAAAGTCTGGGAAAAATTCGAAAAGTAGGAATTTGGGCGCCACACGCGTTGAGCGATCGGAACAAGGTGCAGTGACTAAGCGCGTGCCAATTGCTGCAAAAAAAACACACTTTAAGACCTATTTTTCTAAACCTGATTATCGGAGATTAAAAGTGGGTGCTATATACGAATATATCGAAGAAAAAAAAATATCTAAATCGTCGACAACAACCAATTCCGACCCCTCGAACTGGTTTACACCCAAAAAAACTCTTACTTTGTGTTTGGAGGGTTTTCAAAGGAATAATTCATTATGAAGTGTTAAAATATGGTGAAACTATGACGGCACAGGTATACTGTGACCAATTAAACCAATTAAGTGAAGCTTTGACAAGAAAGAGGCCGGGCTGGATGAATGGATGCAACGATAAACAGCAAAATGAAAACGCGCAACCGCATGTGGTGAATATGACCTGGGAAAAAATCCAGGAGTTGGGTGGGAAAACTTTATTGCATCCACCTTATTTACCAGATCTAGCACAATCGGATTACCATTTATTCCGTTTAATATAAAAAACTTTTAGGGATAAAAAATTTCAAACAAAAAATGACGTGAAAAACGCTATTTCCGACTATTTTAATTCCAAATCAGTAGAGTTTTTTACTAAATGGATTTTAGACTTGTCTAATAGGTAGCAGAAGG
Source organism: Himalopsyche japonica (assembly GCA_028555115.1). Lineage (NCBI taxonomy): Eukaryota > Metazoa > Arthropoda > Insecta > Trichoptera > Rhyacophilidae > Himalopsyche > Himalopsyche japonica. Next base: position 13,530 of record JAHFWJ010000807.1, on the reverse strand, counting down.
TTATAGATAGACAGGGAGATTACTTTTTATAAATAAAAATAAAAAAAAATACTAAAAAAAGCACTTTTGAGTTTCATTTAAAAAAAACGTCACGACTTTTTACTACACCTAATATTTCTTATTGTGGGAAATATTTCACTTGTTTGTGAAGAATCTTCAGGAAATGATCAATAAATAAGTGAAAAAAAAAAAATTATTAAATGTCTTACGGACTATAGCCATGAAAGTTTCTATCAAGCGTAGGTCAATATCTGGCGCAAAGATGTCACTCCACTCCTGTGGTAGGCTCGCTATAATTCCAGTTGGTTCTTTGACAACACTTTTTGCAGGAATACTTAGTATGAACTTCTCGACGGCGGTGAATAATTTAAACACTGCACATCCCAAAAGAGATACCTGAAATAGTTGATCATGGTTAGGATTCAGCCAGGAAATATTTTCTATGGTGATAGGCCAAAAGTTATGTTGCTTTGGATTGATATCAGACAATAGTGTTGTCATCTAGAAATAAGGCTCACAGAAGTTAGAATAACGAATGTGGAAATAGAAAACCAAATCAAGAGAAATGTTTGACTCACTTTTGTGGTGGACCATGAATTTTTACACTTTTCAATTGATTGCATGAGAGAAGATGAAGATATAGTGATGAAATCCCAGTGATGAGATTCAAGATCCCAACCGACTGTTTCAATCGAAACTATCAACAGATTCACTATACAAGCGTTGCATTGTACTAAATTCCAATCAGACAAGGTGAAATCTCTATAAAAAAAAAAAGCATTAAACCATTATCAAAAAAGTTTCAACAGTGAAGGCTCTGAGCTAAAATATTACAAAAACATTGACTCACACATCATACAGCATCAGCTCTTTGCATTGGTAATACATGTCAATAATTGATGCCAGGCCTTTCACGGGTGTGTCCATACATTCTAAGAAACTTTCCTTTGTTATATTGATTGCCGTTTTCTTTTTGTTATTGAATGCGAGATAAATTGACCTCAAAGCGATAATTGCCGTGACTTTCATAAAGTATGCTTCATGTTTAGGTTCTCTGCATTCGTTGAGTACGATCTAAAATATAGGTAATTTAACCCTTAAACACCAGAATAAAGAATATGGCAAATTTGATAAATACTGGCCCATGTTTGCTTCTGGAATTTTACAAACTCATAGTCATACATTGCTGTTTGAACTGATTTTATTTGTAGTCTTAATTATTTGGCTATAACTGATTTTAAGAGAAAAATGCAACAAAAAAGAAGCAAGATTTTATAGAAAACCGACTTGAATGAAATTTCTATAATTTTTGTAAAAGGGTGATTGATTATTCAGTATTATTAGTGTAAAATTAATTTCTTTGAATTTATTCAATGTTTAATAAATATAAAGCTGTGATATATAGTTGTTTCAAAAAAATTTCTACAATGATCCTCATTGGCATAGTGATTGAAACTGTACAATCAATTGATATGGCATTTGATAAATTTTACAGTTTTTTTATTACCAATAACAAACGTTAACATTTTTAGAGATACTTAGGAAAACCTCAAAGCACCCAAAGGGTAAAAGAATATGCATAATGATAAATGTAAACGATAATTAAAATGCAGATTTTCATGAATGAATTGAAAAATCAATCAACTGCTCGACTGCATGAATATATTTGTTACCTGTATATTATTAAAAGAGTCATCCATTAAGAGCTCTTGCAAGTTTTCTGTGGCTCTGAGTTTCACAGCAAAGTCATCAGTGACTCGGTTCAGATTGTAACTGTTTTCCCTTCTGGCTAAACGTAAAGTTTTATCCAAAACACAGAGGGAAACCGACCAGTATAATCCTTCAGCTTCAGCTTTCAACTTTATATGATTGAACAAAGCGGAGTAATACTGAGTGGGTATTGATGCCACCGTATGCGTCATAGTGTTTATCAAGACATCATAATATTCCAATGCTGTCTTACACCAACTACACTGAAAAAAGTATGGCGAACAAATTAGATAAGAAAAAATATTTAAGGCGTTAATTCTTAGTGGAAAGGCATTCTATTTAAATAAACACAATATTTAGTACAATTTCCACAATTTTATGTTGTTAACATCAGGACCGGTTTCGGTCATTGTAAATATTATCAACTGAAACAATACAAACTGAAACTGTCAGATAGTTTCTTCACTGCGTTTTAACTTTGTATTGTCACGTTTGTCACGATAGTGTTACATTTCTTTCAGCTGCAATTTACTGCTTGCCTATTGGTATGTATTTTCCTGTAATTAATAACTTTAATATATTATATATACAATACTAAATATTTATTTTACGTCAGTTCCGTTGCATCCGTGTGATGGAATACCTGAAGATACCGAAGGGCGAAACCCGGGTCGTTTGTGACAAAACATGTGGAATCGTACAAAATTGCAACAATTCAAATTTGATATTGAAATTCCATCAAGCAACTTCAGTCGATATCATAAATTTGTATTGTCAATTGACAATATCAATTATTTAATCCGTTGTCTTGTAAAATTATTAAAATGATGATAAATTGTTTATATAAAAATTTCGTTCCTATCATTTCTCAACTCTCAATGGACTTAGATTTATTTTTGATAACAAATTAATAGTTAATCAATTAGTAAGGTCCTCAACACTTAATTTATATTAATAATTTTTTTGCATGAATAGCCTTATTTTAATTTGTATTGCATCAACTGATAATGATAGTGGTGAGTGAAAATGGTCCTGATTTTATTATTTTAAAATTGTAGAAATAACACTAAGCAATGTGATTTATTATATAAATAAGAAAAAATACTGAATAATTAACTTTCATAAAGATGAGTACTGAAAAAACATCTCATTGATCGTTACTTGTGCAGATTTGTTGGCAGGCATTTTCCGTAATTTTGTGCCACATTGCAGCAAATCCATTTAAAATTTGATATCACAATTGTTTATGTAGCATAAAATATAGATACTTTTGTCTTATTATAATGGATTTTTACTAAGTGACAATTCAAAAAATAAAGTATTGAATTTCCAGAGATGCCAAAACTTCTGTATGATGACAATGTGTACTTTAAATGGACTCACAGCTTGATATTCCATGGATAATGTTCGTATCACACAAATATTATGCAATTGGATGCTAAAATTATCCTTCATTTCGTCACATGACATAATATCTTTCAGTTGAATTGCAGCATCATCTTCCGGTTCATTTTCGCAGTCTATGAAAATGATTTTATCTAGAATCTTGGTGCAATAAAGAGTCCAATTAAGCATTTTTCTAAGGTCATCTTCAATTATATCAGTGTAGGGTTTTTTTCCACTGTTTTCGACGATACTGTTCATGGCTGAAGATCTACTATTGGCGAAGCAGCCAAACTTTTCATTCAACACATCAGCATTTAAAGACATCAAGTATGCACTCGAAAACCATGACTTAATATCAGCGGATTCCAGTTTTAGTACAATTCTAATTATTTGACATAACTTTGTCCATTTGTCATCTGTTTCGTTCTCGACACTGACAGAAGAATAAATTAAGTTAGTCGTCAAATCAACTAAAACATCCACTGATTTCACATCAACGGAGTCAGAGTTCCTGTAATTAAAAAAATATAAAAATTAATAAAAGATATTTTTAACAATCTTAGTATAATTTCCGCTGTAGAATGAGGGTGAATTTGAATCATTCAAACTCTGAATAATTTAATTCTAATAAAATTTCATCTAATATTCAATATTGCTATAACCCACCCATTTATATTGTTGGTATCTTTAAGTCACTTTTAAGGTGTTAACTGTCACTTCTTGTGGAAAGGCATGATATTTTAAGAACTAAAAAAATGTGTTTTTATTATTTAAACTATCTCTAAGTATTACATTTTCTAGTTATATTTTATTGGTAGTTCATTGCAAAGCCACAGGTTGTATTGGTTAAAAGATTACCTTTTCCGAATTTGTATTCTATTATAATCAAATTAGTAGTTGTCAAAAAATTTAAATCAGATATAAATTAAGATCACAAACTTAGCATATATATTTTACGTAATTCTCCTTGTATATAAGCTATGAAAACTGTTTACTGTCAGTATCAGATTGCTTGAAGATGGCAGAGAGCGGAATCCAGGTTGTGAGTGACAAAATATGTGAATGTGTACAAAGTTTTAAAGATTTATATTTGATTGCAGTATAATTACGTTGAAATGACGTAGTGCACTTACGGTTCTGTTAGTTTCTTGTAAACAGTGTTGGTGGAGTTTTCAGCGAACCAAAGTAAACTGTCCCAAGAAAGATTTGGTAAAGCGTCTTGCCAAGAAGTTTGCACCTCCCACCACGTGTCCTGGGATAAGATATCAATTCCACCCTGTTGACAAACAATATATTTTGATGATAAGTCATTGACTATGTGGCATTTGTTTAAAAATAATTGCCTGTGTTCAGTGCCGTTGCTTCACGCAGGCGGCTGCCAGTACCTGTAAATCTGGAGGAAATTGAAATACAACGAATCATTTTTATTTTTATTTTATGAGTAGGGCGGTGAAATGTCTAGTGACGGCCCTGCTTGCATTACATTGATAGTGCATGAATTTATTATATACATTCTAGCAAAATGCTATATTAGAAACAAATAATAAACAATAAGAAATAAAAAATTATAATAAGACAATTTTTACCTGCACATTACAGTTGAGTGAAAATAAACTTAGCAACAGCTGATTGTAGCCACTGCATTTTTCATCGGCCACCATTGATGCAGCTAATTGTGAAGCAAACGATGCGCACATGTCCAAATGTATAGATTCCACCAAAGACTCTCCAATAATTAATATGATTTCAGAGCAAGTTTTCCCACTAATAAGAATTTCTAAAATAAATTAAAAATACATATTTTTAATATCAAAAACTGATGAAAGATCCAATAATATTGATGCTAGACAGATTGTTTTACTTTAAAATTCTGCTATTATTAAATGTTAAATATTTCCTTTTTTGAGGTGTTAACTGTCTTGATGGAAAGGCATGATATCAATTTTTTATCTAAAAATAAACAATTTTTGAAATAAATTACTGAATACCACAATATTACATAATATGTTTATACCTCCATTGTTATCTTGAGCAAAGCACATCTTCAATAGTGTTGCATGATGCCTGTCGCCTTCTTTGACCACCTGTTGGCTCATAGTCAATAGTGAGTGACAAACTGTATCGGAATGAAGCCAATCTCGGACAGCCGCACATGTTGAGTGTGGATATGCTAAGCAACGCGATATACACCACTTGATAACGGAGAGTGGAAGCTGTAAATGACGAAACATATAAATAACTTGAGTAAGATGAATAATAAAGATCAATTTTGTATTGAAAAATATGTGAAGTTTTGTTGATTGCGTGGTTCAAATCAGAGACAAGAGACTTAGAACCAAAGCTAAATAAAAACGAATTCTCATTATATATAAATGAGCAAAGGTATTGTTATTATTGTAATAATAGAATGTTCAAGGAGGAACCGGCATTAAAGAAACTGGATCGTTGGAAGTAATCTATCGAACCCATTGGAGATGGAAAATAATCATGATAACAATAAAAATTCAATAACCTGATCCAAGCTTTTCAATACATCTCGTTGGTCACTTTCAGGAAGATGTTTGAACATTGCAAATATCAAATCGACGACGGCAATAGACCTCATTGAATCGCCTTTCAGCCAGTCAAAGAATAAGTCCTTGTAGAGATTAACCATTTTCGGTTCGGATTGATTTCCTATGACATTTTTGAGCATGGCTATGAACAAATCGGGGGAATCGAATTCATTTACGAGAGAGTATAAGGGACCAAGTACTGGAGCAGATAAGTTGGCTTTTTTAGCATACAGGAGATAAGCCGAACAGACATCGTGCACAACTGTGTTCAATCGGTGTTTGTAGTTGTCTTTAACTTCTGCATCATTTTCGGGAGGCTGAATATTTACTTTTTTGATTCCGGTGGCTGATTCGCCATCTGTTCGGCTTTGGTTTGCATCAGAATCAAATTTGACACGTGCAACTTTTTTTGCCTTGACTTGCAAGCAGTTTTTCAAGCCGGAAAGAAGTTCTCCGTGGCCGGTGGCTATTTCTTTGATTTCATTTTCTTCAAGCGGCAACTTTTCCACTTGAGACATTATCAAGAAAGAGACATTCTGCCAAAAGATTCTAATCAATTGTGAGAATGCGGGATTGTTAGAAGACAGAGATTGCTTCGTCCAAAAGAACACTAGACCGGAGAGATGTGCGGCACTCAGTTTTAAAGGCATGTAAGGATTGATTGAGATGTGCGGACGGGCGACGGTTTCCAGCCAGACACGCATGGCTCGTGATAGTGAAGGTACAACTTCGTCAGAGTGCAGAGAGTTCATGGACACGTAACGAGCGCACTCAGCAAGACCGTTCAGCCAAGCGGTGCATTCGGATTTTGATGAAAACACACTTCTCTGCTCTAATCTGAAAAGTTGAAAAAATCGAGAAAAAAATTCTAGGTCATGTATGAGTTTCATTAAATAGTTTTTATACCACGAAAATGAAATTGGTCAAAATCAAACATAAATTATAAATACCAAATTCGAAATAGACGAATAGATGTTCTTACCCTTTTATAATGGAGTCAAAAAAATTATCATATAACTGTAGCAAGGATCGAGAAGAAAATTGAGCAATGAGAGGCAACATCAAAGGGGCGATCCTCCCTCCACTGCCCCACCCTCCACCGGAAAGACATTCACATGCACCCGCCAAAACGTCCTTTTCCAAGTCCACAAATGTCCACCATTCCTAAATGAGAGGTAAAAAAACCCCATAAGACTTCAGAGTTTATCAAGATTTCAAAATAATGTGTAGTATTATATTACTAACATTTCATAAAGACACGGTGAAAAAATAGCAATGTATTTTAGTTCTACAAAATTATTTTTAACAAATATAGTTGATTGCTATTTCGGCTCACGCCATCGTCAGAACTATGGCGTGAGCCGAAATAGCTATCAACTATATTTTTTTTTTTTTTTTAAATAATTTAATAGAACTAAAATACATTACTATTTTTTTTCACCGTGTTATAATGGAGTTCTACCAAGTGAATGCCAATTCAATCAATAAAGTACAGATTCCACCATCAAGATTATTAAGGATGAGAAAGATATGAAAAATTTATCATCCTTTTGCATGATGAGGATCGGTCGTCAAATGTGAATTCCTCAATTAAAACAATTTGAAAGATACACCAATAGGATCTTGAAATGTCTTCGATTGGTCGGCTTGTTGGAAATAGCTGAAATTATATAAACCATTCAGTTCTCATATCGCACGAGGTGCTTTGACGTTTATTTTTCCATCGCATTTTGCGAACAAATACCAATATTTATCAATATATTATATCATCTTCATCATCTTGCATCTTCAGGCATTCTATCACACGGATACAACAGAACTGACCTGAAGATGCCGAAAGGCGAAACCCGGATCTTTAGTGACAATGTGGAATCGTACAAAGTTGTAACAATTCAAATTTGGCATTGTAAAATTTTTATAAGAATTAAAATCCTCGAAGATAAATTTTCACTTTTATAAATATTTTAGAACAAACTACTAACTATTTTCATACCATAATATATGCACAATATTTTTATTGCTTTTTAAGTAAGCAGTATAATAATGATGTAATATTTCATTTAACCCACCAAACGGGTTTCCTTTGACTTTGATATTGTGTATGTATAATATGATATGTATAATAAGACGGGGCTCGTATATTGAAGGTACTATAGCAATATTGTATGTTTCAATGTTACGTGCACTCCTATCGGTCTTTATAAAGATTATGCAATTACTTCTATAAACACAGTGAAAAAAATAGCAAAGGTTTACGAAAATACATAGACACAGTAAACAAAAATAAAATATAATTTAACCGTTTTAGTGCTAAGCAATTTTGGCAAAAATGAATGAAAATTGCTATACACATATTGATTAATTTAGAGGAAAAAATAATGGTGTCAAATAAAACACTCTAACTTAGACAAATATCAATCAATTTTATTAATTATTTTTGAATTATAAAGATAAAATGTTTATTGTTTATTAATGTTTATTAAACATAAAGTGATATCAATATTATTGTATTTTATTTCTTTTAGAAAATAAAAAATCAAAAAAAAATAGCTCAACAATTATGTTTTGCCGCACAAATAGCTACTAATAACTACTAATTGTTGGCCTTCTCGTTATTCCCATTTCGAGTATGACAGCAATAAAGGCTTTCATTTCGTATATTGTTGTCGGCGTCCACTTTTTAGTGCTAAGCAATTTTGGCAAAAATGAATGAAAATTGCTATACACATATTGATTAATTTAGAGGAAAAAATAATGGTGTCAAATAAAACACTCTAACTTAGACAAATATCAATCAATTTTATTAATTATTTTTGCATTATAAAGATAAAATGTTTATTGTTTATTAATGTTTATTAAACATAAAGTGATATCAATATTATTGTATTTTATTTCTTTTAGAAAATAAAAAATCAAAAAAAAATAGCTCAACAATTATGTTTTGCCGCACAAATAGCTACTAATAACTACTAATTGTTGGCCTTCTCGTTATTCCCATTTCGAGTATGACAGCAATAAAGGCTTTCATTTCGTATATTGTTGTCGGCGTCCACTTTTTTGCTCGAGAATTATCCGATACAGTGTGCGAGGCCAAAAACTGTGCAGCATATCGATTTGTTTCCCTTACGATGGTTTCGAGCAGTGATATTTTAAAATAATATAAAAAACGATAAAAGTTATTTTTAAATGTATAAGAATGCACTCTCATTACGCGCATACAAATTACGCGCGAGGTTAGCGTACGTGCACTCCCGCGGAGCACCGAAAACACACTGAAACTCGCACTTTTCGATACAAACGATCGCAGCGCTTTTGCGCCGCGTAGCATTCTAACGGTTAAATGACAATACGTAATAACACGGTGAAAAAATAGCAATGTATTTTAGTTCTACAAAATTATTTTTAACAAATATAGTTAATAGCTATTTGTTAAGAATAATTTTGTAGAACTAAAATACATTGCTATTTTTTCACCGTGTTATAATGGAGTTCTACCAAGTGAATGCCAATTTAATCAATAAATTTCATAAAGACACATACTTTGAGTTAGACTTGTGTGCTTATATATCCAAGTGTTGTGTTGTATTTTATTTTTTTGTCATTGTCTTCTTTATTAAACTTGCATATTTTTTTTCAAACATAAATACAAAACAAAGTTTTCTGTGCCATTGAGCTGTTACATATTTTAATTATTTGTTTCGAATTGGTAGAAGGGTTGGTATTTGTAAAGAAATATTTAATATTATCTTACAATATCAAACATAAAAATCAATTAAATCTGATTCGAATCTTGGAATTAATAGAGCTAGATAGATAACCGATAGAGATGTTTTTCAATGAATTCAATAAAAATTGAAAATTTACTCACTACTTCAAATAATAAATATTATTCAGCCTAACATAATTTCATGGTTCAAAAGGTTAGGCTGATGATTCTCTATGCTTGACATTGAGAAGTTATTTTAAATATTTTGTTGAGATAGATAATCAACCAACTAAATTGAGGTATGATAGATTTGAGAAGGTATATGTAGAGCTTACTGGAATGGATGCCATTAATAATATAGAATTCTCCCAAAGTGTTGGAGCGGAAATAGCGTCTTTGTCATTGAGTTTCGTCAAAAGTGATTCGGTTGCCTTCTTTCCGTACTTAGGACCAAACCAGCTGCTGAGACGTTGACACAGACTACCGATTACGGAATAACATCCAGTTCTGAATGGAAAAAATATATAATTATTTATTTAAATCAATAATGACAATTATACCTCTTATTCTATTTTTAGAAGAACTTTTGTGAAAGCTTATGTTTAGTTGAAAAAACAGTTCTCTCAAAGCAGTCTTGTTGTCTTATTATATAATTTAACAAATTTTTGTATAATAATTCTTGTCAAATTAAATGCTTAGCAATTATCGGTAAAACTTTCACATTACCTAATCTGAGGGCATTGGTTGGTTTGCAATGCCCAAAATTTATTACTGTCTAATATTTTTACATGCTCTGAACAGAGCCATTCCAGCTGTGCTTCCGGGAGGTGATTTATGAAGAGGCCGTATCCTTGAAGACTGCCGATGATAACCCGCTCATATTTGGATTCACACTCTTCCGGAGTGAACATTCTAAAACATAATTAACCAATTTAGTGATAAGCTCAAATTTTTCTCACTAATAATATAAGTATTTTAAAATTATTTGACTCTACATAATAGTTTTTTTGTATGGGAAGAGTTGAATATCATTTGGGTCTGAGTTAAAGTTTGCATCGCTATTATTGGTATTGTCATGGCAACCGGTCACATCTGCTGTTTCCATAATTGTTCACGAGAGCCAAAAAAAGTTTTGATATCACTCCAACAAGTTAGATGGCAAGAGGTGATATCTTTAACATAACTTTGTGAATAATAAAGTTGCAGCTCTAATACATTTTTTCACATCAAAGAATGTACAATTTGGAACATATTATTGAAAAAAACTAAAAAAAGTTAAAAAAAAAAAAGACAGCAGTTATAACTATTCCCATCACATACAAAAAAATACAAGAGGAATTACAAGTATAATTTATTAACTAAAGTTAGAATTGCCTGAAGATGTTGAAAGATGAATCCCAGGTTGTGAGTCAAAAAACTTGTGGTATTGTACACAGTTTTAACAATTCAAATTTGATATTGAAATTACATCAAGCACCGTCAGTCAGTAATATATATCCTTAAAGCGAGTATCAGAAAAAAATCTTCTAGTACTTTAGTTTTTAATAACTGTTACTTTAATAACTCATTAAAAAAAAGCTGAGGTTGAGCCTCTTTGTATCAAATAGTTCTAGCAAAATATTTTCTGTTTAGATAAGCTCCACTATGAGCCGTATTCTTTCTTCATATAGGAAGTGGACAAGGTAAAAAGAATGTAAACATGACACATAAAATTTGTTCAATTTACTTACTTTGGGTTTGATAGAGTATTGGGAGTGTGAAATATTAAATTGTCAGTAATAAATGTAAGTATTTCAGCTTTACAAAACAGCATAACTTCTGGCAACTTAGAGCTAGGGAAGACACTCTGAAAAAAAATAAAAATCAATGTAATCAATATTTTTATATTAAAAAGTAAAAACCTATATTCAAATTAATGGAGGATGAACATACTTCTAGTGCGGCTTGTGCCTGGAGTGCTGCCGGTACATAAGTATCGTACTGCGAGGTTATCCATATTGGTATCAGTTGCTTTAAATAAGGGGCTATACTGCGACCGCATTTGCCCACCACTGCTCTATTCGCAATCTGTAAGCACAAAGCAATTCTAAAATCAATTCTAAGCTAGATGCATTCAAAATGCAATCGACTCATTTGACCTTGAATACTTATTCAGCAATTCATGGTAAAGTAGCAATATTTTTTCAAGAGAACGCAGTTATCAACATTAAATGTGGAGTTCTGAATCATAGCAAAGTAAAAGTACGACAAATTAGCAAGATAGTCATACTGCAAAACAATATGATTGAAAAAAAAGAAACACATTTTCACAGTTGCTGGTATCAATAATCTAAGGAAATTTTACCTGCGCTGATTCTCTGATGCGATGTTCAACATCCAAGCTGAGCTGACTATAGTAACGAGGCCACAATGACAATATTGAGCATATGAGGGTTTCTTCCGATGATGAAACCAATGCAGTGAACTCTTGCAATGCCTAAAATTTTACGTGTACAGTTATATTAATCATAATTATAAAAATTAAGTGATTGAAGTATTTCTGTAAGTATTGACTATTATAAATCAGATTTAAATAGAACATGGAAACAATAAATGTTTTATTTTTTGTAGCAATGCATAAGTGTGCAAATTCACTGATCACATTTTTTTTTAACCGAGAATGAGTTTGAAAAATCAAGATTTAATAACTACAATACTTGGAAGACTGTTTAACTCGTATCCTGCCACAACAACACTTAAAAGATATTCCGAATATTTCAAAAATTAATTCAGTATAGTGTAAACCAAATTGTTAGTGTTTTATATAATAAAAACACATTTTTCATACTATTTACACAATATAATTGATGATGACAACCAATTTCGCTCATCGCGAACATTGTCATGAAATATATTGTGGAAATAGTACAAAAAATGTGTTTTTATTATTTAAAATAATTAAATAATAATTAACACCTTGAAAGTGAGAAATTGTGTTATTTAAAATTATGTTGGTAGTAGAGTAACAGTAGAGAATAACAAATCAAATCAAGATTGGACCAATTTCACTGCTATGATTACATTTTATAAATAGATACTCATTTATATATGATATTGCCATTGGTTGTGCAATTTTTTTTTTGCTCTGATAAATTTATTACTTGGTTCATCAGACGTGCTTTATTTTGGCAATTGTAATAAAAACACCAGCAGATTTTATGGTAAAATATTATCACTTTGTAAAATTAAAGATATATAAAATTTTCCGTAGAAGAGTTTTTTTAGACTTATAAGGCATACACCAGCCGCAGATATGAACTTCAATTCACCCCGATTTATTATATATTCAATTCATACTTGTCTTTTTTTGTATTTTTGTTATGTTAAGGTTTTACAGCTATCTTTATAAATCATCATTAGTTTACTCTCGATTAATCTTCTATGATTGAAGATGTTTAAAATTAGGCATCATACCTTGAGTTTAGTAGTAGTATCTTTCTTTGCCATTTTTTTGAATATCAATTGAAAGGTACTGTCAATGTTCGGGTCGAATTCCTCTTTTATTGATAGTCCAGGTAGCACTGGGACAAGTCCGCCGTCCTTCCCGGCAGCAAACCCCACAAAAGTCGGCACCAAAGTTCCCAGCATTTCTGCACTGCGGCTACTGCTGGATGGCTTAAAAATTATTAAGCTAATGTTATTCTTTGATAATCCATTTTTTACAACCAAGTGATGAGATTTTTTTTACCATTGTCCATGAAAAGAAACTATATTGTTTATTGACACGAATATACCACAACAACAGTAAAAATTTAACATAAGATTGTCAAAAACTGTTATCGTTGATATAATTTATAAATAATATATATCAGCAGAAATAGTTTTTGATGATTTTTATAACTGAGTTAATTTAAATCTGTGCTTACTCGAACATTGTTTTTGGTTCGCTGAGGCTGTTTGTGTTTGCCACCCATATTTGTTGAAAAACCAAATGGTGCGAATCTATTTCAGTAAACGAATATAACACGTAAAATAAAAATTGAGCACGGTTCTCACTACACAGCTTGACAGATGCTCATATAGTAACATAGACAATATAGTACATGTCACTAGTAGTTGTCATAAAATTGTAAGAGTATAGACAATGGGCTATTAAAAAATTTCCAAAGACAATTTTAGGGCTAGTGAATTACG